>CM072090.1:47915454-49165454 GCA_036850905.1 Luffa acutangula
TAGGTGATCAATTAAATGAGTAGTACTTGAACATACCAATGGTCATTAAATATATGGATTTTTGCAATAAAAAAGTTATGGATGTCCAAGTTGAACGAGTAGATCGAAATTGGCCAATATAGTGATTTCATGACTACTCTGAAGTAGCGTTACCAATTACCATTGAGCTATGTCACTTTGGCCTCTTATATTTAGTCAAAATGCATGTTATTAAAACAAAAATCTTAAAAAACATACCTCCATTATTTATACACTACAATGCAATGCACAAACCATAGATATGGTGGCAATTAGCCATGAGAGTATTAGAAAATTCTTGGCCAAACAATCTTCTCAAAATCTATTGCATGGTCTAGAAATTGGGTATTGTTGTTGTCTAACATTTGGAAGCATGCATAGAAGCATTTGAATGGACTTTGATTTGTCAAAATAGATTGTACTTGAGGAATCTTTGTACAAGTCTATGCAAGAGTTTGCAATAATGTTGTTTATTATCTTCCTAATGACATTTTATTGGACAATGCTTCAAAGTTCCCCCCTCCCTTTTTTTTTTCTTCTTTCTAAAATCAAAAGTGAACATCAAAAGTTGGTTTTGTTTCTCTATACCTTTTTTTATCCTATCTTTATCAATCAATTAACTTCATATTATTCTCATCTTATTTTTACTATGTAATAAAAAAGCGACACCAATTCATTGTAAACTTGGTGATAATTTGTCTATGCTCGTTTAAGTTCTACTCTTTTAGTCAGAGTTTTGTTTGAAAGCAATTGCAATTATCATTTAAAGAAGGGTCGTCGCGTCTTGTCTTACCAGTAATAAGAAAGAGATGAAGACAAAGTGTGAATTTGTTGATAATAAATATGTACTTAATCAAACCTTACTAGTAATAAGAAAGTGATAGAGACGGATGGTAATAAACTTGTTAACATTAATATATGTATGCTTGTTTAAATTCAACTCTTCTTGTCAAGAAGTTTGTTTAAAAGTAATTACTTCTCACTATTTTGTATTATAAAGAAAATATAGTATCCTTGTTCTTACTAGTAATAAGAAAGAGATCGATAAAGTGAGAATTTGTTAACAATATGTGAATCCAATCAAATCAAACTTAACTAGCTATGAAGTTTGTTATGAGCAGCAATAAAATGCCAACATTTTTATGGTTGAAAGCTAGCCTACCCTAAATAGGAACTCCAAATTATTTAGTCATTTTTTTTTTTTTTGACTAATTATTTAGTCATTTTATTTGCCATGTTACTCTACTAGCTTTAATTATAATTATGATGTTTCTAGGAAATCTAAATTAAACAAGGTAACTATGTGTGTGTATATATTTTAAGTTAGATGCAACCCTCATATAATTGCATAATAATATTACCATTTAGTTTGTCAAAATATATATATATATATACACACACACACGTATACATACATATTACCATTTAGTACTTCAAAAAATATTACCATTTAAGTTTGGTGTGAAAAACTATTTTGCCCTTGTCAAATATTTTAGGTAATTAAAATATCATTTTATTTTAGTCTATATTTTTAAATATCCAAATTTAGTTTAGGTACTTTTAACAAGTCTTAAAATAATAATTTACTAATATTTTATCATTTTTAACTATCATAACAGACATCAAAGAACTATGCTCACTTTTAGTGAAAACAAATTAGTGATTTTTTTGGATTTTTTTTTTTGACAACATGTGGGGTATAAGAATATGAACCACAAATATCTTGATCATTAATACAAGTTTTATGTCAAATGAGTTACGGTCATGTTGACTATATTCATTATATTTCTTTAAATAGAATAAAAGATGTTAAATTATAACGAGATAAAGAGAGATTTTTCCTTTAATCTTTTTTTACAAAATTGGGAGGCAATTTGATTTTTTAAAAAAAAGAAAAAAACTTCAAAACAAATTTTATTCATAATTTCACTAACATCAAGATTTGCAAAAATTTATGTTGGATTTATGAACCATGGAATCTCTCTCAAAAAAAAAAAAAAACCATGGAATCTTTCAAAAAAAACAAAATTAATGAACATGGAGTAACTTTGCCAAAGTTGAAGAATTTTAACAAGTTTAGCTCTAATATTTTATTTATTTTTTATTTTTTAAATTCAATCAATTTTTTTTAACAATAAATTCAATCAATTTTGAAACACACACATATGTTCTCTAATTTATTAAAGCATATGAAAATAATTTTTTTTAACGAATTTTCAAACGAAAACTTCTTAGAGTATAAAAATTGCAACATTTTTCCAAGTTTAAGGTTAAGATTGCAATACTTGTCTAAGTTTAAGGTGCAATTTAATGAAAATGAAAGTTAGTGTATAAGAATTGATACAACATGACAAGTTTATGAATGAACATTTAACCAATGAACAAAAAAATGTTAAATTACAAGTTTAGTCTCTAAATTCGTAGGTTTGTGTCTATTTGGTTTCTAAACTTTTGAAAAATTATAATAAGTCCTTGAATTTTCAATTTTGTGTCTAATATATTCTTAACATATTCAAGATTTTTAAAAATAAACCAATCTATTAGATATAAAATTGAATTTTATGTCTAATGAGACCATAAACTTTTAATTTCATGTGTTGGTAGGTCTATGAATTTTGAAAAATGTCGAATATGTCAAGGACATATTAGACACAAAATTGAAAGTTAAGTGACATAAAAGTGAAAAGTTACATACCAGATACTTTTTGAAGTTGAGGGACTTATTAGATACAAAATTTAAAGTTTGAGAACCTATTTGACATTTTTTAAGATTCATAAACTAAATAGACATAACCCTGAAAATTGAGAGACTAATGATGTAATTTACCCCCCAAAAAAATAAATGCTAAATTATAAAAAATACCCCTGAACTATGGGGTTTGTTTCAAAAATACCCTTGAACTTTAAAAAATGTTTCAAAAATACCCTTACAATTAATTTTTTTGATGGTTAAAGTTTCACTTTCATTATTACCCTTTAACTTTAAAAAAGTTTTTAAAAAATAACCTTATTGGAAAATGCTTCTTTCTTTTTTCCTTCTCTCACCGTAAATTCTTCTTCCATGAAAATTAATGAGACCTATTTGTCATGTATTCATTCACTAGGAGATTTTTTTCTCTTTCAACACATCATCCCAAAAACTTAACTAGATTTTTGTTGATGGTATTTTTGAAACATTTTTAACGGTTTTAACGGTTTCCATAAAAAAATTAACAGCAAGGGTATTTCTGAAACATTTTTTAAAGTTTAAGGGTATTTTTGAAACTTTTTAAAGTTCAAGACGATTTTGAAACAAATTCATAGTTCAAGGTTATTTTTTATAACCTAGTAAAAAAAAAACAAAAGTTTTCCGATTATTATATAAAAAAAAGTTTTTAAAAAGTACACCAAAAGAGGAGAAAAAAAAAATAATCTCTTACAAATCTAGAGAAAATCGTGGAGTAGATTATAGTAAGAATTTCGAGACAAAAGTATTCAATTTCCTTTGTCGAAGAATTTGACTACGTTTCTCTGAAAGGAATCCGTGATCGAAGTCAACAATCTGAGTATGTGGGGTAGGGTTGAAGTTGAACTGTGCCCTCAGAAGATTTTCCGATTTCTCTTTTTCCTTTTCCGCTTTGGAATTCGATCTATGCCGCAAACTTTCCAGCTGAATTTCTCCACTTTCAATCTCCTCATCGCATTTCCGCTTCCAAAATCGATTCCGAAGAGCCACAAACGGCGGAGTTGGGAATTTGAGACAGTCGGAAGACGAAGTTAGCGGCTTTGGGAGTCCAGGTTTGAACCCTAATTTTCTCGTCGAAGCTGGAAAGGTATTCTTGTGAATTTTCTGAGATTAGTTTCTTCCTTTTGGTTGAGTTACTTGTTTACTCCATGTTGCTTTCCTGCTACGATTGAAGTGTTTTTCTTCTGTTTCTTCTGATAGTTGACTATTTTTCATCCTGTTTTTTTGGGGATTCTTGGAATTGAGCGTCAGAATGATAGACCTTTTTATCTTTACTGAAATAGGCTCTTTTTGTTGTAATCTTGTTCTGGTGCGTGTCTCTCTTTTTTGAAGTTTACTGATGATAGAGATATTTGACCAATGACAGTGGCTTTATCTTAATGTTTGAATCTGTGTCCGAACTAGACGTGTTGCCATTTTCTTTTAAGTACCAAACTGTTTTTTGTAGTGTTTGGACTTATTTTCCGTCCGAGACAAATACCCAGTTAAAGAAAAAGTAAAAAGAAACAATTTCTCACTCGTCTTTAAGCTATTGTCCAACTATATACTCTGTAAATTTCACCTTTTTCCTTCTGTTGAAAAATTGTTATATTCTAGGTTATGAACGGGTCTGTTTCTTCCAGTTGTGCTTCATCTTCGAGTTGCAGTTTCATTGGATTGTCGGAACTCCAAGACATTTATATAGGGAGGGGTTTGAGTTAGACCCGGAGTGAAATTATAATTTACTGGTACTCAACTCCATATGCTTTATTTTCAGTTCTTTGCATTGGAAAATGTCGTGGGTGAGGGGTAAATCTCCTGGCTGGGCAGCATTTAACCTTAAGCAACAGAATAGTGACCTTCAAGATGAAATTGACCCGGAACCATTCCCACCAATGTCAACTGCCCTTTCCTCTCTGCCACCCTGTGAAAACTTCCACCGAGTTAATGGTCGTTCAGGGGGATCTTTCTCATCTGCACCCCTTCCTTCTGCCAATTCTCTATATTTGCCAAAAAATTTTGGTGCAAAAAAGACAATACTTGGTGATTCTAGTACTCAAAGTGGTAAGAAGGTGGTTGAAGAAACCACTGATGTTTTAGCATTTTGGAAGCTTAAAGAGCTTCATTCTTGGGCTGATATTAGCTTGATTGTGGATATAATGGAAGCTGTAAATAATGACTTCAATGAGGCATCTACTTTATTAAAAACAATGGTTTCTAGTGACAATTTTGAGATCAATAATGAGATGAGCACTTTAGGACTGCATTCCTCTAATGATCTATTGCGGATGAGGGGTAAATCTCCTGGCTGGGCAACATTTGATCTTAAGCAACAGAATAAAGGCCTTCGAGATGAAATTGACCCGGAACCATTCCCACCAATATCAACCGACCTTTCCTCTCTGCCACCCCGTGAAAACTTGCACAGAGTTAATGGTCATTCAGGGAGATCTTTCTCATCTGCACCCCTTCCTTCTGTCGATTCTCTAACTTCGCCTGATAATTATGGTGCAAAAAAGACAATACTTGGTGATTCTAGTGTTCAAAGTGGCAAGAAGGTGGTCGAAGAAACTACTGATGTTTTAGCTTTTTGGAAGCTTAAAGAGCTTCATTCTTGGGCTGATATTAGCTTGATTGTGGATATAATGGAAGCTGTAAATAATAACTTCAATGAGGCGTCTACTTTATTAAAAACAATGGTTTCTAGCGACAATTTTGAGATCAATAATAAGATGAGTACCTTAGGACTGCATTCCTCTAATGATCTATCGTGCAATGGGAAGAATGATGTAAGTATATCATTAGAAAAAACGGTTAATATTCCCATCCTTAGTTCCTCATTAAAGGATGTGCATCAATATAATAATGCATGTCAAGAAGATGATACAAAATTGTTTGAAAATAATTATTATGAACGGAACTTCTTTCATGATGTTGGAAATCCAAAACTAGCTCTTGGTTGCCCAAAGTCTGTTCCTATTGAGCCTGAGTGGGAAGAAGATGATATTTACCTGAGCCATCGGAAAGATGCTATAGCAATGATGAGGTAAATAAGTCTTCTGTCTACTTGACAATTGGGTTGTTTTTTCTACTTCAAGTTAATTTGTTTCCCTTAGTACATATTTTTGTTAAAATTCCCATAATAAGAACTTAGTGCTTTTTTCCTTCTTTTATCATTGTGATGCCCCACTAGGTTTGTGGGGTTTTTTGTATTTATTATATATTTTACCTCGTGTGAGAAGAATGTTATAAATAATTTATATATTTGAGGATTTCTTCTATAGGTTGTACCTTTGCGTCCTTGAGTTATGAAGGAGACATCAATATTTATGTCTGAACAAGCTAATTTATTTTAATAGCTCAAGCTTTTGAGATTAATAGGAAGTTGACATGTTAAGGAGATAATGAATCCAAGTCCATATCCATTTGTCCATCTGTTAAGCTTTTATTCAAAATGACCCTATGATCATACTTAAAAGATTTTTTTAAAACTAATTAGTGTTGTGGCTTTGGTTTTTACTTTTGGATGTAGTGTATAATATATGGTTCTTGGGAGATGGTTCAAGTAATCAATGCTATATGAGTTGATGTCTTGCTTAATATAAACAAATCGTATTTGTAATTTTCTTTAATCAATAGGTCGGCATCTCAACATTCAAGGGCAGCCACTAATGCTTATCTTAGGAAAGATCATGCTTCTGCCAAGTATCATTCATCAAGGGCTCAAGAAGAATGGCTAGCCGCAAAAAGGTTAAATGATAAGGCAGCTAATGAAATTTTACGAATGAGGAATAGTAAAAATGGTGTCTGGAAGTTGGACTTACATGGGCTTCATGCAGCTGAGGCTGTTCAAGCCTTGCGAGAACACTTGCTGAAAATTGAGACTCAGAATGCCTCCAATAGGTCGTTGTCGCCAAACAAAGCTGAAAGGAAAGGGTTCCTACGTGCTTCATCCCTTGAGTCTTTTAGTTGTATAGACTCAAAGTTGGACAAAGAATCACCATCATCTAGGCATAGGCCAACATCATTGGAAGTCATAACAGGTAAACGTGAATTTGTATCTGTTGTTTAGCTCTAAACATTTATATTTTCTTAAAGTTACGTTTTCTATATTTTTTGTTTTGATGTCATACTAACAACAAACAGCGATTTCCTCCATGCCTCTCTCTATCTCCCTCCTCCCTCTCCCCTTCCATCTACCTTGCATCCCCCCACCCCACCCACCATGCTTCTCCATCTAACTAATCAGCATTGTCACCATGACGCTCTGGAGCAAGATGCCACCCCTGACCTACTCCTTTAAGATAGAAGAAAGTCTTTCTCCATAGAAAATGGCCCCAGAAAAGCGAATCACTTCCGTCTCAAAGAAGCATCAAGTGATTGGAGCTTTTCCCTGACCTTTGCCAAAGAATCTCTGTTATGGCTCCAGCTTGCTTTGTGAACCCCCTTGTCTCAGAAGTTCTTCAATTAATTGCGAATAGAGGAGTATGTACTGTTGGTAGCAAAAATCTCCAACAAAAAAGGTCATTGTGCTAAAATATAAAAACTAGAGCAATTCGAGGAAAATTTCTAGTATTACAGTAGTATGGAAAATTTTTCATACCACCTCCATTCATTGTTTGCCATGTAAGAAGTATTTAAGAATGGTGTGAGACCCATAGAATAAAATATCATATCATTAAATGACGTGTCAAATGTTGAATGGAGGGAGTAGGTACTACCGTAGTATTAGAAATTTTCCCAGCAATTGGGGGTTTAAATAAGCTAATCCTACCAGCTGACGAAGATAGAAAAGGGTGGAAAAACGCATGTCTCTGTTTCATTCTTTTTTCCTTTGTTTTTGTTGGGAATGTAATCATTGTTTGACAATATAATTGATAACTTTAGAGACTGAACATGTTTGTATGGGCTTTTGCCTTCATCAATTCCAGAGATAGATTGGGATTTTCTACATTATTTAAAAATTTTGTTTTCAGTAGCACGGGGTATATTGTGGTATGTCAGCCTATTATTTGAAGGTTTTCTCACTGTAATACCAAGGGATCAATCATAAACACTCTCGCAAAACCTCCTGAGGTGCTAGTATCTAGTAGTTTGGCCTATTATAACACATAAGAAGAGTGTCTTGAGGACTGGTATTGTAATCTTGCTCTTATGGATATGGCTCTTTTAATGAAATGGTTGTGGCTTTAGTCCTTTGAGTGCAGGATGCTCTGTAGCACAAGAATTTTGCTATTATGGACTTCAGTCCAAATGCTAGGGCGCTTGTGTTCATGGGTACTGTAAGGAATAATGGACAAAATAGAAGTCTGTTTAGCTGAGGCTGGGAGGGTTGGTATATTAGATATGACAATGGGTCACATAGGTTGATTGGGCTGAAGGGAAGATTAAAATGTTACTGACACTAGCATGTTTTTCATGAAATATAATGAATTCTTGTGTGTACTTTTGATTGAAATATGGCGATTGTGACTCATGATGTTTTGTTCGTTCTTGAAGGTATAGGTAAACATAGCAAGGGAGAAGCTGCTCTACCAAAGGCTGTTACCAATTTTCTTAGTGAAAATGGGTGAGTCTTGCACACGCAAATTTTTGTGTTAGTGTCATTGAAGGGTTTTTTTATATTTGAACTTTACCTTATTTTAACCAAAAAAGAGGGCAAAGATGTTTATAGATTCCTACCACTTGATAATTTGCAGGTACCGTTTTGAGCAGTTGAGGCCTGGGACGATCAGCGTTCGACCAAAGTTTCATAGGTAAATGGCTTAAACACCAACTGGTAGGAATGTAAGTTATTAGTTAGATTATAGTCGGAGACTGCACGAGTGACACGTGTAAAATGATTGAAAATGTTACTTGGGAATTTATCTATTCAATGAAACCTTGAACCTTAGAAGGTTGTACAGGAGAGCAGAATTAACAGTGGTGGATTGATTGTTAAAACCACATTACTGTTGTTATTATATGTTCACTTTCTTGGAAAAGATAGCACTGAGAAAGAGGTTACAAGAACTTTAGGAGCTATTACTCCACATTACTGTTGTTATTATATGTTCACTTTCTTGGAAAAGATAGCACTGAGAAAGAGGTTACAAGAACTTTAGGAGCTATTACTCCTTTATGCAGAAAATCTCCCAAGAATCTTGGGATTATTTTATTATGATTCAATAAGTTTCAATAAGTATGCAAACATGAGGGTTAACTCTCTGTTTATGGAGGATTTAAGCTAACTAATCAAACCAAAGTAACTACCCTTCTTCCAGCCTTTCTTCTTTAGAGAGAGAGAGAGAGATTTATAATGAAATGATAACTCAACTAATACATATGGGTGGAAGCCAATTGGATTGCAAGAGTCGAACATAATTGTTAATGAGTATAGTTTAGTAGTTGAAGCATATTTACCTCTCTTAAAGTCAGTAGGTTCAAGTTTTCACCCACTTGGATTGCGAAAGTCAAACATAATTGTTAATGAGTTAGTTTAGTAGTTGAAGCATCTCTACCTCTCTTAAAGTCGAGGTTCAAATTTTCGTTTCATACTTGTGATGTGCTTCCACTTATCGAAGTTTCATGTATCTAAAACTTCTTTGATGGTGGATAAAGTACAGTGAGACCACATAAAGTTTTCCAAATAAGATCCTGTTTGATAATAATTTAGTTTTTGGTTTTTGAAAATTATACTTGTTTTTTTTCCAAATTTCCTTAGAATGGTTTTCATCTCTGTGAAGGATACATTTGAATTCCGAACCAAATTCAAAAAACAAAAATAAGTTTTTGAAAATTACTTTTTCTAGTTTTCAAAACTTCGTGTGGTTTTTGAAAACATAGAAAAAAAGGTAGATAATAAAATAAAGAAACTTATGAGTGAAAGTAGAGTTTATATGCTTAAATTTCAAAAATTAAAAACAAAAAACCAAATGGTTATCAAACGATATCTAAACATTAAAAAATAACAATAAATAAATTTGATCCCCTTATTGTTATTATGCTCATGAATTTTCAACATTTTTACTACCCTACATGACTTCAACATTTGCTCGTACCAGTATGTTAATACAATATTCAAGTCATACCTTTCATCTATCAAGTTAACATTGATGATTTATAGATGCCAAATTTATTGCAAAAAATGTCAACTATTCTCTATTTATTGTCATTTTTAACGGTTAACTTATGTAAATATTGACAGATAAATTAAAAATCTAGTGGAGTTTGGAAAATGATGGATATATATTATTTATGCATAATTGTCAACAAGAGTATAGAAGTTGACAGTTTATCACGTCAACTTTAATATAAATATATGTAGAGTAGTCGTCTTGTAGGTGACGTTAATAACGAGTAGATGACGGTAACAACTACAATAGATGACGAATGAAGGTGACAACAGTAGCATATGACAATAAGGGAACTATTGAAAGAAGAGGAGACGAAAGGAAAAAAAGAGAAAAAAGCATATGTAACAAAAGAAAAAAATTATTATATAAAATTAATATTTTTTAACTACACACTTAATAATGTCACATCACAGAAAAGTTCAGTCACCTATTTATTGTCGTGCTCTATCTTTCTGTTAGGCCTACCAATCGTCAAATTAAATGAGCCTATAAACCTTAAAACCATTTGTTGATGTACTCAAAAAAAAAAAAAAAAAAACCTTAAAACCATTTCTCAAACTTTAAGAGACTAAGTTATTTCCTACTAAACTTGTACAACCATATAGACACACCAAACATAAATTTTTGGGACCAAAAGTGTTTTGGTCCTATGTTTTTTTTTTTTTTTTTTTTTTTTTTTTTTTTATGTTAACATTAATTTTGACACATATAGACCATGTTACTGATGCTTTAACCAATGAGTCATGCTTAAGTTTGATTTTTGAATTTTATTTATTTTTTAAGTTTGAGTTGTTATAAAGGGCAGTTGCATAGATGACAAATTGGACCAAATTAATAACAAATATAACAAAGTTGCAAACTAATTGCATATATAGAAAAATTAATTGTACAAGACCAAAAAGCTGTCGTCAGATTCTATTCGTGTCTATCACTGATAGACTCCGATTAATCGAAATCTATCAGTGACTATCACTGATAGACTTTATGATAGATTCTATCAGATAAACTATGATAATCGAAGTCTATCGCTGATAAACTCTGATAATCGAAGTCTATCAGATAGATTCTAACTAACCAAGTCTATCAATATACTCGGATAGATTTTACTATATTTGTAATTTTTTTGTTTACATTGTGCTATATTTGCAATTATATAATATTAGGACCAAAATAACGAAATCAAACATCTCTAGGCATAACACACAAATCAATATAAAAAGAAAACAATATCATCAAAATGCCCCTAGTTTACAAAATAAACAAACAAAAAATAATAATGGTTTAAAATTGACCAACCTATGCTCAAGAACTAAAGTAAAAGTGATAGGTTTTCTTTATTATAGATATCTTCTCGGTCGAGTCAATTACAATATAGCTGAGTAGATACGACACTCATTACCATCTCAAACGTCGATGATTTAATGTTCCATTATTAAACTTCAAATAAAGAAAGGAAAAATCATCACGAGAGAGACGAAACGACGATTCACCCTACAATTCCAGCGAAATCTTTGAGTGTGGCTCCAATTTTCTCATAGTTCTTTTCTCTAAAAACCCTATATTCTTCAGTTGAAAATGGGCAATAAAGCCTTGCATTCCCTTCTCCAACAACCTCACTTGGTGCATATATTTCTTTATGATCATCTCCATATATCAAAAAGAAAGCCACAGAGAATCTCTTCACATTATTATTTTTCCTCAAAACAACTCTATGTTCTGCTGATCTCAGCCTCTCATTGCTCCAAGCCTGCATAAAATCCCCAATGTTCACCACAAGATCATCATCCTCGCTCGGCCTTACGTCGATCCACTCTCCTCGCTTCGATCTCATCTGTAGCCCCCCGACCTCGTCTTGGAACAAAATCGTCACGTAGCTGATGTCGGTGTGCTTCTCGAACGCTACGACTTCTTCTTCGTCGTTCAAGTCTTGAGGAGAGCATCCGTTTATCCTTAGGTAGCCATTGCAGTTACTGAATTCGGTATCATAGAATTTGCTTACAAAATTATCTCCCAAGATCTTTAGTAATAGCTGTATTATTCTTTTTGATAGTTCTTTCATTTTGCTTCCATATTCGTCTAGTAGAGTGCTGCAAATAAATTGAAACTCACAAAGAAATTAGTGCCTAGATGATAGAACAATCTCATAAAAGAACAATAACTTGGATTTTCCTACCTACTCCATTAAAATTTTGACAACTAATAAAGAGAAAAATAGAAAATAAAAAAACTTTTTTTTTTTTTTTTCTCTCTTAGTTGTTGAGATTTTTATGGTGGTATGTAGGGAGATTCCTATATACCGTTATTATGCAGCCAAGTTTTTTCTCTCATAAAATATGAAGAGATTGGTTTGTAAATATAGTTGCACAAGAGGTTAAAATTGGTGCCAAATTTTCAAGTTGGCTATTCAATATTTTTGTGTTTTATTTTTTTTATATATTAAATTTCAATAATTTCATAGCCGTATAGCTTTAGCCACTATATTTTAAAGTGTTGATGTATGAAGTTTCAATTTTGTGTTTATCATGCCCTGACTTAGTTTTAAAATGTAGGAAATCATCCGACGACATGCCACACATTATTTCGAAGGTTAAATTATAAGTTTAGTTTTTAAATTTCTAAGGTATTTTGTCCAATAGAATTCCTGTTCTATTTGACATTTTTTAAAATTCATCAATATATTAACTAATCATTGGAAATTGGTCGAGGTTCTACTATAGACCAAATTCAATTTTGTGCCAAATAAACCTATAAAATTTTAAAAACCATATAGTCAGAGACCTAATAGATACAAAATATTGAAAGTCTAATATCCTAGCAGACACTTTGAAGCTTCAAATACTTATATCAAATACAAAATTGAAAGTTTAAGAATATGTTAGTTATATTTATTTTGAAGTTTAGAAGCACTATTTTTTTTTTTTAAGATTAAATTAAGTTTAGAAGCTCTATTAGTTACAATCCAACTAAACTTGTTACTTAACCTATATGTTTAAATTTGACCAAGTTAGCATATGTCGTGTAGTGTTTATAGGAGTACAAATTAAAGATTAAATAGATAAATCTTGAAAGTCCTGAGACTTATATATATATATTTTTAATAAAGTATAAAAACTAAGACCCCGTTTGATAACCATTTGGTTTTTCGTTTTTGGTTTTTGAAATTATGTTTGTTTTCTCCAAGATTTTTTACCATGACTTTCATCCTAGTTAAGATTGCATTATATTTGAATTTCTAACCAAATTTTAAAAACAAAAACAAGTTTTTAAAAACTAATTTTTTTTGTTTCCAAAATTGGACTTGGTTTTTGAAAACAAGGTAGGAGATTGATACTAAAACCAAGAAACTTATGAATGAAAGTATGTGTGTATAAGCTTAATTTGCAAAAATAAAAAACAAAAAATCAAATGGTTATCAAACGAGGCCTAAACATGGACAATATACCAACATGAAAAGAAGAATGCATGCAAATTTTTTAAAAAATTATTAGACCGCCACACTAACGTGGCTGCCTCTCAGCAAACGTTGAATATAGATTAAAAATCCATATATTCTCGATACAAAAAACATGCACAATATTTTTCAAAAAAAAAAAAAACATGCACAATATTTTTCAAAAAAAGAAAAAGCATGCACAATAACGTCAAATTTCTAAACCGAGAAAAAACAAACACACCTTGAAAAGGAAAATATGTGGGGGTGGGGGACATCTTGAAAAGGAGAAGGCATGCAAATTAAAAAATAAATAAATTTTAAGTCCCTACAATAATGTGGATGTTTCTTAAAAAAAGATAAAAAATAAAAAAATAAAAAAATAAGAAAATAATAATAATATTGTGGTTGTCTCTTAGCAACGAGAAATTATTAAGTGCTTTTGGTGCAATGAAACGGATAATTTTACACAATTGGATGTAAGAGAGAGAAATTGTTAAAGTACTTCGATTTTGTATCCAACGTTTATTAGGGGCAGATAAATTTGAAGTTGTACATCTGACGGTTTTAAAGAAGGAACCTCATTGCACCGGGAGCACCTAATAGTTTACCCTTAGCAACCATCAAAACCCCACCTGTTCTCTAACAACCACTGGATATAAATTCAAAGTACTTTGATAGTTTCTCTTTTATACACATACAATGATATAAAATGGTCAGACACATGATGATGACTTCCTCAAACAATTTCTAGCAACACAGGTTTATATCATTTGATGTATTAAAGAGAAACTAAAAAAAAAGAGACCATTTCAAATAACATCTACTCAATGATTATTAAGGTCTACATATTTAACATTAGCACATCACGGTTTTCAAGAGACAACCACATTATAGTAGCGTAAGGTCATCGACTAATGCAACACCGTAAAATAAAGAGAAGGGAAAGAAAAGTAGACCTAAATTCAGCAGCGTGGTGGCCGAATAACGACTCAGTGAAACCTTGCGCAGCAGCAGAGGCAGAGAAGTGAGGCCCCATGACCTTGAAGCTCTCCACGAAGGGCGACACCACAAATCTCGGCGTGTAAGATTCGATTCCCAGTTTCATTTTGCGCTTCGTCTCTTCGGGAAAACCAAAGAGTTCGTCGGCGCCGGCGACCAGTTTCCGGTAAAACTCCTTCGAAACGCCATGGTTTCTGATGTAGAAGAATCCCCATTCCTTGCATGCTTCTCTCAGAGCTTCAACACTCCATTCGCTCAGCCTCTCTGAATGAATGTCGATCACTGGAACTCGAACTTCCTCACTCGATCTCTCCATCTGTTCTTCCGACATTTTTGCGAACTTGGAATGAAGGGAAAAATCTGATCAGTTCAGTACGAAGAGGTCCAGAGTTTGAATGTTGTGATGGATATGTTGAGCTAAAAGAAAATGGAATAAGTTGGTGAATTATATATTAGATTTTATAGTAAGGGTATTCTTTTTTATTGCAACATTTAATAAAGTATAGGGGACCGATCCATCAAATTAAAAATTCATGGATATGATTGCAACACTTAACAAAGTAGAGAGGCTGGTTTGATTAAATTAAAAGTTAAGAGTGTGATGTTGTAATAAATTTCATAGTTGATTTGTGTAATTTTCACTTAAAAAGGTATAATTATGATGAATTAATTCCAAGTAATTAATATGAATGAGTCAATGAATGATTGAAAGTTAACTTCAAGCAATTAATCTTCTAAAAAAAAGGAAAAAACTTGTCTGCATACCGGTATGTAGGGATCTCCCTGCATACCACCATTAAAACGTCGACAACTAAGAGTGATAACAAAAAAATTCTCATTTTCTCCCTTCCTCTTTCGTACTTGTCAAGATTTTAATGGGCTATGTAGGGAGATTCCTACCTACCGGTATGCAGGCAAGTTAATTGCTAATTAAAATAAAGTAATTTAATATCTTTGATATATAATAAATCGTTTTTAATAAACACTTAATTTCATGATTTAATATATTTTATTAATGAAAACGAATTAATTAAATCTTTTAATCTATTGTTTATTTATTTATTTTAGTTAATTATTGTTAATTTTGTTGAATGAGCAAATTGAGCCGATCACATCATTATTTCTAGTTAATAACAAAAAGAAGAGTTCATTAATTAAGAAAAATTGTGGCCGGTAGCTACCAAAAATAATCTGAATGAAAAATGACTAAGAGTCCGTTTGGAATACATTTTAATGTAAATGTTTTTCAAGAATGTATTTTTTAAAAAACATTTCGTATAAAATTTGGTTAGAATTTAAACACTCATATGTTTGGTTGCATTTCCTCACAAATGTTTTTCTACACAAGTTATAATTGTTTACTTAACAAGTCTTTTTTAAAAAGTTGGTTTTAAGTGTTTCTCTCAAAATGGTTTATTTATCAATCTCATTTTCTAATAAGTCATTTTTAATGATTGCCAAACACTAGAATTTTTTTCAAAATGATTTATTTTCAAAATTAAACACTTGAAAAGTTAAACCAAACACACCCTAAAAAGTTGATTCAAAATTATGAGCACTTTTTTTAGAGAGAAGAGAAATGATTTTTGTTCCACTTATACAACTTGGGTATATAACGGGTTAATTTCTTGAATAATGTAATTTAAAAAAGAAATGACAAAATTAAGGTAGTTTTAAAAATGATAATTTTAATAATGTATTTAAAATAACAAATTATAAAATAAAGGTGGAAGTTGGAAATATTGACAAAAATAGGGTAGTCAAAAATCGTGTACACGGTACACGAGTTGACGTGGTGATGACTTGTTCAAATCAGGTATGTGGTTATTGGATTCGTGTACGTGGTACACGATTCTTGTAGGCTGAATTCGTGTACATAGTACACGATTATTGCAACGAAATCGTGTACACAGTACACGATTCTTACCCTTTCCGCAGATTGGTTTTGAAAAGCTCTGCCGACAATTAAATACAAGATTCCTCTAGACTAGACTCCCATTCCTTCTTTCAAAGAAAAAAAAAAGACTGCCATTCCTAAACTCACCGTCACAGAGATTTTAACACTGCCGCCGACAAAGATAACATAAATCATATATGTGAAAACGAAGGAAGGATGTGGGAGATTCTTGTGAAAAAAGAAGAAAATGGAAAAATTCCATCCAATTTTTCTGGGCCTTAATTCTTCCCAAGCATCAACCCAGCCATCAGGAAAAAGGAAATCGACCATCCAATTTATCATCCCAGTTCATGTCACCACCGAAAATGACATTAGGATTTTCCTTGAGAAAGTCAATGGCTTCTTTGGCTTGAATTACACTCTCTTTGCTATACTTTTGATTCCACTTTGGAGGTGCAGGGCAAGGACTCTCAAGATGACTTGCTGCAACTGTCAATGAAATGCCCTTTTGAACTTCAAGATTGGCAATACAAAGTTCTCTCCTCATTATAGAGTTATTGGCAAATGGTTGGCAACTAAAGGATTTCACAGGCAGATTGCTCTTACACATTAAATGGATATCAGCTTAAGATGCAAAATTATTCAAACAAAGCAGCAAATAACAGGTTCGCCACTTCCCGTCTTCTTCCTCTTCGCATAGGTGACGAATGCACAGAAATCGTGTACATGGTACACGATTTCCTTAACCAAACTCGTGTACCATGTACACGAGTATTAAATCGAACTCGCTGGCGCCACCATGGCGCCTAATCAGCATGCCAACAAGTAAATCGCGTACCTGGTACGCGATTTACCCCTATAATCGTGTACATGGGCTGCGATTGAGCGAACTCGTGACCATTGTACACGATTTAGCTACCCTAATTTTGGAATTATTTTTAGAGCTCCTCTATATTTGTCTTTTTTTTAAACTACATTATTTATAAAAAAAAATCCGTATATAACCTGATGATGCCAAAATTCAGGTAGAGAAACTCACCTAACCTTCACGTGACAACAACGATAAATTTATTTGAGGGGAAAAGACGTGGCCTGTAAAACAAGAGAGATAATTGTGCATCGGTGTGGTGCTTGCCACACCGACTCCGATGCTTTAAGTCAGTTGGAAGATCATAGGTGAGACAGGTAAATTAAGAATTAGGGAGAAGATTAAAAGAAAGAATCAATACCTTAAGTCCCCTTACCTTGGGGTTAGCCTCTCCTATTTATAGTTGAATTAGGGTTCTCCCTCCCTTTGAGAGGAGGGAATAGCGTTAGATATTGATTCGGGCCCAATGGGTCTCCTTTGGACTTGTTTCTACTATGAGTTCTTATCATTCTAATCTTCTTAGAATTAGGTCCAAATTCACCCATAACAATACCCAAATTCACAGTCAACCCGACCCCAACGTACATATAAGATGTCTACATTAGTACATATGTACAAACAACAACTCTATCAATTACTTACCAACTTGAGTATAACTCAACTTGCATAAAACTTGTACTAATGATCAAGAGGTTTGTGGATTGAATCCCTCACCCCCACATGTAAAATAAATAAATAAAAATAAAACTATGGATTACTCACACATGGATAAGAATATATGCTTCTGACATGTTGTAATCTCTTTACTTAGAATAATTTCTTTGACAATATGTGGAGTGGAAAAATTTGAACATTTGGCCTCGGCCTCTTGAATAACATCAGTTGAACTATGTTCGTGTTGGCTACTACATATTTGAATGGTATTTTGTTAGTTTGTTGTGTAATATGTTGTGATTAAGGTCTATTTAAACACTTTATGCTTATTAATGCGTATAATTTTTTTTTGGACAATAAGGAGTAGTGACTTGTTCCACACTTTCTCTCAATAATTTCCTTACCATGGTTTTCATCTTGGTTAAGAAGACATTTGAGTTTTTATTCAAATTCCAAAAACAAAAACAAGTTTTTGAAAACTATTTTTTTCCCTCCAAAATTTGACTTGGGTTGCATGTGTTTTTTATTGTTTTTTCCACATATATGTTCAAATATGTTCATATAAAAGCAACAATACATATGCAAAACCTGTCATTTTCCATCCATATATTTAACGAAAAAATGACTTCAAGAGTTGTTTTGAAACAAACTTCAAACTTCGAGAGCTAAAATGAAACTTTTGAAAGTTTATGAGTATAATTGAAATCAATCTCATAGTTAAGGGGCATTTTTGATAATTTAACCTATAATTAAAACTTTTAAGAGTTTATAAGGACTAAATAGACTCAATAATTAGTTAAAATTATTTATCATAATAAATTACATTTCTTTTTTCTTACAATATACTGTTTGATATTTTAGATCTCATTTGATAATCATTTGATTTTTAAAAATTAAATTTATAAACACCACTTTGCCTATGAATTTCTTTGTTTTGCTGTCTACTTTATAAGTGTTTTCATAATTCATGTCAAGTTTTGAAAACTAATAGAAAAAAGAAATGTAGATTTCAAAAACTTGTTTTTGTTTTTAAAATTTGAGTAAGAATTCAAATATATTTTAAAGAAAGATGAACACTATATTGTAAGAAAATTGTGAGAAGACAATTCTAATTTTCAAAAACCAAAAATAAAAAACCAAATGATTTCAAAGAAAGGGTGTTTTCTATTTTTAAAATTTATGCTTGTTTCCTCACAATTTCTTTCTTTACCATGATTTTCACTTCTTTTGTTTTTTAAAAAGATTTGAATTCTTAATCAAATTCCAAAAACAAACAAGTTATTAGAAACTTTTTTATTTTTTTATTTTTTATTTTTAGTTTTCAAAACTTGGCTTGATTTTTTTGAAACACATTGATAGAAAGTAAAACAAAGAAACTCAAGTAGTGTTTATAAACTCAATTTTCAAAAACAAAAACCTAAAACTAAATGCTTTTGAAAATTAAGCTTATGAACATTCCTTCCACCTATATTTTTTTTTCTTTTTCCTACACTTTACAAATATTTTCAATTTCCAAGCCGAAATTTGAAAACTAAAAGAAAAAAAAAATTTGGCCCTTGTTTGATAACCATTTGTTTTTTGGTTTTTGGTTTTTGAAAATTAAGCCTACAAACATCACTTCAAGTTTCGTTGTGTTGTTATCTATCTTCTTCCCATTTTTTCAAAAACCAACTCAAGTTTTGAAAACTAAAAAAAAGTAGTTTTCACAAATTTGTTTTTGTTTTTGAAATTTGGGTCATTAACAAAAATGAAAACATTCTAAGAAAATTGAGAGAAAACAAAATTAATTTTCAAAAACCAAAAACAAAAAACCAAATATAGTTATCAAACCGAGGCTTTAAAAACTTGCTTTGATTTTTGGAGTTTGACTAAGAATTCAAATATTTTCTTAAAAATAAAGAAAACTTCATGGAGAAAGAGTGATAAAACAAGCACAATTTTAAAATACAAAAAACAAAAAACAAAAACCCTAAAATCAAATGGTTTTATTAATAGAAGCCATTAATTTATGGATAAAACTTCGTGAGCAAGAATTTCCTGCTTACCACCATTATTCTTTTGACATGTGTCTCTTTATTATTTTTTATTTACTTTTATTAAATGTCAAAATCTCAACAAAATCTCATCTAACAGATTTTACTTTTTTATTAGATTTTTTTTTTTTTGTTAAACACGCTTTAACGCTTCAAATTCTTTTTTTTTTTTTTTTTTTTTTTTTTTTTTTTTTTTAATTTATTGTATTTTTTTCAATACACACCTCACCATCTCTCCCCATTCTCTCTCTATTTTTCTTTTAATTTATTATAGTATCTTTTCAATACACATATGAAGCTCATACAATTTTTTTTTCATTTATTATATCTCTTCAATCTACAACCAAATTCATTTTTGAGATATGGTAAAAACAAAAAATAAAACTTGTTTTTATAATTATGAATCCAATAATTCAAAATCAAATATTGGGCCACTTTGTTAAAAAAAAAATCAAGGTTACATGGACATATCTGAGAATAAAAAAAATGAATATTGATAAAAGTATAAATTAATGAAATAAAATAACAAACTATTGAAAATTGATGACATTATTTCATTTAAAAGATAATATAAAATTATTTAAAATACATAATATGTTAAAAAAAACAAAAGAGTTTATCTTAAGTCACCTTTAGCTTGTGCAAAATTATAAGTTTTTTTTTTATGGAATGATAGAGGAAGGAGTGAGAAATGTGAGAAGATGAGAAATTTTATCCTTAATTTATTCATTCTAGTTTGTACTAAAAAAATGTCTATTTTACTCGTCCTTTTTAACTTTTGTTCACTTTAGTCCTCTACAAGAAGGAAAAAAAAAAAAGAAGGATCAAAATATACATTTTACAAAAAAAAAAAAAAATAAATTATTATTTTATGAAAAAGACCATAACAGTATTTAAACCAAAGAGAGACTCAGACCTGACATGGCTATAATAAATGAACTTATGGAGCAATTTAAGAGAAAAAAACAAAATGAAAAAAAAAATGGTTAAAAATCACTTTTGGTCTACAAACTTTCATAAAAGTAACAAGTTAGTCCCTAAACTTTGATCTGTAACGATTTAGTCTCTGTACTTTCAATTTGTAACAATTTAATCCCTAAACTTTAATAAGTAACAATTTAGTCCATATAATTTCAAATTTGTATCAATTTAATTCCTATACTTTCAAATTTGTAACAATTTAATCATTGCCACAAAAAATCATCAAAATTAAATGTTGATTTTTATTATTTGGTGATTAAACTTTGTAGCTTATAAAAATATTGAGTCCCAAATTAGTTAATTAATCTAGCTAGGTAAAAAATTTCATTAAATCTTTACATTCATTTTTCACAATGTGGACTAAATCGTTACAAATTTAAAAGTACAGGGACTAAATTGTTACTTATTAAAATTTAGGGACTAAATTGTTACAAAATCGAAAGTACAAGGACTAAATCGTTATCGTTACAAAATTAAAAGTATAAAGACGAAATCGTTACACATAAAAGTTTAAACACTAAATTGTTACTTTTATGAAAGTTGAGGGACTAAAATGATTTTTAACTGATAAAAAATGTTAGTCTGTAAAAACTAGAAAGACAGTAATAAATGAAAGAAGAAAAAGAAAAAAAGAAAAAAAGAAAAAAAAAAACTCACACAGGTGATTGGGTATGGCAGAGTAGCCAGTCATCTTCCCCATCTACCGTCCTTTATTGGCTCCACTTTCTCTCATTCATTTCCTCTGCCAATTGATTCAGTTACCACTCCAACTAATTCCGCCATGGATTTCGCCTCCCACAACCCTCCCCCTTCTCCGCCGCCGTCCACCGCCCTCAAATCCCCTTCTCTCCCTTGGAAAACCCGCCTCTTCATTTCCATCTCCTCCCTCTGCGGCGACCTCGCCACTCGCCCCAACGGCACTGTCAACCGCCGCCTCTTCCGCCTCTTCGATTTCAAATCCGCCCCCAATCCCGTCAAGCCCCTCCACGGCGTCCTCTCCTTCGACGTTATCGTCGATTCCTCCCGCAACCTCTCTGTTCGCGTCTTCACCCCTTCCTCCGACGCCGCCTCCCTCCCCATCGTCGTCTTCTTTCACGGCGGTGGCTTCGCCTTACTCAGCAATTCCTCCTTCTCCTACGCTGCCGTCTGCCGCCGCTTCGCCCGTCGCATCCCAGCCGTCGTCCTCTCCGTCGACTACCGCCTCTCTCCAGAGCACCGTTTCCCCTCCCAATACGACGACGGATTCGACGTCCTCCGGTTCCTCGACCACCAGAACAACACCGTCGGCCTCCTCCCTCCCACCGCCGATCTCTCCCAATGCTTCCTCGCCGGCGACAGCGCCGGCGCCAACCTCGCCCACCACGTCGCCGTCCGATTCTCCCGCCACAGATCGCAGTTCCAGAAGGTGAAAATCATCGGACTGTTATCGATCCAACCGTTCTTCGGCGGAGAGGAACGGACGGAGTCCGAAATCCGATTGGATCCGGGATACATAGTGTCGCTGGCGAGAACGGATTGGCTGTGGAGGGCGTTTCTGCCGGAAGGATCGGATCGCGACCATTACGCGGTGAACGTGAGCGGGCCGAATGCGGAGGCGATCTCGGAACTGGAGGATTTTCCGGCGACGGCGGTGTTCGTGGCCGGATTCGATCCGTTGAAGGATTGGCAGAGGAGATATTATGAGTGGCTGAAGGAATCTGGTATGAAGGTGGATTTGATTGAGTTTCCGAGTATGATTCATGCTTTTTATCTGTTTCCTGAATTGCCTGAGAGTCGTGTGCTCATTAATCAAGTTAGAGAGTTCGTTTTGAAATCTATGCGAAAATAATATCAAATTCAATTATGGGATTTTCATCTTCATGTTCTTCATTCTCATCATTATTTTTCATTAGGAACCATTTTAGAATTTGCTTAGTCTTTTTTCTTTTCTGGAATTCAATGATAAGTTCTTAAAAGCGTCAGGATTCAAACCTCTGGACTTTTGGTAGTTGGTGTATCTTAATTAGTAACCAAGAAATAGTTGTGTTAGGCTTGGATTGGTGTAATAGTGATGCGTTTAGTTTCCCAAATTTTTTTAAAAATTGGTTTTGATTATATATATATAGGCTAAGTTTTGATTATTTGATATAGTGATTTAGTTTCCATTTGGAAAAATTTTCAAATTTTCATACTCTCTTCCTTCATTGTTTGCCATAAAAAAAACTGTTTGAGATTTATGTGGATTTATGAAATAAAATATGGTTATTTAACAAAAATACACTCATGAACTATGGAGTTGGTTTCAATTATGCCTCCGAGTTTTCAAAAGTTTCATTTTAGTTTTTGAAGTTTGAATTTTGTTTCAAAACAACCCTCGTAAACATTTTTTCGTTAAATTTATGGACGGAAAATGACATGTTTGCATGTGTATTGTTGCCTATGTGAACATATACGTGGGAAAAACAATAAAAACACACACAAATACATCATTTATCATGCATAAATTTAACGAAAAATGTATGGAATGATCGTTTTGAAACAAACTTCAAACTTTGAGCAAAAATGAATCTTTTGAAAGTTTAAGGGTATAATTTAAACCAATCCCATAGTTCGGGAGTATTTTTGATAATTTAACCATAAAATAATATATTATTAGATGATATGTCAAATGTTGAATGGAAGAAGTTCGTTTTTGTATACTTAGTAGAACTAGAAATTTTCTTGTTCTATATAGCTTGAACCATCACAATTTGTGACTGCATACAAGTGGATAGGTCATACCACAACCATTAAGTTTTGTAGGTAGGGAAGAATAATAGAAAATAAGAAATTTAATTGTCAAAAATTTAATGATGGTAGTTAATATCCATCTATCGATATACATACAACCAAGTATTATTTTTGCATAAATACAAATACAACGTGACTTTTCTCATGGTGACTTGAATTTGGGTTTGATTTAGATTATGTTATTTTTGTAAAATTTTAAACTTTTTGCTATGTTAAAAATGCATGTTTTATTTTATTTTATTTGACAATTTGTTTTTAATTATTTTTTTAATTATTTTATGTTATTAATGTAAGTGTTTCTAAAAATTAGCTATAATATGGAGTAAAAAGTATGGTGCTTGGCAAATTAATACTAAATTTTTTAATTTTTTTTTTTTTTTTTTTTTTTTTTTTTTTTTGATAGATACAGTTCCAATTTAGTTATAATAACCAAAATTGACATCAATTTTGTGCAATATTATGTAAATATTTAATTTAATTTTTTTTAAAGATAATTATTTAAGATGTTATATAATTCAAATTAAAATTGATACTTTCTTAAGTTTAAATGGTTTAATAAAAGATTGAGAATTTTTTTTAATAAAAAACAATATCGAGCAAAAATTCATTTCAATTTAAAATACAGAAAATACAAGAAAAACTAACTTCTATTGAATTATATAAGATAGGTTAAATTACAAGTTTAGTCGATCTTTGAATTTTGTATCTAATAGGTCTTTAAATTTTAAAAATGTAATGAATCCTTCAACCTTCAATTTTGTGTCTGGTTCATGACATATTCAAACTTTTTAAATATTATATGATCTATTAAATATAAAAATTGAATCAATTTTATATCTAATAAGACTCTAATGAACTTTTTGTCTAGAAAGTTGATGAATTAAAAAAAATTTCAAATGAGTTAATAATCTATATAGACACAAAATTGAAAATTCACGGACTTATTGAACACAAATTGAAATTTTAAGGACGAGTATTCATAGCCACTAAAAAAAATACATTATATAAATTACACATAAAATAAGCATATCAACTTTGTCTAGTGACAAAAACCAAGTTACACAAAAATACAAAAGAGATAAAACTAGTGGTAGATACATTTGGTAACTCTAAAAATTAAGTGATACTTGTAGCAATAAGTCCATGTGGGCGATATAGAAAACCCTATCACTGAGTCCTCATATTCTTCACTTTGAAATAAAACTAGGGAAATATATTTTTTCTATTGAGACATACCCCTTTAGGGGCCAAAAAAATCCCTGTTAGCTAAATGGGGACGGAGAACGCTGATGAGGATTTTTCTCCCATCCTCTCTATTCTCCGTCTTCGTCCCCGACCCCTCTCGTTCCTCATATACGTTCCGGTTTCTATATATATATAAACCATACATTTAAAACTTTTGTAAAATATTATTTTGTTTTTCTAACAAAATTGAAAACGAAGTTTCTTTAAATGGGAAATTTGCCTTAGGAATTAACCATTTGAATAGAAATTTTCTAAAAAATTATTTTATTTAATTATAATTAAAAAACTAAAAATCATAAACGAAAAATAATTCATTGTAGTGAACACTCGATCCCCACAAAATCAAATAGAGAATTTTGTGGGGATAGAATATTAAATAAGGGCAAAGAAACCATCCCAACTCATCTCCCACCCTGAAAACATTCCTAAATAAAACCTTTTTTTTTAGTTCAACAATATTTGAGGGTGGAGGGATTCGAACCTACATGTCAATTACCGTTGAATTATACTCACTTTGACAAAACATGTATAGCAGACGTTGAGTAAAAAAAAAAAAAATCATATTTTATAGAGAGCAATCACATATTTTGAGTAAATCATTTTTATGCACTCCATAATGTTATCACATATTTTGAGTACATGTCAACTTTTTTTTGTTTTGTTTTGTTTTTTTGAATTCATACATAATTACATACTATAATCTTGATATACAATATTAAAGCAAAAATAGTAAAAAATATGTAGGGTGTGTTTGGTTTAACTTTTCAAGTGTTTAATTTTGAAAAAAATACATTTTGAAAAATTTTGTAGTGTTTGGAGACCACTAAAAATGACTTATTAGAAAATGAGATTGAGAAATAAATCATTTTGAGAGAAACACTTGAAACCAGCTTTTTTAAAAAGAGTTTGTAAGTATACAATAACTTGTGTATAAAAACATTTATGAGGAAATGTAACCAAACACATGAGTGTTTAAATTCTAAACAATTTTTATACAAAATGTTTTTTAAAGAATGCATTCTTGAAAAACATTTAGGGTCCGTTTGGAATACATTTTAATTTAAATGTTTTTCAAGAATGCATTTTTTAAAAAACATTTTGTATAAAAATTATTTATAATTTAAACACTCATATGTTTGGTTGCATTATTCCTCACAAATGTTTTTATACACAAGTTATTGTTTACTTAGGAAGTCTTTTTTAAAAAGTTGGTTTCAAGTGTTTCTCTCAAAATGATTTATTTCTCAATCTCATTTTCTAATAAGTCATTTTTAGTGGTTGCCAAACACTAGAAATTTTTTCAAAATGATTTATTTTCAAAATTAAACACTTGAAAAGTTAAACCAAACACACCCTTAAATTAAAATGTAATCCAATCAGACCGTAGTGGAGTACTCTTGAATAAGGACAAGTATATTTGATTTTATATATTGTTTTAGTTCAAGCAATGTAGGAATAGGAGATGAAAACTTAATATTGTAAAAAAAAAAAAAAACCAAGAAAAAAGAAGATGAAAACTTATTAGCTTTAATAAGTGACTTTATCTTTCAAAAAAAAAAAAAGAAAAAGAAAAAGAAGTGACTTTATGTATTCAACTATATATTCAAATTTATCATTTAACTTCTAATCTAAAGTGTTGACAAAGAGCCAACAAGAACATGACTCAATTGACATAAAATTTGTATTCCGAACAAGAGATCGAAGGTTTCCCACCCCATATGTTGTCAAAAAAAAAAAAAAGTGTTTGACAAAGACTTCTCATAATTTTACACGTGTGTGGCAGAAATAAAATATCACCAATAACCCACCAAACATGTATTCATTATTATCCTACTTTTCAAACTTGTATATGATAAATTTCTTTGGCCAATTGATCATGAACCACTTTCTTTTTGTTTTTTGTTTTTTTAATTTTTCTTAAAATAAAAACTTAAATTTTTAGTCATTATATATATATATATATATATATATATATATATATATATATATATATATATATATATTTTGCATTTTCGAAAGGAGAAAATTAAAATATGTTTGATAATATTTTATATTTTCTATAAGAAGAATAATCATGGAAAAAATTATTATGAAATTTAATAATAATGAATTATATTTTACCAACTTAATTGAGATTAATTAATAAAAAATAAGTGAAGTTAATAATTGATATTAAAAGAAGCTAATAGTTTTATTTTTTTATTTCCAAAATATTTATTTTAGTCCCTAAAATTTTAACTATTATGATCTTTAATTTTCAAAAGCAATTATTTTGATCATTACTATATTTTGTCCCCTCATATTTGTGTTGACGGTCGTAAGTTGATGTATGTGGCTTCAATATATATGCTTACATGAACATGTTAATACACATATTTGGGACCACACATACCTATTAGCTAAAAGAAATAAAACAATAAGAACAAAAAATAGTTATTTATTGAAAGTTTAGGGGCATAAAATAAATATTTTAAAAGTTATTGAACGAGAATGAAATAAACTTGATTCAAGGAAACTACCATAAACATTTTGAAAGCTTAGGAATAATCAAAATGGAATAATATTACTTCTTAAAAAAATAAAGAATAATATTGAAAGTTTATAGACTAAAATGAAATTTAAATCTAAAATAGACGTATAAATAATCCGCTACCATACTAATTAGATAATATCCTTTCATTATTAGCAAAATTCTATCTATAAAGGGTTTTTTTTTTGTCAACTTAGTGAGAGTGGGAGTTGAAGGACACATACTTATGTTTGTTTTTATAGTTCAACAAGGTTTGAAGGTGATAGATTCGAACTTCTGACCTTTTTGACTGAAGGTATATATGCTCATATATCGCTGATCAGTTATACTCATTTTGACATACTTTATGCCAATTAATTAAGTTATACTAGCCAACAAGAGCTTAGCTCAACTGACATAACCTTGTACCGATCATAACCACAAGGTCTGTGGTTTAAATCCTCCACCCCATATTGTCAAAAAAAAAAAAAGTTATGCTAAGTTTCACGGGCAATTGTGCTTTATGGACCCCTTTGATATTTCATTTGTAAGAAGGGACCCTTTTTTAAAATCTCTTATTTGGGGACTTCTTGGGCTGCGAAAATACCATTTTGCCCTTTTCTCACTCCCTCTCACACTCTCAAAGTCTCTTTCTCTTCTTCTCCCTCTAACGCTCGAAAGAATTCGATTGCTCAAGAATTTAATGAACCCAATCGAATTTTGACAAATAATCATGCAACCACGGACTAAATTTAGCCAAAATTAATGAATCACGATCGAATTTAGTAAATCCCGATCGAAAATGGTTGGAATTCATGCATTCCGAGGCGAATTTTGGCCGAAAATCATGCAAATCCGGTCAAATTAATGAATCTCGGTTGAAAATAATGAAAAATTAATGAATCCCGACCGAATTTAGTAAATCCCTGTAAAAAATAATCCGAATTCATGCATTCTCGAGCAAATTTTGACCGGAAATCATGCAAATCCGGCCAAATTAATGAATCCCGGCCGAAAATAATGAATCCCGGCTGGGATTCATGCATTCCCGGCCAAAATTCGGCCGGGAATGCAAGGAGCCTGGCCACGTCCAGGCTCCATCTTTTTTTTTTTTTAATTAAAAATTTATAGAAAATCGTTTTTTTTCCAACTAAGCGGCAGGTTTTGTTTTTTTGTTTTTTTGTTTGTTTTTACATTTTAGAAAATCGTCGTTCATATTGTGTTTTTTTTTTTTTTAATTTTATGTGTTGAATAATTAAAAGTTTCTTTATTATACTTAATATTTATTTTTTTAAAATTTGAAAAAAAAATAAATTAAGAATATATTATATATGGATGAATTGATGGAAAATTCAATGTAGTTGGTAAGAAAACTAATTTTCCTATTTTGAAAATTGAATAGAGAAGCTATAATTGACTTTGTACACCTTTGCTGACACCATTAAAGTCAACAAAGGGTCCCAAAATAAGAGATTTAAAAAACGAGACCCATTTTTACCAATGAACAATGAAATAGGCCCATAAATCCTAATTGCCCAAGTTTCACAGGACATTTTTTATTAATATTATAATTTTTAAAACTTATTATTAAAATACAATTAGTTTGAAACTTATTATTTAAATATTGCAGTTTTAAATTTTCGGTCAAAGGTCGTCTCTCAAGAGACGACCTTGAAACACGTGTCAGCTGACATGACAATAAATTTAAAAAAAAATTAAAAAAATTCGCAAAGGTCGTCTCTTCAAGAGACGACCTCTGCACTTATATTCAGAAAATATACTTCTGGCAAGGTGGTGCAAGGGGAACCTTTCATCCTCCCCTTCCTAGGCTCAAATCCCAGCTGCTGCACTTTTTCCGTTTTTTTTTTTCGTTTTCTTTCTTCTTTTGTTTTTTTTTTCGTTTTCTTTCTTCTTTTCGTTTTCTTTTTTCGTTTTTTCGTTTTTTCGTTTTCTTTCTTTTCTTGTTTTTTTTTTTCATTTCTAATTTTTTATTTTAAAAAAATATGAACAGTATTTTCTTTTTTCTTGTTTAACTTTTCTTTGAAATTTGATACAACTTGTTAAAATTGAAAGTTCAGGGTTCAATTTGATACAACTTGTTAAAATTCAGGGTTAAAATTGAAATAACAACAATGGTATAGAAATATATCAAATAAATCAAATTGTTGACATTTCTATACCAATAACAATGGTTTCAATGAAGTGTGAAAAAAGAATTTAATTTATCGGTCATATTTCTCATTTTTATTTTTCTTTTATCTCAATTAACTAAATTCAAAAATTGATTATAATAATTTTATAATTTAAAATAAAAATAGGGAAAAATTCATTTTTAATCCTAAACTTTGGGGGTTGTATCAATTTTAACCATGAACTTTCAATTTCATCAAATTGAACCCTAAACTTAACAAGTTGTATCAATTTTAACCCTGAATTTTAACAAGTTGTATCAAATTGAACCCTGAACTTTCAATTTTAACAAGTTGTATCAAATTTCAAAGAAAAGTTAAACAAGAAAAAAGAAAATAAAAAACTGTTCATTTTTTTTTAAAATAAAAAATTAGA
Organism: Luffa acutangula; assembly: GCA_036850905.1. NCBI lineage: Eukaryota > Viridiplantae > Streptophyta > Magnoliopsida > Cucurbitales > Cucurbitaceae > Luffa > Luffa acutangula. The sequence continues at coordinate 47,945,245 of CM072090.1, forward strand.
AATGAAAAAAAAAAACAAGAAAAGAAAGAAAACGAAAAAACGAAAAAACGAAAAAAGGAAACGAAAAGAAGAAAGAAAACGAAAAAAAAAAAACAAAAGAAGAAAGAAAACGAAAAAAAAAACAAAAGAAAAAAGTGCAATAGCTGGGATTTGAGCCTAGGAAGGGGAGGATGAAAGGTTCCCCTTGCACCACCTTGCCAGAAGTATATTTTCTAAATATAAGTGCAGAGGTCGTCTCTTGAAGAGACGACCTTTGCGAATTTTTTTAATTTTTTTTAAAATTTATTGTCATGTCAGCTGAGGTGTGACACGTGTTTCAAGGTCGTCTCTTGAAGAGACGACCTTTGACCGAAAATTTAAAACTGCAATATTTAAATAATAAGTTTTAAACTAATTGTATTTTTATAATAAGTTTTAAAAATTATAATATTAATAAAAAATGTCCAAGTTTCACATGTCCTAGTTATTATCTTGGATAAATAGAAAATTTAGTAATTGTTTATAATTCTTTTTCTCTATATAATTTTTCTAATCTTTTAAAAATTTTAATTGAATTATATAGGCATGTACTTAAATATTTTTCGATCATGTTTTTGAGGTCACCAAAATTAAAAGATCAACACTATTTTTATTTATGTGTGTGTGTAAACATTTAATTTGTGGAAGGACATTTTCTAATTTTGTTTCTTTTTTTTCTTTTACACATCAAACTTTAGAGATAAAATGTATGAGTAGTCTTTTCTTCTTTTAATAATTCCACCCTTCATTCTCTCCTTTTCATGTTGTCATTTAGCCATTATTTTCACCAAAATAACTCATTTAGAAGAAAAACCCTCACACACAAATAAAATAGAAACAAAGAAAGCAAAAAGGAAAATTACACACTTAATTAACTCATTACACATATATTCATGCTCACACAACAAGCATTCAAGTTTGGTTGGAAGATAATCTTCTTTGGACTCACAACATTGTGGATCAAGACATGCCTCAGATGGATGCACCAATTTTTTTCCTTACCCCCTTCTTAATCTATTTTTGGAGTTTTAGTTAACTTGATTGAGAGTAGACGTTCCACATTCTTTTTGTTGCTTCAATCATTTTATGTTTGAGAGGTTTAACTTTGACTTGAGGTTTAATTTGGATATATAGTTTAGAGGATCTAATTCAACAGAGCAAACATTTTTAGAATCGAAAGGTTTTGCATATAAAAAGTTAGAATGTTAAATTATGTCATTCTCTAGCATAATATATAGCTCTGGATTTGATTCTAATATGCTCTCGAACCCAAAATTGAGAAAGCTTGTACCACATATTTGACATTATATTTAAATGAAGCATCTACACTAGACTAGAAGACTTTGGATGGTGAAAGTTGTTCTAGGCTAGGGAAAGCTTGTCATATCAAAACTCATTGTATAACATTGTACATTTCATCTTTTACACCAATAAATTAAATTGATTTCAACTTTATTTATTCACAATCTAACTCTATCTCAAACCTATCCTTAAATAAATAGAAAACCAAATAAAATTTAAATTAACAAAATTATATAACAATCACTTAAAAAACTAGTCTTTCAACACGTGCTCCGCACGTGATATTTCTTTTTATAAAATATTTGAATTAATTTTCTTTTTTAAAAGTTATAAGTTAAAACAAAATACGGAATGAAAGAGTAAGTTAAAAAAAAAAAAGATGACATTAAGTTTTTGTTGACAAAAAAGAGTATAAGATAACTATTTATATAGTTGCAAATATAAAGATCGTTTACAAAACTTGGAGACTTTGAACGTTTGAAATTTCATTATTAATTATAACTAAAGATAAACTCATATATTTTTAGAATTAATTCATACAAATAAAGGATACATCTTTTGTATTCTAACTCTTCATTTTTTTTTAAGTTCAACCGTTCATATTCTAACGTTTCACATTCTAACTTTTCTCATTATTAACTAATAATGTGTTCTCTAGGGTTAATGAGAGAGAAATAATGAGAAGATTGAGAGAGACTTTTTTTTTTTTTTTTTTTGAGAGAGAGAGAGAGCAATTTGAGAGAGTGGGAGGTGGAGAGAGAGCAATTGAAACTCAAATGAAGAATCTCAAGAGATAAGAGAGAGTATTTGATTTAATTATTAGTATTTTTTAAAAGTTGAAATAAGGATATTTTGAGTTCAACATGTTCTTGTTAATCTACGTGGACATATATTTAGAAAACCACATGTACCAAAATTATATATAAAAAAAATTGCTATACAATTAATAAAAATTAACAATAAAGACAAATTGATACGAAAAAAATTAGAAGCACAAAAAGAAACCAAATTGCACAATTTTATTTATATCATAATAGACCTTTACATAACTCGATGAGAACTTTAATCCGAGGTTGAGAAAAGAATTTTGAGAATTGCTCCCTAAATGCATCTCATAGAGAAACTAATTTGTGTTTGCTCTACTTCTTGAAATTAAGGTACCATATTTCCAAAGTTACACCACCACTTTTTGTAGTTGCCAACTTGAATTTTATAGTCATCATCGTCGTTGTTGTTGCTATTGCTTTTGTGTCATCCATTTAAAAATCGAGGATATGTGGTTATATTGTGATACCTATGAAATGGATGAATTTTCTTATAGAGTTGTGAAGAATGAGTAAAACGGTTTGTCTATTTATATTCGGTCGAGAATTATACAAATTAGACAAAAAAAAAAAAAAAAAAAAAAAAGAGGAAATGAAAAGTCTTGTTTGATTTTGAAACAACTAAAAGAGAAGATGAAAAACTTTGTTATCATGAAAGAGTAATAAAAAAATGAATAAATATTCATAAATGCATGCTAGAAATGTAAAGGTGGGAGAGGAAAAGGATGGAGAATGAGGAAAGTATAACCACCGATGAAATTAAGAGTGGAGAGAGAAAGAGATAAATTATAAGTGGTGGGTGGGAGTGGAAATTAAAAAGGTAATAAAGAATTTTATCTTATAATTGAAAAAAAAAAACTCTTCCAAATTCTACAAATTGAAATTTAGGTCACTCATTCATTTACAAAATTGCTACCAATAAAAAAAAGTAATAATTAACTTAAGGACATATTTGGAATTATAAAATTAGTATTAGGACATTATAGTCCAAAAATGATTCTCCAAAAATAAGTCACTTTTTAAGGTAGTAGAATGTTCTTTCAAATTTCGAGATTTGATAAGAGTCGTTGGTTTTACACTTGATTATTACAACTCCAACAATATCTACAAACAATTGAAAGTTAAAGAAAGGACATTCAAGAATGAAACTATTTTTTTTTTTTTTTTTTTTTTGTAATATGAAAAACAATGCTTATCAAAGACTTTAGGGTTGAAATTGTTGTTGATGGAAATAAAATCCATATGATTACTCTTTTTATTACTATAAAAGACATATTCCCGATCTCTTTGATTTCACTACTACTCGTGAAAGTAATCTCAAACTCATCATGAACGTTTAGATATCTACGATTCACTGTACTAATTTTTCCATTCCGAATAATATAGACTTTGTCATTTACAATGTCATTGAATCTTTTAGTTAAATCATTGTACATAGTCATTTGAATTTTTGTTCCCTATAAAAAATGAAATAATTTAATTAAATATTACCATTTTTATAATATTTAAAGGAATATTTCAATGAAAGCTAAAATATATAATAATATATATAAAAAAAATATTTGAATATATTCATGAAAGCTAATATAAATATTTTTATATATTCATAAAACATACAGTATAACAATATTATTATGACTAACATTAAAAAGTATCGTAAAAAATTATGAATATTTACATTAAATTAAATTTAAAATAAGAAAACTAAAGTTACCTCTTCATCCATGACAGTGAGTTTCACTATCTCTAAAAACTCTCACTTTTTAGTTTGGTATTTCTCAACAATACCATTACGAAGAACACTTGCTTTCAAACTCCAATTTGTCTGAAAAAGTTCCAAATCTCGTACTAACCTATTCTCCATGACACCTACAATTATTAAATATTTAAGATTGAAGTTATAATCTTACAAATATAATAAAATGAGAACAAAAATAAATAAATAAATAAATAATTGCAACAATTTTAAATCTTCAAAGACACATACCTCTAAAATAAATCAATTCTAAATTTGTCACAATCAGAAACCAATGATCTTTGCTTATCAATTGCATCCCAAATGATGCAACTATTTATAGGGAATGAAATTGTATGTGACAATGGATAATATACTTTTTGGTTATGGAATTTGAAAATTTTAATAAACATTTATAATTATAATTATCTATTTATAATTTAATTCGGAATGTGAAGGGGTGAACATATAAATATAATTATGTTATTTATATGACTATTTATAATTTATTTTTTAGTTTAATAAACATAAATATAATTTTGTCAAAAAGAAAAAAAACGTGAATGAAATGTGAGAGAGAAAATACTAATTATAGAGAAGAGGAATTTGGAGGGGTCTTAGGTATGTTACACTATTTAGTTTTTTTTATTTTTTATTTTTAGTACATACTATTTAGTTTAATAAACATAAATAAGAGGGTGTGAATGTAATGAATGAGAGAACTAATTATAGTGGGAGAGAGAGGGAGAAGTAACGTGAATGTAGTGAGGGAAAGAACCTAATTATAGTGGGAGAGAGAATAGGAATTTGGAGGGGTGAGATGGGAGGGACAAAATTGAGAATTATAGAGAAAGTGTTTGGACAAAATTGTCCAAAAATGATTCTTTTGGTAAGCCACTTTTAAAATAGTAAGATAAAATAGGTTAAATATACTCAATGGTGTTCTTACTCGTTAAAGTTTTTCTCAATTGGTCCTTCCTCTTTTTTAAAACTTTCAAATTTAACCTCAATGTATTAAAAATTCTCATTTAGGTTCCTACCTGAAAATCTTTGTTCAAATTCGTTAACATAAAACTAACCTATCATCAATATCCCATTTGATAACCATTTGGTTTTTGAAAATTATGTTTGTTTTTTCTCTCAATTGCTTACCATGTTTTTCATCTTTGTTAAGGACATATTTGAATCATTAGCCAAATTTCAAAAAACAAAAACAAAATTTTGAAAACTAAGGTCCCGTATGATAATCATTTGATTTTTAGTTTTTGAAAATTACGCTTGTTTTCTCCTAGTTTCTTTACCATGGTTTTCATTTTTGTTAAAAACACATTTGAAGCCTAATTTTTTTATGCCCTATTTGGTAACAATTTGATTTTTGGCTTTTTATTTTTGAAAATTATGTTTGTTTTATTCCAATTTTCTTACAATGAGTTTCAACTTTGTTAAGTACACATTTGCATTCCTAACCAAATTCTAAAAACAAAAATAAGTTTTTGAAAACTATTTTTTTTAGTTTTCAAAACTTGACTTGGTTTTTGAAAACATGAGAAGAAGGTATATAACAAAACAAAGAAACTTATTGGTGGAAGTAGTGTTTGTAAGCTTAATTTTCAAAAACAAAAAATATAAAAATTAAAAAAAATCAAATGATTAATAGAGGAGACCTTAGGGTTTGAATTGATACACATACAATTATCAGTTTAGAATTTTAAGCGATACAACCCCATTATAAATTGATTTTCGCCCGATGTCACTATGATATATTTCAAACATTTGATTGTGTGGATGGACATTTTCTAATTCTTCTTACTTTTTCAAAATAATAATAATAATAATAATAATAATAATAATAATAATAATTGTTATAGGCAATTTTGAACCACTCCAATGTACAAGGAGCTAACGAGGACAATCGGGGAGAAATCGGGCTGGGAGTTGGACCCAAGAGGCGAAACCGGCAAGTGGGACGGGCCAAGACCGAAGGGGTCGGGCTTTTGGCCCGACCCCCTGCTCGGCTTCGGCCCGCTCGCACGGGCCGAGCCCGTCCGACTCCATTTGGTCCCTACCGCTTTTGGCCACCCCGGTTCCGCCTGGTTTGACCTAAAACGCCTTCGAATCCCTAAAAACCCTAGGAGGATGAGCAGGTATTTATACCCCTCTTCGCCACTAAAGAAGGGGACCCGAACTCTATTCTCGACTCCCTACTCTTACTCTCTAGCTCTCCCTTCCGTTTTCTAACTTAAGCATCGGAGGCGGTGTGGCTAGCACCACACCGGTGTGCAGGTTCTCTCTTTTGCAGGCCACGTCTTCCCCCTCTTCTACAAATTTTACCGTTGGTGGCACGTGAAGGTCAGGTGAGTTCCTCTGACCAAATTTAACCATCAATAATAATAATAATAATAATAATAATAAATTCTTCTTACTTGTCCACATCTCTTATTGAGAGAGATAAAATGGTATGAGGTCTTTTTCTTCTTTAATATTCCATCCTTCATCCTACCCTCTTCAAATGTTGTCCTTTAGCCATTATTTTCTTGTTACTTGCTCCTTCTCCTTATCTCCTTTTATACTCTCAATCCACAAGCATATATCATTTCTACACATTTCAACTCTCTTCTTTGTTTGTTTCTCATAAAGAGAGTTTGCACCAAAATTTGTTCTTTTTTCCTATCCCAAAAACTTAAATCTACTTAAAGTTCTTAATTCATTTTGAAGAAAAACCAACTTACATAAATGAAAAAGAAACAAAAGAAAGAAAATGACACTTTAACACATTTCTTAATTTATCTTTGAAATAAAGCTTAATTACTAGCTAGATTGGGAGTACTTCCACATTTGTTGTTCCAATCATTATATATTTTAAAGGTTCATTCATTTTCCTTTTGGGTGAAACCAAAAAACAAAGTCATGATAACTTATGTTCAAAGTGGGATCATATCGTACCATTATGGAGTTGTATTGGAGAATTTTGATTGTTTGTAACAGATCATATATAAAAAGTTAGAATGTTAAGGCCCCGTTTGACTATTTGGTTTTTGAAAATTATGCTTGTTTTCCTTCAATTTTCTTAGAATAGTTTTTATATTTGTTAAGGACACGTACATTTACATTCCTAGCCAAATTCCAAAAACAAAAACAAGTTTTTGAAAACTATTTTTTTAGTTTTCAAAATTTGAGTTGGTTTTTGAAAACATGGAAATTAAAGAAGATATGTAACAATACAAAGAAACTTTAGAAGTGAAAATAATGTTTGTAGACTTAATTTTCAAAAACCTAAAAACTAAAAACCAAATGGTTATCAAACGGGCCTAAAATTATGCCCTTCCATGAAAAACTGTATAGCTCTGCCGTCAACTCTAATACACTCTTGAAGCCAAATTGAGAAAGCTTGTAGCACATATTTGAAGTCGTATCAAATGAAGTAGTGTATACACTAGACTAGAAAACTTGGATGGTAAAATTTGTGTCTAGGCTAGGGAAAGCTTGCCATCTAAAACTCAATATTTTATAACATTTGTACATTCATCTTGTACACCAATAAAATTGAACTAATTTCAACTTTATATATTCACAATCTCAAGTTACACACACCTTTAGATCCTTTTTGATTCAGGTCCATTAAATCTTTAACCCCTAAGGTCACATAGCTCAACAAAATATACCTTAATACAGATGAGAACATTATTATGAAGTGAATTAAACTCGAAGCACAAATCAAAAGATCAATAATGTCTTCATTACCAAGCATAAAATTAGATCAATATCTAATTCGTTAAATTCCATTTTACTCTTATCATATTAAAATTTAATGAACTTTCACCCTTCATCTTCTAATTTGATTTTAAAATAGACTACATTAACACGGTTTATTAAAATATATGCCAAAATCTTTTCAAAAAAAAAATTATATGACAAAATCAATTGACTAGGACAGAAATTGAAAATTTTAAATTGTTAGAGGCAAAATTGAAATCAACTCGAGATATCTTAGAGGGGAGTTGAAACAAACTAAAATTATATGAAAATGCCTTTGCCATTTCAAAAGTGTCAATTGATCCATTAATCTTATGATTTTATTAGGTACTTAAATAAGCCATAGTGAGTATAACTCAACGATAATTGACATGTATTTTTTACCAAAAAGTCAGAGTTTTGAATCTCCACCTCCAAATGTTATTAATTTTTTTTTAAAAAAAAACTCCAATAAAAAATATTGATAGCAAAGGCTTTTTTTTTTAAAAAAAAAATTATAATATTTGGTTTCAAATTAAATTTTTAACCATTAAAAGAAAAACTAACATCAACTATATAAATTTATAATTTAGCCGGACTCAAGTTTATAGAAATATTAACAAAATAGCAATGATATTACGAGAGAATTCATGAAAAATCTCTTATATCTATAGAGAGTATTTAAATTAATAAAATAATAATACTCCATAAATAACTAATAATTCATTACGTTTTTTAAATATTTTGCCAGATTTCTTTTTAAACTTTTTCAATATTTCGTTGATATTTTTCAAATATATTCGAGAAAAAAATTATTATCCTTCATATTAGTGTCAAACATTCAAGTGAGCTTGTATATCCTTGACTAAGTGGTGGTTCGACCCTCTCGAAATGTTGTTGAACTAAGAAAACACTACAGTTAAATATGTTAGCTTCCAAATTAAACTTTTCTTCAAATCATTTTTTACTTTTTTTTTTTTTTTAAAACAATTTCACTTTTTGTTTTTAATCATTAATTTTGAGCGATGAAACCAAAATTAAATTAAACATTCTTTTGCGAATAATGTGAATTCTCAAGCAAAAGTCATCATGTTCATCAACCAATTGAGTTGCATTTTTCTTACTTTCATAACAAACTTTAATTGGACTTTTAGCTTGGGAAAATTTCTACGGTAGGAAAATTTTTCATACTACCTCCATTCATTGTTTGCCATGTAAAGAGTATTTAAAAATAACGTGAGACCCATAGAATAAAATATTATATCATTAAATGCTCATTAAATGACGTGTCAAATGCTGAATGGAAGGAGTAGGTACTACAATTTTCTCTTTTAGCTTAAAGTCTCTTTCCAAATTTTCTCTCTATATCCACTCTTTTCCACATGTATTTCATTTTGGTTGTAAATTTAATTGTTTTTAAAGTCATTCATGGAAGTCTCATTTGATAACTATTTGTCTTTTAAAATTAAACTTATAAATACCACTTCAACTATTTTTTTTTTTTTTTAAAAATACTACTTCAACTTATAAATTTCTCTCTTTTGTTATCTGCATTATTTCCATGTTTTCAATAATCAAGTCTCAAGTTTTGAAAATTTAAAAAATATATATATAGTTTTGAAAAACTTTTTTTTTTTTTTTTTGCAATTTGGCTAAGAATTCAAATATATCCTTAATAAAGATGAAAACTATGAAAAGAAAATTGATAAGAAATTAAAATTGAGAGAAAACAAGCTTAATTTAAAAAAAAAAAAAAAAAAAAAAAAACCAAGGCCTCGTTCGATAACTATTTGGTTTTTTGAAAATTATGCTTGTTTTCTCTCAATTTCATTACCATGATTTTCATTTCTGTTAAGTAGACATTTGAATTATTAGCCAAATTACAAAAACAAAAATAAGTTTTTGAAAACTATTTTTTTTTTAAAATTTAGGGAAAAATACACTTTTGGTCCCTGAGGTTTGGGTTAAGTGACACTTGGGTCCCTGAGTTTTCAAACTCAACAAAAATACCCCTGAGGTTTGAGATAAGGAGCTCCCTGCCGTCCAATTTTTCGTTAAATGCTAACAGATTGCTGGCGTGACCAAATTTTTTTAATTAAAAAATTAGTTTTTTTTTTAATTTTAAAATAAAAATAAAGAAAAAACAATAAAAAATAATAAAAATATTATTATTTAAATTATTTTTAAAACTTAACTCTCCACCCACTTCTTCATCTTCTTCCCTCAACAAAGAAAGTTTTTAGGTGAAAGTAATGTTTATAAGCTGAGTTCTCAAAAACCAAAAACAAAAAATGAAATGGTTATCAAACGAGACCTAAATAATAAAAATCGACGTTTAATTTTGATAGAATTTTTCACGGTAGAAATTAAATTGTTACAATTTTGAAAGTATAAGAACTAAATTATTACATACTAAAGTTGAATGGCTAAATTGTAACTTTTATGAAAGTTTATTGACCAAATTTTTTTTAACCAATTTTTAATTATATGAACTCAAAAGAAAAAAAAAACAAATTTTAATTATTTTCATCTTAGCAATTTGTTAGGTAAGTTTAAATCAAAATGACCCCTAAAATAGTAGAACTAAAACTTGCTAAATTGAATGAAAAGTTGAAAACCAATCCTTGCATATAACTAACTATTGAATTAATTTTCCAAAACTCAAAATTTATATTAAAAAAAAAATAGCTTTATGTTGTTCTTCTCAAAAGCTCTCATAATTTTGTTTTATTGTATCTACGTTTTATAATTTATTAAGAGCTCATGAGATTTTATTTTTTTATTTTTCATTTATTTTTATTGGACTTTCAACAAAACCCTACTAAAGATTAAGATTATAACACTTATTTCAATTAAGTTAAAAACAAATCTAAATGACATTGAAATTGCTAATTATTAGGATAAAAGTTGATACGCCTTCCCAAAATATGTTCAAAAGTATGTTTTGAATTTCTTAATATTTCATTACCAAGCACTTTTTACTAAGGTACCTAATTATTATAGAATTTTGGTTAAAAATACTTCTTATAAAAGCTCTCCCAAACACACTTTCATTGATAGAAATAAGAAGATGGGAAAACACACCTTATGAAATAATATTGTTTCATGAGACACCAAAGCATAAACTAGAAGAAATTTGGAGAAAAACTCTTTTAAGTGCGAATTCTCCACACAAAACACTAATGACTTTTGTCAAAGTGAGCATAACTCAACTCTCATTGGTATGTACCCTCAACTAAGAAGTCAGAGGTTTGAATCTTCGTACTTCTGTTGTTGAACTAAAAAAAAAAACACACGGATGGTTTCTCCCATTCTCAAATTTGGTGAAGAATATTTCTCCTTAATTAGGGTTGGATCAGCAAACGAGTACTGTTCTAAGGATGTGGGTTTCCGTTGTGATCCTTGTTCCAAGGGCCATCTAGTTTGGCATTAATTAGTCTTTTATTGATCTCATCTGGAATTTCAAACAATAACGTGATTAATTTAAAACAAATTACGGAAAAAAATCAATTTATATATTCTTAAACTTAGGATTGTATCAATTCAAATCCAAACTTTCATGAGTAGACCATCTGTAAGTGATTTATAACTATTTTCACTCGATTTCGTTTAAACTCAACTCAAAATCATCTCAATAAAAGTATTATTCTTCCAAAGTTCTACCAAAGTAGTAGAAGAAAAAAAAAAACTACTTTTTCCTAAAGAATTAATTAGAAAAAAATAGAGAAAGAAGAGAAGAATCATCTATACAAACCATATCTATTTAATTCCAACATTTCTTCATAAACCATAATCCCTACATTTAATTTAAAGAAGTCTTATACACGTATGAAAACTATACATTAACTGTTTTAAAACAAAATCAATCTAAATCGATTCATTTATGGAAGTCTAAAGTTTTAATTGATACAACCCAAAAATTTTAGAGGCATGCATAAATAAAGTTTTCCAATAAATTAAGAAGTAAGAAATCTATAAATTAATCTTAATGAGAGAGAATATTATACATACCAATAGGAGTTGCAACAAAGTTGCTTGTTCTTGCTGCTGCTATCATGCTGCAAAAGGCTAAGACAACCATAAGTATTATCAAAACTTTTGAGTTGCATAGGGAACTCATTTTTCTTTTAATTTCCCTTTTGCACAATCAAAAATGGGATATTTATGTAGGCAATTGATCATGTTTATAAAAAGTCTTTGGTCAATTAATGGACAAAAAGTCTTCTTAATTAATTTTGGTCAATGATATAAAGTATTCTTAATCAATTAAAAAGACCTTGTGTAGGTGACCAAGGACTTGGACAACATGTAATTTTCTTGGCTACACCCCACAGAAGATTAGGTCAAATTTGGAAGTTTGATACCCAAAAAATAAATAAATAAATAGGGTTCTTAAATTTTAGAAATATTGATAAAAATAATTATATGGAAGGTCAGTGTTTTTTTTTTAAAAAAAAAAACAATGAAAATTATGTAAAAACTCACAAAAAGTATTTGAATTAACCAATAAGAAGCTAAACCCTCATTGAATTATAAGTTATCATTATTATTATTATTATTATTTTTAGAAGATTATAAGTTATCATTATTAGTATTTATTTAATTATTTGTAATGGTAATGCTTATTTTAAATAATTCTATCTTCATAATATATGTTGAGGAAAAGATGTCATCCTTCGTGCATATTAGTGTCAAATATCTTTCCATTAATGAAAATATTGATGAAAATAATGTCAATAGGAGTCTTTCTCTCAAATCAAGTCTTCACAATAGACCACCCTATACCAACATGTCAATGGGATAAACATTGATACTTCAACCGAAATAGAATTTTTTTCGATAGAACTAAATCATTACAAATTTAGAAGTACATAAAGATCCAATTATTAACTACATACTGGATTTAGGAACTAAATCATCCGAAATTTGAAATACAAATATGTATGCAACAGATGTGCAAGAGATTAAAAGCAGGTTCTCCAATTTAAAGCAACAGATGAAGTATCATAGTCACTAAAGAAATTAGATTTAGAGCTCCAAGAAGCAGCACTGGTGAGGTTGAAATCTTAGAAATAAAACGTGTTATGGGTGAATTTGGACCTAGCTCTAAGAACGTCAGAATGATAGAAGCTAGAGAAGAAACAAGCGCATGGAGGCCCAATGGACCTGAATCAATCTCTAGGACTACTCACTCCCCTAAAAGAAAGGAGAAAACCCTAATTTCAGTTATAAATAGGAGAGGTTCACCCCGCTCAACTAGGTATTGAATCTTCTCCCTAATTCTTAATTTACTTGTCTCACTAACGAACTCCTAACTGACTTAAGCATTGGAGTTGGTGTGGCAAGCACCACACCGATGTTTTCTCTTATTTTGCAGGCTACGTCTTCCCCTCAAACAAATTTACCGTTGATGTCACGTGAGGGTCAGATGAGTTTTTTCTGTCTGGATTTTGGCATCAACAAAACACACCCTATTCATAAGAACTCAGATAGGGTCATTTCTCATTTTTTGAATTATTGGGTGACATCTGATAAATTCATTTTTATTTCCTTTTATTACCTAAAATTGTCTTTTAGGGTCTCATAATTAATAAACTATATAATGATTAATTTATATCATGTTTGAAAAGATCAAATACCAAGTTATCTAAGTCTTTGGTCAATGAACATTAAGTCTTCTTAATTTGTTATGCTACAACCCAAAACAGGAAATATATATTATGAAAATTATTGAAAGTCACAAAACAGTATCTAAACTAATAAATAAAAAAGTTAAAAAACACTGATTTCTCACCTTAGTTTTCATGACAATGACAATAACAATTATGGTTTCTAAACTTTAGGGTGTAACAATTTAATTCCTATATTTTTAAATTTGTAAAAATGTAGTTCCTGAATTTTGATATTTAACCATTTATTTTCTATACTTTAAAATTTGTAACAATTTAATAAAAAAATTCATCACAATAAGTGTCAATTTTTGTTATGCAATGACTTGGTCTTTGTAGTTACAAACACATTTGGTCCCTAGCTAATCATTAACGATCTACATATATAAGAAATCTCATCAAACACATGGAGACTAAGGCCCCGTTTGGGGTTGATTTTGAAGACCTAAAAAGTGATTGTAGATCAATTTTAACCGTTTTTTGTGTTTGGTTAAACGGATTCTTTAATAATCTAGAGAAAATCAAATTTTCAATCACGTTGGTTTGCAAAAGCTGCTGAGAGTAGCTTTAGGATTTAGATTTTAGGAAAATCTGATGTAACTAACCAATATTTAAAATTCTTTTTTCTATCCTTCCATATTTTAGGTTTTCAAATATTATTATTCACAATTTATCTTATCTTATCTCATTTCATTATTTTTACTTTTAAATTTAATTGGTTGCTGTTGATGGAGAAATTTTGACCAATCACGAATTGCCACGTCGTTACATAAAATTAATGACGAAATTAAAATTAATTAAATTTGGGACCAATTATAAATTGACATGTGTCCCAAATTTAATTTGAACACAAAGTTGGCCAATTAATCATTTATAGAGCCAAATTTATATTTGATCAATTAATTAAAATTAAATTATTTTGATCAAATTAATTAATTTGACCAATTAATTAAAAATAATAATTATTTGGATCAAATTTGGGTCTTTCAAATGTCTGGGTCATATGGTTTTGGGTCAAATATAAACCAAACCCAAGACCAATAAAACCCAAGCCCAAGTTGTTAGGCCCAAAAGCTACCAGAGCCCATCCTGTGAGAACTCTATAAATAGAGGGGTTCACCACCATTTCAAGGGTTCAGAATTTTGGAGCTCTCAACCAGACTTAGAGAATTCAGAGAAATTTTCCTCAAAACGGAAGACTGAAGACTCTTTGAATCTACAAGTTTCCAAGTACTGAACACTTCTTGAAGACTGAAGACTCTTTCAAACTCAAGGGACTTCAAGCTCCAAGAATCCATCGAAGCTGCAAACTCGAGATCAAGCATTACAGCCCTCGAGTGAAACACATCCACACACAAGAGAGAGAATCAGAGGATTATGTACTAGAGATTGTATACTCACGCGCATACAACATTAATACAAATCAAAGTTTATTCCACGTGTCTCCATCTCCGAAGTTACGTGTGAACAAATTGGCACGCCCAGTGGGACCATCTCTACCTCTCATCTCTTTTTCTCGCAAAGAAATCATGACTTCCGAAGAAGCTTCTTCAAAGATCGCTGCTTCAAGCAACTCCTATGTGGGGCCAATTACTCGTAGTCGCTCCAAGGAAACCCAACACGAAGACAGCCAAACTCCTGTCATTGCAAACAAGATGCTGAGACGCATGACAGAATCTGCTCAATTTGAAATCGCCGCTGCAGAAAATCTGATGCTTGGCAAATTCATCTCTTCTTCTCAGCAACCAAATGAAACATCCGGTCCTGATGTGATGACTGTCATGATGACTGGGACTAGAACTATGGAAGAAAGAATGGTTGAGATGCAGGAGCACATCGACACCTTGATGAAGGCGATTGAAGAAAAAGATTCTCAAATCGAGCAACTAAAGAGCCAAATTGAGAACCAACATATCGCCGAATCAAGTCAAACCCAAGTCATAAAAAATCATGACAAAGGAAAGACTATAGTGCAAGATGATCAGCCACAGTGTTCTACTTCGATCGCTTCACTATCCATCCAACAGCTCCAAGATATGATCACAAACTGTATCAGAACTCAGTACGGTGGACCTACTCAAGATTCCCTCTTGTATTCCAAACCTTATACTAAGAGGATTGATAACTTGAGAATTCCAATCGGGTATCAGCCACCGAAATTTCAGCAGTTTGATGGAAAAGGCAATCCTAAACAACATATTGCCCACTTCGTTGAGACATGCGAGAACGCTGGTACTCGAGGGGACCTACTAGTCAAACAGTTCGTTCGAACACTTAAAGGAAATGCTTTTGACTGGTACACTGATCTAGAACCTGAGTCAGTAGACAGTTGGGAGGAACTCGAAAGAGAGTTTTTGAATCGCTTCTACAGCACTAGACGAACCGTTAGCATGTTCGAGCTCACAAACACTAAACAACGAAAAGGTGAACTCGTTGTTAACTATATAAATCGCTGGAGAGCTATGAGTCTAGATTGCAAAGATCGCCTCACTGAACTCTCTTCCGTTGAGATGTGCATTCAAGGCATGCACTGGGAACTCCTCTACATCCTTAAAGGTATAAAGCCTCGCACCTTTGAGGAACTAGCAACTCGTGCCCACGATATGGAGCTAAGTATTGCTAGTCGAGAAAACCAAGACCTTCTCCTCCCTAATATGAGAAAAGAAGGAAGGAACAACGAAGAGACTATAGAAGAATCTATGGTTGTCAACACAACCCTTCCCAAGTCGTCTTCGAAAGGAAAGCGACAAACTAATGGAGCGCATCACTTAACTTTAAAGGAAAGACAGAAGAAAATCTATCCTTTCCCTGATGCCGACATCCCTGATATGTTGGAACAACTATTGGAAGCGCAACTGATAGAGCTTCCTAAGTGTAAACGACCAGAAGAGATGGAGAAAGTCGATGATCCCAAGTATTGCAAGTATCATCGAGTTATTGGTCATCCAGTGGAAAGATGTTTCGTCCTAAAGGACTTGATTTTAAAGCTGGCTAAGGAAGGCAAAATCGAGCTCGACCTTGATGAAGTAGCCCAATCAAATCTTGCTACAATCAAAGGAAATAACAAACATCAAAGAAAGAAGGATCCTAAGAAACTTCAACCCAAGAGGAAGAGAAGTAAAAAGTTTTCTCAACCTCAACAACTGGTGGTGTTGAATAAATCCTTCTCCAAAACTTTCCACAAAAAGAAAAAAGAGAACCTTGCAACTTCCTACTGCATCGACGTAGAAGAAGTTGACAATTTCAAGAAAAGTGAACAAAGGACTTCTGTCTTCGATCGCATCAAGCCTCCAACTACTCGTCCTTCAGTATTCCAAAGAATGAGTATGGCCGCGACAGAGGAAGAAAATCAATGTTCGATGTCCACCTCCACTCGACCTTCAGCTTTCCAAAGGCTAAGTGTCTCCACATCGAAGAAAAGTCAACATTCGACATCTGTTTTTGATCGCCTCAAAGTAACAAGCGATCAACCTAAAAGAAAAATGGACAACTTGGAGGTGAAACTTTTCGATGAAGTAAACCGCGACAAGAAGCTTCATAGTAGCGTCCCGTCACGTATGAAGAGGAAATTCTCTGTTCTCATAACTACAGAAGGTTCCTTGAAGGTGAAGCCAAATCTCATTGTCTTGACTAATCCTATAAATGAAGGACCTGATCAAGACCATGATGAAGATAAGAGCTTTTAAAATGTAAAAGCTCCTTATCGCAAGAGCCTAAACTGCATGATGCTCCTAGCCCACACGAGCTTAAAAGGTGAGAGCAAAAAAAAAAAAAAAAAAAAAAATCTTGAACTACGTTATGACTTGATCCCTTTTCTTCAAAGGGTACGTAGGCAGCTTAAAGAAAACTTTAAGTTCAGTCTCTGCAAACAAAAAAAAAGGAAAGTGCAACAAATATTGAAGCACGACGATATAAATTGAGGAAATTCATCACTAGTGGGGGCAACACAGCGAATGGAAGTTGCTTCCTCCAAGTTCGAAGGTTCCCACGTGCTTCGCTGCAGTTCCTTCCTCCAAGTTTGAAGGTTCTCACATCGCTTCGCTGCGATCCTTCCTCCAAGTTCGAAGGTTCTCACGCGCTTCGCTCTGCAATTCCTTCCCCAAGTTCGAAGGTTCTCATGCGCTTCGTCCAGTTCCTTCCTCCAAATTCGAAGGTTCTCACGCGCTTCGTTGCATTTCCTTCCCCCCAAATTCAAAGGTTCTCACGCGCTTCGCTACAGTTCCTTCCCCCCAAGTTCGAAGCCTCCAAATTCGAAGGTTCTCACGCGCTTCGCGCTTCGTTGCATTTCCTTCCCCCCCAAATTCAAAGATTCTCACGCTGGTAATTGGTTCTCGAGTCTGAAGCTTACCATGGATTCTTCCAAATTCAAAAAAATCAAAAAAAAGATCGTATGCGTGTGACCAATCACGAATTGCCACGTCGTTACATAAAATTAATGACGAAATTAAAATTAATTAAATTTGGGACCAATTATAAATTGACATGTGTCCCAAATTTAATTTGAAAACAAAGTTGGCTAATTATAAATTTATAGAGCCAAATTTCTATTTGATCAATTAATTAAAATTAAATTATTTTGATCAAATTAATTAATTTGACCAATTAATTAAAAATAATTATTATTTGGATCAAATTTGGGTCTTTTAAATGTCGACTAAATGGTTCAACCCAAGACCAATAAAACCCAAGCCCAAGTTGTTAGGCCCAAAAGTTACCAGGGCCCATCCTACGAGAACTCTATAAATAGAGGGGTTCACCACCATTTCAAGGGTTCAGAAATTCTACACTCCCACAAAGACAAGAGTTTAGAGTTTTAAAAGCTCTCAAGCAGAACCAGAGAATTCAGAGAGACTCCACCAAGTCTGAAGACCGAAGACTCTCTGCAATCCACAAGTCCAAGTGTTGAACACTTCTTGAAGACCAAACACTCTTCAAGACTTCAACACTCCTTGAAGACCAAATACTCTTCAAGACTTCAACACTCCTTGAAGACCAAACACTCTTCAAGACTTCAACACTCCTTGAAGATCAAAGACTCTTCAGGACATCAACACTTCTTGAAGACTGAAGACTCCTTCAAGACTAGAAGACTTCAAGCTCCAAGAATCCATTGAAGCTTCAGACTCGGGGATCAAGCGTTCCAGCCCTCGAGTGAAACACATTCACACACAAGAGAGAGAATCAGAGGATTAAAGTTAGAGATTGTACACCCACACGCATATTACATTAATACAAATATATTATTTATTCCACGTGTCTCCATCCCCGAAGTTACGTGTGAACAAATTAAATAAAAAAAAAACCGAATCACTTTCAGACTTTAAAAAAAACGAAAATTTAAAAAAAAAAAACCGAAAAAAGGAAAAAAAAGGAAAAAAAACGAAATTCAAAAAAAAAATCAAAAAAAAAAAAGGAGAAGAAAGTTTCCTACTTGAATCTTTTCTTGAATGCTCTCTGCAATTGATGTGTGTTCTCCCCTGCTGAGGTTCAACCTTATTTATAGAATGGAAAGTTGGATTCAAATAGATAAATCTTATCTCCAACGTCAATCTCCATCAATTTTGGGATAAATTCAAATATAAATCTTATCTCCAACGGCAATCTTCATCAATTTTGGGATAAGTTCAAATATAAATCTTATCTCCAACGTCAATCTCCATCAATTTTGGGATAAATTCAAATATAAATCTTATCTCCAACGGCAATCTTCATCAATTTTTGGATAAGTTCAAATATAAATCTTATCTCCAACGACAATCTTCATCAATTTTGGGATAAGTTCAAATATAAATCTTATCTCCAACGACAGTCTTCATCAACTCTGAGATGAGCTCAAAGTTTAACCCAAAGACATAAGATTTGATTTAAATCAAATTGAAAGATAAAAATTTGGAGATTTTGTTTCAAATTTTAATCCAAAGTATGAGATTTGATTTAAATCAAATTGGAGATAAATTCAAATTGGTTTGATAAACTCCTATATAGATTTGGATTGAATTCAACTGAATTTTAGTATAATTAAATTCTTATCCCAAATCAAATTTTCTAAGTTCCATATGAAAATTTTATTCCAAATTCCCACCAAATTTTGGATGTAGCATTAAATTTACTTATATTAAATTTTGGGCATAATCCAAATTTTATCCCAAATGAACCAAAGTAAAAACCTCAAATTCTATTCCAAATGCGAGTTAAAATTGGGTAGGATTTTAGCTCAAATCAAAATTTGGGTATAAACCAAAATTTGCCCAAACTTCAAATCAAAGTTTGTTGCCAAATAAGGAAAAAAATCAAAATTTTGACCAAACTTCAAATTTTGATTAATTGGCGATAAAAGTGTGTCAAATAAAAAAAATCAAAATTTTGACCAAAATTCATATTTTGATTAAATTGACACACCAAAGGGAGTCAAAATCAAGAACAAATATCTTGCATTTTGATCCCAAAATATCTTTTTCGAGATTCACCCACACATAATTTGTGCCTACATCTCGAAAAGGGGGCATTTGTTGATGGAGAAATTTTGACCAATCACGAATTGCCACGTCGTTACATAAAATTAATGACGAAATTAAAATTAATTAAATTTGGGACCAATTATAAATTGACATGTGTCCCAAATTTAATTTGAAGACAAAGTTGGCCAATTAATCATTTATAGAGCCAAATTTATATTTGATCAATTAATTAAAATTAAATTATTTTGATCAAATTAATTAATTTGACCAATTAATTAAAAATAATAATTATTTGGATCAAATTTGGGTCTTTCAAATGTCTGGGTCATATGGTTTTGGGTCAAATATAAACCAAACCCAAGACCAATAAAACCCAAGCCCAAGTTGTTAGGCCCAAAAGCTACCAGAGCCCATCCTGTGAGAACTCTATAAATAGAGGGGTTCACCACCATTTCAAGGGTTCAGAATTTTGGAGCTCTCAACCAGACTTAGAGAATTCAGAGAAATTTTCCTCAAAACGGAAGACTGAAGACTCTTTGAATCTACAAGTTTCCAAGTACTGAACACTTCTTGAAGACTGAAGACTCTTTCAAACTCAAGGGACTTCAAGCTCCAAGAATCCATCGAAGCTGCAAACTCGAGATCAAGCATTACAGCCCTCGAGTGAAACACATCCACACACAAGAGAGAGAATCAGAGGATTATGTACTAGAGATTGTATACTCACGCGCATACAACATTAATACAAATCAAAGTTTATTCCACGTGTCTCCATCTCCGAAGTTACGTGTGAACAGTTGCTTCTAATTTATTTTTCTTAACTTTTTTTATTTAAACTAAAATTAGATTTCGTTTGACACAATTTTTTTCTATAATTATATATATATATATATATATATATATATATATATATATATATTCAATTTACTTGAAGTAAACAAAATATAATTTATAAAATAAATGATATAAATTTTCCTAATTATCTTAGGAAAGATTTCAATGTAAATATTAATGCAATCTCATGCTAAATTGAAATATGTCTATTTTGGTCATTATACATATTTCACAACAATTTAATATTAATTTACCAAACACTGTAACTTGAATTTTCATGTTTAAATCTGAAATTTACCAAACACTAATTTGCTTCTTATGGAAGCTGATTTTCTTAAAAGCACAGCTGACAACAATTATTTTAAAAGCTTCAGCAACCCCAAACTAAGCCTAAATCTAAATTGTTATATATTAAAGTCCAGCCAACAAGAGCTTAGCTCAACTGGCATAAAGTTGTACTGGTAACCACAAGGTATGTGGTTCGGTACCCCCAGCTTGAATATTCAATGAAGTTGGAAGTTCAGTTTATGTAATTCCTTGTAACTACAGTACTCTTTAATTAACGGTGGGAAGTTTGTTGTTAGGGGTAATTTTGTCTTCTTCAATTAGAGAGTTATTAATTAAAATCACGTTAGCCATTTAGTTAGTTACGAAACCTTTTTAGCTATTTTTCAAGTCACACCTATTTATTTTAGCCATATATCTCGTTGCCCCTTCAATTTAATTCAAATCTTGATCCGATAAGTCAGGCCCATGAGTTCGGCCATAAGCATGACAATTGAAGGCTCGACAAGTGGGCCCAAGCCCAACACAGAGCCTTAAGCATGCGGGGCCCATAGGCCCAAAGGGTAGCTCTTCGTCTTGACATTTGAGCCAATGGCAGAATTTCAGGAGAGAGAAGACAATCTAGGCATTTGAAGAACAAAACTTGGTTGCATATCCCGATGTAGGGATCTCCTTACATATCTCATTAAAATCTTGACAACTAAAAAGATGGGAAAAAATGAGAAAACATTTTTACCTCTCCTAGTTGTCAAACATTTTAATGGTGATGCACCTGCATACCGGTATGCAACAAAGTTTCTTCTGGATTGGGAACTGATTTAAGACATGGATTAGGCTATGGTAGGAAGTATTATGCTAGTGTTTTATAGTTTAATTTATATGTTGGTTTTAAGGAACTCATTTTAATCCAACTTTTAAATGAAACAAGCCAAAATTGATCGAGTAACTTCAACTTTGTTGATTTTTCTTTTTTTAATTTAAATTCTTACCAAGAGCCTCTAAGTACATTTGAGATATTCCATTGTGTGGCTTTTCCTTGAAGCTAAGCAAAGAGGAGGGGAAGCTATAACGAAAATCTTGCTTATCACCTCGACCATTCTCCACCACTATTACAATTTTTTAGTTCTCTTTACATTGAGATCAGTTGAATGCTATTTGAGTTGTCAAACATTACAGGTAGATTTCCAACATCTTTCATATCCACGAATGACTTTTTTTCTTTTGGCCTCGATTAAGAGAAAAATAAACAATCCATTTTGAGATGTGGCTAAAGAAAAACCAATAGGAAATAAATTAAGTTGGAGTGAAGACGAGACATCAATTAGAAAATAACAATAAACATGAGTTACAAGAAAACTTTCTTGATTACGTAGCTTTCTATTGATGTATATCTTGCATGTATGTTGTGTGTATACTTGCTTTAGTGATAATGATTTCCTAGGATTTGTTCAAATCTTTTTGAAATTTTATAGCTTTCGATGAGTTGTGACCGTGAGTGCCCCAAAAGGGAGTCTTTTTAAAACTTTTCTTGGATATGTCTTCCACAAGTTGAGTGTCTTTCTTGCTTTAAAGTAGGATTTGAATGCCTACGAGCGAGTTACTTAGCTCGTATTCCTGTTGTCACCTCGATAGGAGCAAGGTTTAGCGAGAAAGTCTAAATTTTTTGTAAAATAGTGTGTAAAGTCTTGGCTAGGAGAGAAAAAGAAAATATGGAAAAAAAAAAAAAAAAAAAAAAAAAAAAAAAAAAACTAGGCAAAGAGGATGCAACCTAGTTTGTTCCATTTAGGCCTTTTAGCGAGACCTTAGTGGCAGTGTAGGGGAAGATAAGATGAAGGTCTAGTAAGCCATGAGAGATTAACCAAAGAAAAAAAAAAAAAAAAAAAAAAAAAAAAAAAAAAAAAAAAAAAAACTTATATAGAAACCAAAAGAACCATGAAGTAAAAAACAAACATCAATATTTTATATATAAAAAAACAAAAGGAACTTGGGGGAAGTTTTTGAACAAATTTAACCGTATTATAAGGAGTAAACCAAAAGGGAAACTTCCCATCTTACAAAATAATATTAGATGACTAGCCTTGTAGTCCTCATCATCGAATATGTATTTAAAATTAGAGGAGAATCCAATCACTCATATGCCCTAATGCCAATTCTTGATGTTGAAAGTAAGGGTTGGGAGATGATTACTTAAGCAAGGGGAAATGGAAAAGCAAGGATCACCTCGAATTAATGGATAGCTTTCTTATTTTGTTGGTGAAGTTCCTAGGTTCGTATTAGGCTCTTAGTTACCATAATCCGCTCTCATCAACTAATGCTTTCTTCCTTTCTACTTCTAACAGACATTTTTTCTCTTAAGCATTGAGATCAATCAATATCGTGTCGGGTGTGAAAACACTTCTTAACGTCGAATTCCAAAATCTGCCCAGAGGTTCCCCACTCTTCTTTACTCCATTTACTAGAAAGTTTTACATGGATGCTATCATTCATAAAACTCCTAACTAGGCATCATACCTTCTCCAAAATAGATGATAGTGCAATTTTTTCGTAGTGTACAACATATTACTTTGTCAGATGTAAGCATGATCTCACAATAGTTTGAAAGGAAGAAAAACTAACAAACATTTATAAGAACAACTCTATTGACATTAGTTTGAAGAGAGTCATTCTCATAACAACATACATTCTCACAATTGACTCGAATTTCGTGTGAAACTAAGGCTAGACCCCTAAAGCTTAAGTCAACATTCTAAAGATTCGAACGTAGAACCTCGTGTACTAATACATATTAAACCACCACCAAACCTCAAAAGCTTAAACTAAGGGTTCGAACCACGTTAAATAACCACTAAACCTCAAAAGCTTAAGCTGATAGGTTACGGTAAATTTGATTTTATATTCACCTTCTTCCCAATTCGCAACTGGAATGAGCTCAAATCTAATACAATGGAGCCAGGGGAAACAAACAGAGGACACCTTAAGAGTGCGTGTAACAATAAGCAGAAGTGAAGCATATGTATATATATAAATCATCATGATGATGAATCAATCAATCAATGGAGAAAAGCATAGATAGCAGTGGAAATATAGACCAAAAGAGCAGAGGAAACCAGAACAACAAGCGCCGCCACCGCATGAACAGCCGATTTACTCCCACAGGACAGCATCCCAAGGCGAATTTGAATGACATCCACCATCGACAGCATCAGAAACAAGCACCCCATCACGGATCCAACGGCGGAGGCCAACATCCCCAATCGCAGCACCTTCAGATTGATGTGTGCCCTAAACGCCTCATCCACATCCTTACTATTCAAGAGATTAATCGCAAGCTTCAAACCCTGCGCCACAAGAGACGAGAACAGAAAAAAGCTAAACGAGACGACCTCGAACACCAGAAGCTTCCGAGCGACGTCAATGCCGGCATCGCAGACCGAGGAGTTCTCGAGACTGTGCTGCCCGGGGGTGGTCAACGAAAGCCCTACGAACACAGCGATGGTGAAGAGTGAGTTGACGTTGACGAGTCCATCCAGTGCCGTAACGTGGACGCTGGTGGTCGAGGAAGACGACGAGGAGGAGGTTCGGATTTCGTCTCCTCTGCTCCGGCCATTGTAGTACTCTTTTGGGTACGCCTCCGATCTGGTGAGAAAGAGAGAAAATCAGATGAAAGAGCGAAGAATTTGAAGATGGGGGTGGAGAGATTGAGCTTACTCGGCCATTGATGGTGGAATCTGGAGGTTTGAGAGAGGGCAGGGGAAGGAGAAGCTTTACGGTATGAAGATGGAGATGGGGATTGGATTACTTGGAGGGATTGTGTTGGGGAATTTTGGAAGAAGCAAAAGGAAAGGAGAATGAAAATGAAAGAGATGCGTTTGGCTTTTGTGCTTCTTTAATCGGCTTTTCTGAAAAGTTGCTGCTTTTTCTTGGTTTGGCCTTTTGGTTTGTTTTTGGTTGAAACGTGATGGAGTCCAACTAGTGGGGAAAGGGGTCAAGTGAAGAGTAGTGTAGGTCAAGGAGTTTTTTTTCGTTAGTAAGAATTCAAACTTCTGACCTCCCGGTCAAAGAAATATATAGTTATGCTCGTTTTGTCTATAACCACCAAAGTGTAATTTTTCTAAATTTTTAACTTTGTATCTAATTATTTTTTTTGGATTTCGAAAGTCTTCTAAAAGGGGATTTTTTTATTGCTCCAATTGGAAACAATCCACCTGTGACTTCGAGAAGCATATATTGGGAAAGAGAACTCTTCCCTCAAAAGTTTCCATCAAAGTTGTAGATGGAAAATTGGCAATGGAAGGTAAGACCTTATATTGATTAAAAAAGAAAAAAAAAAAAAAAAAGGAAGTGATCTATTCCAATTTCTTTTGTTTTTGTTTTTTTTTGTGGGTTTCTCTCGTTTTCTACCGGAGGAGCTCGATGTCAAAGGGACATGGTTATCCCTGATTGGTTTTCCTCCCTTTGCGTTGGTTAATGTTATATCTTCAGTTTCCAAAGAAAAAAAAGATAGGAAAGGAAGTTGCACACCCATTGTCAGTTGTCACGAAGGACGACAAAAATTTGTGGTTAGAATTTTCCATGAAAGACGAAATCATATGGAGTCCAACATATGATAACAAAGTTTGGTTAAATGTAGATGACATTTGGAGGTGAAAAGCTATTCCTAGAGGAAAACTCTGTTGTTGGGAGATCATCAACGACATAATCTTGACTCGAGCTAACATTCAAAAGAAAGGAATTAAACAAATCACATGCATGGTGGTACAAAGAAAAAAAGAGATGCGTTTGCTTTGTGCTTTAGCTTTTGCTTTGCAACGTTGCTGCTTTTTCTTGGTTTTTTTTTTTTTTTTTTTTTGATAAATGCTTTTTCTTGGTTTTGCTTTTTGGGTTTTGTTGAAATTAGATGGAGTCCAAGGACTGGAAAAGAAAAAAAATGAAGAATGTGTAGTGTAGCCAATGTTATGACTAATGAGTGACACTAACATATATTTGGGAGGAGGAAATTCCAATTTTACCCTTAGCTCGATAAAGTGTATTGATTTTTTTTTTTTTATTAAAGAATTTAAATAAATGTTGAAATTTTGTAACTTTATTCAACATTTGTAATATTTACCTACTAATTTTAACCAAAAAAAAAAAAAAAAAAGTAAAAGAAGCATTTTTTTTTTCTTTTTTCTTTTATAGAAGTAGCTATATATTCTTTGAATTTTTGTATTTAGCGGTTTAGTCTCTATAGTTTAAAATTTGTATTTAACGGTTTAGTTTCTATAGTTTAAATTTTTTCTTCGTACTTCTATAGTTTAGTCTCTATTGTTACAATTTTGGATAATTGTAATGGGTGGCAACATGAAGGTAAATAATTACAAATATAGCAATTTTAAAAAATATTTGCAAATATGGCAAAATTTTTGAATTAATTTTTTATATTCCTAAATTGCCCCTGTGTGCCCATCTTTTTTTTTTTTTACTGATAGAAAGTCTTTTTATTACTGATAGATTCTATCAGTGATAGAAAGTTTCTATCACTGATAGAATAAAGTTTCTATCACTGATAGATTCTATCAGTGGTAGAAAAATTTTCTATCGGCGATAGAAAGTTTCTATCACTAATATTTCTATGACTGATAGATTCTATCAGTGGTAGAAAAATTTTCTATCAGTGATAGAAAGTTTCTATCACTGATAGAATAGAAGATTTCTATCACTAATAGAAACTTTTTCTATCAGTGATAAAAGATTTCTATCACTAATTGGATCTATCAGTGATAAAAAAAACTTTTATAGAAAATCATAGAAAAACTTTTGATAAAAGATCTTTCAATCCCTGATCACCCATAAAAATCTTTCTATCTCCGATAGAAATCTTTCTATCACCGATATAATCTATAAGTGATAGAAAAACTTTCTATCAGTGATAAAAGATTTCTGATAGAAATTTTTACTATTCTATCAGTGATAGAAAGATATTCTATCAATGATAGAAAACTATGGATAGAAAACTATGGATAGAAAATCTTTCAATCCCTGATAGAACCTATCAGTGATAGAAATCTTCTATCACTTATAGAAATTTTTTCTATGAGTGATAGAAAAAATTTCTATCATTCATAGAAAATCTTTCTATGAGTGATAGAAAAACTTTCTATCTCTATCACTGAGACTGATAGAAAAACTTTTCGTGAGTTATAGAAAATCTTTCTATCATTGATACTTTTCTATCAGTGATAGAATATCTTTTGTTTCTATCAGCGATGGTGATACATGGTGAAATCGAGCATTGAAAAATAAAGCAAAAACGAACGATTATAGAAATCAAACACTGAAAAGCAAAAACCAAACACTGATAGAAAACCAAATAACAACAACCAAACACTGATAGAACACCGAACAAGTGATAGAAAAATATATATCGCCGATAGAATCTATCAGTAGTAGAAAAATTTTCTATCATATGATAGAATCTATCAGTGAAAGAAAATTTCTATCACTGATAGAAAATCTTTCTATCACTGATAGAATCTATCAGTGATAGAAAAACTTTCTATCAGTGAAAGAAAATCTGGAGGGGTATTTTAGTAAATGCAACACACAAACTATTAGATTTTGCCATTTTTGCAATTTTTTTTTGTGGGTTGCTAGATTTGCAATTATTTTGGTTCATATTGCTATCCTTGCAACCGTCCCTACAATTTTTACTTTTTTGTAACTTTATTCAACATTTGTATCAATTTATAGAAGTCGCAATACATAATTCTTTGTATTCTTTGAAAATTTAGGGTTCTATTAAACACTTTTTGAACTTTATTGATACGAAAACCCTAGCGAATTGGAATTAAGAATTCTTTGGGTATTTGAACCCTTAATTCACCAAAGCTAAAACCCTCAAATCTATTCGATTCCAATTCCAAGAGAAGAATTAGATAAAAATTACCTTGATGATCGAATACCAAGAGGTAAGGAGAACTAATTCCTCACTCAAGGTTTGAACACTCCACGAGCAAGTTGATCAGACCTACTTGAATGTTCATGCTTGCAACTCTGAATTCAAGAATTGCAAAGTGGGTGCTGAGGCTCAGTCATCAAGAAAAGCGCAAAGGCTAAAAACTCAATTCATCGTAAAAACTCCACGTACAAACCTAATGACCAAGCTTTAAATAGCTTCTCAGAGTCCTAATTGCATGCCACATTCATAACAAAATGACAAAAGTACCCCTATTAATACATAAAAAAAGGACAACATTGAAAAATAATAAAATTACATGAAATTATTAAATTAATATAAATAATAATTTAATGTTTGTGGTGGTTCATATCATTTATTGATCTAAATATGTAAATAGGTAAGAATTTTTTTAGTACAACTCCGAGGACTTAGTAGTTACAACTTTCAAAGTTTAGGGATTAATTTACAATTTAACAAAAAATCAAAATTTACTTAAATTTTTTTTATTTTATATTATTTTTTGGTTAAAAAACACTTTCAATCTCTAAACTTTCATGGAAATAACAATTTAGTCCTTAAATTTTAAAGTTTGTAATGATTTAGTCCATGTACTTTGTTGATAAACATGCATAGTCAATCTATATATCTAAGAAATTCCACTAAATCTTCATAATCTTTTTTTCATAATTGTTTTAGGCTAGATTTTCCTTAATTGTCTCATCCCTTGATTCTATATTAACCAAATGACTCTTTTATTATTATTTTTTTTTATAGACTTTGAACAACAAATTTCAATCTGTTTCGAATTTTTTTTTTGCCTTAGTGCATCATGTCTGGTTAGTCTAGCATGTTTGAAGTATTCAAGTATTAGTTAGTCATCAAGTTAGTGTTTAAAATGTGCTCGAGTTCACGAGAACGTGGAGAATATCTCAATTAACACATAACCACCCATGGGTTAAGCAACATTTCTTCAACCTAACTCTCATACTAAAGCTCACCATTTAGCTAATTAAACTACTTGGGTACCCAATACATTAGTTGTTGTATCGAGTTCTCTTATGAAAATACACCATTAGTGACTTTTCTATAGCTTACTTCTCCATGTTGGATTTGGATCCAAGAGTACACCTTAAGCCCTAATGAGATATATCACACTTCATCTCCACTATGTACTAACCATCAGACTTTTTTTTAAGTAAAATGATCAAAATTTTTATGGAAATATAATGCTATGAAGTTCAATCATATCCCAACTAAATTCACTTCAAACCTAGAACATAAAATTACTTTTTTTGAAACTCTACGCTCATTGAAATTAAATACCTTAAACTTATCAATCTCACAATATTTTCGACTTTCAATTGAACTTCTTTTTAGTAGCATTCATGATATCATACTCTTAACTCTCTTGACACTCGTCCAAACTCGAAACTCGAAACTCATTTAACTAACTCAATCCCCTCATTAATACAAATAAGCCTTTAAAAGGGTTTTTCTTTCCTCCTTTCTTTCCCTTCTTCCTTTTGTAGGTAATAGGTAATGGGATATACTAAGATCCACACATCTTCTACATCAAATAGAATAGAAATTTGTGACAATCAATTAGTTGAATTCCACTAGTGGAACCATCCACAAGATCTAAGGCAAAAGTAGGCCTAGTTTTGTGAATTCAACAACAGTTCCTTACACAAAATCTGTTGCTTATACTTCAAAATTTGTTCTCGCCGTCTGAAACCCAGTTCTCCAATCGATCCAATACCATAACCATCCAAACAAAAAGTTCAACGACCTCACTGTTCGTCTTCAAGATTCTACGCCGTCGCATCACTTGATCGTTTCAATCAGCGAAGGGGAAGAGTTTTCAGTGAAAACCCACTGAACCCGACTCCCGGTTTGAACCCAATTCCACTTGAAAGTCCAAGTCTTTGCTCAGTTCAGCAGAACGTTGTTAATCTTCTTCATTTCTTCTTTGATTTGGATGTGAAGCGCTCCGACGGATTAGGAATTTCTATTCAGTGAGTTCTCATAATTCTGTTTGTGGGTTTTCGTTTCGTCATTCCTCTGTCTTGACATTTGTTTTGTTTTACATTCTCTGGTTCTTTGCTGCTCGGATTCTGAAACGTTTGTAGTTTTATGAACCTTTGTTGTTCTTTAATCCAAGTTCATGACCTAATTTTGCTGCTAATTGAATTTTCCCACATGTCGACTCTTGGGGTGGATTAAAGAGTAAGGCAGATTGTTGAAATTAGGCTGCATTTTCATTATTTTACATAGTTGATTGATATTTCTTAGTACTATCTGGTTGGAGAGTTATTATATACTTAGGTTCTTGATACTGATTCAAACGAATGGTAATGGTAGGTCTTATATAAATATCTTCCTCTTAATTGAATTGAATTATAGGAATTCTATTGGTTGATGATATTCTGATTGTTTCTCTTTTCCTGCTGTTTGAAGGAATGAATTTACCTTTCATCCAGGTACAGTAGTGTCAATTTTTTAGCTCCAGCTTTATGTTCTTTTTTGTTCCCCTAAGATTAGGACTGTAATGATTTGCCTTCCGAGTAGATGTCTGTGTGCTTTACACTGTGAGTTGATGGAGGTAAACATGATCAATAGCTTGTGATGGGAAATTTTCCTATCAAACATGGACAATAATTTCTTGAGTAAACAACACTTGGGGGTGGGAGGATTCGAACCTCTGACCTATTGGTCGAGTGTATATGCCAATTACATCTGAGCGGCCATGGACAATAATTTCTTAACAGGGTTTCCCTTTCTTTGAGAGGAAACTAGCTTTTCATTGACAAAGGCAAGATCAAAAGAAGAGGTTGAATATTCACCGTGTAATAAGTACTACAATTGCACTACAATTGGCATAGATTAATTGAGAATCGTAATTAAGAAAAAAATTAAAGAGTGTACTGGTTATGATATCATTTCTTATAAACTTTAAACTCATTTTCTATATTAGTAATGTCGATGAATCTGTTGCAGTGAATTTAGACGACGGATCAGGGCCAGCACACAACTCTATTGAGGTTAACACAGATGCAGTTGAAGGAAATGTGATTTTGGAGCCATATGTGGGTATGGAGTTTGATTCTGAAGACGCAGCCAGAAAATTTTATGTTGAATATGCCAGACAGATGGGGTTTGTTGTGCGAATCATGCAGCGACGTCGTTCAGGAATTGATGGAAGAACACTAGCCCGGAGGCTTGGATGTAATAAACAAGGTTTCTCTCCCAATCATAGAGGAATTTATGGATCGGATAAAAAATCACGGCCTAGTGCACGTGAGGGCTGCAAGGCAACGATTTTGGTAAAAATGGAGAAGTCTGGAAAATGGGTTGTTACGAGATTTGTGAAGGATCACAATCATCCCTTAGTTGCTTGTTCCAATGGTTTCAACAGTTCGGTGAGTTATTCTGATTCTCTAATATCTGCTCTTCCCTCACCACCAAAAGAACAAAAGGAAATAAGAAAATAAATCCTCTAGTTGATTTTATTTGTTCTATTTGTATGACTATAACAATAATGAGACAAGGTAACACTACAAAGTAATAAATAAATAGAATTGAAAAATAAAATAAAATCAGCAAAAGGATAACGCATAGCCATTGTCAAAGCTGTTGACTTCTGCTTGTGCCCAAGTATAAAAAAATAATTCAACAGAATGTAGGTCAAGCATAAAGATCAATGGCTCAGAGTGTTTCCTGGGAAGGATGCTAGTTATGTGGTACTTCTTAAGTATGGATTGCTGTTTAACACAACAAATTTTCTTTTTCTTTTTCTTTTTTTTAAAAGCAACACCATTGCAAGGAGTGTCGTATGATACTTGTCAAAACTATTACATATAATGTAGAGTTAAATGCATTCAAGAATCTCTCTTCCATTTGTCACTAATTACTCAATCTGTTGATCTAAGAACTCCAATGGGTTTCATATTAAAAGGGTTTCGGTTCTAAGTTGTAGGATGAATTCTCTCCACCAATCAACTATGCTTCATGTTTGACAAAAGGACTATGTTGAATTAGATGCTGTGACTGTGATACCATGCATGAAGTTCCTTTATTTTCTTTATTTAAATCTATAGAAAACTTCTCTTGGTTCTTAAAAAATGTGTAACTTTTGCATAAATCGATGAAAAATGTATGATTTCTTGGAATACAATTGGGAGAAACCTCTCTATTTAATGGAAGAGTGGAGAAGAGTGATAGACTGCCTTGTTAGCAGGTGGGGCCCTATGCAAATGATAGTAACTGATTTTGGCATGGAACATTGCAAGTTATAGCTATCTAGCATACTTCCTGTATTGAGAGGGGTGGACTTTTGGTAAGTGATCATAGAGAGTAAGGGGAACTCTCAAGTCTTCCCCCAGATATATATCTCTCTGTTTCCTATCTGTAAAAGTGAACATGATCATTTTAGTAACATAGCTATTCTGTCATAGGGGATGGTTACTAGTAAAGCAATAGAAAATAGATTGGACGCTATTGTAGTTGTAGAGAAAATCATTCGGGTCTGGAGTTTGATGGTTGGAGTTAAAAGTGTAGTCAAGAAAAGGTTGCTGAACTCAGAGAGGAGACGCAAAAATCACTTAGAAAAAGGGATCGAATCAATGGTTAAGAAGTTGGAAGGAATGTGGTGAATTTGGGAAAAAGTATTACAGGCAGAGAAAGGTAGTGGAGGAAAAAAGTAAGGCGTTTGGGAGTGTGGCATGGCAACATTGAATAGAAT
Source organism: Luffa acutangula (assembly GCA_036850905.1). Lineage (NCBI taxonomy): Eukaryota > Viridiplantae > Streptophyta > Magnoliopsida > Cucurbitales > Cucurbitaceae > Luffa > Luffa acutangula. The sequence continues at coordinate 47,977,780 of CM072090.1, forward strand.
AGAAGAAGGTGGAGCAAATAGTGGAACGTTTAACATAGTTAATGGATTAGCACTGGTTTTTTATTTGCATTTGAGGAAATTGGGTATCGATTTTCAATGAAGCCAGTCCAGATGGATAGTTCTAGGTATGTAGTGGTAGAGGAATTACTACCTGTACTATTGGGAGGCTCAGATGTTCTAGGTGTGTAGTGGCTATTGATCTTGGGGTCTGTCAAAGTTGAACGGAATAGCTAATGGAATTTGGGGTAGGAGATTGGAGGACCCAAGTCTACTCTAATCTCAGGTATTAGTCAAGTCTGTTCAAATCTATTCACAGGGAAGGCTATAGAGATTGACTTTGAAGACAAGGTAGAAGATTGGGGTGCTATTCAAGGGAAATTCACGGAGTGCTCACCCTTTATTGCCCTGAGACGCGTTTAACTCTCTCTAGAAGTTGCGATCACGACATTCAGTTGATACAAGGATACCCTATTGTATCCACTGTTTCAGAAGAACATGGCTGAATAGTGTGAAGGAAATGCTTCTAGCTTTGTTTCCCCAGGTGTTGTTCCTGGGAAGTTCACTATGTCCTCATCCCGTACTGCCCTACTTTTATTCTCCAGGCATAAGCCATAGCGTCTCTATCAAGGTTGTTTCAATTGATTAGTCCAAGATTGCTGGCGGAACAGTGGCCTACCACAAGGAATATCATGGATCTGTGGGCTTCTGGGATTAAAAAGCTATAACTGATAGTTTATGGAAAATTATGGAATTGCAACTTTCCTTTAATCCCACAACTTAAAAAGGATGGGTTTCAGTCAAATGAGACGACCGTGCAACACTCATCTAATAAAAATCTGGCATGACATCTACTGCATTGTTGAGGTTGCCAGTTTTTTTTTTTCTTAACCTTTCATTGTAGAAATGGATTCTTCAGGAATTGAAGTAGGGGTAGTTCTCATGTGGGATCAGCACCGTTTGGCTTATTAGTCCTGCTCTATCCCACCCACTGCATAAAGCTAGTTACGAATGTGAGTGATGTCTGTTATTTTGGCTGCGCAGAAGTGTCCTTATTGTTGGGAGGAGGTTTATGGTGCATACTCGTCAAAATGGTTCTCAATTTTTGTTGGATCAACAAGTGGTGAAAGGTGAATACCAAAAAATGGATCAGTAAATCAAGAAGCTATGATTTTGACAATCTATACAAACCTAGCTTCAATTGTGTTCAGTATTTTGAGTATTGTGGGAGTAGCAGAACAGCATTAGTTGCAGACAAATTGCATGTATAGAGAACTAAAGGGAATCTTAATCCCAATTTGCAGTAGGGAAGAACTCCAGGCTGATTTATATGTTGAGAGGAGAGCTGTTATACTCCAAAAGTTGTTTCTTCCTCTACTGCTACATGAATTCCATAACAGTCGTACTGGGGGTCATGGGTGAGTCTTGAAGATGTACAAATGTTTAGATTAGGAGGCTTATTGGAAAGGGATAAAGGCCATGGTATGATCATATATATATATCAATAAATATATTGTTTATCAGAAAGCTAGATATTTGGTTTTGGCACTTGTGGGACTTTTGCCGCCCATCTGTGATAATGTGTAGGAGGACGTCTCGATTTTTGTTTCTATTTTGGTTACCACTCTAGGCGTGTGAATTCTAAGCTAAGCTAAGGCTAAGCTGAATCCATAGTTTGTATGCCTTTTCTGCACTAGTAATCGCATTGGACGACTTACGTATGGGTTTGTGTTGCCCGATTCTACTTCCATTCACTCTGTTTTTCATGTTTCCAAATTCAGGAAAGCCATTGGTCATACTTTTCTAGTTATCTCACTGTAAGGCAACTTACTTTAGATATGGTTTTGAGAGTTCAACTTGTTGAGTTGAGGTAACCAAAATTGACGCATAATAATAGTTCTTTCTAATTGTAGCCAAGGTTGCAACATTCATGTTGTCTCTTGAATATCTTCATCTCTCTTCTTTCTGTATACTGTTTCCTGGCCAAAGATAAAGGAGCAAAAAAGAGATGATTTTGAAGGATCAAATGTGCGAATAGACAGAGTAGAGATTGGATAAAGGTTAAAATTCCTATTATAGTGATGGGAGTTCTGTTAATGAATGATTGTAGCTGATTTGTTAACATATAACATAAGGATTGATGCACTGACTAAAGAGAATCAGCACTCCAACATTGATTTTGTGCTTAATTGGTGGAAGACTCTTTTAACCATTTTGGAAATGGGACTTCTCAAGAGCAATCAAAGAGAATCCTCTCCCACCTTGTGCTGTTCTCCTTTCAAAGGAAACATAAATAAAAAGATCATTTGGAACAATGTTATTAACACTCTCCTTCTGGGAGTTGTGGTCCAATAGAAATAGGAGAGTTATTTGAGATATTTGTGCTGAAAGTAGGAGAATTTTTAAGGCATATTTGGAAATGATTTTGGAATTGTCCTATCCTTTTAGTGATTTTGGACTTGACAAAAGTGATTTTGGCTATTCCAAAATCACTCCCAAACATGCTATTTGAAGATTTGTGTCAAAAATTACATATGTTTGGAGTGAATAGTCTACCCTCCAAACGAACTTCTCTTTATAAACCTCTGTTGATGCTAATTTAGATATGAACACTAATTGGAGTGTGTTTTTATGTAATATATTGAATGAAAGGTCTTTCTTTCTGAAAAATTTAACACGATAGTCGCAAAAACCAGAAATAAAAATGATGAGATACTATATTGAATTTGCTGAGGCTAATGACAATATATTAATTAAGCCTTGATATTATAAGTGTAAATCTTTGTAATGTGGTTGCCTTTTTCTATTTTGTGTTCCATGTGATGAGGCTCATCTGGTGGTTGAAAAGTATGAACTGTGTCTGTAGCAAATTGAATCTACTTCCTTTATTCATTATCTTTGAAGTTTTTCTTGGTATATTCAATGGCTTAATCTTCCATGTAAAAGTGAATCGACATCGATACTTGCAGGGCGATAAAGATAAGAAGATCGAGGAACTTAAAATGGAGTTGGAGCATCAGGAGAAACTCTGCGTCGCTTATCGGGAAAAGCTTTTCAATTTCATATCTAAGGTGGAAGAACAAACAGAAGAATTGTCTTCAAAAATACAAGTGATCATCAGCAATTTAAGGCAAGTCGAATCTGGAATGCATAAACATTATCCATGTCGACAATAGTAAATAAACCTGATTATGATGCAGAGTGTTGAAAATTTGAGTCTCAATAATCTCTTCTTGATAATTTAGTAATGTACAGTGGCCATTGATGTATTGAATGAAGATAAGAGTCTTGGACTCTATTATACATGTTAGTTGCATTGAAAGCATTATGGTTAATGAATTTCATAGTGTTTTCTGTCCTATTTTGATGGATTTTTTTTTTTTTTAATATAAGAAGAAATGACTCGAACAGCTAGTGTTCGAATTAGCTTATGCATTTCAATTAATCTCATGGGACAATTCATTATAATAGAAATATGAATTGACGCTTTGTCACATCTTTGAATAGATAGAAAAGATTAATGAAAATTATATCAACATGATGATATAGTTATTTCCCTAGACAATTGTCTCATCTTATAACACCTTGTATTTGAGAAAAATACACTTTTAATTCTTGACGTTTGGGTTAGGTTTTATTTTGGTCCATGAGTTTTCAAACTCAACACTTTTAGTCCCTCAATCAATTTTTCCCTTAAATATTAGTAGATTGCTGACGTGATAATAATTTTTTTTTTAAAAAAATCTATTTTTTAATTTTTAAAATAAAATAATATATTAAATACTTTATTATTATTATTTTTTTCTTTTTTCTTTTTTCTTTTTTTCTTCTTTCATCTTCTTCCTTGATCTTTTTCTCCACCACTCTCAGACCCTAATCTAAAGTCATTTGCAGCCACCGATCACTGTCGGTCGTCGTCGTCCTCGTCGGAGTTGTTCGTTTTTTGATTTTCTCTTTCTTCCTATCTGTCTCTTTCCCTTTCTCTCTCTCCCGTGTGCGTACATCGTCGTCAACACCTCTCTCTCCCTTGCGTCGCCCATCGTCGACCTCTCTCTCTTACGCTGCCTGTCGTCGACCTCTCTCTCGCCCTCGCGGGGCTTGTTCTGTCCGTTCCGTTCAGTCAAGCTCCGCCCAGTCTTCATTTCAAGCTCGAATGGTCTGAAACGAAGGAAAAATCCCCTTCGTTTCAGATCTGAAATGAAACCATGGTTTTCGTTTCAAATCTGAAACGAAGGTTGAAACGAAGGGGATTTTCCCTTCGTTTTAGACCGAATCGAATGAGATTTCCCCTCCGTTTCTGGCGAGTTCGTGTCAGATAGAAGAAAAGAAGAGAAGAGAGGAAAAAAAAGTTAGCCGTCGTCGGCGGCAACGACGAACAGCGGTCGACGGCGACCGGCCGACCGCTAGTAGTTATAGGGTTGAAGAAGGAGATGAAGAAGAAGAAAGATAATGGAGAAGAAGAAAGGGAATAATAATAAAAAATATTTTTAAAAATTAATTTATTATTATTTTATTTTAACAATTAAGAAAATAATTTTTTTAATAAAAGAAAATGATGTCAGGTCAACATTTTGTGAGAGTTTAACAGAAAATTTGACGGAGGTACCAAGAATGAAACTAAAACCAAACTTCAGGGACTAAAGTGTTGAATTTGAAAACTCAGGGACCAAAATGAAATCTAATCCAAACCTCAGGGACTAAAAGTATATTTTTCTTCAAATTTTTTATAAAAATACTTTTGTGGGCAACATGCAAGTTTATGAAATATTGCAAAATGAGCCGTTTTTTTTTGGGCCGGTTGCAAGGATAGCAATATGAACCAAAATAATTGCAAATCTAGCAACCCAAAAAAAAAATTGCAAAAATGGCAAAATCTAATAGTTTGTGTGTTGCATTTACTAAAATACCCCTCCAGATTTTCTTTCACTGATAGAAAGTTTTTCTATCACTGATAGAAATTTTCTATCACTGATAGAAAGATTTCTATCAATGATAGAAAGTTTCCATCACCGATAGATTCTATCAGTGATAGAAATTTTCTTTCACTGATAGATTCTATCATATGATAGAAAATTTTTCTACTACTGATAGATTCTATCGGCGATAGATATTTTTCTATCACTTGTTTGGTGTTCTATCAGTGTTTGGTTGTTGTTATTTGGTTTTCTATCAGTGTTTGGTTTTTGCTTTTCAGTGTTTGATTTCTATAATCGTTCGTTTTTGCTTTATTTTTCAATGCTCGATTTCACCATGTATCACCATCGCAGATAGAAACAAAAGATATTCTATCACTGATAGAAAAGTATCAATGATAGAAAGATTTTCTATAACTCACGAAAAGTTTTTCTATCAGTCTCAGTGATAGAGATAGAAAGTTTTTCTATCACTCATAGAAAGATTTTCTATGAATGATAGAAATTTTTTCTATCACTCATAGAAAAAATTTCTATAAGTGATAGAAGATTTCTATCACTGACAGGTTCTATCAGGGATTGAAAGATTTTCTATCCATAGTTTTCTATCATTGATAGAATATCTTTCTATCACTGATAGAATAGTAAAAATTTCTATCAGAAATCTTTTATCACTGATAGAAAGCTTTTCTATCGGTGATAGAAAGATTTCTATCGGAGATAGAAAGATTTTTATGGGTGATCAGGGATTGAAAGATTTTTTATCAAAAGTTTTTCTATGATTTTCTATAAAAGTTTTTTTTATCACTGATAGAAATCTTTTATCACTGATAGAAAAAGTTTCTATTAGTGATAGAAATCTTCTATTCTATCAGTGATAGAAACTTTCTATCACTGATAGAAAATTTTTCTACCACTGATAGAATCTATCAGTCATAGAAATATTAGTGATAGAAACTTTCTATCGCCGATAGAAAAATTTTCTACCACTGATAGAATCTATCAGTGATAGAAATATCACTGATAGAAACTTTATTCTATCAGTGATAGAAACTTTCTATCACTGATAGAAAATTTTTCTACCACTGATAGAATCTATCAGTAATAAAAAGACTTTCTATCAGTAAAAAAAAAAAAAGATGGGCACACAGGGACAATTTAGGAATATAAAAAATTAATTCAAAAATTTTGCCATATTTGCAAATATTTTTAAAAATTGCTATATTTGTAATTATTTACCTTCATGTTGCCACCCATTACAATTATCCTATTTTTTTTGGGAAATAAAAATGAGCCTTTTGATATATAAGGATTACAATGTTCTTGGTTATGTGTGGTTTGGGTGAATGAATATATGCACATAGCTCATCCGTCTAAATTTCTTCGTGCTCAAAGACTTCGGGTATGTTTGGTTTAACTTTTCAAGGGTTTGATTTTGAAAAAAAAAAATCATTCTGAAAAAAAATTCTAGTGTTTGACAACTACTAAAAATGACTTATTAATGAGATTGAGAAATAAATTATTTTGAAAGAAACACTTGAAAGTAAATTTTTTAAAAAGAGTTTGTAAGTCATTACTACAAAATTGACATTCCATGACACCATAGCTAAACCAAATAAGGAAAGAGAGGAAAAAAATGTTATAAATGGCTGGGGCGAGTTTTTGGCATAAAAAAACGGAGATTTTCGTATTTTCGAAAAATTATGATATTTTTTTAACGTCGTGAATTTATGACTTTAATTAATTGTCCATAATTAAAAATAATTTTTGTCTATTACTATTTTTTATCTAAAAAATAAAGAAAAACAAAAAACTTAAAAAGAAAATAGAAAGAAAAAAGAAAACAAAAAAAACCCTAACTCTCTTTATTTTTAACTATCATGTATTAAGCTTTCTTGAAGGTGGATATGCTGATTCAAAAAACTTGTCAAGAAATATGTTTTTTTACAGTGTTTCACTGTCATGAAAAGTCAAATTTGTAGTAGTGAGCATATCATTTTGTTACATCAAAAGTCTTCCAAATGAACTGTTACTATAGAGTTATAACATTTCCATTAATATTTTCATAAAATGGAAGGTTTTGAGTTGACGTCTACATTTTGTTATTTACCTCCATTAGTATTAATTTATATAAACTTGAGACTTTTGCATTTATGTCAACATTAGCTTAATAGTACCCCATCTATATATCATGGTGTGGTCCATATTATTTATAACTTACACCAAACATTTTAGAAAAACTTTAATGACTGGAAATTGTAGTACTTACAATTTTCCATATATATCTCATATCAAATCCTAAAAGGATCATTTCAAGCAGAAAGGATTAAAAAAAAATGACTTGTGAACGAGGGGTTCTCTTACTACTCATACTTCTCTTAGCCAACAACATGACAACAACGGCAAGAACAAATCGTTTTGTCACAACGTCTATCGGTACTCTCTAATTGAAAGTTTATCAATCTTTCTTCTTATTTTTTTTCTTTTTGAGGGATTCGAACCTCTGAACTCTTGGTCGAGGAAACATGTCAATTACCGTTGAGCTAGGCTCGCTTTGACAAAAGTTTATCAATCTATTATTACTTATTAATTTTCTTTTCATATAAATCATATGTTTATATATATTTTTTTCCTTTGAAATTATAGATGAGATAATGATTAAGGGATGGAAGAGTGTCAAGTTGAATAATATTGCTCCACAAGATTTTCCTTGGGATAAAAATCACTTGGCTTGGGAGCCTCCACCTCCAGGATCAACATCCAAGTGAAAGGAGAATCATAAGTTCATAACTCCTCTTTCTAAAAAAAAAAAAAAAGTTCATAACTCCTCAAAGATTCCAATAATTTATTCTTCTTTTGTGTTCTCATGTTCTCTATGAATTTAAGGTTTTTTTTTTTTATTTTTTTGTATTTTTTTTTTTTTTAATTACAATATGTGGGAGGGAGATTCGAACCTCAGATCTTGTGGTTATTTGCACAATTTTATGCCAATTGAGCTAAACTCTTTTTGGCATAAATACTTAAGTTTATTACTCTACTTTTAAGTGGTGAATTTGGTTGGATTTTTTAATACGATAAATATGAAGGTGAGATATGTGCATTCACTTGATTTTTTTTTTCCTATTCCGCGTTTGAAAGTTTGTTTCGCTCCAATCGTTTGATTCCTACGAAATATAGAGATATGTGCATGAAAATAGCAAAAATACTCAATGAGTCTATCGATAAATAATAAGTCCTAGAAATAGTTTAGGAAGTGTGCTATCATGAATAACATAACTATGTAAATAAGTACGCAACTTTTTGTATAAATTACAGTTTTAGTCTATAAGATTGAAGTCTGGTTCTTATTTGATGGTTACATATTTCGCTGCATTATAGAAAATACCTCTAAATTATGGGTCTTGTTTAAAAAATATCCCTACACTTTTAAACGTTTGAAAAATCTGACCTTTAAAAAAATGTTAAAAAATACCATTCAATTGTCAAGATCATGCCATCAACCGTCGATTGCCCGCGTCTGTTGTTTGCTGTCAGGTGACGATCGTATTTTGATCATATCTCCCTCCATATAACTTTGTTTTAGCAATATAACCACTCATTTTCATATGTTTTTCCATGTTCTTTACAACCATACCGATAAATTGAGCAAACTCTTAAAGAATATTCATTTTCAATACCCAAAAATTAAAATTATCTAATTTGAACTTTGAGAGGCCATAACTTTGAGTTCACTAGATCAAATTAGATGATTTTTTTTTTTTTTTTACTTTGTGTAACTTTTCAAGATACACGTGCTAGAAGGTAGATTGTTCAACTCTTTTACCCAGAAACAACCGTTTTCACCCTCAATTTTGATTACACAATGTTTTTTTTTAAAGGAAATTCATCTTTTTGGTTTGTCACTGCTTCAACCATGGTTGGATGGAAGAGAAGAGGGAGCAGAATGAGTAGATAGAGAAGAGACTGAAGAATATGAAAAATGATAAAAAAGAGAGTCATGGAGTGATTAAAGAGAAAAATAATGAAGAAAGAAGGAGAAGGAAAGAGGAAGAAGAAAGAAAATGTCGGGAGGTTAAAGGAGAGACATGTATGTGAATTCAAAATTCTGACATCTTAAATGATGATATATATATTTTAACCAATCGAGTTATGCTTAGATGGATAGTAATATTTCTTAATTATAATCCTAATCCGCTATACATACTCTCTATACAAAACCCTAAAAACCACAAAGGGGAAGAACAATGGCTTCCAAACACCATTCAATAATTTGTAATAATTTAAAAAGATTGCACTTTCCAAGATATTTGAGGGAGAAAAAGAAAACAAGTATATGAAGATTAATTAGGAGAGAAATTATCCCAAAATGGATAATTATTTTACATTTTTAGAATAAGTTAAAATACTTATTATTAATATAATCTCATTATTAGCTACATTTCATTACTATTTTCTTTATATTTTATCGACTTTTTTTTACAGTATAATAAAAATGTCGATTTTTAACCTTTCATGTTGATGTCAAACCCATGAATGTGTATTGTCAACAGTAAAATTTTTCCATCAATGCATGTCGATACTTTTCATCAACATAATTTTGATAAAATTGGAGGGTTTGACATTGACTGATGTATACATTTCATCATTATTTATATTAATATTTCTACAAAATTGAGACTCTTGGTATTTTTGTCAACATGAATATTTAATTTCTTAATTATACCTCATCTACCTTGTGGTCCACATTATTTATTATCAACTAACATTTTAGAAGGAATTTGCACTGGGTGGCAATTAGGATTTTTTTCTAATTGCAAATATATAGTACAATGTAAAAATAATGACAAATATGACAATTTATTAGAATAAAATTTCATAATTCTCGATTTACCTCTATTTTATTTTGAGTCCTGTATTCCAACGAGCCTCTCTCTATTTGTGATCTTGATTGTTGTATTCGTATGAATTCATAACTCCTATTTTGTATTCAAGCTATTCCTTTGATTTCTTTCAATTTCTTCGCAAAATTTACATCTTCTTCGTGTGATTTAAGAACAGTGTGATTTATGTTATTTTGGTTCAGATTAAATATTCCGATTTCTGCTTCTTCGATTTCTTCTACTTTGAGGTTTTGTCGCGATTTATATATGAAGTTTTATTTTATTTTATTTCTTCTAATTTTTTCTTCTTTTTGATTTATACCTCTGCTTTAATTCAAGAATGCCAAGAATACCAAGAAATAGTGAGATGGTAGGATATAAAATTGTATCACTAATTGTATCACTGACTTTAATAGAACTCAAGTTCATAAATAAATTTTAGTTTTACTGAAATTTAATGTGATTAAAACTTTTAGGTTGTTTTAAACAGTCCAATCTTATATTTAGTGATTGATTTTAATCATATACAAGTATTTTGTCATTTCTTTTTCTCTTGTCATTTGGAATTTTGGAAGTTTAGAGATGGTAATTAATCTCACAAAAATCAGGATACTTGATTATTGGACCATTTCAAAGCTGAAACAAGAACTAAATTTGGGATCAAAACCAACATGGATATGTGTTCTTTACACTATAATGCAAATGTCCAATTCAACCCCTCATGTCGATGTCAAACCCATGAACGTCTGAAAATGTCAACATGTCGAAAAAAATTTAATACATCGTTTTCAATGAAGTGTCACTTATATATGGAATAAAATTTTTCCATCAATGCATGATATTTTCATCAACGCATTTCGATAAAATTGGAGGGTTAATTTGACATCGACTCACGTCTACATTTTATCATTATTTCCATTAATATTTCTACAAAATTGAGACCCTTGGATTTTTGTTAATTTCTTAATTACACCTCATCTACCTTGAGGTCCACATTATTTATGATGTACACCTAACATGTTAGAAAGACTTTAAATTTGATTTGAAATGTATTAGTATAATTTGCTATATATACTAATATGGAAATTCTAAAAATATAATTTAAAGCACAAATTAAATAAGAAGGAAAAAAAAAATGGCTTCCCAACGAGAGGTTCTCTTGCTACTCATACTTGTCTTAGCTAGCAACACCATAGCAATTGCAGGGACAAACTCTTTTGTTCCAACTCCTACTGGTATTCTCTCTAATCGAAAATTTCATCGATATATAATCTCTATTGTTATAGGTAATTTTGGACCACCACAGCGTACGAGGAGCTGACAGGACAACCGGGAGGAGATGGGACCAGGAAAGGGACCCAGAGGGAGACCATACCGACGGGCCGGGCCAACGTGGCCCGACCCGTACGGTCGGCCTCGGCCTTGGGCCGAGGCCGACCACTCGGCCCGTTTGCACGGGCCGAGTCCGTTTGCCTCCGCTCGGCCCCTACCGCTTCCAGCTGCCTCGGTCCAGCCTGCTTGGTCCCAGAACGCCTCCAAACCCTAGGAGTCCGAGCAGGTATTTATACCCCTCTTCAGGGGTCGAAAACTCGATTCTTGACTTATTTCTCTATTCGCTAGCTGCTCAGTTTCCTGATTTAGGCATCGGAGGCGGTGTGGCCTACACCACACCGGTGTCCAGCGATTCTTGCTGGTCTTGCAGGTCACGTCTTCTCCAGCTTCTACAAATTCATTGTTGATGTCACGTGAAGGGCAGGTGGATTGCTTGGCCAAATTTTGGCATCAACATCTATTGTTGCTTACTTTGTTTTTTTTTTTTTTTTTTTATATAAATCATGTATTTTCCATTTGAAATTATAGATGAGATGAATAAAGGATTGAAGAGTGTCGAGTTCGAGAAAATTATTGTCCCGCAAGATAGTTCTTGGGATGTTGGTCATAACGGTGCGCCACAACCTCCATCCTCATAACTACTCAACTGAGAAATTTTTAGATGTTCTCGGTGCAATGAAGCTGATAGTTTTGCGTTGTTGGATGTAAGAGAGAGAAATGGTAAAAGTATCTCGATTTTGTATCCAACGATTATTAGGAGCAGACAAATTTGAAGATTTACATCCGACAACTTTAAAGAAGAGATCTTATTGCACTGGGAACACCTAATGATTTTCCAAATTACTAGAACAGAGATTTCTCCCATGATTTCTTATGCTATATTTGCTTCCATGTCCCATGAATTTAAGGTCTCTTTTCCTCTTTTTGTATCATTTAGATTATTACTCAACTTGCTTGGTGGGTGTAAAATTGTTTGTTTTTTAGCACAACAAATGTGGGGTGAGGATTTGAATCCACAAATAAATGTAGATTTTATCGACAGTGAGGTAATGCTCGTGTTGGCAGAGTAAATTGTATTATTAAAGTTACATACAATACCCTATAGTTTGTATTTAAAGAAATATAGTGATATGAGAGTAATGATATGGTGATGACTGATGTTTGACAATGGTAGAAAAGTGATTTTAAAGGTGATTACCGAGTAATTTTTGTCTAGTGAATAAACGTACATAATATAAAATACAAAATATAAATATATAAATTGCGTAGGAATGTAGTTAATGTATTAAATTTTCATTGACATGCTGACATTTCCATCGACATTTCCATGTGTTCATGGGTTCGACATCGACATGCAGGGTGATTCGACATTTCCATTATATCGTAAAAGAGATTAATAAAATATAAACAAAACAATAGCAAAATGTGATTAATGTAGATATAATATTTATAATAAGTATTTTAATTTATTTTTAAAATGTAAAACCTTTATTTGTTAATTTAAATATTTTTGAATTTTTTTTATTTTAAACATTTTTTCAGAAATATTCATTGTCATCGACATTTTGTCGATATTTTCATCGAAATTTCCATAAAACTAAGACCCGATATTTTCTTCCACATTGACATTTTTAATCCTTGAATGTAGTATATAATTACATAATATATATTTTATAATATATTCCAATAATATATATAAATTATAATACATTATTAGAGTAATTGATATGGTATGTTGCATTATATTGTTCGATATAATATTATATACACTGTCAAAATGAAAGACGAGATAGAAGATTAATATATTTTAGTTTATGTTTTTGTCATTTCACATTTCAAAATATTTCTTTCTTTAAAAACATAGGTGGTTGGTTTTAGTTCTATCCATGCTCTGTTTCAATAGCATGGATACTTTTAATCTTTTAATTTGTATTAAAAGAAATACTTTGCATTGGCAATTATTTCTCTTAGAATGCATAACAACTATCAGAAGAAAGGGTAAAATTGGAATGTGTCTAGAACATAATTAGGAGTCGTAGCAAAAATTTGTACTCTGGAAGTCTACGAGTCAAGTTTTAATTATAGTGAATGAGTGTGAGAGTGTCATCCTTTAAATTGATTTTCTAGCTCATTTAAGTATCACAGATACAATCGTTTAATTTTATTTAGAGAAGAACACAAGGATAAGTGAATGAATGGAAACTAACCATAAACTAAAGCGACTGAGAAATATCCTTGGGAATAGATTTCACATATTAGACATACAATTTAACTAATTAAAATGTTAAGACCAAACATGTAATCATTCCATAGGTCAAGAAGTCATAAGCTTGCAACTATCTCTCTCAAGCACAATTAACTCTCTTTGCTAATTGAGAAATCAAACTCTATCTAGTTTCAATGCATGCAAAACCGTAAGTCTACTTTTAACAACTTCTAAAGCAATTCTAAATCTTTTCATTTTAGACCAGTTTAGTCATGCATTTAAGTTCTAATCAGATTCAAATTTACAACCACAATTAATTTGTGATAAAGAGATTAGAAGCATTAAATGTATAAATACATGAACGCAATAAACACAAGTAAACAATGACATTCAATTAATCAAATCATAAATCTAATTAGCTACTTTGAACTATATAAAAAACAAGCTCAAAAGGTTCTACAAGGTTGGAGAGGACAATTGTTTTCAACGGCTAGGAAGGAGGTGCTTTTAAAAGCAGTGGCACAGACTTGCAAGGGTGGAAGATCATTCACTGGCTGAAATGGGGTTCAATGACAAAATCAAAGGATATAAGAGAAATGAGATTAAGAGGCATAAGACTTTTCAATTAAGCTCTCTTAGAGACTATTACATAGACCACAATTCCTAATGGCTCAAATATTAAAAGCGAGATACTTTCCCAAGAACATTTGAAGGTGAAGGTAGGATGAGGTAGGACGTAAATCATATCATATGTTTGGTGAGGAATCATATGGAGTTGAGAATTAGCTATGACGGTGGTTGTTGGAGGGTTGGAAATGGTGAGTCCATTGACATTTATGAGGACCACGACCTTTGACTAATACACATGGCAAAAAGTATTTTTCTCTAGAGGGCCAAACATGGAGTATAAATTTACTAACAGATCTTCTTGTTCAGGATGATGTGGAAAAAATCCAAGATATTTCAATTACATGTGATAACTATTCAAATAGTTTCTTCTGACAACTATAACAAAAGAGGGCAATACATAGTCCAGAGTAGCTACAAACTTGCAATGGACGAGCTTTAGGAAGCTTCATCATCATCTAATTCCTCTAGTTTCAGTTGGTGGAAGGCCTTATGGAATTTCAATATTCCAAATAAAATAAAGGATGTTTACTTGGCGTGCTAGTCTTAATATATTGCCCTCCAAGATGAAACCTTCTTAATCGACGTGTTCAATGTGATCCACAATGCCCTTTGTGTGGGAAAGAAAATGAAACAACGCTTCATGTTTGGGACAAAGAGTTGGAATTATGAAATCTGAAGTAGTTTTGTCCTAGGACCTATAATAAAGTGTAGAATATAAATTAATAAGTTTGTGAAGTCCACAATAGAATATTATAATTGGTTAATAAATTTATGGACTCCACAACTGGATGTTGTATGTCCTTGGACCAAATAAGGAGTTGGGTTGAGTTATTAACTCCATCCAGCTCCTACTTCATAACTCGTTGCTCCAAACATTCTAGCTACATAAATCCTTCACAACTATGAGTTTTAGTTACTCATGTTCATAAAATAAATTCACTATCGAGTATCGAATACTAAATCCCATGAGAAAAACTACCTAAAGTCAAGGGAAAGGAAAACAAATCAAGTTTGTATGTCAATCCTCTGTCCCCGAAGCGATTATGCACGATCTTAAGCCTAAAAAATTCCTTTTTTAAGATCCAACGTCATCTCTCATTGCCCTCTAATTTTGTAACTTTGTTGTTTATTTCCTAATAGGTTCTTCTTCTTCTTCTTCTTCTTCTTCTTCTTCTTCTTCTTCTTCTTCTTCTTCTTCTTCTTCTTCTTCTTCTTCTTCTTCTTCTTCTTCTTCTTCTTCTTCTTCTTCTTCTTCTTCTTCTTCTTCTTCTTCTTCTTCTTCTTCTTCTTCTTCTTCTTCTTCTTCTTCTTCTTCTTCTTCTTCTTCTTCTTCTTCTTCTTCTTCTTCTTCTTCTTCTTCTTCTTCTTCCACCATAAGTGACATTAAGACACTATGAATAAAAGTGTGGACATCCGACCATTTAGATGTTATGAGTATTGTGTCCCTTTAAGCATAGTGTTGAGATGTATGAGGCAGCATCTTGATGCTATCCTTGTAGGTCTTCTACCTGGTTTCTTGGTAGTGTTGCGATGGATAACATCTCAACACTGCCTCTCGATTCTTGATTCAATTTCTTCTTTTAATTCCTTGATGGACTATCTCTTTGCCCAATCCACTTGATTTTTTTCGATAATTCATTTGAAGGTTTGTTTTGCTCCAATACTTTTATTCCTACAAATATAGAAATATGATCGTGAAAATAACAAAAAACTCATCGAGTTTATCAATAAATAATAAGTTCTAGAAATAGTTCACAAAGTGTACTGTAAAAAAAAATAACCATATAGCAAGCAACATTTTGTATAAATTATAAGTTTAGTCTTAGTTTGAAATAATTCTTGTATTCATTTTAACTAATAGAAAGATTATGTGGCGTCAACTGATTTCACTAACACAATTTTAAAAATTAACTACCATAATAGTAGAAGTACAAATCACCAAGTCACGCCATCTACATCGTTTAGGTGATTAAGATTAACTTCATAACATGAAATCCAAAATAGAAACTAAACTTAAATTTTAGTGACCAAAAGTATAATTTTCTAAAAAGAAAAAATAAAACTAACCACAACTTATTCAATTATTGTAATAATTAAATTCTATTGTTACTATAACATTACAAAAATTAAAAGACATTATCCCTCACAAATACAATGCTCGTAAATATTATTCTAGTCAAACCAAAAGTGAGTGTCTAGCTCATAAACTAGCTAGAAAAATTAACAAAAATTCATGTTCTAAAAGCAAAGGTCTTTATAAGACCACATTTTATGGTTATCCACTTGTAAATCAAACTAGTTAGAACAAATTGTGTTTAGAACACGAATTTATGATTTTCTAAGACTGTTCATGAAAAGATCTATTCTATCTTGAAACCTAGCGAGTTTGACTTTAAGATAGATCGAGAAAGCAATGATTAATAATCGAGACAACCATCACGTTTACTTGTCACAAGATCTCTTAAATCTAAAGACAACAAAAAGACAGTTGCCTTGCGAGATTAGTTGGTTAATTACAGAGCTGATTAGCTAGAGCAAAACGTTGAGACTGAAGAGCAGCAGCCTCTTTAGACACCAAAGCTTTGATGAACAGAGTCTTCACCTCCCAAGCCGAATATGGAAACTCCCTTCTTCTCGCATACGAATTCAACAATGCTGCAGTTGCCTCCTTCACAACTCTACCGAACCCCTCCTCTTCCTCATCCGCCGCCGCCTCCATTAGCGTCATCTCAGACCCGTACTGTTCGTGAGCTCTCGATCCGAAAATTTTCGCCACCGTCGCCGACTCTGGCGCCATCCTTGGCCAAGCCTCTCTCCCACTACTCCAGAATCTGGACGGTTCAAATAATCGAATCGGTCTCAATCCGATCGATGACAGGGAAAAAGAAAACAAACCTAGGCTAATCTAATACAAATGCAAATGCAAATGCGTCGATGTGTTTGTGAAAATGCCTACAAGAAAATCTCAATTGATTTCAGAGTTTATGAGAGGATTTCGACCTAATTTTGCAGTCTCGTTGAGTAATTTGGATTGAATGCGGATTTTAGAGAAAGGAAATGGAGATCTTACTGTGGAGTGCATCTTCCTCTGGTTCTTGAGAAGAGAAAACCAGGGCGGCGCGTTGATGCTGCTTCTGCAGCGGCGGCGGCGAAGTAGAGAATGAGAAGAAGATTGAGTAAACGAGGAGTCTCCATTGTCTTCGTTTCCGATTTGGGGGAAGGTTTTCTTCGAATTTCTTCAAGAAAGTTTCAAAAGCTTCCTCCCGCTTTTGGGCATTACAAAAAGGGCCTCGATGGGACCTTTTTAACGTTATAAAATAGTTTAAATTTTGATAAATAGTTTAAATTTTGATGCTTTTCATTAGTGAGTTAACCAATATTTTAACTTATTTTCGTCATCGAAGCAAGCTTTAGGAGGCGATTGGTGCACTGGTTCAAAATGAAGAGTCTGAAAATCGAATTAATAATTACTCTACGTAAGTTGACATATATTATAGGGATGGACGGAGAATGTCCGATTTGACCATGTAATAAGGATCAAACCGAGGATTCTTTTTGGACCTCCAATCGAGGACGGGAATGAGGATGGAGAGTGCATCCTCAACCCGTTGCCATCCCTACATATATACTCCATATTTTATTCACACACTATCAATATGTTTATTAGAGTTATGCTTTCATAAATCCATTCTATTACCATTTGTAATTTTTACTTGTATATCATATATACCATAAGATGTATTAGATACCTCATTCCTTTTCTTGATTTTTTTGGATGACATTTCTTTCTATTTTTTTTGTTCTGGTTCATTGCTTCATTTCCTTTTTCCATATGTTAAAACAAAAGGTCCCATTGCCACGAAGCCATCGAGAATTAAAAAAAACAAACAAGAAACAAAGATTAAGGCATATCAAGAACTATGCTACACCTGAATTGGACTGATAATTCAATAGAACCATGCTACAACTTAATTCTCTTGCGAGAATAATATCACTACGAACTCCACAAATCTCTAACTAGATTGTGAAGGTGTTAGTAAAGCTCCCTCATTATTGATCTAGCAGAAGCAACAACGTTAGATCCATTTCTACTTCATATGGTCAAGGTCAAGGGTTCTAATATCAACAAGCCTGCATGAATTGAATCAAAGACAAAAGATTATAGTATGGAAAATGGAGAACTACCACGCAAAACGACTTCCTGCTCCATCGAGAAAACGATCGGTATGCCACCCTTTGGCCTGAAGTTCAGACAGAAACGGAGTGAACACGTCATTCATCTTTTCGTAAGCCTCAAGCAACACACTGGCAGTTGGCTCATGGGAGGGCCCTTTTATGTTTGCAGTATATGCAGCTACAAGCCATCCCCTCAATGCATCTTCACCTGAGGCATCATGCTCCAACACCATGTCGACCCATTTGTGACTTTGGTTCAGAACAAACTTCTCCTCTGGGAATATTTGTTTCATTTCAACAAGTTTTGATGGCTTAAAAACCTCATGCAAAGCCCTTCCTACTTTTACGTTTCCAGCATCCTCTATGAGTCTTCCAGGGAAAACAAGATCTTCTTGGTACCTTAGGTCAGCAGGGCTCGGTATCCTTCCTGACTTGACGAAATCAGCAACGATCATTGCTGTCCTCTGTGGATTCAACGTGTTTATCGGAGTTGCTCGCATTTGCTCTACTACGCAATATACATGTACCATTGAAAGGAGAGGCGCAGCAACTAACTGCAAGGAATAAAAATTAAAAACCAACTGAAAAAGGTATTCGAAAATATCACATGCTTGAACCAGCTCTAGACAAATAATAAGCAAGATAAAAAAATAATAATGATATTTTTTTAAAAAATGATGTTTTCCCCCTCATTTGTAACAAGTAGTGAGTGGTCAATAGAGAGGAAATAGAGTGACCGCTAGGCTTTTGAGAATGTTTAAGAGTATTTTGTAGAGAGAATCTCTCAAAGATTGTAAATCCCATGGTGTTCTTCATCATTTTAACAAAACTTATAGTTGCAAAAGGCCGGACGTAGTTCCAACTTATGGACAGACGAGTATAGACTCTAGTGTTTATTCTTTGGCTAAATGTAGTTCGGCCTTTTGTTGGACATCATAGTCGAGCCAAAACTACAACTTGATGCGGTAGATAGGGACCATCAATGTTCAATGACAAATTTGACACCAGTTCGTTTTTCTCTATTTATGACATTGAAAAATGCACAAAGAAAATAGGGGGAAAAAATAAACTGACAGTGGAAAGAGAAATTTACCTTTCCTTGTATTGATGAACAAATAGTTGACGCCAATTGTAGCCCAGCTCCCATTCCAACGACATTGAAGAGAGTAGAGATGGCCTCCCCTTTGGCAAAAAGGTCACTAAGATTGCCTTCTTTAGCAAATGAAGAATATATTGGTAATCTTGTCGCTCTTGCAGCAACTAATGCCATTCCCTAGCCCCAGAAAGAGAAAAATAGAAGTTCAAGAGATCAAACTAGTGAAGAGTATCACAGAATAAAGAACACATAATAATTCTTGTACAGGCCAACTCAGATGGAGGAAAATTGATTGATACTTCAAACACTTCCTCGATGTAAAAGAATAATGTGCTAATATGTGATCATGATTCCAGAAAATAACACTAAAGAGTAAGTATTTCATAACTGCCTATAGAAACTAAGAAAACGGAATCATGTGTGTGTTTTTTTTTTAATTATTTAATATTTATCCTACTTCTCCTTATATCGGCGGCAGCGGCGCCGCCCGGGGGGGGGGGGGGGGGGGGGGGGGGGTTGGAACAAAGAGAGTTAAAGCAACTTAAACCTTTGCAAAGTTGCCTAGGCCGGCCATCTCAAGAAAAAGATGAGGGCATAAGGGAGAAATAACTTCCAATCCAGCGCCAAAGTCATAGAGGACATCAGCTACAACATAAAATCCAATCATTAAGGGATGGACTCTTGTCACTTACAAAAAAAAAACAAAACTGTGCGACTCCAAGAAACAACATAATGTCTGAATGGAAATGCTATCTTAAAATTAATAAATTGACACCAAGATGCATGATACCTATAACTCTCCATCTTTTGGGCTCTGAATCCATTCGTGCACCTAAATTGCTGCATATGAGTTTGCCAACATGTTGCATCCCATCCTTTAAAACCTTCAAGGGAAAAAATGGAATAATTTTTTCAACCGCTTGTTGTATTTGTATATTTCAAGTTTTAAATAATGTTATCTGCTTAATACAAACAAATATTTGTTAAAAAACAGAATAAAAATAAAGTTAATGAATAATCAAAGAATGGAAGACCAAAAGAGAAAAAGAGAAGTATGTCACCAAGCATATGCATCCATAAGCATAACGAATAATTATTGAACTTACCCAACTTACAACAGTAGCCTCTGCCGCTGTTGGTCGCAAGCCTGCAGCAAACAGCAGTGACTGAAGAGAATTAAGAACATATATCAATAACCGCCATTCAATCATTTGAAGTGGGGAAGAACAAAAAGTACAATGAAACACAATCTTGCAGATAAATTGCATGGTAAATATGCAATATGACTATTGCAATAAATTGTATGAGCAAGAAGTATCATAACCAACATTCATAATTCTTATGTCCAAGAGTTCAAGAATAACAGTTAAAATGTGTAATTGACATATAAAGTAAATATATAAGCTCCAGAATACTAAAATATTTAATACTACGAAGATTACAACAATAGTTTATATTAGTTTTTTTTTTTTAATAAGAAACCGAGCATACAACAATAGTTTATATCTGTTAGAACCCAATCATGCACACACAGGCACTGCCTGTCTCGGTTTGGTACCCTTCCAAACTAAATCTTTCAAGACAGAAAAGAAATGTCATATTACTACTTTTATGAGTTATTACATGATCATAATGCTATACCAAAGATGTAAAGATTCGGATAAAGACCTGAGTTGACAGCACTGACAGAGCTGCACTAGTAACATGTTGCAATGCTCGAAATTGTGTATACCTCAAATATCCTTCATTTACACTGTCAGGTAAAACTCCAATAATCAAGTAGTTTACAGAAGGCAGTTGTTCATTTTCATGCACACATCTCCCTTCAGTGCTAATGACAACAAATCATGCACATTACCTGTATGGATATCCTGAGGGAAAAAATGTATTGAGGAACGAATCAACAACGCGTTGAATTGCTGGTCTTGAGTCATCAATAATCTTCACCTACAGAAATCAATATCTTTTTTTTTTTAATATTACACAACTGGGAAAAATGTCATTTTCTAATTTTTAACTTCAAAATGATCATGGTTGAATCAGAAACATTGTTATACACCTAGAAATAACGTCAATCACTCCTTGAGACAATCATAATCTTAACACCCATGCTCATCAGTAGGTGCTTAATAAATCCTTAAACTTTCTGCCATTCATGCTAAAACAAGGTTGAGTACCCAAGCATATCAAGCTAAGATCATACTAAGTTTCAAAATCACGATTTGACAATGGCCCATTCGTTTCATAAAGAGCAGCACTAATGACCAGAAGACTACATCACACACCACTCTATTGTCCAATCTAAATACTAAACAAACCGCATAACCGATTACAAACAGCCAATGCTACAAAGTTCTGATGGTATAATCATATTGGTGATAGTAATTACTCTGAAAACCAATTGGTACTAAACATCAAAGCATACCCAGCTACCAAGATTGCCCACATTTACACTAAATAAGCAAGACCACCACGGAATATCCACAAAGAAGAGTAGAACGAAAGCAAATTAAGAAATGAAACAACCATTGCCCAGAAAGCCAAACGCCATTAAAGATTTAAAACCCAGCTCAAAAAACGTAAATGTTGGCTAAACCCAGAAGCTCACAGAAAGTTGACCATCGGGTTGAAATTGGCAGCGTCGTGAGACAGACTCGGAGATTTCAATCCAGGAGACAGGAACAGAGGGCGATTTCTCTGGGTCCTTGCGCGCTTTGAACTTGTTCTGCGTAGAGGACGAGATTCAGAAGAAGACAGAGCGAGTGAAAAGATAAGAGAAATTGAAATGTACCAGCAAGTCCATGGAGGAAGAGGCGAAATTTCTCTAAGTCAGAGCGCTGCTCCAGAGACGAAAATACCGCCGGGAGAATTGGAGATAAATCCACAAATGCCGCCGCCGAACGAGGCTCGGGCGGTTTTCCCCAAGTGAAAATTTGTGTTTCTCCTTCATGCTTTGTCATACTAAAACCCTCCTTCAATTTAAAAGTTCCAACTTTCAATTTTGTGTCTTAAAAAGTCGTTAAATATTAAATTGTGTCGAGCAGATATTTGAATTTTTGATTGTCTAATAGATTTTGAACTTAAAAATGACGGTCTTGGACCTTCAATCGTGTGTCTAAGAGATCTTTTGCATATTCAAAATTCTAAAAAATGACTTGATCAATTAGATATAAAATGGAATTTTAAGCATAAACTTCCCGTTTCGAAGGGATTGTGAATTTAAAAAAAATGTCAAAAAAGTTTTGGTAAAAGTCCCTCAATCAAAGAAGGGAAAATTGGTCGAAATGACCTAAAGTAGAGAACTTTATCACAAATGACCTAACCTTTCAACCATGGATTTTTTTCACCTTTTTGAATTGTGAAATTTTTTTTGTTCTCCCAAGTTCAAAAACATCTAACTATGTATGAAATTGTTCTCTCATCTTTTTCTTCTTTTTTCCTCCTCTAGCTTTTTCTTCCCTCTTTTCTCCTTCTCTTCTTTCATCCCACCATGATGCTCTCTCTCTCTCTTTTCTTTTTTCTCTTCTCTATCTTCTTCTCCCTCTCTTTTCTTTCATTCCACCATGGTCGAAGCACCAATAACCCAAATAGATGAATTCTTTTAAGAAAAACATTGTGTAATCCAAATTGAATGGTCATACAGCTAAAACAGAGCTGTATCGAGGAACATATGACAAAATACAATCACTCATATTATTTATATAGACGAATTTTTTCATCTAGAAATGACCGTTTTGTCCCTCGATTTGGATTACACAATGCTTTTCTAAAAAAATCATCTTTTTGGATCATTGGTGTTTCAACAATGGTAGAAATTAGAATATAATGGAAGAGAAGAGGGATAAGAAGAAAATGAAGAAGAGAGGGTAACAAGAAGATGAAAAGGACAAAAAAAGAGAGTCGTGGTACATAGATTATGATAGTCAAATCTTCCTCTCTTATTCACTTCCAAACAACGTATGTATTAATTTAATATTTTTTTGGGGGGTCTATTTTTCTTAGTTAAGTAACAACCACGTATTCATGAATTTGGTTACCATCCTCATTGTTGTGGTATTAAATCATATTTTAGGCTAGTTAAAAAGTATACTCTTTGGAGACGAAATCTGAAATATTTTTAGTTGTATTACTTGTTCAATCTTGTGTACACTTGCACTTGATTTCAATGTATATCCATTAGGCAATGATAAATACAATCTTCATCAACACAAAAGATACCAATCTAGGTCGTGATGTGCTTACAATATATACCCTAAGTAGCTAAGGCCCCAGTTTGATAACTTATTTGGTTTTTTAGTTTTGATTTATATTTTTTAAAATTATGCTTGTTTTCTCTCAATTTTCTTACCATGGTTTCCTTTGTTTGTTAAGCAGACATTTGAATTCTTTATTGTCAAATTCCAAAAACAAAAACAAGCTTTTGAAAAACTATTTTTTTTTAGTTTTTAAAACTTGACTTGTGTTTTGAAAACATGGAAGATGATATATAGATCGACAAAACACATAATCTTATGGGTGGTAGATGTGTTTATAGACTTAATTTTCAAAAACTAAAAACCAAAAATCAAATGAGACCTAAGTAATCCATTGTCCAACTAACATGACCTAGACTAACTAGAAAAGGGTGAAGACTATCCCCACAAACCAACACGGGGTCCTTTTAGTATGCTTTGTCCTCACTCACATGCTTCCTAGGAAAATTCCTAGCTAGGAGGTCACCCAACATAGAACTTCTCCAAGCCAAGCACGCTTAACTTCAAAGTTCTTATGATTGAGCCACCGAAAAGGAAGGTGCACCTTGTTGGTATATGTAGTATCTATCAATTTTTTTAAGCTTATCTTGAACATACTTTCATGTCCTCAAGATCCCTCTCATTCAGATGTGGGCTCGGTTCATTCATGTACCCCTCCTAACTCGGGTGTGACATAGACAAACTTGGGATTTGTGACCCCAGGTAAGATCGGTTCAGGATCATGGGATCCTTTTCTATCAGATAGGAAGGGTTGTTGCACAAAATGTACTTCTAAGTAATTGCTCCATAGATACTATATCTATCTATATGAAGAAGAAATCATGTAACGAAGGGGGCTCTTATTTGTACAGATGGTACTTCGAACTTGGATCGAGCATGAAGAAATTAACGATACTTCTTTATCTTTTGAGTTGTTCTGTTGGATCAGTCGTTCAAGACCTTTGGTCTCCGAATAAATTAAATACATGCATTAAAATACGAAGGCTTCTTATTCCACAACAGCGAAATCACTTTTTCATTCTTTCATATACTAGGGGATTTCACTTGTAAAAGAAAATGTTCTCATACTAATGGATTCGGTTCCATAACCAGGGGTTCCAATGTACGAGAGATGTTGTAGCACTTACCAATGAGACCCTATCGATTAGTATTATGCATAAGAAATCAATTATATATAGACACTAATATAATTAGACCAGCTCTCCCAAATTGTACTATAACACCAAAATGATGTCAAACCTCCCATTTTACAAAAAATAATAATGCATCTTTACAAACTAAGCATACAAAATGGTGTATGCCAACTTACTTTAGACTTATGACACAGATATGTTGACCCTAGTAGGCCTATTGGAAACTCAAATGCTACCAGTGGGGTAGAAAATTTATGATGGAAGTGTGTGCTGAAAACTGAATCCATACTAAATAGAAGTTATTATAGCTTTGTAAAACAACATAAATTTATGAGTTGTCTATTAACTCAAAAAAATTAGAACATAGAGAAATCTGTAAAAATAACTTTTAAAAACATGAACCTGAGCCAGCAAAACTTGTTACCAAAAATTTGTGGACTTGGAATTGGTCATATTGGCACATAGTTATCTTCATATGAACGGTAGTGAAAACTGGTAAAATTTACATATATAAGATCTTAACATATAACATAGCAAACTAGTCATATTATAGATCAAGTAAATGCAAGATACATACTAGAGAAAGTATGATCATATAAGCACCGATGTGTATGTCAGAATAGGTTCCAAAGGCATCATTAATATCACAAAAACTATTCACTTGATTTGTTGGAAAATCACCATGATACAAACTCTAATAGTTTGAAAAAAAAATCTCAACTGATCACATGAGATTTCAAAATAAAAATTTAATTAGTGAAAATGAACTTAATTTTATTCAATTTGTATCGGTCTTAAAGTTTCTTAAGTTTAATCTTTTGATATTTTTTCTTAGATGTACACTTTGATTCAAGGGGTTGTAAGCTTGTTCTTGAATCGAGGAGATTGAATCTATTTTTGTGAAGACATGGTTGATGTTGATGGTTGAATTTTGCTTAGGGAATTGCCCTTCGCTCCACGCAACGATCAGCAGTGAATTTGTAAGGATGAGGGAAGAGCGTGACCTGCAAATCAAACAAACGCTGCACACCGGTGTGGTGTAGACCACGCGCGCTCCGATGCTTAAGTTAGTTCCTGGCCGAAGAACAAGTAACGTATATTTAGGGTTAAGTTTGGCATACCTGACTGCGTTGGTCGTCTCCCCTTTTGTAAGTCCCCTTAGGGTTTCGGCTGCTCATCACCGGAGCATTCATGGGCCTTTGGCCCTGGTCGGCCTCGGCATTGGGCCGAGGCCGACCACTTGCTCGGCCTCTCCCTTGGGATGAGGCCGAGCATCGTGTCCTGGGGGCCGGGTTGGGCTCCGGCCCCTCGGCCTTCTTCTCCTGGGCTTCTTCTAGCTTCTGGGCCGATTTACCAGGGCCCATCCTGCACAAAATACCACATAACGATTTCTGCCCATAACATTAAGCCCCCACTCTCTATTGGAGTTCCGGGGCATTTCTCGGACTCTAATGGAGAGTTGGAATTCAATCATTCTACTGTAGAAAAACTCACTACTCATGCATAAACCCTCACATTTTGCCTTCTAATGGTGCAACCATTTGGTTGACTCTTTGTGGGGCAAGAAGATTTCTTCCAGTTGACTGTTAGTCAACTTGTGAGTTGGTTTGGAACCAACCTAGCACCTTGGAATTGAGAATCCCATTGGGATCTAGTTGGATGAAAAAGACGAATGGGAAAAGACAAAACGGGGGGCTGCCCGAGGGGGTCAGCCCCCTGCTGCAGGTGGGCTCGGCCTCGGCACTTTGCCGAGGCCGAGCAGGCTAGGCCTGCCGTGGCAGGCCTAGCATGAATTGTCCCATCATCATTTTTTTTTTTTTTTTTTTTGAATTTTGAATTTTGAATTTCAAATTTGAAATCCGAAATTCCCTCCACTTTCGCTCTATAAAAAGCCTCTTCATGCTCTCCACTTTCCTCACCAAACTCTCTTCTCAAGCTTTCTCCAAGGTAGCGCCTTTTCCTTTCTTTCATATTCATTGCGAAACGTTTTTCTTGCCATGTCGAGTGAAGAGTCTGTCCATACCGACTTTCATTCCGGGAGCGGTTCTAGCTTTTACGATGAATCTTCTTACTCGGAGGGGGAGGAGAACGTTGAGGAAGCTGAGGATTCCGACCCTTCGGCACCTCCTTCAGTTACGTCATCCTTGGTGACCGAGGCCCACTTGGAGCGCCTTCGGTACGAGTATGGCGTTCCTGACGATGTGCATATGAGGGTTCCGGGTCCAGATGAAAGCTTTTCTCACCCCCCCGTAGGTGAGGTGGCATTCTACAGAGCTATGTTCAAGTTTGGAGTCCGCCTACCGCTCCCCCTGCTCCTCCAACACTTCCTGACGATCACCGGGCTAGCCCCGGCACAAATTGTGCCTAATGGATGGGCTCATCTCATCGGTTGCATCCTTTTATGGGCATATGGCAACCCGGATGCCACTATGGACCCGGATATTTTCTTTTCTCTGCACTCTATCAGCCGCAGTCCCAACCTTGGGCACCTTTTTTACTATATTAGCGCCAAACAGGGAACCATTGTTAACACCCCCTCATCTGTGAAAAATTGGAGGAGTGGGTGGTTCTTTGTTAGTGGAAATTGGCTAGAAAGAAACCCAGACGGCAGCCATTATGCTGTTTCCACATACTTTCGCAAATATGGTGAGTATTTGCGCGCTTATTGCCTTGATCAATACTTCTAACTCACCTTTCATCTTTCTTACTTTCTCAATCCCTCGGAAGGCTCGTCGAACTGCAGAAGCTCGCCTATTCGCCGAGGTTGTACGACGGATCCCGCTTTGCCACCGCTTCGGTCCCGACCTCGTCAACCAAGAAAACCTTGTATTCCTCAGGCTCGCTCGCCCTTTGTCCAGTAAGCTCCCTCTGCTGCCCTGCTAGCGCTTCTCTTCCTTCCTTTCACTTGACTTTGCCACATCTACTAATTTCATCTCTCTTAAACACAGCGATGCCGCCACGCCTAATCTACGACGGGAGCCGCAAGCAGAAGAAGAATAAGGGTGTGGCAAGCACCTCACAAGCAAACGTCACCGATCTGACCGAGGAAGATTCTGACGCGCCCCAAGTCGCTGCCCGCTCCTCCACCACGGGTCTGAGGAGGTCGTCACGCCGCCGCCCTCCGGTCATTCCTTCTCCGATCAGAGAAGAGGGCACCTCCCTTCCCGTCTGTGTCCTTCCGGAGGACTACTCTGGGACGGGAGACCAAGTGGACATGCTTGCACACGACCTCCGCTGCTGGCAGGGCTTGCAAACCCATAAACCCGTGGGGGAATTAGGCTACAACGACCCCGCAGAGAGCCTCCAATCTGTCCATCGTCACCTCCGTGAGGTGAGATCTTTTTCCTGCTCACAATTCGGTTACTCTTTCTTTTTCCGGACAACCTCTTATTGAGTTCTGCTTCTTCCACAGGTTTTCACCAAGGTTACTGTGTCCGCCATGAGCCTGACAAACAAAATAAACGAGCTGCAGTCCAATAGCGTCCCAAGGCAAGAACTAATCCAGGCGCAGAACAGCCTTGACCGTGCCAACCGTCTCCTCGAAGAGGTGAGGGTCGACCTCGACCGCCACAAAATGGGTTGGGATCAAACCAAGGCCCAGCTAGCCGAAGCTCGAGCCCACCTTGCCGACGCTAAGTACCTTGCCGAAGCATATCGGCAGACGGAGGACTACATTGTCACCCACAACCAAATGTGGGAGGATGGGGCGACCTGGGCTGTCCGGCGCATGCGAAAACATTTCCCTGAAATGGACCGATCCATTCTGAAGACCGAGATGGCCGCCATGCTTGTGGATCCTGACTCCTATCCGGCGTCAGAGAGCTCGTCCAGCGGACGTGACGACATGGAATTCTCCGGGGACGACCATCGTTAGGAATGTTTAAGCACTACCTCTGTCTGCTGCATGCTTCCAATCTCGCTTTGTCAAACTTCGCCCTTTAATTCCTGTACTTGTACTTTCCCTTCCAATTAATGAAAAATAGGCCATGGTCTTTTATCTTTCAACGCCCCTGCCCACCTTGAATTACACTTGGAATTACTAAGAAAAACTCCATCAGGATAGGCAAGACCATATGCATAACAAACAAGCAACTCACGAAACATTAGAGAGAGAACGGGCCACCAGGGACCGAATGGAGGCCACCAGCCTCGGCCCGCGCAAACGCTCGGCCTCGGCAAAGGGCCGAGCATATGGGTCGGACCACTTTAACCCGACCCGTTGGTCCGGTCTTCTTCTGGGTCGGTCTTTGGTCGGTCTTTCGGTCCTACCTCTGCCCGACTGTCCTCGTCAGCTCCTTGTCCATCTGTGTGGTCCAAAATTACCTATTAACACTAAGCCCCCACTCTTGAATTGGGATTCAGGCGTGACTTTCATGTTATAGGCCGAGCTCCTTAAGCCCAATTTAAGAGTCCAACTCTCGTCTCGTGTTGATTTTTGTATGACTTCTTTGTTATCCTGCAAGATAGGGCGAGCTATGCAAGCTAAAAGTTCCCTGAATAGGGATTAGGTGAAACGGAAATGAGAAGAGTGATACGTTACAAAAGTGGCCGGAGGGTCCCTTTTCACCTTAGCAAAAAGGTCATTCTTAATCCACTCCTACCCTCAGCCTCCCCTCACAACGTACCCCTATCATGCTAAGAATCGTAACTTTGGAGGAAACAAGAACAAGCTCATACCTGGCTCTTGAGAAGCGTACCCTCGTCATGTGCGACTGACTTAGTGCGCCCCTGGGCTAGCTTCCTTGCATCAGGGTGCTCGGCCTCGGCCTTGGCATGAGGCCGAGCATTCGCTTTCTACATAGTTCGCAAGACCTGTTCACCTACAACCAACGCAGAAGCCCTGAAAGTCCCTGGACCCTCGCTCGGGCGTAACGTTCATCCCAGGGGTATGTAAACTCTTCTGGGGAAAGGTGCTTGGGGAGGCCAAGGAATTTCCCGAGCCTCTCTTCAAGCATAATGTTCATCCCAGGGGTGCGTACACTCTTCTGGGGAAAGGTGCTTGGGGAGGCCAAGGAATTTCCCGAGCCTCTCTTCAAGCATAACGTTCATCCCAGGGGTGCGTACACTCTTCTGGGGAAAGGTGCTTGGGGAGGCCAAGGAATTTCCCGAGCCTCTCTTCAAGCTTAATGTTCATCCCAGGGGTGCGTACACTCTTCTGGGGAAAGGTGCTTGGGGAGGCCAAGGAATTTCCCGAGCCTCTCTTCAAGCTTAATGTTCATCCCAGGGGTGCGTACACTCTTCTGGGGAAAGGTGCTTGGGGAGGCCAAGGAATTTCCCGAGCCTCTCTTCAAGCATAATGTTCATCCCAGGGGTGCGTACACTCTTCTGGGGAAAGGTGCTTGGGAACTTTACGAAACGAAATTCTTTATTTCAGACCAATCAAACTGATTACAAAAAATAATGAAAGCTGAAAGTAATCCCGGAGGACTGAAAACATGGTAACACTAAGCTAAATCTCCATTGGGAGGGGAAAACTAGCCTCTTCATGTGCTCGGCCTCGGCCATATCCCGAGGCTGGTGCTGCTTGAACCCTTCTGTCAATGTTTTTGAGGGCCATGAAGTAGCATTCTCTGGACATCTTCTGCTCGCCATACACTGCTCCAATGCCTTTCTCTGTTGGAAACTTCAAGACTTGGTGGTAGGTTGAAGCTACAGCCTTGAGCCCGTGCAGGGTGGGTCGTCCCAAGATGGCGTTATATGCCGGAACGCAATCGACCACCAAGAAATTGATCATCCTTGTTATGGCATGCAATCCTTCTCCGAACGTTACCGGTAATTCTACGCTCCCTCTCGGGCTGACTTTTTCTCCGCCAAAGCCCACCAGAGGCGTAAGACTCGGCTTTAGGTGTTCATTCCCCAGCCTCATGGCGTCGAATGCAGTAGCCGAGAGTACGTCAGCGGAACTTCCTCCATCAACGAGAATCCGGTGAACCTTTGCATTGGCTATCGTCAGAGCAATTACTAGTGCATCATTGTGCGGGTGACGCACTCCTGTGGCCTCCTCCTCTGTAAACTCCAACCTGGGTGAGTTTTTATCAAGATGGAGTGAGTACATACCTCGCCCATCGGGCTCGTGTTGCGCTTCCCGAACGGCAGCCTTTCGTTTCCTACCTGACTCCCCTCCTGAGGGTCCTCCTAGAATGGTTCGAATCTCCAGTGGTGGATTGGCACCGCCCTTGCCTTGGTCTGCTGGTAGCGGTCTTTTGCCTCTATCGTTTCCCACGAACTCCTTGAGGTAACCTTCTCTGATCAGGGTCTCTATCTCATCTCGCAACTGGATGCACTCCCGGGTTGTGTGGCCGTGATCTCCATGGAACATACAATATTTGTTTCGATTTCTCCTGTCGGGATCCGACCTCAACTTCTCCGGTCGTTTCAGCAGATTCGTGTCCTGTATCGCGGCCAAGACCTGTTCAAGTGAAGCTGTCAATGGTGTGTACCTGTCGTACCTGGATTTAGGCTCTGCCCGACTTTGCAGTTCCCTGGCATCTGGTCGGCCTCGGCCATTGGCCGAGGAGTGTTCTGGTCGGCCTCGGCCTTTTCCCTCGGCCGGGTGTCTCTTTCCTTTGTCTTCGCGGCGTCGGTCTGGCATCGTTACCCCCCGACCCTCTCTTTCTTCCTGCTTAGATTTCAACAGTTCTTCAGCACTTATGTATCTTTGAGCCCGGGTCATGAACTCAACATACGTTCGTGGCTGGCTCTCCCCAATTGAATTGAGTAGTCTTTCGTCCTGCAACCCTGAAATCACAGCAGTTAAGGCAACTCCATCATCATAACGTTCCACCTGCAAAACCTCGTTACTAAATCTGTTAATATAATCCCTTAGGCTCTCCCGGGGCCCCTGCTTTACTGTCAGCAAGTTGATTTGGGGCTTCTGTCGACTACGGGCCCCCAGGAATTGCGTGATAAACACTCGGGCCAACTCTCTGAACGAGCCAATTGACCTTCGCGGGACCTTCCCGAACCACTGCCTCGCTAGACCTGTGAGTGTGAGTGCAAAGGCTCGGCACCTCGTTGCTTCGTTTGCCCCGTGAAAGTCCATCCAAGTTTGATATGCATCTAGGTGCTGTTTCGGATCTTTTTTCCCATCGTACTGCGGGAAGTTCGGCACCCTGAATTTGTGCGGCACCTCCCCTTTCATAATCTCATCCGTGAAGACTGGCCCTTCTTGCCCAATCAAATCTTCTATGTCCTCATTTTCTGCCTTCTTTTGGGAGGTTTGGTGGCTAACCTCTCCTTGTGGCCAACCGGATACCTCCCGCTCCTTTCGACCCTGCTCGGCCTCGGACTTTGGCCGAGGCTCAAACCTGCCGTTGTTTCCTGTATACTTACCTGGTGCCTGGGTTAGCGGAGAACCCCTGCGGACCTTCTTGCGACTCGGCCCGGCCTCCTTCTGTACCCGGTCATCCCCGGGAGGTGGCATCCGGCTGGTCACACTTTCTGAATCTCCCACCTCCTCGTTGGCTATGCCCTTTCCCTTCTTTGGGTCTCTGTGTGGATGCTCTTCCTCATGCCCGGCAAGATCAGGTTTTTTTAGCAGACTGAGGATTTCAGCCAAGTTCTGCCCCATCTCGTTCATCCTCCCCTTCATCTCCGCGATCTCAGTTTCTTGGGCCTCGAGCCGTATCAGAGGATTCGACTCACCCGTGACCAATTGATTCTCGTTCTCCATGGTACTTGCTTGTTGCCTACAGCGTTTGCTCGTCAACTCTTCCCCACAGACGGCGCCAACTGTTGATGGTTGAATTTTGCTTAGGGAATTGCCCTTCGCTCCACGCAACGATCAGCAGTGAATTTGTAAGGATGAGGGAAGAGCGTGACCTGCAAATCAAACAAACGCTGCACACCGGTGTGGTGTAGACCACGCGCGCTCCGATGCTTAAGTTAGTTCCTGGCCGAAGAACAAGTAACGTATATTTAGGGTTAAGTTTGGCATACCTGACTGCGTTGGTCGTCTCCCCTTTTGTAAGTCCCCTTAGGGTTTCGGCTGCTCATCACCGGAGCATTCATGGGCCTTTGGCCCTGGTCGGCCTCGGCATTGGGCCGAGGCCGACCACTTGCTCGGCCTCTCCCTTGGGATGAGGCCGAGCATCGTGTCCTGGGGGCCGGGTTGGGCTCCGGCCCCTCGGCCTTCTTCTCCTGGGCTTCTTCTAGCTTCTGGGCCGATTTACCAGGGCCCATCCTGCACAAAATACCACAGAACGATTTCTGCCCATAACAGTTGATTTCTTGAAATCTTCTAGTTTTGAATCTTATGAGTCTTGAATCGTCTAAATAATTCTGAATCTTTGATCTTCTAAATTTTCTGGACTTTAGCTTTTAGTTCTTTTGAATTTTGACTAAATGATCCTGATTCTGACTTTATGTCCAAGGATGACCTCCTCTATTTATAGACTTTGATGCACCTTATATGAGCTTGAGCTTGGTTGACTTTGACCCCAACTTTGGGCTTCAACTTATTTGGGTTTAATCCAATCATTTTCAATAGGCTTGGGCTATTTGAACTTGGCTCGATCTCTTTTTAGTGATCTTGGACTAAATTAGCTTCATGTCCAAATTGTCATGTGACATAAATTGATTGAATTAGCTTAAATTGTTTGATGGATCAATACTAGACAAGTTGCATTATTTGATTTGTCAATTTTCATATCTATTAATTTAATTTAAGGACGCATGTAAATTTGAAATTGGTCCCAAATTTATCAATATATATTTTTTATCACTAATTTAAATTAATGAGAACAAAATTTATTATTTGACATAAATAATGCATACCATTTCTCCAACCACACTAAAATCATATTATCCTTTCTAAAACAATACTTCATAAACTTTAAACATTTATCAATAATGAACATAAAACACTCCTGGATTCCTAAGTAATCATAAAATATCTCAAAAACACTTTGAAATCCATAATTTTAGCTAAAATTATAGAATTATATAGGCCCATTCGATAACCCATATTTGATTTTTGGTTTTTGGTTTTTGAAAATAATGCTTGTTTCCTCCCAATTTCCTTACCTTGGTTTTCATCTTTTCAATGATGACACATTTTAGTTCCTAGTCAAATTCCAAAAACAAAAACAAGTTTTTGAAAACTACTTTTTTTTTTAGTTTTAAAAATTTTGCTTGGTTTTTGGAAACATGGGAAGAATGTATATTAAAAAAAACAAAGAAATTTAGAGGTAGGATAGTATTTATAAGCTTAATTTTCAAAAAACCAAAAACCAAATTGTTATCAAACGGGACCATAATTACTAGAAATTCATAATAATTTCTAAAAGGGCTCATAATAATGGCCTTAAAATCATTATATAATTATAGTTTTTTTGAAATAATTTCATAATACGAGTTAAATAATTGAAATATTTTTGTAAAATAATCACATATTGTAAGTAATCTTTTTTTTTTTTTTTTACAACATGTATGGAAGTGGGCTATTTGAATCACAAACCTCTTGGTCATTAATACAAATTTTATGATAATCTCAAAATCTCTACTTAACTTGAAATATTAATATATCAACCATATACGTAATTACTATTCAATCATCAACTTAAATATTTTTTTTAAAAGTCAATTATCAACTTAAATAACATAGTATTTACACAATCCATCACCAAACTTTTTAAGACCCAAAGCAAAACCACCAGATAAATTAGATAAATATTATAATTGAAAAAATGGTAAAACA
The DNA here is from genome assembly GCA_036850905.1 of Luffa acutangula. Classification (NCBI taxonomy): domain Eukaryota; kingdom Viridiplantae; phylum Streptophyta; class Magnoliopsida; order Cucurbitales; family Cucurbitaceae; genus Luffa; species Luffa acutangula. The sequence goes on from CM072090.1 coordinate 48,012,093, forward strand.
GATGGATTTGAAACAAATCGGAAAAAACGAGCTTTCTTGTCTTTATTAGGTTCTGTCCTTGAGTTTATCCATCCATTTCAAATATAATCCATCTATTCGAAAAATTACACTTTTTGGTCGTTTGGGTTAAGTTACATTTTGTCCCTAAGTTTTCGAACTCAACAAAATTACCTTTGGATTTCATTAAACTTTTTGTCCTCCGTCCTATTTTTTGTTAAACTCTAACATTTGCTAACTTACATTTTGATCCTTGAGTTTATAACTCAACAAAATTATCCTTGAGGTTTGGATTTCATTACATTTTTTGTCTTCTGTCCAATTTTCTGTTAAACTCTAACATGTGCTAACACAACATTATTATTTTAATTAAAAAAAATATTTTTTAATTTTTCTAAATATAAATATATTAAAATATTAAAAATATTATTATTATTTTTTAATTCTTTCTCTCTTTTTCTTCTCTTTCTTCTTTCTCTTCTACTTCTTGTTCTTCTCCCTCTCCTTCTTCAACTCCAGTGGTCGGCCGCTGGTTAAGTTTTTTTTTTCTTTTTTTTCTTTTTTCTTCTTTCTTTTTCTTCCCTTCTTCTCCTTTATTTTCTTTCTTCTGTTTTTTTTAAGAAAAGAGGGAGAATCAGGCCTCGTCCCCCTCCCGTTTCAGTTTGGTTTAACTTTTCAAGTGTTTAATTTTGAAAAAAAAAATCATTTAAAAAAAATTCTAGTATTTGGCAACCACTAAAAATGACTTATTAAAAAATGAGATTGATAAATAAATCATTTGAAGAGAAACACTTAAAAGAAATTTTTTTAAAATGATATTTTAAGTATATAATAACTTTTGTATAAAAACACTTATGAGAAAATGTAACTAAACATATGAGTGTTTAAATTCTAAACAATTTTTATACAAAATGTTTTTTAAAAAATGCATTCTTGAAAAAAACTTAAACTAAAAGGTATTTCAACCAGGTCTTAAAAACTATTTTTAAAAAATTTTCTTTCAAATGTTTTTCTCAAAATGATTTATTCTGAGGGTTTGTTTGGAATACCTCTTAATTTAAATATTTTTCAAGAATGCATTTTATTTTAAACATTTTATATAAAAATTGTTTAGAATTTAAACACTCATATGTTTGGTTACATCTCTTCATAACTGATTTTGTACACAAGTTATTATATACTTAAAAACTCTTTTCATAAAATTTGTTTTCAAGTGTTTCTCTCAAAATGGTTTATTTCTCAATCTCATTTTTTAACAAGTCGTTTTTAGTGGTCCTCAAACACTAGAATTTTTTTCAAAATGGTTTTTTTTTTCTTTCAAAATTAAACGCTTGAAAAGATAAACCAGACAGACTCTTATTCTCATTTTTTAGCACAAGTCATTTTTAGTGGTTATCAAACACTAGAATTTTTTTAAATGAACGCTTTTTTTTTAATTGAACACTTAAAAAATTAAATCAAACATATGCTTAGTTTTCATCCAAAAAAATTCATGACAACGACTACAAATTCAAGGAGAGATGAAGAACTCCACACACCAAAACTGAAGAACCAAATAATGCAAATTCAATCAACAAACCAGTAAAGTTGAAACAACCAAACTGGACTTTTCTAATTAAAGAACAAAAATTGCAATTCCACAAATTCAAGCATTCAAATTGCAATTTTGAAATGCACCACAAAAGAATAATAATAATCAAATAATAATAATAATAATAATATTATAAAAATTTCAAATGGCATTGCACCACGACAATTTTAAATTATTTCCTTTGGCAAAAACCAAAAATTCCACCACGACAAATATTCGAATTAAAGCACAGATCAGAAAACTACAAACACAACCATACAAATTCAGATTCAAGTTACTTCAAGAGGACGATTTGCCAATTATATATTAGACTATTAGAGAAAAAAAAAACAATTATTCTTGTGTATATATATAAAAAAATAAGACCACATAAAATGTTTATAAATGAGGGGTGATCAACAGATAAGTCGAGATTAGGTTGGTTTAAGTTTCTTATCATGCTCGTCAAATTAGTCGACATCGACTTTGCTATATGCAAAACCTACTCCTATCAGTGAGCTTGGTTCATTGGATTTTTTTTTTAATTTTATTATTATTATTACCCATAATATTATACAAATTGATTGAAGGAAAAAAAAAATCAAAATTACCCTCCTAAGAATTATATTAATAGTAAATAAGGTTTATAATCTAATAGATAATATATATCTTATCCATTAAACTGACAAATTAAGTGGGTTTTTGAGTTAGCGAAAAATGCTCACGTAAAAATTGACAAATTAAGTGGGTTTTTCAGTATAAAGAAAAAGGGTCACGTAAAAAAAAAGTGCAGATTTTAGGATTAAAATTCTTAAGGGAAAAATACACTTTTGGTCCCTGAGGTTTGGGTTAAGTGACACTTGGGTCCCTGAGTTTTCAAACTCAACAAAAATACCCCTGAGGTTTGAGATAAGGAGCACTTTGGTCCCTGCCGTCAAATTTTCTGTTAACTTTTAACGGTTGCTGACGTGACACTATTATTTTAATATAAAAAATTATTTTTGTTTTATTTTTTAAATAAAAAATATTAAAAAATTAAAAAATTTATATTAAATTATTTTTTTTATTCTTTCTCTCTTTCTCTCTCATCTTCTTCTTCTCCATCTTCCTTCTTCTCCATCTTCTCCCTCCTCCTTCTTCTTCTTCCTAAGTCCGGCGACCGGCGGCCACCACACGCCGCCGCCGGCCGCTGGCGACTGATTTTTTTTTTTTTTTCTTCTTTCTTCTTCTTCCCTTCTTTCTTCTTCTCTTCTTTTTCTTCAATGTTTTTTTTTTTTAAAAAAATAGAAAAGGGAGGGAGGAGGGAGGTCCCTCCTCCTCCATTTCTCGCACTCATCATAGAGCATTGTCTGTGTGTCAATCTAGCCATTAGAACACATCGACTACACTAACGATTAAGATGAGAAAATCAAAATTTGTAGGCATTCAACCAAAGCAGCACAATCCTGCTCGAAATCGAAATCAGAGCCACATAAACCAACTCCAGAATCACATATCATCAGTTCTATCACTATAAGCATATTTGTGAAGAAGCTCCTAAAGCTCTAAATCCATTTCTAGGATTTAGCGCCACTAATGCTAGTTAATTCCATACTTTCCAGTTCAAAATCGCCGAAATTCAACATGCTCTTCTGCAGAATTACATATCTATGAGCACAAATAAAAGACGTATAGTGAAATCGAAGTATGACAGAAAGAGACCTTGTTGCTGGAACGGTGGATGTCTAAATCTGGACGGGGAGGGAGGAGGGACCTCCCTCCGAACCTCCCTTTTCTATTTTTTTTAAAAAAAAACATTGAAGAAAAAGAAGAGAAGAAGAAAGAAGGGAAGAAGAAGAAAGAAGAAAGAAGAAAGAAGAAAAAAAAAAAAAATTTAGTCGCCGGCGGCTGGCGGCGGCGTGTGGTGGCCGGCGGCCGGTGGCCGGCGGCCGGCGGCCGGTGGCCGGCGGCCGGCGGCCGGCGGCGGCGTGTGGTGGCCGCCGGTCGCCGGACTTAGGAAGAAGAAGAAGGAGGAGGGAGAAGATGGAGAAGAAGGAAGATGGAGAAGAAGAAGATGAGAGAGAAAGAGAGAAAGAATAAAAAAATAATTAAATATTAATTTTTTAATTTAAAAATAAAACAAAAAAAAATTTTTATATTAAAATAATAGTGCCACGTCAGCAACCGTTAAAAGTTAACAGAAAATTTGACGGCAGGGACCAAAGTGCTCCTTATCTCAAACCTCAGGGGTATTTTTGTTGAGTTTGAAAACTCAGGGACCCAAGTGTCACTTAACTCAAACCTCAGGGACCAAAAGTGTATTTTTCCCAATTCTTAAAGATGTGTAACCAAGACAATAATTTTTTGTTGACAATTCTCTTTCTTGACGTAACCAGCAATAAAATTCATTTCAAATCTGTTGATGGTCGATTTTGGCCAGAGGATCTCACCTGACCTTCACGTACCACCAACGGTAAATTTGTAGTTGAGGGGGGAAGACGTGGCCTGCAAGACAGTAAACCTGCACAACGGTGTGGTGCTCGCCACACCGGCTCCGATGCTTAAGTCAGCAAGCAGAACGGTAGGGCGTGGAAAAGTAAGAGCAAGAGGAGAAAGTAGAGAATAGAGAGTAGAGTTTAGGGATAGAATTCGGGATCCCCTTCTTCAGTGGCGAAGAGGGGTATAAATATCTGCTCATCCTCCTAGGGTTTTTAGGTATTCGGAGGCGTTTTGGGACAAACCAGGCGAAACCGGGGCGATCTGGGGCATCAGGGACCGAAAAGAAGTCACCAGACTCGACCCGCGCAACCGGGCCGAATGGTCGGCCTCGGCCTTTTGCCGAGGCCGACCATATGGGTCGGGCCATGTTGGCCCGACCCTTTGGCCCGGTCTTCCTCTGGGTCGGTCTTTTGGTCCTACCTCTGCCCGTTTGTCCTCGCCAGCTCCTTGTATGGTCCAAAATCACCTATAACAAAATCTATGGTGATTTGAAATCTCTCAAAATCATGTGGTTCCAAACACAACATTTGAAAAGTTGTAGTAACAATTTGACAAAATAGGCTTCAAAAACCCAAAATTCATAACCATAACCCTCCGTCGTAACTCTCCAAAGACAAAAGAAGAAGAAGATTACTCCTCCCTTAATTCACCACTCATTCGTCGTAATTGAAAACCACATTAACCTCCCTGCTTATCACTAACACACACAAATAGAGAGGGTAAAAAAAAAAAAAAAGAGTTTGTTTCTCCCACTTATCTTATTTACACTTTTAAAATGAAAAAACTCAATTTCAAACTCTATTTTCGTCTGGTGTTGTGTAGCAACGAAGTTTCACATTAATTTTTGTTGAGGAAAAATTTGTAAAGAGAGAGAAAGTTTTTGAAAGGTCGTGAATTGTTTTTGAAACTTTTTAAAATTCAAGAGTATTATTAAAACACATCATCCATAATATAGAGATATCATCTATAAAACCAAACATATGAGTGTTTAAATTCTAAACAATTTTTATTCAAAATATTTAAAATAAAATGCATTCTTAAACAACATTTAAACTAAAAGTCATTCAAACGAAAGAAATGATTACGTGATTCACGTTTGCATTTCTTTTGTCAAACAAATAAAACCAAACAATTATTAAAAAAAATAATAATAAAATAAAACCAAACAAATAATAAAAATAAATAAATAAATAAAAGAAGCCCATGTTTTCCTTGGGGAGATGAACGTACATCACATTGAAAATTATCAACGTTATGCACCACTTATTAATTTATTTTACATTTCCTACAAAACATTTTCCATATGCTTCTAAATGTTTCAATAATTGAAACGGTGGGGACGAGCTCAGATAATCACCAACGGCAGCCATTCCCCACACCTCCACTAGACTTGTTGTTTTATAAAACTTTTGATGTTACAATTGGAAATATCTATTTATTATATATAAATGTATATATAACTCTGTTAAAATCAATGTTTCAAAAAAAAAAAAAAATTCATCGACATGTCGACATTTCCACATTTTCATAGATTCGACATCAACATGCGAGGTGAATCAACATTTCCATTATATCGTAAAAAAATTGACAAAATGTAAACAAAATAATAACAAAATGTAACTAATGTGGAGATAATATATTTATCATAAGTATTTTAACTTATTTTAAAAGTGTAAAACATTTATTTGTTAATTTAAATATTTTGTTTTGAATATTTTTCCCAAAATATCCTTCGACATCAACATTTTTTCGATATTTCCGTCAACATTTTCATTAAATTGAGACCTCGACATTTTAACACTTGGTTAAAATTGTAACGCCCTAGGCCCAAGATTCGAAATCCGGATTCAGCACCTCACGGCCCCGGCATTCCCCTACATCCCCTGCGGCCTGGCCACGTTACCACTTCTCCAAGCCAAGCACGCTTAACTTCAAAGTTCCTATGATTGAGCCACCGAAAAGGAAAGTGCACCTTGTTGGTATAGGTAGTATCTATCAATTCTTTTAAGCTTATCTTGATCATGCTTTCATGTCCTTAGGATCCCTCTGAATTCCTCAGGATCCCTCTCATTCAGATGTGATCTCAATTCATTCATGTACCCCTCCTAACCTCGGGTGTCACAAAAATGTTAAAATATATATCAAATTTTTATGGTTGGAAGGATTTAGTTTTGGCCAATGTGAACATAACTTGATTAAGACATATATTATCGATCAACAATTTCATCCCTACCTTAATATGAGTGGAACTAAGAAAAATACTTGATTTCAAATTACCATAGAAATAATTTGATTTATATAGAACAATACTTAGCTGCATACTGGTATGTAAGGATTTCACTACATGCCTCATTAAAATCCTTGATAGTTAAGAAAGAGAATTATAGAAAATGAGAACTTTTGTATTTCTCCTAGTTGTTAACATTTTTAATGGTGGTATGTAGTAGAGAGATCCCTACATAAGTGTTAGAGTATTTCTATTGCTCGACCATGTCATATAGGTCCAAATCGGACATCCAATTGTTTCGATTTGAGTTATTCGAGGGATGCCTTACTATTATGTCAAAAAAGATGGACCATCAAACCTATTTCTCGATTCAATTGAAGCCCAAAGAGATAAATAGAGTACCAAATAACAAGAGATATGTAAAAGAACAAGTCTGATTACGTCTATTCCTAATCCTGAATGGAATGTAAGGACCTAGGAATCCTAGGTAAACATAATATCTATTTAATAAATACGTTCGAATAACTTTTTCTCATCATATTAGAATGTGGTATGCAATCAAATATTTTTCTTTTATATATTTGTAAATTGGGATTGGGATTCAATTTGTCTCCTTGCATAACATCATTAAATGATAGTTGGTTGAGTCTTGGTTTGAGGAATGGAGCAATAATTGGAATATAATTTATCTATCGAAGAAATTTGCTACCTAAAATCGGACAACACTAAACACATATTAATTAATTAATTAATTTTGCTAAAAGATCATGTAAATAAATGTTGGCACTTAAATAGATAAGCTAAAACAGATATTCTTTATATTCATTTTTTGTCACGTCATCATCATTTTCAAATGATGTATGGAGTCTATCCAACATTAAAGATATATTTACGAAAGCAAAATTATAATGTAAACAAAGGGAGTATGATAATACTATATAATAGTACTAAAAATTTTTCTATATTCCTCTGCTAAAATATCTGAGGCGTGTGACACATAAAAGTGATGATTTATTATTCATGATTCATGATTGATTCCATGGAGTCATAACTATTTACCCCTAAAAAGAATCAATTTAAAGTAAAGATTTTTTTGCCCTTCCAATGATTGATAAAAACCCTTCAATGACAAAGAACTTTCTATGGATAAAATGAAGCATTCATAATTCACCATTTTAATTCCAACATCTCTCATCATTGTTCAAAGCTATTAATGAACTTCCACCTACCTTTTGGAAAATCTAAAGCACACATGAATATAACTATATATGTGCTTAATTATATTTGTACTTTTATCTTTGAATAGTGATATAAATAGGGCAGATCCAGGTAAGGATTAAAGAGAGTAAGTTCATGAAATTATTCATTTTTAATTTATTTATATATTATTTTAATTTTTAGTATTAGAATTTAGATCATTTTTAAATTTCTCTTGCACTCGCAAATATACGAATATTTTTTAATCTTTAATATTTATCTTGAACATTAAAGAGTGTCAAATAAAGTATGTGCTCCCAACTAAAAAGTCAGAAATTTAAATCCCTTCTTAATAAAAAAAATAATAATAATATTGAAAGACGATTTTCAATCAATTGTTTAAAATAAGAAACTAAAACATATATTTGGTAAGATCAGTTTCTAATTCTCGAAGGAAGATAATATTTTTAAGCTAAATATTAAAAAAATACTATCGTTTTTAAAATTTTTTGATATTGTTTGCAATATATTATTAAAATTTAAATTTATCAACTTTTAGCCATTAAATAATTTTACAAGAAGCAGGAAGGTATGTAACACAAGAAATCCATTTCTTCGTTTAAACCCAATGTATGAGAAAAATATATATATATATATATATTCAAATTTCACTCTAAAACTTAGGCGAGAGGTATTGGTTTTCAATTTTTTCAAATTTAACCTTAGACAGATAAAAATTCGCACTTATACTAATGACCGGCCAAGAGATCTGTGTTTAAATCCTCGCCTCCACCTCACATGTTTTTTTTTTTCAAAAAGATAAAGATTCACGCACTAGTTTTCACTAGAAGCAAGATAAAATAGTTTTCTTAAATATTAATTTTAATGAAAGTCAGAACTTAGCTTGCACAAAACCATCGAAGATATCAACAAAATCCAACTTTGATTCTGTTTTCGCTAAATTTTCATCCATTCATAACAAACATATAACTTCTATTAAATACACATGATAATCCTCTATAAAAAAAAATACACATCATGTTGATGGTCAAATTTGGTTCGAGACAACTCACCTGACCTTCACGTGCCACCAGGTAAAATTGTAGAAGAGGGAAAGACGTGACCTGCAAAAAGGAAAACCTGCACACCGGTGTGGTGCTAGCCACACCGCCTCCGATGCTTAAGTCAGAAAACGGAAGGAGAAGAGCTAGAGAGTAAGAGGAGAGAGTAGAGAGTTCGGATCCCCTTCTTCAGTGGCGAAGAGGGGTATAAATATCTGCTCATGCTCCTAGGGTTTTTAGGAATTTAGAGGCGTTTCGGGATGGACCAGGCGGAACCGGAGCGACCAGAGGCTGCAGGGACCGAACCGAGTCGGAGGGACTCAGCCCGTGCAAGCAGGCCGAGGTATGGCCGAGGCTGACCATGGGCCTCGGCCGAGGCCGAGCAGGGGGTCGGGTTGGCCCGTTCCCCTTGCTAGTTATGTCTTCGGGGTCCATCTCCCAATTCTATTTTCGCCTGGTTGTCCTCGTCAGCTCCTTGTACACCGGAGTGGTCCAAAATCACCTATAACACATTATAATTTTTTTAAAAAAAATATTTCTTCAAACGAAAGTCATTTATCGAAAGATAAAATTGTAATATATATAAAATTGTAATAGAATAATTTTAGTATCATTATCTTAATGGTCTCCACCATTTTATTAAACTAAACATTAATGAGACATATATTGGATAATGTTGTTTTTTTTTTTTTTTTTTTTTTGACAAATATGTGGGGGTGGAGGAGAGAATGTTGACTCATTGACATGATGGGATGTGAGAATGATTGAACAACCATGAGACAAAATTAGAAACTTAATCTACACATATATTTGTAGATTAATAAAAATATAAATGAAGATTAGTAAAAATATTTTGTGTTTGGGTCCCCCATTATATCAACGTGTTCAAAATTATTGTTGTATGAATTTAAGCCTCACGGTGAAAAGTTCTTGAGATCCGTCTCAAATTTAGTTCAAATAAGTCAAGGAGGGGTACTATAAATACATAGTGAGAATATATAGGAGCACTTGTCAGATCGATGGATTGATGTGCTTTTTACAACATAAATGACAGTGCCAAAGTAGAAGAGGAGAATTGATTAGAAGAGAAGATCAAGAAAATGGGGAGAGCTCCATGCTGTGAAAAAGTGGGACTGAAGAGAGGGCCATGGAGCTCTGAAGAAGACCAAATTCTCATCAAATTTATTCAACTCAATGGCCATTCCAATTGGAGGGCACTTCCAAAAAAAGCTGGTATATATGTTATCTAAAAACCCCATTATTTCTCTTTCTTTCTATTGGAATAATGAATGTGAAAAGGGTTTTGATCATTTGTTTGTTATTATTATTTTTATTTTGTTTTTCTCTTTGTTTGTAGGATTATTAAGGTGTGGAAAAAGTTGCAGGCTTAGATGGACCAATTATCTAAAGCCAGGCATTAAAAGAGGAGATTTCACCAATGAAGAAGAAGAAACTATTATCAAGCTGCATGAATTGCTGGGAAATAGGTCTACTTCCTTTTCACATAAATTTTAACATATTTGGCTAATTTTTTCTCACTCTACCCTTTAAGAAAAGTCAATAGATTCCTTTGTTTTTTTATTGTTTTTTTTGTTTGGAACTTGAAATCTCAATCATCATTAATGAGAAATAAAACAAACATGAGTTCAATATCATAAGTGACATGTCGTTGCATTCTAGAAAGAAACTCTAGATTTGATGCATGCCAACTGTGTTAGTGATTATTGATGCAAAAATACCTACGTTGATAAGTACTCATTTTATTAAAATTTTGACACATTATTAAATGATATATATTATTCTATTTGATGAACTCTACGTCAATGTGTATAAAAGTAATATGTAAAAAAATTTACGTGAGTGTAGTACTAAATTTTGTACTAAATTTTTTTGGAATTCATCCCACATAAGAATATTTTTTTTATGTTACTTCTCAATATATTAAGAGTAACATTGGTAATCTTTCATTAAAGCATAAGGACAATCATGAAGTTTTAATAAGAGTAAAGAGTAAAATGAAAATAGAGTTGAAAGTAGAGTTCAAAAGTAGATATAAAATTATAATTTGATTTGTGGTTAATATCAATATAAACACATGGTTCTGATTCCTTTTGTGTAAGTTTTTTATTAGTATAAACTACAAAACCAACTTGTATCATTTTTTCTTCCCTTTCCATCTTTTTGGGACAGAATCATATTGCATTATATGGATTAGCAAACATTAATTATCCTATTAAATTACCAACCAAATCTATTTGATATCCTTCCTCACAAAAAAAAAAAAAAAAAAAAAAGCTATTTGATACCCTTTAATTGTATAATTTAATTTTTTAATTTCTTTATATTGTACAGATGGTCAGCCATGGCAGCAAAATTACCAGGAAGAACAGACAACGAGATTAAAAATATTTGGCATAGTCGTTTGAAGAGGAGATTGTTGCCAAACTATCAAATCTCAAAACGTCAAGCCAAATTAAAGAAGAAGAAAAACATCCACCTTCGCAATCAACCACCATGTTTGGAAATCAAATCAAAAAGTGGGAAAAACGACATTGATCATTGTACTAAGAACGACGATGATGACAATAATACCAAGCTCGAAGAACTTGCTTTGCCAAAAGATTTCTTAGAGAACTTATGGTCAGAAGAAGAAAATTTTGAGAATGATTGGAATTTTGAGAAGGATTTGGAGATGATAAAGTGCAATCAATCACTCCAAGAATTTGATATTAGTTTGAGTGGAGAAGAAATCAGCAGCTCTAGTTCTTCAGATGATATCATGGATTTTTGGTGGAGGGTTTTTATGAGAGATGGAGAATTATCTGAACTTGAAGAAATTAATTTAATATGAACAAAATTTGGGTTTTTTTTTTTTTTTGTTAGTCTCTAAACTTAAAAAATGTCTAATAAGTCTCCAAACTTTTAGATTTGTATTTGTTTGGTTAATTTTAAAATGTCTAATACATCTTCGAATTTTGAATTTTATGTTTAATAGGATTCTGACATATTAAAAAAAATCAAATTAAAATTAAATTAACTAATTAGACATAAAATTGATTTTTTTTAGTTGTGTACAACTTTAATTGCCTAATTACATGAAAAAAGTAACTAATTTATTATTCTTTTTTTAATTCAACACAATATGAAACTGAGGATTCAAACCCATGACATAGGAGATCAAAGGGTGAGATTAGGAACATGATAGTTTGGAATAGGGCTTAAACTACAACATAACAAATTTTACATTTTCCATATGGAAGCATATGCAATTATTTATCTTTTCGCCTTAGACATTATTATTTATCTATTCTATGTATGCATAAAAATTAACCGAATTCAACCTTTCTCAATTTTTTTTTAGAGAGATATAACGATATAAAATAAAATCAGAAAGCCAAATCCGAGTGGAGACACTTTTCTTGTTCTACACTCATGTTCAGATTGGCGAGTTCAATTTTAATTTATTGTCTTAGGAAGTTCAAAATGAGAACAATTATATCTAGCAAAATCATTAACCTCTCACCACTCTCTAGAAAATCCCTTAAAATCTTATACAATTTCTTTCTAATCAAATATTCCATAATATTGTCTGCTTAAGTAATCACACATTAAAACCATATTGTTACTATATTTTTGGTTAAATATTGCAACACCTTGGTGTTGAAGGTTACACAATAATATAAGGATAGTGACTCTTCTTCCATATCTTTTCATCCTATTAGTCATTGCATAAAGGTTTCAAATTGTTTTTTTTTTAAGGATAGTCTTCCAAAAGAGAGTTCTCTTTCATTGGAAACTTTTTTTCGTCTTTATAAAGAATACAACAATTTTCTCGTTGTTTTGATAATTGATCCATGAATTTTCATTCTTTCAAATATATTAGAGAATTAATCAAGTTAAAGTTGAATGTACGTATTTCAATTTATGTTGTTTTCGTAGTTCATAGTGATGCTACACAACGTATTCGCAATCTATGAATACTAGGACACATAATTTATGAGATAGAGTAAAACTTAAGCTTATTTACTTTTAGATTGCGTTTGATGTTGATTTTGAGAATATTAGAAGTGATTATTGAAGAATCTTAACTACTTTTTGTATTTGGGTAAAATTGACGATTGTGAATTAATCCATCAAAATCACTTCTAACGCATTAGTTCACAAAATTTATTCCTACAAGCTTTTAAAAATAGACTTTGGTAGAATTTGACATCACTTCTAACAAATTTTCTATTTTCAATTTTATCCTTCAAGAAATTAAGATGATTTTATTTAACTAATATTTTTTTTTTTTCAACTAAACTAGATTCTATCCTTTAAATTTTCAAATTGATTAGATGACTTCAACATTTTTTGAAAAAAAAATAATACTAGGATTTAAAAAAATAAAAATATTTCTTTTAATACTTAATAAATAATTTAGAAAAAAAATTAAATGGAAAACATATAACATTTTCAACCGTCATTTAAAAATTATAATTTATAAAAAAAAATTATGCAAATTATGATAGTATGTTTATTTTAGTCATTATTACTAAATCAACACAATTTAGTATTCGTTTACCAAATATTAATTTATTTTTTTAAGTTTAAAACTGAAATTTTCCAAACACTAAATTAGTTTGTAGCTAATTTTTCTAAAAGTACAGTTTCCAACCATTATTTTAATAAATACTGTAATCTCAAATTGAGCCTTAATCTTTCCAAGATATTTATTAAATCTAACATGTTGTATATTATTATAACTTCATACTTAATATTTCAACTATTTAATCTTTAAGTTTGTCAAAAGTGCTTTTTTCAAAAAAAAAAAAAAAAAAAAAAAGTTTGTCAAAAGTGTAGGCAAAGTCGGTAACAAAAACAAAGAAGATCAAAAAGTGAAGGAAAGTGCTTATTTAAAAAAAAAAAAAAAAAAAAAAAAAAAAAAAAAAAAAAAAAAAAAAAAAAAAAAAAAAAAAAAGGTGAAGGAGGGCAAGAGTCATTGATGTTAACATAAGCGCACTAAACTCTTTTATTTTGACCAATTTAACCTAACTCAATTAATTTCAAAGCTTGTAGGTTGAGTTACCCAATGATTTTAGTTAGATAATAATCAGATCATTGCAATGTTAACTTAATTACAAAAAAATATATATAGTTGTTTTATTCTAGTTGTGTAGAGTTGTCTAGGTTTTTCTAATATAATTTTGTTAAAAAAATATAGTGAAAATTTAAGTCTTGTAAGCATCTATATATATATATATTTTTAAAATGGAATTAAGTTTAGTCTTCTTTTTTTTTTTAGTTCAAGTTTAGTCATTTAATGTCAAGTTCTATATTGTGAAAAATTATAATCCAAACTTTTTAAAGAATTATTTTTTAAAAACATTTTAAAATTTAAAATACCTATGCATCTATTTTAATTTTATTTATTTTTTTAATGAGAAGTTAAAAAAGGAACTACTTTGAAGGAGTTATTTTTACAAAGTTGGAGCGTAAAAGATGTAAAAGAAATATATAAAATTAAATAACATAAAATTAGATATATGTAATCTTAATTTTACAAAGTAAAAAATATTTTAATCTATTCAATCCCTATGATTTAGATTGGGTTAATCCGACTTCTCGTTTGTCTAGTTTTTGTGTGGGAAATTTATAGATATGTGTAGTTTTTTTTTTTTTTTTTTTTACAATATGTAGAGAGAAAGATTTGAATCTTAGACCTCTAGGTCGAGTGTACATGTTTTACGCTAGTTGAATTATGCTCTTGTTGGTGTGTAGTTATTTCCTTTTGGATCTAAAAGAATTTGTTTTTTTGTATTTTAATTTTTTTTCCTCTTATATAGTTAATCAAAATCATGGTCTAAAATCATAATGTAAAATTTATTTAAAAGAAATGAGAAAATGTTTGATCATTCTCCTTTCATATTTGTTGTCTTTGTTCGCTTGCTTTATTGAGAGAGAATTTGAGTTTAGGTTTATCATTGTATTTAAGGAAGTGTTAGATTTAACCAATTATTTAAGTTCATAGAGTTTTTTTTTTTTTTTTTTTTTTTTTTTTTTTTTTTTTTTATTGTTTTATTTAATTTTTATTTGCTTTTACTACAATGCTGGGTGTAAGAGACCGAATCATATATCTCTTAGATGATAATTGGTGTCTATATCTGCTGAATTAATTATATGCTTGAATTGACTATTTAAGTTTGTAGTTAAATTTAGGTTAAAATTTTTAATTTTTTTTAGTACATAGCATTTGGAGGTGGGGAGATTTGAACCTCTGACTGATGGTCGAAAGTACATGCCAATTACCGCTGAGTTAAGCTCACTTTGACAAACAAACAAAAAAAAAAAAAAATTGTAATTTTCTTGATTTTGAGTAAATTATGATTTTAATTCCTATAGTTTGAGTTTAAGTTTCACAGTTCAATCACTATAGTTTTATAAGTTTCATCACAATCACAATAATCTATATAAGTTTGGGTTAAGTAATTTTTTAAAACATTTCAATGTTTTTTTTTTTTTTTTATTCAACGACATTTAGGATGGAGATTCGAACTTATGACCGCTTGTTTGAAAGATTTTGACTAAAACATCTCAATGTTAACCAAAACCATTAGCAAATTTCTTTTTACCTGGCAAACTTTATTTGAAGGTGGCAAAAAAGAGATGGTAAGCTCACATTTAGGGTAAATTACATATGAAAGGTTAAATAGGTTGACGTTTTTTAGACAAATTGTATTAAAGTTGGAGTTTGGTGCAAAAAGAAAATTGTGAAAATTAAGGAGAGAGTGAGGAGAGAAGAAGAGAGAAGTTTTTTTTTTTTTTTCAAATATAAATTTATTATTTATTTTATAATTTCTACATGAATACTAAAAGTAATAATAAATTATTTAGTTACTATAACAAACAAGAAAGAATTAGGGTCAAGGATCTTTTAAACTATTTCCTGAAACTTAGAAATTAAAATAGTGCATTTTGAAATTTCAGGGACCAAATACACTTATCTTAAAAATTCAAGGACTTAAAAAGTAATTTTTCTAATATTTAGAATATAAGATATAAGACTAAATTGAAATAAATCACAAATAATCATAATTAAAAATGTAAGACACCGTTTGGTTCATGACCCATCTCGTTTTATGTTTTTGAAATTAAAAAATATAAGGGAAACAATGAAAATGTGTTTGATATACCTATTTTCAAAAAAGTTTTTCCAAAACAACTCAAAAAATGGTTTGTTTTCAAAAACGATAAAATGTTGTTTTCATTGTTTTCCAATTTTGTTTTCAAGATAATGAAAACACGGGATACAACTTTAAAAACACAAAATATATCATTCTTTCCATCAAACAATGCTGCATTATCTACCAACAACATTTTAAATTTTTGATATTCAAATTATCTCTGACTTTAAAGAAAAAAATATATAAAATTACTGTTGTATAAATAGTGTATATGATTGATACTGATGTTTTGATTGTTATTTTTATTTTTTTACATAATCCTATCTATTTTGATATACTCATTCGTTTTACAAATAAAAAATTTCATAGAATACAACTCTGTGGTATATTTTTTTTCTTATAATTTTAAATTCCAACAATATATATATATATATATTTTTTTTAAGAATCAATTATCCAACAACATTGATTTCTAAATATCTCTCCAACAATGAATAAAAACAAGTAGAAAAATAATCATATTAAATTAATTTTTTAAAAATGAATTTTACCAAACACATTAATTTTTTACTGCATTTTCAAATTCATAACCAATACAATTTTTAAATTTTGAATTCGAATTTAAAGTTCTTAAATTGGAACCAAACATGTTTTCAGATATAATGGAAACAATAAACTTGTTTTCGTTTTCTACTTAATTCTTTAATTTTTAAAACAATTTTTAAATCCGATACTAAACGAGACCTAATATTACATAATTAAGCTAGATTATTTCTCTTTCTTTGGTCACATGCAAAGAAGGAAAAGAACCCTACGTTTTCATTGGCGTCGAACCAACATATCACATCAAAATCAACTTTATGCACCACATAATTTTCAAATCATGATAATTTATTTTACATTTACTAATGTTTTTTCCATGTTTTAGTTTAGTTTTTTGACTAAATTGTATCGTATGGGACTATATTTTAGTTATGTTATATATTTATTGTAACAATGGAGAAGACTTACATCATCGCCAACGTCACTCCCCATTCCCCATAAGTTTAATATTTCTATTCCGTTAAAATAAAACATTATATATATATATATTGAAAAAAAACATTTTATATATATAACTTTTGATTTTCCCAAAATATATATATATATAACTTTTGATGTTACGTGAAATACATTTGAAACTTTCCAATGCTAACATGAAATGTTACCGTTTCCAAAAAAAAAAAAAAAATTGTGTATTACCATTTTGAATATGTAATTAAGTGGATAAGACATCAATTTAATGTTCGAAGATTTATTTCAAGTATGATGGAAATTTTCATGAAAATTTTCATAGATAAGACACATCAGTTATCATTTCAAAAGTTGACGATGATTCGATCCTTCGCCTCACAATTCTTGAACTAAAAAAAATGAAAATTATTATATTTGTAACAAAGATGGTATGATTCTAGCTAGGGCTCTGATTTTCTTATTTCTTCTTACACTAATAAAATGATGTCAATTGAGTCCACTTAATTTGAATATTTCTCTTACAAAGATATTGTCATTAAACTCGAGTGGTCACACTAAAACTTGAACGATTGGTTTTACTATGTGACAATCAGATACATGCACCAATTTAAATAATTAAGTTGAGCTAAAGTAATGTTTTTCACACTTTAAAATTTAGTGAGTCAAGTGACACAACAATGAAATATAATAACATGTCTAAAGATTTTTTAGACATAATATTTTTGGAACTTAGCTTCATATCATGAATTTTTCGTCATAACTATTTATCCTAACAAATTAATTCAAATTATTATTAGACCTCCTTTTATGGGCCAATATGAGTATAGTTCAACGGTAATTGACATGTACCCTCAACCAAGAGATTAGAGATTCAAACCTCCTTTTACGAACCACTTCCACCTCTCCATCATCTTGGATTTCCACCTATACCTTCTGAAAATTCTAAAGTACATGAATATAGGTGTGCTTAATTATATTTATTCCTTTATATTTTAGCAATCATATATATAAAATATTGTATTGCTTTATAAATTTTTATTTACTCAAACATTATATTTGATATGTTAGATATCTTTTTCAACCACTCAAATTAAAATAATCTAAATAATTTAAACATATATAAGAGATTTTTTTTAAAAAAAATATATAATAATATGATGGTAAGTGTTCGAATTCTCCCCATCTAATTTGTAATGTAAAGAATACTTCTTTCTCTTTGATACGTATGTTATTGGTTTAGTTCTTCAATCTCCCACTTTAAATAAAAAAGATACTTTTGATTTATATATAATTATCAACTTAAATCTTATTTAAAACCCTAGTCATGTAGATAATAATAAAATATTGCATAGAAATTTCTTCTTTTATAATTTTCTAGAGTAGAAGAAAAAACCAAAAACATCTATTTGGTAACTATTTTCTAGAGTAGAAATACAAAGAGATAAAAGTTTAAATGAACTAAATACTATAAAAAGGCTACTAAAAAATATATTTCTAATTTTTAATTCTTGTTATCTTTTTAAGCATCACCTTTATTAACTTCATCTTTCTGCAATGTGCATACAATCAAATATATAATAAAATAAAGATAAACATTGAAAATGTAGTCTATATATTTATATTTTACAATCGTAAAGTTAATGGGCAACACGTATGGATTGTATATTTATTTTTCTTGAAATGATTTTCATTTTTCATTTTTTTTAAAAGGCATAATAAAAGAGAGAATTTTGATATTATACTATAAATCTAACTTTGTCGAATAGCACACTATGACCCCGTTTGATAACCATTTCGTTTTTAGTTTTTGGTTTTTGAAAATTAAGCCTATGATTATAAACACTACTTTTATCTACAAGTTTCTTCATTTTATTATCTATGTCCTTCCCTTGTTTCCAAAAACCAAGTCAAATTTTGAAAACTAAGGTCTCGTTTGATAACCATTTTGTTTTTTGTTTTTGGTTTTTGAAAATTATGTTTGTTTTCTCTCAATTTTTCTTGTCATGGTTTTCATATTTGTCAAGGATACATTTGAATTCCTAGCCAAATTCCAAAAACAAAGACAAGTTTTTGAAAACTACTTTTTTTAGTTTTAAAAAATTGGCTTGGTTTTTGAAAACATGAGAAAAAGGTATTAGGAAAAACAAAGAAACTTGTAGGTGGAAAGTGTGGTTTATAAGCTTAATTTTCAAAAACCAAAATCTAAAAACCAAATAGTTATCAAACGGAGCCTATATGTATGAGAGAAATTCATTAAATAGCACACCATATGTTTTTTTCTTTAAGAAAAAAAAAACCCTAATTTTGTATTGATAGATATATTATTTTTTAGTCAATATAACCACATCTCAATTGGTTAAGAAATTATAACTCTTAGTTGAATGATTCATCCCATATATCATTAAAAAAAGAAAAGAATAGTAAATTTAGGATTTTTTTTAATTTGTTTTAAATAATCATTAATTTTTTTTTTTAGTATATCAACATTTGAGGTGGGGGATTCGAACCTCTGATCTTATGGTCGAGAGTCCGTGTCAATTACCGCTGAGTTAAGCTCACTTTAGTAATAATCATTAATTATTGGTTGTCCTTTTTAGAAGAATTATTTTTATTTTTATTTTTATTTTGAAAACATAGAAGAATTATTGATTGTCTCTAAACGGTTTCGTAACCTATTCTTTTATCCTTTTGCAATAATGATTTGTATAATTGATGGTTGATTTAAATGTTGGTTGACAGTCCATTATTATAATTATTGATGTACATTGTCCTTGGGTATAAAAAGTTTTATTTTTATATCACATGTATGGTGGAGTATTTGGACTTACTCAAAGATAGTAAAAATGTCTTAATCATCTTCTCAAAAAAAAAAAAAAAAAAAAAAAAAAAAAAAAAAAAATCTTAATCATTGAACTGGATCGTGTTGGCTATAACAAATTTCTATCATGTCTTTGAACTTTGAATTGTTACTATACTCAGGTAGACTCCATGGTTAATTGCCTAAACAATAATGTGACATGTTTATTGGACAAGTGTTGGCCGACTAATTTAATTAACCTGATGTGACAAAAAAATTGAACAACGAAACAAAGTAAGATTGTCATGTCTATAAAAAGAGAATTTGTAATGTTGCTTCAAAAAGAGAGTATGTTTGCATATGACACTTTATTTTGTCTAACTGTTTGTTCTTTTTTTTTTCCATGATTTTCTCTACTAGCTAGTCGTGTCAAATCAACTAAAATTTGGTTTATAAGAAACCAGAAAACATCATCATTTAATTGATATGTTAATGGACTCCAAAAAAAAATTGACATGTTAACTATCTTCGCTATCCAAAGTTTAGAAACTAAATAAATACAACTATTGAATTTTAAAGATGGAATTTGTAATTCAACAAATCTTAATTTACAACTTTAGTCCTCAACTTTTAGATTTTTATGTCTAAAAGATCCTTGAATTTAAAAAATGTCCAATAGATTTCTTAACTTTCAATTTTGCATCTAACAAGTCTCTAAATTCTAAAAAATAGATCCCTAAAATTTTAAATTTAAAGGATAAGACATAAAATTGAATTTTTTAGACCTATTATTAGACACTCCAATGGTCTACCAGACATAAAATTTAAAAATTTAGGAACCTACAACTTTTTTTTTTTTTTTAATTTAGGGACTAAACTTGTAATTTAACTTAGTATTATATTACTTAGCCTCTCGTGCCAACATTGAGAACTCTCTCTTCTTCTTCACCTTTAAATATTGATATATATGTGGGTGAACACATTTTCTTCCCTACTTTTAACACACATGACAACATTATATTTGACTTTCATAAAAGGTGAACAAAATGTCATTTAGCTCAAATAATGAAAGGACCAACCAAAAGATAGTATTATAAATACATAGTGTTGTTAGATCATATGGCTTTGCAACAGTGTCAAATTAGAAGAGAATTTGGTTAGAAGAGAAGATCAAAAAAATGGGGAGAGCTCCATGCTGTGAAAAAGTGGGACTGAAGAGAGGGCCATGGAGCTCTGAAGAAGACCAAATTCTCATCAAATTTATTCAACTCAATGGCCATTCCAATTGGAGGGCACTTCCAAAAAAAGCTGGTATATATGTTATCTAAAAACCCCATTATTTCTCTTTCTTTCTATTGGAATAATGAATGTGAAAAGGGTTTTGATCATTTGTTTGTTATTATTATTTTTATTTTGTTTTTCTCTTTGTTTGTAGGATTATTAAGGTGTGGAAAAAGTTGCAGGCTTAGATGGACCAATTATCTAAAGCCAGGCATTAAAAGAGGAGATTTCACCAATGAAGAAGAAGAAACTATTATTAAGTTGCATGAATTGCTGGGAAATAGGTGCTTCTCCTTAACTCATTATAGTTCATATCCTTTTGGATTTATATATATATTTTAAATTTAATAACATGTGAGATGGGAGGATTTGAAAGATTGATCTTTTGATCATGATGTTTGACTTAATTAGTTTTGTTAGGTTCAGGTTCGACCCTATTCTTGTTTTTTAAATTTACTTGAACAACTTGATCATTAATGAATAATAACAAAAATGCAATGGGACAAATGATATGTAGTTGAACTATAAGAGCTATAGAAATTTAATGGACATTGTTTAGTAAATCAACTCTAACATAGAATATTGGAAAATTTCTAGTACAACGGTGAGACTAGTTCATTTCATTCAATAAATTTGATATACCTTTGAATGCTAGATTATTTTATTTGATGAACTCTATACATTTAAATATTTAATATATCTTTAAATGATATATTATTTTACTTGATGAACTCTGTATTTTTCTTTAAATGATATATATATTCCTTTTAAACACGTGATTCAGAAGGATTCTTGTGTAAGATTTTAATTAGGTCAACTACAAAACCCACTTGTATTTTTCTTTTATCCCTTTCCGTCTTTTTAGACATTTAAAAATTGGCAGAATCTGATTGCATTGAGTGTTAGCAAACATTAATTATCCTATTAAATTACCAACTACCTCTATATCATATCCTCTAATTGTATTATTTAATTTAATTTTTTAATTACTTCAGATGGGCATCCATCGCAGCAAGATTACCAGGAAGAACAGACAACGAGATTAAAAACGTTTGGCACACTCATTTAAAGAAGAGATTGAACCAAAACCAAACTTCAAAAGATAGCACAAAACTAAAGAAGAATGACATCTCTTTTCATGATCAAACACCATGTTCGTTGGAAATCAAATCGAATGGGGAGGAGAATGTTGATCGTTGTACTCATAACAACGATGATCATAACGACATCAGGCTTGAGGAACTTGCTTTTGCGGATGTTTTTTTAAAAGATTTATTGTCTGAAGAAGAATTTTTTGAAAACGGTTGGAATTTAGAGAAGGATTGTGTAATGCTACAAAGTGATAATCAATCACCAAAAGAAGTTGAAATTCCTTTGAGTGGGGAAGAAATGAGAAGCTGTAGTTCTTCAGAAACAGTTGATATCATGGATTTTTGGAGGAGTGTTTTTATGAGAGATGGAGAGTTTCCTGAACTACAAGAAATTAATATAATGTGAATTAAATTTGGAATTTTATTTGTTAATGTATTAAAATGAAAAATTGGAAATTTTATGAATTTCCATTATTATCTGGATTTCCTGTTACTCTCGTGTACAAATTCATGTTGTATTGTAAGAGATTACAACTGAAAAATTATATCGTTCAATAATGATAAATGAGATTTTTTTTTTGAGTTCAACAATATTTGGGATGGGGGTATTCGAACATCTGACCTATTAGTCAAGGATACATGCTAATTATTGCTAAACTATGCTCGCTTTGGTTTTTTTTTTCTTTTATATTTTAACTTTAATTTTAAAATATTAATGTTTTAATGACATGCATCTCACCAACGTAGAGTAAGAATAATCTAACTTGACAAATTGTTTATGAATATTTAAAATATAATGGACTTCCTATGACATTTTGTTTTGTTTATAACATGGATGTGTAAGGAGTTAATTGGTTGAAAAACATGTTTGAATTGGATTTAAGGTACTTATTATTTGGGTCTGATAAATAGAAAAATGGCTTATATATGTTAAATTGCTAATGTGGTTTTTTTTTTTTTTTTTTTTTTTTTTTTTTTTTTTTTTTTTTTTTTTACAAGAAAGGCATCAATCACCCAAAGAAATAGACCCAATACTAAGTAAAACAGTCTGCTGAACTCCCCTAAACTGGCTCATACTCACCAACAAAACACCACACACTCATAGACACAGACCCCTCCAGAGCTTTAGCAGGCATGGCAAACAAAAGCACAATATAATCAGTTTGCCATCAGTCGAGACAGGTCCTCGAAATACTGTTTGAAGGATCACGCCACTGGAGATTTGGCAACACCAGGGCCTCCAGCCCAATGATCACACCAGATGGAAACCCCCACACGGTCATGGAACAAACTAGTCACCAACTCCATTTTAATCCAGCCCAACCATCATGAGGAGGTTGCAAGCTCCTAGAAACAACCTGCAAGATTACCCACAAACTGAAGCAACTAGCACATATGAATCATCAAACAATCTAGAAAGGGAAAGACAGAGACAATCTAAAACAATCTTCCACATCCAACCCAAATTAGTAAGCCATGAGCAACTCAAGCAGCATAAAGAACCCCAGAAGCAGGATCAGAAGATGGACACTTGTCATGACAAGGCCCCGTACAACAAGTGCTACGCATTTGCCTAAGAGAAACACACTGCATGATAACAGAAATGAAACAAGTCAAGGTTTACCGGAAAACCCTCGCGTGAGTGTGTGCTAAAGCCTTCCCTAGAGCCGCTCTACTAGCCCTGACAAGATTTATAAGCCCCCTCCACCCATCTTCCCCCTACACTGGAACAAAGGCTTCACTCAAACGGCTGAAGGAAACAAATAGGTTGCTAACACACCACCCATAAACCCGCCAAACATACTCTTTTCTTTCCACTCTTTTCCTTCCATTTTCATTTTCAGACTCATTTTCTTTCCCACTTTCTTTCTTTCTCAAATTTTCTTTTCTTTCACAATCTTTCTTTTCCCTCAAACTTTCTTTTCAACCTCCCTCTTTCTTTCCTCTCCCGATCCTTCCTTTTATTCACACACCCCAGGCAAGGAACTAGCTTTCGCACTACAGAGTAGGGATCCCTAACCCGAGTTTAACTCTTGGATGGCCTAACTGATCACACTGCAGGCAGCTCTTTTTACCCCTTATTTTGCGCCTCGTGCAAACAACTCTAATATGCATCCCAAACAGACTTTCTAGATCCACCCTATATCCTATCGAGGTGACAACAGACTTAAGGAAAAGCAAACCTAAGCTTTCGAAACTAGCTAAAAGAAAGGCCAAGTGCATAAGGGAGCAAGAGTAGACCAGAAACACTCAAAACCAGATTCAGAGTATGCCACCTGCCCACACCTCAATCCCAGGCAAACGATAAAGCACAACTGCATATACAAGGTTTATCCCCAACAAGCCCAACAACCAACCCTACCACTAGGCAACAAAACCAGACCTGAGCCAAAGGAGGGCCACTACACAGCCGCATGACCTCAAAACCAGTTCTAACAGAAGAGCCCAAAACAGAATCACGCAAATAAACAATCTGACGCACAGGAACATCAATACTTGGACCAAGGTCCCCTAGCATGCAAGAATCACCACCCCCAGCCAACATCATACAATGCCCCTAGTACCTAATGTAACATACAAGGTTCCCTTTCACTTGTTCACTGGTTATCAATATTTGTTGAATTCTTATAATGTTGATATTCCTATCCACATTTTCAATTCAATACCAACCTATGGAGTGATGAAATATCAATAATAAGAAATTATCAATAAAATATCAATATCAATTAATAACTCTAAAAAAAACATAACAAGAAATTAACAACAAAAAAAAAAAATACAAAGAAGTTAGTCAATATGAGCATAGTTCAATTTTTCAAAAAAAAAAAAAAAAATATGAGCATAGTTCAATGTTAATTGACATTTTTTAAAAAAATGTTAATTGACATTTACTCTTTCACTTGAGGGTAGAGGTTGACATCTCCATATCTCACATTTGTGGTAAAAAAAAAAAACAATAAATTGAAACTTTCTCTAAAAAAAAAATAATAATAAATAAAAAAGCAAAACAGATCAATAAAAAAAAATGTAATTAACATCTGAGTAAAGAAAAAAAATATGAATGTGAATCGAGACCTCATCTGAATGAGAGAGGTCCTAAGAACATGCAAGTATGATTGAAAGAGTCTTAGAATAATTTATAGTTACCATCTATAACAATAACGTATACCTTTCTTTTTTCGGATTCTGAAAACTATGTCCGAGATGTTACGTAATCTAACCATATACATTTTATATTAAAATTAAAAATATCCTTTACTTTTTTTTAATTAGTTTTTAATATATGTGTGTGATATTCTAACGCAAGAGATCATGAATCATGATTAGGTCGGTAATCAATTATTTATGTAAATAAAAGTTTGTAGTTTTCATATACAATATATATTATTATAAAAGCATGTGTTCAAAGGAAGATTGCCAAATTTTCCCTCGATTAAATCAATTTTCATTTTTAAATTTGCAAATAAAAAAAGATCGATTTGTTTCTAAACATCCTAATTTTCTTGGTGGTGATAATTATGTATGAGGACGTTGTCACGTTGGCGTTTAAAAATATTGAATTGAATATATTATATATTTTATTCCAACTTCTTTAAGTAGTGTTTTTCTCACGTTATTTTATTTCTAGTGAACACAAAAACATTATTGATAAAGAACCAATTTTTTTCTTTTCAAAGAGAAAAAAAAAACCAATTTTTTATTTTTTTTTTATAAAGAAAAAGAACTAATTTGATTGCAAATGCAAACGTTGAGGTTAATATTATTATTTCAATG
This sequence comes from Luffa acutangula, assembly GCA_036850905.1. NCBI lineage: Eukaryota > Viridiplantae > Streptophyta > Magnoliopsida > Cucurbitales > Cucurbitaceae > Luffa > Luffa acutangula. Next base: position 48,037,743 of record CM072090.1, read on the forward strand.
TTTATGATAGTGAGGATTTCGAGCTTAGCGAAACAATAGTTTAGGGTTTTTTTTTTCTTTTCTTTTTTTTTTTTTTTGAAAAATAATAATAAAAAAAACGATAGTTGAGATTATATCATGTTACTTAGGGCCCGTTTGGAATACATTTTAATTTAAATGTTTTTCAAGAATGCATTTAAAAATGTTTTGTATAAAAATTGTTTAGAATTTAAACACTCATATGTTTGATTGCATTTTCCCGTAGGTGTGATTATATATAAGTTTATACTAAAGATTCTTTTTTAAAAGTTGGTTTCAAGTGTTTCTCTCTTTATCAATCTCATTTTCTAATAAGTCATTTTTAGTATATGTCAAACACTGGAAATTTTTTCAAAATGATTTTTTTAAAAAAATTAAACACTTGAAAAATTAAACCAAACACACTCTTGCACAAGTTGAAAAGATTAATTGAAGGTTAAATCTTTATATGATTTAGGCATTGAGGTTTTTTCTCGATTATTTTAAAATAATTTTTAACTTCATCTAAGAGAGGTAAAATGACCATTTTTTTTTCAAAAGAAAAGGTATAGAGCCTCCAAACTACTCTCAAGCTCTTACATTCAAATATTTTTTGGTTTAGAAAATTCATTTGTAAGTGGTAAGGATTAATGTTTTATATCTTCTTAAATAATTGTTCTAAGCAATGGGTAACTCAACTATTGGTAATAGTTGAAGTGATTAAAGCAAAAAAATTATCGATCCAAATGTTAAAAGGTTTGAATCTCCATTCCACATGCACTTAAACTCAAAATAATAATAATAATGATAATAATAATAATAATAATAATAAACTTAAAAAAAATCAATTGGTCAATAAGTTGAAAGGATTTGAAACAATATTCAAATAATTTAATGCTAATTAAAGCAAAGAACTGTGCAAGTATGATCATTATCATATTAATTTTCAGAAAAAGAAAAAAAAAAGAGTCAAAGTGAACATAACTCAGTTATCACTACAATAAATTGCACTTTTGATGTTGGACAAAAAAAAAAAAAAACACTCTGGACAAGTTCAAATTTCCTCCGCCCTAAATTTTTTGTTGAACTAAAAAAAACCTAAAAAAAAATACATAACCTATTAGATTAACCAAAGAAGTTGAAATCTTGTTCAAATATTTTCGTTTTCATAGGATACCCAAACAAAAACTCATGGAACACTCGTTTATGTTGTTTGGGTAATGTAAACTTTCTCAAGAAGAATTAGAAAAAGTAAAAATTTTTGTGATAAGATGTTGTTTGAGGAGTGGTTAATTAGGTGTTGACCAAAAATCAACAAACGTTGTTTACAATACTTTTGTAGATAAATCCTTCTTAAGAACAAATATTTAGTTCTTTGTTGTAGTGCAATGTTTCAAGTTTCTTTATTTAGTCAAGTTTTGAAAACTAAGGTCCCGTTTGATAATTTTTTTTCTTCCAAATATTATGTTTGTTTTCTCTCAAATTTCCTACCATAATTTTCATCTTTGTTAAGGATCCATTTGAATTCCTAGCTAAATTCCAAAAACAAAAACAAGTTTTTGAAAATTATTTTTTTTTCAAAATTTAACTTGGTTTTTGAAAACAATGAAGAAGGTAGATACTAGAACAAAGAAACTTATAGGTGAAAGTAGGTGTGTATAAGCTTAATTTTCAAAAACAAAAAAATTGTTATCAAACAGGACATAATAAAAAATGGTTTTCAAAAACTTGTTTTTGTTTTTTGAATTTGACTAAAAATTCAAATGTATCCTTAACAAAGATTAAAAAAATAAATTGGAAGAAAACAATTTAAAGTATAATTTTTAAAAATTAAAAATTAAAAACCAAATGGTTATCAAACGGGACCTAAATGGTTATCAAATAGGACCTAAAAGGATTAATTGATATTCAACAAAACAATAATGGAGGTCTCTTGAAAGGATGAGACAAGATAAAATTCGACTGAGTGAAGATGTTATTTCATAAGATTTTAATTGGAACACCACCCTAACCCTATGTTGTCATCACTAAACTAAATTTTAATAAATTTATGATCATGATCAAGATCAATTCTTTTTAAATTTCTCTTTTCCTATAATATTGAAAACATTAAGAGAAATTTACAACACACCTTTATTTATTTATTTTGGTAAGGAACACACAATTTGGTGGAACACAAATGTTGGTAATTTTAAGTAACTATAAATCAATAAACTTAAAATCAAAGATCAATTTTCCATGTCAAATTCAAGAGAATTAAGCTTCAAAATCAGAAGCGAAAGCATTACCTAAATTCATCGTGGAAAGCTACTAATAGTAGATATGATATTCCAAATCTAGATGGCTCACATTTTCTTCTTATGTTTTTATCTTCATGCTTTCTCCCTTTTTATAGGGAGAAGAAGAGGCAAACCTCTCCGATGGGGATGAGAGGAAAAAATCAGAAGCGAAAGCATTACCTAAACTCATCGTGTGGAAAGCTACTAATAGTAGATATGATATTCCAAATCTAGATAGTTCACATTTTCTTCTTATGTTTTTTATCTTCATGCTTTCTCCCTTTTTATAGGGAGAAGAAGAGGCAAACCTCTCTGATGGGGATGAGAGGAAAAATTACGTGAAAAAATATTTGACATGGGAACCATAAATGACTTTAACCATAAATTAAAGAGGGAAAATTCTTATGGTTAATTACAATTCGTTTCTAATTTAGCCTCTTTATCAAATTAGAAAATAGTAATGAATTGCTTATACGTTTTCATGGTTATTAACGTTAATCTCTCTTGATTTAATAACAAAAGAACACATTTGGCCCCATATTATAGAAATTTCCAACAACAAATCTAATGAAAAAAACCCAAAGTTAAAACAATTTAGTAAGGAGCTACCTTACCTAAAATTTTAGACAAGAATCTAGGATCACTTGTACCCAATATTTGAGTGCCCAATCGAACTTAGTAAGCACCAATTCCAAGATTCAAACTAAGTGACGTAGACTTTTGTCATCAAGGATATTAATGCCCTTACTGTTTTAGATGATTTTTCGTTATCTACCCACGATGAGGATATTTTTTTTTAACTTTTTTAAAGGTGTTTATTATTATTAAAATCAACTCCAAAGTTTAAAAGTATTTTATATAATTTAGCATCTTTAAACTGTTGGGTTTTATGCCCTAAAACTCGTAGATAGTAAATGTATATTTGACCGAACATTAATAAAGTGATGTATTATTCAATGTTTGTATTATATCTTGTCTTGTTAACCCTAATCCAATAAACTAAACATCTATGGCTAATAGAATGAGGCTTGAACTAGTATGTAGGGACATACGGGGATCAATGTTCAAGTTTTAGCCTAAAGGGTCTGTAGTATAGGGATAAGGCTGGGTACCTTATCCTGGTGACACTATGGATACGGCCCGCTTTGTATACTGATACAAACGTAATGATCCAACGCGTTCATGTGGTTGACATGTGAGTGGGGGTATCCTGTGTAATGAGTTTGCACAAAGACCGGACCGCGAAATAGTTAACCACTAACTGTAACACCGTTAGTTAGTTTGGTTTCTATTTCACTAGGATGACCTAGGCAACTTGGCCTTAATCCTGAGTGGATTATGGACTCTTGTCCATGAGGGATTGTCCTTTGATTTGTACGGGTGAGAGTGGCCTGTTCGCCGACTCAATAAGCCTACCATTTTGGGGACAAGACCGAGTGGGGAGCTGGGAACGTAGTCTTACAAGATGGAATTCACTCCTTCCCGATACTAGGGTAAGTAGAGGTGTGTTCCCTTAAGTGGTGTCTCCGGGTCTTGAACAATGGGCCCTACCCTCTTCATGGCACGAGAGGGATTTCTGTTTGTTGGTTGGACCACAAACAGGTTGTTCATTAGAGGAGCACTGGTACTTAAGGACCAAGAGGTAGCCCAGGGGTAAAACGGTAATTTGACCTAGCTGGGGTACGAACACACGTGAAGGGCTAACTTGCTGTTGACGATCAATATCCGTGGACACAGAAATATGTCTGCAGTGAGAAGAGTGCAGCTGTGGTTCTTTAGTGGAGTGAACCACAGTTAACGAACATTGATTAACTTGGATAATGAGTTTAACCAACTAATCTCATATCGTTGGAGCTTCTGATCTGTAGGTCCATTAGGTCCCACCGGTAGCTCATTTAGGGCGTTGAGGTAAAATTCTAAGGATGGATTGAATATTCAAAGGTGTTCGAATATTATACTAAAATATGAATTTGATTTATATTAAAACTATAGGTTATAATTAATATGCATTGGATGTATATTAATACTATAGTTTTGAGAGAGAAAATAGTAATTGAATATGTGATGTTCAATTTTATTTTTATTAATTAATTTCGAATTAATTAATTGATTTAGTTTAATTAAATTTGATTTAATTAAACTATAAGATAAGAGGGATATTAATTTAAATTGGATTTAAATTAATGTTATTTTAATTAATTTAGATTAATTAAAATATAATTAATTATAATTTGAAATTATGATTTTAAAAATTATAATTAATTAAGTTATCAGATAACTGATATTTCAGTTATCTGAGATTATCTTTTTTTTTTCTTTTTTAAAATAAAGAGACGTGGTCAGTGGGTGGTTGCAGATATCTCTCCCAATCTCACGCCTCTCTCCCTCTCTCTCGCTCTCTCGGTGGTTTTTTGGTTTTTTTCTGGGAAATCAGTGTGTGACTCCAGAAAAGAAGAAAATCCTTAGAATTTTCAAGTTCCCACAAGCTCTTGACGGGTATCCCTTTGAGTATACTGGTGAAACCTCGTGGTGGTGTTCGTGACAATTCTTTCCAGCGGAGAACCAAGGAATTTTGGTGAAGCAATTCAAGAAATCTTCAAGGGTAAGTTATTCTTGAATTCTAGGATCATTAGGATCCAATTTAGATTAGATCTAAATAAGGTCAAGCATGTTTTATTATTAAAAATTCAGTAGTTTTATTTTGATTTTACTGCTGTAATTTTTATTATTTTGCCAAACGTATTGGTATTTTATTCCAAATTAAAAACTGAGTAAAGGTTCTGTAAGTTTTCGCTGCGCAAGAGCTTTTATCCCTTCATAAACAAGGGTACATCATTCAAATTTCATCATGTCAAACATAAAGTGATACAAGGATGATCTGCTAATTCCAAGATAGGAAAGCAATACAAATATTTTCCTACCCTAAAAAAGTATAAGAATATAGAGCAAATTTAATATCATGATAAAGATTTGATTAAAAAACTCTAACATAATATCTTAAGGAGTGAACAAGAGCATAACTCAACTGACATAAAGTTGTATCGATGACTAATAGGTATGTGGTTTGAATCCCCATATCCCACATATTGTAAAAAAAAAAAGGCCAAAAATAGCAAGGAAAACAAATAAGGTAAGTGATAGGTGGTGGCAAGAGCCTTGGCGGTACTTTGTGCTTTTCCTCTTTCTTTCTTTCTTTCTTTTTTTTTTTTTTTTTGGTCATATGTTCGTGGGGGATTCGAACTTGTGAGCTTTTCTGATCGAAGGTACAAACTTTATGTCAATTGAGTTATCCTCATATTGATCTTAGGCATGCATAGATGGTGTGTGAACGTCATGATTAGGTGGGCAATATATCAAAAGTTCAGGTAATTCTCCATCACTCATAAGAACTCTCTTCCAAAAATCCATGATATCATTTTTATCTGAAGAACTACAACCGTTGATTTCTTCCCCATTCAAAGGAATATCAAACTCCTGTGGTGATTGATTTCTCTTTATCGTCTCAAAATCCTTTTCTAAATTCCAATCGTTCTCAAAAAGTTCTGATTCCAATAATAATTTTTCTAAAAGATCTTTTTGGAAAGCAAGCTCCTCGAGCCTGGTGTTATCGTTGGCATCATTGTTGTTCTTAGTACAATCGTCAATATTGTTTTTCTTACCATTCGATTTGATTGTCGAACATGGTGGTAATTGATTGCGAAAACGAATGTTCTTTTTGAGTTTGTCTTGATGTTTTAGGATTTGGTTTGGGGTCAATCTCCTCTTCAAACGACTGTGCCAAATGTTTTTAATCTCGTTATCTGTTCTTCCTGGTAATTTTGCTGCCATGATTGACCATCTGAATAATATAAAGAAATTACAATATTAAATAATACAATTAGAGAATGTGAAATGGATTTTTGGTTGGTAATTTAGTACGATAATTGACGATGTTTTCTAACTCACAATGCAATCTAGTTCTATCCAAAAAGATGGAAAGGAAAAAAAAACACACACACAATGTGAAGTGAGTGTTAACGTATTGACATAAAATTAAATTTATCATAATCCATCCCCTTACAAATCTTGCACAAAAACAATCTTTTTAGTCCCATGTGGGTGTTTACATTATTTTCTGTTACTCTTTTTTTTTTTTTCCTTTATGTAGAGGGTGTTTATATTGATATTAATTCACTAAATTATAATTCTAAATCCACATTTCAACTCTAGTTTCAATTTAAGCTTTACCACTCTTATTCAAAATTCATGATTGTCCTTGTGCTTTAACTAAAGATTACCAAAATGTGTTATTTTTAATCCCTCTTAATATCATTCAGTAACATATGAAAACTTTTCGTAAAAAAAAATATAGTTCAACTAACATGAAGTTATGCAACAAATTTATCACATTGAATTTGATTCTTTTATTTCTCACTGATGGGGACCTCAAGTAAGTTCCAACCAAAAGAATAAGGAGAGACTATATTGAATTTTTTTAGAAGGGGATAGACAGAGGAAAGTAGAGAGAGATTCCTATTTCCAAATACATGTTAATAATTATGTGAGAATTAATCACCTGTTTCCCAACCACTCATGCAACTTGATAATAGTTTCTTCTTCTTCCCGGGTGAAATCTCCTCTTTTAATGCCTGGTCTTAGATAATTTGTCCATCTAAGCCTGCAACTTTTTCCACACCTTAATAGTCCTACAAACAAAGGGAGAAACAAAATTAATATACAAATTAAAATTCTTTTTATTCATTCGTATCGAGAGAAAGAAAGAGTTAAAGTGGGTAGCTCAACAATAATTGATATGTACTTCTTTTTTTTAGTTCATTAACATTTGGGATGAGAAATTCGAACATCTGACCTTTTGGTCAAGGGTACATGCCAATTACCGTTGAGCTATGCTCACTTTGACAATTGATATGTACCCTTGACCAAGAGGTTAATGGTTTGAATTCTCATTATATCCTCAAATGTTGTTGTGAACTTTAAAAAAAAAAACATAACATATATACCAGCTTTTTTTGGAAGTGCCCTCCAATTGGAGTGGCCATTGAGTTGAATGAATTTGATGAGAATTTGGTCTTCTTCAGAGCTCCATGGCCCTCTCTTCAGTCCCACTTTCTCACAGCATGGAGCTCTCCCCATTTTCTTGGTCTTCCCTTCTAATCAATTGCCCTCTTCTAATTTGGCACTCTTGGAAAGCACATCATAATCCTATCTCTATGTATTTATAATACCTCTTTTTGGTTGGATCTTTTCTTATTTGAATAAATTCGCGGCGGATCCAAAATTTTATGTCAAATGGCTTAAATTTGTATGAAAATAATTTTGGAACATATCGTGAAAGTTTAGGTCCTTTCATTGTCAATTGGTTTCAAGATGTTACTCCATGTTTATTTAATATGGTTTCAGAGTCCATAAAGTCCAAAGAGTATTCGGTTCAAGAAAATGATGCATACATGATAAACCCAAAGAGTCACTATCTTGAGGGATATGCTAAGGATTTTCACATATTATTGAAAAGAAGAGGAAATCAACCCTCAAGGTTAAACGTATAAATTCTAATGACCAAGAGGTCTATGGTTTGAATCTCTCACACCCTCACAAATTGTAGAGAAAAAAAAAAAGTTAGGCGCATCAATTGATTTTTTCCAAAATAATTTTGGACCAATAGGTGGAATGAAAATTTTGTATCAAGGCACAAATTTGTATATATAAAGATAATTATGAACCTATTAAATAGTTTGCTCAATAAGAAGTATGATTTGGCCAACATGAGCATAGTTCAACTGACATAAATCTTGTACTAATGATCAAAGATGTGTATATACACCCAGATTTATTAATTTTTTTACGTTATTTTAAAAAATGGTAAACTTCCAATTTGAAGAGTTTTTTTTTTTTTTTCTTTTGAGTTCAACAAATTTGAGAGTGGAGGATTCGAACATCTAACCTTTTGGTCGAGAGTAGATGTCAATTACCATTGAACTATGCTCGCTTTGGCCAATTTGAAGAGTTAATGTCACTGGGGTTGCATCATTAGAAGGAACCCAATAATTAGCACATCAAATTCTCGTTACCTGCAAAACTAATATGTAGGAAACATCCATCAAAGGTCCTATAGAGGACACCTGTGTGACTACTTCCTCGATAATGACAGATATAAAATTTTATGTAGGACACAAATTCTCACATAATTATAATTTTAGATTCATTCATATATAACATTTAAATTAATTAATAGTAATCACAAAACTATGATACCATTATAAAATTGGCCATATAAATATAAATAGGACAGTTGCATAGATGGCAAATAGGATCAAATTAATAGTAAATATAACACCATTGCAAACTAATTGCAAATATAGCAAAATTAATTGTATATGACCAAAAAACTGTTGTCGGATTCTATCCGTGTCTATCACTGATAGACTCTGATTATTCAAAGTATATCAGTGTCTATCACTGATAGACTTCGATTAATCAAAATACATCAGTAACTATCACTGGTAGAATTTGATTAATCAGAACCTATCAGTGATAGATTTTGATTAACCAAAGTTTATCAGTGATAGACACTGATAGACTCTGAATAATCGGAGTCTATCAGTAGACTGATAGATCTCATTAATCAGAATCTATCACTGATAAACTCTGATAATCGAAGTCTATCAGATAGACTCAGATAGATTTTTCTATATTTGCAATTTTTTTTACATGGTGCTATATTTGTTATTAATTTGGTCCAATTTGCTACCCACTTCAATTTTCCAATATAAATTGGCATAAGCAAATATTTATTAAAGATTTTTTTAAAAAGTATATATATATATATATATATATATATATATATATATATATATATATATATATATATAAAAGGAAGTTTCTTTATGCAATTAATGTTTCTAGAATGATTTACTAAATTTTTTTAAAAAAATATGTTTGTATAACTTTAGATGCATATGATATAATTCACACACACATACGGGAGATAAAAATTTTAAATGAAAAAATGAGTTATATATAAGTATATAAGTACAAAATGAGTTATATATATTAAAAAATATGTTTGTATAAGTATAAGTATGTAGACAAAATTTTCCACTTTAAATAAATGACCTATTTTCTCAGCTTTGTAAAAGTCAAATATAGTATATTGTCATGTGTGTTGAAAGTAGATAATGTTTGCCGACATATATTTCGATATTCTTTTAAATAAAAAAAAAAATTACTTTGGCATAATAATCTAAATTTTATTAGTTTAAATAAAAAAAATCAGTCCTTAAAGTTTAATAGTTTTTTTTTTTTTTTTTTTTTTGAAATATCATACTTTCTAGCATTTTAAATAATGATTTTGAGACCAACGTATAACCAAAAGTATCTCCTTTTTTTTTAAAAAAAAAAATGCCTTAAAATTAATTATTCAAATATTTGACAAATATATATTGTTGATGGTCAAATTTGGTTGGGAGGAACTCACCTGACCTTCACGTGTCACCAACGGTAAATTTGTTTGTGAGGGGGAAGACGTGGCCTGCAAGACAATAAACTGCACACTGGTGTGGTGTTTGCCACACTGCCTCCGATGCTTAAGTCAGCCAGCAGAACGATGGGAAACAAGAAAGTAAGAGCAAGAGGAGAGTCAGAGAGTAGAGTTCGGGTCCCTTTCTTCCGTGGTGAAGAGGGGTTTAAATTCCTGCTCATGCTCCTAGCGTTTTTAGGAATTCGGAGGCGTTTTGGGACGAACTAGGTGGAACCGGGGCGGCCAGAGGTAGTAGAGACCGAACGGAGTCGGAGGAACTCGACCCACGCAAGCGGACCGAGGGTTGGCCTCGGCCCATGGCAGACCCCTTCGGTCTTGGCTCGTCCCACTTGTCGGTTTTGCCTCTGGGGTCCATCTCCCAGCCCTGTTTTTGTCCGGTTATCCTCGTCAGCTCCTTGCACATCGGGGTGGTCCAAAATTACCTATAACATATATTAATAAAATATTACAAATGCCCAACATAACTCTACCTTTTCATTTGAGAAATTATATTTTAAAAATTTTGAAATTCAAAATATTCAATTTTAATTTGATTTTGTACCGTTGAATTTTAAACCTTTAATGGATTCTAAAGTTTAATTAAGACAATAATGATGTATTCTATGAAATAATAAAAAAAAATTAAAATATTGGTATAATCGGTTGATTTTTTTTGGTTGGTTAATTACTTTTTTAAGATTCAATTTTTTTTAGTTCAACAACATTATATTTGGAGGTGAGAGGATCTGAACCTCGACATATTGATCGATGATACATGTTAATTACCACTAAACTATGCTCGCTTTGGTTTTCAAGATTCAAATTTGTCACTATATTAAATTGATTATAACTTTAGTTTTATTCTCATCAATAAAGTATAACAATTAGCCATGAGTATAACTCAACTAGTATCAAGTTTAAATTTTTGACGACCAAAAGGTCTGGAGTTTGAATCTCCCCACAAGTCGTCATGTATATGTATAAAACAGTTGGCTATTGAGATTTTCAATGAGCATGGATAGATTAAATGCATAAATACAACACTATTTAAATTGAAATTAAGCGATATATGGTAGAATAATGGTAATGAGAAGAGCTGAAGATTGTGAATAACGCAAAAAGTAAGGAGGTTTGGACTGCCTAATTAACATATAGATGAAAGGGGATGAACTGCAAAAAAGAGCAATAAAACAATAATTTAAGAAATTAACAACAAGACAAACAAAGTCTACTAATGAAGAAAATTATTGTTTTCTTATTTTCTACAAAGTGGAATAAAAACCAATTTAAGAGGAAGGGTGTTTGTCGGCAGCAAAAAGATTAGATTTGAAAAAAAAGTTAGGCAGCATAGGATTAGATTTGGAACTAGATTTGAGAGAAAAAAAAAAAAAAAAAAAGAAAGTTGTTGGGTTGTTGATAACAAATAATCTATTACACAAAAATATGTTATTTAGATATAAAAATGAAGTAAATTTTTATATACAAATATGCTAAACTTCTATTAAAAGATTAGATGTTCAAATTCATCATCGTATATGTTTTTAATATTGAATTAAAATTTTGAATAAAAAAATATTGAATTAAAAAAATATTATCTTCCCCACGATAATTTGAAAACTTATTCGGTAGAAAATGATCAAATCTTTTGGTCTTTTTTCTCTTTTCTCTCCTACCTATTTGGAATCGAGAGAGTTCAAGAAATTATTTTAAATCCTATAATTTTAAATTCTTTTTGTTTTGATGGTAACTGAAAAAGAAAATAAAATAAAAATTTACTAATATAGACTTTTAATCTTGAATTATTAATAGAAAATTAAAATATGATAAGGTTAAATATGTAATCTACATCATCTCAATTCTATGAAATCATGCAAAATTCGATAGTTTTAGTTGGAAAATTTTGTTTAATAAAAAACATGATTTGTAATGATTTTAGAGTTCAAATTAATCTCTTTCTTGAGATAATACAAACAACAGTACTATTCATTTCAAAATTATTGAGATTCCACAACATAAAATCAAACCTAATTATATTATATTACAAAGAGAAGATTTGAACCTACCCATCTCACTACAACCAAAAAAAAAAAAAAAATCTTATACTCAAATTAGATGGATAAGTTTTATATTTGACTATTTGAACTACACAAATTACTTAGATAAGTTTGAATTTGAGTGATTGAGAAAATTATCAACCTAGCTATCAAATATAATATAACAATTTCCTCAATAAATATATATATATATATATATATATATATATATATATATATATAATATAACAATGTTTAAAGCATATTTTTGTATAAAACAAGGTAAATAAAAATTAATAAATCAATACAATATTTCATGTGACTGCTAAAGGTAAAAGCACAAATATAATTAAGCACAACATTTTTTCTTTCAACAACATGTGGGGATGTGGGATTTGAACTCAAATCTCCTGGTCATTTGTATACCAGACTTAGGTCAATCGAACTATGCTCATGTTGGCATAATTAAACCAAACTATATTTATTTACTTTGGATTTTGTAGAAGGTTTGTGGAAGAACTAACAGCTTTTTGAACAATGATGGAGATGGAAGTGCTGAATTATTAATGCTTCATTTTAACTACAGAAGTCTTTATCATTGAAGAGGGTTTATTAATAATTGAAGGAAAAAGGAATCTTTTTTGCATCTTAAATACAAATGAGGTTAAATTGATTTTTTCTAAAGGTAAATAGTTATGACTTTATCCATCAAAATCAACCAAGTTTGGAAATCAATCATAATTATGAATGTTATCACTTCAAGCTAACTTCTTAGTTCAGGTGCAAAGATCCTAGACATATGTTATTGTACATGCTTGATGTGTGTCATTGGACTCAAGGAAATTTTAGCGTACGTGATTGATGTGTGTCGCTCGACTTAAGGAAATTTTAGCGTGACCAAAACATTGCTTTGGTTTAGCTAAGTTACTTAAGTGTTTGCATCTATTTTTAAAATTAGAACAATTTCTTCATTAGATAAATATTCCAATGGTTGTTCCTCTCCTCAAATCAAAACTCTACTAACATCACTAAGTTGATATCCAATGTCTATTACAAATATATAAATCAAATTATTTATATATTGGACTTTAAATGAAGTCCTTTTTTTAGTTCAACAACATATAGAAATGAAGATTCGAATTTCTAATCTTTTGGTCTAGAATATATACTTTAATTAGTTAAACTAAGCTCACGTCTCTCATTTTAATTATAAAATTGTGATATATGTTTTAATATTCTAAAACTGACATATACATATACTTAGGGAGGGACTAAGCTCATCTCTATTTTTACAATAAATATACATGACTCAATTTAGTCTAAATTCTTATCTAAAACATGAAAAATGTTTTTTTTTTTTTTCTGTAGCAAATCATGTAGAACAAATTATCATGATTTCAAAAATATATGGCTCGTAAAGTTGACTTTGATGTGAGGTACGTCTCCCAATGAAAACGTGGACGTTCTTTTATTATTATTAGTTTTTTGTTTGGTTTTAATTTTGTTTGGTCGACCAACATCTTAAACAAAAAACTATTTGTTGCGTAGTAGTAAGTGTGTGTTTGGTTTACATTTTCTAAGTGTTTAATTTTGAAAATAATTCATTTTGAAAAAATTTGTAGTGGTTGGCAATCACTAAAAATGACTTATTAGAAAATGAGATTGATAAATAAACCACTTTGAGAGAAACACTTGAAACCAACTTATAAAAAAAATCTTCTTAAGTAAACAATAACTTGTGTATAAAAACATTTGTGAGTAAATGCAATCAAAAGGGACCTAGCAATGAACCAGGTCCATCTTCCCAAAATGAGGATGGCATAAATGCCATCAGCAAAGTCTTCAATCAGAAGTGGTTATCCAATATCACACTGAAGGTTCAAGACTTTAAGCTCGAAACTATTGCTCTAATAGATTCGGGAGCCGATCAAAATGTCATTCGCGAAGGACTAATTCCAACAAGATATTGCGAAATGACAAAACAAGATCTCAGAGGGGCAGGCAACTATCCGCTAAAGATCAATTACAAATTATCCAACGTTCACATCTGCAATGAAGAAGTGTGTTTCGTATGCACATTTCTTATTGTTAAAGATCTGACGGAAGAAGTAATTCTGGGTACTCCTTTCTTAACCCAGTTATATCCATTCATAGTTTCTGAGAAAGGACTAATATCTCAGAAATTTGAAAATGAAATTATCTTTGAGTTCTGCAGTTCCATTACTCCAAGATATTTATCGATGCTAGAAGAAAGAATTCTTCTGCAAATAAATCAGATATCGACAAAGGAAAGACAAATTGAATTCCTTCAAGACGATATCAGAAGTCGAAGGATCATTGATGAAATCTCAAGACCTTATGTTCAAAAACGTATTAAGCAAACTCTCACAAAGATAGAGGGCGAAATATGTTCGAATCTGCCTAATGCCTTTTGGGATAGAAAAAGACACATAGTGTATTTGATAGAATCACAATGATAGAAATTCAGTGATAGATTTCTATCTAGATTTCTATCATTGATAGAAATTTATCGCTAATAGAAACCAATAGTGTATTTGATAGAAACTAATTGTGTATTTGATTACGTGATAATTTATACATACCTTTTTTTTCTTTTTTTTTTCTTTTTTTTTTTGTTTGTTTTGTTGAGGTCTCACCTTCTTTAAATTTGAACTTTCGCTTTGTGTTTTACTTTTCTTTCAGTTCAATTTTCATATTATTTTGCTTCGTCATCTATAAACATAAAATCAATGACATAGGTTTTAGAAACAAAAATGATAGTTTTCTATCAATTATAGAAGTTTCTAACAATGATAGAAGATTTATATCAGTGATAGAAATCTATTAGTGATATGTTTCTATCACTGATAAAGATTTCTATGAGTGATAGAAGATTTTTATCAACGATAGAAATTAATCTTTTCTATCAGTGATAAAAGGTTTTCTATCAGTGATAGAATAAGGTAGTTTGGTAATTTAGACCTTCTGACTATGATATTTTACAATTTTTGCAAATCCTTTTGCGGGCTGCTGTATTTGCAAATAGTTTGGCCCATTTTGCTATATATGCAACCAACCCCTAGATTTTAGGGTTATGCTTGCAATAGAACCATGTAGAGAACCAATGGTGCAATGTCCTAGGCCCAAAATTCCGAATCTGAAATTTGATCCATGATGCCCCATTCCCCTACATCCTTTGCAACCTAGTCACATCACCATAGTTGTCTTAACACATCACCATAGTTGTCTTAAATTGCTTCCCAAAGTGAAGACTATCCCCACAAACCAACACGACGTTCTTTTAACATGTTTTGTCCTTACTCACATGTTTTGCAAGAAAATTTTCATTGGATCAGCCAACATAAAACTTTCTCAGGCCAAACACATTTAAGTTTAAAGATCTTGTGTTTGAGTCACTGAAAAGAAAGACGTCAAATTCTTTTAAGTTTATCTTGACCATACTTTTATATCATAAAAATTCCTCTCATTTGGATATGATCTCAATTCATTCATGTACCCTTCCTCTACTCGAGCGTCACAAATGGTGTGACCATGACAATATTTTAGCCAAAGGAGCCCCACATGCACATGATGTCGACAAAGACAAAGGTCGTTCCCCCTCACGTGCCTAGCCAACCCTGTATCCCAACGTGCTGCTTGCTAGCCTCATAACGTGTTTGTGTGCTGTTGTCATTCTTGCCTTCCCTTGCCACATGTACACATATGTCCACACTTGCACCTATGCCTATTGCCCCACGATCAACTATGTGCGCGCCCTACGCTTACGCCTATGCTCACTGCCCCAATGTATTAAACCAAAAGAGCAAAACTATATCCCCAAAGAGCTATGAAATTACAAAGTGGCTTCTCAATTAGCAAGAATGTGTTATGCTCACAATCACAATTACAAAACTCACGTAAACACCACCAAGATGATGCATGGAATCTCAAGGTCACCATGCAACATTGTACTAACAAGTAAAATTGAAATAAAGTTAAAAGTCAATATTGCATAATGGACAAACGTGGACAATTTAACCTTTCATTTATAAATACGCTTACATAAGCTAAGAAGAATAGCCCAATACTCAAAGCAAACATAGTTTAAAGGGTTAAATATTAGTACTTCTTTTCGTCAAAAATCATAGATTCAAACTCTATTCCCTTCATTTATAATATAAAATCATCCAGAAACAAGCATGGTCAAACACATATATAAATAGCTACACTTTCCTACGTTAGCCTCGAGGGGTGGTTACTTGGTGGACAATAAGATGATTCAAAGAGCTCATCTTTCAACTCTATAGATGACAAAGCCGTCATCAGAGGCTCCATTTACAGCATTCACAATGTCAAGTCTGGATCATCGTCATAGTCGAAATCTTGCTCGCTAGAATGCCGCATTCTCTTTGCATCCCTCGGGGCTGGTCTTCCCTTTTTCGGCTTCCCTCTTACATAAGCAATGCAGAAATTTTCACATAAACTATCTGAAGATAAAAGACCTTCAAAGCTCTTCGTTATAAAGTAGAATAGTTCGAGTTACAGATATGTTATTTCTTTTTTCTTCATTATCTGTGGGTATTAATTGTTAAATGGCATTTATGTTATTGAAATTAAAAGCAAAATGGTGGAAGGAAAGAGAATTGGCAGAATACTAACTGTCCATTGGAATATATGCCTCCACCTTTAGATCTGCCAGGACCTAAGTCGGATCTCCCATCTGCAACAAGGTTCACAAAAGACTGAAATTTGAATTACAAAAAACAAAACTATTTCTTACTGTTACAGCTCACCATCTCGTCCAGCTGCAAGCTCTTCAGCCTGAAAATTATAGGGAAAAAAAGGGAAATATGAAATCCAAGAGCATACTACAGTAGAAACTATGGCGAGAGGAAGAGTGATTGGGACAAAGTGTAGTCATAAGATACGAGAAAATGAGAAATTAATTAATTAAAGGACAGAAAAGGGCTTAAAGTACAAGATCCACCCAAAACACCTTCACCTTTTAGGACACCTTAGCTTTCCACATCAGTTGTGCAAAAGAACTGCTATGAACAACATTCTAAATCAGGAGGTTGGACTTGGACATCAAGGATATTTCGAAAAAGACCACCCTCCCTTCAAGAGTTCATATCTTAAGAATCCTGAAGAGTCCGTTGACGACATTCCAGAAGTGTATGTTGATAAAATATTTTCCATGGAAGCCCATTCTTCAACATCAACTTCAGCCAAATTTCTCCTGAACCGGAGATTCTAGCTCCTCAAAGCTACAAGTTTGCATTGGCTGATGAGGAAACCCTTGGAATTAGCAATCCTGAAGAGCCCTGGGAAGGCAACCTGGAAGGGGGAATTGAGAATTCAAGAGTCCTCCTAAAAGAGAATTGTCTCCTTTACCTACATCCACCTTGTACCACTTCTTAAATCTTAACCAAAAGACAGCAGGCAGATAGTGAAGGCAGTGACCTTTGTAATTTAAGGGAGTTACAAAAATTATTATAACCATTTGGCCATCATCAATTCCCTCTGAAAATAAAATTTAATTTTCCTTTCCACCTAATCTCTCACATTCTTCAGTAAAAAGAAAAACAGACATAAAATAAGTAGGAAGGCTTTCAAGAGGTGCATTACTTAAAGTCAACCTTAATTTTATCTACTTTTCTGACTACAAGCCACCTTCTCATTAATCAGTTTCCAGAAACCTTGTGAAGGACTGCCATCCCAGAGAAATTTCTAAAAGAATCATGGGTAAAAACAGCTTTACAACCCAAATTTCCAGCATAAATCTAAACTTCCTCACACAAAATATTGATTCCACAGATTTGGGTTTTCTCTAGATTCATCTTCAGCAATCAGCCGGATACCTCCTCAAAACTTTTCAACACCAAAAAGCAATTCTTCAAGCTCTCCTTGTCATACTTGCACAAAAGCAAAGTATCATCCAGATACTGGATACGTGAAACCATAATATTATTAGCCCCACTCGAAACCTTTAGTAAATAGGATGTCTGTGTCTTACCCCTCTAGATGCAAAACTAGTTTACAATTGTTTTACATGAAAAATGATTTCTTGTATAACATAACTAAAAGTATACATGTGAAAACTACGGCACCAAGTAGTAAGTCCTTTGTCGGTAAGTAAGAGGAATTTGGTTGTAGTATCAAATATAAGAAACATGATGAAGCGCATGGAAATATCAATTTCCTTATTCATTACAAGGAAAATTGTCCATTCAGAGAGAGATAGAGAGTACAACAAGAATAAGCAGAAAAAAAACTTAAATTTTGAGTTCAGTTGCAGGTCAAGAGTGAAAGTACATACAGCAGGGGAGGTAACTGAAGACAACGAGAAGAGCCTATCTTCAAGCTGAAACTTCCTCGACCGCTTCAAACTGCATCCATAAGTATTTAGAAACTTTACCTCAATTTCATTTGTTCAACAAAAATACAAGCCTTCCATTAAAATGAATAAAAGAACAAAAAAGTTGACCTAACAATAAAACAGGAAGGAAAAGAGACCGTAAAAATACTGAGCATTATATGAACACCATATCTCAAATCACATCTCAGGGATTAAAGTGTCGCTTTTAAAACTTTCTAACTAAATAGAAACTAAATCCAAATCTCAAAAATCAAAATGTAATTTTCCCTAAATTGTATTTCGATAGGAAAGAGAATATTTCATTGATCCGATTAATAACAAAAATTCAGTAAATATAAATCTCATTATGTTCGGACAAGTAACATGCAAGAATCAAGAGAACTTTAAAGGAAAATTTACTGAGAAATAATATTATAGACACTCCATACAGAGCAGTACTCTTAGATGCAGACAGGAATCCTTCAAAACCTTTCAATACATTCCCACACTGGCTTGGATCCTGTAGGTAATTAGTCTCCATGTCATAGACCTACATATTTTACAGGATATAAGTATTAACATTACATGGAAGTTAAGCCAAAGAAGCAATCCTAATATTTTCTTTTCGGGAAAAAATCAATTTATACCTCTAAACTTTGGGGGTCATGTCACTTAAAACTTCAAGCTAATAAATAATAATTGTATCAATTTAAACCATAAATTTTCATAAGTGAATCAATTTAGGCCCTTCATTAGAATTCCGTTTTGAAACTGTAATTCATAATTTTCACACGTGTATAAGACTTCCTTAAATGCAGATATTAACGTAAATTAGAGAGAAATATAGGAATCAAATAGATAGTAGCAATTTTTTATCTTCTCGTCTTCCCCTATTTTTCTATACTTATTTAGGAATAATTACGCTATAATTTTTCTTGCAACTTTGATAGGACTTTGTGAGAAGAATAATTTTATTTCAGTTGTTCAAAAATTAAAAGTAAAAGGAAAGTTACTTTCTATAGTGGCAACGTGTTGGGAGAACGTTTTTTAAGACCTTTAATATTCTCGGGGTTTTGATAGAAGATAAAAGGGAATACTCTCCCGCTGCAAATAGGAGTAAGGCTGAAAAATAAAGCTAGGTTGTTGCAGGTTAACGTAGTAAAAACTAAAAAAATACTCTTTAGTGTATGTGGTTTGCCAAAGAATCTTTTAAGAATAATGATTAAATTGGTGCGAAAGATATTATTCTCACAATGTAATCAACTCTAGCTGGAGGGCTTTGTTGTAATTGTTTGGTAATTTAAGAGTTCCGATTTTTTGTTGCTAAGGAGTTTCTTCTAAATTCTGTCATTAGAATTTAATTCATTTTAGGTAGAGGGTCCGCAGAAAAAGTCTCACTTACTTCAAAGTTTTACATTTCCATATCAAATTAGACTGCACTTCAAGTAGTTTGAAGCTTGAGGGCATAAAACCACATATCATTGCACTGTTCAGATACACAAACTATAACTAGTGTCAAACTGCAATCTTTTTTTTTTTCTTAAGGAAACGCATTTCATTGATGTAGTGAAATGCTAGTTACAAAGAGAGCCTACAAAACATACAATAAAAGAAATTCCATAAAGCCTAGAAATATCAAAAATAAAAACTAACAAACATATAATTCTTCTCATTCCATCTCAAGACAATAACTGATCTACCAAATCCACGATAAATATAGAAACCATAAACTAGTGTTATTCTGGCCTCACAACCTTATTCAAGAAAATAAATAAATATACTGAAAGAGAAAGGATTGAAAAAAATATAACAGTTTAAATCATGAACTATTAAATTTATTTTGTCTTGAAGCATTGTTAAAGCATTTATATTTTCAGGTCCAATCACTGCTACAAGGAATTTGTCTACGTTGGTCTAGCCTGCCCTAACATCTATGCACCATACATAGCAGCGAATCCTATTGTGCATTATCATACTAAGATATGGAAACAGATCACGACTCTATTCAGGAACATGTAGCTCTCCAGAAGTTAATTGTTCATTTTGACTTCTCTAAAGATTAACTTGCTGAAATCATAACCAAAGCATGGCCTTCAATGCACTTTTATAGTTTTTGACCAGGCTCTCAATCACTCATCAGCCTCAATCATTTGTAGAGGATGTTGGAGCATATATCTTTTCAGTTTATTATTTCCCCTACTCTAGTTGGTATTCCTTCCTACTTCAGCCATCTTTTTCTGTTCTGTTAATCTCCAATTTATGAGTTACACATGTCTGTATATCTTCTCATTGCCTTCTTCCTTATCAGGTCCTGTCCCATTTTTCCTTACATCCAAGGACTTTTCAAATATCCTGATTTAATCCTAAGTTTTCCCTAAATAACCATCTTGATCCTCACTACCTAAATTAACATATTGCATTACTCAAAAAATAAAAAAATAAAAAAATTGAATGAGATTACGTGTGCTCATATTAAAAGCCATATGAACTACTACTAAATTAACATATTGCATTACTCAAAAAAAAAAAAAAAAATGAATAAAATTACGTGTGCTCATAGTCCAAGCCATATGAACTACTACTAAAGTGTGGCAGTGAATTCAGAACAAGATTTCAAAAGTAAAGTAGCAAAAACGTAATAAGTGTAAAAGCATAGATACCCAAATGAAATGTAAACATAAAATAAAAAACAAAACGCCTCCAAACCTGCTTCTCGATATTCCGGAGCTCGTCGTGGAGTTTTGCTCTCCTGGTGAGAAGACCAGCGAGCATTGCGGACGGATTTGTGGCTGTCTTTTGACCTGAAGCATAATTTTCCATAATCTAAGAGCGTGAACAGAACAATTCATCTACAAATTCAGATTGAGGAAGAAAAGCAAAAATCGAAGGGAATCCAAAGGTTACCTTCAGCTTCCATATGGTGGAATGAGTTCAAAATCGCTAATCCCAACTCCCTAGCTTGTGGGTATTCAATCTCAATGCCTTTCGAATTCGAAAGAGCCTAAATTAGAAGATACAACGCTGTTACGAAGTGGGTAAATCAAAACAAAGCTCGATTGAGCAGGGGTCACGATTTATACATGATCGAGAGTCTGATATCAAGTGGGTAAATGCTGAAACTTATGAAAATAATGTGGGTTTTAAGCCAAACCTTACCGGATTACTAAATCAACGTCGAAGGAGGCTGGACCCGTGCCGAACGCGTGAAGACTTTGCCGCCTGTGACTTCAAACGTGAAGGAGAGAGAGATTTCACAACGGTACTGACGAACGAAGAGGGGATAGCGCGACGCACGTGTCTTCGATTTCCGGCAAAGAACCAACGGGTAAGGGCGGCGCGACGCCTAGGTGGCTGGGTTTCCGGCGAAAACACGAAGAGAAAGAGATGGATAGACGAGGGTGAGGCGTGGATCTGCAGTTGCCGGCGGAGAAGGAGACGGCGACGATACTTAGGGCTTTTTTTTTTCTTCCTTTTTTTTTTTTATTTCCTCCCACTCAGCCACTTATGCACGATAACAGAAAAAATATCTCAGGATAAATTTCAAAAATATTAACTAAAGACTAAACTTAAATTTCAATTTTTTTTTTTTTTTTTGAAATACTTAAATTTCAATTTTCCAAATTAGAATTTAAACCTGTTTAATCCAAATTGACTTAATTTTGAAACTTTACAATTTTTTAAGAAAAAAAGAGGCTGAGTGATTAGATTTTTTTTTTTCCTTTAGTTTTTTTAGTACAACAATATTAGATTCGAACTTTGGCTTCTCCTTTAGCCTTTTACTTAAGCATTTTCTAATTTGTATTTTTTTTCTTTTTTAATATTTAGAATCTTTTCTAATTTGATTAGATTTTTTTTCTTCGAAAATGAGGAGGAAAGAAGGGAGAAAATTACTAGAGATAAAATTTAATTTTCATTATTTATTAATTAATTAATCGATTTAAATATATATTTTTTATTTTATAAAAGATTTAAATATATTAATTAAATCAAATAATTTTAATTGCTTTTTTAATAAACAAAACCCTACACTTCAAAACATAAATATTTATTATCCTAAATTTTAAATACAAGGTCTTTATCAAAAAATAAAATAAAATAAATACAAGGTTTTTAACCATTTTATATATAATTGTTTAGAACTCTTAATTAAAGAAAAATTTAATTACAAAAAATTATTGTTTTAAACCCTTCAATTTTAGTTGATAAATTAAAAATAAATTGCATTGGGTAGATGAGAAAAGGAAACAAAAGAGAAATAAATTATGAAAAAAAAAAAAAAAAAAAAAAAAAAAAAAAAAAAAGCAAAAATCAATTTATCCCCTAAACTTTGGGTTGTATCAATTAAACCTAAACTAATAATTGTATTGATTTAATCCATGAATTTTCATTAAGTCTATCAATTTACACCCTTTAATAGATTCCAATTAAAAAACGTTAGTGTGCACTAGTGCAAACTTATAATTGTATCGGTTCAACTCCACAACTTTTACAAGTGAATCAATTTAAACATGATTTGATGCTCTAAATCATCAAAACAATGGGGTTCTTTCATTATAATGAAAACATGATCTAAAATTTCATAAATCAAATTGGAACTTGGATGTGCTTTATCAGCAACATGGAAACAATGAGTCTTTGCATGTTAATCCAACTACAGTCAGGAGCCTTCCTTAGACCTCTTTCCTTCATGGTGTGTCTGAGCTCAGCCACCTAGCAGAAGCATACAAATTTGACAGTGAAATGAAGTTAGATGGATTTTCTGGCTCTAACTCAGTCAGGAATCTCTAAGCCAATTCTAACATCTCATAGTTCTCTATCTTATAGGAGCAGAAACAAGAGCTCCCCGGACGCCCGGACCGGGTTCTACCGGCATTGTTCTGATGAAACCTCGTTCTAGCTCGCCTATACTGCCTAGCATGTAAACCACAACAGCACAGATCTCGACCGTTGGTTCGATTCTGTATTCCTGAACTGCAGTGTTGTATATTTGGAGACCTTCGTTTACCAAACCAGACCGGCCACAAGCGGATAAAACTGCAACTACAGTTATCGGGTCTGGCTTGATACCAAGCTCGACCATATTGTTATACAATCGTATGGCTTCCTCGCCCTGTCCGTGTAACCCGTAGGCAGAAATTAATGTAGTCCAAGAGATTGTCTCTTTACAAAAGGAATCAGACTCAAAAACTTTTCTTGCATACTCCAAGCTACCACATTTTGAATACATATCAACCAGAGCACAATTCAAGAGATAAAAATGCAAATAGAATACAAAGTCTAGCTGAAATGCAGAAGTATTTTGCCTTGATATTTTAGTCTCAGGGACTCTTTAGACTTCTGTTTAAACCCAGTACATAATTTACACCTTTTTTTTTTTTCTTTTGGAAAAATTACATATCCTGTTTTGAACATTAACTAAAATTTCATTTCAATTTCTCTTACTATTTTCCAGCCATACCATTTATGAGCCATCTAACTATTTGATACAATACAACAAATTGTGTTCTCACAAACCTAGCTTCTTTGGTCTTAGATAAGTTCCAGAACCTTGACGTAAACCCGGCATAGAAACTTGTTGTTGCTGCTTTCTTCGCTTCTCTTTTTCCCTCTCCTTTCTTTCTCTCTCCGACTCGACTTGAATCTTTCTCAAAGATTCCATCTCTTCCTCCATGGCTGTTTTCTCTTCCTTTTGCCTTTTCTTATGCTCCAAGAGTGATGTATCCGACTCCTTAACGGAGAAGAACATAGGTCCGAGTTCAGCCAACCATTGAGGCTCGACTGCCGTCGCACACTGCATATACTCCTTCGTCGTCAAAATCAATTCGTGGTAAACAACGTAGTCGGGAGTACATCCCATGCCATATAGAGCACTGCTTGGATGAAGATGGCATGGCATTCCATTCCTGCAATTTACATATTCCCCCACACCCTTCAATCTAGCTGCATTGTGAAAATAAGCCGAGCAAATAGCTTTCCTCACAAGATCTGTATCAGGCCAACAAGATGTCAAAGGTATCTTCAATGTCTTCAAAATATCTAACAACTGCGACCGCACCTCTCGAGCCTTTTTTAGCCCTTTCACGTGCAAGAAATGGTCATTGCACCAATCCCCCCTATATTGGTGTTGTTTCCATTGTTGGTAAACATTATATAGCGTTAAGTGATCGGATTCTGGTATGAAAAACTTCTCCCTTGCAGCATCACTCTCCTCAACTCGATCTTTGGGTCGGAAAAATACTGATGGTACTGAAAGCATTGAAACGATCGTCAATACCTCATCGAGGCATCCAAGCTGTTCGCCCATCAAAAGCATTTTGGCGAGTGGGGGATCCAATGGGAACTCAACCATCTTCCACCCGAGTTCAGTCAAACCTCCAACATTGTTAAGAGCCCCTAATACCCACAACTGGTACATAGAGTTGAGAATGTTGTCCTGTGGTGGTGGATCCATAAAGTCAAAATCTAGTAAGTTCTCAACTTTAAGAGATTTAAGTAGTAAAACAACATTCCCCAGGTTAGTTCTTTGGATCTCTGGCACAGGACTGGGCAGCATTTCATTTAAGTATGCACTTTCTGTGTACAAACGGTAGCAAGTACCAGGTCCAGTTCTACCGGCACGTCCAGCTCGCTGATCCGCAGCAGCACGACTTACTGGAAACACTTGTAGAGCATCCATACCCATTCTAGGGTTATACACTTTCATTTTACCATAACCAGTGTCAATGACATAAAATATTCCATCCACGGTTAAGGAAGTCTCGGCAATGTTGGTGGCGACAATGCATTTACGAGCACCATCTTCAGCTTTCTGGAATATTTTTGCTTGCAAATCAGCAGGCAGCTGTGAGTATATGGGCAGTATCAAAAGTTTTGGCACCCCCTTCTTTGTGGTTGAAATGAGTTGTTCGATGCGCTCTGCAAGGGCAAAACAGGCTGCCTCGATCTCATCTTGGCCGGTCATGAAGATAAGAATGTCACCAGGAGGGCTTGTGATATGGATGGTCATAGCCTGCTTCACAGCTGCTTCAACATAATCTTCACATGGACTTTTGCTGTACAAAATGTTTACTGGAAATGTTCTCCCAGGAATGTGAAAAATTGGAACACTGCAAATATTTTTGTGAACGAGTTATGAGAGGCTTTATCATCCAAGATACACATACATGGAAAATCTAAAATAGTAAATCAACAATACCTTCCAAAAAAGTTTGAAAACTTTTGAGCATTAAGAGTTGCAGATGTCACAATAAGCTTGAAATCACGTCGTTGGGCAACCACCTTTTTCAAGATCCCAAAAAGGACGTCAGTGCTAAGTGACCTCTCATGTGCTTCATCCATTACAATTACACTGGAAGAAAATGAAAACAGTCAACAAAAGTACATTTTCCGCTCCAAAATGAAAAATAAATCATAACATTGCATACCGGTATTTTTCGAGATCAGAATCTTTGAGTGTTTCACGCAGAAGAACTCCATCAGTCATATACTGAATTAATATGAAAACAAATTATTCATAACTAGCATCACCAATTAAAAATCTTGTAATCAAATAGGTGAAAATGAAAACAACATTCATCCTTAAACCTAACTCAACTGTGGTTGAGATATGCAATCGCTTGATAACTTAAGCAACACAGAAAAAAGAATTAAGAATCATTTGCTTTCTGAAAAGATATAATCACCTTAATAATAGTTGTTGGACCAGTTACATCCTCGAATCGAATGGCATAACCTACTTTATCACCCAAATCACACTCCATCTCTTCACTAACTCTTTTTGCTACACTCATTGCCGCCACACGCCTTGGTTGGGTGCAACCAACAATACCGTTTGTAGTATAACCATCTTCAAATAGATACTGCCATAGTATGTTGGTGTTAATGAGGTAATCTAATAAAATATTTAAGGGTGAAAAGATAGTTAATGATGAATTAACCTGAGTTAGTTGTGTGGTCTTTCCTGAACCAGTTTCTCCAACCACCACAACCACCTGATTTTCACGGATAACCTACAAAAGACATTAGTTCAAATAATATTAGAAATGTACAAAACAATGAGAAATAAGTCTTCACTAACAACCAAGAGGTCGAAAAAAACTTGGAAAGAAAATTTTCTAGCCGTCTGTCAATATAGTAACTTTACAAACAATTTTATTTGTGCTTGTAACAATTTGTTAGCACAACCACCAAAGTAACCTCTTATGGATGATCCAGGGAGGGTTACAACCTAATTCAAACATTCAAGAAGTCTGAAAACCCCTCTTTTTTATGTTCAACACGATTTGAAAATGGACCTCTCATTCTCTTACATGGTTAATAAATACTAAATACAAAACTCATAACTAATTGACTACATAAAATTACAGAAACAAATCAAATCCCATACAACTAACTACCCATAACTGTATCTACCCTTAACTTCCCTAATTAATATTTTTAGCCTCTCTACTTCTAAATCCATCTTACAAGCTGCACACCTAGCATAGGTAAATTAGAATGGAGCCCTGTGGCTGTGACAATTCAAAAGACCATTGATCTAAAAATTATAAATATCAACAGATGAAAGCAAATGAGCACTTGTCTCAATCTAGCCAGCCAAAAACTAGTTATTAATGATTTTTATTACCTAAACTATGAATTATAAAGATTGGAAAGATTTATCCAAAAAAAAAAAAGATTGGAAAGAACCAATATAACATAATGAAACATTAAAGGAGAACAAACAGAAGGAAAAGAATTATAACCTGCAGCAGCTCATCTCTGACGGAATATATAGGAAGATACTGCCTTTGTTGTGCTATGGTTTTTGACTTAGCAAAGTCACTCACTGCTTCACCCTTCTTCATATGTTGTGC
The DNA here is from genome assembly GCA_036850905.1 of Luffa acutangula. NCBI lineage: Eukaryota > Viridiplantae > Streptophyta > Magnoliopsida > Cucurbitales > Cucurbitaceae > Luffa > Luffa acutangula. The sequence continues at coordinate 48,064,781 of CM072090.1, forward strand.
AAACTTCGCGTCTTCCTTGAAATCAACCTCACCTTCATCACCAACTGCTGCAGTATCTGCATCTATCTATCATATTAAAAAACTTGTTAAGAACCACTAAGGAAAGTGTACCAAAAGACATCATCTTTATCTTGCAAAGTATTATACACACCTGCTCTGCTGTTTTTTCAACACCAAGGATATCACCAAGTTTAGAGCCTGCAAGCTCCCAAAAGCGTTGTCGTGACTTGTTCATGTTTTGTTTCTCATGAATTTCCCTCACCAATGTAGATCCTTTGCGCGATATTATAGCCATATCTGATGTAGGGTCTTTTATTGGCATTATTGGTTCTGCTTGTTTGGTGAAAACAACTCTTCCATCAAGGAAAGGAGGTTTTGTATCTGTCACAAAATTGCAATAACTTCAGCTTGAACTCAGCCAAAATAGCATTACAATTATCTACGTAAAAGAATACTTCTTACCATGGACAAGAAGAATGACCTTCCGCTCATCCTCATCATCAAAGTCGGTCTGCACCTCTGTACCCCTAACAGCTCCTGACCTCAAAAGTTGTCTGTCTTCCCACTGTGCATTATCAGCAGTGAGCTGAGACAGTTTTTTGCTCTGAGCAAGGGTCATCTTAGTTCCATCTCGACGGACCTGCATCAAGGATCATGATCCACTTTCATAAAAATTTTAATCTTTGTGCTAAGAAATGGAGAGTGATATATATAAGAAACCGAACTTTCATTAAGAAATATGAAAGAGAGAACGAGGGTATATAAAAAACAAGCCACAAACCAAGGCCCCGACAACTAATTACAAGAAAGAATCCCAACCCAAAAGAATGAGCCCTAAAGGGTAATTACAAAAGGTCCAATTAACGAACGTCCATAAGGAAAAGTTAAATCTAATGAAATTCCAAATCTCCTCTCCCAATCTCTCTCCTTCCCTCTAAAGATATGACCATTTTTTTCTGGCCAAATACCCCATGGAGAGTGATATATATTGAGAAAGGATCATACCAAGAAACAGCCTATAGGCTAGGGATAAGGCCCCCCTTCTAAAAGGCTAAAAAACAAAGCAAAACTACAAAAGAAAAGCCTCATAATCTAAAATAATCATCGAAAGACTATAATCACAAAATAATTTTCCATGAGTGATATATACTGAGAAAGGATCATACCAAGAAACAGCCTATGGGCTGGGGACAAGGGCCCCCTCCCTAAAAGGCTACAAAAACAAAACAAACCTACAAAAGAAGAGCCTCCCAATCTAAAACAATCATGGAATGACTATAATCACAAAAGAATTTCTCATGGTTTGAACACTATGAAGAAGTGTATCATACACTAGTACAAAAGGATTAATAAAAGACCTACTTATCCTCAAAGATTCATTGAGTTCACTCTTCCCAAATGAGAGCTCTAGCCGCACAATTCCATAAAATTTGAGCCTCCCCAATAAAACTCCATCCCACTATGGCTTCTATAAGTCAATCATCCACTCACCCAAGCAAGCCTAAGAAGCACGGACACTTTAGTTTGGCTAGCGTGTCTGTGTCCGACACGTGTTGGACACTTGGACACTCCGACACTTGTTGGACAAGTATTGAACACTCATTAACACAATTGATATGTGGTAAACACTAGTTGTACAAAGTCAATATAGATCCATATCAAACACTTGTTGAGTATAGTAAACAGACACAATACTAAATGACAAAAATAATAAATTTTAAGAATGAAATACATTAAACCCATTTTTTTAAGCATACAAATGTATAAACTTATTGATTTTGAATTTTCTTCTGGTATAAAAATGATAGATACTTTTAAAGATGTATATTACTAAACGTGCCCGTGCCATGTTCATGTCCTAGATTTAAAAAGAATGACATGTCACCGTGTCCATGTCGTGTCATATCCGTGTCTCGTGTTTGTATACGTGCTTCTTGAAAAACCTATAAGCTAACTTCTTCCAAAATGAAAGACCAACCTCTATAAGAAAATGAGCAATGAAGGAAGAGATGGTCCAAAGTTTCCCTCCTTGGCTCCTTATACCGACAAAGAATTTTTCAACTACCACGATTGATGCAAACAAGTTACGGATGGTGTTGATAAAAATTGCATTATAAAGCATCAACACATAAAATCTTTAGAACTCGAGAACATCACTCAACAACCTAAAGAATAGAACTTGTTCAAGAAAGGTCGTAACACACATAAATCTAGAAAAATAAATTTCACATGTTAAACATACCAATCTTTTGGCCAGCTCAGCTTCTTTCTTCTGGACAGTTGCGTCATCTCCAAAGAAAAATGATGAGCTATCAGCGTCGAACATAGTATTACCTTCATCTCTATCATACCTATACAATGAAATTAACAATGACCATAAGTTTAGAAAAGTTCTAATTTGGTGCTAGAACAAATCCATAAACCAAAAAAAAAAGTCCAAAAACAATTTAAAATAGAAATTCCAAATATTTGAAGCAACTCAACCAGGTTAACAAATTTACTTTACAATATCCCAACTTAACTAAATAGTTCTACGTTTGGATCTTTACACTGGATAAGTGCTTAATTTGGTCATCTTGGAAAGAATAAACACTAAGATATTGATGGCAAATCGGTTGGGGATGTGTTAAATTACCATGCTCGATCAGAGTTGTATTCCATCTCCAGGCGCATGTTCTCACTGATCTCATACTTTGTTCCATTTAACTCAGACTCATCTGCTTGAGAATCTTGTTGAAAATCCTGCAAATTGTAACAAAAACAAAATTGTTAAGTAGTAGATGTAGCTTGCACAACAATTATGTCAAAAAGGCACAACTCTAACTAATTCAACTTAAAACAATGCATATCTCTTATCCAAAAAACAAAAATGCATATATTTTCTATGAAAAAATGGAAATTGGAGTTACACCAAAAAGTAAGTCAATTAGTTGGCTAAGAAAATTTTAAAATGTATATAAAGTTTCATAATCTAACTGAAATGAATACCTCCGAAGAATGTGAACTTCGTGATGAAAATTTAAGATGGTGAGATTTAGAATGATAAGTTGAACTTGATGACTTTGTTGAGGATCCAGAGGCCCGTATTGGAACTGGAGACGGAGAGATCTGATCCCAAGGTGAAGCAGAAGAACCTGTGCAATATGCATTTTGATTAGTAGTAGATGCATAAAATTAACAAGGGAATGTTAATAATATCACCATCATCTATAATTAATGGAATCTACAAGAAAAAATTTCCCAAGAAGATTTAGCTTACCAGTAGAATTAGGAGTGTTGCCACCCAGCCATGGAGAAACTAACCGAGCATCAGGTGAGGCACCAACATACATTGGGGATGGTGAAGGTTGATGGTGCCTACTAGAATTAGAGCGGCCATCCCTACGTGGCGTATCTTCCCATTCCCATCTACCATCATCCCAATCAGATCTGCCTAAAATAACCATATGATGTTATCATGTTATTACTAGTGAACATCAATGTATAAAATCTCTTATAAGCACTTAAATATTCAAGTCCAGAGCTTCTATACAACGATAAAATTGTCAAACTCATAAGAACTCTTCTTTTTTTTTTATAAGAAACATAAAGGATATATATTCACAACCAAAAGCGACCATACATCCTAGGGCCAGGGGTGGAGAGAACCCCTACCCAAAACAAAAGAAAACTATATCAAAAGTCGGGCAAAAGAAAACTATATCAGAAGAGCCTGCCAATCGTTATTTAAAAAAAAAAAAAAAAAAAAAGAATTCTTCTGAGTTTGACAAAGGGGATTCCTATACAAAGATAATAATAATAATAACAACCAAAGGTGGATTTCTAGACCCTGCGTACATTGCATGCACAGACTACCAAATTGAGTTTCTCTTTCCTCCTAATGGAATATACTGTAAAAACTGCCTAGAAATGAACAACCTGTAGCTTATGCATAAAATTGGCTCATAACTCCCACAAAATAAGCAATATCAAACAAAGATCGTGAAGTGATAGATGTCTTGGATGGAGCATGACAATACTGGAAGATTGTTACAAGAAGAAATTTGAGTGAGGATAATATAAGTGAGTTAAGTTCATAACAACTACATTGGAAGGAACTTCTTTGTAATCAAAAAGAACTGAAGAGTTCAGAATCTTGATCCATCTAGCACCTTTTTTATTCACTCTCTTGTAAAGCCACTCCATATTCTCTCTGGTGTCCAAAGCAGTATTCACAGTTTGTTGGAAGACCAAAAGCCCTAATAAGGTAAATATTTTCATCTGGATTTTCCAGAAAAAGTAATTTAAATACAACAATTAAACTTCCATGGAAATTTCCTCTCAAAGTCTTGCTTCTTTGTGTGTTCTCTGTATAAAGGCAAGAGAAGACCAAGGTCATATTTTCTTCCATAATTCTTACTCAAAAAAGTAATGCCAGTTTTTTGTTACAAAAATTTAATATTTCATGGGTGTTCGCTAAATGCTATAAGAATATTATTCCTCAACTTCTATTAGTGTTAAACCAAGCTGACTTCGGTGGAGGCAGCAGAAGCTATTATCTCAAAAATCTGGTTCACAACAAATGAAAGAATCTTTGAAGGAAAATATATTGAGTGTGAGAGAGTGGATGTTACTAAATATAAAGTATCTTCTGTGTTTTCTTATCTTATGATTTCAGTTACTACTCTACTCTTTAAATGATATTCATCAAAAGTGTATGTCTTTCTTGTAAACTTCTTCGTAAATTTAGCTTGGGGATTCTTTACACTCCTTAAAAGAGTTTGTTAACTTTGAGCACCCTCATAGCTTTTTAATTATTAATTAATAAAATTTATGTTCCTTGTTATAAAGAAAACAAAACAAAAAAAAAAGACAACCCCAACAAATTAAGAGCTAATTACAAGTAATAAAGAAGATAATTGCTAAATAGTACAGTCATTTGAAAATATAATACAAGAAAAGTTATTCATACCAGGAGTTCTTCGTGAACTTTCATATCTACTTCTCTTTCTTTCATTTTCCCTGTCATGATCCTTTTGGTACCGGGATCTCCCATAATAATGCTCTTCACCATCATAGCTGTGCCCATGTCTCCCCCGCCTGTTATTGCTTCTACTATCATTGTCAAAATCTTTTCTCTCTCTATCACGATTATCATTGTCTTGTCTAGGGCTCCTATACCTGCTCACATGTGTGCTTTTGGATGACATGGTTATAACCTATAATACAGAATAAGAGCAAGAGTATATGAGACCGACTAAACCAGAAATCTAGGCCTCGTTTGATAATGTTTATGTTTCCTGCTTCCCGTTTTCCATTTCTCGTTTCCTGTTTCTTATTTTTTAAGAACTAGAAACGGGAATATATTTGATAAGTGTTCCAGTTTCTTGTTTCTTGAAAAAAAGAAACAAAAACATAAACTTGTTTGATAACTGTAACTGTTTCTTGTTTCTTTTTTTTTTTTTTCTTTCTTTTTATAGTTTAAATAAAATTTAGTATATATAATATAAAAAAGATATAACATGCATAAGAAAAAAATATATATAACGCAAAAAGTTAAAGTATCCAATACAAATAAGTCCCGATGCTAAATTTAAAACATTAATAAAATTGTATTCATCCTTCCAACATAACATTTCAGCAATGCAACAAATTCTTCCATTCTCCAACACTGTATCTCTATTATTCCACAATTAAGGCTCTGTTTGGTGATATTCAAATTCCATTTTTTTTCCCATTTCAGGCTGAAAAATGGTTAAGTATACACATTTATCAACATCAAAACTATAAACAAAACATAAAATTCCCATCAAACAGATGGGAAACAAGAGCCAATGCCCCAAAGCAAAGCCTATGAAAAAACAGATACTATTATTGAAATTTGTAAGTTTTTGTGAAGAATGCCTGAATTAATTGATTGTCAAAAAACAAAAAAGAACACCCAGAAACCAAATTCTCGTTATTCATCACTATATTGGCATATTCTCTTTGGCAGGAACAAAAAAATTGAAGGAAGCCATCCCCACGCTGCACTAAACAAAACCTCAATAAAAACCAGAGCATGAAAATCAGCCTTCAGCCCAGCAAATAAAACCATTTCCAAAAAATAAATAAAACCCATTAAAATTCTTCCACGAGAGTGAAGGATGGAGTTCGAAGCGACTAAAAGATTGCGTTCAAACAAAAACCTAAAAACAAAGAACCCCAATTAAACGTCTGGTACCGAAGAAACCAAGTTATCACAGACTAACAAAACCCCTCCTCCATTGGCAACAGATCAAAAAAGCTTAATCACACTGAGAATCTCAACCCCATCTAAGAGCAATACAGAGATAGAAATCAAAAGTAACTCAAAAAGGAAATAACGAAAACCCAGAATTCCAAACACAAATTCATCAACAGAAACTAGGGTTTGTACCAGAGGAGATTGAAGCCACTGAATAGGTCCTAAAGAGGTCAACAGATATAAATGGGGAAACAAAGAGCAGAGGGGCCTATCCCTAACCACTTATCCTCCCAAAAGTAAATATTTCTCCTACGGCTATCACCCACCACATAATAGACAAACTGAGAAAAAAAAATAGGAAACTCAACATAGAATTCTTTCCACGAGTTTCTGGAAGTTCCTTTAACCCCACAACCAGTCCAATCAAAAAAGTAGGTTCATACTTACTCATAATAACCTTGTGCCATAAGGCATTGGCTTCATGATGGAATCACCAAAGCTAGTTAGCCAAGAAGGCTTTGTTTCTATCCCTAACGTTACTGATGCCTACCCCCCCCCAAAAAAAATCCAGTGGCCTAGAGACCAACTCCCATCTCACAAGGCCATTAAGATATCTAAAGACATCTTTCTGTCTCAATATAAACTTCTTCACAAAAGTTGGTTTGCTATCAATATATATATGCATACCTAACATACATACAAGTGTTGTTGCTTCAAGCAAGATTAATAAGAGTAAGAGTGTGATTATGGGTATTAATTGTGCCCTTGCTAAGCTAGAGATGTATGCTTCTCTATGGGTTATAAGGTGGGTCATCTTCCTTCTTCTTATCTCGGTATTCCATTGGGTAGCAAATCAAGAAGTATGTATTTTTAGCAAAGTGGTTGTCCCATGAGATTGGTCAAGGTGCAAGTAAGCTTAGTTCGAACACTCATGGATATCAAAAAGAAAAAACATGTTTTATGACTGTCAAAAATTAATACCATGTTTCATTAATGAAAATCTTGAATTTGAGATCATTACATATATTGAAAATCGAATAAGTTTATAATATTAACTTCAGGATTCAATAGAAATGCACATATAAAATATAAAATATAAGCAATCAAAATGAAAAATTAACTTACACTGGAATCCGAAATTTCACTTGAGTTAGGGTTCTTAAATGAATCTCTAGCTATCGCTTGAGCTAAAGTACTCCCTGCAAGAAAACAAAAACCAACAAAATATTTTTATGTGAGTTATGTTTCAACGGGAAAGTAAAGAAGAAGAAATGGTCATATGTTTATATCATGGAAAAGTTAGTTGATAAGCAGGTTAAACGTAAACTTGGGACCTGTTGGATCACCAATATTAAATATCTAGGAGTTAAAAACTTTGAATTTAAAGTCTAGGATAAATAATGTCATTTATGGAAAAAATAATTTAAATTATTAGATTTAATTATCAATGAAATGGTTTGGAGAAAAAAAAAAAAAAAACCATGTAGAACAATCACAAAAATGCTCATCTAAAAGGCACTTCAAGAGGGGGCAACTAAACAAATCCATGAAAACATATCCATCCCTCCTAATGCCCTCAAATATTAATCCCATTCATTATCGATCTAAATTTCTCAAATGGGTACGTGACCTAAAGAGATGTTTGACCATAGCTTTTTCCTGAAGAAAAGAAAACTACATATATGTTAAACAAGCTCTTCAGATTCCTAGGGGGTAAGGAAGCATCATAGGATTGATGGCAAATAACATTTCCTTTCATTCAATTTACACCTATATTGCAATGACATATATCTAGAATTGTCGAGTAGCAAGAAAAAACTTTACATGATAGAAACTTTTCAAAGAAAAAGTACCTTCATTTGAATCATCGGAAGCTATTTCCCGATAATTCCGATTTTTAACAGTATTATTTCGTGAGATGTCAGCTTCTTTTCCAGAGTCAATGACCCCAGATGATTCAAGTGCTTCCTCCTCCTCCATTGATGAAACAAAAGAAGCAACACTTTGCTTTGGGATCTTGAATCCATTAACATTAGATCCTCCCCGTTTTGCATTTGCAAGGACATCGAGACCTTTACATCAAAAAAGAAACAATAAATAAGTCAAACAATTTTCTTTGTAGCGTCAGAGTGAATGCAGTATACATACCACATAACTACAGAAGAGACAATCTGGTAAAGCCACACGTTCAAAGAATTCTGGGTAATGGTAATCATATTTCTTTTTGGCATGATGTCTGGGCTACTGATATCGATCTTGCAACAAGATTTTCACAGATTTATAGGCTTTCTAATAATGCTCATGCAACGGTAGCTAATTTATGGAATTCGGAAAATAATGATTGGGATTTGGGTCTAAGAAGATGTCTTAAAGACTCGGAGATTGAGGATTGGGCATCTCTTGCCCATATCGTACAAACTTTTGTTCTAAAAAGGATGAATGATTCATGGCAATGGTTTTTAGATCCATCTAAAAGCTACACAATACGATCTATGATGCATTTTTTGGTGAAGCCGCAAAACCATGCTAGCCAACCTTTATTTACAGCCGTATGGAAAGATTTCTATCCTAGAAAAATAAAAATGTTTCTTTGGGAGCTAAGTCATGGTGGTATTAATACCACGGCGGAGCGTCTCCAAAGAAGAATGCCATGTAATGCTATCTCTCCCTCTTGGTGCATTATGTGTACAGCCAATGTGGGATCTCAATGTCATTTATTTAGCTCCTGTGTTTTTGCTCAGAAGTATTGGAACTTTATCTTGAATGGGTTTGGTTGGAATATGATTATGCCTAGATCTATGCAAGCTATACTATCTGTGGTTTTTTCCGGGCATCCTTTCAACGGAAATGCAAAAACTCTTTGGCTAGCCTTTAATCATTCCTTCTTTTAGTTTTTATGGTGTGAAAGAAATGGAAGGATTTTCAACGATACATAATCATCCTTTGAAGACTTTCTGGATTTAGCTAATTTTAATGCTACTTATTGGTGTAAATGTTCACATCCCATTAAAGATTATAGTCTTGCTTTTTTTACTCTTAATTGGAGGTCCTTTTTGTAAGTTTTCTCATAATGGTTCGGGGTTTTATCCCTCTGATCATTTCATTTATCAAAGAAATCATTTTGTGTCTCTCAAAAAAAAAAGTTCTAAAGGAAACCTCCACAACCACCTAGCCAAGATGGGAAATGTCATATGTGATAAATTTCCTATATCTGACGGGTCATTCTCACACATTTTAGCAATAGTCTCCCATTGAACCAAATGGAATCCTCCGCCCTTCGAGAAATTATTCTATGAGGCTGGAACAATGTGGCAGACTGTTTTAAACCCTTGGATGTAGGAGAGAGAAACCAAAAATTTCAAACCCTTTTCCCAACCCTAGCCCTCCAATGTACTACGGTATAGTTCTTCTTGGCAGTCCTCAAACCACAAGAAATTCGCCTACAATTACAGCCTCCTCATGATTTTGTATGATTGGAAGGCTCTAATGTAATTCTTCTTGGACAGGGTTCTCTCTTCCCCGTGCCCCTAGGCTCTTTTTTTTTCCCTTAATGAATTTTTTTCATTTCATATAAAAAAAAATGACAGAGTAAACCCATCTAACCATTCCTCTATCCAAACTAAACCCAATTCTCTTAAATGCCACCAAGAAGAAGAGAGATTCAAACCCTAAAATTCAGGATTGAAAGTCTTCTTATGTATGGCCTTTTGACAAGGACAAGAATGGATCTTGGAGAATATTTGGGATCTAAAATATTATCTAAAATAATCTTGTTTATATGGACGACAACAATTACCTATCTCTACCATAATTTGCTATCAATTTTAACTCCAAAACTTATCCATATAAGTTTCTCGCATTTTATCCTGTATTATCTTGAATTCAGTTTAGGAGTTAAAACACAAACAAAAAATCATACCTAGATGAGATCTTCGCTCAGGAGGTCTAAACACGGGTCTATCCTTTCCAGGAACTGACAATCCCCCTTCAGTACTATTCTCTGGTTCCAACAACAGTGTTGTCTTCTCTATGTCGATAACTCCACCATCTTCTCGTGTCTAACCAAAGAAACAGGAATGAGCCAGAGTTACTAAATACCAGAAGAAAAAAAAAGGGGAAGTAGAATATTAACATAAAAGATATCAAATATAATGGAAAAATGTGTTCCAAAACCAGCAACATAAACATTCATATACAATTGAATTATGTGTTAACCTTCATTAGACAGCAAAAATTTCAAACTTCAATTCACTGGGTGCCTCCCTCTCTCTCTGTATGGAACTCTCTCTGTATGGAACGAATAAGCAATAATTAATCTGGAAAAAGAAAACCCACTACAAAATTAGCCATAACAATCCCGATACTCATTATACCAATTTAGATAAGTCATCCATTTCAAAACAAAGCCGAAGGAAGACATAAGAAACAGCAATAGAACTTACACTGACGTTTACTAAATTGTAATGGAATAAACAAAAAGTAGTTTATTCATCAATCAAACAAAGCAATTGAAATACCCCAGAAAGTAAAAGCCTCGGAAAGTGAAATTTGACTGACCTTAGAGAGGTAAATAGAAGATGGGATTAGAACGAAAGAAGCTTGTGGCGGTGGTGGGGAAGAGAGTCCACCGGCGATCTGAATCCTCCAGTTTTACACTAAACAAGCCCTAATTTGTGTTTTTCAAGTGAGAAGAAGGACATAGATGGAGATCGGGAGAATACAAGTAACAACAAGAAAGTAGAAAATCAGTGCAAACCTGCTGGGAGGAAAACTGCGGCGGCAGCACTGAACGGGAAGGAGGCGGCGGCGGCGACGACAACGGCGACGCTCAGCTGCTGAAACGGAGGAGGAGACGGCGTTAAGCGGTGAAGCCCGTGAGAATGAGAGGAAGAAGAAAGGGTTTTGGGTTTCATTTTTATTTTTAATTTTAGAATTGGGCTGAGTATTTTTATTTATTTATTTATTATTTATTTTTAGATTTTTTTCCTTTAGCTTTTTTTTTTTTTTTTTTTTTTGTTAAATCTCCTGAATAATTCGACCTAGCTAATTTGTATTTTGTTTTTTCTTTTTAATATTTAGAATCTTTACTAATTTGATTAGATTTTTTCTTTGAAAATGAGGAGGAGAGAGTAGGGAGAAAATTACTAGAGATATAAATTAATTTTCATTATTTATTAAATAATTAATCAACTTAAATATATTAATTAAATCTAATTATTTTAATTATTTTTTCACAAACAAAACCTAGATAACTTCTAGAGATTAATTTTCCTAAATTTTAAATACAAGGTCTTTATCAAAAAAAAAAAATTAAATACAAGGTTTTTAACCATTAGATATTTAATATTGGTGATCCACAATAAGTGTAAAGAATATTTAAAACACTAACACCCCTTTTCAAAAAAAAACAAAAAAAAAACAAAAAAAAAACAAAAAAACAAAAAACATTGAGCAGAAGTTTATTTTATCTTATTTTATATATCATATATAGTTGTTTAGAACTCTTAATTAAAAACAATTTAATTACAGAATATTATTATTTTAAACCTTCAATTTTAGTCGATAAGTTAAAAATAAATTGAATTATGTAAATGAGAAAAGGAAATAAAAAGAGAAATAAATTAAAAAAAAAAAAAAAAAAAAAAAAAAAAAAAAAAAAATCTATCCCCTAAACTTTGGGGTTGTATCAATTTAATCCATGAACTTTCATCAAGCCTATCAATTTACACCCTCTAATAGATTTTGATGGAAAAATGTTAGTTTACACTAATATAGACTTATAATGGTATCAATTCAACTCCACAACTTTTATAAGTGAATCAATTTAATCTAATGCTCTAAATCATCGGAACAATGGGGTTCTTTCATTATAATGAAAACATGATCTAAAACTTCATAAATCAACTTGGAATTTGGATGTGCTTTATCAGCAACATGAAAACAATGAGTCTTTGCATTAATGTTAATCCAACTACAGCCAGGAGCCTTCCTCAGACCTCTTTCCTTCATGGTGTGTCTGAGCTCAGCCACCACATCCCATCTGCTAGCAGAAGCATACAAATTTGACAGTGAAATGAAGTTAGATGGATTTTCTGGCTCTAACTCAGTCAAGAATTTGTAAGCCAATTCTAACATCTCATAGTTCTTGTATCTTATAGAGGCAGAAACAAGAGCTCCCCAGACGCCTAGACCGGGTTCTACCGACATTGTTTTGATAAAACTCAATGCTCGTTCTAGCTCGCCTATACTGCCCAGCATGTCAACCACAACAGCACAGATCTCGGCGGTTGGTTCGATTCCGTATTCTTGACCTGCAGTGTTGTATATTTTGAGACCTTCGTTTACCAAACCAGACCGGCCACAAGCAGATAAAACTGCGACTACAGTTATCGGGTCTGGCTTGATACCAAGCTCAACCATATTGTTATACAATCGTATGGCTTCCTCGCCCTGTCCGTGTAACCCATAGGCAGAAATTAATGTAGTCCAAGAGATTGTGTCTTTACAAAAGGAATCAGACTCAAAAACTTTTCTTGCATTCTCCAAGCTACCACATTTTGAATACATATCAACCAGAGCATTACACAAAGATACATCATCATTAAATTCTTTTCTGATAGCAAAAGCATGGATTTGTTTTCCATTCATTAATCCAGCCAGTGAATTACAGGAAGGGAGAAGACTAATAAGTGATATTTTATTTGGTACTATTCCATCTTTCATTTGCATTTCTTGGAAAAGGATCAATGCCCTATCTGGATCTTCACTTTGTACATAGCCTCTTACCATTGCTGTCCAAACATAAACATTTTTACTTTTGATTTGATCAAATACATATCTAGAAGCAATGATCTTATTGTCCCTTGAGTACATATCAATCAAGCTGCAGCCAAGATGAACATTTGAGCCAAAATCAAGATCCAACCCATTCTTCACTATATAACAATGGAGCTCTTTCCCATAACTCAATTTCCCGATGGGATCGCCACATAAAGGCAGAAGACTCGAAATAGTAAACGCATCGGGTTTTATTCCATCTATCAGCATACTTCTAACAACTTCCCATGCTTCTCTAACATAGAAACAATCTTTAGAACTGGCATAGCCAGCTAACAGGACATTCCATGAACCTGAATTTCTTTCAGGCATTTCATCAAATAGCTTTAAGGACTCTTTGCACTCCCCATACTTGAAGTACATCGATATGAGGGAATTAGCAACGACGATATCTAACATGAACCCAAGTCGTACACTCTTCCCATGAATCAATTTCCCAACAGCCACATTCCCAAGCTCGCTGGATGCTTTTGCCAATGTGGATAGTGTAAAGTCATCCGGCATTATGTTGCATTGCTGCATTTCATTAAAACGATCAAATGCCCCATGGAACACACAATTCTTAACATACCCATTAATCAAGGAGTTCCATATATAAACAGTCCTGGTTGAAACCAAGTCAAATATGAAAGTCGACTCCTTCAAGTCGCCACAAATGGAGTATGCAGAAATAAGTTTAGTTATCAAGAAAGTATTTTGTTCCAACCCATGAGTAATAACCTGAGCATGAGATTGGCGGATGAGCTTCTGAGATTGGTGATTGACAGCATGCTGAAGAAGATGGAGGAGACATTGAGATGGATAGAGATCAGACCCAAAAAAAGTAGAGTAGCAACGTGAGATTGAGAAACCACAGGGCTTGGGCACAAAAACAAGGTTCATCAAGCAGAAACAAATCCAACCTACTACTGCTCAGTGCTCACCAATTACACTCACAAACACTTCAATGATGATGCAAGATGTCATTGCTTGCGTTTGTTTCCTGGAAAAGAAAAGAAAGAACAAGAACTGATATTACAAAATGAACCCTTCTGAAGAAGAAATGATTAAAATTGTACTTCCCCTCAGTATTAGATCATACCTAAAGCTTCTCTAGTTACCAAGAAAATAATTCTTGATAATTTGAAATATTTTCTCGATGACCAAACAAAAAACTCATGGAAAGCAATCTCCCTCTGCCTTCCAATTTCCAAAAAAAAAAAAACTTCGCTATATGTTTGGTTCGTTTTTGTTTATCAATTTGGTTTCATTTCTTATAGCCCTAGTCTAGTTAATTTCCTTTCAATTTCAAGTTATTCTCATATTTCACACATTTTACTTTAGGCCAAGGCAACACAGATTTTTTCTTAATTTTTTGGGTGCCCAATGAAGAATCAACTCTGGATCAAATACCCATCACTAATTTTACACAAAAGTAGAAAATTAATTCTTCAATGGCCACAAATGTAACTTAGAAAGAGAGAATCACCACAATCCAGCAGGATACACACGCGAACACAGAACACCATCATTCACAAGCTCAAGCAACCAATAATAATCGAAAAAGAGAGAGTAAAACACAAATACAAAGGAATAGATACTCACCAGAGAAGAAGAGACAGAGAGGGCGAGGAATTAATCAGAGAACTCTCAATTTTTCCTCTAACTGATTTTTGTTTATCATTTTGGTACAAACTAATTTTATAGATTAATGTGATTAAACCAATTCATATAAGGTTTAGTTTATTCGGTCAATCGATCAAAGCTAGGAATTAAGAGAGAATTGGATGGTTGATTAATGTCCGAACCAGTTCTTTCATTAGACAAGTTCTAATTTGTATTTTTCAAGTGGGAAGAAAGATATAGATGGAGATTGAGAGAATACCAGTAACAACAAAGAAGTGGAAAATCAGTGCAAACCCGCTAGGAGGAAGGTTGCAGTGCTACGAACGGAAGAAAGACGACGGTGGCGGCGACGGCAGGCGGCAGCGACACTTAAGTTGTTGAAACGTAGGAGGAGATGGCGTGAAGAAGGAAGAAGATGTGGCGTGGAACATAGATGAAAGAGTCAAGTTTTTTCTCTTTCTTTCATTTTTATTTTATTAGTTAAATTAATTTTTTTAAAAAAAAAATAGTTAAATTAATATTTACAAGTTTTAGCCTCTCAACTTTCAAATTTGTGTCTATTTGATCTATGAAGTTTATAAAATATTTTATGGGTATCCGAATTTTCAATTTTGTATTTAATTAGTTCATAACATATTCGAGATTTTTAAAAAATTACTAATCTATTAGATATAAAATAGAATATTATGTATGATTGGACACTCGAATTTCGATTTTATGTCCAGTACTAGTAGACATGAATTTTAGAAATGTCAAATAGTTCAATTATTCATTAGACACAAATTTAAAAGTTGAATGACCTATTTAACAAAAATGTGAAAGTTTAATGATCTATTGGATACACCTATTAAAGTCTAGAGACCTATTCGACACAATTAAAAGTCCAAAGATCTAATTGACACTTTTAAAGTTCATGGTCCAAATAGACACAAGTTTAGGGACTAAATTTGTAGTTTTGTCTATTTTATATTACAAAATGGGCTCAACTTTGTCTTTCTTAAGAAACTTTGACAACCAACTATAGATACTACCAATATGAGCATAGCTCAACTAGCATAAAACTTCTCCTATGACCCAGAGGTATGTGGTTCGAAGTTTCCACCCTCACATATTGTCCAAAAAAAAAAAAAAACTATAGCTACTTAAAAAAGTTGAAATGGAAAATAGCAAAAATATAATTACCTCCCTCAAACCAAATTTAGCTCACCCTTGTAGTGGGGAATTTGGGAACTTATCTAGGTCTGCCATCATCTTTTTCCCGAAGCAAGGGCGAGGACTCTAAGAAGATAAAGGACAAGTATGGAATCTAGTTCAAGGTTGGAGAAGCAAACTTTTTCTTTGGGAGCAAAAGAAATATTATTGAAAAGTGTAATTCAAGCTATTCCTACATATGCACTGGGTTGTTTCCGACAACCAAAAAACATTTGTCACCAAATTACAAGAATGATGCTCGGTTTTGGTGGGGATCCTCCACTGACTACAGGTAAAATTCACTGGCAATCATGGAATAAGTTATATGGTCCAAAAGAAGTTGGGGGCTTAAGTTTTCAGGATTTAGAAGGTTTTCAATCATGCCCTGTTGGCGAAACAAGCCTAGAGCTTCATCATCCCGATCTTCTTATCTCAAAATCCTTAAAGGTCAGGTATTTTTCTAATTCTTATATGTTTTTTTTTTTTTTTGGACAAGTTTCGTGTGGGGTTTAGAGCTACTTAAAAAGAGACTTAGAGAATTCATGGGTAACGAGGATACAATTAGACTATTTCTCAATCCTTGGTTGCCTAGGCCAAGCACTTTTAAGGTAATAACATCCCATACTAGTTGTCAAGATAGTCATGAGTTGTTAGTTTCTCAATTTATATTACCCTCCATGTCCTGGGATATTCCAAAAGTTGCACGAGGTCTTATGCCACGAGGATGTGGAACTTATTACTATATTACCGATTAGCATAATGGGTATTTCGTATTCATGGGTCTGACATTATGACAATTATGGTAGGTATTCTATTAAAAGTGGATACAAACTTTTTAGCCTCCACAAAGGTATTTTTCTTTATCTACGGAGAGGGGCTTTTCGAAGTGGTGGAAAGTGTTGTGGAAGTTGTGTATACCTCCAAAGATTAAGCATTTTATTTGGAAAATTTTCCACAAATGCTTGCCTATCATGTTCTCTTTTGCATCGGAAACATATCGCACCCACAAATATATGTGACATTTTCAGAATAGACCAACAAAGACCACTAACTTAATCTAACCAGTAATGCTATATATCCCAAGCAATTTTAGAGTTATATGGGCTAGAGATTGCAAGCAAAGTAATTATAGGATTTGGGAGTGAATGAGCATAAACCATTGGCGTTGATGGCATAGCAAGAAGGAGAAGGACAAAAGCAATCACTTCTTTATCTGTCAATTTTTTTTTAACAATAACTTTCAAAGACCTTAAATTCACAATCTAGCATAAGTGAAGTTCAAAGAAGCATGATGCTTTTTCAGCATATTGCCATAATTGCAGCATAAGTCATAAAGCCCAACAATTAAAGCATGACTTACTGTCTTGTTACCACTAGTGAAAACTTGGGAGTTGCTCAACTAAAACAGAGTAGGCCAATGGAAAGAATCAAGCAAAGCTAGTTATTAAGCAAATAAGTTTTTAGCTTAATTCAATTTTTCTGCTAGATATATATTACAAGGTTCCAATCAAAATATTGGCAACTTATGAATAAACTGTAATGATACAATATCCATGTAATGCGAACCATATACTAAGATTGAGTCTACTTCAAACTTCATATAAATGAAAATAACAAATGAAACCCTGTGTAAACAATGATAATGAATAATGAAGCATCACAATGTGAAAGATAAACTCGACTAGATTTTATGCTTCAACTCAAGTTTCAAGCTTTGTATATAACACATAAAAGAAAAGAAAATATATTTGCCATTACAACAAACAATTGATAGAAGCTAACCATAAAACCAAGCTCTGATAGAAATATAACCAAATACGAAGGATTTGTAAACAACTCTTTAATAGAACTTAGAGGTAAATTACTTATTTAATATTGTGTCACATTTTAATTTGCCATTAATAAATCATAATTTTTTTTTTTTTTTTGACAATGTGGGGTGAGGGATTCGAACCACTGACCTCGTGGTTATCAATACATCTTTATGCCAGTTGAGCTATGCTCTTGTTGGCATTAATAAATCATAATTAAAGGTCTATATTAGTAGACTTCCTAATTTTATTTTCTTTTCAAGTTAACATCCTAACATAAAATTTTATATAAAATTCATTTCAAATCTATCTCTCTTCCAAATGTGTTAAAAGAATTTAAAATCCTTTCTCAAATTTTAAATCATAGGATTTGAAAATTATTTCTTGAATTTTCTTGGTTTCAAATGGAGGGTTAAACAACGACTTAATTGAAAGAAATTACTAATTTGTTTTTTTTTTTTTTTAAAAAAAAAAAGTCTAACAACATGTGATCAGGGCAGGGAGATTCGAAACTTTTGATCTCTTAACCGAGAGAATACGTCTTAATCGGTTGAGCTATGCTTATGTCTCGTTTTCTCTAATTTTTGCACCACTCTCTTGTTGAATTAAATAACTAAATAAAATTAAGAAAGAATATTTCATTTAAGGATTGATTTTGATTAAAAAAAAATTAAACTTTCAAATTAAATCCAACTCTTAGAAAGTTTATATCGCAAAATTAAAGACAAAGGAGACTTTCTTAGCACCTAAAAATAAGGATGTTGACATGATCAAAGTTTATGTATATATATATAATTTTAAATAAAAATTCAAATACCTTTTCAAAAAGAAAAAAAAAAAATCAACTATTATTGAAAAATATATATAAGAATAGTGGACAAATAAGACTAATACTTATAGCAACCAAAAATAAGTCATTGGTTTTATCCATTGTACCATCTGGTTTCCATGACTTTCTTTTTCTTCCCTCTTTTTCAGGTTGACAACATAACAGCCCTAACCAATAATTAAACATGTGATATAAATATATCTTATTCTAATTATGAAATATGATCATTACAATAAGATTTTATACTTTATTATATATTTAAAAATAGTCAATAATAAATATAAAAATATAGTTCCATGCAAATGAAGCTGATCATTAATGACTATGACCAATTGGAATGTCGAAGGATCGAAAATAAGAATATATTATTCTAAGTACGGGGAAAGAAAGGAAAGTTCTTTGAAGTTTGTTATTTAGTTTTGTAATATGGTAGATGAATAAAAATTACATTTATAATATGTTTTTAGAGAAGGCTTGAAATTATAACGTTGCTTAGAGAGTTAGAGTACATAATTAAATTGCTAGAATTTAGTGAATTTTATGTTAAAGAAAAGTTTTTTTTTTTTTTTTAAATCATATTTTCATTCAAATGGCTAGAACTCTGGTGACATAAGATATAATTGCTTGTGAAATAGAAAACATTTTAAAATTCAATCAAATTGATTTTAATTAATGAATAATTTGTTTTTGTCTTATGTACCAAATTGATTTGATTAATAAATTTGAAATGGTAAAAAGATCTAACTAAACCATTTATGAAGATATGTTTGGGTCGCAATTTTGATAAATTTGAAGTTGGAAAGATTCACTTTATATAGCCTATAAAAAAAATAAATTATAAAAAAAAAACAAACAAATGAGAAAACTAAGAAAGAGAAAAGGAGAAAAATGAGAAAACTTTTTTTATCTCTATTAGTTGTCAAGATCCATGAGCCAATTTTTTTAAAAAAAAAAAAAATCAATTTTGCATAATTGCTATATGTAGATTGGAAAAAAACTTGGTTGCATACCGGTAGGGATATTCTTCTAGCATTCCACCGTTAAAATGTTGACAACTAGGAAAGATAAAAAAAAAAATCTCATTTTCTCCCTTCCTCTCTAGTTGTAAAGATTTTAATGGGGTATGTAGGGAGATCCCTACCTATCGATATACAACCAAGTTTTGTTCATGTGGATTTATCATAATTTGAACGTGAAAATGATTTTTTGTCGTGATGGTGGCTGATTTTGTTTTTAAAATGACTATTATTTCATATATTAAAATAAAATCTCTCCTATTTCAAATTTTTTTGTCCTAAAATGTTGAGAAATGTTGTTATTTTTTCCTTTCTAAAATTTTTGTCATTCTCCAACTTTATTTATCTTTAATTTTTACCGCTCTTTTAAAATTTTCTCTCTAAAGTTTCTATAGTGTATATTTCTAACTTTATTTTCTTTATATAAAATTTGTATTCATTTTTTTTCCTTTTTTGGTTTCTAACTCTCTAATTTTTATGGTTGGGAATTGGAGAGTGCGACCAAAGTCCTACATTGGCAAGATAAGAGGATATTGATCATGAGTTTACAAGAGAAGGCAATTATCTTCATTGATATGAGGTCTTTTGGGTGGAACCAAAAACAAACTCACGAACATTTATACCCAAAGTGGACAATATCGTACCACTAGAGATCTGTATGGTGTCCTAGTCCTTAACATTTATGATTATTAAACGAGCCTAAAGTAACATATTTAAAACTATAAACACCAAATATATAATTTATTCTCTTAATTGTTTTCTTTTTTTTTTTTTTTGAAAACAAATAGACATCATATTAACTCGAAAGACTTCCCCTAAGGGTTACAAAATACTGAAGCTCACATTGAGCTTGTTGAACAATCCAACCAGGAAAGTTCGACGACCACAAACGTGTAGAAAGCGACAAACCCACTTGGGCTAATTCATGTGCTAATGAATTATAATTACGATTGACATGACAATAAATAATTTGCTCGAATGAACCGCCCAAAAGATTTATATCCCAACAGACCGTTGCACAATCCGACTCAGGCTGCTTCTGCTGCAGAAGAACTGATATCAAGGCTAAAGAGTCAGAAAACAGTGTCAAACTTTTGACATCATTCTGACGAGCAAGCTTAAGACCCTCAAGCACTGCAACAGCCTCAGCACACAAAGGAGATGAAAAAATAGGAAATCTTTTATGCATTACTTGTTTCAATTGGCCCTTATGGTCACGAAGCACCACACCAATAGCGCATTTCTTATTCACCACGTCCCATGCCGCATCCACATGCATTATGTATTCTTGGCCTTGAGCAATCAACCTGTTAATATCTTGGATCGACTGAGCCTTCCGACCAATACGCGGATTGGCCGTCTTAAAATCATACAAATAATCATCAATCCATTCACAACGAGCATTAACAGGGGGAACAGGATGATTATGAATGGTGTTATTACGATCATTCCAGATAGCCCAACACCCAACACAAAGTCGCTCTAAAACTGTATCCGTAACAGAGTCCGCTAAATGGATCCATTTATCTTTAATGTCCATGTCCCTATCCCAACCAATTTGGCCTCCCACATCCAACCTTGTCCATATATCCTTTGCTCTATGACACTGAAAAAGTGCGTGGTCTGATGTTTCAGGTACCTCCAAGCACAACGAGCATACCCCATCACCTGGGACATGATGCCTTCCCAAGTTGACAGCACACGGGATGCAACCTTGGAAAGATCTCCAGACAAACAGTTTAATTTTTGTTGGTAGTTGCAGTTTCCACAGCCGAGTCCACCATTTGCGTTCTTTATCCCTACAAGATGGCGAAGCCTCACATTTCAAGAGCATACCCAATTTATACCCACTCTTAACAGAATATACCCCATGCTTGTCATAATGCCAGATCCATGAATCAGGTGCTTGTCGGCTAATTGGAATACGAAGGATCTCCTGTACATCAACCTCCCATAAATCCAAAACGAAGCTTATCCACATCCCAACTTCCCGTTGGGGTGATATAATCAGAAACCATCATATCTACCTGATCCCCTTTCTGTCCTAATACCCTAAATGTGTGAGGCCGAGGAAGCCAAGGGTCAAGGACTAGCTTGATAGATCGCCCATCACCAATATTCTTCCGAAGACCCACCTTTAAAAGTTCCACCCCCCACATGAACCCTTTCCAAAAATAAGAAGAGTTAGATCGTACCTCGGCGTCTAAGAGGGTTGACGATGGAAAATATCGTCCCTTTAGAATTCTAGCAACAGTAGAATTTGGATTGTGGAAGACTCTCCAAGCCTGCTTAGCCAACAAAGCTTGGTTAAAGACTTCCAAATCCCTAAAATTCAACCCACCAATCTCCTTGGGTTTACACAACTCTCCCCACTTACACCAGTGGATACGACGTTTCTGTTCCGTTGTACCCCACCAAAACTTTGCACATAATGCAGAAATTTTGGACAAGATCCCCTTAGGAAGTCGAAAACATCCCATAGCATATGTGGGAATAGCTTGGACGACACTCTTAATAAGAACCTCCTTTCCCCCAGTTGAGAAGAAGCTTTGTTTCCACCCTTGTAATTTTGACCAAACTCTGTCCAGCACACATTTGAACTCCTTGCATTTACCTCTGTGGAATGCTGATGGCATACCCAAGTAAGAGCCTAGACACGTCACCACTTTCATCTGAAGGATAGAACCAAGGTAAGCTCCAGTATCAACAGGCACATTTTTAGAGAAACAAACCATTGATTTGTCCAGGTTAATACATTGACCTGAAGCACGCTCATAATCTAACATAATGGACCGAAAATGCCCAAATTCATAAGCCTTGGCCTTCAGAAAAATGAGGCTATCGTCTGCAAAAAATAAATGAGACACTTTCGGAGCCGAACGAGCAATAGCAATCCCTGCCAAGTCGCGATTCATTGATGTAGCTAACAACGACGCTAAACCTTCGGTACAGAGCAGGAAGAGATACGGAGATAAAGGATCCCCTTGACGCAGGCCTCTAGATGCCTCAAATCTACCCCTTGCTTGTCCATTAACAATGATAGAAAAAGAGGCTGTAGAAATACAATCCATAATCAACTCAATCCACTCACCAGGAAACCCAAGTTTCTCCATGACAGCACCCAAATATCGCCATTCCACCCTGTCATATGCTTTGCTCATATCCAATTTCAATGCAGCAAAACCAGTTTTCCCTTTCCTCTTGGAATTCAAAAAATGCAAGGTTTCTTGACCAATTATCATGTTATCCGAAATAGACCTACCCGGAATAAACGCTGATTGACATTCATCAATGACCGAGTTCAAAACATTCTTCAACCGATTTGCAATAACCTTTGTAACAATTTTATAGGAAACATTACACAGGCTAATAGGTCGGTAATCAGATACTAACCTCGATTGATGTTTCTTTGGAATGAGAACCAAATTTGTATGATTCCACTCCTTTATTGAGCGCTTCCGATTTAGAATATCCAGACAATTGTCCACCGTTTGGGCCCCCACAATCTCCCAATATTTCTGATAAAAGAGAGCTGGGAATCCATCCGGACCCGGGGCCTTAGTAGGATGAAAGCCCTTAATCGCCTTTTCCACCTCCTCTCTTGAGAAACCAGCAGTTAGAGCTTGACTCATCGCTGGAGTAACACGTCGTGGGATATGATGCAGAACCCTCCCCAAATCCTCTACAGAAGGATTTCGGGTACAGAAAATATCTTTAAAGTAGGATTCAAAAACAGAATGAATCTCAGCATCCCCCTCCTGCCACAACCCATTCGCATCCTCCACACCCCGAATCTCATTACGCCTCCTTCTTGCCGAAGCCCGCTGATGGAACCACTTGGTATTGCGATCTCCCCACTTCAACCAATTCTCTCTTGATCTTTGCTTCCAATACATTTCTTCTTCTAGCAAGAGGTCATCCAACTGTCGTTCAAAATGATGAATCTTCGCAAAATCAATAGGCACCGGCCTATCATACTCCATTTTTATCAAATTCTTAATCTTCCATAGATTTTCCTTCCTCGCATATAACTTTCTTTGACCCCATCTTCCTAAAGCCGAAGCACACTTACGGAGACTATGATGAAGTTCCACCACATTACCATCTTGACCAGACCAACGACCACTATCAGCAATAATCTTACGGCAATCGTCGTCCTGAGTCCAACATTCCTCAAACTTAAAGGTGCGATTCACCTTCCTGCACTGATGCCTGACAGCATTGCCTTGTACACAGAGTTCTACTGGCCGATGATCTGACTTAGCCCAATCCCGATTAATAACATTGCAATGCGGCCAAAGAGAAAGAAAGCCCTCATTTGCCAAAAAGCGATCAAGACGAAGAAACATTTGGTCCCCTGATTGGCGGCGATTACACCATGTGAATTTATTACCACTGAACCCCAAATCCATCAAACCACAATCATCCAATGTCTCACGAAAATTCTGAATAAGGCGTTGATCACGAATTGCCCCACCTGATTTCTCACGATCCCACAGTATCTCATTAAAATCCCCCCCAAGAACCCACGGGGTGGCATCATTGTTTTGGAGTCTACGAATCAAATTCCAAGTATGGGTACGCAAATTAGCATCAGGCTGACCGTAGATTCCGGTAAACCTCCATCCAATATTATTCCAGACAATAAAAGCATCAATATGATGGATCGAAAAACTTCGTATAGACACGTCAACATCATTTTTCCACATTAGGCACAAACCCCCACTCAAACCAACTCGATTAACAATAAAGCATCCAGAATAATTCAAACGCAGCTTCAATTTATTCAAAACGAACGAAGAACATTTAGTCTCAGAAATAAAACATAGTTGGGGACTAAGGCGACCTATCTCGTCGCTAACATTTCGGAATGCCCATGGGCTCCCTAAACCACGGACATTCCAACACAATATTTTCATGGTTTCGGGCGGGGCTGCTCTGCAGTCCCCGCCTGATTACACTCATTGGACTCAATTCGCGGACGCTTCAAATTTTCTGGCGAAAATAAAATAGGTCCATTCTTCCGCTTGTTAAATTCCTCGAGCACTGAAAGATTCAGACCGGCTGGAACAAACCCCGCACGAGCACGTTTCTTCCATTGATACCCTTGGCCTTGTTTTTTCCCTTCCTTCTTCACCGAAAGCCCATTCTCAGAAGCATCAACAATGGGCTTAATATGATCCATCAAGGACTCGAAATTGTTGGAGTGATATTCAACAGACCCAATGGGAGTTTCACTTGGAAGATCTTCATCCATAAAAGGCCCATTATCAGCTAAAGGCCCATTCATCCCACTCCTTGGCAAACCACTAGAACAATCCAACGGCTTCTCATTCACCTCCCCAAATTTTGCAGCACATAATTCTCCCAATAAAGAGTCCTCAACCGAAAACAGCTTGGCCCCATTCACTTCTCCATTAATAGCCTCTGAACGGTTTTGAGAAGATTCAGGGACAACCGGTGGAGTTGGAAATTTAGCTTTAAAAGCCTCATTAAAGGCTTTTAATTTCCCTTTAGTAACAATCTCTCTCCACGTAACGCCTTCGTTCACATCCTTGACCAGAGAGGGAGCTTCAGCCGCCGTACCAATCGCCGGAACAGAGTAAGCTGATAGCCGACCCTCCATCGACGAAGATGCACCCCACGAGACCTTCGAACCAACCTGATTCTCAACAACAATCTTCCCTTTCCCTTTGTCCATCGCACGCACGTTGCCAGAAAGCGAGTACCAAGCCGCACCAACACGAACATGTCCAGAATCACGACGAGGACTAAGCCGCAAACCACCATACGCTGGACGATTGAACCGAACCATAGATGCCAAACCCGCCGGACAACGGGTCTGAATATGAGGAATTCCAAGACCCGTCGCCGATCCGCCTGCCGGAATGCTTGCCAGAAGGACCCCTTTAGCATCAAAACGAAGCCAATCACCATAGTTCATCAACGAACAATGCGATCTATCAGCTGATAACAATTGCCCACAATCTTTATGAAGATGACCAATAATCCCACAAAAGAAACAATATTCCGGTAATTTTTCATATTGAATCGGAATCCAACTACCTCCCATGGAATCATCAAGAATAATTTTAACGCCTCGCCTAAGAGGATGCGAAATATCTACCCGAATACGAACTCGCAAGCTTGCTCCCATGTGATGGAAACCATTCCTGCCGTCGACATCTTCGAACTCACCGATCGCATTTCCAAGCCTCTCCGCCATTTCCTGATTATACCAGTCAAGAGGGAGGTCATAGAAATGGACCCAAAATGAAACCGATGAAAACCGATAATCTGAAGGTTTGAGACCACGAATTGGAAGCTCCAAAATTAAAAGGAACTTATCAAAAATCCAGGGCCCCTGCTTCAATACCCGCCTCCTATCATCCTCATTATCGAATCTGAAAATAAAGAGATTTCTGCCCAACAATTCAACCCTCAGGCCATGGGTAACTTTCCAAGCGGGAGCAAAAGTCTTTCTCATCACCTCCGCAGCTAGAAAGCGGTGAGATTGGAGCTTCCCAATCAAGCAACACCCGAGCAAAAGCCCAGTTCGCTCCACAGCTGAACGGTCAGCCGCCACCGATACTTCCTCCTCCACCGAAGTCAAACTCAATCTCGACCAATCTTGGACAAGCGACATAGGATCCATTGTCCCCAGAAAAAAAACCTCCCCAAAGCGAAAAAAAACAATGAAGAGGAAAAAAGCAGGCAGATAGAGAGATAGGAATTACCACCAGATTTGATGAACGATGCCCACCTCGAACCTCCTGAAATAGCCGCTTCACGGCTAAGAAATCACTGCCCCAGCCTGGCAGATTTGGAAACGGATGGAAAAAGAATGAAAACGGAAACCACATCATCGGAATTACCAGATTTCCGACCATGATTCGCGCCCATTCAACCCCTGAAAAAAAGCCCTTCATCGCCGGTAAACGCCCAAAGCGAAATCCCAGACGAGAGCATAGTGGTTTTACAAGCGAGAGACTTAATTATTTCTCTTAATTGTTTTCAAAATTAGTTAAAATTTCAAAAGTGTTTAAAACAAATGGTAACAACCAAAGATAGGATCGTTAGTAAGGATCAAATACTAAAAACAAAACCATCATTTGCCCTTTATATTTTGTGCTAAAATATATTTTGATGACAACATGTTTATGTTTATGTTTATGTTTTTCTTTGCAAAGATAAAATTTTGGATGTAAATAACACTAAACTGCATAATTGCAGGATTTGAACTATCACCATGAAGTTGATGACAATATGTTATCAATAGTGATTATACTATAATTTAAAGTTTGCTGGTTAAATAAAGAAATCCATATTTTAGTGGACTTTTTTTTTTGGTGTTGGGGTCCAACATGCAAAATAATTTAATGTGGATTATTCTAGAAAGCAATTGTTTATGGTAGACATATAATTTTTAATTTCTTACTCATTCTGGATTTCAATTAAGAAGTGACAACTACATTATATTAGTCCATAATTTCTTAAGGGATAAACTAACAATAATTTTAATATAACTTTGTAAAGTATATGTAATATCACAAATTTGATGCTGACAATTTGAACATTAAACACATTAACCAATCCAACTATGTTCATAACTAAAAAAGAAGGAAAAAATAGGGGAGAAAAGAATCCACTAATAAACAAGAATTAAGAAGTCAAGCTCAAGAGTTCTTCCAAGTACTCAACACCCAAATCCTCAAAAACAACAACTTTCTTCTTCTTCATCTTCTTCTCCATCTTCTCCACCTCCGCCATCTTCTTCCTCCGTATCGAGTGGCGGCGCTTGAGCGCCAAGACCGGCGAGCACCCGGCCTCCCACCGGTACTTCATCTCTCGGAGCGACTCCCGGACGACCTCCACCGGAAAATTGAGTGTGGCCAATGCCCCTCTCATGCAAAATGCGGCTTGGTCATAGGCCAACGCCGCGGCCTCCGCACTCTCAAACGTCCCCAACCACACCCTCACCCCTTGTCGCGTCGAGTCCCTAATCTCGGCCGCATACTTCCCCCACGGCCGTCGCCGTACCCCTCTATACGCCCTCTCCTCCTGCTGTGGCTGATCATCCTGCACGACCACGACGTCGCTCACACTCCCTTCTTCCAACTCCTCCTTAACTTGCACTATCGGAGACGAGCAAGAGCTCGAATCCGACGACGAGGACGTCCTTCCGACGGCGGTGAAAAGCATATCAGCCAGCAGCATCTCTTCCAAGTAGTTGAAGTCAAATGAGAGATGGGGATTCAAGAAATTTTCTTGGTAACCAAACGGATCATTCTCAATTACGGACATGTTTTTGTGTGTTGATATGGATGAGGGTGTGGTTTTGGGTTTAATTGTGACCAAAATTGGAAAGCTGAGAAAGGGTTTTTATAAGAGAGAAATAAATGAAAGAAGGAAGAAGAAGGAAGGGTTTTTATGATATGTATGAAAATAAAATAATACAAAGTTGGTGGTATAAAAATGGAAGGACCACATAGAAAGGAAATAACTAATAAGGCACGTGGGTCAAAGGATTATGTTTGAGCCAAAGGGGCGGCTGGCTGAGGATGTGGTCTGGTCTGGTCTGGTGTGGTGGATCTAAACTCTCAACTGTCAATGTCGTTTTTGCTGACCAAATACTGCCTTCTAGCTACTTCTAGGGTTTCTTTTTTACCCTATCTTACATTTAACGTACGATACAAATGTCGTTTTTACAAATTTCTCTATCTTACATCTAACGTACGATACAAATGTCGTTTTTACAAATTTCTCTATCTTACATCTAACGTACGATACAAAATTACTTGCC
Source organism: Luffa acutangula (assembly GCA_036850905.1). Lineage (NCBI taxonomy): Eukaryota > Viridiplantae > Streptophyta > Magnoliopsida > Cucurbitales > Cucurbitaceae > Luffa > Luffa acutangula. The sequence continues at coordinate 48,093,078 of CM072090.1, forward strand.
TCATTGCGCATCGGAAACATGCACCTAATAATTTCTCTCAAAGCTAATAGAGGATAATTTTTACCCTTCTCAATTTATTTAGAACATCCATTTAATTTGTTATATAGATTCGAATATATCAAAACTTTATGAGTGGGATTGGTTTATGGGTGAAAGGAAAACAATGAAATTAAAAATTGTATTTTGATCAATGAAGAGTTTTCAAATATTGCGAATATAATGTGGTCTCTCACACATATATAGGTAACTAAAATATGAATTTTATTCAGTAATTCTTTTTAGATTATATTTACTCTGTTGTTTGAAAATAAGTAAAATTGGGCGCCTGGCTGGCGAGTGTTTGGTTTTAATTGATGATGAATTGCGAGCTAGATTGTGACTGTCCTTTTAGCGTGTGGTGGTTTTTGGTTTTGCTATTTTCAATTTTCCTATGTAATTAATGTGACGGTTTTCTTGACATTGAATGGAATAGTGTATTTGGGTGACTTAATTGCGTGTTTGGGAGTGATTTTAAAATGATTAAAATCATTTTTGTCATAGAAGAGCGTGTTCAATAATTCAAAATAAATTTTGATAATATTAAAAACACGTTTAAAAGTGTAAAATCAAATATGAAATTGATTTTGAATAATTACAGACATGTTTCGAGGTGACTTCTAACATGACAAAAGTTATTTTAAATGTTTCGAAATCACTCCCAAACATGCACTAATTGAATGCAAATGTGTGTACGTGTGTATATAACACTACAAGAAAATCTAGTTCTGCCGACGAGTTTTCTCTCGACGCACAGCGACGGAGTCGGTAGAAGGCATTTCTCCCGACGCCATCAAAAGGACGTCGCGAGAAAGAGCATGGGGACACTTTCTCTCGACGCCGCTGTAGTGGCGTCGAGAGAGACTATATCTCTCTCGACGCCATTAGTATTGGCGTCGAGAGAGACTATATCTCTCTCGACGCCATTAGTACGGCGTCGAGAGAAAGTCTATCTAATGCTCGGTGGGGAGACTTTCTCTCGACCCCGTACTAACGGCGTCGAGAGAGACACGCCAATACTAATGGCGTCGAGAGAGACAAGTCTCTGCCGACGCGGTTAATGACGACGTCGGCAGAGACTTTTAAAAAAGCCCTAATTTCGAGCTTCTTCTCCACTGATACACACAGCCCCTAAAAAACTCTCCAAACCCCTCTGTCGCGCAGCCCTCTTGCAGTCTCGCCGTCCGCCGTCCGCCGTTCGTCGTGCCTCGTCGTCCGCCGTCCGCCGTCCGCCGTGCCTCTTTCTTTCGTCTTTTGATTTTTTATTCAAAGTAAGTTCCCAAAATCCTTTTTAATTAGTGTTCCTTAAGGCTCTCTCCATGAACCTATTTAAAGGTATAAGTTGTTTAGGGGTTGCATTTAGCCAATTAAAGTTGTTTAGGGGTTGCATCTTATTGAATTTTTTCTTATTGAATTTTCAATTTAAATCCCAATCACATCTTGAATACTCCTCCAAGGATTCATCAAGGGTTTCAATAAGTCTCTTATAGACTCAAATTGATTGGGTAGTTGTCGAAATTTGTGCTCCAAGCTTGACTTTGGACTATCGAAGTCAAATTAGGATGAAAGTTATGAAAATAGCTCAATTGGTTGACTTGCGAAAATAGCAGTTTTAGGGCAAATTGCCACTGCAATTATCTTTGCCTTGTGGAGATTCCAGCTGCAATAAAAATCTAACATTTCTTCTTATTGAAGTTTATGCTTGAAACTTCTCTTTTAAAAGAGTTCCAACTTGAATCAAACTCTACACGTGTTACATTTTCCAAACTAACGAAAATGATTCCTTGTAAAATTATCCATTAATTCTTAACTGATGTTTGTATTAGAAGACATACTAAAGCAATAATGGAGTGGCAAATGTCAAGCAGTAAAAAAGGATGACAAGAAGTAGTGTAAGTCCATCTAATCTAATATCAAAAGCTAAAGAACTGGAAATACCAGTTTTGAAACCTACTTCCAAAATTGGGGAGTGGGCTTTGCAGCATAATAAGCTCTCTGTAATGCAGCTTCCTATTCTTTAGTCCACCCGTGTCTAATCCCAACCACACCATCCTCTCGCTTTCTTTTCCTTTTAGCCACTGACTTCTTTTCCATTTCTCCATCAACTACTTGTGTTCTTTCACCTTTTATTACAATTTTTGCCCTCCTTTATTTTGATTAATCTTGATTAAAGAATACATATTTAAAAGTACTAAAATAAAAAATATATACATCTTTTACAATTAGGTTATTAGATACTCCACTCCATCCATTTTGCTCGTGTCTCACTAAAGACTTCAAATTACTTAAATTTCTACCAAAGCTCCAAAGAACTGTATCGATATCTATATACTAATATTAAATACTTAAAATATAACTCGATTAGGTTATTAGGTACATGAGAAACAACTTTAAGTCCATTTTCAACACATTAGAACCTTGTTCATTGGTTTGTTGCTATCCTGTATGGTAGCACATTGCATGTATTTTGCTTGTAAACTTAGGGAATTTTGGCTAATCACGTGTTTGAATGGTATAGAAAATTAGGGATGATTACTATCCCTAATTGTCATACTAAAAAACAACACGTACTAAAAACAAATAATTCTATCAATGAATCCTAAATTCAACCCGTATCTCGAGGCAAACTATAGATCTATAAATCTATATCTTCGAGCCGACAATGAAGCCCACGCCTAGGCCTCGTGTCAGAACAACTTCAGAAGCATAGTTTGAAAAAATGCACAACCATGAAATTAACCTTCTTACCATCTCCAACAGGTTTTAATATCTAACAACGATGAGTAGGGAATGGATTAAACTAAGAGACAAGTTCTCAACTGAGTATAGAGAAGGTGTAGCACAATTCCTAGAAATAGCAAAGTTTCACGTTACCAGTCTAGGAAAAACTCGTTGTCCTTGCAAGCACTGTATGAATGCAATGTGGCAATCATTAGAGGGGGTGGAGCGACATCTATTCACATACAGGATATCTCCCACTTATAGTCGATGGATTCATCATGGGGAACCAGTGGACTTGTCCGAAGGATTTGCGGTTCGAACAAATAATTCAATACCAAGTGATCAAGATTTAGGTACTGATGTGCATGGTGCTGGGAACGAGGAAAACGAACTGTTGAATCTTCTATATGATCTACAGACTCCAATTGGTGATGCGAATGTAGACGACGAAAACATTCAGAGTGAGATGCCCACTAATGTCCATGCGACTGAGACTTCAACTTCAAGCTTATTTGACGAATTAATGAATGAAGCCCGTGATCAGTTATATCCTGGTTGTACCCGATTTTCTTCATTGTATTTTCTGGTAAAGTTGATGCATATGAAGGTCATGAATGGATGGAGTAACAACTCATTCGATATGTTGTTGGAGTTCTTGAAAGAGGCATTGCCTAACGGCCCAAAAATACCCTCTTCATTTTATGAATCTAAAAGAAAGTTACGTGATTTAGGGCTAGGATATGAAACCATACATGTTTGCAAGTATGATTGCATATTGTATTGGAAAGAGTTTTCCAACTGTCAAGACTGTCCAGTGTGTGGAGAGACTCGTTATAAGGTTAACGATAAAAAAGGTAAGAAGATTCCACATAAGGTGTTACGTCATTTTCCACTGATCCCTAGGTTGAAGCGGTTGTTCGCATCAAAACATATTGCTTCTGAAACGAGATGGCATAAAGAGAAGCGTGTTGAAACAGAGGGTGTGTTACGACATCCAGCTGATGCTGAAGGGTGGAGGCATTTTGACCGTGAGTTTCCTCAGTTTGCTTCAGATGCACGAAATGTTCGTTTGGGCTTAGCTTCAGATGGGTTTAATCCATTCGGAAATATGAGTACCTCATACAGTATGTGGCCTGTGGTTCTAATTCCTTATAATTTGCCACCTTGGAAGTGCATGAAGGAGACAAATTTCTTCATGTCTCTACTGATTCCCGGGCCTAAGTCCCCTGGTAAAGAGATTGATGTTTACATGCGTCCATTAATAGAGGAGTTAAAGGAGTTATGGGACAGTGGTGTGCGCACCTATGACTGTGATTTTAGTGAGTACTTTCAACTACGTGCAAGTTTATTGTGGACTATCAACGATTTTCCCGCGTATGGTGACTTGTCCGGATGGAGTACAAAGGGTTATCAAGCATGTCCCATTTGTAAGGAGGATACATCATCGTTTAGAATTCGAGGAAAAATCTCGTACATGGGACACCGACGTTATCTTCCTCATGACCACCGTTGGCGTAGAAGTAAGCAACACGACGGGCGTGTAGAAGATAGATCTCCCCCAGTGGCATTGAGTGGAGAAGAGATCTTAAGTGAAGTCAGCCGAATAGATTTCCTCGTGCTTAGTAAACATCCAAGCAAGCAAGACAAGAAAAGGAAGCGAACCTTGAATTGGAATAAAAAAAGTATTTTCTTCGAACTTCCATACTGGTCAAAGCTCCTATTGCGACACAAATTGGATGTAATGCACATAGAAAAGAACATTTGTGACAACTTGGTCGGTACACTATTGAATATTGATGGGAAAACAAAGGACACAACAAAAGCGAGGTTGGATCTAGAAGATTTAAAAATTCGCAAAGACTTACATCTGCAACATGTCGGCAGTCGTATTGTCAAGCCACATGCTGCATATACGTTGACATCCACTGAGAGGATCGCCTTTTGCAAATTTTTGAAATCAGTTAAATTTCCCGATGGTTTCGCATCGAATATATCTCGCTGTGTTAGTGAAAAAGATGGAAAAATATGGGGGATGAAAACCCATGACTCACACGTTTTACTCCAGAGGTTGCTACCGATTGGTGTTCGAGCTTACTTACGGAAGGACGTGTCAACCGCTATCATTGAATTATGTGCATTCTTTCGTGACATTTGTGCGAAGACAATACGTGTAACTGACTTGGATCGTTTACAATCAGATATTATCATCATCCTTTGCAAGTTAGAGAAAATATTTCCACCGGCCTTCTTCGATGTGATGGTGCATCTTGCTGTTCACCCGCCTGATGTAAAGAAACCGGTAGGCCCACACGCTACCAGATTCAGCTTGGCCATCGGGACTGCAGTTCGTGAGAATATTCCCGTTTGTTTGGCTACTTGGAATGATGTGACCCAGGACATGAAGGACGTCGTCATAGCTCGATTGTTGGTGTGTTCAAATTCCCACATTGTTACTATTTTACTTATTACATTATTTAATACTTTGATCCATTTGTTTCGTTTGTGCAGCAACATTTCATATTGGACTTGTCAAGTATACCTTTGTTAGGCTTCATCGATCACACGATAATGAATTCCTTCAAGGAGTATAGGGGGCAATTATCAAAACACTACAAGAGTTTTGAATCTCCTGAAGAGGCCCGCAGAAACCCACCGAAGAGACTGAATGATGCAATAGATGATTGGCATCACCTCTGCAGTAGGTTTGAAGATCCGGAGTGGAAGGTAATCAATGTATTGAATATTTAGGCTATTTACAAACGTTCAAATGTTATGGTTTGCTCTAATATTTAGGCTATTTACATTTCACATTTTATTGTTTTGCTAGAACCAATCGCAAAACGCATCTACGAGCCGATCAGCCCTCTCATTCAACCATAAGGCTGGATCGAAATCTTTCATCAATTTACAACATGAGTTGGTAAGTTGTATGTCCTTACGTTTTACGTACTTTATTTGTCTTTTTGGTAAATTTATGAATTTCATTCATAATGTCTTTGTGGTGCAGAAGGAGAAAGAGGGGCATGATGTGGGTCCAATCGAGCTGTTCGAGCATACCCACTCGAGAGATGGGAAGTGGGTCAATCAGGCCGCTGAAGATGCACATGTAAGTATGAAATCACGTGTTTTTTTTATTTGGGGGTTTATATGCTTTAATTATACCTTCGTTGTGTTACAGGCGAAGATGGTGTTCATGCGAGATGCTCCCACACAGGATGGGTCCGAACCGCTCTCGCCGCCAGACATTGTTGAAGAGGTATTGGGTAAGAGGCCGGGCTGTGTGAAGGGAATGGGATGGGGGTCGAAGCCTCCGAGATCAACAAAGAGTGGCAGATCCTCAAGCTCGGGACCCACACAACGAGAGCTTGAACAGCAGCAAATGATATTGAATCTAACTTCGCAGGTAAAAGAATACAAAGACCTTACCGACAACATGATGCAACGTTAGTCAGATCAGGAAGAAACACTAAGGGAGTTGAAAAATATTATTAAAGAAATGACGGACTCACGGCAGGACAATACACAAAATTAGGTATGCCCTCAATTTAAATTGAGCAATTATCTTAATGTAGGATGATTTAATCAATATGTAGAGTTGTTAATACGAGACCTGACTCGTATGCTGATTGTTGTGGAGTTCTATTGATTTGAAGTATGAAGGAGTTAATTGAAATGTTATAGGAGTGTTATTTTTATGTTTGTAGGTGTTTTAAAAATTTTGGGTTAGCCATATGTATGTCGTTATGCTGCCGAAATTTCTGGATAGTTGTTAATACTTATTCATCTTTTTGTTTTCAAAACCACTTTGTTTACTTGAATCCTGAATTTCCATCACCAGGTGTTCGGGGAGGATCACAAGACACTTCACATTGTCCAGAAGCACGTGAGTTCAAGTTGATTTTCTCAATAGTGTATGTTGGTGGGGCCAAGGAAGTTTTTTTTTTTTTTTTTTTTTTTATCTTTAGTTGTGTTTAGGTTGTTTTTTTGTTCTCAGTGGTGTAATATGAATGGATATTTGTCTCCCTTTCTGGATATTGATGTATAAAGCAGTTTCAGTTAATGACAATTTCTCTTTAGGTTTTATCTTTTTCCTATCCGTCTTCTTCATGTGATGTTTAAATCATTATTTGTCAATACTTCTCCATATCTGGAAATTCATTTGAATTGGTGTTTAGCATGTGATTTAATATATTATTGAAGTCATCGGATGAATCTTGGTCACCACTTATTTTAGATAACAAACATTTTACTATTAATGGAACAAAAAAGATTATTTAATACAATTAGTAAAAAAAAAAAAAAGATTCTGCCGACGCCATACATGTGGCGTCGGCAGAATTTCATCTAGCAGATTTCTGCCGACGCCACGTGTCGGCGTCGGCATAAAGGGGTTCTGTCGACGCCGTCGCGTCGGCAGAAATTGTCCCACCTATAGTTCTCTCGACGCGGTTTTACGGCGTCGAGAAAAACTGTTTCTGCCGACGCCGTTTATAAACGGCGTCGACAGAAATTCTGCCGACCGGGTTTTTCCGACTATCTTCCCGACGTACCAAACGGCGTCGGGAAAGGGTAAATTTCTTGTAGTGTAAGTCATTGGGTTAAATTAATAACCAAAAGTGTTTTGCGAACTTGGTAATTAAAACATCTAAACTTTCTTTTTTTTAGTATATCAACATTTGGGGGTGGGGGATTCGAAGCTTTAACCTCATGGTCGATGGTACATGCCAATTACCACTGAGCCAAGTTCGCTTTGACAACATCTAAACTTTCTTAAAATGATGTAGGTTTGAAATTTCATCCCCATATATATAATGGGGATATGTTCTTACAAAAGGAAAAAAAAAAAAAAAGGAAAAAAGGAATAAAAGACATGAAAGGATAAAATTAAAGAGCCAAAAGTTTCCTAGCAGAAAAGTATTAGATTTAATTAAAGAGTTTTTTTTTTTTTTTTTTTTTTGAAACAAGAGTGTTTCTCTCTTCTTAAAACCAAGAATATGATTATCATATTAAAAAGAAAAACCATGAATATGATATGTTAAAGGGTTTAGCACAAAAATGACTTATTATTATTACTACTAAAATTAGAATTGGTAATGTTTAATAAAATTAATATATTTTAAGACAAAAAAGAAAAGGTAAAAACTTTTCCTTTTCCTAAATATGTTGAATATATAGATCAAGGCAAGTTGGAGAAATGAGGATTATTCTTTCCATCTTTCAACTTTCCTAAAATCAATGAGTCCAATAAAAACAACTTTCAGATTATCTTTGATTATATCAAATAATATATATAAATATATATAATCCAAATGTGAGCAGCGCTCCTAACCATATGAGCAAGTGGAGAGAAAAAGTTTAAAATCCCACATGTTCTTTAAAGGAAAGAGAAAATTTTTTTTCTTATGGTTGCAATTTTTGACTAAATTATACAAATTATCCTAACGGTTTTTTTTAAACATTTTTAAATTATAATTATCCTCGATCATTTAATTTGGTTTAGAAAAAGTCCCTTTAGAATGCGTAATGAAATTAAAAAAAAAAAAAAAAAAAAAAAAAAAAAGAAAAAAGAAAAAGAGTTGAAAATTTTAAAATGTTAAAGTAAAATTGAAACCATATCTATAGGGTTATAATTAGAACATACATATTGATTTGATTTAGTCTAGAACTTTATAACTTTTATTTTTTTTTTCGTACAATAATTTTTAGTTTCTTAACGTTTAGTAGTGTGTGAACATTTTATTTTTGACTAAAAAAATGTTTAATTAGTAATAATTTGCAGCTTTTCTTTTCTTGTTGAATATTCAAATGACTATTTCCTAGAATTGACAATTGAAATTCAGCCTTTTCTCTTTCATATGTTCTAGAATTTTTTCACCTGTAAACTCTAATATTTCATCTAATTGTGCGTAGCTCAATTTATAAAATAAAAGCACGAGTTTTCTAAAATTAACTTCTTTTTTTTTTCAAATTTAAAATTTAAGAAAGATTTCAAGATTTTTAGTTTAATTTGATGATTTTTAATTCTTAGAACATAAATATATCTTTTTGTTTGAGAACGGAGGTTGAATTAGATATAGTAAAGTTTTTTTTTATTTTTTTTTATTTTTTTTAATTTCATGTGATGTCATTTACTATATATTTTTTTAAATAAAAAAAACAACTTCAATTATCAACCTGAATATAGACAGTTCAAATTGATTAGATAATATCTCGACTCATTAAATTGTGACTTCAAATCACCTCTTCTACATTTGTAATGACCACATTTGGAATGTAATACTAGAAGAAAGAAGAAGGAAAAAGAAAGAAAAAAAAAAAAAAACCTTTTTAATCTCTAAGTTTTGAGAAATAAGTTTTAAAGGTCCCTAAATAGATCGTTTTAGTCCCTGAGTTTTGAAAATTGTGTTTTGGTCCCTCATATTATTATTAAAAAAAATTAAATTAATACTTTCAAATTTTTAATTAATAAAAAAACCATTCAATATTAAAAAATAATAAAAAAAATTTATTTTAAAAAAGTTGAAAACATAACATGAGGGATCTTTTAACCCTATGTCTAATTTCTCAAAACTCAAGGACTAAAAAAGTCAATTTTGAAAACTTAGAGACCTTTTAAACTTATTTTTCAAAATTCAGAGACTAAAAGGTCTATTTTCAAAATTTAGAGACCAAATGCACATATTCCTCCAAACTCAGGGATCAAAAAGTTATTTTTCCCAAAATTCATTATTTGGAACTTCTACAATATTAAATATGATATGAATTTTGGAACTTCTACAATATTAAATATGATTAATTTGGAATTTGAGGAATATGTTGCAACAACAATATGTAAATAGTGTAATTTACTATTCAAATTTTGTGTTGGCTTGGTTATGAAAGTGTGCATAATTCAACGACATGACATGTAACCTCCACCAAGATATCATAGGTTTGAATCCCCTAATCTCCGAATATTAGTTATCTTAATTTTTTTTAGTTCAACAATAATTTGAGTGGGTATTTGAATATTTGACCTCTTGGTTGATGGTATATGACAACTATTGTTGCAATAGGTTCAGGCTACTAACCTTTTTTTTTAATATAGTAACTATAATCTACATATATAATGCATCTATAACTCTACATTTTTTTTTAAAGTAGAAGTATAAATTTGCTAATAAAAAGGAAAAAAAAATGCCAATTCTAGGAGATAATTGGTATTTCGAAAGGTTTTCTAAACTTGCGAATTAAAGAGATTTTGACATTTTCTTGGGAGAACAATAGGGAGGTAGGGATCTCTCTATACACCGCATTAAAATATTAACAACTAAAAAGAGAAAAGTAGAAAATAAGAAAAAAAAAATGATCTCTCCAAATTGTCAACATTTTAATGGTGGTATGTAGGAAAATCTCTACTACCATCATTAACATTTTTACAATATGCTGATTTTTTTTGTAATATTTATCTAGATACAAATTAATTATAAATCCTTTAAATATAACTAAATAATTGAAGTTAAAATAATTTACAAATATTTTTATTATGATTTTTTTTTTGTTGCAAAGGCAAATTACAGATATTGTAACAGCTAATTTTTTTTTTTCCTTTTTGGAGTACATGACAACTAACATTCTTAATCATAATGAAATATTATATTTTATTTTTATATCTATAATCTATAGGGAAATTGCAATGGGTAGCAAAAAATATTAGGATATTTACAAATCTAGCTATGATTTTTTAGGTTTGCAAACATAGCAAAATTTTAAAAATCTGATTTCCATTTTTTTTATTATTCCAGTTTTACCCTTGTTGGTATATCAACAGGTATATTAGTAGTATATCTGATATACTTTATATTTACTGATATCAGTTAACTAATATACCAAATTTGATATACTTGAATGAATACAATGATATACCTAATATATACTTGATAGGATAAGCATAACATTTGATATACTTGATTAAATGTTGATATATCAATGATATACTTAATATGTTACTTTCTTTACTTATATTTGTTATGATTTCTTTTCTCTTTATTGAATTATGTTGTGTTATTTACATCTTTTAAAATGAAATGTCCTGTTATGAAGGTTGATATACCATTGATATACCTAATTCGTTTTTTTTTTTTTTAACTTACCTCATTTTTTATACTAAAATAATTAATAACATTGATATACCTGATTAAGAGTAGCTAAATACATCAATGATATACTTGTAATTAAGAAAAAAACCACTGATATATATTTTTAATTTTTGGTGTATTATGAAGGTCATGGAATGCAAAATTTGTTATAAGTATATCAATAAGATGCAATTTTAAGTATATCATTAGTGTATTAGTAGTCACTAAGATATACACATTCAACCAAGACGTTAGAGGTTTAAATCCCCTACCACACATATTGTGTCCAAATAAAACTAATATTTCTAATTCTTTATTGATGAAGTATATCAAAGATATCTAAAAAAAGCTCATGTGTATACTTCATAAATGAAGTATATTATATTCACAAAATATACATCTGATATACTTTATATTTAGTATATCAGTTGATTGATATACCCAATATCTAGTATATCAGAACACTAAATAAATGAATGATGTACCTGATATACAGTATATCAATAACACCATTGATATACTTTTTAAAATTCCAGCGTGTTTTAGGGGTTTTTTTGACTTTTCAACTTTAATGCTTAGGCGGGCCCACGTTTTTTTGCTATATTTGCAACATTAAAAAACTGATGACATGGTTGCAAATTCCATATTATTTTTTGCTATTCTTGCAATTGCCCCTAATCTATAATATATTAGCAAGGATCCGTGAAAAACATTTTTAGACTAAAATACCCCTGTAAATCTAAGATAATTACATAATTAGTTTTAAAATTCCAGAATCAAATTTCGTAATTTGATAAAAATCAAAATATAATGTATTAAAATTCAAAATAAGGCATATTTGCATTAAAAAAGTTAAAAACCAATTTGAAATTTAATATCAAATTTTGAAAACAAAAATCTTAAGATAATTATTTTAATTAAATATAATTATTTTAATTAAAAAGAAAAAAGAAAAAAAAAACACTACGTGATGATAAAAAAAAAATTACTTTCACGAATTTAATAGGAAACCCAATCATGAAAATTTGAAAAAAAAAACAAATCTTAAGATAATTATTTTAATTAAATATAATCATTTTAATTAAAAGTATATAAAAAAAAAGAATAAGAAACCCATTACGTGAGAATAACAAAAAAATTAAAATTTGAAAAAAACAAATCTTAAAATAATTATTTTAGTTAAATCTAATTACTATAATTAAAAAGTAAAAGATAAAAAATAATATACACTCTATCCAAAATCTAATCAAATTAGAATTTGAATCTAAATTCCCTCCATGAATTATCTTAAGATTATTATTTTAGTTAAATATAATTATTTTAATTAAAAAGAAAAAAACCCCTACGTGAAGATAAAAAAAAAAATACTTTCACAAATTTAATATGAAAACCAATCAAAAAAATTTGAAAAAAAAAACAATTGTAAAGATAATTATTTTAATTAAAAAAGTAAAAAAAAAAAAAAAAAACCACGTGAGAATAACAAAACAAATTAAAATTTGAAAAATGCAAATCTTAAGATAATTATTTTAATTAAAAAATTAAAAAAAAAAAAAAGAAAAAAACGTGAGAATAATAAAAAAAAAATTGAAAAAAACAAATCTTAAGATAACTATTTTAGTTAAATCTATTTACTATAATTAAAAAGTAAAAGATAAAAAATAATATAGATCCTATCCAAAATCTAATCAAATTATCATATGATCTATATACACTCTATCCAATATCTAATCAAATTAGAATTTGAATCTAAATTCCCTCCATGAATTATCTTAAGATAATTATTTTAGTTAAATATAATTATTTTAATTAAAAATAAAAAAAAACCACTACGTGAAGATAAAAAAAAAAAATTACTTTCACAAATTTAATAGGAAAACCAATCATGAAAATTTGAAAAAAAAAAAACAAATCTTAAAGATAATTATTTTAATTAAAAAGTTAAAAAATAAAAAAGAAAAAAGAAAAAAAGAAAAAAAAACTCATTACGTGAGAATAACAAGAAAATTAAATTTTGAAAAAAACAAATCTTAAGATAATTATATTAATTAAAAATTTAAAAAAAACGTGAGAATAACAAAAAAATTAAAATTTGAAAAAAAAAACAAATCTTAAGATAAAAAAAAACGTGAGAATAACAAAAAAAAAAAAAACGAATAAAATTTGAAAAAAACAAATCTTAAGATAATTATTTTAGTTAAATCTATTTATTATAATTAAAAAGTAAAAGATAAAAAACAATATACACTCTATCCAAAATCTAATCATCAGATGATCTATATACACTCCATCCAAACTTATCAAATTAGAATTTGAATCTAAATTCCTTCTATAAATTGTTCACTTCTCCCATTAGTTTTCACATCAAAACTATTCATCCCCTCCATTGTTGAATTCAGGTACATCCCTTGAATTATAATTATAATATTTTTGTTTAATTTTATCAATTTAATTAGAAAGTCATTCTCAAATATTTTATGTTATGACTGACTGACCCTAATTTCTTTTTTCCCTCCAACTTTTTTTTTTCAGGTTTATAATTACTTATCTCTTCAAATTTCTTCCAATTGTTCGTTTATATTTAAGGTATTTTTCAATTTCTTCCAATTTTTCGTTTATATTTCAAGTGTTTTTAGTTTGGCTTTTTAATTGATGTGTTTTGAATTAGAAAGGTTAAGGTATAGGTCTATAATTATTTTTGTTTGAATTATTTATTTTTAAGTTTTTTCTAGGTATCAAAATTTTGTCTATACGTATTGATATTTTTTGCTTATTTATAATAGCAATAATTAAAGTGTATTATCATAATTATTCCCGCGCCCCGCCAATATATATATATATATATATATATATATATATATATATATATATATATATAGCTCAAAAGAAAACAATCAATCTTTTATGTCATAGTGAGTTGATTAAATTTTGTTTTATTTATTTAAAAAAAAAAACTACAATAGAATTTATAATTTTCAATATAAAAAAAATTTATTTTAATGAAAAGTTGTAAAAATTATCTCTGTCTCTAAAATATAATTATAGATTTTTAGTTATAAAAAAAGTAAATTATGTGAGGGAAATTTTAGATAAATTAGTTTTAATTATTAATAAATGTATATATTGTATGTTTAAATATATATATATATATATATATATGTATATATATATATATATATATATATGTATATATATATATTTATTTATTTATTTATTGTATGATATTATATTAATATTTAATATATATTTTATTTTTATTTTATAAATTGTTTTATTAATCATAAAAAAAATACACAATTAAATATATAAACGTGCAACGCACGTGGTTAAAAACTAGTAATTTAAAAATTAATGTCGTCATTTGATAATTAGTGTATATTGTCAATAAATAATCATTATTAAAAAAAAAAAAAGAAAAAAGAAAAAAACGCTATGCAAGGACCAGTCTTCTTAGTTCTTAAATATAGAAAAGATGTAAACCTTTTTATTTAGGGCCGGTTGCAAGGATAGCAATATGGATCAAAATAATTGCAAATCTAGCAACCCAAAAAAAAATTGCAAAAATGGCAAAATCTAATAGTTTGTGTGTTGCATTTACTAAAATACCCCTCCAGATTTTCTTTCACTGATAGAAAGTTTTTCTATACTGATAGATTCTATCAGTGATAGAAAGATTTTCTATCAGTGATAGAAAGATTTTCTATCCGTGATAGAAATTTTGATAGATTCTATCGGCGATAGATATTTTTCTATCACTTGTTCGGTGTTCTATCAGTGTTTGGTTGTTGTTATTTGGTTTTCTATCAGTGTTTGGTTTTTGCTTTTCAGTGTTTGATTTCTATAATCGTTCGTTTTTGCTTTATTTTTCAATGCTCGATTTCACCATGTATAACCATCGCTGATAGAAACAAAAGATCTTCTATCACTGATAGAAAAATATCAGTGATAGAAAGATTTTCTATAACTCACGAAAAGTTTTTCTATCAGTCTCAGTGATAGAGATAGAAAGTTTTTCTATCACTCATAGAAAGATTTTCTATGAATGATAGAAATTTTTTCTATCACTCATAGAAAAAAATTCTATAAGTGATAGAAGATTTCTATCACTGATAGGTTCTATCAGGGATTGAAAGATTTTCTATCAAGAGTTTTCTATCATTGATAGAATATCTTTCTATCACTGATAGAATAGTAGAAATTTCTATCAGTGATAGAAATCTTTTATCACTGATAGAAAGCTTTTCTATCGGTGATAGAAAGTTTTTCTATCACTTATAGATTATATCGGTGATAGAAAGATTTCTATCGGAGATAAAAATATTTTTATGGGTGATCAGAGATTGAAAGATTTTT
Organism: Luffa acutangula; assembly: GCA_036850905.1. Lineage (NCBI taxonomy): Eukaryota > Viridiplantae > Streptophyta > Magnoliopsida > Cucurbitales > Cucurbitaceae > Luffa > Luffa acutangula. Next base: position 48,108,305 of record CM072090.1, read on the forward strand.
TATCAAAAGTTTTTCTATGATTTTCTATAAAAAGTTTTTTTTATCACTAATAGAACCTATCTCAGTGATAGAAATCTTTTATCACTGATAGAAAAAGTTTCTATTAGTGATAGAAACTTTCTATCACTGATAGAAAATTTTTCTACCACTGATAGAATCTATCAATCATAGAAATATTAGTGATAGAAACTTTCTATCGTCAATAGAAAATTTTTCTACCACTGATAGAATCTATCAGTGATAGAAACTTTCTATCACTGATAGAAAATTTTTCTACCACTGATAGAATCTATCAGTAATAAAAAGACTTTCTATCAGTATTAAAAAAAAAAAAAATACTGACGAGGAAGAAGAAGATGGGCACACAGGGGCAATTTAGGAATATAAAAAATTAATTAAAAATTTTTGCCATATTTGCAAATATTTTTAAAAATTGCTATATTTGTAATTATTTACCTTCATGTTGCCACCCATTACAATTATCCTTTTATTTATTTATTTACTTATTTTTTAGATAAATATATGAAGCTTCTAAATTGGGAATGTTTAAATAACCATCTCAATTTGAAAGAGGAAAAAAAAAACAGTCTCACCGGAAGGTTGTGTAAAGAAGGAAACCCTAATTTTAACTCTTCTTCTTAGGTGAACTTAAAATTTTGACCCACCAAATTAGATCTTAGATGTACACATTGCAATTTTTACTTTTTATTAGGTTTCTGTTCGAAGAATAGAAGTTTTTTTTTTTTTTTTTTTTTTTTTTTTTTTTTTTTTTTTTTTAAATCACAAGTTGTATTCCCAAAAATTATAAACAAAGAATTGTTAGGAATGTTGATGCCAAAATTTGGACAGCGAGCTCACTTGAATTTGTTTTAAGAGGGAATATGTGCGACCTGCAAAACAAAAGAAAATTACACACTAGTGTGGTACTTGCCACATCTGATGTTAAGTTAGTAAGGAAGAAGATGAAACATGGCAAGTCAAGAGCCAGAGGAAGAAGAAAGATGAAAGAAGTTAGAGTTTGGAATCTCTTCTCCAAGATTGAAGAAGGATATTTATATACTTAGTCGGTTTAGGGTTTTTCCCTTGTTTATGAACGATTTGGGGTTGGATCTACCAAGCTTCTCCTAGACTCCAGGAATCGAGTGCAGAGGAAAACTATTTGACCCACAGGTGTGGGTCGAGGCTGAGGCTAGGGATTGGGCGCCAATCCCTTCAACCCTCTGTCTCTCTATGGTCCTAGTTCTCGATCGTATCTCGAATTGTTGTCGTGCTGGCTTCATCAGTTCCTTAACTTTCGAGATGGTCCAAATTTACCTATAACAATTAATGAAATTCATGAAGTTTCAAGGAAAAAAGACAATATGATTGAATTTTTGTTGAAATAGGTAAGTTTCAAAAGATTTATTCCGTAATAAATCTTGTCCATGATTCGGATAGAATATTGATTTCGTTGAAATCAGTCAAATTAGATTTTATTGTTTTTTTGTTAGTTGAAATTAATCCATACATATATTGGAAGTCTAATATAAAGTAAATTAAAGTAGCAACATTTATCTAAGTCTGGATTTCAATTAAATAAAATCGAAACTTTAGAGTATAAATTGACTCACACATTCCCAAGTTTAAGAGTAGCAATTGAACATTTTCGTAAAAAGCTAGAATTAGAAAAGAACGGTCTGAAAAAGTAGAATGACAAGTAAACAGCTAGATCAACTAGGAAAAGAACTGTCTCCATAGTACGTGCCAAGTTGCAATAGTTGAAAATATTTCATCAATACATATAGCTTGCAAAGATAAGCACCAAAAAAGCACCAAAACTGGTGAAATATGTTCCTAAAGTACTAACTTCAATGATTAAGTTAGGCGGCAAATGACAAGTTAGATAAGTTTAGTTACTAAAGTTTCAACCCACTTACATTGAAAATATTACTTTAAATGACGATGATGATAAAATGATAGAGTCTTAAATGTGTGTAACTAAAGATAGGCCATGAATTACCTTCGAAAAGTTTCAACGACTTCGAAACAAGATATAATGGTCAAATAAAAGCATGTTTTGTGGTTGGCTTAATCAAGCTATGCCTAAGTTAAATGAGCATGTGATTGACACTTAAAATTTGTCCATACAAAATAACTTTAGTATCTAATCTACTAATTTCATCTTTAAAGTAAAGAGTTCGTCTAATATTCAAACCTATCAGGGAAAAAAAAAAGTTTACTTTTTGACTTTTAAATTTGAAAAAGTAAACCTATAGAATGAGATAGGTGGAGGGTATTTATAAATGTGATATAATTTTTTTTGGGAAAATTACATTTTTGGTCCCTGAGTTTTGAGGGATAGGTGCGTTTGGTCCCTGAGTTTTCAAAATAGACCTTTTTAGTCCCTTGGTTTTGAGAAATAGATTTAAAAGGTCCCTAAGTTTTCAAAATGGACCTTTTTAGTCCCTAAGTTTTGAGAAATAAGTTTTAAAAGTCCCTGGTTTTATTTTTTCAACTTTTTTAAACTAATAATTTTTATTATATTTTAATATTGAATGATTTTTTAAATTAACAAAATTAAAAAGTATTAATTTATAAAAATTTTAAAAATAATATAATGGACTTTTTAAACATATTTCTCAAAACTCAAGGACTAAAAAGGTCCATTTTGAAAACTTAAGGACCTTTTAAACCTATTTCTCAAAATTCAGGGACTAAAAATGTCTATTTTGAAAACTCAGGGACCAAACGCACCTATCCCTCAAAACTCAGGGACCAAAAAGGTAATTTTCCCTAAAGATATTGTTTTTACTTATATATTTGAGATTAATTATTTTCACTAGTTTTAGTACCGTTAGTTAGGATAATTGGATCTATCCATATTTATCTACAACGATATGATATTATTCACTTTCAGCCTAAGTTAACATATGATTTTGCATTTTTTATTTTATTCAGAATAATGTCTCGTACGAATGAAAATTAATTATTGTTCTTCTCCCCGTTCTAAAAAACCAACATGAGACTATATATTTACATTTTCAATTATTTAAAACTTAAAACAACCCTTGCATCATACAATACTTGGTAGACCAAAGATATTTTGATTAGATCCTAAAATAGTTAGGACACCAAAAATGATAATAGATAAACATTAAACGACATACACATTAATAGAATATTCAACAAACTCTCTTCAACACAACTATTACAAGATTTCTTTTCGAAAATATAGTATGACAAATATGGATCAAATAAAAACTCAGAAATTACTCTTAATTTAAACCTTGAATTATGTTCAAATATTTTTTTTTTAAACGATAAGAGTTGGGATCCACCTAACATTTGTGAGTATTTCTTTTTAATAGTTGGACTATCATAATAGTTAGATGGCAAAAGTAACAATAATAATAACAATCTTTTAAAATAATAATAATAATAATCCACTTGATAGGAAGTAAGATCAATCAATTTTAGCTTTACTCAAAAGAAAAAAAAAATCAATATTTAGCATGAGATGGGACCATACAAGATTTGTGCAGAGTTCATGGTCCTCATTAGGGTTTATGTCAATATCTAAATCTTTATTTTATTGAATTATACCCAATATCTAAAGTATGTAAAATAATTTTTTTTTATTTATTAACTTAAATTTTATATTTTACATTAATTATAATTAGCCCACGTGAGAATTTTTTTTTTGGGTTTCTTTACCATTGTTCATGCACCAAAATCTCCTCCCTTTGCAAATGACAAAAGTCATACAACCCTCTTTTATTCTCCTAATTAATTAATTCTCTTGTTTTCAATGAAAAATAAATAAATAAAAAGTAGCAACATTGATAATTGTTATAAGTAATTTTGGAATATCCCGAAATCCAAGGAACAGTCGAGGACAATGCGACCCGAGATCGAAGACACGACATGAAAACGGACCCCAAAGGGGTATTGGGCCATAGGGTTGGGCCAAGGCCGAAGGGATTGGGGCTTGGCCCAACCCCGCTCGGCCTCGGCCCTCGCGAGCCGAGGTCCCTCCCTTCCGGTCGGTTCCCGAAGTGTTTTGGCGACCCCAATTCAACTGGGTTCAGTTGAATCGTCCTCCAAGGCCTGAAAAACCCTAATATGCTAACCCAAGTATAAATACCCTTCTCCACGGCTAGAGAAGGGTTCGAAATCTTAATTCCTAAACGTGTTACTTTGACAGTTTGACTATTGCTTCGCCAGATTCTCTCCGATCACTAACTTAGGCATCGGAGCGTGTGCGGCAAGCACCACACTGGTGTGCAGTTTCTGTTGGTTTTGCAGGTCACGTCTTCCCAGCTTCTATAAATTCACTGTTGGTGTCACGTGAAGGTCAGGTGAATCCTCTGTCCGGATTTTGGCATCAACAATGATAATTATTATTATCTTCAATTATTTATTTTATTTCAGTCATGAGAATTTGATAATAAAGTCAGATTAAATTACGTTCAAGAAAAGATGACTCTATACTTTTAACATATGTAAATATATATATTTTTATTATGTAGAAGTGAGAAGACAGGTACAATTAATCATATGGAGGGCTTTGAGATGCATATATATGTCCAAATACCAAGTTGTTTTCATTTAAAATATCAAGTTGGAGTATAAATTAAATATATATAAATGAATATTTAGTCAAAAGTGTCTTTAATTTTAAATTATCTAAACTAATAATTAATTTTAATTTTCTCCCACTTGCAAAATCAATCTTGAATTTCAATATTCAACAAATTCAAAGTGGAAAATGATGTCATCAAGAAAAATCAAATGGGTCATCCAATAATTTTGTCAATTCGCATGCATTCATGTTCAAGTTTTGCTTGCTTCCTTTCTCTTCTCTTTTTATTTTATTTTTTTTTTAATTTTTATTTTACAACTTTCATAAACTTTTTTGAGTCTCTAAACTTATAATAATTCTATTCTTATTATCAATTCTTCTCCATTTTAGGTAAATCATCACATCCAATAAAAAAAAAAAAGAGAAGCTTAGAAGAGATATTATAATTAATGGATAATGATGAGTTTGAGATGACTCTAAAAAAAAGTGTTTTTAAGTTTAAAAAAAAATCTGTAAACACTTTTTTTTTTTTTGGAAGGAAGGCCAATTTGGTTCTTATTTTAGGAACAATTTTAAGTGTTCGTTTAAGAACTTTTTGAATTTTGTTAATCGGATCTTAGTCCAATGGATAAAGAACGCCTCCTCTAAGGTTGAAGGTTTTCAAGAATATACATCGATATTATCACTGTAAATATTGATATAAGTGTTACAATCAAATGTTGTCATCACAAGATATTGGTGTAATCATATGTCTAAAAATTTTTATAGAAAGTGTCAAAGCGAGCCTAGCTCAGCGGTAATTGACATGTATTCTCGACCAAAAGGTCAGAGGTTTGAATCCCTTCACTCCCAAATGTTAATGTACTCAAAAAAGAAAAAAAAAAAAAAACTTTTACACAAAGTAGAGATTTCTTAACTACTTTGCTATGTTTGTGTTGGCTCATACCTGTTAATTGTGATTGTATTGATCCCATTTTTTTTAATTAGTTAATAGGATGGTCATTCAAATCTTGAAACTATGTGCTTCATTTATTAATTTAATGAAAAATTATTAGCCACTTTTTTTTTTTTTCAATTCTATAAATGTGAGGTGAGAATTTGAACCTTCAAACTTGAGGGGAGATGATGTTATCATATTAGTAATTTTAACATAATTATTTCATAATCAAATTAGAAAGCGAAATATGATGAAAAGAGTTTCAATCGAATCAAACCAAACCTATCCATCCAAGTTTCTTTAGTAAAAATTCAAATAATAGATAAACGTGACACTTGAAAATTTAAATTGGTCTCCGCAACCACTTTTAAATGCAACATTTATTTATTTAATATGACAATTGTATCAAGTAAATAAATATATATTTCAAACGAAGTTATTGATTTAAAACTACATTATATTTATCTAATTCTGCTCCCTTATCGCCACAAACACACAATCATCTATATTTACCAAAAATGTAGATAAGGAAAGAGACTAGAAGATGATGAATAAGTAATAGTCCCTCACGTAATTTCTCTTATTTAAAAAGTGAAGTCATTATATTCCCGTGTATTATCTTCTAATGTGACTTTAAGGGTTTACTTTTAGAAATTTGATCACTAAACTTAAGTAATATTTCTATTACTTTATTAAATTAGAGCTACAATTATCAAAGCTTGAGGTTTTATTTTTTTTTTTAGATTTTTCTTTGTACTACATTTGTTTTTTTTTTTTTTTTAATTTCAAACTATATTTCATAATGGAAGCTTGTCAAGTGTATAATTCAAATAATATGGACTTTTCTCTAACTATTTGAAAGCAAAGTGACTTATAGAGCCTTTCCCTTTTTCCTTTGGCTTGTCTATTCAATATAAATTTGTTAGGAAAACATTATAGCCTTGGCTTTTTAGCCTAATAAACTCCAAAAGTCTCTCCTATACCAATCCAATTGAAATAGAATCACTTTTTAGATATATTTTAGACTCAACTAGAATAAATCAATTTAATTATACTTTGGATTGAAAAATTCCATACAACTTTCAAAGGAAAAGTTGCTTTCAAAGGTTCTCTTCACCACTATAACTATTTTTTTTTGTAACCTCCAAGTGTGTTGACACCTTTTTCAAAAATTGATAAGAACTCCTCTTAAAAGGGAAGAAAATAGAATTTAAGCTCCACTTTGGTAGGCAATTGGACAAATTAGTGATTATGCATTTGACAAATGTGCTTTTAAAAACTGTTTTCCGAAAACATTTTTTTTAATGTTTTCAATATATTAAGATTTTTTTAAAATATATATTTTTTTAATAAATATAGCATTTGATGTTATAAGCTCAATTCATTTTGTTAAATTAAAATATTTATAATATAATGTATTATAAATTATATGATACTGTAAAATAATAAGTATACAAAATTTGTAACATATAACATTAATATTTAGTTGATAAGAACAATTGGTTTATGGTTTATAAAATAAATTATCAAATACATTTTTTTTTAAAATAAAGACATTTTTTCGCCATAAGGGGAACAACGGAATGATCATACACGACCCTATTACACAGCCAACTTGGATATTGATCAATCCAAGTTTCATTTTTTTTTTTTTTTATAATTCCATTAGTCCTCTTTATATTCTAGCATTCCTAGCTATGAGATATGCTTCTTTATTACACTACCTAGGCACAAATTCAAAGGAAATATCATCAAAGGAAGGTATCAATCCCCAGATGGATTCCACTAGAGCATCCACGTCATTCCAAGGGCGGATCTACATGTAGGGCGGGAGGTGCACCTGGAATTATAGATTTAATATATATGTATAGTGTTTTGCATATGAGATTTCAAAATTGTAGTTTGGCTTGTTGGTTTGAGGGCACGATACCGTGTTTTCTGCTAAGTAGTCCTTAAATTTTATAATTTGTGTTTAATAGGTCTTTAAGCTTTCAATTTTGTGTCTAATAAGATCTTAAATCTTAAAGATGTCTAATAGATCTATGAACTATCAAGTTTAATATAAACTTTCAAAGTTTTAACTAATTATAAATACATTAATTTTTTTTTTTAAAAAAAATGTCAAATAGATGGAGAACTACACAAAATTAAATGTTATGTCTAATAAAACATTTAATTTATAAATATCTTGAATATGTCAAAGACCTACTGAATAGGTAATTAAATATTTAAAGATCAATATTGGACAAAAAATTGAATATTCAAGAACCTATTAGACACTTTTTAAAGTTTAAGGACTATATAGACTCAAATCTAAAATTTTACCGACTAAACTTGTAATTTCATCTAATATGAACTTGTGCCCCCTAGCATCAAGTTCTGGATCTGCCACTGCGTCATTCCAAACATCAAATTTTCAAAAATTCCTTTCAGCTCAACCATATGAACCTCCATTTGGAAATCAAAGAAGATCGAAGAAGCAATCATGATATCGTCGTTCTTATCTTTGCAAAGTAGACCTAAACCAGTCGACGGAGGAAAGGTAGAGCAAGCAACATGTGTATTTAATTTCCAATAGCCGTCGGGGGGGAGGAGACCAGCATGCAATCAGATTCGGTGGAGAAATTTGAGGTTGATGATCAACCGAATCGTTCGGTTAAATTGGGATCTAGTTTATAAATTTGCTACCAAATTTATATTTGAAGGCATGAAATACAACATTGTTTTCATTGAATCCATTTTTTTCAAATTTATGTTTCCAGATCACCAACCAACGTACTCTAATTATCCCTAAATTTTGAAATTCTAAGAAGCCTTATTTATTTTTGGAAAATTTTGATGGGGCAATTTATATGTTCATATTTGTGAATATAGCAACAAAATTATGATTTTGTAAATATGACAACTTTAAAAAACAAAATTGATCTTTGTACTTTTAATAAAGTAACGATTTGGTCATTGAACTTTAGTTTGTAATAATTTAATCTTTGTACTTTCAAATTTGTAACAATTTAGTTGTTGAACTTTAATGTGCAACAATTTAGTCCCTTTACTTTCAAATGTAGTCCTTAAACTTCAATATGTAACAATTTAGTCCATGTGTTCTTTCAAATTTGTAACAATTTATCCTTATGGTGAAAAAATGGGGTTAAAAACTTAAGATTTGACAAGATTTCCTACCTATGTAGATGGATAACTAAAAGTGTTTTTTAGCATTAAAATTTTTAGAGTATCTATATAGATATCTTTGAGAAATTTCACTTTTATCCTCACAAATCATGATAGATAAGTGGGGTTTGACACATCGTGAGAAGAAGAAACTACCATAAGTTTCAAGGCTATTTTAGTCTTTACCGCGAGTGGGTTTCAACTTTCTTTTTCTTTTTTCTTTTCTTCTTGAATATATTTGCAACTCTAGAATGTTGTAAGAACTATATTTAGCACCCCATCTAATAAATCTAAAAGTTTTATTATTAAAGAGCTTAATTTTACTTAAAATACCCTCTATTGGCTAAATAATTTTAGCTACAAAATTTCATTAGGTTAGATTAGATGAAACTATTTTCATGTTTAATTGTTTGAATTAAAAATTTTCAAACTTTATTGTTCTACTACATTAGTAGTTGGATCAATGAGTTATTTTGGGCCACAATGGACTCTTCAATATATGCACCTTCCATACCAAACTATTGGGCCTAGTGTTGGGCTTGGGCCATTTGGATTAAAGAAAGTGAAATTGTTCTTGATGTCCAATTTTGTCCATCACTTTGTTTTCATATTTGAAAGAGAATTTGTGGTGGGTGGCAAATTTGACCAAATTAATAGCAAATATAGCACAATATAAAAAAATTGCAAATATAGCAAAATCTATCAGAATATATTACCGATAGACATCGATAGACTCTAGTTAATTATCAGAGTTTATTAGTGATATATTCTGATTAATCAGAATCTATTAATCTACTGATAGACACTGATATACTTTGAATAATTAGAGTCTATACACGGATAGAATCTGACAATAGCTTTTTGGTCTTGTACAATTAATTTTGCTATATTTGCAATTAGTTTGCAATTGTGCTATATTTGCTATTAATTTGGTCCAATTGATCATCTATGCAACTGCCCCTATTTGAAATCTTATATGTATTTTTAAATTTTGAAAAAAGAAAATATATATTTTTTAGATTTTTTTTTTTTTATTTTCAAGTTTACATACATATTATAGTTTCGATTATTTTTTTAAATTTTTTTCTAATCTATATTTGATTTAGGTTAGATTATATTTTTTTTTATTTAGATTTTATTTTTAAGTTTCTTTATTTTAAAGATTACTAATTTAATTTTTGCCAACAAGAGCATAGCTCAACTGACATAAAGTTGTACTAATGACCATAAGGTCTGTGGACCCGACAAATTTCTTGGAAGCTTCGGTCTCCATGGGCTGACACCAGGCCGGACGGCAAAAGGCGAAAAGTTAAGCAATACGATCCCATGCGTGCCATTCCTGAGGAATACGAGACCAAGTTTCAGGAATGGTTGGAAGACCCATTGTCTGACGGATCAGAGCGTAAGACGGTATATGCCTACAGAAGCAAGCAGTGGTTTCAGACGTTGCTCAAACCGTCTCATTGGACGAGTGATGAGGTACAAACCATCTTATGACTACAGTTGTTTTTTTAATCAAGGTTTTAGGCATAGGGTTTATAGTTAAAAGTTTAGGACTTAGCGTTTATGATTTAGGGTAATTTAGGGTTTAGGACTACAATTCACAATTCTTCTGATTTTGTAGGTGATTGACTCTCTCTTCCTCTTTATTCGGAAGAAGATGGATACCTGTCCTGACTTATGTCATCGAAAGTTTGTCACGACGGATGTATTTGTAACAGTACGTACTTTCATCTTATTGAATTTCACTTAATCTAAATTGTACTAAGGTTGAATGTCGTGCAGGAATTTTTGAGGCGCGAGGATGTGTACGAAGAACTCCTTCGTAGTCAGATTTAGGATTGTGGGGTCTTCACTGTAAAGTTTTTGGAATATGATGTAACTAGATCAGATTTAGGTAGTCTTAGTCAGGAGAAAATTGAGTTTTGTAGGCGTCAATTTGCTGTACAACTTTGGGCCAATAGGCCGTTCTTTTAGTAAAAAATGATTTCGTTCATAATTCAAACCATGCAACGTAAATGATTTCTGGTGAATTATACGTTAATAAACAGGCCATGAAACGTAAATTTCAAACCATGCAACGTAAATTTCGTGCCATGCAAGTAATCATGCAACGTAATTTGAAGCCATGCAACGTAAATATCGTGCCATGCGAGTAATCTCTTACTGCCAAATTTCACGCTCTTTCCGGTCATGATTTCGGCCGGGAACATAGAAGATGTTGGAAATTTGGAACACACTGTCAATATTCCTGGTCCGTTCTCGGTCTCGGTCCCGGTCTCGACGACCGGGAAATTTGACAGTAAGATGCTACCCACATTAACCCACGGACATTTTGTCATTTTCTCGGTCTTTCCCGGTTTGGTTCTCGGTCTCGTTGTCAAAATATCCAGGAAACAAAAATTCATGTCAAAATAGCCGTACAAAAAAACATCAAGAATTGTTCAGTGGTTGTCTGCATGTTTTTCTGTTATGACCCCTGTTCCCGCACCGGCTGCATTTGCGGACATGCTGCACTTCTCCCGTAGACGGTATTCTCAACGTCTGACGACGACCAACCCTAGGCACTCTACGAGGAGGCAAGATTTCCACATCGACGAACTGAGGTGATCTCTTCCACTCCGACTCATGCCCAAGGGGTTGTATGGGTTGTGCATATGCATCTATCAAAGAGTCGACATGGTAGACTTTGGAACAAAGAGTATGATATTCGATATGTCGATAAGTGCATGCAGCGATCGCATGAGAGCATGGAAGTTCGTAATACTCAAATTCACGACAGGTGCACGTTCTAGCGTGAAGGTTGACACGTCCACCCAAATGTCCATCCTCGACCTGAAACTCATATCGAGCAATAGGTTTGACCACGTGCCTCCTTGCCTTCTCCTTTGCTTTTTCCAAGATTTCTGTAGCAAACTTCGACCACTGGCTCGGGTTACTGGAGTGCTTATTCCTGCGTTTGTAGTATTTTGCTTGGAGCCACCCTCTGATATGATCCATGAATGCGGTGATTGGGAGCTCTCGTGCATCTTTCAACACCGAGTTAGTGCACTCCGCAAGATTGGTGGTCATTTGGTTATACCGACGACCACACTGGTATGCTCGAGCCCACCTCTCAACTCCAACCCCCTGTAGGTATGTCCTGATATTTTCTAGTAGTTGCTGCCAGTACTCATTGAATTCAACCACACAAAATGCCCTAGCAGCTCCGTCAAATACTTTCATAAAGTTCCCGGTCTTAAAATGTGTTTTCAGGTTCTCCCCTAAGTGCCGGATACACACGCAGTGAAATGCATTAGGGAACACGGTTTTCACAGCCTTACCGATGCTGGCATGTCTATCAGACACAATGACCAGACCAGGAACCTGTCCAACTGCACGTTCCATCTGTCGAAAAAAGTACGTCCATGATTGATCAGTTTCTCCCCGGCAAAGGCCCACCCTACAGGATATAACTGGTTGTTTCCATCTACACCGGTCGCAAGAAGTAGTTTCCCACAAAATTTTCCCCGTAAGTGTGTTCCATCAACAACTAGCACTGGACGAATGGAGCTCTTGAACCCTCCAATAGAAGCACCTAGTGCCATAAACACATGCTTAAAGTGTCCATCATCTTCAAGTTCTAAGTCGAACACTGTACCGGGATTTTCGATTTTCAATGCTTCACCAAATCTCGGTAACAGTCTATAAGATTCTTCTGGAGACCCTCTAGCGAGAATAAAAGCTTATTCTCTAGCCCGCCAAGCCTTGTCATAGCTTAAATTCACACCAAAATCTTGTCTAATATCGTTCACAATATCATTTGGCCTATAAGTACGACCGACGTCTTGGAACCTAGACTTGATCAAATTTCCAATAACCCAACTCTTGGCCTGCCTATGATCATCTGTCAACATTTCACGTACACAGGTATGAATATTGCAGTACTTCGTGATCTTAAATATTTCACACCCCTTAGTAACACTCATAGCGCGAACCCTCCATTTGCATCCTTCAATTACACAGTTAGCTACCCATATGTTCTTCTTTGACTTTTTAACCCTAAACTGGAAATTCCTTCTCATTGCAATCACAGACATTCTCATGTACAAGTCTCTTTTACACATGAATACTTCTCCAACTTCTACATCTTCAGAAGAGGAAGACTGACCTGTCATGATGATTGCCTTCGATGAAGCATTTGGAACGGAAGAGCATGTCGCCACCTGTTCAGGCACAGAAGGAACCTCATTGTACTGTACGTGAATCTCTTCCTCATTATCTCCCACAGCTACATCAACTTCCGTGTTTGTGTCCTCGTCATCATCGCACTCCTCATCATGTCCGTAGTCCCCCCAATCTTGGCCACCATAAAGTTCACTACCATGGTCTTCATCGTCACCCAAGTTATACACAGGAATATTTTTTGATTCATCGCATGGGAAGGATGTAGATGCCGATGGTATATTGTTTGGGACCAATGCCGATGATAAATTCTGCTCCACCTTATACGGATTATTTGGCATGACGCATGGGATGGGAAATGATCGCAAGGCTTGGTTACTAGGACACTTTGGGATTGTGGATATGTTTATGGGTACGTCAGAGACCCTATTCCAGGTCAAGAAGGTGTTAAGGTCTTCATCGTTTCTAATTACAAACGCGGGTGTCTTTACCATCAATTGGAGTACACATCTTATTGTAAGGTCAAATTCCTCTGAATTTATGCTGGTCAATGCATATAATCGACTTAAGAAGTCACTATATGCACTACCAATCTCTATATCGAAACCCCTAACCTCTCCACCATCATATTCCATGTCCCTCTCATTCCACAAACCACCATAACAAACCCACACACGAGGCATTATCTGCACGAACGAACGAAAAAATAAAAATAAATTAGCAACTGTATATTTTCCCGGTCTCGGTACTAATTCCCGGCCGGGATTCTTAAAGTATGATTCCCGGTCGGGATATATACATTTCGACCGAGACGACAACATAATCTTTTTTCAAAACCACGAACGTACGTAAATAATGGTCAAAACTTGAATGTACATACCTCCTTCAGAAACTCGAATGTTGCAAGTGTTTTGAATGTGATCAAGCAATCCAAAACGTGATGAACGTGACAAAATCGTTGTGTGGAGATCAAAGAATGTAGTGTGGGGACCAAAAGAATGAGAATAAGAGAATGTTCTTTACCTTCCAAATCCTTATTCATTAATGGAGATCATTGATTGATGGAAAATAATGGTTGATAATTAATGTGGTTGGTGGAGAAAATTACCTTTTCTTATTTTGAATTGAAGAGGGGCTAAAATTGTCTTTTTACACCTTTGCTGACATCATTAAAGTCAGCAAAGGGTCCCCAATTAAGTGAATTTCAAAATGGGGCCCATTTTTACAAAACACCAATGAAAAGGGCCCCTAAGTCCCAATTGCCCCAACTTTTTATGTAGTGGTGACTGGTGACTAGTTTTTTTTTTTTAGTTTTCAAGTTGACTTGGTATAAATTACATTGATTTTATATTTATTAGATTGGTGATGTGGCAAAAAAATAATTTAAATTGTACTTGTGATGTGGAATATATTTAAAAAAGTTATTTTCAATTGAAATTTGACGTGGAAATTTCAATTTATTTTACTTTTCCACCAATGATCATCTTTTTTTTTTTTTTAAATCACAATATTATTTCTCTCCCAACTTTCTCTATTTTGAATAATGTATAATATAATCCACTAAAAAATTGCTCTTCACTCCACGTGACGATCATTCTGCGAGACGAGCAAACGTTGCACCCCGGTGTGGTGCAGACCACACACACTCCGATGCTTAAGTTAGCCTTGGCCAGAAAACACGTAAACTGAATTTAGGGACTGATTTGTGCTTACCTGAATGTGCGTGTGGTCTCCCCATTTATAGGCTCCCCTTAGGGTTTTCGTCGCCACTGGGCTCCAAGCAACCATCGGGCCTTTGGCCCTGGTCGGCCTCGGCAATGGGCCAAGGTCGACCTCATCCTCGGCCTCTCCCTTGGGTCGAGGCCGAGGATGGTGGATTTGGGCCGGAGGGAGCTCCGGCCCTTTGCTTCGTTGGCTTGGCCTTTCTTGTCTCTAGGCCCAGCTAATTTGGGTCTTTCCTGCATGAGATATAATTGACAAATTTTGCCCATAACATCACCAATATAATTGTCTTAAAATCAAAATTAGAATTTAATTTAAAAATATTTTATTAAAATATTAAAAAATATATAAATTGAATTGTTATAAAGAAGCATATAAAATTAATAAAATCTGAATCATGATAAAAATAAAATATTAAATTATTAAAGATAAAAATATTATATACACTCAAATTATATTAAATTAATATATAAATTATCTATAAATAGGTGAGAGTCTCGTCAAAAGAATACATCATTTAAAAACAATCCTATACAAAAATCCTACCAAACAAACACTATCTAAATGTTTCTGGATATCCCTGTAAAATTTCATACCAAACAAACATGGTGATCTAAAGATGTCGAACATATCTATATTTATATACATCTAAAATTTCAAGCATCTACAAATGCTAGACATTCATAATTCCCTAAAAATCTGAGTTTGAGATTTTAAAAATATTTTCTCGCTTTTCCTTTCTCGTATTTTTTTACAACACTTTTTATCTAAAATTAGACATTTAAAAGTGTTGGAACTACAATGAAATGAAACCCAAAGTACAAAAATTCAAATACTATACCAAGTTATGCACAAATTTAAATTTGATTAATGCAAAGATTAACGATTGAATAACTTTATCAAAACTCATCAAAAGTGAACATAGCTCATGGTAATTGATTAATGAACAAATTAACCGTTACATAATGTTAGATAAAACTATTATACTATTGTTTATAATAATAGTTTGAATTGCCAACAAAAACATGACTCAACTGACATAAAGTTGTACTGGTGACCAATAAGTGTGTGGTTCG
This sequence comes from Luffa acutangula, assembly GCA_036850905.1. NCBI lineage: Eukaryota > Viridiplantae > Streptophyta > Magnoliopsida > Cucurbitales > Cucurbitaceae > Luffa > Luffa acutangula. The sequence continues at coordinate 48,123,933 of CM072090.1, forward strand.
AATCCCCCTATCCTAGATATTGTCAAAAAAAAAAAAAAAAGTAATAATAGTTTGAATTAAAAATTTGAAACTTTATTATTCTACACAAGTAGTTGGGGCCTTCCATACCTAAAACTAATGGGGCATGGGGGCATTTTCTTTATATGAATTAAATAATGAATTCCATTCATATTATTTGGGTAATGGATATGATTCATTTTCACATATTTAATAAACATAGAAAATAACATAATTTACCCCATTCAAATAGTGCATTTTAATAAATAACAAAAAAATTCAAATATTGCAAGTATGATCATTCACGTTTAGGGATGTTTAATTACTCCCATATGATCAAAATAAGCTCAAGTAGAATTTAAGGAAATCCTATTATCTGGGTAGTTCAAAATTTAAAAGTGGATAGATTTATAAGGAAGTAATAAAAAAAAATGAGGTGGTCAAGATAGTAAAAGAATAAAAATCAAGACAAATCTAATTAAAAGGATGAAATCTATAAAAGGGGAGTGTACAAAATTTACGAGGTGAATCATGAATGCAAGGGATTTTTTTTAGTTCAACAACATTTGATGTGGAGGATTCGGACCTCTGACCTCTTGATGAAGGTACACGTCAATTACTGATGAATTGTGCTCACTTTAACTAACTGAATGCAAGGTACTTAATTGGAGAAAACCACAAACTAAATGGCTGATCCAAACCAAAACTTGAAACATAATGGACTTTTTTTTTAGAAAAAACATAAAGGACTTAGACAAAAGATAGATGGAAGAAAGAATATTAATGTCCCCACACAAAAAAGAAATTAAATGGTACATACTATATGATTTCTAGTGAAAGAAGCAAAACATGATGGTAGGCCATGATTGTCTAGCACAATAAAGGTTGGTTGACTCTAAACTCGATGCGAGTAAAACCTATAATTAGGTGGCATGGACATTTTTTGAAAAACTCATATTTAAGATGGATTTTGATGCTTGATTGATTTCTTTGATTATAGATTGTGTTTCCATTGGCAGATGCAAATTTGGTTAGAATAATATCTTTGTTTTTGCTCCATTTTAGTTACTTTTAAATGTCCAAGTTTAGTCACTATACTTTTAATAAAGCTTAAAATTGGTCACTGTCACAAGCTTAAAAGGTTAAATAATAAAAATAATTTTCATACGATAAAAGACAATGTGAACATATTTCTAAATAGGCTAAATTATATATAAAAAAAATACCCCTGAACTATGGGGCTTGTTTCAAAAATGCCCCTAGACTTTAAAAAGTTTCAAAAATACCTTTGAACTTTACAAAATGTTTCAAAAATACCTTTGAACTTTACAAAATGTTTCAAAAATACCCTTGCAGTTAATTTTTGGATGAGAACCGTTAAAAATGTTTTGAAAACACCATTGCCGAAAATCTAGTCAAGCTCTTGGGATGATGTGTTGAAAGAGAGAAAAAAAAAAAAAAAAAAAAACTCTTAGTGTATGAATACATGAAAAATAGGTAAAGCTTCTCCTTAATTTTCATGGAAGAAGAATTTACGGTGGGATAAGGAAAAAAAAAACATTTTCTAATAAGGTTATTTTTTAATCTTTTGAAAGTTATAGAGTATTAATGAAACTGAAATTTTTAATGGTTTTCATCAAAAAATTAACCACGGGGGTATTTTTGAAACATTTTTTAAAGTTTAGGGGTATTTTTTAAACTTTTTAAAGTTTAAGAGCATTTTTGAAACAAACTCCATAATTTAGGGACATTTTTTATAATTTAGCCTTCTAAATATTATAGAAGAGAGATTCATAGAGATCATTGTTTTTTTAAAGAAAAAATAACAATAAACTTACTAGGACTAATTTTAAACTTTATTTGAAGTACATTGACTAAATTTGAACATTTGAAAGTATAAGTACTAAAATTGCACAAAACCTGGTTTTAAAAAAACAAAAGGACACAGAATCTAAAGTACAAGAACCAAAGTGATATTTTAACCAAATAATTTAACATATTGATATATGGTGATATCATATTGTATATTTTTAATATTAAATTGGTTATATTATGAATTTAGTTATTAAATTTTCAAGACTATCTATCTAATAGGTCTTTGAATTTTTAATATTTTTAATTTTGTATGTATTTTTTTTTAAAAGAATTTTGTATGTAATAGATCTTTGAACTAAAAAAAATATTAAGTTACAAATCTATTAGACATTAAATTGAAAATTAAAAAACCTATTAGATTCAAAATTGAAAGTTTAAAGACCAACTACTGTACTATTAAAATTCAAAAATATTTTATTGTCTCATCTCTATTTGTCTTAAAAAAGAAAAATCAAATATAAAAATAAAATTGAAAAAAACATTATAATAACATAAGTTTGTTGTTATTTTATATTTATAAATACAAACAAAAAATTTATATTTAAACTATTTTAAACCTATGAAAGAACCAACATCACTTTGGTTTAAAAAAAAAGAAGAAAGAAATAATAAACATCACTTCTAAAAAAACCAAAAAACCGAGAAAAGGAAAAAAGAAAATGAAAAAGAAAAAGGGAAAAACAAAAAACAAGCAGAAAAATGAAAAAATGCGGAAAGAAAAAAAAACAAAAACAAGAAAGAAAAACCATAAAGAAACGGAAAAAAAATAGAAAAACAAAAACGAGGAGAAATGAAGAAAAAAGCTTTAAAAGGGCGAACTCCACGCCGGCAATGGGGTTGGAACTTAATTTGCTTTCAAGTGTTTCTCTCAAAATAATGATTTATTTTTCGATTACATTTTTTAATAACATTTTTAGTGGTTATCAAACACTAGATTTTCTTTTCAAAATTAAACACTTTGAAAAGTTAAACCAAACATTTGATTATTTGAAAGTACAAAGACTAAAATGAAACAAAACTTAAATACAAAAACAAAAACGGTATTTTAACCAAAATCAAATTTGATTTGCCAATAAGAAAAAGTCACTGTGGCATCAACAATCATATTCCTTCCTCTAAATTATGGGCGAAAATTGCAAAAAAAAAAAAAAAAAAATCTATTTAAAGATAAAATTCTTAAACATCGTGTTTGGTTGCATAGGAAGGTGGCCACTATGGATTGAACCTATTCCCTCTTAGCCCTTTATTTTACTATGGCCCTTATTGACCATTAGAGCCATTTCAATATCAAGTTATCTACAAATTATCTATACATATAATTCAAACATATCCAATGAACTAAATTATTAACCATAAAACTTAATATATATGTATACCTAAATATATCAACAAAATATACCTATATATATCAAAAACTAAAACAAAATAATAGAAAAAATAAATCGAGAATGGAGATGGAGAGTACATTCTCTAGTCTATTAGGACGGGTCTCGAGGACGCGTCTCCATCCCCGTAAAAAAATGGACACCTCTATTTTTACGCCTACGACGTGTTACAGGGCAACCTCTGAATAAGATAACTCTAAACCCTTCAATCTTTTCATACTCACTACTCTCTACATAACTTGTTTTTCCATACATGTAAAGTAAAGCTCCAATTTTCGCAATAGATCAGCCAGAGCATCAGCATGATGCCATCTACAATCATAATTCATCAAAGAAAATGATGTTCCCCAGTCCTCTTTTGTTCATAATAAAATATAATAACACCCTACAAACATAGACGTTTTCAGATTTTCCCAGATTTTGTCTCTTTACCTTTCTTTCCTAGTGAGAGAAAATATATTCAAAAAAGCCCCCATTCAATTCAACACCTTACCACAGCAGGTCAAAGCTCTCTTCCCAACCATTCAGCAAGAGAGAGACAATTTCTATCCACTACTTGACTGCCATATCGGTATATGTAGGAATCCGTCATTAAAATATTGACAACTACGAAAGATGAAAGGACTTTCACATTTTTTACCTCTCTTTCTTAGTTGTAAAGATTGTAATAGGGTATGTAGAGATATGCAACCAAGTATTGTTCTTGAGAAATTATTTTGTAAGGCCAGTATGGTAGTTTTACAAGATAGAGGAATTATAAAAATACCTCGATTTTGTATCATAACAATTTTTAGGAATAGAGGGAATGTGTAATTGCTATTGGAAAACGAAAGGTCATAAGAGGTATCAAATGTTGATATTTTCTTTTTTGTATATGAAGAAGAAACTACTTTCAATGGAAAAAGTTCTAGTACTACCGTAGTACATACTTCCTCCATTTAGCATTTGACATGTCATTTAATGATATAATATTTTATTCCATAGGTCCCACACCATTCTTAAATACTTCCTTCCCGACAAACAATAAATGGAGGTAGTATGAATTTTCATACTACAGTGGTATTAGAAACTTTCCCTACTTTCGATAAGAGGAGCCTTGACTTTCTATGTTATTAGGAAAGCCACTGGACTAGATCAAGGGTTCTAACCAAGTTCGACTAACCTTCTTTGGCTGGCCCCTGCCCTTTGCAACGAGGGCAACCCATACATGCTTTTTCCTTTTGTTTAGCGAGATAGCTTACCAGTTCAAATTTTAGGAACCTAGGTAATAGTATTTTGATCAAAGAGCTCACGAAGGGGATGAGCCAAACAAGAAGTCTACCAGACGGGATTCAACTTTGAAGATTTATATTTAATGGTAAAGAGACAGTAACCTTGTGGTGTCCTCTCTAAAATAATTTTTCGGGTCAATTTGGATAAGGGAAAAAGAAAGCACAAAAAGTTGTTTGAATATACACAGCCCCCATGGAGAGACAACAGAGACCATCATGCATGCATCTATCTTACGTTTAGTCTCTCAAATGTTTCATCATTTCAAATTTCAAAAGCAACCTTAACAAATTTCCCATTAAATTAAAATAAATCAAATCATAGAGAGTTAAAACAAAATCCGCTGCAGAGTTCATCTCCGACGGCTCGAAAGAAATCAATTCACTTAAATTAGACGAATCAGTAATCAATTAGTTCATCTTCCCAGAAATTTCCCTCACCAAATACGACAAATTCAACCTTCAAACATGGCTGACTTGGTTTCTGCAATATTTAATTCAGATATAAATACAACAGACTTCCATTACCTCGTTGGCTTCTCCGATTTTGCCTCCAATTTTGAAATCCAAATCCTTCCCCTGCTGCAGTACTCTGTTTCACAGTGTAATAATTACAACCGAGAAAGGAAAAAATGGAAGGAAGGAGATCGACGAACGAAGGAAAGAGATCGACGAACGAAGCTCGTTACCGAGGGATACGGCGGCGGCCATGGGGGAAATTCGCGGCGGAGATTCGAGATCCGTCGAGGAACGGCGCTCGCCTGTGGCTAGGGACGTTCGACACGGCGGAGGAAGCGGCGAGGGCGTACGATCAAGCGGCGTATGCGTTCAGAGGGCATTTGGCGATTCTGAATTTTCCGAATGAGTACCAAAGTGGAAACCCTAATTTGGCGGCGGCGTTTGGTGCTTCAACGGCGGCGCCTTCTTCCTCGGCGACGGCGATCTCTTTCGCCGGAAACTACTCCGGCAACAATGCGAACCGTGGATCGGGGGAAGTGATAGAGTTTGAGTATTTGGACAATGAGCTTTTGGAAGAGCTTTTGCAATCGGAAGGCGAAGGGTATAATCGGAAGAACTGATGGTGTTGATGAATTTGGAAATGTTGATCGATTTCCGAAACCGTTATGCTCCAGATTTTTATTTTTTTCAAAAAAAGGAAATTTTAATTTGGGGATTTTATTTTATAATGTTGGATTAATTTGATTCTGTTTTTTCAGTTGGTTGTTGTTGTACATTTGTTGTACTGCTAGAAAATATTGTTATTTGTTTTAAATTATTGAAAAATAAGGCAATGACATTTATTGCCAAAGCTTAGAGTGCAATTTGCCTACTGAAATGAAACAAAATTGCAAAATCTAAAAATTTATATATATATTTTTTTTCCCGAAAAGCTATTTTAATATAAAATTGAAAGTTTTAGTCACTCATGAGACACAAACATAAAAATTTAAGGATTAAATTCGTAATTATATACACAAACAAATTCACATATAAGTGTGGATGTGTTTGCAGTTTATAGAGAATGGAATTGAGTTATAATAATCACTAACTTAGCATAGTTCAACTAGTTAGAATATACAGTGAACTAAAAAAATATTAATATAAAAGAAAAAGAATCATTTTAATTAAATTAACTTTTTGTATGTTCCTAGATCAGTACTAGTTGGCATGTATTCGTTATTTACAATTTGTAATTTTCATACTCCCTTCATGGAAAAAGAAAAGTCTATCTCTCAATAAATTATAACAAAATAGATATAAATTTATAGTTGTGGATAGTAGGCATTTAGTATTTTTTTTTTTTTTGAAAAATTAATGCTTCATGGTTTTAAACAAATGGCTTAACTACCAATTAATGCTTCAATTTCAATATATATTGAAATATATGTATGTATGTATCGATACATATACTACATGCATGATTAAATTAGATTAAATTATATCAAATGCTTATTTGGATACGAATAAAGTTTATCTCAATAAATATTTAGCCTTTTCAAATCTGTAAATATATCTAAAAAAAGATAAAATAGATAAAATTCATGTATTAAATTATATAAATAATTTATTTTAATAAGATGGAAGCGGGATGCAATGAGCTAATTTCTTAAAACTAGGTCTTGATGTATTTTTTTTTTTGTTTATAAATACATTTAAGGCATATGTGGAATTGTGGTACATGTGGACCCGTCATCCATGTAGGCCCTTGGTATGTCATGTAGACTCATTGGAGGATCTAGCTGAGGAATGTGCAATTGAATAGAGGCAAGCGACCTATTGATCAACTTGGTATATGAGTCGAGTTGAGGTATGAGCCACTCCTCTCCTTAACTCTCACTGTCGTGTATAGAACAGTAAAGAAATGTATAAATAAAAGAGACTCATTTCACTAGGTACGCAATATCATTCCTAGTTTAGTTCAATACTACTTTAGTCCAAACAATAACTTAAGCATTAAAGCGTGTTGGACACAACATTGCACTGGTGTGAGAGCATCTTCCTTACAGGTGGCCTCTAGCTATACAATTAGATGCCTCAACATGGAACTGATATGGATATGTGACCAGATTCTCACACCAACAACAAATAAATTATATGATGCGATGATTAATACTTGTGCAACCCCTCCATGCTTTTAAGGGAAAAATATTACCCTTGAACAACATTAGCCATTTTGAGATGTTTGTGTCTATGTGTATGCCATGGATCATCCATGATGGATGTGGTCAGGATTAGTAATAACAATCAAGTTTGACTAGTAATTTATCGCATATAAGCTTGCATGCATATGTCGCTACTAATAAAATGAGAGTAGAATGTATTATATAATTCAAACCACGTGGGTCAAGTTTGACCATTAAAAGTGGGAGCAAGGGAATAGAGAGAGAAGAAGAAGACAGGGGAAGCTACAATAACCGCTAGTTTCGATAACCATTTTGATTTTTAAAAATTCAACTTATAACCACAATTTTCATCCATGAGTTTCTTTAACGTTGATTATGATCTCAAAACCAATTTCAAAACCAATTGACAATGAATGAAGTAACTCATATATCTTATAAATTGTGAGGTCTCTACTTATCTTTTCAACATGGTAATGCTTTAAAGTCGATAAAACGAAAACCTATCTCAAACCTCGACCATGAAAGCGTATATTTATCTAGAAGCAAACGATGAGGTGGAATATAGAACATAGAAACATAAGCAATCATTTAAGAGGAGGGGATGCATGTGGGGGATCGTAAAATCCTAATACTTTTTCAAAGAAGGACGCACAAATTGACCAACCTCTCCACCATCAGATGGATTTGAAAAAGCATAAAACAAAAGAGAAAAATGGACCCTTTTATTGAATTCATTCTTCCCTCTTGACTAAACAAAGTAGAGGGGAGACACATTCGCACGTGAATCCACCTCAATACTTTTTTTTTTCCTTGTTTTGGCTCTGTTTCGATTTTTAAATACGTCTCTGATGATTTAACTTGCTTTATTTGACTTGAATCATTTGGAGGAGAATGAAATGTGTTGGAGGCGACATAGGATTGTGTCACTAGATCTCGATAAAAATTGAGGTTCTAACTAATTGCACTTTTGACAATGGTGCTTATAAATTTGAGTGCCCTTAACCTCGAGGGAGTTGTGGATTAAGTTTAGGGTAAAGGTTATTGTCCTTTGAAAAACTCAACTTTCAATTGTGGTACAAATTAAATTTTTTTGTTAATGTTAGGACTTAAAAATGTTGATGTGCTATGTTGATTGATTTGATGAGTGATATCGCAAGTGCATTTGCTATTTGATTCCATCCTCTGGATCCCACCCTATTAAACTTCTAAAGTTTTTCTCTCTTTTTTGACTTTTAAATGAGGGGGGGGTGGGTGACAATCAGTACACTTTCTTTTCTATGTCGTCGTCTCATCAATTATAGAACAAAGAGAGAGTAGGTCAACTAGATAAAATTAAAATAAGGATGGTGATGCCAAAAGCATTAGTTAAAATTATATTGTGCGCACCCACTCTAGTAGTGTGTCTTTACTATATCTCTATTTGATTTAGTCTCCAAATGTCATGTAGTGTGTTAAATCATCGTTTGTTAGTTTCATCAATATATCATGTCAATATTTAAGCAAGGGTGTTAATTAATAGAGACTTTATTAAAATCAAAATTGGAGGCTTTATCAACTTAAACAAAAACCAGTTTATGGACTAAATAGACACATGTATCAAAGTTCATGAATTGAATTTATAATTTAACTAGCCTATATTTTTACCCAATCTAGTTGGAAATACTTTTTTTTGATTCTATTTAGTATTTATTTTAGTATTGTTTTATTTTGCCCTTAAAATTTTGAAAAAGTAGGAAAAAGAATATACACGAGGTATAGAGATAATTCATTCACATTTTCTCAAATTTTAAATTTGAATCGTTATCTTCTCGAAGTTTCAAAATTGTTTTAATCTTTTGAGAGTTCAACATATGGAGTGAGGACAAATTAATTTCAAACTTTTGATCTCTTGATCGAGAATAATATATACTTTAACTAACCGACAATATCTACTTCGGGCAAATTTTTTTTGTAATTAAACATTAGTATTATAATTTCCTTTAATAGTTGTGTTTAATGGGAAGAAGGAAGAATGTCTTTTTCTTCTTATTTTTATTTCAAAAAAGTGTCCACATCAACCCACACGTCCTTCGCTTTATTGAATCTCTAGGAAATTCATTGGAAAATGTATGTTTTCTCTAAAGTCCAAATAAAATTAAAGTCCATCGAATAATTCGTATTTATTGGTTCTTTTTTTTTTTTTTTGAAATTTCGTATTTATTGGTTCTTAATAATTCATCTTAGGTTAACAATTATAATTTGAATATTACATGGGTTTTTTCCAACCTCATATTTCTCATATTGACATTAGATATTGATGGTACAAAAAGGCATTTGAAGTTTAATAAAAGTTGAAGAATAAATTGAATTTCAAAAAATTCAAAAGGATAAAAAAAAATTAAATAATAATATTACCTTTTTTTTGTATTATAAAAATATGATAATGTTTTTAACAATAAAGATCAAAAAAATAATTTTCATGAACATCGAATATTTGAAAAACTAGAATTCCCCTAAAAAAAAAAAGAAAAAAAAAGAAAAACTAGAATTGGCAAGTTGAAGTAGCAAAATAGGATTTATAGTTGCCAATTTAAAAAAGAAAGAGAGTCTTGTGGTCTTCCAATTGAATATTTAACCAAAAAAAAGGTCAAAGAAGAAAAAGTAATTTAATAAATGATTTAATATTGATAATAACAAATTCTTAGGTAGGACAAAACCTTAATCAATCCTTAAAAAAAAAAACCCTTAACCAATCCACTTTTATCTAGGTGAGGTGTGTTTGGATTGGAGGCCCTACATATTAAGAATTTGAAGAGTTCTACTTAATCATAAATTTCTTATTCAGGTGTATCATGACATTGAGATGACATAAATAATAAATGAGCGATGAAAAATGGATAAAAGGGAAAGAAATTCTACTGAGTATGCTTGATGTGAGTATGCTTGATGTGAGCTACGTGTTTGACTTTGTATATTCTAATAAATATTTATTAAGATTACATCAGGATTCATAAAACCTCTGTGTTTTCTCTCTAAAATAACATCTAGAAAACTCTTTTGAAATAAGTCTTAGATGTGTGCCACGTTGTCACGTACAGGTCGTCCTCTTTTGTTGAAAGAGAAGAAAATAGGTTTCAATAAACCCTATAACCACTTGCACCACAAGAGTGCACCTAGTAGATCAATGCTTCATACTCGTTCAATACCCTAAATGTTGAATCTTTTGGATGAAATCTTCCAAACTCAAATCACAACCCTGTAAACACTACCCTTTTGTTTCTTGGGCTTCAAACTAGTCTTTCCAATGATTAGTCTTCGTCAATCCAAACATTAAAAACACATAGTTCTTTATATATTATTTTTTTGTTTAAATTCTATTTTGATTCTCGAACTTCCATGTTGATTCTTTTTTAATTTCAAAATTTTCAAATAGTCCCCAAACTTTAACTAAAAAATCATACAAGTCCTTACCATTAGTCTTCAACTAAATTACTTTAACAAAAACTTCGACATGGACACATCTTTTGTTTGTTGACAAATACTAAAAATCACATCATTTAGACACCATTTGATAATCATTTGATTTTTTATTTTTGAAAATTATTTGTTTTCTTCCAAATTTCATACAATGTTTCCATCTTTGTTAAGGATCCGTTTAAATTCCTAGTCAAATTCTAAAAATAAAAACTAGTTTTTGAAAACTATTTTTTTTTCTTCAAAATTTGACCTGGTTTTTTAAAATAAGGGAGAAGGTAGATAATAAAACAAAGAAACTTATAGGTGGGAGTAGGTGTGTATATACTTAATTTTCAAAAACCAAAAACCAAAAATCAAATGGTTATCAGATGGGTATTAGGTTTTCAAATATATTTAAATTATTTTATACTATAAGGATCAAAATTGAAACTAAAATCAAACATTTTTAAAAATCAAATTCAAGGAGTAAAATAAGTAGGATAGGACCTCTATTAAACTTTAATTACCAATATGCCCCTCCCCTAAGTAGGCATGAATCACTTAGAATTGATTTCGTTGTCAAAGTCGAGAAGCTCATCCAACAATTTATCATCCAAACACTCAAATTCAAAAACCGATTCCTCTTTTCTCTCTGTTTCATCATCTCGCAATGAAGTCGATTGAGATTCAGAGCTCGAAGCGTTCATCAATGGATACTCTTCCGGAAAATTCAGAGTGGCCAATTGACCTCTCATTCTGAACGCGGCTCGATCGTACGCTCTCGCCGCTTCTTCAGCCGTCTCGAATGTCCCCAGCCAAATCCGAACCCCCCGCCGCGCCGAGTCCCGAATCTCCGCCGCGAACTTCCCCCACGGCCGTCGCCGCACTCCCCTGTACTTCACACACCTATCTCCGCCGTCGATCTCCGGTGCTCTCCGGCGGCGATCCTCCATATCGGTATTTGTGCCCTAATTCCCGATTTCCTAACAATCATTTGAATCGTGTATATATATATATATCTGTGCGATTTGATGAAAATGCCGCCATGGATTGAACAGTTTGTGCAACGTGATGTATTGAATTGATGGATTTGTGTTTGAGTTGAGTGAGTGCAATGAATGTGGAATTGAGAGATGATGATTGGTGCGATGGCTTTCGAGACGACGCCAGAGCTTTTTTTTTTTTTTTTTTTTACCTTGTTCGATCTGATTTGGTTGATTATCTAATTGTTTAATTGGTTTATCATTATAATACTCCTCTGCAATTCGAGCATGTGCATAAATTTCTTTGGTGGGATGATCCAAATCTGTTTCCTGGATTCTCGAATTTATTAGTTTTGTTTTAGGATGGTCAATCGGTCAATTCCTTTGTCAGTTCGTCACTTTCTTTTGTTAATTTGTCAATTTCTTGTTCTGTTTCCTCGATTCTCAAATTTCTTTTGTTACGTAGTTAAATTGATACAAATTTGGAAGTCTAAAGTCTAAGATCCTGTTTCGGATAGTGGTGGAAGAATCTTAGCTGAATAGCCGTTTAGTTGGTTTGGTAAATTGGATTATTTTTTAATTTATCTAAAAAGCACTTTTCAACTTTTTGAGTGATTTTAGTTATTTCAAAATCACTCCCAAACCCAAACATTGAATTTTTGTTTTCACGTCTATTCTCTTGTGTCAACAAAAATTGGATCGGTTCAATTTTATATTATAATTGCTTCTTCTCCATGTTTATCAAATAATTTAGATTAAATATATACCTTTTTAAATAATTATCTTATAATAAATTTGATGTTGAATATCAATATACAAATAATTAAAATAGTATGTCTATTTTGATTATTATAACCAAATCTTGACAATTTAGTATTATTTATCAAAGACAATAAAGTGCTTTTTGGATTTTAAAATTGAAATTTACCAAACAATATTTTTACTTCATATCACAACTTAACTGATTTTTCTAAAAGTACAATTGCCAACAATTATTTTAAAAGTTATAGTAATCTCGAACTAAGACTAAATTGTAATTTATTTTTTTTCTTTTTGAGATAGCCTAAATTGTAACCTAAAAAAAAAAAAGCCTAAAGTGTCATTGTAATGTAAGTACATGAACTAAATTGTTTTTTAACCAAAGTATAGGCATACTAGAAAAGTTAAAAATTATGGAAGAATCAATTTAGTCGCTTGAACTTTGGTATGTAACGATTTAGTCCCTGTACTTTCAATTTTTTAACGACTTAGTCCCCAAACTTTATCATGCAACAATTAAGTTCCTATACTTTAAAATTTGTAACGATGTTGACCCCTATTGTGAAAAAATATTGTCAATATTTATTGAGATTTCTTGCCTAGTAGACTAACGAACTATTTAGGAACCTAATATGTTTGTAAGTTACAAAGTCTAAATCGTTAAATAATAAAAACCAACATAATTTTGATGAAATTTCTTATTGTAAAGATTAAATTATTACAAATTTTAAAGAAGGGTCCGTTTGGATTACATTTTAATTTAAATGTTTTTCAAGAATGCATTTTTTAAAAAACATTTTGTATAAAAATTGTTTAGAACTTAAACACTCATGTGTTTGGTTACATTTCCTCATAAATGTTTTTATACACAAAGTTGGTTTCAAGTGTTTCTCTCAAAATGATTTATTTCTCAATCTCATTTTTTAATAAGTCATTTTTAGTGATTGCCAAACAGTATAAATTTTTTCAAAATGTATTTTTTTGAAAATTAAACACTTGAAAAGTTAAACCAAATACGTCAGAAGTTTAGTTTCTAAAAGTGTCATTTAATACATTAGAAACTTTTCAAAATATAGACTAGATAGGCATAACTTTTAAAAAGCTTTTAGAGATTTATTAGGAACTCTTTATAAAATAGAAACTTTGGGGATACAATCTTCATTGTAGGGAGCCATATTTCTATTTTAACCCCTCTTTTTTCTTTTCTTTTTTTTTGAAAAGATAGGATAACGTTTATTTAAATTAAAGATGAGCAGAAGCTCCCAATTGGGTAGCCATTTGTGGGACAGGCACCCCCACTAATACTATAACCTCAAAATATATGAAGAATTAATTAAACAAGCAGGTCAATTGATGGGTCATATTATTGTGTATCCTCGGGATATAAGAGAAACCGTAATCTTGATGACCAAAGAGAAGTCGTTTAGCTTCATCAATGGAGAGGGATAACTCTATGATGTCTTCCACTTTTCCATCGAGCAGATGTACCACCTAGATTTCCATTGCCTATACAATAGAGACAAAAAAAAGAAAAAAAAAAAGAAAAAAGAAAAAAGAAAAAAGAAAAAGGGTAAATACACATGTATGAAATTATATACATAGCAAACGCTCCTTTCAAGAAAACGTGGACGTGATGTAAAAAAAAAAACCAAAAAAACAAAACAAAACAAAACGTCGACGTTTAATCCACCTTCGATTCCTCGAGCAACATTGAGACACAGAAACCATTCAGTTCAGCAAAAACCTCGCAAAAGCGCAGCAGACCATTCAGTTCCAGTCCCACAATGAGAAGAAACGCTTCAATTTCACTTCTTTCCCACACCAATCGTCTCAATCTCCGCTCACTTTCATCTCTCATTTCCCCAAATTCCATTTCCAATCCTTCCCCTTCATGTTCCTCCCCTGTTTCGACCCCACATCTCAAGCCCTGCACCAAAAACCATGGCTTGTTCTTCAAATTCACCCGATTTCAAGCCAACCCATCTCGGAATTTGGACACCCTTGTGGAGAAACGCCCTCAGATTTCCTCCAGACAGCGAAGAGTCAAAGAGAAATCCGAGCTCGAGGAGGCCTTTGAGTCTGCGGACACTGTTGATGAAATGGTCAAGGCGTTTAAGGACATGGAATCCGCTTTTGAAGAGAGGGATCTTGGATTGGCTTCCTTGAAAATTGGTCTGAAACTTGACCAAGAAGGTGAGGATCCTGAAAAGGCTCTGGTGTATGCTAGAAGAGCTTTGAATGCTTTGGATAAAGATGATAATGGGAAACCTTCTTTACTTATTGCTATGACTTTGCAATTGATGGGTTCTGTTAATTATAGCTTGAAAAAGTTTAGTGATAGTTTGGGGTATTTGAATAGGGCCAATAGGGTTCTGGGTCAGTTAGAGGGGAAGGGTTTTAGTGCTGAGGATGTTAGGCCAGTGCTTCATGCTGTGCAACTTGAGTTGGCAAATGTTAAGACTGCAATGGGAAGGAGAGAAGAAGCTATTGGTAATCTTAGGAATTGTTTAGAGATCAAGGAGTTGACCTTGGAGAAGGATAGTAGAGAATTGGGGAAGGCGAACCGTGATTTGGCCGAAGCTTATGTTGCTATTTTGAACTTCAAGGATGCCCTTCCCTTTTGTATGAAGGCATTGGAGATACATAAGAAGCAGTTGGGACATAATTCAGTTGAAGTTGCTCATGATAGGAGGCTTCTTGGGGTGATTTATAGTGGGTTGGAAGAACATCAGAAAGCATTGGAGCAGAATGAATTGTCTCAGAAGGTTTTGAAGAACTGGGGCCTTAATTCCGATTTGCTTCGTGCGGAAATTGATGCTGCTAATATGCAAATTGCGCTAGGTAGGTATGATGAGGCCATTAATACTCTCAAGGATGTTGTTCAGCATACAGATAAAGACAGTGAAACTCGGGCAGTGGTGTTTATCTCAATGGGAAAGGTGTTGTGTAATCAGGAAAAGTTTACTGATGCAAAGAGATGTTTGGAAATTGCCAGTGGAGTTTTTGACAAGAAAGAAGCAACTTCTCCTGTGGAAGCCGCTGAGGCGTATTCAGAAATATCAATGCAGTATGAGACAATGAATGAGTTCGAAACTGCAATTTCTTTATTAAAAAGATCTCTAGCTTTGCTTGAGAAGCTTCCACAAGAGCAGCACTCAGAAGGTAGTGTTTCAGCTAGATTAGGGTGGTTGCTACTGTTGACCGGTAAGGTTCAAGAAGCTATTCCATACTTGGAGGGTGCAGCAGAGACTTTGAGAGAGAGTTTTGGTTCCAAACATTTTGGAGTTGGATATATATACAATAATCTCGGGGCTGCATATTTGGAACTCGAGAGACCTCAATCGGCTGCACAGATGTTTGCTATGGCAAAGGACATTATGGACGTATCACTTGGCCCCCATCATGCAGATTCAATTGAAGCATGTCAGAATCTTTCAAAAGCATATGGTGCAATGGGAAGGTACGGTTACTTTCAAGCTTTACTTTCTTCTCCTTCACTATTTATAATGTTTTACTTATTATCACTCTTTGAAATCCTTATTGAGGGAGTTGGGTTTTATGGATCATATTGAGACACGGAATCATATGAGTTAAGGAGATCAAGGGAATCATGGACGAGCTTTCAAAAAGTTTATTGTTTAGAATGGCAGAGTAGGAAACTGATCCATGTAATATGTCTTCTGACCTCGAAGCCGCTTAGTTCCTTTTGGAGATATTTTTAGCTTCCTTGTTTTCTTGTAAACCGAAAGTGGATAGCACTTAGCAGACATGTTTTGCCCCTCCTTAAGCTCTAGGGAGGAAGTTTTTCCCTTGTTAGCTTCCATACTCCCTCCTTTGGACTTCGGTGTGTTAATGACTTTTGTTATTACCCCTTAGGTATTATCTTGCTTGATTGGAACTCTTTTTTATAGTTTGGCTCCTTCTGGGGTTGTTTTTTTTATGCACTTTGTATTCTTTAATTTTTTCTCAATGAAAGCTCGATTTCAAATTAAAAAAATGTTTTTAATGCTCGGCCTATTCTGCTAATGCTTAGCCATGATTGTATTTGTACGGGTGTGGAAAATTTGAGGTTAATTAGATTCACAAAAATGACAAACAGACTTTGAGAGGATTCAAACCAATAATTTGACTTACCAAACTAATGGGTTGTTCATGGTGGTGAAGTGAGGGTCTTTGAATTCAATCATGTGATCTTGGAATGGAATTTCCTTCAAGAGTCACTTGACAGAAACGATAAAAATATCTCACTAGTATTTTGAACAGAAATTATTATAGGGCAGATAGCTTTTTGTTTGGTCTAGATTCGAAAATAAAAATGAAAATGATGAATATTGAGGAGTCTAGCTATGATATTACCAAGTCGTCTTTGGTGATGATTGCTTGTGGAACTGGCTTAATACAGTGAGTCGGACGTGCGGGTTGAATTGATTTTGAATCGCTTTTTAACTGTCATGAAGGTATTAGAACCATCTTCAATCCTGCGTAAAGTAACCTTTATTGTCTGCACGCATGGATCATTAGAGAAACTCAGCACAGCAGCAAGTGCCGTTCTTGAACTCATTAATTTACTCCTTTTTCTGTGTGTTGGTGCAGTTATGCCCTTGCAATTGAATTCCAAGAGCAGGTGGTTGATGCTTGGGAAAGCCATGGCTCAACTGCAGAAGATGAACTTAGAGAAGCCCAACGAATGCTCCAACAATTAAAGAGGAAAGCACATGGTACATCCAAAATCGAGCTCTCGACAAAGGCCTTGCCCCTACCTCATTCCCCAACGTCTTCCAAAACTTTGCAGACCGATATTCACAGCAGTCCGAATCATCTATGACCACAAGATTTCAAATCTAATAAGCTATTTTACGACTTCAGATAGATCGATAGATCCGATCACACTTCTTGGTAAGTTTTATCCTCAAAAAGCTCTGATATTTGGAGAAATATATGTTTCTTTAAAATTTTGGCCATCTTATGCATAGCTGGAACAACTTGACACATACCCCATGTTTTGCATTCATGTCTCTCTATCCTGCAAGGAAACGTATTCGCCGAAAGCTATATTCCCTGGAAAGAGACGATTGCTGTAGCCTGTAGAATTACCGAATCTGATGTCTGCATTTTCTGAAATCGTCTCACTAATTCCATGTTCAGAAATTTGCCTGATGCTCAGAACTCATGATTTGTATGCTCAAGATTTTCTTTTGTTTGAACATGTCATAATGATCAATGCTGAGAGTTTATAGACATTATCTTTTTACACTGGTCTTTCAGAATTACCTGTATGTAAATGAGTTTGTAGTTCGGTTTTAGTTGCATAACTCTCATGTAAGAAAGAAACCCTTTAATTTTATTAGTTTTATTTATTTAAGGGGCCTCCAATTAATTGAGAAATGTGAATATGTAAGGGATAAAATTGAAGCTCATGAAATATCAGGTGACAGGTACGAAATAGAAAAGGTAAGTTGTTGCCAAAGCGAGCCTAGCTTAGCGGTAATTGACATGTACTCTCGACCAAGAGGTTCGAGGTTCGAATCTCCTAACTCCAAATGTTGATGTACTCAAAAAAAAAAAAAAAAAAAAAAAGAAGAAGAAGAAGTAAGTTGTTAGTATTTGAACACTCCTTTGTACCCAGGATCGGAATGAAGTGAAATTTTTGAAGGAAATTCAAATTTTATGGTTATATGTTTTGTAAGGTTTTCTTTATAGAATTTATATTTCGATTTCTAATTATGTAAATTTCAAGTGAAATTATATGTTTAGCTTTTTGAAAGGAAAAAGAAAGAAAAAAGAAAAGTAATTTTTGTTGTGTTCTTTTTAGTTCAAAAAATGTAGCTCGGGATTGAATCTTCAACTTTAAAGTTAAACAAGGTAGATAGTGTCTTTTTATTAATGCGTACATGTCTCAAAGGAATCTTGTGTCAATTTGGTTTTCAAAATGACATTTTTTATAACATTATTTTATAATAATGAAAATTTTAATTTTTATCATTGGAATTTGTAGATTGAATTAATTTAACTCTAAATTGAATTGAATACCTAGGTAAATGGTACAAATGTTATTTCTTTTAGATCTGAGTTATGGTTACTAATTTTAACCAAAAGCAACATAAAAACCCAATTTATCAAACACTCTCGATAATACTTCTTCTTGATGTTCGAAAAACGAAAGCTTAAGGTACACATAAGACAGAAATTGCTTGTCGCTACTTATCCAAAATTAAGGATGTGATTCCTAACACTAGAAGGGTAATTGAGAATTTTCCCCTTTATTATACGGTTTCATATGATTTCTTTTTTACATTACACAATAATAGGAATCACCAAACATGGACATAACAATTCTCTTTTGAAACCATACATTAAGGATGGTAATTGGAGCTAAGATATTGCATCACTGCCTCATTATCACCCTTCATAGATAAGAAGTCTCTCTTGAACTCTTCAAACTTGAGAGAACGATAATGTGAATGGTTGATTTCATTTATCAAACGTTTTGCTGGCTCCATGGTCGCATCATCTTTAGGATAAACTAGATACACTAAAGATTGACGAGATATCTTTGTATTTGTCACAACCTGGTGTTCTCCAGCTTTCAGCTTTCCGTTGCTAACCACCTACGTACAAAACGTAAAATTGAAGAATTATTATTGGAGAAGATTGTCACAGTTTAGTCGGTAATTTGTGTTGGATATATGAAAGAAAATTATAAATAAAACAGTTTCGTGTGTTGGAGTCTTGGGGAGTACTTACATATATTTTACTACATTTTATAAGAAAGGCCTTTTGGGAAAAGTCAAAACATTTAGAAGTGTTTGGCAAAGCACCCATTGATTCTTGTTTTATTTTGTGCTTTTGGCCTAAACACTTCATTTACAATAGTTTCTATTTTCTTTCTATAAAAAAACACTTTTCAATTATCTCTCCAACAAGAGTCACACAAAAAAAAAAAAAAAAACCATCCTCGTCTAAACCCACTCTAAAGAGATGATCGACAAACAATGTTTTTAATCGACGAAAATGCAGTTTTTCACTATTCTAAAAGTCATCACATGTCAAATACTCCAACTCGAGTTAATCTCGAAAGAAAATTAATTAAAACGTACCTGTAAAACGTAGCCAATGTTAACCAGAAGAGCACCATCAATAGGGTCAACAGCAATCCATTCACCATCCTTGAAATATTGAAGGCCATTGACATCTTGAAACACAATGCTAATAAGGGTTGGATCACAGTGTTTTTTCAATCCCATAGTGAAGCTAGGGTTTGGGCATGGTGGGTAATGGTTGTTCACAACCTTAGAATTTTCAGTTAGTTCATTCTCCAAGTACTCTCTCTCCACTCCCAATCCTTCACTTATAATATCCAATATCTCCATGGTCAACTTTCTCATTGCAACACAATATGCTCCAACCACCTCTCTAAAATAAAACCATGATTTTAATTTTGGTTATTGGCATGTCGATCTGAACATAATTTAAGTGGTCAAAAATTGAATATTTGTATTCATGAGGAGGATTTGCAAATGTAATCAGATCTCTCCTTTCCTATATTTGTAGATTTGAAAAAAAAAAATGTTCGATGTACATGTAAGTCAAACATTGACTGACTAATTATAAATCATTGATGGATGAGTATTGTTGATTATTGTAATTGTTATGTTTGGTGGGGGAGAGCCATGTTTGGGCATGGCTCAAGTATCTTAGAAGAAGATTTTTTTTTGGAAAATATTATTGGATGATTTAATCTATAAAATTAATACTAAAAATGATGGGGTTGGTAAAGTTTGGCTATCAAATATTACTTGATTTGAATTTTCTATATATATAAAAAGGTATATTTCGCATTAATAGTCAATTAAAATTATATTTATTTTAATTTAAGCCCCTTTGACAAAAAAAACAATGAGGAATTCTCCTAACTATTTTAATCTAAATTATTTGTTGATCATTTAAAAATATATCAAATATTAACAAGGATTTTTTTTAAAGAATAAAACAAATGTTTTGAAAGTATCAAAATTTAGAAACAAATTAATGAGATCTAAACTTGATTGCTAAACTTCAAAATGGGATTTAAACTTGATAGCTAAGGTTGCTATTTGATAATCTTTTCGTTTTCTGTTTTTGGTTTTTTACCATAGGGTAGTATTTATTTTATAGTCATTTCAATTTTTAGTTTTTCTTTTTTTCTTTATTAACATTTTTGAAACTATAAGCATTTTTTTTTTAAAAAATAAAAATAGATATGGTTAAAAAAATACTCATTTTTCTTCTAATGCTTCATATTTTCTCTTCATCCCATCTCTCTCTAACAATATTTTCCTATCTACTTGTCTCTCTAAAATTTTCATCCCTATATAACTTATATTTCACTAAAACTTTCCTTTCTCTTTTTCTTCAAGTTCTAACATATCTACCTCTCATTTAAAAAAAAAAAAAAAAACTCCTCTCTCTATTTTCTCAAACTATTCTCCGTCAAAACTCATCTCGCTAGTTGACATATTTATCTCTAAAATTTCTCCCTAATTTTTTTCTCTCTCCCTCTCTCTCACTTATTTTTCTTTCTAACAAATATATTTCTATCATTTCTATGTAGATTTTTTCTCCCTATAACATTTCTTTATTTTTCTAATTTATGTTTATTTCTCTATTATATCTTTTACTTTCCAACTTTACTCTCTCTCTCTTGAATCTCATTTTCTAACTTATTGCTCTCTAAAATTTATCTTTTTCCCTCTAACTTTTATTTCCTTTCTTACACTAATATTCTTTTTTTTTTAAGAACTATAAATAATATTATCTTTCTAACATATTTCTTTATAAATATTATCTTTTTATCTCTCTAAAAATTTATCTATGTCACTAAACTTTTATTTTCATGCCTCTTCACATATCCTGATACATCTCTCTATCTTTCTGGCCTTTCTAAGAACTGAAAATAAAAAATAGTCATCAACTTTTTTTTTTTTTTTTTTTTTTTTTTTTTTTTTTTAAGAGAAGGCAAAAATCAATTATCAAACATGTACGGTTAAAAAAAAAAAAAAGCGAAAAAGAAAAAAAAAATTAGAAAACGGAGAAAAACCAAAAACAGATATGGAGGCCTAATATTTTAAAAACGATTTTCTCTTGTTTTCTTCTTAGTGCATGTGATTTTGAAATGACTAAAATCACTTTTGTCATGTTTGAAGCCACTCCAAAACATACCTATAATTATTCAAAATCAATTTCATGTCTGATTTTACACTTTTAAACGCGATTTTTATATCATAAAAATTGATTTTAAATTATTAAACGTATGTTACGGAGTGATTTCGAATATGAAAAAAGTGATTTTAACTCTTCAAAAAGTAGTTTTGAAAAGCAATTTTAGAAGATGGAATACTTCCATATTAAGCATATTAGACAATATTTAGGGTTACTCTTTAGTCTTTAACACATGATCCAATTACTTTTCCAACAAAATTTTCATGTTTATGAAAGTAATATACAAAGCACTTAAAAGAAACATTAACTTTAACTAAATGTTAAAAGTAAAAAGTGAATTAGGGTGAAAGCTTTTTACCTGTATTTAGGGGGATTTTGAGGCCAAAAATGAACATATTTCTCCAAAGGATAGCAATTGAAAAGCACATAATCTCTCCAAGAGTGAATGTGTTCATTTACACAATCCTCATTGCTTGTGTAAATGTAAACTCTGCAGCTTTGGTTTGGATCTTTTGAGCATTCCCTCACTTTGTCTGCTGTTGACATGCTATGAAACTCCTTGAAAATCTTCATAGTCTCTTCTAATAACCTTCTTGACACTCCATGGTTTATCACCTATCAGGACGAGAAAAAAAAAATTACACTTTGGTTCTTGAGGTTTAAGTTTGATATCATATTTTTTGTTCTTAAATTTTCAAACTCGACGGGTTAACCTTAAGGTTTGGGAAAATGCATTTTTTTGGTCCTCTTTCCTTACATCATAGCTAGAAAGCTGATGTGACATTTTTTTTAAATTTAAAAAATACAATGTTTTGGTACCTAGGTTTGAGATAGGTTGCATTTGAGTTCCTGAGTTTTCAAACGAAAATATTTTATATCCCTAAGGTTTGCATTTGGTTTAATTTTGTCCTCCATCCATTTTTTTGTTATTTTATTAAAAAAATTCAAACTTGACAGTTTTATTCTTGAATATTTTGTCCCTCGATAGGTTAACCTTAACCTATCAGGTTTGGGAATAATGCATTTTTTTTGGGTCTTTTCCGTTATCATAGCTAGAAAGCTAATGTGGCCAACAAGAGCATAGCTCAACTTGCATAAAGTTGTAGTGATAACCACAAGGTCTGTGGTTCAAATCCCCACACCTCATATTTTCAAAGAAAAAAAAAAAGCTAGAAAGCTAATGTGAAACATTTTTTTAATTAATTTTTTTTAGTTTTTTTTATAACATATTTGTTGATAGAATATAATTTTCAACATAACATGGTTATGTATCTCAAAAAAAAAAAAAAAAAAAAAAAAACATGGTTATATATTTTTGAGTACTTCCTAACCTGAAAAAATCCGAACTCTTGAGAAACGTCGAGGATTTTTCGAACGAGAAGGGCTCGGTCGTGGGACGTAAAATCGACCACCGGAATTTCCTTCTTCACCGCAACGCCGAGCCTCATCTCCGGCGGATACACATAGCTTTCCGGCACTGATTCAACACCCACACAGTTGGACAAAATATTTACCTCTCCCATAATACCAATTTGTTATTCTGTTTTGTAGATTTTTCACCCAAAAAGATGATCGATAGTATATGGAACTCAAGTAGCTCCTTTATATATAGTTGTGAGGTTTTTTCTTTGGATGAGTTGGTTTCTCTCTTATTCATGGAATTAAATAGGAAAAATTATTCAATGAGATCGGTACAATGAGGCTGATAGTTTTACATTGTTAGATGTAAGAGAAGAGAAATTGTTAAAGTACCTCAATTTGTATCTAGTGATTATTAGGAGACAAACAAATTTGAAAATGTACCAACGGGTTGTAAAGAGGCAGTTACATTGTGGCGGCCTCTCATTGAATAATTTGTCATTAAATAGGTATGCAAGTTGCCACAACAAGGATTTTTTCTAGAAACACAATAGAAAATTAATTTCTATTAATACTAACTATATAAGCACAACAACCAAACCGAACATAGCTTAGTGGATAAGACATTTTTTATGTTTTAAAAGATCGATGATTTAATTTCCCGCCTTACAATTATTAAACTAAAAAAAAAACTCCAAATTAAACCTGCAACTTGTTGAATATTTATATGAATAAAACTTGGTTACACACTAGTAGATAAGTATCTTCCTACTCACCCAGTTAAATTTTTTTTTTTACCTTTATTTCTCCTAGCTGTAAAAGTTGGGTGGTGGATATATATTTTACAGCTAGGAGAAATAAAAGTATCTACTCAGCAATGAGCAACCAAGAGTATTGTTCTATTTTTATTTCACCATTTGTTTTCTTATTTGATAGTATTATAATATGTGAATATCTTTCTCATCTAAGCTAAAAGTGGAGAAAGAATAATATGGAAAATCAGGGTTTTAAGTTTTTTTTCAACATGTTGACATTTCCTTGTCCATAGGTTCAACATCAACATGAGGATAATAGTAAATCGATATTTTCGATATATATATATATATATATATAATCAACGGAATAGAACAAAATAATCAACAAAATATCATTAATAGGAAATTAATATTAATAATAAGAAATAATTTATATTCATTGACATTTAAATGTTTAATGCATTTTTTATATTTATAATTCTTTTTCAAAAATATCTGTAGACATTGACATCTTATTGATATTTCCATAAAATATTTTATAATTGTGAAAACACAGATAGATTTTGTTGTGTGACATATTGTTTCGTTAAACTAACATCTTAGACCCCGTTTGATAACCCATTTGGTTTTTATCTTTGGTTTTTGTAAATTAAGCTTATAAACTCTACTCGGCCTACTTTTAAATTTCTTTGTTTTTTCATCTACCTTCTTTCCATGTTTTCAAAAACCAAGCCAATTTTTAAAGACTAAAAAAAGTAGTTTTCAAAAACTTGTTTCTGTTTTTGGAATTTGATTAGGAATTCAAATATGTCATTAACAAAGATAAAAACCATAAGTAAGGAAATTTGGGAACAAACAAGCATAATTTTCAAAAACCAAGAACCAAAAACTAAGGCCTCGTTTGATAACCATTTGGTTTTTGGTTTTTGAAAATTAGGTTTGTTTTCTTTAACTTTCCTCACCATGATTTTCATTTTTGTTAAAGACACACTTAAATTCCTAACCAAATTCTAAAATTAAAAACAAGTTTTTGAAAACTACTTTTTTTTTTTTTTTTTTTAGTTTTCAAAAATTGGCTTGGTTTTTGAAAACATGGGAAGAAGATTGGTGAAAAAACTAACCTAGAGTTGGAAGCAGTGTTTATAAGCTTAAAAACCAAAAACCAAAAATAAAAACCAAATGGTTATCAAACGGAATCTTAGCTTTTGAGGGTTTTTTTTTTTTTTTTTTTTTTTTTTTTTTTTTTTTGAGAATCTTAGCTTTTGTGGTTAGAGTTTAGTTTCAATCTAATTTTATACTTTTAAAAGTTTCATTTATAATATATTTACGAGCTTGGTTAAATCTTTCAAAACATTCCATTATTATTAGATGTTAAATAATATTTTCTTAACCCTACCTTCCCCAAAAGGGTCACTTTTTTACCTCATTAGTCTTTTACTTGAAAATTCTTCATTAAAATGACAATAAGTGTTTTATCTACTAAGTTCGACTTAGGCTTAAAATCATTCCGAAAAAGGTTAGGGCTTTTATATCGTTGTAGGATTTCTTTTGTGCACCACTCTCTTTTTAATTTGGTATATATAACTTACCTCTAATCTTTCCTAGATGACTAGATCCAAGAATATTAATTCAAATTGCCATAATTGGAGAGAAAATTGAATATATTTTTATTTTCTAAGTTAGAAAATCGTGTTTTGCTGTAAGAAGATACCATCCAACTATGTAGATTCCTTGGTTGATAAAATCATTATCATTTTTATAAACTAGGAAAATGCTTTATCTACTCTCTCTTACCTATTATTTCAAAGGATTCAACAAGAATATGAATGATTCTTTTTATTCATTCAATTAATCTAACGTGT
Organism: Luffa acutangula; assembly: GCA_036850905.1. Classification (NCBI taxonomy): domain Eukaryota; kingdom Viridiplantae; phylum Streptophyta; class Magnoliopsida; order Cucurbitales; family Cucurbitaceae; genus Luffa; species Luffa acutangula. The sequence goes on from CM072090.1 coordinate 48,149,433, forward strand.
TCAAAGATTATGATAGAAGTGGAATGATTTTGTCTTTTTTTTTTTTTAGGTTTCAGAAAAATATGATTTTGACAAAACTACTCTCTTTTGAATATATTAGAAGACAAAAAATAACACATTTGGAAAGGGAGGGGAAAAGAAAGGCTCTACATTTAAGGAACAAGTGGAAAGAGATATTTAAAAGAAAATTTCTAGTCATAATTTGTTTTTACACCAAAATTCTCACTTGCGTAAAATGTCAAATCTTTCTCTGATTTTATGGTTTTGTTTGCGCTTTGCACACTTGTTATAAAGATTACTATTGATTTATCATGATTAAAAAAAACTGTGGTTACTACTCTTTCGTTATTAGGCCTCTTAAAGATCTATCATATCAGCCAACAAGAGCATGACTCAATTGACATAAAACTTGTATTCCGACCAAGAGGTCGAAGATTCAATCCCCACCCCTACATGTTGTAAAAAAAAATATCTATCATATCAATAAATAAAATAAAATGTGTTATAGGCAATTTTGGACCACCCCGATATACAAGGAGCTGACGAGGACAACCGGGGAGGAATCGGGCTGAAAGATGGACCAAGGGGGCAAAACCGGCAAGTGAGACGGGCCAAGACCGAAGGGGTCGGGTTTTAGGCCCGACCCCCTGCTCGGCCTCGGCCCATGGCCGAGGCCGAGCACATGGTCGGCCTCGGCCCGCTCGCGCGGGCCGAGCCCGTTCGGTCTCGTCTGGTCCCCACCGCCACTGGATGTCCCGGTTTCGCCTGGTTTGACCTAAAACGCCTCCGAAACCCTAAAAAGGCCAGGAGGATGAACAGGTATTTATATTCCTCTTCGCCACTGAAGAGGGGATCCCGAATTCTATCCCTAAACTCTACTTTCTATTCTCTATTTTCTCCCCTTGCTCTTACTTTTCCACTCCCTACCGTTCTGTTTGCTGACTTAAGCATCGGAGCTGGTGTGGCGAGCACCACACCGGTGTGCAGGTTTACTGTCTTGCAAGCCGCGTCTTCCCCTTCATCTACAAATTTACCGTCGGTGGCGCGTGAAGGTCAGGTGAGTTCCCTCTGACCAAAATCGACCATCAACAAAATGTATATTAATAATATTTAGTTTTGTTATCTATTAATAATTCTTTGCATACTCCTTTGCTATTAGATCTATTATTAGTAACTATATTAAAAAATGTATATAGGTAATATTTCATTTAGTTTTCTATCAATGTTATTTGCTTTTTTATTTTAAATTTTCTTTCACTATTAGATCTATTAAAAAATTAAAATTATCGTGGTACAGTCTACCAGTAATAGATGAGGATAAAAAAATAATTACATTAATATGTTTAAATAGATGTGAAAAAATTAAAATAATTGCAATATTTGCAAAGTATTTATTTGTATGACATATATTTGCAAATAATGGTAAACAAATTCAATTACCACCCTTTCTAATTTTCCTAAAAATAATTAATAGAGACATGATTAGTGGGCGGACCATTCAATCTAAAAGACAATAATATAAAAAAGCCAACAAGAGCAATGCTCATCTGTCATAAAACTTGTACTTCGATAAAAAATTCAAAGGTTCAATCCTTCATCCCTACGTTGTAAAAAAAAAAATAATAATAATAATATAAAAAAAATAATGATTAATTAAAACTAACGTCTTTTTTTTTATTTTATTTTTAAAAAATACTAAAATTTTTTAAAAACCATCTCTTCAAACTCCATTTAATAATTGTTTGGCATTTTGTTTCTGAAAATTAAACTTATAAATATTACTAAACCCACCTATATTGTTTGAGATGTGGGATCTTTGGGACAAAAATCCTATGGATATGCATGGGACTAGAACATTAAAAAAAATGTATGAATATTAAATACACAAGAAAATACACATTTTTAAGCTTACTAATTTTTCTATGTAATGGTCAAATTTGGTCAAAGGGAACTCACTTGACCTTCACGTGCCACCAACGGTAAATTTGTAGATGAGGGGGAAGACGTGACCTGCAAGACGGAAAACCTACACATCGGTGTGGTGCTAGCCACACCGACTCCGATGCTTAAGTCAGAAAACGGAAGTAGGAGGGCTAGAGAGTAAGAGAAGAGAGTAGAGAGTTCGAGTCCCTTTCTTCAGTGGCGAAGAGGGGTATATCTGCTCATCCTCCTAGGGTTTTTAGGAGTTCGGAGGCGTTCGGGACAAACCAGGCGGAACCGGGGCGACCAGAGGCGGTAGGGACCAAACGGAGCCGGACGAGCTCGGCCTCGGCCTGGCCGAGGCCGAGCAGGGGGTCGGGCCAAAAGCCCGACCCCTTCGATCTTGGCCCGTCCCACTTGCCGGTTTCGCCTCTTGGGTCCATCTCCCAGTCCGATTTCTCCCCGGTTGTCCTCGTCAGCTCATTGTATATCGGGGTGGTCCAAAATTGCCTATAATACTCTTCTTTGAAGGAGGCCATGAAATATGAACAATACTTGGCTATGAGAAAAAAGTTTTATCTCTCATAGTTGTCAGTATTTTAATCGATGGTATGTAAGGAGATCCTTACATATCAGTATGCAACTAAGTTTTTTTCTATGAAATATTATGGAGCTAGGCTAATGCACTTGTATCGATATACAATTTGAGCGTGGTTGGTGATTATTAGTGGTTTTTGAGTGATGTTATGGCTTATTTATAAGACTATTTTCAAAATAATTTTTTATTTGTATGAAACAAAAATATAGTAAAATTGCATTGTTTAAGTATTGTCTTCTACTCTCATTTTTTTTCTTAATACGTTCTTGAGGATACATTTCAAAACAAAAACTTTATGAACTATGTTATCAATGGTAAAATAACTATTTTTAAAAACAAAAATTTTTCTTTGGTTTTTTCTTTACTATATTCTTGTGGACAGTTCAAAATGAGGATTTTTTTTTTAGTATATCAATATTTGGAGGTGGGGGATTCGAACCTCTGACCTCATGGTCGGTAGTACATGTCAATTACGGCTGAGCTATACTCACTTTGGCTCAAAATCAGGAATTGTACCAATGTAGTTTCGATTGTAAAATAACCTTAATTATTACCATTTAAATCATATAGTAGCTACACTTATTTGAACTTTTTTTTTCGATAAGATGTGGAGTGGAGGTATTCAAACCACGTACCTCTTGGTCATTAGTACAAATTTTATGTTGGTTGAAATATGCTCATGTTAGCCACTTATTTGAACTTTTGATGGTGCCTGTATTGTATTCCTTCCTCTTTTTGTTGGCTTTTTCCATCATAATTACACTATTTCTAATATGAAGAATTTGTGACCCGAATTCTAGCATCAATATGAAAATTCACCATACAACTTTTAAAGCGAGAAAATTTGATATACATTATACTTCTATGTGAAAAATCCATGTATTAATATGAACGTTTGGATGAACTTTATTTGATATGATTTAATGTTCTTCTTTTTCTTTTTTGAATTCGAAAACGTAGGGTTATGTTCAAGTTAATATCTTTAATAATGGATGGTGTATTTCCATATTTAGTGAGTTTTCATTAAGGTTGTTTTAGTTGCTGTCTGCAAACATGCATTATTATTCTTAATTAATGTCATTTAGTTTTAGCTTGTTGATGGTCCCCTAAGAAACATTATGGGACTGTGTCAATAATGCAGTTGGGTTTTTATTGATATTTAAATAATGTTGTTCATCAATGAGCCACATCTAAATGTCTTTCTATGGCTCACCAAAGTTATAGTTCTCTCTGCATGAGTTTACAGTAATAAATTGTTAATAATTTGCTGGTCCACCCTTCTGCACATGAACTTATAGTTACTTCGTTCTTAGTGCGAGTACACATTTGAATTCCTAGTTAAATTTTAAAAACAAAAACAAGTTTTTGAAAACTTTTTTTTTTTTTAGTTTTCAAAACTTGACTTGCTTTTGAAAACATGAGAAGAAGGTAAGATAACAAAACAAAAGAACTTATGGATGGAGTAGTGTTTATAAGCTTAATTTTTAAAAATCAAAAACAAAAAACCAAATAGTTATCGAACAGGATTTTAGGTCCCGTTTGATAACCATTTCGTTTTTTGTTTTTGGTTTTTGAAAATTAAGCTTATAAACACTCTTTCCACCTATTAATTTCTTTGGTTTGAACTTACATCCTTCCCATGTTTTCAAAAACCAAGTCAAATTTTGAAAAAAAAAAATTAGTTTTCAAAAACTTGTTTTTGTTTTTGGAATTTGGCTAAGAACTCTAATGTCTCCTTAACCAAAATGAAAACCAACGTAAGAAAATTGAGAGAAAACAAACATAATTTTGAAAAACCAAATGGTGGGGCCTTAGTTTTCGCCCCGTAATTATGTTGTTAGTTTTATATCTTTACTCGTGATACAAGGACATAATTGAAACTTTTATATGGTACGGACAAAATTGAAATCAAGTATATATTGATCAAGGGAATTTTTTGTGGGGGTTTAGCTAGCTTTCTAGTAATCCCCTTTCGAATTAGTATTATTCGAATTATGTGATATATTTGCTAGGGTATTGGGTAAAAAATCTTATGATTTGAAAAAACTTTTTATTAAATATAATTATTTATTAGTCTATTCTTTTTACCTTCAAGTATAATTTTTATTTTATTATCTGTTATATAAGAAGTTGTAGGTTTTTAAAATGTAATTTTCGTAACATATGAAAGATTTACGTTCAGGAATTAACTTAAAAGAGTTCACAATATAAAGATAACTCCAAGTGTCTCATTTTAATTAAAACCAAGATGCTTTGTCAAAGTTATAGATGATTTGATCCAAAATGTTTCTAAATGTTGTAGATATATGAAGCATTATTATACCCAATGAATCTTATCATAGTGTATTAATAATAGATTAAAATATCATTTTGGTTCTTGTATTTTCAAATTTATTCCATTTTAGTTCATGTACTTTCAAATGTGTGCATATTTAGCATTTGTACTTTTAATAAAGCTTAAAATTGGTGTCTATATTGATGAGTTTATTGTCAATTCTAAAAAAAAAATAGTCTCAGTTAACTTTCCTTGATGTTCACGTCATAATTATGTGTCTATAAATTATAGAAATATGTTCACATCATACCTTTTCTTGTATGAAAATTATTATTATTTATTTAAACAATTTCGATAAAAATTAAATTTAAACTTACGATAGGGACCAATTTTAAACTTTATTGAAAGTACTAAATTTAGACATTTGAAAATACATGGACTAAAATGACATTTTAACCTTAATAATACTACCATTTTAAAACGAATAATACCAATATACAAAATTATGGGGGAAAAACTTGAAGAATAAAGATACTTAACTGAAACTACAGGCACATAAAACCATATTACCATAATAAGATCATACTTATAATATAATGTTTTGGAATACACCATCTTGCAACACAAAAATCATTAAAAACATTACATTATCACACATTCTCATAAATGTGCCAATATTAATATTATGATATAGATGTTAATTAATCATAGGCTTAAGAAGGGTGAGTTTTGATTTGTCCAAAGCTGCCAACTTTTTGGTTGGAGAAGGTAATTTCACATTAGTTGCCAGTCCAATGACATGAAGAAACTTAATAATGTACCAACCAAAATCAATCTGCCACCATTCATGACCATGCCTTGCTGAATACTCAAAAGCATGGTGGTTATTATGCCATCCTTCTCCAAAGGTAAATAAAGCCACCAACCTAATAACAAAAATAATATTAAACAAAAATCACTTTTCTAATTACTATTAATGTTTAATAAATTAAATTGATATAAACAAATCTTTTATTCACTTTTTCTAATCAATACATGTCTAAAAAAAAATGTTTGGAGTTATATGTCTTAGGTTAAGGTGAGTGATTTCCCTATAAACTTTTGTCATCTAGAAATTTTTACATGTTTCCAGTGCAATGAAGTCTGTAGTTTTGCACCGTTGGATGAAAGAGAGAGAATTGTAAAGGATATAGATAAAATGAGATGGATAAGTATCTTACCAATTGTTTCGAGACAAATCACCAGTATTCCATGGTTGTTTTCCCCATATATGACATACTGAATTTATCATAGATGTTATATGCAAGCTCAGAATGTACCTCACACACTATGAATAGTAAAAAAAAAAAAAAAAACAAAAAAACAAAAAAACAAAAAAAGGACTCTCGTAAGTAAAATATTTAATACAAGAGAATTATACCAAAACTAGTATATCTTTCTTTTTTGAGTTCAACGATATTATATTTGCTTTCATTCATATAATTAAAAGGAAAAAGAATGAGAGAGTAGATTCATTTTACCATTCCCCATAGAATAAAATGAAATCCTCCGATGGCATACAACAATGCTGAAAGAGCAAGTGGATGAAGCATATATGTTTTGTGCATAAACCTATAGAAAGCTTGTCTCTCCAAGTCGTTGACATTGTCTGGATACCCATGCTTCAAGAACAACACAAAGCTATTTCTTTCTACCTTTTGAAAGTTATTGAAATAATTTGGGCACACTTTTCTAGTCAAGTTATAGGAATCGAAAAACCATGTTATTTGACTAAACCAAAATCCATATATAGGACTATGTGGGTCTCGTTCTGTATCAACATATCGATGATGGCACCTGTGTGTGCTCACCCAATCAATTGGATCACCCTAAAATTCAGAAATCAACGAAAATGTTACCAAACATAAAAGACAGGTTAAGAGACCAAAGATAATTAACAAAGCATATTTGAGGATGATACTATAGTTTTTTCACTAGTTTTATGGCAAGCTCATCTTCTAGTTCAAAAAAAATAAAAAAAAATAAAGGAAAAGAAAAAAAAAAATCCATGTGGGCCTCATTGTCAATGTTTTTATTGACATGCAACAATCACACAAGGCATTCTTTCTTTTTTTCTTTTTTTTTGACAATATCGGGGTGTGGGGATTTGAACCACAAGCTTCGTGGTTATTAATACAACTTTATGTCAGTTGAGCTATGCTCTTAGGTCACTCTTTTTTTTATACAATAGTAAAAAAGCTAACTTTTTGATTTGATGATATAAGGTGTTATGCAAGTTACTACATATATGTTATAAATATATAATCATTTTTACACTACAAAATAAGAATAATGTGTACACCTTGCATATTACGCAGTTCAGAATCACATTTATTCCTAGCTTAGTTCATTTTTAATTAAGAGAAAGGATTCAAAATATCAAACCTGAAGTGCATGAGATGCACAATAAGCAAGCGAATACTCAAGCCATTTGGGAAGTTTGAAGCTTCGATGTGCAAGATTTCTATGAAACGAAACACTAATTGCCATACCTGTAGCATTGCCTACTACGATGGCAAGCCAAAAACCACTCCAACTGAAATCGAACGGGGCCAAAAGACAAAGTAGATGCAAAATGAGAAAGAAGAAAGCAACATTTTTATCCATCTTGGTCCAACTTTTCCTCCTATAGAGCCTTGGAGGAGACTTCACCATCTCCTTTGCCTCTTGTTTTGATTCTTCCATTAAAGGGTTTCTTTTTTTCTTCTTTCTTTTGCTATAGTTGAGGCTTCATCTATGCCATATATTTGTGTGTATTTATACTTGTCAAGTGTGGACAGTTTTCTAGTTTAAAAATTAGTTTATGTTCCCAAAATCTTTAAACCATTTTCAGGACAACATTTATGAAACTGAAAAGCCAACACAGTGCCCTTACTTATTTCCTGATAAAAGTGGTTGAACTGTGATCTCCATTATTTATTACCATAGTTAATTTCTTTCACATCTAACAACATAAATTTTACTCCATGTAAACTTTTATTTTATGGACGGTTTTTGTTTTTTGGTTTTAAATTGTGGAGTTGAATTACAAGTTTATGTTTGAAACGTTTAGATTTCTGTCTATTTAATCTCTAAACTTTAGAAAGTGTCGGATAGGTTCTGAACTTTCAATTTTGTATATAATAATCTTCTTAGTTTAAAAAGTTTAATAGATTTTTGAACTTTCAATTTTGTGTTTAATAGGTCTCTGTATTTTATATTTTGTGTCTAATAGATCCATGTTCTATTCGACATCAAAATTCATAGATCTAACAGGCGTGTATAAACTTTAACTTTTGAGTTTTATTTGATAAAAAAAATAATTTTATTTCTAATAAATTAGTTAATTTATTTTTTTCAAATATGTCAAGGAATTATTGGACGTAAAATTAAAAATTCAAGGATTTGTTACACTTTTCAAGTTCAAGGATCTTATTATACACAAAACTGCGAGTTTATGGTCTGTTTGAGTTTTATTTGATAAAAAATAATAATTTTATTTCTAATAGATTAGTTAATTACCGTTTTGCTTTTTTTTTTTTTTCAAACCCTAAACCCACCTCCAAATGTTAATGTACTAAAAAAAAAAAAAACACCGTTATGCTTTTTTTTTTTTCTGAAATAAACACCGTTATGCTTTTATTAGAAATATATTATATATTTCAAAATATATATATATATATATATATATATATATATATATATATTTGGCGAGTACATATATATATATTTTAACCCTACCTACTTTTTCCTACTCTCCTGATTTTTCTTTTCTTGAAAAGTCCTACTTTCCTAATAAGTTATTGGTAGACTGGTAGTTATTGATTTTGTACGTGTCTTATTTATTTGATTTTCTTTTTTCTTTTTTTTTTTTGGAAAAGACCAATTTGTATCAATTTTAACTCTAAAGTTTCAATTTCATCAAATTGAACCCTAAACTTAACAAATTATATCAATTTGAACCTCAAACTTGCATAAATGTTGCAATGTAGACTTTTGGTCAACTTTTCATTTGAATTGCTATTATAAAATTAAATTGACAATTTCCTTTTTCTTTTTTTTTATTCACATTGCACCTGAGTTATTGTTTTGTAAGATTTTTTTTTTTTTTTTTTGGAAAAACTAGAATAAATCAAATATCACATACTATTCTTCTCATTATTATCCAAAAAGGAATCACAAAGTTATTGGCAACAATAAAAATCCAACAAATATGAGAAATAAAAAACTCAAAATTTCTTTATTTTCGTTTCTTATGTTTGTACATTCTTCTAATTAGCAAGAAAAAGAAACGGTAAAAGAAGAGAAAAAATCCCACAAAGTTCTTAGCAAAACAAGAAAAAACCAACAAATATTTGAAGATAAAAAACCTTCAAAGTTTCTTTGTTTTCGTAATCTTAAACTCACAATTAAAGTTCTTACCAACAAGAAAAAGTTATCTAAAATAAAGTTTCTTCAATATTTTATTTATAAAAAATCAATTCAGGTGCAATGTGAATTAAGAAAAAAGGAAAAAGATAATCAATTATGTATCGTGGTTCAAACAGAAAGTTAACCAAAGGTATACATCGTAACACTTACGAAAGTTTGGGGTTAAAATCGATACGATCTGATATGTTTGAGGTTAAATGTGATGAAATTGAAAGTTCAAGATTAAAATCAATTGAAAGTTCAAGATTAAAATCGATACAACCCCCAAAGTTTAGGGTTAAAAATTATTTTTCCCTTCTCTTTTTCTTTTAGAATAAAGAACTTTCATTAAAAAGTAGGACTATAAGAAATTGAACCGAACCGGTCGGGTTGGTTTGAAGAATATTACAGACAAGACCGAACCGAACCGATCGGTTCGGTTCGTTTTGGTTTACCTTTTCCTGAACCGAGATGAGGTTTTTGCCCTAAATTTGTTTTATTAATCTTCAGCCGTCAATCTCTCTTTCTCAACAACTCGTTTGTGTTGCGTCTTCTTGCTCGCCGTCAATCTCTCCGTCTCAACAACCAAAAAGAGATTTTCTTGCTCACCGTCTGCGCGACCTCTGTCAATCGCTCAGTGACCCAATCGCTTTCACCTCCGACCAAAGCCCAATCTCTCTTTCACCGGCAACCAAAACCACTTCACCGGCAATCGCTCATTAGCGTCGTTGCTTTCGTTTTCGTTTTCGATGGGTTCGATTTCCTTTACTTTAGCCGGTAAATCGTTGCTCTTTCTCACCAGCATCGTTGCGCTTACCGTTGTGCCTTCATCGTCGGACAAGCTTTTCTTCTCTCATCTCCACTGTTCTGACCCAAATCCTTCCTTACTTCAGAATCCCCAATTTTCATTAGGAGAGGAGAACGATCGACAAAACGCAAAAGGGTTACCCGACCCAACCCGACCTGATCGGTTCGGGTTAGGTCGGGTCGGGCTATTCCTACAACCGAACCCATGTCGGGTCGGTTGTCACCCGAAACTTTTACACCCCTATTAAAAGGGGATAGTTTGGTACACCTAACTTTCGGTTAGAACCCAAGAAAACCAATAAAACCAATAGGGAAAAATCTTTCCCTCCAAATCGCTTCATCTCCCGACATAGAAGGGAGAGAGCTAGCGTCCAAAAAAATGAAAATCACGGATACTTGCTTTTCGAGCAAGCTTGTGCACCAGGGTATTAACCTAAATTTGATTTTTCTAATTTAATTTTAGTTCTTCTATATAGTTATATTGTTTAACTTTGTCTGATTTTATTTTGGTAATAAAAATTAATCTTAATAATATTTATATTATTTTAATTAGGTTATTTAAACAATCTATTAGCCATCAACTGGACCATACTCAACTATTTAAAGCTATCCGCAATCAAGAGAGTTAGATGTTCCAATTCTTTTACCTCACATATTATAACTAAAAAATCTATAATTAATGGATATGATATTTTCACTCTTTAATATTTTAATATATAAATTTGTAAATATATTAAAAGAGTTTTTATAATGATTTGACAGTTTTTTTTTTAAAAAAAGGTTTTTAATTTTTTTACAATATACGGATTAGAGAATTTGAACTTTTTTGATATTTTTGATTGAAGATATATGCTTTATGCTAGTTGACCTATGTTTATATTGGAGAAAAAGAACTCGATAGAAGTATCAAATATAACGTACTAATCATTAGTAAGATAATTTGTGAACTATATCAATAGTTAAATATTTCTAGTTGGTTCCACCACTCTTTTCCTTTGGTCATTAATTAGGCTTGCTCAAGCATTATTGAACATAAAATACGTAATTTATAATTTTATATAAAATCATTGACTTTGTTGATCAATAATTAAATAGTTATTTCTTTCTTTCTTTGAGAAAAATAGCTATTTCTTTAAGGCCTATAAAGACACAAACTTGATGGAAATACCATACGTTTTTTTCATTTCATTAATGATTTATTTATTAAATTTCAATTTCAACCCTCCAATTATTTAATTCTAGATTCACCTCAAACTTATGAATTAAAATTAATTATTTTGAAGATTCAATATTCAAAATAAAAGATATATACTCGAAAGTTCTAAAGATAAAAATAAGTTTAAATTTGATACTTTTCTAGATCTAGTATTAATATGTTGTTCAAAAAAAAAAAAAAAAAGATCTAGTATTAATATGCCCTCTATATACTATCAAAGTATAAACAAAATCTTCTTTGTGCAAGTACAAACTCATGTCCAAAAAATATCGTAAAAGATTTGTAATATGAAAAATAGAATTTTCTATATGTTTGGAGGTGATTCAAAAGTGCTTTGAAAATGCACAAAGCACTTTAAACACTTAAAAGTGCTTTGTGTTAGAACCCTTGTGGTATACTTTTGCTAACCTACTTTGGAGTAATTTGACCTGTTGAATGATCAAAATACTTTTGTTAGAATAACTTTAATGAAGTAAAGTTGGCTGCACAAATCTTTCTTATTGGGTATATTTTTAACAATAATATCGGCTGAATTTTTACAATAACTTCCCTCTTCTTAATTAAAACTCAATAATGTGTTGGGTAATTATTGAAATTAGATGATTGTTTTACTCTTTTACTTCTGAAAAGTTATTTACATACATGTTTTAATAATTTAAATAAATTATGCATTTGCTCAATAATTACTGAATTATATAAACATGATTTTTTATGATTATTTTTGGAGGAAAAAGGCATTAAGTTTGTGATTGGAAAGGAAAAGAGTTTCTTGTAAAAATCAATCTACAAGGAAATAAAAGTTAGTGGGAATTTTCCTCGAAACCAAAGAAGATTATTTATTTATTTATTTTGTTAATATGGGGTGAAGGATTTGAACTATAGATCTCATGGTTATTCACTATAGATCTCATGGTTATTCAGTACAATTTTATGTCAGTTGAACTATGCTTTTGTTAGCAACCAAACAAGAAATCACAATAAGCACTGTGGTCCAAATTCTTTTATAATTTTTGCCCAAGTTAATTGGTTGTATTATTGTACCAATTATTATAAAATTCATCTCTAGACACATAACCCTAAAGACGTAGGTTTGATAAAAATCGACCAATATTATATAAATAAAAAATAGTATATGTCACTCTTCTTTCCTTATGTTTAATTTAATATTTTGCATTGTTAAATGAAATAATAGCGTAGCAGCTAAGGTACTTGTATCTTCTGGTGTCGAAATTTCAAATCATACTTGTTGTCCACTTTATTCTTTCCTATCATATAGTTTTATTATTAAATATTAATGTGTGTATATATGAGGGTTAAATTACAAATTTGGTTCATATGGTATTAAAAGCTTGAGAGTACCATCAACGAAACCCATTTTTCTCTTCACGGTGAGACCGAGAATCAAGTGTAATTAGATTTGGTCAATGGTTTCAAAACCAAAACTAAACCAGTGTTGTCAAAATGGTGAAGGAAATAGGGATTGATGTATTGATCTACAATCGATGGATTGGTAGGTTGAATTGTGGAAGAAGAAGAAGCAGGAATTGTTTCAGTTTCAGTTTCGTTAGCCATGGATTAGAGCTTCAGAAAAACACGGTAGAAAAACTTCCATGAATCAGCGGTTGCAAGAAGGATGCTCTCAAAGAAAATCTAGAAATTCATCTTATATCATATTAAGTTTGAGAGTAAATAAAATTTGCATACTTGATTTATTGATGCAAGACCATATAAATAGTCAAAAGACTTGATACAAAATGGACTCAACTGAGATACAACTTAAATAACCTCTAAAATAATCAGAATAGCTCATATAGTTTTTTAGTCTAATATATGGTTTGGAGAAAGTTAAGATTTAGTCTATATGATTCTAAAATTAGAATTTTGTCTCATGGTTTAATAGAACTTCATCAAATAGTTCCCATCACATATTCAATCTATTAGAATTTTTTTCCTATCTTACTACATACCCAATAACAATCTCGTACTCAATCCTTTGGTGAATTCTAATGGTAGAAACTATTTAATAGAGTTTTGTCAAACTATAAGGAAAAATTATAGAGACTAAATTCTGATTAACTCTCTTTGAAACTATCTAAACCAATAATTTCACCTATCTATCTAAACCAATAATTTCACCTATATATGAAAGTTAAAGCTTAGAGAAATTCATTTTGTACACTATTTTCTATTTTTATAATTAATTTTATATGTGTATTTAGTAACATTTATTAGTCTAGGAAGAAAAAAGGTTCATGAATATATTAAAAATTTTGAGGAAGGGGATGAAAATGGGCCAATGGCAGAGAAGAAAAAGAGAGAGAGGTAGTTAGGAGACTTCTGCATCGGAAAATTTCTAGTACTAGAATAGTATCTATTCTCTCCATTCAACATTTGACACGTCATTTGATGAGCATCTAATGATATAATATTTTATTTCATGGATTCCACCCTCTTCTTAAATACTTCTCCCATGACAAACAATGAATGGAGATAGTATGAAAAATTTTCTATACTACCACTATAGTACTAGAAATCTTACAACCGGAGATGAAAACAAATAAAAAACTAAAAAGAAATAAAATAAAAGCAAGAAAGGCATAAAATAATAAAATAAAATAAAAACAACCTAAGATAAGAAGGCTCACATTCCAAGGCCAAGCGAAGAGAGTAATATTAAAAAAATGAATGTTTTTTTTTTTTTTAAAAAAATGAATATTTAAATTATATATTTACCTCGTCGAATTTTAGATGGGTAAATTTAGTTCTTGAATTCTAAATGTTAAAATTTGTCTTTTCTTAGACTTTCAATTTGGTGTCTAAATTAGACAATAATATTTCAATGTTTTTCTAATAGATTCTTAAAGTATTCGATGTTTTTTAAGATTCAAGGACTAACTATACACAAAATTGAAAGTTTAGGATTTTATTAGACATAAAATTTGATTTGAAGTATAATGAATGAGTTCATTTTTAAAAATTTTGAATATGTCACGGACCTATTAGACATTTTTTTAATTCAAAGAATTTCTTAGACATAAAATAGAAGCTTAGAAATCTATTAGACACTTTTTAAAGTTTAGAGACCAAATAAACATAAACATGAAAGTTCAAGGACTAAACTTGTAATTTGACCAAAAAAAAAAAAAACAACAAAAATTTCATGCCCTCCATGGGTAAGGAATATTTATGTCGAGTACGACCTCTGAACTTCTAGATTTTACTAATTTGGAGCATCTCAAAGTTAACTACCTTTTGACCATATTTCAATATGGTTCTTTCATTAGTATAAATGGTTGAAATTTGAGTCATCTCCTTTGTTTATCTCTATACCTCTCATGTAGGTATTGTAATATTTATAAAATTTACTTGTGTGAGAAGAGAATTGATTATTGGTGATTGGTGAAAGAGTATTGTAAACTTGAGTGCTATGGTGATTCTTTTGGGAGAAGAAGGTACATTATCAGCTAACCAAACTTGTGATGAGTGGGGGAAGGAAGTTCCTTGAGGAGATTTTTCATCCACTAAAGAAGATTTCACACAAAGATTCACAATATTCGAATATAATCGAGTTGTTTCAAGATGCGGCACAATTGAGAATGCGTATTTTAAAAGATAGAGTTTTTTTTTTTTTTTTTTTTGAACAAATTTTAAAAGATAGAGTTAAGTCTAATACATCAATCGTCTAATCAACATCTTGATACGAATCTCGAAGACTTTTATTATAATATAATTGTACTACATTAAAAAGATGTCACTTTTTTTTACGAGTAATATTTTGTTTTATTAACTATGATATATTATCACAAAATCGTGAGTCATTTGCAATTTTTTTTTATTAAATTACAAGTTCTGAATTTTTCGAGGGATATTTAATAAGTCTCTAATTTTTTTAGAAAAAAAATGTCTAATAATTCTGTGAATTTTTAACGAGTTCTCAATTTTTCAATTGAGAGATATTTTTTTTCAAATAGATATTTCAAAAAAAATTGATTAAGACAGAAGCATCTATTACTTCTGAAACCATGCATTTAAAGGTGGTTGTAAGTTCTAGGTGGTTGCAGTTTTAGATCATAAAGAATTTCAAGTGGCCCCAACTGTATGAGTGTTTAATTTGGTGAACTTGACCAATAGAAAAAGGGTTCACTCAAGAGTTAAGAAACCAACTTATTTGATGTACAGATTCAATCAATTTACTTACTCTACCCATTTATAGCCTATTTAATGACAGTAAACAGCCATGTCAAAATCAAAGTAATGTATTGCTCAAGCTATAATATTAATTTAGGGTCATGCTTCATAAATACACTTCAACTCCTTAGTTTGATACAGGTACTCCGACTCGACTAGTTAATTTGACACTTTCGTCTAAATTGTCAATCTAAATATAACTCAATGGATAAAGAAACATATTACCATCTCAAAAGTCGTTGATTCAATTCTCTATATATCTCGTAGATGTTGAACTAAAAAAGAAAAGACGCTTGGATCTAAATTCATGCTCATAACTTTAAGAAGTTTCGAGTGGTCCGCCAACATTTTTATCACCGTCCATCATAATAATCGTCATAAATAGATACATGCTATCCGTTTAATCCCACTTCAATGCTAGAATTGTTTTTGGTAGATAAAGTCAAATCTCTAAAAAATAAATCTTTATTTTTTAGGTAAGCAAAATAGTAAGGGAAGATTTGGACCACCCTTCTTCATAAATTTAAGATACATTGGATATGGGCATTTACCGATGTGAGTTATTATTCTTCTGTGGATAAGAGTTTCCATTAATGAGATCTGATACCTAAATCAATATTCATAGGTGGCTTGTAGTTTGAAATATTGATGATAATGTATAAATTATTCTTCAAACAATCTATGTCTGATAATAATGGCCATTGATGCCAAATTTCAGATAGGAAAAACCTAACGTGACCTGGCAGCAACCGTGAATTTGTTTGAAGAGAGAAAACGTAGTCTGTAAAACAAAGAAAACCTCCACGTTGGTGTGGCACTTGCCACATTGACTCTGATACATTCTTAAGCAGAAAGATGGATGAGGCAAGTAATGAAGCAAGAAGTAGAAGAGAGAGTTTAGAAGTAGGGTTTCAGATCTCCTTCTCCAAGGTCGAAGAAGGATTTATATACCTTGACTTATTTTAGGGGTTTCACCCATTTGAGGACGATTTAGAGTTGAATCGGGTCGAACCGAACTGGCCAAGAACTCCAGAAATCGAACGTGGGAAGGCCAAAGAGGGCCATGTGTGCATGGGCCGAGGCCAAAAGGGATTGCCCAATCCTTTTGACTTTTTTCTCCTCTGAGATCTGATTTCTAGTCTTATCCTCAGTTGGTGTTGTGTTGGCTTGATCAGTTCCTTGGTTTTTAGAACGGTTTAGGATTACATATAACAATGACTTTATTTAATAATTAGTTTAAGATTTAAGTTAAAAAAGATAATACATTATTCATTAAAAGATTTTCTAATTAAAAAAGAAAAAAAAAAGTAAAAAGAAGATTAACAAGAAATGGTTAGAAATTTGAATTGGAATAAGATTCAAATTAGGTGTTCTTAGTTTCTATAAATGGCAGACTTAAACGTAGACCGGACTTAACCCATCACAATCTCATTTAAGAAAAAAAAAAAAGACAGTTCTCTATAAATCTTTCGTTCATTTTTAATGGACATGTTCTTTCCTAAAAATTATAGATAATAGATTTACAACTAAGTTAATTGGCTCGACTCGACTCTCTGTTAGATATATATTGTTATGATGTTTTCTTTAGTTTTGATTTTGTGATATCTTTTCATTAATTAGTGTGATCTTATGTATATGTTTATAGTGGTTTCGTGTGATACATTCTGTTGATGGTCGATTTTGGCCAGAGGATCTCATCTGACTTTCACGTGCCACCAATGGTAAGTTTGTAGTTGAGGGGGAAAGACGTGACCTGCAAGACAGTAAACCTGCACACCAGTGTGGTGCTCGCCACACCGGCTCCGATGCTTAAGTCAGCAAGCAGAACGGTAGGGCGTGGAAAAGTAAGAGCAAGAGGAGAAAGCAGAGAATAGAGAGTAGAGTTTAGGGATAGAATTTGGGATCCCCTCTTCAGCGGCGAAGAGGGATATAAATACATGCTCATCCTCCTAGGGTTTTTAGGGATTCGGAGGCGTTTTAGGTCAAACCAGGCGAAACCGAGGCGGCCAAAGGCGGTGGGGACCAAACGCCATCGAACGGACTCGGCCCGCGCAACCGGGCCGAATGGTCGACCTCGGCCTTTTGCTGAGGCCGACCATATGGGTCGGGCCATGTTGGCCTGACCCTTTGGCCCGGTCTTCCTCTGGGTCGGTCTTTTGGTCCTACATCTGCCCGTTTGTCCTCGTCAGCTCCTTGTGTGTTCCAAAATCACCTATAACACATTCTATATCATGCCATATATTAAGAGAGAAAATGGAGGGACGGCGACATTGATCATTAATGGCGAGGAAAATCATTCCATAGGAAAAAAGATTATTGTCGTCGTCAAAACTCCAAATTCTTGTAGTGATAACATATATTTAGCCTAAAATTAAATTTAAGAAAACAAAATAAATTAAGAGAGAAAAATGCTTATAGAGATTCTATTTCTCTAAGTTGATCAAAAACATCCCATCAATAACTTTTCAAGTATGGTCCCTTATTGATTTTTTTTTTTTTTTTTTAAAAAAAGTATTTAAATTTATTTGATTATATCTCTCCCAAGTCGTGAGTAAGTTAGAATTCTCTAATTCAATTATGGAGTCACTATTCAATGTAATTTTGTTTAAACTCTAATGTAATTTTGTCTAATTTTACATTAGAGATTAAACAAAATTATATTGTTTAATTTAATATCAAAACGAGCTTAGCTAAGCGGTACTAGAAAAAAAATTGTCTAATATAATCTCTAATCAAGAATTAAAAATTAGATGAAGTAGATCGGATTTTATGTATATGTAATTTTGGAGTCACTATTCTATGTAATTTTGTTTATGAACCTAGATTAAAAATTTCTAACTTTGCTCCTTTTGACGTAGGTCATATGATTTGAGGGAAGAATATGATGTAATCATGTCGGACACACTAAGTACTTAGGTATGAGCTATAATTTATACTTGATTTTTGTTAGTTTTGTGTTAATTATGCCATATTTATGCACATGAATGGTTATTATGCAACAATAAAAATATTGGAGAGAAAGTAAAGATTTTGGATAGAAATAAGAGTCTTTGTGCGCATAAAATAAAATTGGCGTCTTTTTTTAACATGTAGGGTGAGAGGATTTGAACCACAAATCACTTGATTATTAGTACAGATTTTATGTCAGTTGAATTATGTTTATGTTGACTCCAAAAAGACAGCGTCTAGCACGAAGAAAAAGCAAGAAAAGCTAAATGGGGTAACACTATCACCTTGAAATATTTATCTTATTTGATTTCTTATTTTGTTTATAAAGCCATTTCTTCAGCTGAATTTCTTTTAGGAAATATTAAATATTTTTTATTAATTGTTTTGGGGAAGTTTATTCTATAATTATTTTAGGGTTTTTGTCTAGCCTTTTTTTTTTTTTTTCCTATGGCTGTAAAAAGCCTTCCTATAGTTTAATTCCTTTTTTATAAATTAGAAAAATAAAAAAAGAAAAGAAAATCATATTGTTATAATTCTTAAATTTCATAACTATGTATCTATTTTTACAATCTATATTGAACACTCACTTGCGAATATTGTTATCAATTCTTCAAACAAAATCTAAATTAAAGTAGGAGTCTACTAACACACATCCAAATCTAAAGGAGTGAAGTTTAAGGCTATCCCCTTTATTATATGGTATATCATCATATATCATATGATGTTCTTTTTTACATTATGATAAGGAGCTAATATATTTCACCACTTCCTCTCTATCACCTCGGACAGATAAGAGTTTAGTCCTAAACTCCTTGAACACGATGGAGCGATAAAGTGGATGGTTGAATTCGTTTAACAGGCATTTTGCTGGTTCCATGGTCGCATCACCTTTGGGGCAAACTAGGTAGGTTAAAGATTGTCGAGATGTTTTTGTATTCGTCACGACTCGATGTTCCATTGCTTTCAACTTTCCATTGCTAACCACCTACACAAAACCACCAAGTATAGTTGTATAGTTTTTTATAGTAGTATTTATTCTTTCTAAATGTGAATAATCTTTAGAGTACGTTTGGGAGTAATTTTGGAATACACTAAAGACGACATTACAAAACTAATTTTGGTAATTTCAAAAACACTCCAAAAAAATATGCCCATAAAATGTGGTATGAAAAAAAATGATTTTGTTCCTTCTAAAATCACCAAAAAGGACATGACGAAATTGATTGTGCGATAGAACATAGAACAAATGTTGATTCACTATGAGTATTTCAAAGTACTCGTAAATGGTGTATTGGAGCATATATACTTTAACATGGACAAAAGTACTTTTAGATAGTTAAAACTTAAAAATTGCATTGTGTAAGGTCTCGTTTGATCACCATTTCAGTTTTTTATTTTTATTTTTATGCCTTTAAAAACAAATACTATATATATGTTTGATTTTTTTGTTTTTTGTTTTTTGTTTTAGTTAAAAAAAAAATCAAAGTTTGATAACTAGTTTTTTTTTTCCGTTTTTTAGAAAATAGAGATGTGAAAAGATGTTTTAGGGAGAGAAAAATGTGTGGAGATATTAAAATAAAATTTAGAGACATGAAAGGAAATATTTAAAGAGAATATTAGTTAGACTGCATAAAAAAATATTAGTTAGATAAAAAGGAAAAAAAAAAATTAGAAGGAAAGAGATAAGTTTTATAGAGAAAAAAAAGTTAACTAAAAAGAGAAATTTTAGAGAGGTGGCAAGGTTAAGAATAAAAGATATCTTAGAGAAAAGTTGCGGTACGAGAAAATTTAAGAGGATTTTTTAAAAAAAAAACAAAAAACATAATTACTTCTTCCTATACACACTTTCTCACTAATGTTTCTCTCTTCACATGTTTTCTTTTGATTAAATTGTTATTATTATATTTAACCAGTTAAACGTACTTTTCACTTTTTCTCTATTCGAAGAAGTCATGTCAAACACTCTCCATCCGAGTTTAATCTCGAAAGCAAAATAAAAATGTACCTGTAAAACATAGCCAATGTGAACTACAAGGGCATCCTCAACAGGATCAACAGCAATCCATTGATCATCTTTGAGATATTGAAGTCCATCAACATCTTGAAACAAAATGCTAATGAGGGTTGAATCACTATGTTGTCCCATTCCAATAGTCAAGCTAGGGTTTGGGCATGGTGGGTATAGGTTAACCACTAGCCTTGGATTTTCACTCAGTTCACCCTCCAACTCCCCTTTCTCAAGTCCCAATCCTTCACTTACCAACTCCAATAGCTCCAAAGCCAACTTTCTCATTGCAATGCAATATGCTCCAACCACCTCTCTAAAATAATAATAATAATCATCATTTTAGTTTTTGGTATACCAAAGGTGTGTTTGGGATTAATTATAAAATAGTTAAAATCATTTTTTTTAGTGAATCATTTTTTGTCATGCTCAAAATAATTAAGTGCATGTTTGAGAGTGTTTGAAATGGCTGAAATCACTTTTGTGATGCTCGAAATCACCCTAAAACATACCTCTAATTATTCAAAATCGTTTTCATATTTGATTTTACACTTTTAAACATGATTTTCATATATATTATCAAAAACATTTTGAATAATTTTTTAAATTGAGATTCAATTTCTAAATCTGCTACCAAACAATATATTTGAAAACAAGAAATACAACCCTGTTTTTCTTATCTTAATCCCTTGTTTCAAATTTATGTTTATAAGTCACCAACCGAAGTTGTTTTCGAGTGTGTATTTAATTAAGTGTATTCACCAACCAAGAAAGTTTTTTTTTTTAGTGTATTCAAGGAGAATATAACCATGAAAGTTTTTTTTTTTTGTGTATTCAAGGAGAATATAACTTTTTAGGTGGAAAAGTAGAAAAAAAAAACTTTGGGAAGAAATATTAATAAAATACGGGAGTTTTATTTTATGTTATGTTTAAGACAAGGGTTAAAATGTCGATGTCGACGGAAATTTCGATGTCAATGGATATTCCGGGAAAAATATTCAAAACAAAAAATTCAAAAAAATATTTAAATTAAAAAATAAATGTTTTACATTTTAAAAAGAAGTTAAAATACCTATGATGAATATTATCTTCACATTAGTTACATTTTGTTATTATTTTGTTTACATTTTATCAATTTTTTTACGATATAATGGAAATGTCGATTCACCCCGTATTTTGATGTCGAACCCATAGAAATGTAGAAATGTCGATGGAAATTTAATACATTGGTTTAAGAGTGCTTTTGACTTAAAAAAAAAAACGATAAAACACTTCTCACTAAAAAAAATCACATTTCGAGAAGTCAAATAAAGAACACTTACAAAAAAATAAATAAATCAATCCATAGCAGTCTAAAGTAGTTGGTGAGAAAGCACTATAGAGCATTTTTATCCCAAGTGCTTGATATAAAACACCAAAAACAAACTTGCTTTACTAAAAGCAAAAGCAAAAGGAAAAACAAAAACAAAACAAACATTTGAAAATAAAAGACATAAAAATGATGTAAAATCTGAGTGAATTGTTACCTGTAGTTGGGGGGATTTTGAGGCCAAAAATGAATATATTTGTCCAAAGGATAGCAATTGAAAATCAAAGCATCTCTCCAAGCGTGAGCTTGTTCCCGCATATAACCTTCACTGCTTATGACAAGGCTCAAACTTTTGTTCGGGTCCTTGGAACCTTCCCTCTCTTTTTCTTCGGGCGACATCGCGTGAAACTCCTTGAATATCCTCATCGTCTCCTCTATTAACCATTTCGATACTCCATGGTTTTTTACCTATGAAAAAGAAAATGTATAATGGTTATTTGTTTATTTGGTCCTTGTGTTAACTTTGAACGCACAAATAATTTGAAAGAGTATTAAGAAAATAAATAAAGTATTGAATATATATATAGTAATATTTTAGGGACATAATAACGTTAAGAGTAAAAGATATGTTAGAAAAATAAAGAAAAGTTGTAGTTAAAGAGTAAAAATTTAAAAATTTTGAAGCAAAAGAAATTGGTGACACAAAAAAAGTTGAACAAAAAATATATATATTTTGAGTTCAACAAAAATTAGGAGTTGAGTATTTGAATCTCTAATCTCTCTTGGTCGATGGTACATGTCAATTACTATATATATTTATATATTGAGTAGTTCAACAAAAATTGGAGGTGAAGGATTTGAACCTCTGACCTTTTGGTCAAGGATATACATGTTAATTACTATTGAGTTATGCTCACTTTGACAAAATATTGAAAGAGAGGTTAAGAACCTGTATGAAAGATTAAATATAATAGTTACCGATCAATTTAAGTTTATGGTTCAATAGTTAGTTTAACATAGTAGTAGAATAAGATGTTTTATTGCCAACATAAACATAGCTTAACTGTCATCAAATTTACACTACTGGCCAAAAGGTCGGTGGTTCGAGTCCGGCCCCCGCCCCCATATTATCAAAAAAAAAAGAAAAGAAAAAAGAAAAAGATGTTTCGTTCAAACCTATTTTATAACATTCCATTTATGTAGGGTCCCATTAAATTAGGAGTTTAGTCCTTAAACTTTTAGGTTTGTGCTTATTTGGTGAACTTTAAAAAGTATCTAATAAATTTCTGAACTTTCAACTTTGTGCCTCTCTCAATTTTAAAAAATGTTTAATAGATTGCTGAATCTTTAATTTTGTGTCCAATAAGTCATTGACTTATTTGACATTTTTTTTTTCAAATTCACAAACTTTACTAGTCATATAAAATTGAAATTTTAGGGTCTTATATTAAAAATAAAATTTTATTTTATATCTAATAGATTGGTTATTTTTTTTTTTATTTTAAAAATGAATATGTAAGTGAATATTAGACATAAAATTGTATTAAACATTTTCAAAGTTGAGGAACTTTCATTTTTTTTTCTTTTTTTGAAAGAAAAGTTTAAGAACTTATTAGATACAAAATTCAAAGTTTAATAATCTACTAAACACTCTTTAAAGTTCAAAGATCAAATAGACTCAAATCACAAAGCTCTTTGAGAACCTGAAAAACTCCAAATTGAGAAGCGTAGAGGAATTTTTGAACGAGGAGGGCTCGATCGTGGGTGGCAAGATCAATCACCGGGATGATCTTCTTCACCGGGACACCGGGCCTCTTCTCCGGCGGACACACATAACTCTCCGGCACTGATTCAACACTCTCCCAATTGGACACAAACTTCACCTCTCCCATATGATTCTATTATCTTGATGATCGATAAATATAAGAATTGAAGTAGCTCCTTTATATGTTGTGTGAGGTTTCTTATTTCAGTTGGCTTCTCTCTTCTTCATGCATTAAATAGATATGCAAGTTGCTGATGTCCAAGATTTCTATTAATGGTAACCCTAAATATGTAACTAGCCCAATATTTTATATGGTTTCCTTTTTGGTAATATTATTACTTTGGGATGCTAAACATATTCTCTCACTAGATTTTGTGGAAAAAGGTTTATGGTATATAAGGAACAATAACATCTTCCTTGGTATCAATAATAATGATGCTCTTTTAGTGATACAAAATTAAGAGTACATTTATGTATACTTAGCTTTAAAATGGAGGATATATACTATGGTAAAAATATGGATTGAGAGACTCAATGTGTTAACATTTTATTTCGTAAAAATATTATTTTAGTTTTTATGGTTTGAGTGTAGTTTCAATTTAATGTTTATGCTTTTAGATGTTTCATTATTTATAAAATCTCTATTTTATTTGATTGAACTATCGACTTTTGAAATGATATAACACAAGTGTCTTATCTATTATATATGCTTGGATAATTGACCTATATTCTTTAGGTATAAATCTTCCAAAACGTCCTTATATTATTTCTACCATTTCTTTCAACATTGAGAGAAGGGTCGACTTTTAGGATTAGGACTTTTAAATAATTGCATCAATGTCGACCTTCTCTTTATTTTGAAAGATTTATTTTTTCTTTTTATACTCGAAAATTCTCCTCATTTCAATTTTTTTTTTTTTAGAATATTACATCACAAATATGTGGGTATGGATTATTCAAATTAAACTTTTAATCTTTTAAGGAAGGTACGTATATTTTAGCCCGTACCGATGCTCTAGTTTTACCTTTTCATCAAAGTTTGAGTTTGGTAAAAGATAGTGGAAATTAGAAAATGAATGCATCTTATATTAAACATCTTTATAAATTAAACTATATTTTTCAAAAACTCATTCATTTTCTCTCCATTTTACATCCAAAAGAAAATGTGACATCAATCATTTACCAAAGATGTGTGTAACAAAGATGAGGCATAATATATGAACATAGTTCAACTGATAAAAATATGTATACCATCCATCAGATCAAAAGTTCAAATCCCCGTTTCACATATTAAAAAAAATATATTATAACGAAATTAAAATATAAAAGATAAAACTCAATCCCAAGTGATAAGGAATAAAAAAAACATTCTATTGAAATTAAAATATAAAAGATAAAACTCAATCCAACCCAAATGACAAGGACAAATTAAAAATTTCTAATTATTACTTTTCCTCTTATTGCTTATTTCATTACCAAATTAAGGTTGGACTCAAAATTACGTTACCTGTGAATTGAGATGTGATATAAACATTCTTAGAATTTATTCTTAAAATTAATGATATTCATTGAACCATAGCATGAAATAAGAAAAACAGAGAGAAATTTGATACTTTACGCAAGTGACTAATTGTGGCGATGAAACAAAAATATGACAAATTATTTTCTTTTAAACCATAAAACTAAGTTGAATTTATCTCCTTGTTGATAATTGTAAAATAAAGAGAACACAAAAAATTTGTAAAATAAAGAGAGAAAATTTTCCCCTTTTTTTAAAAAATTTTTATTTATAGAAACAATTAAATGTGTCTTTCTTTTCTATTATTTTTTATGGGTAAGAGAGAGTCATATTCTTCCTTCTAAAAATAGTTAACAACGTTGGATAGAGATTCGAAAATCTGATCTTTAAAATATATGTATAATAAATATTTTTAATTAATTGAGTTAGGCTCATACTAATGTCATATATTCCTGTAATATTGATAAAAGAGTCGTTGAATCAAATCATACTTTTTGAATCTATGAAATATTAGGTTCCTTGATAATCAAATAATTGAAGGAAGAAAAAGAATCATTCACTCATGTCAAGTTTTTTTTAATAATAGGTAAGAGAGAGAAATAACTAAACAATTTCCTAATTTATATAAATGGTTATACTACTATTAGGGAATCAAGTAAGTTTGATATATAATTCTTAGATGAATGGTATTTTCTAGATTGGAATGAAACATATATTAAAATGTATATCTCCTTTCAATTATGACAATTTGAATCAATAATCTTGATATAGGAAAGATTACAAGTAAGTATCCCAAATTAAAAAGAGAATGGTGCATAAAAGAAATCTAACTACTAAGGTAAAGATGTGAACTTTTTGGCTACATGCTAGATGAGACAGAGAATCCCTATTTTTCTTGGATTTTTTTTTGTTAGTTCTATTGATGGGTTTTCCATTCTAGTCAGATTTTTTTTTTAAAATAATTAATTACTAAATGATTCAAATTTTCTTAATACTATAGGATACTTCTGCATATAAAATTGATATTTTTTTCGGTTAAATTACAAGTTTAGGTCTCATTTGAAAACCATTTTGGCTTTGTTTGATAACTATTTGGTTTTTGAAAATTATGTTGTTTTCTCCCAATTGATAACTATTTGTTTTTTGAAAATTATGCTTGTTTTCTCCCAATTTCTTCTGATCCATGTTTGTTGAGGACACATTTGAATTCTTAGCCAAATTTCAAAAAAAAAAAAAAAAACAGATTTTTGAAAATTACGATCTCGTTTGATAACCATTTGGTTTTTAAAAATTAAGCTTATAAACACTACTTTCACCTATATACATTTTCCTATCTTCTTCCCTAAGTTTTCAAAAACTAAGTCAATCTTTGAAAACTAAAAAAAGTAGTTTCCAAAAACTTGTTTTTGTTTTTGGGATTTGACTAGGAATTCAAATATGTTGTTGTCAAACATGAAAACCATAGTAAAGAAATTGAGAGAAAACAGATATAATTTTCAAAAACCAAAATCTAAATGGTTATCAAACAAGGTCGTCTGCTTTATTTTTCGAAATTTGAACTTGGTTTTTGAAAACATGAGAGAATAAGGTAGATAAAAAAACAAAGAAACTTAGAGGGAGAAGTTTAGTGATTATAAGATTAATTTTCAAAAATCAAAAACTAAAAATCAAATGGTTATGAAGAGTGACAGTTGGGACTTCCAAGTCACATGCAAAGTAGATGAGAAACCATTTTTTTTAGTACATCAACATTTGGAGTAGGAGGATTCCTTTGAACTCTGGGTCGGGAGTACATGCCAATTACCACATAGCTATGCTTTCTTTGGCGATCGAGAAACCAAATTTACACAACCAGTTTTTTTTTTTTTTTTTTTTTTTTTTTTTTTTTTTTTTTTAAAAAAAAATTCAACACTATGTGGTTGGGGTATTTGAATCCATGACCTCTACAAGAATAGTGAAGATTTAGAACCAAATTGACCCAACAACTTTTTTTTTGGTTAAAAATCACTTTTGGTCCCTAAACTTTCATAGAAGTAACAATTTGGTCCCTAAGCTTTGATTTGTAACGATTTAGTCCTCGTACTTTCAATTTTGTAACAATTTAGTCCCTGAACTTTAATGAGTGACAATTTAGTCCCTATACTTTCAAATTTGTATCAATTTAGTCCCTACACTTTCAAATTTGTAACAATTTAATCCTTGTCGCAAAAAAATCCATTAAAATTAAATGTCGATTTTTATTATTTAGTGATTAAAATTTGTAGCTTTATAAACATATTGGGTCCTAAATTAGTTAATTGATCTATCTAGGTAAGAAATTTCATTAAGTCTTTACATTAGTTTTTCATGATAGGGACCAAATCGTGAAGTACATGGACTAAATTGTTACTCATTAAAGTTTAGGGACTAAATTGTTACAAAATTGAAAGTACAGGGACTAAATCGTTACAAAATTAAAAGTACAAGGACTAAATCGTTACAAATGAAAGTTTAGTGACTAAATTGTTACTTTTATGAAAGTTTAGGGACTAAAAAGTGATTTTTAACCCTTTTCTTTTTTCTTTTTTTTTTTGAAAAGGGACCCAACAACTTATGGCCCAAAGAGAAGAGAACATAACATAATTGATATGTACAACCTCCCAACAGGGGGAGATTTCCCCAAATCTGCTTCAGTTTCACCTCTCTCGCACTCCAGTCGATTCAATCTCCAGTCACTTCCATTCATCCCTCACACTTTCGTTCCTGCACCCAAAACCATGTCTTGTTCCTCAAATTCAGTCAGTTCAAAAGAAACCCATGTTGAAATTTGTGGACAAACTGCCTCAAATTTCTTCCAGAAAGGGAAAAGTCGAAGAAAACCCCGAGCTGGAGGAGGCCTTCAACTCTGCAGAGACTGTTGATGAAATGCTCAAGGCGTTTAAGGACATGGGGTCCGCTTTTGAGGAGAAGGGTCTTGGATTCGCTTCCATGAGAATTGGTCTGAAACTTGACCAAGAAGGTGAGGATCCTGAAAATACCTCTGTCATATGCTAATAGAACTTTTAAAACTCTGTCATGACATTGCAATTAATGGGTTCTGTTTCATTATATCTTGAAAAGGTTCAATGACAATTTGGGGCACCAGAATAGTGCTAATTGGATACTGGGTTAGTTAGAGGAGAAGGGTTTTAGTGCTGAGAGTTCATGTTGAATCCAAAAGCTTAAGCTGAAAAATGGGGAGAAGAGAAGGAACTCTTTTTAATCTTTGGAAGTGTTTAAAAATCAGGGAGCTTACCTTGGAGAAGGATGGAAGAGAATTGGGGAACGTAAATCGCGATATAAGGATGTGCTTCCATTTTGTATGAAAGCATTGGAGATGCATAAGAAGCAATTAGGACACAATTCAGTTGATGTTGCCTATGATAGGAGACTTTTTAGGGGGTGATTTATGGTGGATTGGAAGAACATGAAAAGGCATTGGAGCATAATGATCTCAAGGGAAACAAATTTCATTGATAAATGAAATAAAACGAAGTAAAAAACTCCAACACCTAAAAACCTGAAAAATAATAAAATCTATAAAGTTGTCAAAAGATAAGAAAGAGACTCTGAAGATACGTTCATTCCTTTCGCCCCAAAGAAACCAGAAGAAGGCCCTATTAAGAGCAAGTTGATCTTCTTCACTCCATAGAAAGGATGTCCCACAAAAATGGAGGCAAGAACATCATAAATGTTGTTTGGTAAAGTCAAGGACCAACCAAAGACATGAAAGATTGTTGACCAATATTGAGAAGCAAAGACGCAGTGAGAAAATAAATGACATGCATCTTCCGAGGCAGAACAACACATAACACACCAAGATATTGTTCAAACATACAGATTGGAGCAGAATGAATTGCCTCAGAAGGTTTTGAAGAACTGGGGCCTTAAGTCCGATTGGCATCGTAGGACTCCCAACTCAAGGATGTTGTTCAACATACAGATTGAAGCAGTGAAACTCAGGCAGTGATGTATATATGTATTGTGTAATCGGGAAAAAATGGCAGATGCAAAGAGATGTTTGGAGATTGCTTGTGGAAATTTTTGACAATAAAGAGGCCACTTGTCGAATGGAAGCTGCTGAGGTGTATTTGGAAATATCATTGCAGTATGGGACGATGAATGAGTTTGAAACTGCATTTTCTTTATGATAAAGAAGACTGCTAGCCGTGCTCGAGAAGCTTCCACAAGAGGAAAACACTCTGAAGGTAGTGCACTAGTGCTTCTGCTAGAATAGGGTGATTGCTATTTTGACAAGTAAGGTTCAAGAAGCAATTCCGTATATGGAGCTCGAGAGACCAAAATTGAGCTCTTGACAAAGCCCTTGCCACAATAAAGTAAACTCATTGAGCTATTTTACTGACTTCAGATAAATCATTGGATTTGATGATATTGGGAGTGCGACCAAAGTCCCACATTGGCTAGATAAGGGGAAGATCATGAGTATATAAGGGAGGACAAGTATCTCCATTGGAATGAGACCTTTTGGGTGGAACCAAAAGCAAAGCCATGAGGGCTTATGCCCAAAGTGGACAATATCATACCATTGTAGAGATATGTGGTTGTCCGGTTGTCCCTTAACAAGTGGTATCAAAGTCATGCCCCTGACGTAGCCGTGTCGGGTGGAATCCTTAGGCGCCGAACAAAGAAGTTGTGAGCCTTAATAGTCATGGTAAAGGTCCGTGGTTGAGCTCTGGGCAGGCAAGTTATACTCTGGAGAGAGGGAGTTGTCCTGGATAAGAGAAAAAACTCTCAATAAAGCAGCAAAGCCTAGAGAGTTGGATTGATAGACGACTATTTGAGGGAAGGTTTGGTGGTACTTTGTTCGAGGGGAGGATTATTGGGAGTGCGACCAAAGTCTCACATTGGCTAGATAAGGGGAAGATCATGGATATATAAAGGAAGACAAGTATCTCCAGTGGAATGAAGCCTTTTGGGTGGAACCAAAAGCAAAGCCACGAGGGCTTATGCCCAAAGTGGACAATATCATACCATTGTGGAGATATGTGGTTTTTCGGTTGCCCCTTAACAGAT
This sequence comes from Luffa acutangula, assembly GCA_036850905.1. NCBI lineage: Eukaryota > Viridiplantae > Streptophyta > Magnoliopsida > Cucurbitales > Cucurbitaceae > Luffa > Luffa acutangula. Next base: position 48,179,464 of record CM072090.1, read on the forward strand.
GACACTTCTCAGTAAGTTCTATCTTCGAAAAGCTCAAATATTTGGGGAAATGTATATTTTTAATTTTGGTCATATCTTGTGTGCATGGCTGGAACAAGCTTGAACTCTCAGAACCCATGTGCATTTATTTCTACTTATCCTGCTAGGAAGGCATCGTCATATTTACGGAGAGGTATGTTCTGGGGAAGGGGACGGTTGCGGTAGCGTGTAGAATTATCGAATATGATAGCTATGTTTTCTGAAATCTTCTCACACATTCCAAGTTCTCAAATTTGCATGATTCTTATTCATAAGTTTTTCTTTTGTTTGAACTGAAATAATGATAAGTTTATAGGTGTGTTTTCTACACTGTTTCTTCAGAATTACCTGTATTCATAGCGTAGAAGAGTTTGCAGTTTGCTTTCAGTTGCACAAGACCCATGTAAGAAAGAAACATGTTCTCATTGAAATATCATGTCTTGTCAAGCCTCTCTATGCTTAGTGCTTTTGTATCACAAATCTGCTATGTTTGGGAATAAGGTAAGGAATCATATGTCCATTGTTTAGGTGCCTTGAGTTAATGAGATCTTAGAATGTGAAAGTACCTGTGTTGAACTTGACTGAATTCAAGAACTCATTTTTATAAATGCTTTTGGGATGTCTTTCTTTAGAATTGAAAATTTTAGAAGGGCTATATATAAATATTAGTTTGCCCATGGGAGGTTAAATTATTAATGTAGTTCTTAAACTTGGTAGTTGTAGCCATTCTAGTCCTTAAACTCTAAGAAGTTTTAGTTACAACCTTGAGTTTTGAATCAGATTCTCTGTGATCTGACATGTTTATTGAACATAAATGTTGGTTAATTGTCACAACATCATAAATAAGGGAAGTAAGTGGACAAGATAAAACTAGATGATCTACCATGGATTGACCAAGTAACCATTGAACCAAGTGAAAAGTATTAAAGAATCCAAATAGTTTTTCGACGTCGAAACATTGGTAGATTGTCCTACGACGTAAAATGACCGAGGTCACAAAGAAAAAAGGTATTATTATAATAATGTGAATCTCGAGTCTGTTTGGTTTGTGAAGTGTCATTTTCTAGCAGAGTATGTTACTATATGATGATATTCTTGTTACATTTTGATAAAGGAACAGTTCAAGAGTGATTGAAGCCAATATACTGCATCACTGCCTTGGTATTAGCAGCCCTGGGAAGGTAATTTCTTTGAAAGTCTTTGAAGTTGAGGGAGCGATAGCGTGGAGGGTTGGCTTCATTTATCAAACATTTTGCTGGTTCCATGGTCACTTCATCTTTTGGATAAACTAGATATGTTAGGCTTTGTCGAGATATCTTTGCATTTGTCACAGCTCTGTGCTCTGCTGCTTTTAGCTTCCCGTTGCTAATCACCTGTATAAAACCATCAAATGCTTGGTGAAGCTTCCTAGAGTAGTGGTTTTTAGGAAAGTGCTTTTGGAATAAGCACTTTTCTATGTGGAAGTAGCTTTCTAGTGTGCTTAGAAATGATTTTGAAAGTGATGATATCAGTTGCATTTTCAGTGCAAGTACAATAATACGAAGAGATGTTCAATCATAATTTTTTTTTTTCTGCTTATTAAATATTTATGTAATCAATTCATTGTTGAAATGGGAATAATTTTTGAAGTATAAAGAAAAACTACTGAAATGAAATGCATATAATAATTACAGAAAAAAGTGAGTGTTAGAGAGATTAAATACGTGTCTATTTTGAACTTTAAAGAATGTCTAAGACACGACATATTTGAAAATTTTAAAAGTTAGTTGATTTATTAGCTATTGAAGTGAATTTTATGTCTAATAGGACCTTAAACTTTTAGTTTTGTATCTGGTAAGTTCGTGAACTTTAAAAAATGTTGAATAGGTCAAAGACTTATTAAACACAAATTTGAAAGTTTAACAACCTATTATACACGTTTTAAAGTTCAAGAACTAAATAGATGCAAACCTGAAAGTTCATGAACTAAACTTGTAAGTTAACTTATTTTAAAAATGACTTTTTAGCTAGCTAAACACATTTTATACTATTTTAAAAGCCACATCAAACTCACTCCAAATATTTTACGAGTTTACTCTCTTGAAAGCAGTTAAACATAGATCGAAAACGAAAACATACCTGTAAAACGAACCCAATGTTAACCACAAAGGCATTATCTATGGGATGAACACCAATCCATTGACCATCCTTGAGGACTTGAAGGCCATTGACATCTTGGAACAAGATGGTGATGAGGCTTGGATCACAATGTTGGGCCAAACCCAAAGTCAAGCTAGGGTTTGGGCATGGTGGGTAATGGTTCACCAACAACACAGGATTTTCACTCTTTTCACCCCCCAAGTACCCTCTCCCAAGTCCCAACCCTTCACTTATGAGCTCTAGTATCTCCAAAACCAACTTTCTCATCGCGACACAATACGCTCCGACCACCTCCCTGAAAACAAAGTCCAAAAATATTATAGAAGTAGTCGTTGCTATAAGGTTTAAATCTTATTTTGGTCTATGGACTTCTATGTTTATTAAACTTCTGTCACTAAAGTTTCAAACACTCGCAGTACTTGTGCATGAAAAAATTGTTCGAGTTTGTTTGGAATGACTTTCTAAGTGCTTAGAAAAATGTTTTTAAGCATTTGAAAAATTATTAAACCTGTTTTTCGTCTTTGTCATTAATAGTATAAGTATTACTATTCTTTTTTTTAAAAAAAAAAATTATCAAATAGAAAGATAGCATAGGTTCTTCTCAAAATAATAATAATAATAATCTTTTCTGCAAAAATCGTGAGATTAAAATAGAACCTTTGAAAGTTAATCAACTATAATAGAACATTTGAATATTAAGGGACTAAAATGAAGCATTTATAAAATTTAGGAGTTTAAATGAAATAAGTATAAAAGTTGAAGAAGCAAAATAAAATTTAAATTTGAATAACATAGGTAAGCTAAGTAATAATAATGATTTTTTCAATTAATATTAATTATTATAAATCATTGATCTACGGAAGTGGAATAGAATAGTGACTAAGTAACAATAATATAAATCATTGATCAATTGATTGGTATAGCTGTTAAATTATTATTAAAAAAAATTATTATCTATAATCGTTATGTTAGCTTGAATTATTTTTTTAATTATTGATTCACATTATCAATAATTATGGCCTGGTTGGGAGGCTATTTTCAAATCGTTCTATTATTTTGAACAAAAGTTTAATTAAAATATATAGTTGACAATGAATTTCTAAAAGAATAAAAAAAAAGTACTTTCTCACGTTTTCCTTTTGTTTGTGTTTCTAGTTGGCACAACTGATAATGTCTTTTTTAGTACAATTAAATTATGTCCTTTTTTTTTTTTTTTAATCACAAACTTGTAAAAAAAAGTTTATATTATTTGCAACGTAATAATTTTTAAAAAGATAATTAAATATAACTTTTCAAAATACGTCGTTTGACCTGAACTATAAATCATTAGAATACACAGCAATTCAGGTTAGTCGAAGTCAATTAACGTCAATTGTGATCTAAATTATGGACCACAACTTATATCAACTGTATGTAGTTTTTAGTCTTTTTTTTTTTTGACAACATGTGGGGTAGGGGGATTCGAACCACAGACCTTCTGGTCATTAGTACCTTATGCCAGTTGAGCTATGTTCATGTTGGCATGTAGTTTTTAGTCTAGACTACAACAGACTCGACTATAGTCATTGTAGCATTGATATTAAAAGCTTACTATTTAATTTTTTTTTAAATGAAGTATAGTCATTTATATGGACGGATTTTCATATTAATTAAGAATGTGAACCTTCCAAGTCAATTAGATAAGAAAAAAAAATCAATAATATATATAGATAAGAAAACATCCTTATGCCCAACTAGAGGATAAAAATAAGGAAAAACTTTCTAAAATTTAAATTTGTAATGATGAAAAGTTTAAAAAAAAAAATTGCATACTAACATTTTTTATTATTGTATATTTTTTTTTATAAAGTATTGATAAATTAGTCAAAGGCATTGGGTGTGTTTGGTTTAACTTTTCAAGTGTTCAATTTTGAAAAAAAAAAAATCATTTCAAAAAAATTTCTAGTGTTTGACATTTGGCAACCACTAAAAATGGCTTATTAGAAAATGAGATTGATAAGACCTCGTTTGATAACCATTTGGTTTTTTGTTTTTGGTTTTTGAAAATTATGATTGTTTTCTCCTAAATTTCCTACCATGACTTTCATCTTTGTTAAGGATCCATTTGAATTCCTAGCCAAATTCTAAAAACAAAAACAAGTTTTAAAAACTATTTTTTTTTTTTTCAAAATTAGACTTTGTTTTTAAAACAAGGAAGAAGATTGGTACTAAAATAAAGAAACCTAAAAATGAAAAAATGTGTGTATAAGCTTAATTTTCAAAAACCAAAAACCAAAAACGAAATTGTTATCAAACGGGACCTAAATAAACTATTTTGAGAGAAACATTTGAAACCAACTTTTTAAAAACAGAGTCTTCAAGTATACAATAACTTGTGTATAAAAAGGCAACCACACATACGAGTGTTTAAATTCTAAACAATTTTTATAGAAAAATGTTTTTTAAAAAAATGCATTCTAAATCAAAATGTATTCCAAACGGACCGGAGCGTGTTACCTGTATTTAGGAGGATTTAGGGGCCAAAAATGAAGATATTTGTCCAAAGGATGGCAATTGAAAATCAAGGCATCTCTCCAACAGTGAGTTTGTTCCTTGAAATAATTCTCACTGCTTGTGTAAACTCTACAACTTTTGTTAGGGTCTCTCGAGCATTCCTTGGCCTTCTCGGCTCCCGACATCGCATGAAATTCCTTGAATATCTTCATCGTCTCCTCTAATACCTTTCTCGACACTCCATGGTTTATCACCTTAAAAAAAATACTCATTTCAATATCACACATTTTAGTTTTAATATGATTATTCATGAATTTATTATCATTATTATTATTCAATGTTATTGTCAGCTTTTGAATCTTAAATACAGTTGACATTTTAATTTATTGCCATTATTATTGTCTCTTTCAATGCTCATGTAATTTAGTTCTCTCTCTTCTCTTTTTTTTTTTTTTTTTTGACCACATATATGTAAATCTACGCCAAAGCGAGCTTAGTTCAACGGTATTTAGTATGTACTCTTGACTATAAGGTCAGAGGTTCGAATCTCCCACCCTCAAATGTTGATGTTAAATATGGAGAGTTTCTTGGCAACCAATTTGTTGTAAAGTCAAGAAATTGACTGGTGAGATTAGTCAAAAGATGCAGTCGCTCATATATATATATATATATATATATATATATGCACATCAAATGGATTTTTTTTTTTTTAATTTGAAACTTTTTTTTGGGACAAGATTAGGGGAAAAAGGTCAGCCTCCGAGGCATATTCATACACTAGAAACCAAATGGGGAAAAAGAGGCATATTCTCAATCAAGAAGAAACAAAAAGGAAAAAGAAAAACTCCAAATCTTACTTTCATCCCTCTTTTTTTTTTTTCGAGGATCCTTCAATTTTGCCATTATATTTTCCATCTAGATATTATAGTCAAATTTTGCCGTACCGAGTATATTCAACAGTTAAAACATATACATTTGATTAAAAGGCCAGAGATTCAAATCCCTACCTCCACCTATATATTGTTGACATTAAAAAGGGAAGAATCACTTCGAATTCATTATCAATGTTATAAAAATGGAACTTAAATTTTTTACAAAAGTTTAAAGACTCATTTCATTACGTAGTAACAAAAAAAAAAGGGAAAAGTCGACCATAAAGAATAGAACTTAAACGAAAGGGAAAAAAACACAAACGATTATTTACGATGGCTATATACCAAACCTGAAAAAACCCGAACTCTTTGGAAGCATCGAAGATTTTACGAACGAGAAGGGCTCGATCGTGGGTGGTGAGATCAACCACGGGAATGGCCTTCTCCATCGGAACGACGACGTTCCCGGGCCTCTTCTCCGGCGGATACACATAACTTTCTGGTACTGTTTCAACACCCTTCCAATTGGACACAAACTTAGCATCTCCCATGTTGTGTGTACTTGTTTGTAAGAAGATGGTTTGATAATGCCCAAGTTGAGAACTCAAGCTCCTTTATATAGTAGTGAGGTTTCTTCTTTCAGTTGGCTTCTCCCCTTTTTTTTCTTCTCATATGGCATTAAATAGACATGCAAGTTGCTGCAACAGAAGACTTATATTAATGCAAACTCCAAAAAACTGCAACTTGCCCCAATATTTTATATATATTTCACTATTGGTTTGTTTTCATAAGGTTCAATTGCTACTTTATTTTTCAAAGTTTGGATTTTTTTTCAATTTAGTCCCTATAATTTTAATGTCATTGTCAGTTTCTTACGGTATCACGTTTTCTTTAAACATGGAAAAATGGGAAAAAAGTAGACTTCTGATAATTGTAGAGTATTGAAGACGTGTTATACAAAATTATATTCTCTCTTTTTTGGTATGTTTCTTCTTTATTGGAAAATTTTACAAGATCTTATCTCGGTAAAAAAAAAAAAAAAAAAAATTAGCTAAGAGAAGAAATAGATTGAACCTTGTTATGTACATCTTCCTAACAAAAAAAGACAAAATAAACTTTAATCTCAAAACTTACTTTTACAAACTTGTCACGTGACAAAATTATAATCCCTAATCGGTAATTGATAGAGTTATTGAGACTATAATTGAACTATTTAAAATTATAGGAACTAAATCGAGAAGTTAAAGTATAACTATAAAACCAAAATAGTATTTTAACCTCATGTGTATTATTATTATTATTTTTTTTTTCTGGTTGCTTATTTAATTACCAAATGAAGACTTGACTCAGATTCTGTTATCCCATTTCAGGAATAAACAATAAATAAATAAAAGGAAAAAAAAATCTGACTTTATTATTTATATGGAAAATAAAATATAATAAATATGCCCTATCGTTAGCTCTTTGTCAAAAGTTTCCGGCGCAACTTTTAAAAAAATATTTATTTTTAAATTAACAAATTATAATTTATATTCTCCATGAACCAATTGAAAAGAATATTATTTTTTTGGAAAAAAATTATATTTTGTAGGCAAGTCGGTTAATTAATTATGTGTTTGAAGTTCTCGATACAACGATTAATTATTTCTCTGTTTTAAAACTGTAGATCAAATTTGACATGCTTCCAATTTATTTTTGAAATCAATGCTAATTCATTGAACAAAAACATAAAATCAAAGAGAGAGAGAGAGAATTTTTGCGTAAAATAATATTTTTTCTTTCTTAAAGTATAATTTTTTTTCCTTCAAACTTAAATTATTGTGTTTATTTAATTTTTTTTTATCTTAAAACTTTTTGAGGTTGGTTCTAATGTCTTTATTATTAACAATACTAACATGATTGTGTAAGGGAGTAAACCAACCACATTTATCTTTAAAAAAAAAAGCTCAACTGACATCAAGTTGTACAGATAACTACAAAAATCTATTTTCTCTAACGTTTTCTTTATTTATCTCTTATATTGGTAAAAAAATTAATGGTGGTATAAAATTGGATTTCATACCCACAATTATATATTGTAAGTATCAAGGATAAAAAGGAAACGGGCTGAATGAAGAGGAGTTGGACCAGCCCATTACCAATGGAAACCAAAATTCTAAATTCCAGAATGTTCGTTGCACAACAAACAGATAATCCAGCTGGTCATTCTGTTATTTTATTCTCCAATCATTGTGTAGCAGCTGTCCTCTTCTTTTATTATTTCTCATTCATTAATTCTTTATTTTATACATTATTAAGTGTATATATGGCCCGATATTTCCTCAAATGGTGAATAACGAAATCGAGTGTTATCTCCCAAAGTTCTTTTATCTGTGTAAAACTAACTTGGTATCAGAGCGTCGATGGCCAGCGCCAATTCAACCGGAATTTCTGCCTTGTCTACCGGAACGACTAGGTTCAACAATCCACCGCTTAATCAGCTGTTGAATCAAATCACATCTATTAAATTGGATCGAGGAAACTTCTTGCTATGGAAGAATTTGGCATTACCGATTTTGAGGAGCTACAAGCTTGAGGGTCATTTGTCAGGTGATGAACCTTGCCCTCCCAAAGTTGTCTCGCCCGCTGGAGCAGAGACAGTTGATGCTTCTCCATCAGCACAGGCAGGTGCTTCAAGCTCACAGAATGTTGCGAGTGTGGCTTCTGGGTCTGTTCCAGTCGCCGTTGTGAATCCCCAATATGAATTGTGGGTTGCGATTGATCAGCTTCTGTTAGGGTGGCTCTATAATTCTATGTCACCCGAAGTCGCCACCCAAGTGATGGGACATGAGAATGCCCAGGATTTGTGGGCAGCTGTACAGGAGCTTTTTGGCGTACAATCGCGGGCTGAGGAAGATTACCTCCGTCAAGTGTTTCAAGTCAAGGAAGGGAAGCTTGAAGATGGCAGACTACTTACGAGTAATGAAGAGCCATGCTGACAATCTTGGACAGGCAGGCAGTCCGGTAAGTACACGATCCTTGATTTCTCAAGTCCTCTTAGGGCTTGACGAAGAGTTTAATCCTGTGGTAGCTATGATTCAAGGGAAAACAAGTATCACATGGTCTGAAATGCAGGCTGAATTATTAGTTTTTGAAAAGAGGCTTGAATTACAAAACACATTGAAAAATTCCTTAACTATTAGTCATGGAGTTTCAGTGAATATGGCTACTAGTAAAGATGCAGGAGGACAACGAAACCAGCAAATCTTCTCAGGTGAAAATCGTCAGGGGAGTTATGGTCGAGGAAATCAAAGAGGTAACGGAAATCGTGGTCGGGGAAGGTCCAAAGGCTATGGGGGCTATAATAACAACAAACCAACTTGTCAAGTGTGTGGCAAGATTGGTCACACTACCCTGATGTGCTATCAACGGTTCAACAAGGAATTTTCTGGTCCGCAAGCTCAAAACAGGGGCAATGGAAACAACTTTCGTCCAAATAACCAGATGAATTCTTCACAGCCGACTGTCTTTGTTGCTACTCAGAACTCCAATCCGTTTGTAGCCTCTCCAGATACAGTAACAGACCCTAATTGGTATGCAGACAGTGGGGCATCTAATCACGTTATTGCAGATTATAACAATATTGCCAACCCTGTCGACTATGAAGGTAACAAATGCGTAACTGTTGGGAATGGTAATAAACTGAAAATCTCTTGTGTTGGCAATACCTGTTTGTCTGATGGAAGTAATAGCCTTAATCTGGAAAATATCTTGTGTGTTCCTAATATTGCAAAAAATTTAGTAAGTGTTTCTAAGCTGGCTCGTGATAATGGTGTTTATGTTGAATTTCATGATAATTTTTGTCTTGTTAAGGCCAAGGATACGGGCAAGATGCTGTTGAAAGGGGTGCTTAATGATGGATTATACTGCTTTGATAATGTGAAGACCACTTCTGTTGGTGGGTCTAATTCAACAAGATGGAATGAAAAAGAGTCAGTCAATAAAAATGAAGTATCTGATGTTCGTGGTGGTGCTTTTGTTGTTTCCAATAGTGTTAATGTTTTGGTCTCTAAGGATGTATGGCATAGACGGTTAGGACATCCATCCTTAAGGGTTCTTGAATCCATAGTCAAGAGTTGTAATCTTCCTACTAAAGTCAATGAATCAGTAAAATTTTGTGATGCCTGTCAATATGGGAAGTCTCGTGCTTTACCCTTTTCAAACTCTCAGTCTCATGCCTCTACTAAGTTTGAACTGATACATACAGATTTATGGGGACCTGCCCCTCTCACGTCAACACAAGGCTTTAAATACTATGTCCTGTTCATTGATGATTTTAGTAGGTTTGTCTGGCTTTATCCTTTAAAACAGAAAAATGATACAACAGCAGCTTTTAATCATTTTCTAACCATGGTAAAAAATCAATTTGGATGTTCTGTTAAATCATTGCAATCTGACAATGGGGGAGAATATGCTGCTGTGCATCGCTTATGTGAACAGTTGGGAATTAATGTTCGATTAACTTGCCCCTATACCTCACAACAGAACGGTCGTGCAGAAAGAAAACATCGTCATGTTGTGGAAGTTGGTCTCACGTTGCTTGCTCAGGCCTCAATGCCTCTCAGGTTCTGGTATGATGCCTTTTTAGTTGTTGTCATGCTAATCAATGGTCTTCCCTCGCAGGTCCTTGATAATAAATCTCCTATGGAACTTCTATTTGGCAAAAAGATTGACTTTGGAGCGCTGAGGACATTCGGGTGTGCGTGTTTTCCATGTCTCAGGCCGTATCAGAAACACAAGTTCCAATTTCACACTGAAAAGTGTGTTTATCTCGGTCCTAGTCCCGTTCATAAAGGACACAAATGCCTTAACACAAGTGGTCGTTTGTTCATCACCCGCAATGTTCAGTTCAATGAAGGGGATTTTCCCTTCGTATCTGGTTTTGGTCTGGGTATATCTCCTCCTTGTCAAGCCGATAAGTCACAGCAACCAGCACCTTCCATTGAGCGTTGGTTTCAGTATCCCAAATCTACTTCACAGCCCTCGGTAGGAGGTACAAATACTGGTGTCATCTCTCAGATAGCACCACAAGCGGTTGTTCCAACAGCCTCATCAGTATCTCCTAATTTAGTTGCTTCTTCATTGCAGTCACACTCATCCTTGCCAACTGAGTCACATGTTCCTGTTAGCCCATCACATCAACAATCTCACAGCTTGCCTGAACAAAGTCACAACCTCACTCACTCCCCAAGTCAGACTGCTCATCAATCTTGCAGTCCAACACCGTCGGGCTCCTCTTCACCTCCTGTGGTTCCACCAACTGGACAGTCAACTCATCCTATGATTACGAGGGGCAAAGCTGGTGTGTTTAAACCAAAGTTGTGGCTATCCAAGACTACGACTGACTGGTCACTTACAGAGCCAACAAGAGTAAAAAATGCGTTAGAAACACCTCAGTGGCGTGCTGCTATGGATCTTGAATACTCAGCGTTAATGAAAAACAATACATGGAAACTTGTTCCAGCCTCTTCTTCCATGAATGTTGTCGGTAATAAGTGGATTTTTCGAATAAAAAAGAACTCGGATGGCTCTATTCAGCGGTACAAAGCCCGACTGGTTGCTAAAGGGTTTCATCAAAATCCTGGCATTGACTTTTTCGAGACATTCAGTCCCGTTGTGAAAGCATCCACCATACGTGTTGTTCTCAGTATTGATGTATCCAAGGGATGGAGACTTCACCAACTTGACTTCAACAATGCGTTCCTGAATGGCAACCTTGAGGAAATTGTGTACATGAGTCAACCTCCCGGGTATGTTGATGAAAAGTTCCTTAACCATGTGTGCAAACTGAACAAGGCTATCTATGGTCTTAAGCAGGCTCCGAGGGCGTGGAACAACACATTGAGGTCTACTCTTTTATCTTGGGGCTTCATCAATGCCAGGTCTGACACCTCGTTGTTTATTTTTCGAGCACACTCTGATGTTATATTGTTGCTGGTTTATGTTGATGATGTTGTAGTGACTGGAAATAATGAGGTTATGATTCGTAGGCTCATTCGCACGTTAGACAGTCGGTTTGCTCTAAAAGATTTGGACACTCTAAACTACTTTTTAGGAATTCAGGTTCACTATCTTCCAAGTGGCCTATTGTTGAATCAGCAGAAGTACATTGACGATCTGCTTGTTAAGATGAACTTCAGTGAACTCAAATCAGCGCCAACACCCAGTGCCATGGGCAGCACACTGTCAGCTCTCACGGGTACTCCTCTTCCCGATCCATTTGAATATAGAAGTGCAATTGGAGCTCTCCAATACTTGACAAACACTCGTCCGGATATTACGTATACTGTAAACCAGCTCAGTCAATATCTCAAGGCCCCAACCGACGTTCATTGGCAAGCAATGAAAAGAGTCTTTCGTTATGTGAGTGGCACTAAACACTATGGTCTTTTCTTTCAGTAGGGTGAAAATTTATCTATTAGTGCCTTCTCTGATGCTGATTGGGCATCAAACTTAGATGATCGCAAGTCGGTTGCAGCAAATTGTGCCTTTCTTGGGAGTAACTTAGTTTCATGGACCTCTAAGAAACAGAATGCAGTGGCACGATCAAGTACAGAATCTGAATATCGAGCACTTGCACTAGCAGCTACTGAAGTAGTTTGGATGCAGCAACTCCTTGGTGAGATTGGTCTCCTTTGCGTGACAAAGCCTGTTTTGTGGTGCGATAATATTAGTGTCGGGGCTTTAGCAGCTAACCTGGTGTTTCATGCTCGGACTAAACACATCGAGATAGATGTTCATTTTGTTCGTGATCTCGTTCTACAAGGAAAGCTTGAAGTTCGTTACATTCCTTCACTTGATCAACCTGCTGATTGTCTCACAAAATCACTATCTCACACGTAGTTTCAGTTCCTCAGATCCAAACTCAAGGTCATGGAACTCCCCTCTCGTTTGAGGGGGGATATCAAGGATAAAAAGGAAACGGGCCTGAATGAAGAGGAGTTGGACCAGCCCATTACCAATGGAAACCAAAATTCTAAATTCCAGAATGTTCGTTGCACAACAAACAGATAATCCAGCTGGTCATTCTGTTATTTTATTCTCCAATCATTGTGTTGCATCTGTCCTCTTCTTTTATTATTTCTTATTCATTAATTCTTTATTTTATACATTATTAAGTGTATATATGGCCCGATATTTCCTCAAATGGTGAATAACGAAATCGAGTGTTATCTCCCAAAGTTCTTTTATCTGTGTAAAACTAACTGTAAGGATTCGTTTAATGAAAAAATGTAAAAATAAGAAGATGAAAGTGATACAAATTTATCATAGTTATAGAATAATTTTAATATTAGACTCAACTTAATGGTATATTTGTGGACCGTTTATCTAATCCTATAACTAATTAGAAATCTTTTCTTTTCTTAGTAAATTATGACTTTGTCTCCTATAGTTTTAAAAACGTTGTTGAAAACTTAGGATAACTCACCGAGCAAAAAGGTAAATAAAAAGAGAATAGAGGAAGTGCGCAAAAAAAAAAAAAAAAATGACGATGGAGTCTAAGAGGAATTGACCTTTATCATCATTTGCTAGTTCAATGAACATGTTACATCAACATTTATATATGATGTCATTGACAAAAATTTATCAAAATCAAAATTAAAAGTCCAAGAATATACTTGAAACTTTTTATTTATTTATTTATTTTAAATCATATATAAAAGTCGAAGGATTAAATTTGCAACGTAATATATTTCTTTTAAAAGAATAAAATTCATTCGAATTTATCTCTTTCCACTTGTTCCTTAAATGTATAACAGAAAGAGACATTTTTTCCTATTTGATCCCATTTCTTCCCTCTTCAATCATTTTTCTTCAAACGTGTGAACGAGAGAGTCTTATTCTCTCATGGGTCGTAATCTTTGAACAATATTCAAGAGAGAAAGTTGTTCGATCCAATCATACATGTTCTTTGAATCTATGAAAGAGACCAAAAGAATCATTTGTTCCTATCATCATTCTCGAAGATTTTCAGATATTTGATGAACAAAAAGAATCATATTCATAGAGGGGAGGGAAATATATATAAAAGAGCTTTCTTAATTTTATACAAAATGGGTAAAATATTATCAAATTACAAGTAAATGTTACTTTCAAAAAGTCATTATTGAAATTTATGTCACTTTGATTAGGACAATTTGAATTAATAATCTTGAACTAGGAAATATTATAGGTAAGTATTCCAAATCAAAGTTAGATTTTTTTTTTTCTTTTCTCTTTTAGTTCAATAAAAAAAAATAGAGTTGGTGAGGAAAGAAAAAAAAATCCAACCACCCCGTAAAAGATGTCGACTTTTTCAAACGGTCCCATAATGGGTGAGGTAGGAAATGAAATAGGAGACAAAAACATTTTTTTCACCACTTAGAAAATAGGGATAGGGATGAATTATCTCATCTTTATCTTCATTTTTTTTATTATTTTATCATTCATATTTTTCCTACTATAATATGATATTTTATATTTTATATCTATTACGTGTATATGATTTTCTTAAACATCGATGTTTTGTACTATGTTGTTCTTTTTTCTGAGTTCAACAGTGTAGAAGTTGGGTGATTTAAATCTCTGACCTTTTAAACAATGATATATATCTTGATCAATTGAACTATGCTCTCAGATTGACATTTTTGCACCATGTTATTTAAATGAATAATGTTCTCTATTTAAATTTATCATGTATTACTTCTATTAATGAAAATTTTATCTAAGTTATGAATTTAATGTGACAAATAGATGTTCTTTCACCCACTTCTATAATATAGCCCTTAATTATTACCAGATATGATGAAGTTATAAAAATAAATATTATTTAATAAATCTATAAGTCTACATTTTATGAAAGAATGGTTAAATTATTTTTTTAAAAAAAATAAAAAATTAAATTATAAGTTTAGTTATCAACTTTTACGATTGTGTTTTGCTGGTTCATGATATGTGAAAAAGTATCTAATTTGTTCATGAACTTACAATTGTGTATCTAATAAGGACCGGACTCTGAAAAGTATTTAATAGGCACTTCTGAAATTTCAATTTTATGTTGGATATATTTTCAAACCTATTCAATATTGTGTAGAATTCATTAAACCTATTAAGCATAAAATTGAATTTTCTATCTTATAGGATCCTAATCACCTTTCAATTTTTGTGTCAATAAGTCCGTGTATTTCATAAAAATTTATAATAGGTGAAATACTTATCCGACAAAAAATTGAAAGTTGACCCTTTAAAAGTTTAGACCAATTAGATAGGTCATTGAAAGTTTAGATACTTAGGCCCCGTTTGGAGTTGATTTTGAAGACGTAAAAAGTGATTGTAGATCAATTCTAACCATTTTTTGTGTTTGGTTAAACTGATTCTTTAATAGAGAAAATCAATTTTTGAATCATGTTGGTTTGTAAAAGCTGTTGAGAGTAGCTTTAAGATTTAGATTTTAGCCAAATTTGGTATAACTAACCAATATTTAAAATTCTTTTTTAACCTCTTCCATATTTTAGGTTTTCAAATATTATTATTCACAATTTATCTTATCTTATCTCATTTCATTTTTTTTACTTTTAAATTTAATTGGTTGCTTCTAATTTATTTTTCTTACTTTTTTTTTGTATTTAAACTAAAATTAGATTTCGTTTAACACAATTTCTTTCTATAATTGATATATATATATATATATATATATATATATATATATTCAATTTACTTAAAGTAAACAAAATATAATTTATAAAATAAATGATATAAATTTACCTAATTATCTTAGGAAAGTTTTCAATGTAAATATTAATGCAATCTCATGCTAAATTGAAATATGTATATTTTGGTCATTATACCTATTTTACAATAATTTAATATCAATTTACCAAACACTTTAACTTGACTTTCCATGTTTAAATCTGAAATTTACCAAACACTAATTTACTTCTTATGGAAGCTGATTTTCTTAAAAAGCACAGCTGACAACAATTATTTTAAAAGCTACAACAACCCAAACTAAGCCTTAATTAGTTAATTCTCCTTGTCTGGCTCCTAAGTTATGGTATAGCATCTTTTGGTTGTTTTGTTTTCTTGTGGGGCTTTGTTTCCAGGGGAAGATGGGTGGAGGGTCTTATAGATTAGTTCTGGGCTAGCAGGGGCTGCTTTAGGCGAGGCTTATACTCACACGCGAGATTTTCTTGGGAAGTTTGATCTGTCTCTTTTTGTTTAGCTTGCAATTGCTTCTCACAGGTAAAGGGCTTAGCATATGTAGCTCTTGGCTTTGAGCACGATAAATGCCAACATGTGAATCTCGGCCAATCTTTCTATAGAATGGTAGACTTGATCTAGGTGTAAGGGAGTTTTGGGGGGTTGGATAGAGCTATTTTGTTATTGTTTAGCTTCTCCTTAATTTTCCCTACTGGTTTTCATGTGCAAAGATGCTCTTTGATGATAATATTGTTTTTCAGGCCTAAATATTGAGATTGGGGCGCTTTGGAGCTAGATAGTCTAGAATTTCTAAATGGCTAGCTTGGTGTGGAATGATTGAGGAGTTGGAAGCTAGCTGTTTTGCTGATAAAGTCATATGGATGTCCCTTTAGATTGGAGCTCGCTTTCGTGTGGGGAAGAGTACTGCACAATGGTTGATGCGTTCTGATGCTCAAATCATGATGTTTAAAGCTTGTGGTGGGTCTTTTTTGGATTTGTTTTTTCATTTTCCTATGTAATGTCGCAAATGCGGTCTTCTTGGTTTGTGAATGAAAAAATGTTATGTTGATGACCAAAAAAATTAGTTAATTCTCAAAGTTCAAACAACCTACTAAAAATAACTTTCAAAAGGAGTAAACTCATAATTTAACCTAAATAAAATAATAACTTTCAACTTTCAACAATTTAGTATTAATATAAATGCATACAAAAAGAAACTTATTTATTAACATAATTATATTTTCTATATATTTTTTTATTACAACAAATATGAAGTACGAAGATTTGAACGTCTGATTTCAAAGGAGGGAGTAGATGTCAATTATCACTGATTACGGTGATAAAAAAAAAAAAAAGTACATACGTATATATTGTTTTTTTTATAATCAGACAAGAAGATGTAATAGATTCATTAGAACGTAGTTTTCTTTTTTTTCTTTTATAATGAGTGATTGTTGATATATTGAATTATTATATGATTTATTGCTTAAAAACATTTTTTCTTTAATTTTTCCTTTTAAATTAGTTAAACACTTTTAATCTGATAATGACGAAAATGTTCTTATGGGTCCAAAAAAAAAAAAGTTAAATTAGAGTTATTATTTATATACTCTCTTATTTTAAAAAGTTTTTAATAAATCTTTAAATTTTTAATTTTATACCTCATAAATCATTGTCTTTAACTTTATCAATTTAACATTTACAAAGGTACACTAACAATGTTATTTTTGGTCAACATGAACATAGATCAACTGACATAAAGACATACTCTCGAAGAAATCAATGGTTTGAATCTACCACCTCATATATTGTAAAATATATATATATATATATATATATTTGAACCTCTGACCTCTTGGTCGAAGGTATATACTTTATGTTATTTGAGTTATGCTCAGGTTGGACCTCTTTCTTGTACTCACTCAGAAATGCTTAAATTCAATTTTGTCATGTAAATTTTAAAATAATATAGTTAACATGTCGCATAAAAGTTAAAATAACAAAAGCCAACAACAATTACTTATATATTAAACATAAATTTTAGAGCTTTAGAGATCTATAAAAGATTTTTTAAGTAGAAGTATTAAGTAGGCACAACCTAGAAATTTCAAGGACCTATATTAGAAATTTTTTTGAAGTATAGGAATTTAATAAATACAACTTTGAAAGTTCAAGGATCAAACTTGTAAAATATTAAATTTTGAATGAATAAATTGTTGGATTTATGAATAAAATTATTTTAATAAAATAAAGAATCACAACTTTACGTGAAAGGGTATGTCTTTTGATAAAGGACACAACCCTATGTGAAAGGGTGTGTCTTTTGTAAAGGACACGACCCTATGTGAAAGGGTGTGTCTTTTGGTAAAAGGATACAACCCTATGTGAATGGATGTGTCCATTTATCAAAAAACACAACTTTTACACGAAAAGATGTGACTATTTGAATGGCCACAAATAGTCTATAAATATGTGATTCAGTTTGAGTTTTAAAACACAAGAACAAGATACAAACTCTTCTTTAAAAACTCTTCTCCTACTTTTCTCGGTACGATTACTTAAATACCAATGTTCAAGAGTCCTATGATTGGAGTGCTACATTCATAGGTGGGTAATTCGTCCTATCCTGGGAGACAATTGTTCATGATACCTTGAGCACCATAGAGGGAACAAAATTGTCTTAAGGAAACAACGCTATCGTTGGGTTCGGATTGATTTGGTTTTACGTGTTTCCTTAAGTGTTTGTGAAAGGGTGCCAACAATCTTAAGACAATTTTGTAAGTTTATTTTGTTTCTATTTGGTGCTATTTGCTTCCATTCTTATACCTTTAATTTGTATCAATAATTTTGATTGATTATTGATTCATAGAAATGTCTTCAATAATACCGAAGACACCGAGTCCCATACCACAAGGTGGTGGAAATTATGGGGAAAAGCCTGAGAAGTTCAACGGTAGTGACTTCAAACGTTGGCAACAAAAGATGTTGTTCTATCTCACAACATTGAGTCTGGCAAGATTTCTCAAAGAAGATGCTCCTGTTCTGGATGAAGGAGAGACCGACAAAGAAAAGTTTCTGGCACTTGAGGCATGGAAACATGCAGAATATTTGTGCAGGAACTATATCTTGAATGGACTGGACAACACACTATATAATGTTTATAGTGGGGTTGATTCGGCAAAAGGTCTTTGGGAATCACTGGAAAAGAAATACAAGACGGAGGATGCTGGAGCAAAGAAATTTATAGTTGGAAAATTTCTAGACTATAAAATGGTTGATTCCAGAACCGTCATAAGCCAGGTTCAAGAACTTTAAGTTCTCTTACATGAGATTCATGTTGAAAAATGTCTGTCAGTGAACCATAAGGGGACCGAGTGCGCCCCTAGCGTTCCTGACTCTGACAATCAAATGGCATAGCAAAATGAAAAAATCGAACATTGAAAGAAATGATGAACGCTATGTTGATTAGTTCAGGATTACCACAAAATTTGTGGGGGGAAGCATTGCTTACAGCAAATTATATCCTGAATAGAATTCCATATAAGAAAACACAGGAAATTCCATATGAATTATGGAAAGGTCGAAAACCGACTTATAAATTTATGAAAGTGTGGGGGTGTTTGGCAAAAGTGGCTATTCCTAAACCAAAAATGGTTAAAATAGGGCCAAAAACGGTTGACTGTGTATTTCTTGGATATGCAATTAATAGCAGTGCATATCGGTTCCTTGTACATAAGTCAGAAAATTCTGAGATACATGCAAATACAATTATTGAGTCAAGAAGTGCATCATTCTTTGAAAATGTGTTTCCTTATAATATGAAAAATGAATCAAATATAAGGAAAAGGACACATGAATCATCATCCAATCAAGGAAATGTGGATGAGATCCAAGGGCCGAGACGTAGTAAACGAACAAGAGTTGAAAAAACTTTTGGACCAGATTTTCTAATATATTTGTTAGAAAATGAACCTCAAACGTTTATTGAAGCTACTTCTTCTCCAGAAGCACCATATTGGAAAGAAGCTATAAAAAGCGAAATTGATTCCATTATGCAAAACCATACATGGGAATTGGTTGATCTTCCTCCTGGTACCAAACCATTAGGTTGTAAATGGATTTTTAAGAGGAAAATGAAAGCAGATGGAACAATTGATAAGTATAAAGCTCATCTTGTAGCAAAAGGCTATAAACAAAAAGAAGGGTTGGATTATTTTGATACATATTCACCCGTTACTCGAATTGCATCTATTCGTATGTTAATAGCCTTAGCAGCTTTATACGACCTTGAAATACATCAAATGGATGTAAAAACGGCTTTCTTAAATGGAGAATTAGAGGAAGAAATATATATGGAACAACCAGATGGTTTTGTTGCTCCTGGGCAAGAGAAGAAAGTATGCAAATTGGTCAAATCTCTTTATGGTTTGAAACAAGCGCCTAAGCAATGGCATGAAAAATTTGATCATGTCATGATAACCAATGGATTCAAAATCAATGAATGTGACAAATGTGTCTACATTAAAGGAACTCAAATGGAGTTCGTAATTGTATGCTTGTATGTGGATGATATGTTAATATTTGGTAGCAATAAAGAAATTATATTAGCTACAAAACAAATGTTAGCTAGAAAGTTTGAAATGAAAGATATGGGTGTCGCAGATGTTATCTTGGGAATCAAGATTCATAGAACATCTGATGGTTTCGCACTTTCCCAGTCACATTATATCGAAAATATTCTTGGAAAGTTCAAGAAATTTAATATAAAAGTAGTAAAGACACCTTTGGATGCTGGTCATCAATTTTCTTCAAATACGAGTGATGGTACGTCTCAATTGGAGTACTCTCGTATAATTGGAAGTTTAATGTACGTTATGAACTGTACAAGACCTGATATAGCATATGCAGTAAGTATCTTGAGTCGATACACAAATAATCCAAGTTCAGATCACTGGAAAGCGCCTTTAAGAGTTTTGGGATATTTGAAATATACTCAAAATTATGGTTTACATTATACTAGATATCCAGCCGTACTTGAGGGATATAGTGATGCAAGTTGGATAACTAGCATGAAAGATTCAAAGTCAACAAGTGGATATATTTTTACACTTGGAAGTGGTGCTATATCCTGGAAATCTTCTAAACAAACTTGTATAGCAAGGTCTACTATGGAATCTGAATTCATAGCTTTGGACAAGGCAGGGGAAGAAGCAGAATGGTTGCGTAACTTTTTGGAAGCTATTCCTAATTGGACTAAACCTGTACCCCCAATATGTATACATTGTGATAGTCAGGCTGCTATTGGAAGAGCACAAAACTTGATGTATAATGGTAAGTCTCGACATATACGTCGGAGACATAATACCATAAGACAATTGCTCTCGAATGGAATCATATCTATTGATTACGTGAAATCGAAAGATAATATTGCGGATCCGCTTACGAAAGCTTTGGCAAGAGAGCAAGTGAAATTGTCTTCAATAGGAATGGGTTTGAAGCCTATAAAATAAGAGTGGACATAATGGTAACCCAACCTAGCTGACTGGAGATCCCAAGATCTAGGTTCAAAAGGGAAAACAAATTTATGTATACAACTCAGTGGAGCACTAAGAAGGAATCATGAATTCCTAACCATTCCTATTATAATATTGCTAACCTGGAAATGGATGAGGTTAAGATGTACTTTTAATGACTCTTTAGCTCTTTTATAAGGGTGGGGTATTACCAGGATACTCTTTAAAGAAGTCACCTATGTGAGTGTGAAGGGGCCGCTTCTATGAGAATTTTTAAGGCTGAATTCTCTAAAAACACTCATGAAACCAGGCGGTATTCAGGGCCAAAATGAATACAAACATGAGAACTAAGTGTATTTCGAAGAATATCTATGTAACTATTATGGATTTGATTTACTCCGAAAGTTGACAGTTCAAAGTTCTTTAACTACTGATCAGCTATGTAAACTCCATAGTTTTTATTAAGGAAAGTTCAAAGTCTCAGACTATTTATCCTGACGTAGTTATCCTTCATGAGTAATCGTACTCGGTTTTAAAATAAATTTCATTCATGTGGGGGATTGTTGGATTTATGAATAAAATTATTTTAATAAAATAAAGAATCACAACTTTACGTGAAAGGCTATGTCTTTTGATAAAGGACACAACCCTATGTGAAAGGGTGTGTCTTTTGTAAAGGACACGACCCTATGTGAAAGGGTGTGTCTTTTGGTAAAAGGATACAACCCTATGTGAATGGATGTGTCCATTTATCAAAAAACACAACTTTTACACGAAAAGATGTGACTATTTGAATGGCCACAAATAGTCTATAAATATGTGATTCAGTTTGAGTTTTAAAACACAAGAACAAGATACAAACTCTTCTCCTACTTTTCTCGGTACGATTACTTAAATACCAATGTTCAAGAGTCCTATGATTGGAGTGCTACATTCATAGGTGGGTAATCCGTCCTATCCTGGGAGACAATTGTTCATGATACCTTGAGCACCATAGAGGGAACAAAATTGTCTTAAGGAAACAACGCTATCGTTGGGTTCGGATTGATTTGGTTTTACGTGTTTCCTTAAGTGTTTGTGAAAGGGTGCCAACATAAATATTATTCATCTATTTGGGACGGTAACTAATGGTCAAGCTAACTCATTAGACAATGTTGAAATAAGTCAAATAAGACATGCGCATCTACCCAACCATGTCCAATTTGAAAACCCCCCTCGACTAAGCACCTAACAACATGTCTTTGCCTTTCTTGATAGCTATATACTCGACCAAACTCATTTGACATTCCACCTATTCACGATGCAACATTCTCAACCTCTTTGACCGATGATGAAATTTCCAATTCTACCTATTCAGATCCCTCAACATCAAGTCGACCACAATCTTCATTAAGTATCAGTGTACACGATTATTCGAGGTTAATGTCTTTGACAAATTTACATCGACTTATCATTATACACTTAACCTAATCAATAATGAGTCTTTTTCATTCACACAAGCCCCACAACCAAGCTAGATTTCCTAGCTATTTCATATGAAACTATACTCCAACAAGAAGAATTATATTTAAGATAATGAATAAACACATTTGCATAAAATATACAAAATATGGAAAGAGAGAGAGGGAGGATCTTAGTTTAAAACTTTGACACATTGACCATACTAAGTGGGACGGCCCAGAAGAAATGATATTGGCTGGTTTGAAGGGGACATGGCCGGTTGGATGGTCCATTTCAAATTAATGCCATGGGACACAATTCCACACACATTTACTATAATATTTTATCACATAATTTATTAAATTATTTTGGTGCATTAAATAATATTTTCACCCATACCTTTTTGTTTTTTTTTTACTTATTTATTTATTTATTTATTTTTTTTTTTTGAGAAAACCCATACCTTTTTAATTGAATCATAATCTCTCTCAATTGATTAAGCATTCTCTAATAACTTGGACATAACTTAATTGATTAAGAAATTAAAAGGTTGTCAAATAGCTCAGCGATAATTGACATGTACTTCGACCATGAGGTCAGAGGTTCGAATCCCCCACCCCGTTGTTGAACTCAAAAAAAATAATAAAAAAATTAAATTAAATTAAAAGGTTCAAATCCTTCCCATTTCATATATCATCGAACTAAAAAATACATAGTTTCTCTTTCATTGTGTTAGGGGCAACCAGATAAATGGCCAAATAAAAATAGCTGTTTTGAAAAAGGGCCATTCGAAATTCGAATTTGATAAATGGCCAAAAGCTATTTTTAGTAAACTCTTTTGGTAACAAAGTGGACAAAAATACCCTTATCCAAATCTCAATTCATAAAATAAAATAAACCAAATACACTATAAATAAGAGAATCTAGCTTATTAATACATCTAGCAAAACAATAACAGAAATTCAAACTAAATAGAATATAAATTTGACAACCTAAATTTAAAACAAAAGATTTGAATTAAAAAATAGAGAGAAAAAAATAAGAGGATAATTTTCGAAACTACCATGTAATTTCTGGCCATATCTGAGGATTTCCTAACAAATAAGATAACATACATCAACCAATTAGCACAAATCAAGGGGAGAGTTGCAGATTTTTTTAAAAAAAAAAAATTGTTAACTCGTACCGAAATAGGGACGGCACGAAAATGATTGAATTAATTACTAAATTCACTCACACACAAAAACCATATTTTCTTTTCCAAACCCTCAATAACCTAACTTCAAAGTGTAATCACTACACTTGCAAATGATTTTAATCTTGAACAACGGGGAGAAACCATTACTCACAAATGGTTACTAGAACAATAAAAAACATTCAAGTTTATAAAAAGAAAAATTATGCAAATACAGTATATTCAGAAAAAAAAAATTATGCAAATACAGTGTATATAGTAAAATAACATATTAGACAATATGCAAATAATTTACAATGGTAAAAATCAAATCATTTAAAAAACGAGAAGAAATCATTACTCACTATTTCCCTTCAACTTAATTTAAAAATTGGGATTTAGTATTCACCTTATTTAAAAAAAAAAAAAAAATCTGAAACCCTTGAGATTCTTCCCAATTTTCTTCCGTTTGTGCGGTCTTTCCCATTCTCATCTTCTTTCATCCATTACAAAGAAATTGAGAAACCTTCGATTTTCTTTTGGGCACTTTTCTCCCTTCTATTCCTCCTCCAAAAGCTTTCATTTGGAAACCATTGAAGACTTTGAAAAATAATTAAAAAAAATATTTTGTGTTGAAAAATAAGATACAAAGAGGAAAATAATGATAGATAAATACAAAATACAATATTTAACATACCTATGATGTAGATCAATAACCCTTACAATGGTGATATGAACGACAGAGCAAACAATCGATGGATGACAAAAAGTTGGGAAAAACGATGGAGATGTTGATTAGATAATTAAAATCTAAGAATCTAATCCAAAATTAAAAATGAAAACCTAATTTCTATGTAATCTTTCACTTCTAATAAAAATAAAATCTGATTTTGATTTGTGAGAGGTAGGAGAGAGAAGATAGATATTGTAATTCCTTGATTTAAGGATATTTTTTTACTTGACTCAAGCACGAAAATAGGTTAAAAAACGATTTAGTCATTTTTCATTAAAAAAATCTGTTTGACCATTTTTCAAAAATACAGTGTAAAATCTGGCCATTTTTCAAAAATACAGTGTAAATCTAACCATTTTTCAAAAAGACAGTGTAAATCTGACCATTTTTCTATGGTCGCTCAACAATGTTCAATCAACCTGGTTCGGATAGATGATGAAAACAGAGAATTGATGCTGTAAAAATCTTCTGGAAAACCAAAAAACGTATATTTTTTTTTTTAAGAAAAGAGGAAGAGGGAGAAATTGCACACTGAAAATCTTCTAGAAAACAGATTACAGATGGAAGAGGGAGAAAATTGATCCTGTAACTATTAGTTCCTTGATTCATGGAATTAGAAGTTATAGATTTATTTAAAAAATAATAATAATAATCAGATACGGCTGCAGACGTGGGGATGACTAAAGGGTAAAAATGGTATTTGGTATCGCACGAAAATAGGTTAGAAAATCCAGTTTGACCATTTTTTGTTAAAAAATCCGATTTGGCCATTTTTCAAAAGTACCCTGTAATTTTTGGTCATTTCTAAGGATTTCCCTTTAGTTTAAATGTTTTTAAGAATGCATCTTATTTTAAACATTTTGTATAAAAATTGTTTAGAATTTAAACACTCATATGTTTTGTTATATTTTCTCATAAGTATTTTTATACACAAGTTATTATATACTTAAAAATCATGTTTAAAAAATTTGTTTTCAAGTGTTTCTCTAAAAAAATGGTTTATTTCTCATTCTCATTTTATAATTAGTCATTTTTAGTGACGGCCCAACATTGGAATTTTTTTCAAAATGATTTTTTTTTTCAAAATTAAACACTTGAAAATTTAAACCAAAAATACCATTAGTTTACCATAATTAATGTTGGTAACTAAGTTGATATTTAGGGGGGAGAGTAATGTATATTTTATTTCTCTCATAGCCCACCAGGCATACTTTGAATTTGAGAGAGATTTTTCTTTTTCTTTTATCAATAATAATATAATTTAGAGAGAAGATATAAAGATCAGTTGGTCCAGTTATCTATTTCATTAAGAGAGGTTGAAAAGATTTTGTAATATCAAAGGTTGCTTTCCTAAAATTAATAACCTAATTTATCTTGTTGATCATGGATTTGACCAGCTAGGGGAATAACCTAATCTACATGATCCTAATTGAGGGGAAAAAATGATCCTAATGGATGAAAGGATGAAATAATGATAGAAAACTGCACATTTGCACATGCTAATTAATCAAAAACACTTTGATGCCTAAGTCAGATTAGGGTATGTGTTATGGATAGAAAATTTTGGTTGTTAAAATTAATAACTAAATTTATTATCTAACAAGAGCATAGCTCAACTGACATTTTTTGAGTTCAACAACATTTAGGAATGAGAGATTTAAACTCATGATCTCTTAGTCGAGGATATATGTCAATTACTGCTGAACTATGCTTGCTTTTGATAGATAGATGACATATATCATTGAATTAATATATGTGTATAGATTAATATGTAGATGTTGGCATACCTATATTTAATGCCTATAAAAGCTAGTGAAAGATTGTGATGGGATTACATAAGTATTAATTATATTATAGTGGAGCGTATTGAATTTCGTTTAAATATGAACTAGTTTAGTTTTTTTTTTTTTTAAGTTGAATAATATTTGGGATGGAGGATTCGAATACTGATCATTTGATAAAAAAAAATACATATCAATTACCATTGAACTATATTCATTATGACAAATATGATATATAGTCGTTGATTATGAAAAAAATCAACATACATTAATTAGAGTTGATTTTGCACTAACAAGGAGGAGAAAACAACTTAAATGTACTAAAAAAAGCAAGGTTTGATAACAAAATAATGATAATGACCACAATTATTATTCTTTCAAAATTCATAGTTTATAATTGAATAAATATAAAAGTCGCAACTAAAATCATATCTAAACCTATAGGTCATAGATTGAATATTATAAGTCACAATCTGAGTCTGCTAGTTGTGAAATAGTTAAGACATATGTCTTTGACGAAAATGTCAAAGGTTTGAAATTTCTCACACTCAAATTTATCATTGAACTAAAAAGATAGTATAATATGTGCACTAAGCATTTTGATTAAAAATTCAATGAGAACATTTTAATAAATTGGTAATTGTTTAGAAGTTATTTTTCCTACAACATATTAGGGTTAAATCTAACTTATATCATTAAATTGTAATACCTATTTCATCCTTGTCTCGAATCTTTTAAATATTTTATTTAGATTTTAAATTCTGGACAAAAAGTTATTTTAATTATTATCATCAATTTTTATGGACCATTTAGAAAAAAAAAAAATGTTCAAAACGAAAACTCAAAAGAGAGAGATCAATCGACCTACCACTTATGACTTTAAACACTTATCCAGTAGATATATATTGTTCGAGTAGATTAAAAAAAAGTAATGACAAAAATAATATTTTAATAATTGATAAAAAAAATAATAACAACAAAAATAAATTTAGATAATATGTTTAATAGTTTAGATATCAAAATAAATATATAACTATGACTAAGAAAACCGAAATAGAATTTAAAGCTTTTAGTCGATTACTACATGCACAATTGCATGTTATATATATTTTGGGTAAAATACCTTTTTGGTCCCTCATGTTTTTGACCAGTTTCTAATAGGTCCCTAGGTTTCAAAATCGAACAATCAAATCCCTACTGTTTATGAAATAATTCTATTAAGTCCCTACTCCGTTAATTTTTTAACTGAGGGCTGACGTGGCACCATTTAGGAATAAAATAATAATTTTCTAAATTAAAATAATAATAAAGTAAAATAAATTAATAAAAATAAAATTAGTTTAAAAAAAAGGAAAAAGAAAAAATATCTTCTCTCCCCTTTCCCTTCCCCTTCTCTCACCCGTGGCCCCCTCTCCTTCCCCTTCCTTCTTCTTTCTTTCCTGGCGGTGGCAACGACGACAACTTTTCTTCTCCGGCGAGCTCATCCCCCCTCTCCTTCCCCTTCAATTTCTTCTTCTTCTCTTTACGGTCGTCACCGCCACCACTGGAGCCTCCTCCCCGCCGAAGCTGCTGCTTCTTCTTCTTCAAATAAACTTACCCCCACCCCACCTAAATCTAACCCAACAGCCGCCATTGTAGTCCCTTGTCGTCGTCGCCGCCCTCCACCACCACCTTCTCCTTCTTTGAAACCAATCCCCCCTTCTTCTTCTTCAAAATCAGGAAAAAGGCCTCTGCTAAATCAGCTGCCAATGCGAGAGAATCAAAGATAAATCGGGCACGAAAGCAAGAAAATAAAGGCAAAAATGAACCTGTTCGTGTACAGCGAGAGAATAAAATCAGCCCCCATTTGTCTCGTTCATGGCTGATTTATTTGGATGGGTGTGGGTTTGATTTTGAAAAAGAAGAAGAAAATGGTGGGGTGGGTACAATTTTGAAGAATAAGAAAATAAAAGGAAGTAGGGGAAAGGTGGTGGCGGCGACGACGATTATCAACGGCAAGGAGGGGAACGACGATTATCAACGACAAGGAGGGGAAGAGGAAAGGGGAAAAGGGAAGGGGAAAGGGAAGAGGGAGGGGAATCAGGGGTAGGGGAATGAGAGAGAGAGATAATTTTTTTAAAAAAATTGATTTATTATTTTAATTAAAAATTAATATTTTCAAAAAATAATATTTTATTATTTTTAACTGACACGTTAGCACTGTTAAAAATATTAACGGTGGAGGGACTAAATTGAACTATCTCATAAACAGTAGGGACTTGATTGTTCGATCTTGAAACCTAGGGACCTATTGGAAACTAACCCGAAACATGAGGGACCAAAAAGGTATTTTACCCATATATTTTTTACTTTATTTTAATTTATATATGTTATAATAAAAATTGTATATATTCATTAAAAAAAATCATTTATCTAACAAAATTAGTGTACTTTAAATTTAGGTTAGATTATTAAAATACCTCTAAACTAGGGTATTGGTTTCAATTATATCTCTAAATTTTCAAAATTAAATTTCATTTTAACCCTTGAAGTTTGAAGTTATTTCAAAAATACCTCAAAAGATTTTTCTTATAAAATTTATAAAAGATTTGAAAGTTGTTCCAAATGTGAAATTGTCTATTATATTTTTCCGTGATAACGATGATGTAGTTGCAAACTCAAAAGAATCTTGAAACTATATGCGAGCTAGGTATATTAAGATATATTGCCTTATGAAAAATATCATACAACTAAGAAAAGTGCTTGCTGTGATAGATGAGCTCAAAAGTAAATCTATATAGCAAAGCTCAAAGGATGAGCCATAAAAGTGTTTTGTAAAGTGTCAATAAATAACACACTTTGTTCTTTATATAAAACTAAAACTAAAAATAAAAATTAAAAAAAAAAAAATGATTGGGTTAGGTGAAAGGTTTGGGTTTGGGTATAGGGCAAATCTATGGATTTAGGGGGTTCAAATATTGGGTCCCTATTGAAGTCTATTGACTTCCCAAAAGAAGCCAATCACTCATCTTAAATGTGGGTTGGGCTTGGGTGACCCAAGCCCAAGGTTATGCTCTAAATGTTCCCTTATTTTGTGGTGGTAAATAAAATGGGTATCTACAAGAATGGACTGAAATCAACCTATATATTTCACTTTTGTCCAAAAACCTTGAAATTTTCATTTCAGTCCAGCCCGTTTTAATTAATTGTAGCTCATTTACCAATTTGACCCTTTAATATTCAAAATTAAAAAAAAAAAAGAAAAGAAAAGACAGAAAAGGAAAAAACGATATTTGAGAAAATCTCAAAAAATCTCCAAAAACGATATTTGAGAAAATCTCCAAAAAATCGTTCGTCTTCTTCCATTTGACCCCCACGCTACAACAATGCCTGGCACACGAACAAGAGCTATTGATAGCTGAAGAACGCCAGAAATATGATGGGTACAGAGGGGAAAGACATTAAAGAGAGAAATCGTACGGTCACCAGAAACTCATCCAAACAAAAACCCTTCGCGCGCGCGTCTTAGACGTTGTACTGCTCGTCGCCGTAGTCGCACGCTCACCGGAGAAAGACTAACGCCGACGCCGAGGACGAAGAATGGAGATGATGTTGGTTGGCCGACCGAAACAGGACACACAGAGAGAGCTAAGACGCTGGGTTCGGTCGTGAAGGAGGAAGGAATGGCCTGCTATGCGTGTGGCTCAAAGACAAGGAAAAGGAAAGCTTAGGGCTAACTCTAAACTTGGTTTATTTACAAAAATGTCCTCTTATCACACACAAGCCTACAACAAAACCGTAAAAGAAAATCCATGTTAAATACCCGATATGGATTTCTAAATACCAGGTATGAATTTTTAAATACCCGATATGAATTTCTAAATACCGGGTATGAATTTTTAAATACCCAGTATGAAGCCGATTTTGAAAAGAAAACAAAACATAACAAGAATTAAAAACATTTGATGTGAGACGAACTATGAATAAAATGGGAAATTATTTGTGAGCCATAAAAAATGCAGCCGGAAAAAAAATTGAATATGTGCACACATAACCCTACTGTGAGCCGTCAAAATCAAAAAATGGAAAATTGTTGTGAGATTATTTCCATGATTGAGCATACAAAATTCATAATATTTAGGAAAAAACGACGGGAAGATATGATTTGGGGATGGAATAACAATTTTATTATATTTAATAATTAATATAATATAATATATTATTTAATTAAAATTAATATAATCATTAAATGAAAGGGTAACAAAATTAACTCAATTAATGTGTAAAAAACTACTAATAACAATTTTGACTATTAAGGACATTTATGAAATTTGATGATCAATTTGACTCATCTGCTATAATTTCTGTAAATAAAATGAAGAAAATTTGTGACAATTATATATGGGAAATTCTTAAAAATGACCAGACACACACCGTACTTTTGAAAAATGGTCAAACAGATTTTTTCAATGAAAAATGGCTAAACCTTTTTTTTAACATATTTCATCACGAATTATTCTTCCAATTATACCCTCCCACCGTTGATTTCATGGTAGAATTAAACTACTTTTTTATATAAAAAAAAATCATTCAATTCATTGATTTACGAAATCTAGTTGGTTTGTTATATTTTACTATGTTTTTTAAATTTCAATTTCAAATGATGAATTTAATTTAAAAATAATAAAATAATAATATTTTTATTATTTTATATATTTTTAATTAAAAATGAAAAAAAAATATTTTTATTATTAAAATAATGGTGTCTCGTCAGCAGTCCGTTAGGGACCAAATTGCTCCTTATCTCAAACCTCAAGGGTATTTTTGTTGAATTTGAAAACTCAAGGACCAAAGTGTAACTTAACCCGAACCTCAGGGACCAAAGGTGTATTTTTCCCCTATATAATATTATTTTGTTTCTACTAGTATATTTAATGATTTTATCTTTAAATAGAGATTTTTTTAAAGAAATTAACTATTTAAATGAAGATTTGTCATTAATAATTAATTATATAATTGAACATTAATGTATATTTTCCTAGAAGTTAACTATTTGAAAATTTATCCAAAAAACTATTTGATTCAATTGAAATTAAAATAAGTCTTTAAATATTGAAAAATGCATAAACCATGTTAAGCTATAATGATAGTGATAATCAAATCCTCAAATAATAGAATTGTTGCAATTTTGGCCAATTTTTTTTTACTTCATAAATTTTGAAAATTGTAATATTAACTACTAAAAAAAATAGTTTTCAAATCCAAGTTGTTTGAGTCATTTTGATTTAAGAAAACAACAAAATGATGTAAAGAATTTGGGGTATGATTGTAATAAATTTATAGTAGGTTCAAGAGTTTTAATTAGGATAATACTTATATTTGGTTCGTGCAATTTACGATCTTTAAGTTTAAAGGTTTAATTGCAACAATTTCATAAATTTAAGGCGTTGATTGTTCGAATTGAAAGTTTGAGAATGTAGCTAAGAACACTATTACAAATAAAACCATCCAATGAATTAAAAAAATAATAATATTCAAAATTCAAAATTCAAAAAATTAAAAAAAAAATAAAAAATAATAATTCATGGGCACCAACCCCTTGTCCAAGCAATCAAATATTGTAATCAAATCAACAAAATATATGTATATGTATATTTCAAAACATAAGCATAGCTCAATTGACATAAAACTTAAACTAATGATCAAGAGGTACAAGGTTTGAACTTCCACCTCTATATATTGTCGAAATATATATATCTTTCAAGATCCAATGAAAGATTGACATCTATGTACTAGTGAGAGAAAATAGAAGATTTTGAGGCATTTATTGTATGCAACAAGGACAAATAAAATTTAACTGAAATTGTCCTCAATCTACGATCTTGAGAGTGTAGAGATATAGATACTCGCCAATAATTAAGTTGAATGAAGATTTTTTTTTTCTCCTAGAAAGTTGAATATTGGATATATTAGCTATGATGAAACTGTTTGAGGTACACGTGTCAAAAATTCAACCATTGTAAAATATGGTTTCTAGTATTGCAAGAGTATTAACTCCCTCTAGTCATCCTGTAATTTTGTCTTTATAAATATTTTTTCAATATCGGTGGATCTCACATCATTTTTAAAAGGATGTTAACATGGTAAACAATAAATGAAAGAAAGTATATATTTCTAATAGTAATAAACTCATAAGAGGACCAAGGCTCAAAGATGAGATAAGCGGCACACACAAATGACTTAATCCAAATAATATAGCTTATGGGTTGCAGCCCCAAAAAAGGTTGTGACCTGCCCATATGTTGGTCGACCACCTAAAGGAATGAGTTGATCCACATGAATCAACCATTCTAAACAAAGGGTCGATCCACAAGGGTGGGCCATCAGCTTGAGTTGATTCATGTGGATTAGGTGGATCGACTAAGGTTAGAACCAAGCTTCCACACCTTTTCTGATCCCTACTTTTTCTACTTGGAGTATCCAGAAAATTCCAACGACATAAATGATGGCGAACTCCAAGCTCTACAACTACACTAAAACCTCTCTATAAATAAAGAGATTATACAAAGAATATTACGTGCAAAACAATAACTCTAATCGTTTGACTAAACTATTCACGAACATGATACTAACTTGAACATCAAAGTGGGTGGCCACAATTTCTTAGACATTCATTTGATTTATACTCTCATCTAAATTATTGTTGACCTTGATTTCAATATCAACCTAATTTATAATTTATTCTCCAAGGAAAATAATATTTATTACTTTGATTGGTAGGGGTGTGGTGGGTTATTGTCTTTCCTTGATGAGCAGAGAATCTTGTGGTTGGAACTTTTTTCTTTTTTATATTTATATATGAAAAAGAAAAACATTATGATGGATTTTTTTCCATCCATGTTCACAATAAATTAGAAAAATAAATAGATGAAAACAATGAATATATCTTAGAGTAGTCATGAATGAAATGGAGGATGTATGGATTAGTTGAACTTTCATAAAAGTTAAAACCTAAAGCCATTAAATAATTCTCTCACACATTTCAAAGTTGCCTTTTGCTACAAGTAATGGGCAATTTCAATTCATACGAACCTTTTTGCCTTCAATTATAATGTAAACAAAAGGGAAAATATCAATTTTGACCTTTGAACTCTGCAGGTTGTATCAATTTTAATCTTAAACTTTTAATTTTATCAAATTAAACCCCAAACTTAATAATTGTATCAATTTGAACCTTCAACTTGCATAAATATTACAATGTAGACCTTTGGTCAACTTTTCATTTGAATTGCTATTAAAACATGTAATTGACAATTTTTTTTTTTTAAATTCACATTGCATCTGAGTTACTGTTTTGTAAGAAATTTGTTGGAAAAATTCTCTAAGAAATCGAATATCCCCCAGACTATTCTTCTCATTATTATTAAAAAAAAATCACAAAAAGTTATTGGCAACAAGAAAAATCTAGCAAATGTGAGAAATAAAAAACTCGAAATTTCTTTATTTATGTTTTCTATTTGTACATTCTTCTAATTAGCAAGAAAAAAACATTAAAAGAAGAGAAAAAAAACCCACAAAGTTCTTAGCTACAAGAAAAAATCAGCGAATATTTGAAGATAAAAAAACCTCTGAAATTTCTCTACTTTCATAATCTTAAATAGCAGCAAAAAAGCCCTACAAAGTTCTCAACAACAAGAAAACGTCATCTAAAATAAAGTTTCTTCAATATTTTATTTATAAGAAACCAATTCATGTGCAATGTGAATTAAGAAAAAAATAAGAAATAATCAATTACGTATGGTAGTTCAAACGGAAAGTTAACCAAATGTATACATTGTAACACTTATGCAAGTTTGGGGTTAAAATCGATACGATCTGATAATTAGTTTGAGGTTCAGTTTGATGAAATTGAAAGCTCAGGGTTAAAATTGATACAACTTGTTAAGTTTAGGGTTCAATTTGATGAAATTGAAAGTTCAAGGTTAAAATTGATACAATCCCCAAAGTTTAAGGTTAAAAATGATTTTTTCCCTAAACAAAAATATCTTTTTTTTTTCTTTTTTTTTTCTTTTTTTTTCTTTTTTCTTTTTTTTTTTTTTTGAAAGAAAGCTTTATAAATTAGAACGAAAAGTTAGTTACACCTACAACATCTTCCTTAATTACAGAAGAAAGCCAAATAGGCCAAATAGCTTCACCACAAAAAACGAAATATTCCTATCTTTATTTTTTTTATTTATTTATTATTTTTTTTTTTTTTGAGAAAATTCCCTATCTTTGTTATTTGTTTAGTAAGATAATCAAATGTATATTAATGGATCATTTTTCCTATCTTTAGTATTTGCTTAGTAAGACAATCAAATTTATATTAATGGGTCATTTTCCTATCTTTAGTATTTGTTTAGTAAGACAATCAATTGTATATTAATGGGTCATTTTCCTATCTTTAGTATTTGTTTAGTAAGACAATCAAATGTATATTAATGGGTCACATTTCCAATTCAAAGTCGCCTTCTATAGTACTAGTACATATATAATGTTGGTGTGTTTTTATAAGAAAATGAGATGAGTTTATATTATACACATAAAATGTGTGTTGTGTGCGTCTATATATGTATATATTTGAGTTTAATAAATTGTGAGGATGAGAGAGATTTAACAATTAAACTTTTTTTAGTTCAACAATATATACACGTGAGTGAGGATTTGACTTTTGACTCAAAATATATGTTTTAAACTATTAAAACTCAAGTTAATAATTTTTAGGATGATAATAGGTGTCTTATCTACGAAGTTATGTATGGCTTGGAAATACATATATTATTTGATTTAGTCTCTGTCCAACAAGTTTCAATAACTTTGTTGAAAGCTTTAAGACCCTTAAAGTTTAAGGGTATAATTTTTTTTTCTTTTTTAATTAAAAGGTAATTTAAGAATAAATAATGTATAAAACATACTTTAAATAAAATTTCTAGATAATTTATTAATTTTAATAAAATATTTGTACAAAGATATTTAATTATTCATATTAATAGTATATGAATATAAAAGTTGGTAACCATTAAAAATTTGCAATTACAAATTTAGAGATTTTAATAAAATATTTGTACAAAGATATTTAATTATTCCTATTAATAGTATATAAATATAAAAGTTAGTAACCATTAAAAAATTGCAATTAATATTTAGAGATAAGGATGGAATGAGATTGCTACCAAAATACATCCTTATCCTCATTTCAAAATTACATAAAAGAAGCTCTTGTTAACTCAATCCTAAAGCGACAATACTCACCTTACCTATTAGGGTAGGTATTTTCCTCTACATCACTATTAAAATGTCGACAACTAAGAAGAGAGAAAAAGAAATTTCTCATTTGTACATTTTTCTCTTAGGTGTCAAAATTTTAAAGAAAATACTTGTTGAATAGTGTGTAGGGATCTCCCTACACAGTACCATTAAAATGTTGACAACTAGAAAAGAGAAAAAAGTTTTCTCATTTTTTATCTTTCTCTTACTTTTAATGAGATGTGTAGGAACATATCATCTCTATATACAGTTGTGTAACCAAATATTGTTCATTCTAAATTGTTTAAAAATTTTACTCAAAAGTTTAAGGAGTAAGATAGAATTGAAACCAAAATTTAACAAAGAATTTTAAGATAGACAATAATTTCTAATTATATAGAATACACAAAGTTAATAACTTGAGCACGTCATGTTCACATAGTTGAGAAAGCTACAAGCCTACAAGTTGAAGATTGCATATGTGGTCCATAACAAGACAATAGAGTATGGCCTTCCCCCTCTCTCTTCCCTTTTCCCTAACAAATCCTTATAAAAAACCCCCTAAAGTAATCTTCCTCTTGTTCTTCCATACCCTCAACCTCTTTTTTCAATTCAATTATTGACCAACCGCCCCCCCCCCCCAAAATGAATCCTACGAGCGACGATTTGCAAAGAGCCCAACAAGTGAAGGAGTTCGACGATACCAAGACAG
Source organism: Luffa acutangula (assembly GCA_036850905.1). Classification (NCBI taxonomy): domain Eukaryota; kingdom Viridiplantae; phylum Streptophyta; class Magnoliopsida; order Cucurbitales; family Cucurbitaceae; genus Luffa; species Luffa acutangula. The sequence continues at coordinate 48,215,320 of CM072090.1, forward strand.
GAGTAAAAGGTTTGTTAAATCATCGCTAAACTCAAAATCTTAAGAAGTTGATAGATCACTGTATACATTGAATCATTTATTCATATACATATAATACTTCATTCACTCTCACTCGTGGATTTGGAAATTAATTCAAAATGCAACATATTAATATTAAAATTAATTAGGAACTAAAAAACAGGGATTCGAATACTTTAATGTTATATGTTAACACACCACTGAATCTAATCATTTACTTGGTCTTCAAAAGGTTTGATTGATAGGGGAGCCACCAGGATCCCAGAGATCTTCATCCACCCACCCGATAGTGTGAATGGAGTCGAGGCGGAGGCGATGACGGTGACGGAGGTCCCGGTGATAGATCTGAGCAGTGGGAGGAGGAGGGAGGAGGTGGTGAGGGAGATAGGGGAGGCAAGTGAGAAGTGGGGGATATTTCAGATGGTGAACCATGGGGTTCCAAATGGGGTGATGGAGAAGATGTTGGAGGCCATTGAAGAGTTTCATGAGCTGCCAAGTGAGGAGAAGATGAAGTGGTACTCAAGGGATCCCTCACATAAGGTTAGGTTTTATTGTAATGGAAATCTTCATGTTTCCAAGGCAGCAAGTTGGAGAGACTCCCTAATTTTTGAGTATCAACATGGCCCCCTCAACCCTCAGGAATATCCTCCCACTTGCAGGTCAAAATGCTTATTAAAACTTTCCTTTCTATTAATAGATGCTTGAACTAGGCTAGTTTATGCATAAGTTAATCTCACTCACAAAATAATATTTAGTTGTTAGGAAACTTAGAGGATAGGATTTTAATATCTTAAAATAGGTTGACATCTTTTTTTAAAAAAAAAAATACTATTTGAAAACTAAATAAAAATCTATGGGGTTTAAACTTGTTTTCTATATAAAAAAAAAAAACTATTTGAAAACTAAATAAAAATACATGTTGGTATGTATATATATATTCTTTTTCTTGGAATATTATCATCTATTGTTACGATATATTTATCTCTTTTTAAATTACGTTAAAAATAATGAATATTATAAAATGAGGTGATTACTATTAGTACAAATAAGTTATAACAACAAACAATTAAAACTTCTAAATATTTTGTTTAGTTTTTAAAATTAGCATAAACAATCATTTTAGTTTTTTAATTAATTCTTTAACAAAAACTTAACACATAGACACATCCTCTGTTGATTAAACTTATTAATATCAAGCCATATTTATATAATTAAGTCAAGTATCAAGTTTTCAAATGAATTTGAATGGTTAAAATGACTTTTTATGCAAGTTTTAGAAGGTCGGGAGATTGAAGTTAAAAAGCCAAAGTGAAATAATAAATATAAGTTTAAATCTAAAAAATTAAAATAAACTTAAAAAGAAATAGGGAGAGAGGAAAAAAAATAAAAAACTAGTACTTTGAGGTTTTTTATTTTTTATTTTTACACGGATGGAAGAAAAATAAAGAAATTTTAAGGCCTATAGAAAAATCTTAAAGCAATTAAAAGTGGGGCACCAACAGCTTAGCTCAACTAGAATAGAGTTGTACCGATAATCACAAGATTCGTGGTTCGAGTCTCCGTCCTCACATATTGTTAATAAAAAAAAAAAAAAAAAAAAAAAAAAAAAAAAAAAATCTTTTGAAGTTTAAAAAAGTGATTCAAAATTAAAATCTACCCCACAATTGGTCAAAATTAGGTGGAAAAGAAACAAATAAATTATTAAACATGGGATTTTTCTTCTTCTTTTTATTTTAAAAATCATATATTATAGATTTTGAAAAGAACTTTAAAGTTTCAACTGATTGGATGGGATCAATTCAAAACAGCTGTAAAGAGACAAATATTTAAGACAAAAGGATTATACAATAAAGACTCCCCTATTTTTAGTACATTTTATAACAATTTAAATTACCCATAATATAAATATTGAGAATTTTTATTTTCCAAAAAAAAATTGAGATTTGTTCAAGACTTTTTGAAATCATTAGATTTTTTTTCTTTTTTCTTTTTCTAAGTGAGAGGCATATGTTTAGTGAAGGTCCATGACTGAGAATGTGATGTAAACTTCTTTTTATAACATTTTCAATAATTTAATTAAGGTTCAATATATGAGATGGTTCCAAAACTTAAAAGTTTCTTTTCAAATTCATCTTTAATCTTTTAAAATTCTCAATTTTAGCTTTAATGAGTTAACAATTCTCAGCTTTTTTATGGGATGACCTAATTAAGATTTTTTTTTTCATATATACAAAAGATACAATTGAGAATTTAAAAGATTAAAAACCAAATTGAGAACACCTAAAAGATCAAAAACGATATAGTAGATTTAACTTTTTATTAACAACTTGTTAGATATAAGTACAAACACATTAAGAAATAAAATGAGGATACTAGTAATAATAAGTTTTGAGACAAAAAAAAAATAATTTCGTTTTAGAAATTGAATATCCAATCTTGAAAGAGCTATAAGTGCCTCTTTTTTTTTTTTTTTTTAGTTTGGATAGAATGATTGGAACTCATGACCTTTTGGTCATAAGAACACATTTTATGTCAGTTGAGTTATGCTCTTGTTGATAAAAGTTATAAATACCTTAAATCTGGAAATTATGTTAATGTTCGCAAAAGATTATTCTTTGAAATAATAATAATAATAAATTACCAATATTCAATAGGACTATGTTTCCTCTTTCTTTATATATATGTAAAAAATTCCTTTTACTCCAAACAACATCTAGAACTCTCTGCATAATGTTTTCATGGCATTTAACCCTTCACCATCTTATCTAAAACTACAAAATATTATTATAAATTATGGTCAATTCTTAAACTTAACCTACTAAAACAACTTTACATTCAGATAAAATTTAGAGAAAGACGTAAAGAAAATCTTCCCACTCAAAGTTGATAAGGAAGCATTTATGGGTTAAATGACAACATAGGATTTGGAATCCAAGAAAAATGTCCAAAAACTTAATTATAAGAAATAAGAAGCCATAGTTTTTTCAAACCTTGACATGAAAATATAAAAAGAACATAGACAAGACATGGGAACTTTGTGTTTTATTTTTGGGATAGAGGATATATCATGGGACATATAGACTTTTGAAAAGTGCATTGAATTGAATTGTATTTTTTTTTTTTTGAGGAGATTGAATTGAATTGTATTGTATTGTAGGTGAGAGAAAGTGATAGATGGATGTTGAATGGCTATCAAAATTCAAAACAGCTGTCAAAAGAACACATATTCAAGACAAAAATAGATTTAAAAAACACAATCGGTTCAAAATTGATCTCTTTGAAAATGCCAAATTAAAATATATATAAATGTGTGTCCTATGCAAAATATGTCGGTCAAACTTATCCAGTCCCATACATTGCACCATGTTTTAGGTTAATTCAGTTCTTTTATCTTTGATATTTGTGGGTTTTTTTTTTTTAATTATGGTTAAGGCTCCGTTTGATAACCATTTGATTTTTTGTTTTTTATTTTTTTTTCTTGAAAATTATGTTTGTTTTCTCTCAAATTTCCTATTATGACTTTCATCCTAATTAAGATTGCATTTGAATTTCTAACCAAATTGTAAAAACAAAAACAAGTTTTTGAAATTTTTTTTTTTTTTGTTTCCAAAATTGGACTTGGTTTTTGGAAACTAGGTAGAAAATTGATACTAAAACCAAGAAACTTAGAGGTGGAAGTATGTGTGTATAAACTTAATTTTCAAAAACCAAATGGTCATCAGACATGGCCTAAAGATTTCAATTCCTGAAAAATTCATCGAAGAAATGGGAATTTGACATTAGTTACCCTTTATTTTGTTTTATTTTATTGAGTTCAACATGTAGGATAGAGGAGTTTAAACCTCGGTTTAAATACTATTTTGGTTTCTATACTTTTTGTTTTTGGTTCATTTTGGTTCATTTTAGTTCCTACACTTTCAAAATGTCCAATTTCGTCAATATACTTTTGACTTTTGTTTATTTTAATCCCAAAACTTTAAAAATATTCATTTTGGTCCCTATACTTTTAAAAAGTAACCAATTTGGTTCCTTCGTTTTTATTTCCTCACTTTTTGAATTATAATTTTAGCATGACGCTTCACTTACTAAAATTCTTGAAATGGAATCGTGAATTTGTGAATTTGTATTAAAGATTTTTCATTGTGTATAAAATTTAGGCGTAAATTTTGAAAACAGAGACTAAATTGATTATTTTTAAAAGTACGGAGACCGAAATGAATGTTATTTTAAACCCTCTAACCTCTTGATCACTTGGGATATATGTCTTAATCAGTGAATTATGCTTATGCTCATGTTAGCATTAAAATACAATTTATCAAGTTGAAAATAACATACATTTTAATCTAATGAAATAGATATATCCACTCATAAAATCAAAATTTTACTCCATTCTAACATGATTTTGACACCATAACAAATTACCTTTCCCATGGAGAATAGATCTATGAAAAATGCTATTACAAAAGACACCATTATTGAGCTCACGTTCTTCTTTGTTCTTTCAACATTTAGTGACACTAAAAAAAATAGATTGAAATAAATTAACTACCTAAGAAATGAAAATAAAACTTTTGAAAGAGATTAAAGATGAGTTTAGCATTAACTTCAACTGTTGGTAACATACTCCTTAGTCATTTAAAAGGAACGTTTAAAATTTTTTCACGTATTTAAAACTTAAAAGTACAGCTTTCAAAAATCATCTCAAACTCATTCTAAAAGCAAAAGTCAACCTAAACACGAGCACTTGAACGTGCATGCCGCACACGGGCATTCTGAATAATAGCAACATATGACTATAGACAGACAGTAATGTGCAGTTGAGGAAGGTAAGGGTTGTGATTGTGAACCGTACTCTTTTTGTTTTATGACAGAGAGGCAGTGAGTGAATACATGAAGCACATGAGAGAGCTAAGAGATAAGATATTAGAGTTGCTATCAGAGGCACTGGGGCTCAGCACTGATTACCTTGCAGGATTAGAATGTATGGAGTCTGAAACTTTTGTGTGTCACTATTACCCAGCCTGTCCTCAACCAGAGCTCACATTGGGCACAATCAAGCACTCAGACCCTTCTGCTTTGACATTTCTCCTCCAAGACAACGTTGGTGGCCTCCAAGTCTTCCATCAAAATCAATGGGTCCATGTTTCTCCTCTCCCCGGAGCACTAGTCGCCAACATCGGCGACCTTCTACAGGTACCTGTGTTCTATCCATATCTAGATAAGTACATGTTAGCTTAGTCGCCGATATTAGTTATTGAGTTGAATAATGAAGAAAAGCTACCTTGACGTAAACTTGATGTGACGTCCACTTTCGAATACTTGCAACGAACTAAAGTGTCACATCAGCTTCTACTTGACATGTCATATTAGTTTTTCGTTACTAATCTAAATAACTAATATGGAAGAGTAAACAGTCATGTTTAGTTCAAATACTAAAATGAAACAGATAAACAGATAATAACTTGATGTTGTTTTGTATTGGTTTATGCAGCTCATCACCAATGACAAGATCAAGAGTGTAGAGCATAGGGTGTTGGCAAGGAGCAATGGGAAGAGAGTATCAGCAGCATGCTTCTTTTATCCAGGTGCAAGAAATAGACTTACACCTTATGAACCAGCAAAAGAGTTTCAATCTGAGGACAACCCACCCAAATATAGACCCACTAATATCAATGAATATATTAGCTGCTATATACTCAAGGGATTAGATGGTAACTCGGCCCTGCCATATTTTAGAATATGACGACCCCATTTAGCAGAAAGGAAAGCCCATTTAAAACAAAAATAAGATCGAACTTTTTCTTTTCCTTTCTTGTTGGGAGCGAGGTGGGGTTGCAGACTAGGGAAAAATAAAAACAGAACAGTTGTATTGTTCAAATGAACTTATACTATTAAAAGTGGGTTGTACAAATACAGAATAGTTGCACTCTATCAAGTAGAAAGCTTTTTTCAAACAAATGACAACACTTGCTAGAAAACACACCAAAAAAACAAAAAACAAAAGAAGAAATAGTTTCACACTTGGAAACAATAATGCTCTTCACAGAAACTTGGTTTGCTGTCAGAGTAACCCAACTTGGTTTGCTTTTAGAGCACCCTTCTATAGATTTTCTTTTCTTTTCTTTTCTTTTTTTCTTTTTCTTTTTCCTTGTTCATCTTTTGAGGACTGTATGGGGAAGGGTGAATCTCTGAGAAAAGTGCTGCACTCCATAAAGCAGGAGACAGATGAATCAATAGTCACAACAAGCAACTCACACTATTTTACAGAGGAATCTACACAAACAGTTGCAAAAAGTTCAGCAGTTGAAGCAGTCACATTGTGTTACTGCGCTGTAGTATTTGAACAAGGGACCATAAGATATCCATCCTGTGTATGTTTCTGTTATTCTCCCCCTACAATAGTTGAATACCAGATATCAAACAATGATTGACAAGTACAATGAATATCAGTTGGCCTTCACACTACCCTAAAAATCGAAAATGGTTTTATTCTATGCAATTAGGGATATATCAAAGATACAGATTTTCATCCAGTCAACTGAATACCTTTATCGTTTACTTAAACGCATAAAGCACATAAAGTCAAATCTATCTATCAAGTTCGAAACATGTAACATGTTGCAGGCAAAAAATATAACTCTAATGTGCTGGTAATTTGGCTTATTTATACCTCAACCACAAAACAAATCCACGTCTTCTCGCCATGAGCTTCTGTTATGCCTTTTAATATTGTCAGTCCCAAGCTTCTAATAGCCTCTGCTATCTCCAAAAAATGGCTGCATTCTTCACACAACATCTGCATAGAGGTGTGTCACTTTGTCATTGTGTTAAAACAAGGAAAAGTGCAAGTGAGTGAATTAAATTGAAGAAATAAGATAGAGAAAACAACATACTTGGTTTACCTAGAGAAAATTTAATATTTTTCTCAATAATAAATGAAAGATGAATTTTCACAAATCATACCTCTACAAGAATCTGTCCATTCTTGTTGAGATTCTCCACAATTATTGAACAAACTTTAAGTTGACCACCGACCTCAACTGCCCAGCTTGAACCCTGATCAGAATTTGAGGATCCTAGCATGCCATTTTCCTTCTGATGCAACTATAAATACGTAACATGTAAGAAGAGGAAAACGGTGTTCAAGATTATAAAATAAAAATGTTAAGTGGAGACAAGTCAAAAGTCTATGCTTATCACAAGGGTACAAGGAGAAATTATTCAAGGAAGCTAGTAAAATGTGACTAGCAGTTTTATACCGTTAGATATAGGAGAAAAACTAAAAATTATAGTTTCACTATACATCCAACGGTTTAGATAGAGCAGTTACATTGAATAATTTTCTGGACACAAGATGTAGCACTAAGGGTCATTTTTTATAATAGTTATTACTCATCATAATTACAGACCTGACTTTCTTTGGATAATAGGCATGACATTGACATTGAGCAAAATTGGCATGATAATGGAAAAGGTATAAAGTGGAAAAGGCTTCTAATCATGTAGAAAAAATAAATGACTTTCCTGTTACACTTGGGTTTCTAAGCCAATTACCTTCATGTTGGCGCATTTATTTAGCTTGTCAGCATGCTTGGTGATGCCTTGCAAGAATAACATGTGCTTGATTGTGCGCTCCAGCAATGAATCAATACTACACTGTGATACAAGCAAGAAACTTTTAGCGGATAAAGCAAAAAAGTAACAAACATTTTATTTCCATCAAAAAGGAAGAATGGATGAATGGCTTCTCAGAAATTACCTTTGCTCCATTTGGTACTAGCTCCCGAAGTTCCTTGATGCGGTCCTGGATCAATTGTCTGTCCCTTGGCCTAGGCCTGCAACTCTCACCAGGCCTAGCCCTTCTTTTACTGTTCTTTGCAGGTTCTGAAGACCGCTCCAGGTGCTCACTGCCAGTACCAGAATAAGTTGACGAAAACCCTTTTGGGGACATCACCCCACATACTCCTGATGAGCTTAAAGAGTTCTGCATATCCTCTCCAATAAAAGATGTTTGACTTTGACCCATAGAGTAACCTTCTGAACAAGCAGATGTTGTAACATTTGTGGAGGGCTCAGGAATTCTTTCAGTCGTTAACAGAGACTGTCCAGACTTGCATAGAGATGTATCACTTTTAACATCAGAACCACTGTGACAAACATCGGCCACAACTGCTTCTAAAAGATGCTCCGTCGGTGAATCGGATGTCAATTGGCTACCACTCATTCCCTCAGATAACTCAAAAGCTTTACCACCAAAAATGTACTCTGTTTGCCAGTCAAGATAAAGAGCATCTTTCAGAAAAGCAGGTCCAAGTACTTCATGGAGCTCATAACCAGCAGGGAACTTTAATGATGTGTTTGATGGATACATATCAATAGTTTCCGATGCTTCCACATCATTATGCAAGTATATTTCTGTAGGGTTGGTTTGGCTGGTTTGGCTAAACATCCCATCGTGATTAACTCCATCATAGACAGAAGAGGCATGAGGATTCATAGGGAAGCATGCATCATTTGTTATGATTTTTTCCGCTGGAAGTAAATTACCACATATATTGACCATCTCCATTGCAGAGTTTTGTGATCGTACATTAACTTTGTGTTTGAAACCAACTGCCATATCTTTGCACCCACTGGGCTCCCCTCCACATATTCTCTCATCAAGCAACCTCACTTGTGATTTCAAACTCTCCACATTGATAGAATCCGGTTTTGTTTTTAGAGACTCAATGCCCCCAGATCCTGACAACTCTATCCCCACATTCTTGCTGACCCTTTCAACTTCATTTTTCTGCTATAAGGAAGTAGATTATTAAACGAAGAATCCCAAGTTTTATCACAGGAAGGAATTTTAGGGAACAACTATCTGTACTTTCTCTATTGTCACGTATCTTAGTTGTTAAAAGTAACCAGGACTCACCTCTGTTACTAAGCTTTTAGTTGGAATGTCGGCCTGCAGAAAAGGAAAAATTGATATCAAACCAATACAGACAAATTCTTTAACTTCCTAAACGAAGGCAATGAGGGGAGAGGAAAGGTAAGAGATACAGAAAGAGAGTTACCACATATCCCGAGCTCTTACAAGAATGCATCGGCTTAATATGCCCTGCTGAAGACTCTTGAAGAGTTAGAAAGGCATTTCTAATGCGAGCCACAAGATTAACATCCTCAGTGACCTAATTCCAATAATAAAATGCACACAGATACAATAAGCTAGAGTTAGATGATATTCAAATTGAAGAAAGCCATGAACTGAATATTTATAGGATATCTTTACACTGGTCCATGCAAGTTAAATCAAATATTCTCCCTAAGGAATTCAGGTGATTGTTTACAGATGACACAGTTTTATAAACAAGTATAGTTTGTTAAGAAGTGTGATCTTGTACTTGGTGCCCACCCAAACTCTGGACAGTGGAGCTTAGAAGTTAAAATTCCAGTCACGTGAGATCGAGACTTGAAAATACTACAGAACACTCTATTATTTGTCCAAATATCAACAACAAGACACATCACAGATCGATCCAAAATAATTATATATGCTCAAACCCCAAACAAAAAGTTGACCTTCAGCAAGGATCATAAAATTCACAAACTTTCACAATCTACCAGAAGGAAGATGCTCTTACTTTATCTAAAGATCCAAGCTGTAAAACACCATGCGGGACAACTGCTACTACAACAATAGTCTACAAAGAATATAAGTAGCATTTAGTAATGAGGTAGAAAATATATAAAGAAATTTAGCAGAAAGAAAACTTGAATAAACTGGATTTATTCTCAAACTTTTCATCAAGGCAGCATATTAACAGTCGAGTCCATAACCTCCATCATATTTTAATCAATGTAGACAATCTGATCCTTGAACTATTGAGTAAAAGTAGATCTACAAATTCTGATCAGATCAAATGGTACAGCATTCAGAATGTAGTATCCAGAATTCAGTTATTATGGCTGATTTTTTTTAATGAGAAACCAAGCTTTCGTTGAGAAACTAGATACTATGAATATGATACTAAGGAAAAATTAAATGTTATATCAATTCAAAAGACCTACAAATATATACATTTATATATTTGGATATCCATGAGTGTCCAAGTTAACTTGCGCACACCTCGACTATTCTCCCAAGACAACTATCTGACCCTCCTATATTTGGTTGTCAAGAAAACTAGTAGAATATTAAAATCTAAGTAGGTGGCCACCATGGCTTTAATCTATTCTCTCTAAGCTAAGTGGCCACCATGGCTTTAATCTATTCTCTCTAAACCCTTCATTATTTACATGGCCCTTATTGACCACTATGCCAACCCATTGTGATTCAAGCTACAAATATTATTGAAATCATAATTCATATACAAGGGTAATTACACACTGCTATCCTTAAAGAACAAGGGTCCATGCTAAAAAAGAAGAAATACAAGGTGTTGAGTAGCACAGTATCTACACCCACAGAAGTGTGAAGTCAAAACTACAATCCGATGGAGAAGTAAGCTCCTAGTCACTCAGATGTGGAAATCAAGGGGAATACATTTTCACTGTGTTCTGGGTGTATACATCAGTGTGAGAGAGAATGTGTGAGAGAGGGAAAAAAGGCTGCCATACCTTAATGCCAGCTGAAAATTGTGTTTGCCACCCATCGCAATACTATTAAAAAGATGATAAGAAAATGAGTAAATGTAATACAACTCCAAATAGTTGAAAAACAAGCATTTAATTATATACCAGAAATGATAAGATGAACTTCATTAACTTAAATTATTGCAGAAAAGGAAAGTATAGCACCTCAAGTGTTGAGGCGAAATTTGGTATTTGCTCTTCTGCAGTAATCCATTGATGTTTTCCAGTAACTGCTACTTGTCCAACAATCCTGCAAAAGAAAATAATAATTAAAACAAAGATGAAGCCGAATAAAACTCTATAACTATTCCTAGAGACACCGGTTCAATCAATAGTCCCAAATTTTTACTTATAATATGGGATTTGACTGAGTGAAGTCACACAAAGCATAAAGAATTAAATATTATTAATGAAATTTATTGTCTATTATGTATCCCCTTGAAGGAAACTTGAATTAAGGATAAACTAAAAGATTACACCCAAGAGTCAAGATTAATGGTGTTTAAACCAAAATTGGCTTGAACTAATCATAATATAACCATATAGAATCACAAACGTTAAGATGTTTACCCTTCCCCAAGAGAATATACATGATAGGACATCTTTGCCACAGCTAATCCAAGAGGGTCATGGGAATAATGTCCATCATGAAACTTCTCGAGCGTTTTTCTGTAAAACTTGCTCTCTGGGGGATCATGTTGTTCAGAATTATCATAGTAGCCATCCTCCCAAGTCAGCACCCTGAATTCAACATCAATTTAACAGATAAAAAAATCAAACACTTGAATCAATTACATGCCATAGACTTGTAGAGTATACCAATAGAAAGATCAGAACAGGGGAAGGGAATTGTTGGACAGCGTAAAGCTATCGTTCACTGACTAACAAACACTAGGAATTGTCATCCAAAATTTTCAGTCATTGCATATACTATATATAAACTGCCCCTGATCTAAAAAGAAGGGAAAGGAAAACAAGGGACACTCCAGTGTAATTAAACCACAAAATGCAAAGCATGCTAGCAAAAATTAAAAGAGAAATACTAGTAAATTCTACCATGATTTGAATGATCATCAAATTTCTCTACTCCACAGTACGCATCCAAAAACCAGAATACAATACAAAACAAGTATTTTCTATCACTTCATCCTAAAATCTTCTTTGCAAACTCCAAACAAGAAAGTGGAAAGGAAAATGACTTACATTCGAGCTCGATGTTTAAGTTTCCAAAAGACAGCATACTTCCATTCCGAGTTGCAACAAAGGATTTTGAGTATTTGGTGCAAGTCAGTAGTACCCATCTCTCACTGAACCAATTTTGTCTAAACGCCCCCTAAAAAGAACACCCAACAAAACAGGGCTTTCTCCTAAAACCACCTTGAAAACCCCAACTCTAAACACTTCGAAAAAAAATCCCCAATTTTCCTAGCTTCCCCTATACGAGCCTCTACCAGCCTGCTTTCTCCTCAACCCTGCTCGCCGTTTTATTGGCGGTCCGACTGTTGGTAATAGCAGACGATCAGTTCCCATTCCCCTTAAACTCAAACAGCCCCAGAAAACCCCCAACTCAAATACACGAATTCTTCAACAAATTCAACACAAATAAGACGATATCATTGAAATTTCAGCACCAACAACATAGCTTCTAACACAGTGGACTCCATTAGAGCTGGTATAAGTATAACAATCCATGAAGAACAACAGCAGCAACAGCAGCAGAGAAGAAGAATATCAAACAAACACTCCAGCAAGAACTCTTTTTCTCTCCGACCCACCACGGATCACTCAAGCAAGGGCAAAATTAAACCCTAGCTTATGTCGGACGACATGGATAAACTTAAAAAATCGTCATAAAAACAAAAACAGAACAACAAACAACAAAAGGGCGTAAGAAGAAGTACTTTCAAGGCTCGAAGAAGAACACAAAACCAAAACCCAAGAACCCAAAAAACACAAAAAGCGTCAAAGAGAAAGAAAAAGAGAAAAGGGATGGATTTCAACAAGCCCCTTTACAGAGAGAAACAGTTTTGAAGCTTTTTGACCGAAAGAAACGACGAGAATCACAGAGAAATTCAACGCCCTGATCTACATTTCCTTGCATTGTCTCTTTCTTTCCCTCAATTCGGCTTCACAGAGAGATCCCTCAGCTTTCCTCTTCACACAACACTAGGAAGTAGCAGTACTCTAGAGAGAGAGAGAGAGAAAAAAAGGTTCAAATTCCTTGAAAGAGAGAGAAAGCTCTGAGGTTTCTGTTGAAATTTGTTCGCTTTTCTTCAATTGGTGAGGGCAAAATAACAGAACAGAACAGAAACACACAACAAGAACAACGGATGGTGGAGAACTTGAAAACCAACACCTTTAATACAACCGGACCGGCTCATTTTAGCGTTGCCGGAAAACTGGGAGCCGCTCAGTCGTTGTATTCACCAATCTTATTCTTCCGGCGTAAGTTAGCAGGGGATTCCTTTTTAGTGGGGCTATTTTCGTAATTTTGGTGGAGATGGAGGGCAAAGAGGGAAAGGTGAATTAGGGGTGTAGTTTTTTTTTTTTTTTTTAGTTCACCAAATGTAATAAGGGAAGGTAATGGGTGTTGTATACATGTGTAGTTTCTTTTGTTTAGTACAACAATAACCAAGGAGGTGGAGATTTGAACTTGAACATATGACCTCAAACGAATATGTTGATGTTTGAACTGCAGAATTATGCTCGTGTTGACAATTATAGGTATAGTAAGAGTTTAGAAATACATATTGAAAGGTTAAATAGATCCTTAAACTTTACAAACTATCTATTGTAAAAAAAAAAAGAAAAAAAAAACTTTACAAACTATCTAATAGCTTTCTAAACCTTCAATTTCATATCTAACAAATTTTTAAACTTTAAATACGTCGCACTAGATACTTCTTAGAGTTCACATGACTTTGACGTTTTCGGTGAGATAAAATCCTCAAATTTTAGATAACAAGCTTTTAATTTAACTGACCAAAGAGAGCATAGCTAAGTGGTAATTGGCAAATGTTGATGTACTAAAAAAAGGCTTTTAATTTAATTGTCAACATAAGCATAGTTTGATTAGCATAAAACTTATACTAATGATCAAGGAGTCCGTTGTCTAAATGTCTCACTCTTAGATGTTGTAAAAGTAAAAGTAAAAAAAAAAAAAAAACCTTGTAATTTAATTTAATTGAAAAATGGGGGCCAAGAAGGAAAGAGAGGGTATTTTATTTATTTATTTGATTTTTTTTGTTTATATAATTCACTTTGTGGGAAGTGTCAAAAAAATGGCAAACAACATGATGTCTAAGGAAGGAAAATGCTCCCTTCATCTTTTTTCTTTTTTGTTAAAAAAAAAAATTGCCATTATTTTCCTAATGCTTACCCTTTTGTTGGACAAAGGGCATATGAATGTTTGGCACAAACCCTCCCTCCTTTGAGGTCCTTTTCAACCATGATTTTATTGTTATAAAAGTTGTCACCAATTACACCCCATTGCCTCCCTTGTCCTTTTCTCTCTCCAAATGAGTTCATCTTTTGAATTTTTTCAAATCATTATATTTCTCCTTTTTCTTATGCTTATTGTTGTGAAGATCTTCAATGTGAGAGTTTGTATTTATCATAATGTTATCTTTTTTATACCAAAAGTGACATATTTAAGAGAGAAAAAAGAAATACCATTTTTAGGCTTTATAAATAATAAATTAAGGTTTTGATATTTTAATTAATTCAGTTCAAATCATCTTGTTTATCGTAGTTAAAAATTCATTAAAAAAAATTGCAGACTCATACAAAGTAGAATTATTTTAGGAAAAAAAAATCTTGTCAATTTTAACCTTCAACTTTTAATCTCATAAAGTTGAATGAATAGTTAAACTATAGTAATTAGATTATATATATATTTTTTTTTTGTTAATCAATAAATCACAAAAAAAAAAAAAAACCAACCAATTAAATACTAAAAATTAAATCCAAAAAAAATATATCTCAAACCTAGCTACAAAATTAAATAAGTAAAGAAAATGCTCAAAATTAGCAACAAATTTTTTTTAAGGAATTAGCAACAAAATGTTTAAACCTAAATTATATTTTTTAAAAAAAATGCATCCATTACAAATCTACAACTAGAAGTAAAAATCCACATTAATTAGGTATAAATATTTTATTTCATTCCCAAAAAAAAAAACTAGCTACATTTAATAGGATTGATTTTAACTTTAAAATTACTAGAATTTAGGGGTAGAACTTATAAGCCATGCACAAATCATAATGAGTGTCATTTGAGCATGAAAGTGCTCCAAAGTTAGTGTGAGACTAAGAGAATCAAATTTGAATGAATTTAAAGAGATTTTTGCCTTTTTTTTTTTTTTTTTTTTGCTCAATGTTCTAATAACATACTTATTGAACAATGTTTCTTGCACCACACCAGCAAGACATCATTTTGGGAATCCCATCATGTGTGTTTTAACAATGGGTGATCTTGTGGGATTATTGCCATTGATTTCCAATCATTTTTTTTCTCTCTCTCCTTTTTTTTTTTTTCTTTTTGTTGGTTCCTATTTGTGAGGGGAAAGTGATTATAGGGAAAAAGAAAATCTACTTTGGTCATGAATAATTAAGAAGAAAACAAAAACAATGTTGAAAAGGAAATGCCTTTATTAAGAAAAAGAAAAACAAAGAGAAAAAAAAAAGTGCAAACATTATCCCTTTTGAACTATAGAGCTGATATAATTATACTTTCAAATTTTGAATTTAATCGATCACTCCTTTAAACTTACGAAATTTTGTTGCAAATTTCATTACAATTAAACTATATGTTGTGTTAGTGTGACTATTGTAAAATGCTCGCAAACCGGTATTTCTGAACTATAGAAATTGTTACAATCAAATCTTCAAACTCTATAGATATTTAAAATTCTATAGCTATAAAGTTAATTATTATGAAAAGATGCTTGATGGTTGAATAATCTAAATTATGTTTTTTTTTTTTTTTTTTGACAACATGTGGAGTGGAGGGACTCGAACCTCAAACCTTTTGATCATCCGTACAAGATTTATGTCAGTTGAGCTATGTTCATGCTGACAAATAATCTAAATTATGTTAAATTACAAGTTTAGTTCCTAAACTTTAAAGGTTTTGTTTCGTAGGTCACAATTTTTTTTAAATGTCTAATAATTCCCTAAACTTTCAATTTTTGTGTCTAATAAGTCCCTAATAAACTTTCAATTTTGTATCTAAAAAACCTAACCTTTAGATTTATCCTTGATAGGTTTGTAAATTTTTAAAAAACATCGAATAGGTAGTTAGAGATCTATTAGACAAAAAATTAAAAGTTGAGAGACTCATTAAACACTTTTAAAGTTTAGAAACACACTACATACACAAATTGAAAGCCTTTGAGAGATTTATTATATACATTTTAAAAAATTGAGAGACCTAATACACACGATTCTAAAAGCTCAAATACTAAACTTGTAATTTAAGTCGTAAAATTAAATTATATTTCAAATGTGTTATATTCTTTAAAAATAAACTTGTTATTTGATATATCCAATCATAATCGCAGGTGAATTTTATAAGGTTGGTGACGAAAATCAGAAGATTTGTTGTGAGAGATGGTTATAATTAACGAGAACCATCTCAAACTACTAAGATCAATTGAGTTCTTGGAAAAGTTGATAAGATTATTACTTGAGATAAAAGGTAAAAATTGTAATATATGATCCAAGCCAAAAAGACTAAGGGCACGTTTGGGAGTGATTCTGAAATGGTTAAAATCACTTTTGTCAGGTTTAAAAACACCCTGAAACATACTTTTAATTATTCAAAATTAATTTCGTATTTGATACACTTTTAAATGTGATTTTCATATCACCAAAATTAATTTTATTATGTTTCTGGGTGATTTTAAATATGACAAAAAAATGATTTTAATCGTTTAAAAAAAAAAAAAAAAAACTCTCAACACTTGTAGTAAAACAAGTTAGATGAGTTCTATGACTCCAAGTAGAGATGTGTCTTGTAAGGGAACATGTAAGTAGATTGATATTTGGATTTTGGATTGATTTTATTATTATTATTATTATTATTTTTGTCAAAATCTAAAATTAAAGATGAATTGACATATATCATTTCTTTTTTACGACAAGTAGGGTGAGAGATTTAAACTTTTGACATTTTGATCGATGATACAAACTTTATGTTATTTAAGCTACGCTAATGTTCACAACTGACAAATCAATTTTACACGTAAAATTTATGCCAATACAAATTTATTTATTAAAAGAAAAACTAACTCAAACCGTGAAAACCAACCAAAGACTTGAAATATTGTAGCTTAAATATTGTAGTTATAGAATTTAAAATAATTTTTTCACTGTTAATATTATAGGTTTCTAATTTTCTAGAATTCAAAATCTTGAATAATTGTTTGAAAGTTTGATTGTAACCATATTTGTAATCTAAAGCTTAGTTTGGGATTATGGTAGTTTTTGAAATAATTGTTGTCAGATGTGTTTTTAAGAAAATTAGTTGTTGTAGAAAGTAAATTAGTATTTGGTAAATTTCAGATATAAACATGGAAAGTCAAGTTATAATGTTTGGCATATTAATATTAAATTGCTACCAACATGAGTATAGCTCAATTGGCATAACTCTTGTACTAACGATTAAAAGATCTGTGTGGTTCGAATTCCTCCGCCCCAAATGTTGTAAAAAAAAATATTAATATTAAATTGCTATGAAATAGTTGCAATGACAAAGATAGCCATGATTCAATTAAACATGCATGAGATTTATTAATATTTGACTTCATTGTTATCGTTGTTAGTTTTTGAAAATTTTCCCCCCAAAAAAAATGTTAAAATGTTAATTTAGTCACTAAAGCCCTTTTTTTTTTTTTTTTTTTTTATACATTCCAATCGATAAAAAAATAGGACAAAAAACTAAGCAGACAACCCAAAACTAAAGCCCTGTTTGATAAACTCATTTTTAGTTTTTGGTTTTTAAAAAGTAAGTTTATAAAAAATATTTGTACCTAGGTTTGTTTGGAATGCTTTTATTTATTTATTTTTAGAAATAATACCTTTTAGTTTAAGTGTATTTTAATAATGTATTTTTTTAAAAAAATATATTTTTTGTATAAAAATTATTTAGAATTTAATGTTCATATAGGTCCCCTCATAAGTGTTTTTATACACAAGTTATTATATACTTAAAAACTCTTTTTAAAAAATTTTCTTTAAAGTGTTTCTCTTGAAATGATTTATTTTTCAATCTCTTTTTTTAATAAGTCATTTTTAATGGTTGTCAAACACTAGAATTTTTTCCAAATTGAGTTTTTTTTTTTTTTTTTTTTTTTTTCAAAATTAACCACTTGAAAATTAGTTCAACCGAACATATCCTAAGTTTATTTGTTTTGTTATCTACCTTCTTCACATATTTTAAAAACCAAATGTTTTGAAAACTAGAAAAAAAAAATAGTTTTCAATTTTTTTATTTTTTTTTAGAATAAACTTATTATTAAACTTTCCTGATTATTCTATTTTACTCTTTAAACTTAAAATATTTTCCTTTTAGTCATTTTTAAGGGTTAGTTTTTGGACATAGTATTAAAAGAAAAAAATCATTTTAAACTTTATCATTAATGTTACAAATTTGATCTGTAAACTTGGTATATTTAAGCATCTAAACTTTAAAAAGTTTCAATGATTTTTCTAAAACTTTCCATTTTTATTCTAATAAGTTCGTATTATTAACAGTATAATTACTTAATTGTTGAGTGGATGCTAGTTGGACTAATAAGGGAAAATCCAACTTGATATGATACAAGAGAATAGACTAACTAGATAAAATAAAAATAGGTAGATCGAAAATAAATTAAAAAAAAAAAAAAAAAAAAAAAAAAGTTAAAAATGTGTCCCTTTCTACCCAACCAAAATACTTGATCCTAACCCTTACCTTACTCACCCTTTGCACTCTCCCAAATCAATTACATTTTAGTCTTATTGTAAAAAAAAAAAAAAAAAAAAAAAAAAAAAAAAAGAAAAAAAAAAGAAAAAAAAAATTACATTTTAGTCTAGTTAGCATATATAATCTCAACATTTAAATTATAGTGCTAATGACAAGAATTTATTAGATTAAAAAGTTAAAGTTCATGGACGTGATTTAAGCTTTTCAAGTGTGTATTTATCGTGCTTTTTGAAAAAAAAAAAAGTATTTTTCTTAGTTAAAAACTTATTATTCAAGCACCTTTTAGAAGAAAATGAGTTAATGCTTCTTCTAAAAATAGGCTTTTTATTTGTTTTATAAGAAATTTTCAAACTATTTTTTATTATTGAAACTTTGAGGAAAAAACAAAAAACATTTTTAGTTGTTCAAAGATATCATACTTTCTAAAATTTTAACCAAACACTACACTTAAAATAAAAAAATCGTTCATAATCACTTTAAAAAGACATGTCTAACCCACATTAAAGTTCAATGATTAAATAGACACAATCATCCAAATTTAAGTAACATATTTGTAATCCAACCTAATAAATTTTTATAAACTATTTAATAAAAACCTAACATTTAGGCACATTTTCTATTTATTCATCCAATTAACAAAATTCCCATATTTGCAAGTATTTGGTCAAATATTTATAGAGTAGATCATATGTCAAGTTTTAAAACATATATATTCAATTTTTTGTGAAATAATTAATGAATCTTACGCTTAAAAACCAAACAGAATTTGAAAACTAAGATCTCGTTTGATAATTATTTAGTTTTTGGTTTTTGAAAATTAAGCTTAAAAACACTAATTCCATCCGTTAGTTTCTTGATTTTGTTATTTACTATCTTCCCATGTTTTAAAAAATCAAGTCAAGTTTTGAAAACTAAATAAAAGTAGTTTTCAAAAACTTTTTTTTTTGTTTTTGAAATTTGGCTAGAAATTCAAATGTGTGTTCCAAACAAAGATGAAAACCATTGCAAGGAAATTGAAAGAAAACAAGTATAATTAAAAAAAAAAAAAAAAAAAACCAAATGATTATCAAACGGAGTCTAAAAAAATATTTCAAAAACTTTTGTTTTTTTAAATTTGACTTATAATTCAAATGTGCTTTTAAAGAAGGTGTGAAAAGTTGACCAAAAAAACATAATTTTCAAAAAACAAAAAAACAAAAAACAAAATGATTATTGAACAGGATTTTAAAGTAGAGACCAAAACAAGATAAATACAAAAGTTTAGGCTCCGTTTGATATAACTCTTTGATTTTTTATTTCTACAAATTATACTTGTTTTCCCCCAATTTTCTTACCATGGTTTTCATCTTTTTCAGAGACACATTTGAATTTCTAACCAAATTTCAAAAAAAAAAAAAAATACAATTTTTTGAAAACTACCTTTTTTTTAGTTTTCAAAAATTGATTTGGTTTTTGGAAACCTAGAAAGAAGTTAGAAGATAGATAACAAACCAAAGAAATGTATAAGTGAAAGCAATGCTTATAAATTTAATTTTCAAAAACCAAAAATTAAAAACTAAGGTCTCGTTTAACTATTTTGTTTTTGATTTTTTTGTTTTTGAAAATTAAGTTTATAAACACTATTTTTAGCCACAAGTTTCTTTGTTTGTTATCTACATCCTTTCCAATGTTTTCAAAAACCAAGTCAAATTTTGAAAAAAAAAAAATTCAAAAACTTTTTTGTTTTTGAAATTTGGCTAGGAACTTAAATGTCTTCTTAACGAAAAATGAAAGTCATTGTAAGAAAAATGAGAAAAACAATCACAATTTTCAAAAACCAAAAACAAAAAACGAAATAGTTATCAAATGGAGTCTAAATAGTTATTAAACGGGCCTTATAAATCAAAACAAAATATATTTTATAAAACAAAGAAACGAAATGATCACAAACATGAGTGATGAAAATCAAACAAAATCAATTGCGCCTAAAATGTTTGCTTTTTTACTCAAAAAGATTCAATTTGTCCAAAGTGATTTCAGTAAGTTTACCTCCGTCCTTAGCAATATAATTCAGCATTAATCATACCATTCTCTTTTCTCATGAATTATTATTATTTTTTCTTTTTCTTTTTGTTTGGGGAAAAGTGATGGATTAATTATTTGTTTTAGCATGAAATAGGTAAATTATTTCCTCAATTTTTACTATGGTCAATATTTTGTTTTTTAGAGTTCTAACCAAATGTGACGTGGAAATTGGAAATTATAGAAACTAGGAAAAAATACACTTTTGGTCCTTGAGGTTTGAGTTAGGTTTCATTTTGGTCTCTCTAAGTTTTCAAATTCGACAATTTATCTCATGAGGTTTGGATTTTGTTTCATTTTGGTCCCTCCATTCATTTTTTCGTTAAAAACTAACGTAGGGTCGATGTGTCACTATTTTTTTTTATTAAAACATTTATTTTTTAATTTTTTTAAATTAAAAATAAATAAAAATAATACAAATATTATTATTTTTAATAAATTTATTTCTTTCTTTCTCTCCATCATCATCTTCTTCTTCATCACTATCACCACCAGCCACCCACTGTACTGATAACCACGAGGTTTGTAGTTCGAATCCCTCATCCTCATCCCCACATATTGTCAAAAAAAAAAATGTAAATAGTACTATCAAGAATGTTAAAATGAAAGGGATTAAATTGAAACTTTTTTTATATGGCGGAGATTAAAAAATCGAAAAACAACTCAACTAAAATATATATTTAGCTTAACTTTATGTCGTCATTTTTCTTGCTTCCTATTATTCATATTTTATTGAAATTTCTTGACAAAAGTCACTCAGCTTCTACATATCATTGCCTCTTTTCAGAGATTTCCCCACCAAAATTCGACTCACCTATATAGTGTAGTATCATGCATTAAAAGAAAAATATGTTTTCTTTCTTAAAAATAATAATAATAATCTCTCTTTTTTTTTTTTTGGATTTTAATAATTTTTAGCTACTACTCTTTTCTTTACCAATTTAATTCATATCATATTTCTTTTTCCGTCAAAATTAGAATGAAAATATATTTACTAGACCAAAGCTTCTTTTAAACGAAAGGAAAATAAACCAAAAAAAAAAAAAATCTAAAGTATTAGAACATCTGCTGAATTATTAATTCAAATCTTCTATAATATCTAAAAAAAATAATAATAATAAGAATACACATGATAAAAATAATATACAGAATATACTCACGTGAGGGAAGTTGTTTTTTTTTTTTTTTCCTTTTGGAAACTGAGGAAAAACCGAAAAAGTAAAATATTAATATACATAAGGTATTTTTACTTCCTCAGTTTCCTAAACACTTCAACAAATATAATAACATACATAATACTGTTAAAAAAAATATACATAATATATCAAATAATAATAATAATTATTATTATTTTGAATTCTGGTACATATTAATTATGGCCTACTCACTTTGGCATATCAATTAATCTTAAGGTGATATAGTCCAATAATTTTTTTTGTTATTATAATAACAATAGATTTTATTATTTTATTTTTATTATATTTTTGGAGAAACCAAGGGAAAGGGGAATGTCCACAAATTTATGTATTTGTCTAAAAGTTTTTTTTTTTTGAGATCTTTTTTCTTCTTCTTTTTTTTTTTCTTTTTTTTTTCTTTTTAATTTTTCCAAAAGGAGTTTTTGGGTGGTCAAAACCCTAATTTCTTTTACTATATAGTCTAAGTCTATAACTCTATATATAGATGAGACGTTCAGTTTTTGACCTTTTGTAATTTTTGTCTTTTTTTTTTTTTTTTTTTTTTTGAGTCAATTGTAATTTTTGTCTTTAATGTTTCAAAAGACTAAAAAAAACATGGAAAAGTTATGTTTATTTATTTCATTGGACAAAATATCATAGCTTTTCCTCAAATTAGAAATTCACCATGATTTTATGTTGTCGTGTGATATATATATATATATATATATATATATATATATGTAATAGTAAAGAAATGTCCATAAAAAGAGAGTAACCTTTTTCAAAAAAAAAGAAAAAGTAACAAAAAAAAAATGAATAGAAAATAATATCATGAATACAAAGAGACAAAGGACTAAGGAGAATGGTTTTATATCTGTCTAATTTGCTTCGATACAATAAAATAGCTAAAAATTATCGAACTACATATTTTATAATATTTTTTGACAATATGTTGGATGAGGGATTCAAACCAGATCTCGTAGTTATCAATACAACTCCATGCCAATTGAGTTGGGATGTTAGATTTTAGATTTTGATTCTATATAAGTTTATTTTGTTATTAGTGTTATAATGACATAACAAACTATAATTTGGCACAAAATCATGAAAAAAAACAAAGGATTGAAGTGGATAACTAGGCAAAATAAAACAACACAATTATATTTATAAAAAGAATTTGATACATTACTTGAGGAAGGGGTAGGGTTGAGAACACATGCTATGTTATTAATTTTGTCCCAACGATCCACTTCCTTCCATTATAGGAATGCTATATCATGTCAAATCAACCAACATCCGTCCATTGAGTATATCATTGTGTGTCACCCAGAAATTAAATAAATGTAAGTCGATAACTACATGCGACTGGTTAATAAAAAACTGAATGTTTGGAAACAAGAAAATTAATAAAAAAAAAAAACATAATTGTATTTCATATTTTTAGTAGTAGTTCAAAACTTGGATTTCAATTTTAAAAGTCATCTAAAATATGTTTGGTAATATATTTATAAACAATAAAGTTATCAATTAAATATTTTGTTGAATCTTAACTATTGTTAATTTGTATAATTGTTATTTTACAATATTATATAATTCTAAAAATTAATATCATGTTTCATGATTTAACTTTAACAAAAATGAAATGGGTTCAAAACATGAAATAATATATTCATCAAAGTTTATGTATATTTAATATCTACATTTTAAATTTTCAAATTTAAAATCTAAATATACTTAAAAAAAAATCTTGTTTTCCAAATTTCCACTAGATCTCAAAATCATAAATCCATTTGATTTAGCAGATCTAAAAACAATAATAGTAATAATAAATGGATGAAGTAAACAGAATATAATCCAAATAGCATATACCAAACTTGTCATTAATTTTATATTCTAACAAATAAAAATAAAAAATTCTTCAATTTTCCAAAATGGATAACCCAATTTGCATTTAAAATTAAATTCCAAAATTGTCTCTCTTTAATTTCTCTCTCTAAAATGGGGTTGGGAAACCAACATCATCCCTAGTAGATTTCATAGCTTAGCTTTTTACTAACATGTAATCTACAAGATGAGCCCTTAGTCTTCAAAGTCATGAGTGACAACTTTGATCTCTCTCTCCTCTCTCTCTCTCTCTAAATGTCATTCAGTCAATATCGATAGGCGTCAAATTGGAACATCCATTTGAAAACCAAACTTTGCATAATGCATATATGTGACATTAGTGGCCATTACCTCAAATAATTTATATCCCTTACCGCTTACCATCGATGTATATATTTCATCTTTTTAACCTCTTTACAAGAAAAAAAAAAACAACAATAGCATCAGAGTGGTAGGTATGACTGCTGATCACATCCTTATCACGAGTTGTGACCAAAATCTTAGGTCGAGCTATGATTGGTGTGAATGTATATGTTTGGACACCCTACTGGTAGAAACCTACGACCAACAGTATTCATAACACTTTTTCTATCTTATGTACATACGAGGATGAAGAATAAGTCAAGATACACTCTTACTATACCAAAACTCTACCAAGTAATTTTAGGGCTCAAATGATGGTTATGTGTTTTAAAATGTTAGATTATCAAGTTTCGAGTATGTTATTTAAATTAGATTTATTCGAAGCATTGGTTTATGATTTGGATTTTATTTTTTGCAAGGTGGATTAATCTTTTAATTTAATTTAAATAGTGTGTTTGGTGGTAGACACTACATTCATGACTTTTTTTTTTCTTTACTGGTAAGTAATTTCAATCCTCTAAAACACTCTTTTCTAGCATTACTAATTCCGACCATACTAACATGTACTTATCAATTCAATCAACCATTCAAGCAAAATTGACTATGATATTTTTAACTCTTTACTTTTTTTTTTTTTACAACAAGAAAAAAAAAAAGGAATAACAGCATCAAAGCAACCATTATTATCACACAATATCAATTTTATATAGTTTTTTTTTTCCTTTTCTTGATAAGTTTGTCAACTCACAAACAAAATTAAGACCATTGGTGGCCCCAAACAAATCTAAGTTGTTAGAGAATCCAATGATAAAAAAAATATAGATTTATATACATATTTTAATGAAGAAGATTGATTAATTAACAAACCTACAACAGCACTAAATGAAATCTAATTCATTCAACATTGTTCATGATTGCTTTGATTGATTTAGTTTTTAAAAGCCAAACAAAGCCATGTAGATTTAGCAATCAACATAGTAGGAAAAAACAAAACACAATTCCAACAAGTAATTACTATTAACTTCTCATCTAACACCTTCCACCCCTTTTTCTTTTCTTCTCACCTCATTTGTAAAATTTTAAAGTATTCAATGTATTTAAACTACAATCACTTTTGACATCAAATCAAAGTTAGTGTCCTAAAACGAATTAAAGTATGCAATGATGGGTAAAATTTGAGAAAAGATAATTGTTAAAAATTAAAATAACCGCTTTCCCTCTCTTACTTGGACCTCATTTCATTATAATATATATAATTTCAAAGGTAAGTTTAGTTTTGGCTGAATTATAAAAAATACCCCTGAATTATGGGGTTTGTTTCAAAAATGCCCATGAATTTTGAAAAGTTTCAAAAATATCCCTGAATTTTGAAAAATGTTTCAAAAATACCTCTACTGTTAATTTTTGGATGGAAACCGTTAGAATTTACGGTGAGAGGGAAAAAAAAAAGAAACATTTTTCAATAAGGTTATTTTTTAAATTTTTTTGAAAGTTCAAGGGTATTTTTGAAACTGAAACTTTAACGGTTTCCATCCAAAAATTAATGGTAAGGATATTTTTGAAACATTTTTCAAAGTTCAGGGGTGTTTTTGAAACTTTTCAAAGTTCAAGGGCATTTTTGAAACAAAACCCATAGTTCAAGGGTATTTTTTATAATTTAGCCTTTAATTTTTATACTTTCAATAAATCTTAAAATTAGTTGTTATCATAAATTTGAAGTTAATTTTAATCAAAATTGGTTAAATAATAATAATATTTTCCATAGAAGAAAATGAGTGAATATGTTACCAAAATTTATAAACTAAAAGGCTAATAGACTCTTTTTTTTTGGTGAAAAAGTTTATAATAAACTAATAGTATAGACCAATTTTAAGATTTATTAAAAGTATAAGAACTAAATTTGTACATTTGAAAATCCAAAGACTAAAATAGAATGTGATCCAAATGAAAAGGACAAAACCAAAATATGGTATCAACTCAAGATAATTGATTTATTGAAAAAAAAAACCCAAGATAATTGATTGATATTAATGAAAGGGTCAAATCCTAGCTACCCACCAAAGAAGGCATAGAGTTCACCCCAACCATATGTAATTTTTAGTAAAGATAAGGTGCTAATCAAGTATGTGCAACCACTAATGCATCAAAGATAAGATAACATTTATGGTATTTGTCATTCAAATAGTGATCAAATACAACAAGTACTACACTTAGTTGATAACCCACTAGGAATTAGTAAATTACTTTCTCACTTTTCTTTCGTTTCAATTCGTAAGTGATAAGAGATAATCTTCTTCTTCATTTTTTCTTGATAATATATATGAAGGAACTCGAACATCTGACCTCTTAATCAGAAGTACAAAGTTATGTTCATGTTGATAGAGTAATTTTTTCCTTATAGATATAGTTTTCGAGGTGAAAATATTCCTATCTTTAAACTTGATTCGAGTATATATAAGAGAGACCCATAAAACATATGTTGGAGGAGTCAAAGTTAACTATGTTGTATAAATATAATAAAATATTCAATCGTCCTTTAATAATTATTAGTGACAAGAATAAGTAAGTATATTGAGAACCAAGGTGGAATAATCTTAGCACTATTTTCGTCAAGTCCATCTCTAAAGAGAAAAAAATTACAATAATATACCTGAGATATAAAACAAAATAAAAAAAATGTTAATTATATATATTAAAAAAACTAAAATTGTGTTCAACTCCCTTTCAAATTAATATTTAGGAAAAAAAATATATTTTTGATGTTTGGACTCGGTTGCATTTAGGCCATTGAGTTTTCAAACTCGACATTTTAATGGTTGGGTTTTACGCCCTAAAACTCATGGATAGTAAACGTAACAAGTTAATTAATATCAATAAAATGTTATTGGAATTGTTCAATAATGTGTTATTGAATTATTGTTTTAGCTTTGCATTAATTAAACCCTAATCCAATAAACTAAAAACATCTGGCTATATAGCATGTAGACCTGTATTGTATGTAGAGACATAAAAGTGGATCAAGTTCAAGTCATAGCCAAAACGGTCAATAGTATAGGGATAGGGCTAGGTACCTTATCCTGGGGACACTATAGACGCGACCCTTTGTGTATGATACAAACGATGTGATTCTAAACCGTTCATGTGAAAACATGCGAGTGGGGGCATCATATGCAATGAGTTTGCATAAGACTAGGACCGCGAAATAGTCACTTTTACTTTATAACACCGTGTTTACTGTTAAACTCATGACTATTTCATGCAAAGACCTAGGTAACTCCATCTTAATATCCCAAGCTAACTATGAACTCCTGTTTATTCGGGATTATCCTTTGATTTGGCATGGGGTGAGAGTGACCCAAGTTTGCCGACTCAATAAGCCTACCATTTTGGAAATTAGATCGGGTAAATAGCTGGAGACATGGTCCTGCAAGATGAAATTCACTCATATCCGCTTTTAGGGATAGTAGATAGGTTTACCCTTAAGTGTTGACTCTAGGTCTTGAACAAAGAGCCTCACCCTCTCATTGGCCTGAGAGGGACCTGATTTGATGGTTGGACCACAAACCAATTGTTCATTAGAGAATCAGTGGGACTTAAGGAACAAGAGGTAATTACAGGGATAAAACGGTAATTTTGACCCAACTGTAATTGCGAACAATTTGTGAAGGATCGACTTACTAATCGTGGTTATATCAAAG
The DNA here is from genome assembly GCA_036850905.1 of Luffa acutangula. Lineage (NCBI taxonomy): Eukaryota > Viridiplantae > Streptophyta > Magnoliopsida > Cucurbitales > Cucurbitaceae > Luffa > Luffa acutangula. Next base: position 48,243,105 of record CM072090.1, read on the forward strand.
TGGACAAAAATATATCTACAATGATAAGAGTGCAAATGTGGGTCTATAGTGGAGTGACCGACAGTTAACAAATGTTGATTAATTTGATTAAAAAATTTGACCAGTTGATCTCGGAGTCGTTGGAAGTCATGATCTATAGGTCCATTAGGTACTCCTACTAGTCCTTATTGGACTAAACCTTAGAACAATGTGATGAGAGAATTTGAATGATTCAAATTCGATTTAGGGAGTGAGTGTTTTTTTTTTTTAGTACTGAGTGAGTATTAATTATATGTGATATAATTGACATATTATATATATAGTTTAATTATGAATCGAACTATATTATAGAGAAAGTTGGAAAATATTTAAATATGATTTAAATATTGCTAATATGTATATGATACATCTTTTGGTTTGAATTTTACATATGAATAGGGATTATCATATTCAAACAATTGGTTTCGAGAGAGATTGAGATTGATGCAATCATTTAATTAATTTGATATTTGATATTAAATTAAATAATATAGTTAATTAAAATTATTTAATTAATTATCCAAATTGATTTTATTTACAAAGTCAATTGTTTTTGTGATTTTATGAGAATTCATGCAAAAATATAATCTTGGTTTTGATACCTCAATCACATGACAAATCCATCCCACTTGGTTTTGTATTTTCATTTTATGTCTCGGCTTGATTACATCTTCTTCATAAGGATGAGAATGAGTAATTACATGCAAGGCTGCTGAAAATCAAAACCTCTCAAAGCCAAAAACTAACTCTCAAACTCTTGTTATCAACCCATGAATTACTCATTTATTTTCTCTCACAAATCGGTTCCCACAAACCGTTCTAAGACCAAGAGAATAGTAGGGAAGACATTAATGGTTATCCATGAAGTGTTCGTGATTCATTTGAGCCGGAAAATTGGTGCCATTCATTCATCAAAGGTAAATATTTCTCGTGCCCTGTGTTTTTGGCATGTTTTGCCTATGTTTGTTCAAGAAATTTAAGTAAATTAAAAAGTTCAAGATTTGAATTACTTCTACTAAAGTGTTAAACACTCTTTCATTAACTCTTAAGGTTTGGGAAAATTGTTTTTGTTTTTTTTTTTTTTTGTCATTGTCGTCAAATTTTCTTTAATGCAGCTAACAAAAGTTGACGTTGCATTTTTTTTTTATTAATGTTTAAAACTATAATAAAAATAAATATTTTTAATTTTTTTTTCTGTCTCTCTTCTATCTCCCTCCTCCTCTTGTAGTCTTATTTTTTCCTCTCATTTCTTTCTTCATCGTTATGAAGAACCTAGTTCAATCATATTCGTACCCAATTCTTCCTTTTGGATTATAATGGACGACAACAACTACAACAACGATGAGAGGAGGGAGGAAGTAGACCAAAGAGGGAGAGAGAAAAGAGAGGAAAAGAAGAAGAAATAAATAAATATTTTTTAATAAAAAAAATGTCATGTCAACTTTCCATTGCTAATTAATGAAAAAAAATGACGATGAATCAAAATGCTACAAAATGCAAACTTCAAGAGGAATATTTTATTATTCTCAAAAAAAAAAAAAAAAAGAGGAATATTTTATTTTATTTATTATTATTATTATTATTTTGAAAAGAAGACGAATATTGTTGAGTTTAAAGAATTGAGGGACTGCAACCAAACCTAAAACCTTAAAGACCACAAGAGTATTTTGACATAAACTTTCCTACCTTATTCTATATTTTCCTGTGTAGTATATGTGTGATGTATTTTAACAAATATTTTTAAAATTTTAAAATTTCATTTAGGTTAAATTATTACAACTTTAGTCTTTAATTTAAACTTTCCAAGTTTATGTCTAAAAGATCTTCTAAACTTTAAAATATTATAATAGATTTTTTATCTTTACTAATATCTAATAGGCTTTTGAACTTTAATTTTTATGTCTAATAAGTCTCTAACATATTCAAAATTTCTTAAATTAATTGAATTTTATGTCTAATTACACCATACACTTTCAATTTTGTATCTAGTAGGTCCGTAAATTTTAAAAAATGTCAAATAGATCAAAGATATATCAGGTACAAAACTGAAAAATCCGAAAATTTATTGGATACACAATTGAAAGTTTAAAGACATTAGACAAAAATTTGAGACTTGTTAGACACAAAATTAAAAGTTGAGTAACCAAATATACACACAACTAAAAGTGAGAGAGTAATTAAAAATTCTTCTAAAATATGAGATGATTTTTAGAATCAAAAACATTTTTAAAATTTAATTCACAATTTCTTTACCCTTCCAAAGTTTGATTAAAAAAATTCCAACAATATTTTCAATTATGTTTATTTAATTTTTTTGCGAAAAAAGAAATGTAGTATCATTGTAGTAAAAGTAATAGAATAAACAAGACATAATGTTTAAATTATTATCATTAAGGGTAAGTTTGGATTTTTACAGTCAAATAAAGAATAGATAATTCCATAAAAATGGAAACAAAAAAGTATCATACTTCCTAATATAGTAGAGATAATGGATATAAATTTATATTACATTAAAATATTTTGGTTTAAATCTAATTATCATCCTTAAACCTTTCTTTCTAGTTTATTTCATCGTGGAATTTTAAAATAAAATAATATAACCCCCATGCAATATCACTTTGTTATCTAATGTTCACCAACCTAATATTTGCCTCCAACTATTGTCGTATGAATACGTATTCATATTAACATGTTAATGCACATACTCAAAACGACATTATCAATTTGTTAAAAACAAAATAAAGATAAAAGATCAAAATTGTTTAATTTTAAAAGTATAGGGACCAAAATAAAAACACATGAAAGTTTAAACAACGATATAAATATTTTGAAACTTTTAGAACCAGAATGTATCAATAATCATATTTCATTATCAATTTGAGCATAGTTTAATATATAAAGACACCTATTATATACTTTTGAAAATTGAAATTGAATGTTCAATAATTGACATGAATAGCTCAATTGGTCATGACATTACCTAGTAACTTACAAAAGGAGGAAGTTCGAATCTCTAACCCATTTTGAACTCCTCATGTGTACAAGGAGATTTGTATCCCAACCCTTTATGATTTTTTTTTTTTTAAAAAAAGAGCTCCAAGGTTTAATCCCCCATCCCATGTCATTGTACTTCAAAAACATGATAATATTCCATTAAACCTCATTTTCTTCAAAGTGAAAAAGAGAAAAGATCCTTTAAAAAAAAAAAGGTCAAATTATATGTAACAACCCAAATAAAAAAAAAAGGGTTTTTTTCCCCCCAAAATTTCGTTAAAGAAAAAAAAAAAGGGGCATCTCTCTCCCTCTCACGATTCTCCCTCTCCCTCTCGGCACTCTCCCTCTCTCCCCCTCAGCCTTCAGCTCGTCGCCGCCTTAAGCTCACCGCCGCCGACAGTCGCGCCTCCGCCTCTGCCGTTCGCCACGTCGCCGCCACTCGCCGACGGTAAGGTCTCTCTCTATATCTTTCTTGTTTTCGTATCTCTCTCTCTAACCCGTTTCTCTCTCTCTCTCCGTTCGTCGCCTCCACGCGCCGCTGCCATCTGCTGCAGATCCCCATGCTGCTGTCGCAGCTTACCTCACATTGTTGCCGCCGTGAGTTCCTTTGCAACGAAACAGCCACACGTTGCTGCTGTCTTCAGACCCGATCACGCCGCCCTCCATTCACGCTCGCCGCCATCTGCTCTGCCATCGGCGTCGCCGCGTTGTGCAAGTGGTGCGGACAACAACGTTTTTGGGTCATTTTTAACATTTTCCGGCGAGCTTCAACAGTGGGTAAGTGAATTAAGTCTATGTTTGGTTGATTAAAGCGATTTAGAAAAATACCCATTGAGTTTGGTTAATGATTTCGAGGTACCCATAGTGATAAGAGACCGAATTTTAGAATTAAGGTGAAATTGGAAGCCCGGACAGCAAACATCGATCTCTTTTAGTGAGTCTTGGCCACCTCATTTTAAGTTGGATCTAAAGAAAATTATGAGAATTTGATGCCCCTAATTTTTAGACCTTTCTTGTGATTTTTTTTAGATTTGAGTTGCTTGTGGTGTGAGCGGTGTCGCATTGAATTAGTTGGTGGGTGCTTAAATCAAGTATATTCTTCACTATGTAAGTAACCTTACTACTTGGAAAGCCTTGGCTAGGCTAGGCTATTTATTATGAATTGTTACATGCTTTGAATAGTATAGAACATGAGACATCATTTATGTATGGATGGAATATGGAATGTTGGATATTGTGTGTTCTGGCGATATTAAATCTTCTGGTTATGAGTGTGTTCGTCTATATTGAATGCTCTGAATGTTTTGTGTTGTTAAGTATAGAATATTCTGCTTGGGTAAACCTTGAATGCTTTGAATGCTCTATGTTGGGTAAGATAGGATGTTCTATGTAGTTGGGTTGTGGATGCGAGACCGGACTCGCTTTGTTTTGTGGAAGTTCAGAGTCTTTTCTATTATTCGGAAGTGTTATGGAAGTTTGTAGTTGGGCAGTTTTGAATATGGAAGTATATTCTCTTGGTTACAGGTGATAAGACATTTGGGAACACTATACGTATGTCGTTATGCTGCCGAATTTTCGGTAGCATTACAGGGAACAACGAGGCTAAGTGTTGTGCTATCACTTGGATTACGATGTGCTAATATTGGTTGCTGGTCGTTTAAAGTATGCGTCTTTTCTACTTAGCGTTTTGGATGTTGGTTCGATAATTACGCATGAATGAGACGAAAGGCGAGGTAGTTAAAGCATGTGAAATTAGCCCTTTAGAGACCTTTATGGGAAAGAAACTTGATGGGTAGGTTGCAAGCTAAACCAGACTCTGTTAACAGGGGCCCTAACACGAAATGAGGATAGGTTACTTCTTCCAGTAGGGACCGTGACAATTAAACACCTAGGACTGAAATGTTTATAGACTGAAATGAGGAGCTAAATGGGCGGGACTCGGCTTCGCAGACTAGGTGCCATCTACTATCTGTGGGAGTAAAGTTCCGACTACAAACCCATGGACACCCCACCAGTGAGTTGGTAGTTATAGTGCTATGCACACATAGGTGCCTTGATGGGTGAGACTTGGCTTCACTGACTGGGTGCCTTCTACCATCAGTGGAAGTAGAGATCTCTCGCAATTCCCACTTGTGTACCTCCAGTGAGTTGGTAAGCATGTGACAGGCTGGTTAATTGTCCACGTGACCCGTACGTCATGATAAATGTAATGAACTGAAATGAAATGAAATGTAATGAAGTGAAATGAAATGAAACGAAATGGAATGACTATTAGGCCCTTTAATAGCAACTAACCCCCAAATATCCATGTAATGCTTGTAAATCTCCTCTCAATAGTAGCGTTACTTACTGAGTATTTTTAATACTCATTCTTTTCAAAACGTTTCCTTTTAGGTACAAGCAACGACATACGGAGCGCGTGGCAGACTGCTGCCGACGAGCCATGGATTTCCTTAGGATAGACTTCTGCATTTTATGTTTTCAAAATTCCTTCTTTTGGAACTTGTTATGTGATGTTTTTAAGATTTATTCCATTTAAAGTCTTTTGCTTGAATGACTAAGATTTCTTCTTGTTCTGTTTTAACTGGGATCCTAGGCTGAAAAGTTTCACGTATTTTCTAAGCATGTTTTACTTTAAATGTCATTTCATCGTTGTTCTTAGAAAAAAAAATGAAATGTATGTGGTAATGGCCCTAGGAATTTGTCATGAGAAGGTGGGTCGTTGCATTATAGGTCTCGTTTCTAAACTTATTATTATTTTTTTCCAATAAATCCATGAATTTTCAATTTTAAATCCAATAAGTCCCTAACATTTCAATTTAGTATCAAACTGGTCATTGAACTTTCAATTTTGAGTCTAGTGAATCATTGATCTATTCGATATGTTTTAAAATTAATGAATCTATTGTGTATAAATTTGTACGTTTATGACTTTATCAGACACAAATTCAATTTTATGTCGAATGGATCTGTAAATTTTTTTTATAAAATTGAATACGTTAGGAATCTGTTATACATCAAATTGAAAAATTAGACTCTCATAACCATTTGATTTTTGAAAATCAAACTTATAACCACAAATAAGTTTTTAAAAACTTGATATTATTTTTAGAATTTGACTAATAATTCAAATATTTCCAAAAAAATGAAAATCTATCCTAACGAAATTAGAAAAAAACAACTATAATTTTTTTAAAAATAAAGACCATAAATTATTAAATAAGAAATCATCATGGGTTGACCCTAAAAAAGGACCATAGAAAAAATAAAGGACTTAGAGGGCATGAGTTCAATCCATGGTGCCCATAAATATCCTACGAGTTAATGTAGTAGGGTCAGACGGTTGTCCCGTGAGATTAGTCGAGGTGCGCGTAAGCTGGTTCGGACACGGATATCAAAAAATAAAAAAATAAAAAAATAAATAAGATCTAACATCTAACCATATTTAAAAGCCAAATAAAAGGATGATCAAAAAAAAAAAAAAAGCCAAATAAAAGTTTAATGACATGTTAGATACTCTGTAAAATTCAGACATCTATCCAACCAAAATTTGAAATTATAAAAAATAAAAAAATAAATAATAAACTGAACAATAAAATCATACAAAAAATGGAGAAAAAGATATCTTCTTCCTTAGGGGCGCTCGGGATGTTGGCTATTGGCCCTCTTAACATGCATCACAAATTTGAAAAAGAAGTTGTAGTGCCGATTGGACCCCATCAAGGAATAAACCCGAAAGAACCCAATTTCTGAATCACTTTCATCGGATTCGATATGCAGAGCTTGAAATTCCCACCATTTCCTCTCGTTTCTCACTTTCCTGCTTAAAACCCACAAACCCATTAGCTCAATTCCCCCTCTCTTCGTCTTCAACCTTCGTCCGAATGCCGCCAAGCGCCATCTCTCTCGAATCTTCAGTCCATTGCTTCACTGGACTTCCTTCTCGTCCAGCCTTTGATTGGAATTTTGGGGTTCATCCTTCAATTTCTCGAAGACCCAGTCGGTTTTCTCTTTGCTGCAAAAAGCTTGAAGTATCGGAGCCTAAGCATTTTGTGAGCTCCTTCAATTTCTCGAATGAGTGTGTTCAGGTTTCTAAGTTCAGGAGTGCTAATGCGAAGGATATAGATGTTGCTACTCTTGGGAACCTATGTGTGGATATTGTGCTCAATGTTCCTAGTTTACCTCCAGAAAACGATGATGAACGCAAGGCGTATATGGAACAGTTGTCCTCATCGCCGCCTGATAAGGTTTGTTTTCTCCTTTTCCTGTTTTTAATGCGCGTAAATGGTGCCCCATCGATGTTATCATTTCAATGATATGTTCTATGTGGAGCTGAGGGTTTTAGGGAAGTTGGTATTGCTCTTTTTGATGTTTTACATATATATATATATATATATATTTAGTTTAAGTAAGAGGGTGCGGGTGGAGATTCAAACCTCCGACCTGGGAGATAACTAGTGATTTGGCTGAATTTGATGGGTAGATTTTGGGGTCTTTTTGCCCTTTTATTAACTGTATAAGGTATTTGTGGACGTGTAGTTATAATTTTTTTTTCTTGGATAGGAAAAACTTCATTGATAGTATAACATGTTTAAAAGAAAAAAAAATCCCATCCAAATGAAGTTACAAAAAACTTCTCCAATTGGATATGAGATAATTTAAACGATAGTGGCTAAAAGGTGGAACATGTTTACATCAGTATAAAGCCAAAAAAGAAAAAAAAAAGATGTATTCGACTATAACTTCGATGGATCTCTCCTTGTTGCTGAAAATTCTTGCAATTTGCTCATTCCAAACAACCCCTATGAAAGCTTTATGGACGTGTAGTTATAGTGAATGTGGAGAAAGTTAAAAATGACTGTTAATAAATTCCATGATCATTGAAGTGCTAGATCATCGTTTAAGGCTTGCAGTACAGTCCATTAACGTTTAGTTATAGTGAATGGGGAGAAAGTAAAAGGAGAGCAGTACGGTCGTAATTCCTTAGGACTCCAGAGCAAATCTGTTTTGCAATAAAGTTTTTACCGTTTGTAGTTTGTAGGAAATAGCTATCTATTTGGCTACAACATTGGTCCTATTTGCTGTCTAGGGTTCTTGTTATCCTTCCTTTACCAAGAAAAAGGAGAAGACTACGTTATCATTGAAAAAGGAAAGGCCACCTTTGAAGCCATTTGACCACAATTTCATAGCTTAGAATCAAAAGAACTGAGGAGCCCTTCCTGTAAAAGAGGAGGCCTTCCCAGCCACACCTTCTAGTGCCACACCTTGTAATGACCTCACTCCAGCGCTAACCTTGTCGTTGCCTTCAACATCCCCTTCCCCTTCCTTGTAATTGTGGTGAGGACTTCAGGTTATAGGGTTAAAGAATCTGTATAATATATCACTACTCCTACATATTCTAGTTAAGGCGTTAAAGCTAGCTTCAAAAATTATTTCAAACCTGAGTAGTCTCTCATGTAAAAGATGGGGAAAAAGATTCAAAATAGTGAGTCTATAACTCACTCCTGGTCTGCATAGGTTGCCTTCTTCTTTCTTTTCTTATTCTTTTATTTGTTTTTTTTGGAACAAGAAATGCATGGGTTAGCTTTTTTGAGAGTTTGTTTCTGATGAAACAAAATTCTTAGTCTGAAGATAAACTACAAAGTCATTTTATTGTTAATGCATTCATTTTACTTTGACATGGTATTTGTTTTCATGGATATTGTTCAAACATTTTCTTGTTACAAGCTTCATCTTAAACTATTGTCTACTGCATATTGGGCTATGTTGCTTGCTATGCTTCTTCAATAGTTACAAAATGATTTTCAATTAATTTCGTTCATTTGCTATCAGGAAATGTTGTACATAATCCTAATTCTACAAGGGATTGGCTCGGTAGGAAGGTGGATTTCCACAGACTCTAGACCCCATAAACTATTGAGGATAGCATTTCTAACCTATAGGATACCGTTATCTATAGAAACATAAAAAGTGGGAATGACAAAGAAAGCTTGACAATGATGTTTGGGTGCCTCAATGAGATTCACAAATTCTGATTTAATCAGGCAAGCTTGCTTTATGAGACAGCAAGGTGAAGTGTAGTGTAGGAACAATTGGAAAATTTGTTTGGGTCAAAGAAAAATACTTATAAGGTTGACACAGTTTAACCTGATCATACTTTTCAAACCACACACTGAACGAGCAATATTATATTTTATAGCCACTTTAATTGCAAAAGAGTAATAAATGTTTCTTAGGGTTTTGTGAGCCGTCTTTGCCAGATGAGGCTTAAATTAACTAATATTATATTTTCACAATCTTCTCATTAAAAAATTGAAAAAAGACATTTTCACAATCTCAGATTTAAAGTTTTTCTTGGCCAAGCAAACATGTCCTTTGCCTTTTAGCGTTGTGTTCTAAAAAATTATATTATTGTAATCTCCATTACTTATTCTAATCAATTTAGCTAACCTGAGTATGTGGTTCTGTATGCCAGCGTTATTGGGAAGCTGGTGGCAACTGCAATATGGCAATAGCAGCTGCTAGATTGGGGCTTCGTTGTGCTACAATTGGTCATGTGGGAAATGAAATCTATGGCCAATTTCTACTTGATGTACTTCATGATGAAGGAATCTCTACAGTTGGAATGAGTGATGCTAGTCATGGTGTTAGTCCTAAGACCTCTTATGAGACTCTTCTATGTTGGGTTCTGGTGGATCCCTCACAAAGGCATGGTTTTTGCAGGTACAAGCCCAAAGAATAAATAATCAAACCTCATGTGAATTTAACTTAGTGTTATTTTTGTGTATTAAAAGAAACGTATGCCTCTCTTGACACAATTCCCATTTGCTATTCTACATTACTTCATTTCTGTGGTATTTTTTTGGGATAATTATGGTTGTTTGGCTTGCTAATGGACACCTTAACTAATCTCACATAACAATTGCACGACCACCCCATCCCTCCCCTTGCTAAAAAAAAAAAGATCATTTATAGTGTTCATGATAGGTTTTTGTTTCCTTAGTAATTGAAGTTTTTCTTTTCTCTCAGTCGAGCTGATTTTTCTAAGGAGCCTGCTTTCAGCTGGATTGACAAACTATCTGGAGAAGTTAAAATGACTATTAGACGGGCAAAGGTCCTGTTTTGTAATGGTTATGACTTTGATGAGCTCTCCCCTAACATAATTGTTTCAATTGTAAACTATGCGTTGGAGGTTGGAACATCAATCTTTTTTGATCCTGGACCACGAGGAAAGAGCTTATCTGTTGGTACTCCTGATGAAAGAAGTGCTTTAGGCCATTTGTTGAGGATGAGTGATGCTCTACTTCTAACCTCTGATGAGGTAAACTTCTTAATTTATTCAAGTATCATGCGTCCTTCATTCAGTTGTAGCATGTAAAAAAAGATGTCCTTCTCTCAGTGCATGGTAAGCAAATTATGTCATTCTATTTTTTAATTTTAGAGAAAATTTACTTTATTATTATTATTATTATTATTATTTATCCTTGTTAGCTTGGTGTGTCAAGTCACAAGTATTGAAAAAAACTAACACCCTCCTATAAGGGTTTTTTTTTTAAAAATAATTTTTAAAAGTTTTTAATTATTATTTTTAATGGAAACTCATTGATAGAATGAAAAATTACAATGAAATTACAACACTAGCAACAAATGAAATAATCCCACCAATATATATATATATATATATATATTGGTAAATCAAGGTTTTGACGATGGTAAGGCCACAAGGGGGGAGAGTTATTTTTTTAGGAAATTTCTGATAGATCATTAATCTTTAACGTACTATCAAAATAATGAAGCTTAATGAAAACTAGGATCTTGATTAGTGGGTTTTCGGTGTATTTTCTTATCGACTTCCACCGATAATTTGGAAAAGGTTGAGGGACTTTTTGTTGGGAGGGGTTCACAAGGGTGGAGGATCTCATTTAATCAAGTGGGAGGGTGGTGTCTAGGCTTTTGGACCTTGAGGGTTCAGGCCTTGGTAACTTGAGGTGACGAGGCCCTGTTGTCTAAGTAGCTGTGTCACTTTCTTTGGAGACTAATGTTCTATGGCATAGGGTTATTATGAGTAAGATACTTATCTTTTTGAATGACCTTCGGGCTGGAGGTCAAAAGGAACTTTTAGAAACCCTTGGAGAAGCTACCGTTTCTTTTCCCCTCTCAGTTTAAGTGCTTTCTGGGGATGGAGAATTCTTACTCTTGGGAGAATAGTTGGCTGGGTGATGGGCCATCTTTTTCTATGTTTCCTTGCTCTTACAATTTGTTCTCCATGAGGTTATACTTTCTAGCTTGTTTTCCTTTTTCAGATTTTCTCTTGGCCTTTTCTGTCCTTTGTTCTATAGGGAGGTGATGGATGTTGTGCTCTTTTGTTTTTGTCTGGGGATATTTTTTTTGTTAGCTCAGGAAGAAGGAATATCTATAATTGGGATCCTATACCTTTGTGGGGTTTTCTTGTAGATTTTTTTCCTTCTTTTGTGTAATTTCTCTCCCTCTAGGCCCACTAGCCACCCCTCTCTTTCCTCATTGAGGAAGGTCAATATTTTCATTGAGGTCAATTTTTTTTGCTTGGTACAAGGGAGAGTTAACACTTTAGACTGGGTTTTGAAGTATGTCCTTTTTGATGGGTGCTTAGCGGTGCAATATTTTTAAGGGTGTGTTTCAGGTTGAAAGTGTTGTTCTATGGTGGGGGAGAACCTTCTGCATTTTTCATTTTGAGATGAGGGTAGAATCTAGTGTACTGGCTTTTTTTCTGTGTCGTTGGGGCTTATGAATTGAGAAAAATAATAAAGTTTACAGAGGGATTGAGAGATGATGGAAAGAGGTTTGATTTCTTGTGAAATTTAATACTTTTCTTTGAGTTTCTTGTCCCCAAAGATTTTTGTAATTATTCGTTAGATCTTATTACCTTGGATTAGAGCCAATTTTTATGTAGTTAGTTTTAGTATATTTGGCTCCTTTTTGTTGGGCTGTCTTTTTGTATGTCTTGATGTATTCTTTCATTCCCTTTGATGGTAGCTCTGTTTTCCATTAAAAAGAAAAAACTGTTTTTGTGTATATTCAAATTTCATGTATAGAAATATCTTTTTAGGAACAGTTATAAAGAACAAGTCATAAAATATTGCCTTTTTTGGCTACAAATTTTCTTTTATGCTAACCAGCATCTGTTTTATCTACTATTGAATCTATTTTAAATTCATTTCACAGGCTGAGTCCCTGACAGGCATAAAAGATCCAATATTAGCAGGGAATGAGTTGCTAAAGAAAGGTGTGCGTACAAAGTGGGTTATTGTCAAAATGGGTTCGAGAGGTTCAATTTTGATAACAAAGTCGGGCATCTCTTGTGCACCTGCGTTCAAGGTATTAGATTAATGTTCCCTATGCTTCCTCCTATTCCTTAACCTTATTCTCCAGATTATTTCCTTGATGTCTATGAATAGTTTGTGACTTGTTTTTGAACATGTTAATTAGAGTGTTTTTTTTTTGTTGGAAGAGAAACGAAACATGTTAATTAGAGTGTTGCAACCGCATGTAGTTCTTTTTAAATTTTGTTTTTGTTATGGACAAGTTTGGATATTTTTCAACTTGTCCATGACTCCATATAGTGATTTGTACATGTTGATCGATTATGTTAATCAAGTCAAAATTTCCAGTTGTTTTTAGTGGGAACTGATGTATTGAACTATAGAAAAGAAAAATTCAAAGGTTGATATTCTTTCAACAGGCAAGTTTAATACAATGGACAAGATCCCAAGGAGGTTCCCTAGTTGGTGTTTATCCCCTAATATCTGTGTTATGTGCTATAAAAATGGGGAATCTCTCTCATTTGTTGCTTCACTTTGAGTTTGCTAAGTATGTGTGGAATTTTTTTTCAAAATATTTGGGCTGCAAGGGCGTAAACCCCGGTTTTTGGTGATTGGTTGGTTGAAGTGTTCTCGGGGTGGTTTTTGAAGAACAAAGCTAGAGTGCTTTGGATTAATCTTGTAAGGGTTATCCCTTGGCTTCTTTGGAAGGAGAGGAATTCGAGAGTGTTCTTAGATGAGTGGTCTTCTCTTCCTTCTTTTTGTGATTATGTACAGATTACTAGCTCTAATTGGAGTGGCCCAACATAGATTGTTTTGTAACTACACTTCCGACATCATTAATTTAGACTGGAAGGTCTTTTTGTAATCCTTCTTTTGTGAGGGTTGATGCCTTATCCCTTTGTCCCTTAGGTTGGTTTACGTTGGCTTGGGTGCCTCCTTGAATGAAAGTCTCTTGTTTCTTTTATATATATATATATATATATATATATATAAAAGATATTTTTTCAATAGGCTCTCTCTCTCCTACAAGTCAAAATTTCCAGTTGTTTTTATTGTGTTGCTCGGTCCTTTCGGCATTGAGAAGAGTTCTCACCTCGTTAGAAACGGGAAAAATTAAAATCTGACAAGTCTCGACAGGAATCACCCGATGTACACAATAATCATGGAGCTCTACTACCCTTTAGATCAACACCCTTGGTTCTGTAAATTAGACAGCTGCTATCTTATAGAAACTAGAGAAAAGAAAATACAGTAAAATATTCAAGTAATTCAAGAAACTTGGAGTGTTCCCTCTTGAGTATACTCAAGCCTAAACAGCCTAACTATTCTCCTACCTTCATTCCTTCTCACTCACTCTATTCATAGCCTACTCATACTAACAAACTCCTTGACTAGTTACTAACAGGTTAGGACATGTCCAACATCTACATTCCGGTACTTGGACCCGCCCCACCTAAGCACACTCAAGACTAAACACCCAAATTGTTCCCTATTTCATCCCCTCCCACTCCCTTTATGTATAACCAACTCCTACTGACAAACTCCATAACTAATGACTAATATACCCCTACAAACCCCTAAGATATTTGTAACTTCTACCTTGATGGTATTCCTAACAGTCTGCTTCACCTCCTTTGGACCCATGGGCATCCAATTTTATGTTGGAGTGTTTGATTATATCATGGGCTGTGCCTTTGGGCTTATCCTAAATATGGCCCAAACAAGTTGATCCATGGTGATCCATATTGAATCTAAAGGACTGACAAGCTGGACTGATTTGGCCCATCAAACTTTTAACTTTTGGGTGGGGCCTCAGCTGCCATTGAGCTTTGAATCATTTGATGGGATTGACGTATACTACTATCTATTGTCCTTCAACTCTTAAAGTTACTTGTTTGAAATTTGGATAAAACTACTGAGGCCTAAATTGTGCTTCAGCCTTTTTCAGAGCACATATAATAATGCTGTTAGTGATTGGAAAGCTCTTGTTGTTTAGTTGGGGGGTTTCCTCTACCCGGCCCTTAGGCTGTCTTCCTTTTTTATTGGAATGATATCATTTTCATCGTTTCTTATAAAAAAAAAATAATGCACATTACTTGTACAATTGTACGATTGTAATGTTTGAGTTGCTTTGTTGTGATTGTGTTGATAATTGGTTTGCATTTTGTTGCTCAAAATGGTATGATGACAGGTAAGCTATGTTTTTTTGCTATAACTATCAAATGATATTAATTTAGCTTTATTCGACCACGGCGAAGAAACATAATGAAGTCAAAATGCTTCAAATATATGTTGATGTATCTTAGTTTTTATTCACCTAGTGCAAACTGCTAACTGAAGCTTATCTGCTTGTGAATAAGGTGAATGTTGTTGATACTGTTGGATGTGGAGATAGCTTCGTAGCAGCAATTGCCTATGGTTATATACACAATTTGCCAACTGTCGACGCATTAACGATTGCGAATGCTGTGGGTGCTGCTACAGCCACAGGTTGTGGTGCTGGTAGGAGTGTTGCAACCCTGGAAAAAGTATTAGAACTTATGACAAAAGCAAATATCAACGAAGACAGCGACTTCTGGAATGAACTGTTCTGTGAAAATTTGGATTCTCAAGAGATTACATTAATGTCAAAATCGGACATCAATAAAGACAACAGATCGATAAATTACGTTGCGTTGCAAAAGGTGGTGTCTAGATTGCTGCCTATGCTTGAACATGCACAATATGAAAGAAAACTGACATCTTAGAATTACAATGGGAGGCATTGATCTAATGAGTAGAATATTCAATATATGTTAAAGTTTAGTTGCAGTTTACAGTGCTATAAAAGGCAAAAAGACAAGTTTGGTGAATTATCATATTGCAAATTGATTCATAGAAGGTTGTTTGTTGAATCTTCTTCTCTTGAAGCAGAGAACTGCTGTGAGATTAACAGGGATATTCTTTGGCTTCAACAATCTCTTTTTTGTCATACAAAGATGTAAGTCTCTTTTCTTTTTCTTTTCTTCTTTGACATTGACATGATGTATTTAGATCAGAATGTAATCAAGGTTCATAGTTAATGAATCTATGTAGTGTTTGGAACAAATTCGACGGAGTTGTCTCGAACTAGTTGTATGCTTTTGACGAGTTTTTTCTCGTACGATTTGTATTAGACTAGTTTGAATGTTTCACAACTGATTCTTTGCACTTGTTTGAATAGTGTCTAACTATGAATGTTTAGATATGTTTGATGACTTGAGCAAAGCTTTTGGTAAAGGTAAACTCATCATATTCAAATTTGTCTTTTTTAACACTTTTTCTTTTTGTCATAGTAATTGGGCTCAACTGCTGGAGATTTTGTTTGTTGTGTAATAAAACCATTCAAATTTTTTATGATTGCATACTAAAAAGTGTTTTTTTTTAAGAATTTCAAATATATATGCATTTTATCCAAGTACTTACTGTGTGAATATATATATATATATATATTTCATTGGTATTCTGTCTAAAATTACTGTCAAAGGTATTCCCAAACACATATTGATTCTTGCTTTCTCAATGTAGGGAAAAAGAAAAACTTGCTGAGATCATGGTTGAAAGAATAAAAACTTAAATGATGTAATCAAAATATTCTAATAAAGTTCTTATATTACTCAAAAGAAGCTTTTTGTGAGTGAACATTAAAAGTCATTAAATGAAGATAACTAGCTTTGTTTATGTGTGAATGATTTGTTTCCTTTGATGAGAGCTAGAATTCCTCAACAATAAAATGAAGAACTTGGCTTGGAGTTTATTTTTAGTTTACTTTTCTAGATTAAAACAATCATTATTACTAGAATATGATTAAACTTTACAACTTGGTTAATGCTCAAATAATCACTTACATGGCTATCCAAAATAGGCCACAAGTCTAAATTGGAAATCAATTGTCAACTAGTTGACCTAGACCCTTTGAGCACATAAAAGACCCATCTTACTCAATTCTTATTGGAGTTAAAGTGAGGGCAAACTATGTGCATGATTCTTAATCGACCACTTGACACGGGAGCTCATAGTCAAGTGCACTTCATACACAAAAATCCAATGTCTTTAGTGACTATTCAAGTTTGCTTAGTGCAACATGATTTGATCTGACAAGACATGCTAATGATCAACCATTCCTAACCGAGGGGCTCCCTCAGCTTGGCTCATGATGATACGACTCTTAGTCTCCCTCATCAATCATTTAGGTGAAATCAACATAAGATTACTTATCATAACACAACATCCTGATTCGCTTTTGTGATCCATACATTGAAATCTTCGTTCTTGACTATCTAGAATTCTTCACTAATATTTGCTATTCATTTGACTAGAGTTGCTTCAACAAACAACCCAACTCGTATTTCGTTTTATACCATCGTTAGTTGTCCAATCTTTATATAAGTCACCGATTAGATATGTTTTCAACGCTTACATAATTCAATTCATAGTTTGCACTTTATAAGCTCTTTAAACTTTTGTTACAAAGATCTCCACATTTCACTCTCAACCGCATGACCTAAAAGACAACCATTAATAAAATCTTACTGAAAAGAAGAAAGATAAATTGAAAAGAAAAGTAGTGATATCTTTGAGAAAACAAGTCCATTTCAAATCATAAAACATGTCACTAATGGAACTTTATATTCCACTTTACTTTTTTTTTTTTCTTCTCCATTTGCCATTTGCCTTTTTCTTTCTTTCTTTCTTCTTTTATATGTGTGTTGCCAATTGGTCTCTGTAAAATAGCTTTAACATATGTAGTTCTTCAGCTTGGAATATAAGCTTGGCATCCAATTGTACCTATGCATATGCCACCCATTATTTGATGAAGGTTCTCCACTTCTCCCACTTTTTCCTTTTTTTTCTTTCTCAAGTGGCAAACATTTTACATGTATTCCTTTACTTTGAGATCAATGAGTAAAACAAACTGAGTAACATCATCTCAACTTCTTCACTAATTCATATAGTTTCTTTTATATGTACCATCACTTCCCATATGTAATTTTTGAAACAAAAATGGTGGTGCAATTCAAATCCCATAGAAATCATGAGAAAGTGTAGAAAATTCTAAATCCGATGCCTCGAGTACGGGGCAAATTATTAGGTGCTCTAGGTGTAATGAAGGCTCTCTCTTTAAAACTGTTAGATGTATATCTTCAAATTTGTTTGTCCCTAATAACTGTTGGATACAAAATCGAAGTACTTTTACAATGTCTCTCTCTAAAATCCAAACGTACAAATCTATTTGCCTCATTGCACCGAGAACACCTAATAATTTTTCAAAGTATGGACCTCCCATCTCGAAATAATTGCATTATCAAAACTAAACTAGATGCGCGATTCTATTTTGATGGAAGATAATAGTATGGAAAAAGTGGTTTTCTTTTAGGATTTGGTTTGATTTTTGTTTTTTAAAAGAATATATATAGCCTAACAAAATATTAGAGCACGAGATTTGAACCTTCGTCAACCTTTGACTTATAAGAAAGAATATAAATGTTTAATTGTTGAATTACCCATACTTAAGTAGCTATTTTGTTTTTTAGTTCAATATATAAGGTGGAAAATTTAACCTCTAATATCTTACTCCTAAATATATGCCTTAACAATTGAACTATACTCAAGTTGGTCTTAAATGACCGAGGTATGGATATAGTTTTGTGTCTTAAAACAACACTTTAGAATGTAACCAATCTCAACGGTTCTTTAACATGATATATAAATATGAGGATATATAATGATTCAAACTTGTGATCTTTTAGAAAAAAAAAAAAAGATAGATATAATTTCTTAACCATTAAGTCATCCCTTTAACTAATCTCAACATTAAGCTAAGCATAATATGCAAATAATTCAAAGTATAAAAAAAGCCACATTGATATAGTTGACTTTAACAGAGTGGAAGGAATATAAAAAGAATCAAAACAAAGAAGAAAAAAACCCAAGGAGCAATAATTATGTTTTTTTGAGATGAAAAACAAAGGCTTTTGATCATCAAATTAAACACACAACTTGAAATTAATTTTAAAAAAAAAAAAAATCTGAAGAACCCCTAAAGAAAAAAGGATAAAAAAAAGAAAAAAAAAAAAAGTAAAGAAAGAACCGTACAAAAACTCAAAAACCCATATGTCTTGATGTGTGCAATATGCAAAAAAGTGGAAGCATTTTCCTGCTCATGTGACCCCAAAAGAGAATCTTCTCTCGTCTCTCCTTTACGTCTATATGTATACAAAGGCACCTCCTTTGCCACTCCTCCAAATGCATGTCTCAAATCAAACCAAACCAATTCTCTCTCGATCTCTCTCTTTCTCTTTGCCGCGTTTGTTGAGGGGAATGTCGTTCGGTTCGATGTCTTTCAGACGAAACTCTACCGATCCCATCGTTCGGGTCGCTTCGTTTGAATGATATCGGACCAGGCTTCATTCCCCTCAACAGGTAACAACGACAACCTTTTGTACTTGTCATCTTTCGAAAAACGAATTTAATTAAGAGCAACTGTCGCTCTTTTATCTCTCGGTTTCGACTTTCGAAGTGCTTTGGCTGCCATCCATTTGAAGGAAGAGGGAAGAAGAAGTTATGAGCAGAAAGAAAGAAACTTCCTTTGTTAAGGTATTGAATGTATGAGAGAGGAAATATGTTTTGAAATATGTTTTTGTTTTTGGTTTTTTTGTTTTTCACATGAATAACAGATAAAAACAGGTTGGCTATCTCCTTCCCATGTCTTTCAAAAACAATATAATGGTGTTTTTTTTTATTTAAAAGTGATGTTTGGGGAACTTTTTTGAATGGGTAGATCCCATTTTAATTACAAATTATAGTTGGGATTAAACTTATGTATCTTTCATTAATTATTAATATTGATGGTAAATCAAAATATCAATTATTTATAATCGATGTAATAATAGATTTGTGTGTTTAGGTTTTTGTTATCTTCGAATGCATTTTACTTCTTCAATAGCTCTTGGATCGAGGTTACATGCCAATTAAGTTAGGCTCGTTTTGGCTATTCATTATGAATTTTGCTTTGAGCGTAGTAGTACTTGGTTTGAAACAATTGTTGACTTATTTGAAAAATTTTTAGGTAGGATAGGGTATTCTTTTTAATGTTAACATTATAAATTTAAATAGTGTTTTTATATTTATTAAACTACTTCATTTTCTAATTTGTTTTTGAAAAATATTTCTCCTCAATATCCAATACATTTGGACAAAATTCTCTAAAGCGAAGTGTTGGCTTATAGAGACGATATTTATTTTTGAAAGTACCTTAGGACAACAAGTGAATAGGTCGCTTTAGGTTGTAGAGGGATGCAAAGGATTGCCTAAGCCATTAGATGCCAATTTCGGATTCCAAATCCTAAACCATATAGTATTACATAAATAGTTTATAATATATTTTACTGAAAAAAAAAGTCTATGATATATACATAGAGTAGAGGACGTTTACATATATGGTGACTTTTTTTTTTTCTATTTTAAAAAAAAAAATTGGTCTACTTTGTAAATGTTACACATGAGTTTATTCAAATTATTCATGCATGGAGTCTCGTCTGGTTCGAGAGGGACTTAATTAGTTTATAATTAGAATATTATTTAGCAAAGGATGAATGATACTTTAAGATGAAATTATAACTTTTCAAAAAAAAAAAAAAGAGAGAGTAGAAGAAGATGTAATTATAAAGGTCATGTAAATAAACTTTTTTGACTTAGTTTTAATTACAAACAACTCGTGAGGAGGTTAACCTGATTATATTTGTGAATATAATATAACATGTTCTATATATGAGAGTGTAACTCGAGTAACCTTGTGTATAACGAATGTGAATTAATCAATCAATTTTAGGGCATTCACATCTTTGAATCCCAACAACGTTTAGCTCATGAAGGTAGAAGAAGAACACAACTTGAATAAAAATGAACTTCATATTAAATGTTAAGGGTGTACATGGGTTGAGTTTGAGAGGATTTTTTGGACCAACCCAAAAATTTGGGTTGGTCGGATTGACGACCCAAAAGAACCGAATAAAGTTGGAAACCCAATCCAACCCAACCCTTTTATTTCGGGTTGGGTTGAGTCGGATCATCAGGTTATTCATTTTTTTTAAAAAAAAATTAAATTAACCTCAAATCCAAAAATTAACTAAATGAAAGAACAAAACTGAAAATTAACAAGTTGGAAAATTATAGAAAAGAAAATACATAATGTAAATAAAACATCACAAACTCAAATGACAAGGTTGCTTTCTCAATCTAATTCGATTCTTCCTTTGCAAGGAAATCGAATCGTTACACCTACTAGGGTAGATGTTCGAATGAAGTACAAACTCTTAGTAGATATTTACGACTCAATAGATATTTACTTTCGTACCTATTGAAAGGAAAATTTGAAGTTTTGGACCTTTTAAGTTTTTAATTTAGAAAGGAGGTCCGTTTTCAAATTTCTTGTTTTTTGGCCTTCCATGGATGTGAAATAACTATTATACCCCTCTGTTAATGAAATGTGGGGGTAAAAAAGGGCAAACTTTTGGTCTCTTCTTCTTTTTTTTCTCGTTTTCATTCCCGGTTCGCAAGCTCTCACGTTTTGAATCCGCAAATAGAATCGATCGAAGTTTACAAGGGTTTAGATTTGAAATGATCGATCGGACTTTACAAGGGTTTAGGTTTTGTTATAGGCAATTTTGGACCACCCCGATATACAAGGAGCTGACGAAGACAACCGGGGAGGAATCGGGCTGAAAGATGGACCAAGGAGGCAAAACCGGCAAGTGAGACGGGCCAAGACCGAAGGGGTCGGGTTTTAGGCCCGACCCCCTGCTCGGCCTCGGCCGAGGCCGAGCCCGTTCGGTCCCGTCTGGTCCCCACCGCCTCTGGATGCCCCGGTTTCTCCTGATTTGACCTAATACGCCTCCGAAACCCTAAAAAGGCTAGGAGGATGAACATGTATTTATATCCCTCTTCGCCACTGAAGAGGGGATCCCGAATTCTATCCCTAAACTCTACTCTCTATTTTCTGCTTTCTCCTCTTGCTCTTACTTTTCCACGCCCTACCGTTCTGTTTGCTGACTTAAGCATCGGAGCCGGTGTGGCGAGCACCACAACGGTGTGCAGGTTTACTGTCTTGCAGGCCACGTCTTCCCCCCTCATCTACAAATTTACCGTTGGTGGCACGTGAAGGTCAGGTGAGATCCTCTGGCCAAAATTGACCATCAACAGATTTGAAATGAGTTTTTTTTTTTTTTTGAACTCATTGAAATCTTGTTTGCCCATTGATTATTTTGGCTATTTGATGTATTATTGTACATTTTCTATGTGTTTCAGCCATGTCTGTGTTAGTTTCTGCAAAAAAATAAAAAAACAAATCATTGGGTTTGTGATGGTCTGCTATTGATGAATCCCGACCAGGATTTAGCAACGAAAATGAGCAATTCAACTGAAAAAATTAGCAGAATACACGTTAATTAGGACTGGGAAAAAATTAGGTTGTTGTCAAATTTTCCGATCTCGATCCTGGTCGGGATGGAGACTAGGAAATTTGGCAAAAAGCGCAAGGCTGATGGAGTTGAGATTATAGTTTTTAGTTATATTTATATTCTGCTTTATATGGAGACCTTGGTTCATTGGTTAGGGGGTAGGGGTGTTATTGTGTGTGGAGTTGGGTTTGATACGTGCTAAATGCATTTCATCTTAAAAAAAATAGCGTATAGATAAATTTTCACACTCTCTTACTTGAACAATGGTTGTCTTTTATAAGCTGATTAGGGTGGCTGTTGAAATCAATGTGAGAATATCAGAATCTTCCATCAGTCATCTTGAATCAAGAGGGAGATTGTAGAATGAATCAATCCCTAAAGTCTCACCCATTATGTTTGCTCGCACTTTGCTGACGGTTCGCGGTCTCCTGCACAAAATTTACCTATAAACTTGTCAATTTGTATCAATTTTCACCATAAACTTTCAATTTCATAAAATTGGATCATAAACTTAGACAAGTATTGCAATTTTTACCTTCTATTCAATTTTTGCTAATTCTCCCACTTACTTGACAAAAGACAAAGTAAAGAACCTCTATAAACTCACTAATTTTAATAAAATCGAATTTTGCACAAAATTAAGTTTGATCCATGCAAAATTTAACCATGAAATGACCTTGTCAAAATTCACAAATTTCAATAAAATTTTAGCTCTAATGTTGTTTTTCCAAAATCTTATCAATTTCCTACTATACATATGTGTTTTTTTTTTTTTTATAATTCATGGAAGGTATATGAGAATATATTTTTTTAATGATTTTCCAAACGAAAACTTCTCAAGTGTTAAAACTGCCCCATTTTTTAAAGTTTAAAATTAAAAGATTTGCAATATTTATTAATTTAAGTTGCAATTTGATGAAAAAAAAAAAAAAATAAAACCGATGCAGTTGTCTTCCATCTCTAACGTTTGCCCTAGCAGCAGCTGTTTCTCCTTTCCCTCTCCCTCTGAGCATTTGGCCTCGCCGGAGTTCGTAGCCATGACTCGAAGATGAGCTCCTTCAACTCTTCATCTCTCAATCTCCGAGGAACTGTAAGCTCGTTGACGCCGCTGCAACATTGATGCTGCTCCACCTCGATCCCTTCTGCTACAATTTCAACTCTTCTCATCTTTCAGATTTCACCCGCCATTGCCATTGATTCATACCCATTCAACTCATTGACGGGTAATTCTTTCAATCCAAATGGTCTCCAAGACTGCAGCCTCCGTCATTTCTTCCTCTATTTCCTCACCTCCTTCGACAGGTAAGCTCTCGTCTCTATTTACTCACTCACCTAGAATTCGGTATTCAAATCCCCATAATCCATCACCACATCCTACCAAATGCCCGCCTTTCCTCCCGACACCAGCCAAATCGACTGCATCACCGGGAATTTCGCCGGAAAACTCAATTGCAGGGGTTCCATTTCAAGAACGGCTTCGGACGTTTCTACAGAATTGCAAGACAGGTAATTTTACCGCTTCAGAAGCATTACAGTTCTATGACCTGATGATGCGTGCAAATCCTACCCCTGCGATGTCTTCATTCAATCTTTTACTTGGTGGACTTGCTAAGATTAAGCATTATTCTGAAGTTTTTCAGCTGTATAATAGAATGAGCTTAGCTGGACTTTTGCCTAATTACATCACGCTTAATATTTTGCTTAATTGCCTTTGTAATGTGAATCGGGTTAGCGAAGGTCTTGCTGCCATGGCAGGGATTATAAGGAGAGGTTATATCCCTAATATAGTGACATATACGTCCTTGATTAAGGGGTTGTGTATGGAGCATAGGATTAGTGAAGCCACACGGTTATTTTTGAGAATGCAAAAATTGGGTTGTAGGCCAAATGTGATTACTTATGGTACTTTAATCAAGGGCCTTTGTCAAACAGGTAATACTGACATTGCACTTAAGTTGCATGAGGAAATGCTCAATGGTACTGGTCGATATGGCATTAGTTGTAAGCCTAATGTTATTTGTTATAGTACCATTATAGATGGGCTCTGTAAAGATGGACGGGAAGACAAGGCGAGGGAACTTTTTGAGGAAATGAAAGCTCGGGGAATGCGTCCAGATGTGGTATGTTATAGCTCCTTGATTCATGGATTTTGCTACGGTGGAAATTGGGAGGAGGCTAAACGTCTGTTCAATGAGATGGTGGATCAAGGTGTTCGACCAAATGTGGTCACATTTAATGTGTTGATGGATATGCTTTGCAAGACAGGAAAGGTTAATGAGGCTAAGGAGTTGCTAGAGGTGATGATTCAGAGAGGTAATGTTCCTGATCTGTTTACTTATAATACGTTGATGGATGGGTTCTGTTTGGTTGGTGACCTAAATAGCGCGAGGGAACTGTTCCTTACTATGCCAAGTAAGGGGTGTGAACCTAATGTGATTAGCTACAATGTGCTAATCAATGGCTATTGCAAAAATTGGAAGGTGGAAGAAGCAAGGAAGCTTTACAATGAAATGCTTCAAGTGGGAATTAGGCCATCTGTGATAACATATAATGCCTTGTTAACTGGTCTTTTTCAGGCAGGCAAAGTTGTTGATGCAAAGAAAATATTTGGTGTCATTCAAGCTCATGGTATGACACCAAATTCATGCACATTTAGTATTTTTTTAGATGGGCTGTGTAAAAATGATTGTTTGTTAGAAGCAATGGAACTTTTTAATGAGCTATCATACAACTTGAAATTGAACATTGATATCTTTAACTGTCTTATCGATGGTCTGTGTAAAGCCGGGAAACTTGAAACTGCTTGGGAGCTTTTTGACACATTGTCCCTTGAAGGGCTTGTACCAAATGTTGTGACTTATTCCATTTTGATCCATGGGTGTTGTAAAGAAGGACAAGTAGAAAAGGCAAATGATTTGTTTCAAAAGATGGAAGAAAATGGTTGTACTCCCGACGTAATTACTTATAATACACTCCTACGTGGTTTCTATGAAAGTAATAAACGAGAGGAAGTGGTTGAACTTCTGCATAGGATGGTTCAGAAAAATGTGTTGCCAGATGCTTCAACTTGCACCATAGTCTTAGAAATGCTTTCTGAAGACGAAAAGTATCGGGGATGTCTGAACTTGCTTCCAACATTTCCCGTCCAAGAGTGTCGAGGTTGATGACAATTCAAATATCTATGGACTAATAAGGAACCATGGCTTGTAAATTCTGATCAGTTTAATCCTTAAAGCAGAATGTTTGGAAATCTGAAGCTCTGTTGGTTGACCTTGTTGCAACAGTGTGTGGCTACCAAGTTTAAGTTGAGAAATTTTTGAGTTCTCATAATGAAATTGCTTTGACTTCTGCCTCATACATATACGGCTAACCCCAGCCAGCTGTTCTTGACTGTTAGCGAGGTTCACTATTCTACTAGTCTCTCATTCATGAGATAATAGTCTAAAGGCGAAGCCACCTTCAGGTTTTCCATCTTCACAAATTTGAGTCTCTTGTTTATTTTTTATTTGGTTACATACGCAGTTGTGAGGCCTTTTGATAGAGCCACTAATTATACGTTCAAACGTTTTGAGGCTACCTACTTAAGATGTCAAGTATCTCATAAGATTGTTGGACTACTAAACTTATAAGGTCTTGTGGTAATGTTGATGTCTTGCTCATGGTATATGGAGAGGGTGGTGGAGTTCTGGTATTTTTTCAAATAAATGTTTACTTTTGGTTGAAGGAGCAAGTTAGTGAAACTGTAAAAGTAAGACTAGCCAGCTCCTTGTATGATGCACATCAGGGTACAAGGTATTCTTCGATGAGGGCTTTGAAGGAGCTCAAACTAGAAGCAACTACTTTCGAGGTTTTCTCGAAGAATGAGCAGGCTGCTCTACTTTAGTTCTAAAAGGCTTAATCAATTTGTGTGGATAGAAACTTGGAGTTTCGGTTAAAAAATACAAGTCGAAGGCAGAAAATACTATGACCGAGCAGCTTGAGGCTATTCTCCTCAGTAATAATAAGGGTTACAAGAGTCATGTTTCCATGATCCTTTGAGATACTAACATATAATGAAGACTATTGTACATATTTGTAGCCATTAGTGCATTTACACTGAGATGGTTTGTAAATATTTTGTTCAGTACTGCTTCACTGGAATGTGGTTCTTTTTGTTGATGTCTCTTATGAATGATTTTAACTGTGCAATCTGCCAAAGCAGATTTTTCCTTGTTATGAAAAAGAGAGTATATTTTCTCTGTTCTTAATGATACATATGACTTTTTGAGCCTTGCGCTGCTCTAATTGAAATTAATGAAAGAGGTACAAATCAACTAACTTTTCATTGCATATGCATGATAGCCTCGGTAGCTCGATCATGCCTTAAGGAAAATTGTATGCTTTGTATGTGATTTAGGCTTAATTATTTATTTATTTTTGGACCACATGTAGGGTGAGGGATTGGAACACTGACCTTATGGTCGAGGTGCAAGCATCATGTCAGCTGAACAGCTATGCTCTTGCTGGCAGTGATTTAGGCTTAATTGATGACAATTGTGCTTTTAGAAAAAACTACCGTGATATGAAAGTAAAAATAATGTTGGGTCATTTTCAATTTTAAACTTTAAAAAAACATATTATAGTTTTCTGTAAATTCATATTACATTGTTGTGATTTAGTTATAATGACCAAAGTAGACATATTATTTCAATTATTTTTGGTTGAAATACCATTTTGGTATGTACTTTGAAGTGTCCAATTTTAGTTTATGTACTTAAAATTGGTTCTTATTGTAAGTTTAAAGTTAATTTTTCTTTATCGAAATTGGTTAAATAATAATAATAATTTTCATATAAAAAAAGATATAAAATCAAAATGTGAACATATTTCTAAAATTTAGAAAAATGGACTAATAGAGATTATTGTGTTTTAGAAAAATTAACAATAAATTCATCCTAGAGACCAATTTTAAGTTTTCCTGCCTTTCAAAAAAAATAAAATAAAATAAAATAAAATTTTATTGGAAGTACATGAACTAAAATCAAATACATGGACTAAAATAACCTAAAGTACTAAAACCAAAATGGTATTCTAACCATTATTTTTATTGAAAAAGATATCAAATTTATTATAATATAATATTGTTCACACGTAACTTCGGATATGGAGACCCGTGGAATAAACTTTGATTTGTATTAATGTTGTATGCGCATGAGTATACAATCTCTGGTACATAATCCTCTGATTCTCTCTTGTGTGTGGATGTGTTTCACTCGAGGGTTGTAATGCTTGATCTCGAGTTTGCAGCTTCGATGGATTCTGAGTTTGAAAGAGTCTTCAGTCTTCAAGAAGTGTTCAGTAGATTAAGAGAGTCTTCAGTCTTCCGTTTTGGGGAAAATTTCTCTGAATGCTCAAAGTCTGATTGAGAGCTCCAAACTTCTGAACCCTTGAAATGATGGTGAACCCCTCTATTTATAGAGTCCTCGCAGGATGGGTCCTGATAACTTTTGGGTCCAACAATTTGGGCTTGGGTTTTATTGGTCTTGGGCTGAACCATTTAGTCTTGAGTTTGATTTATATTTGACCCAAAAACCACATAACCAAAACATTTAAAAAAAACCAAATTTGATCCAAATAATTATTATTCTTCAATTAATTGGTCAAATTAAGTAATTTGATCAAAATAATTTAATTTTACTTAATTGATCAAATATAAATTTGGCTCTATAAATAATTAATTGGCCAACTTTGTCTTCAAATTAAATATGAGACACATGTCAATTTATAATTGGTCCCAAATTTAATTAATTTTAACCTAACCTCGTCATTAATTTTATGTAACGACGTGGCAATTCGTGATTGGTCAAAATTTCTCCATCAACAAATATTTTTTAAAGTACATTATTTGTGATTTTTTTTTTTTGAGTTGATGAACATTTAGGGTAGGGAGATTCGAATCTCTAACTTTTTGGTCGGAGATACATATTAATTACTGCTAAACTAGGCTCGCTTTAGCTACCTTATTTGTGAAATTAACCCCTCGAAAATAGGAAATAATGAATTTACAAGCCCTCAAATATCAGTCACGAGGCCTTGCATTTGCATCTGCAGTGCCATTGATTCGAAGGGTAAGCTTTCCTCTCTATGCTTACTCACCAAGAATCGGATCTTCAAAACCCTCTAAACTCATCTCCAAATTCCAGCGAATGCCTTGCATTTCCTCTCAACATCGTCAATGGAAAAGTTCAACAGAGGGATTTCGTTTCAAGATCGCCTTCGGAAGTTCCTCCAGAATTGCAAGACAGGTAATGCTACCGCCGCTGATGCATTTCAGTGCTGTGACCTAATGATGCTTGCAAGAACTACCCCTTCCATGTCTTCATTCAATCTTTTACTTGGTGGGCTTGCTAAGATTAAGCATTATTCTGAAGTTTTTCAGCTGTATAATAGAATAATGAGCTTAGCTGGACTTTTTCCTAATTGCATCACGCTTAACATTTTGATTAATTGCCTTTGTAATGTGAACCGGGTTAGCGAAGGTCTTGCGGCCATGGCAGTAATGATAAGGAGAGGTTATATTCCTGATATAGTGACATATACGTCCTTGATTAAGGGCTTGTGTATGGAGGATAGGATTAGTGAAGCCACACGGTTGTTTCTGAGAATGCAAAAGTTGGGTTGTAGGCCAGATGTGATTACTTATGCTACTTTAATCAAGGGCCTTTGTCAAACAGGTAATACTGACATTGCACTTAAGTTGCATGAAGAAATGCTCAGTGGTACTGGTAGATATGGCATTAGTTGCAAGCCTAATGTTATTTCTTATAATACCATTATAGATGGGCTCTGTAAAGAAGGACGGGAAGACAAGGCGAGGGAACTTTTTGAGGAAATGAAAGCGCAGGGAATGCGTCCAGATGTTATTTCTTATACCTCTTTGATTCATGGATTTTGCTCTGGTGGAAAGTGGGAGGAGGCTAAACGTCTATTCAATGAGATGGTGGATCAAGGTGTTCAACCTGAAGTGGTCACATATAATGTGTTGATGGATATGCTTTGCAAGGCAGGAAAGGTTAATGAGGCTAAGGAGTTGCTAGAAGTGATGATTCAGAGAGGTAATGTTCCTGATTTGGTTAATTATACTACATTGATGGAAGGGTTTTGTTTGGTTGGCGACCTAAATAGTGCAAGAGAACTATTTGTTAATATGCGGAGTAAGGGGTGTGAACCTAATGTAGTTAGCTACAATGTGTTAATCAATGGGTTTTGCAAAAATTGGAAGGTGGAAGAAGCAAGGAAGCTTTCCAATGAAATGCTTGAAGTGGGAATTAAGCCATCTGTCATTATATACAATACCTTGTTAACTGGTCTCTTTCAGGCAGGCAAAGTTGATGATGCAAAGAAAATATTTGGTGTTATTAAAGCTCATGGTCTGACACCAGATTCATTGACATTTAGTATTTTTTTAGATGGACTGTGTAAGAATGATTGTTTGGTAGAAGCAGTGGAGTTTTTTAATGGGCTATCATACAACTTGAAATTGAACATTGTTATCTTTAATCGTCTTATCAATAGCCTATGTAAAGCAGGAAAACTTGAAACTGCTTGGGAGCTTTTTGACACGTTGTCCCTTGAAGGGCTTCTACCAGATGTTGCAACTTATTCCATTTTGATCCAGGGGTGTTGTAAAGAAGGACAAGTAGAAAAGGCAAATGATTTGTTTCGTCAAATGGAAGAAAGTGGTTGTACTCCTGATGTAATTACTTATAATTCACTTCTACGAGGTTTCTGCAAAAGTAATAAACGAGAGGAAGTGGTTAAACTTCTACATAGAATGGTTCAGAAAAATGTGTCCTCAGATGCTTCCACTTGCACCATAGTCTTAGACATGCTTTCTAAAGATGAAAACTATCAGGGATGGCTGAACTTGCTTCCAACATTTCCTATCCGAGAGTTTAAAGGCTAATAAGGAGGGACTATGGCTTGAAAGTTTCTGCTCAGTTCAATCCTTAAGGCAAAATGTTTGGACATGGAAATATGTCTTTATCAATTCAAAATCAAACTTGATGATATGAAAATTGTGTTTAAAAGTGTAAAATCAAATATTAAATTGATTTTGTATAGTTAAAGACATGTTTCAAAGTGATTTCAAACATGATAAAAGAAACATTATCACTGCCCACTCGTTCCCCCAAAATAAGGGTCATAGGAGTTGTGTTTCCATTATTCTTCGACATACTAACGTTAAGATGTAATGAAGATTTTTGTACATATTGTCCAATTGAGTAAATTTTGTAGCCATATTTTGGTATGTTCCATTGAGATGTTTATAAATATTTAGGTAAAATACCTTTTCTGTTCGTGAGATTTGAGGAACAACGATGGTACAATCAAGTTCCTCAGATTTTAGAAAATTATTTAATATCTTCTCCCTCCCTGTCTTCTTGAATTCATATTGCTATCCAGGAATAATTCATGTTATTATCCACTTCTATGAATACAATGTCCAAACACGATCTCTTCTTGCACATGAAGTATTAGCAATTAAGTGCAAGGTTAGTGTTTTTGCATCTTTCTAGAATTTTCTAAATTCTCTAAGCAAACTACCAAAGGTCTCTCCAAAGACACAGAAATTAATCATCCATCAATGATTCTATGGTTTGTTTCGCACTTTTTCTCTATGATTTGGTGAGTCAAATTTAATTCAACTTTTTTTTTTTAAAAAATAAATCATTAATTTGAATTCGGATTTCATAACCTTCATTCAAATTTTCAATTTGCCCTGAATTGAACATAAAAAAAATTAAATCTAAAATTAAAAGTTGAATTTCAAATTCTGAATTTGACCTTTTGAAATATCCTTCAAATATAAGGTTGATTTTAATTATATCCCAAACTTTGAAAATTCATTTTAATTTTTGAAGTTTGAAGTTTGTTCCACAACGACCCTGTGAAGATTGTTTATGTTAAATTCATGGGCATTACACATGTAGGGCTCGTTTGATAACGTTTTCTTGTTTCCATTTCTCATTTTTTAAGAAACAAACATGTTTAATAACTCATCCCTGTTTCTTGTTTCTAAATTTCTAGAAACGTTTCTAAAAAAGAGACAGATTTTGAGAAAAGTTGTTTCTCACCTTCTATTTCTGTTTTTTTTTTTTTCTATCTTTTATACATGTATTCCTCACTCTCTCCCATTCCTAAACCCATCTTTTTTTTTTTTTGCTGATCAACCACCACCATCGACCTCCGACTAAAAACTGTCGTCGACCTCCACCGACCAGCTGCCGTCGGTGACCTTTCATACATTCTTTCCGACAACTCTTTCAGTGACTTTTTCGGCAATTGCCGCCACTGTCGACCTCCGACAACCGAATTCCGTCGACTTCTGCTGATCGAACGCCACCGTCGACCTCCGACTACTGGCTGTTGTCGACCTTTGTCGACCAATCGCTACCGTCGACCTCCGACTACTAACCACATCAGCCTCCACCGCCGACCTCTAACTACCAACCACCGTTGACCTCCACTGACCGATCGCTACTGTCGACCTCCGCTGACTAGCTGCCATCATCAGTCCCTGTCGACCAGTCGCCACCGTCGATCGATTGCCACGATTGACCTCCGACTATCGGCTGCCATCGACCTCCACCGACCGGTCGCTGTCGCCGAAGTCCGACATGACCGCCATCGTCGACGTCTGCTGATCGACTGCCATTATCGACCTCCATCAATCGACCACCAACGTTGACCTCTGTCGACCGACCGCTATCGTCGACCTCCAACTATCAGTTGTTGCCGACCTCCACCGATTAGCCGCCGCCCGCTAGCGACTTTTTCGGCATCAATTGTCAACTTCTGTCGCCCGCCAATGACTTTTTCGACATCAAACTTGATGTGGAATATTCCTTATCGCAAGTTTACAGGTCAAGTTTTAATATAGTGTTTTCATGATTAAACGAGTATCGTCCCCTGGATTGGTTTTTTAGCGAATTATCTACCGTGAATAATCTTGCCCAATTACAATATATTTTAATTGTATAAAGAATCATTGTGCAACCAAAGTGAGCATATAGTGGTAATTGACTTGTACTCTCAATCAAGAGGTATGAAGTTTTAAATAAATAAATAAAATAAAGAATCATTATAAATAAATACAAATATGCCTATAAATATATTTTTTTTCTATACATGATTTTAATTGATATCATCTAGAGATCATCTAAATAATTTAAAATGATCGAACTTAAAATTATCGAGCATCCAAACAAACATTTAGAGGAAAAAAACCCTAAAAACCTTAGAAATAAAGAAAAAAAATGTTGAGTGCCATATTCTCATATTCTTGTATTCATTTTTTTATGAGGTGAAATGAAAATTTAAAAAAATGTATTTTAGATATCTAGGAAAGATTAGAGTATATTTTCACAAACTCGTCCTTTTAATAATATAAAATTTAATAAATCTTTACAATAGGTAAATATATAACTTTTGAATCTAAATATCCCACTTCTTGTTTGAACTCATACATGCATGTGTGTACCATATATCGGTGTCTTAGATGCATGATCGTGTCGTCCTTGCATTGTCCTTTGGGTCCCTATTTCTTTAATGAAACGCAAAGTTCATTGACCAAATAGGTTCGATCACTACTACAATTTTGACATTTCATGACACCATAGTCCAACCAAATAAAGGAGAGGAAGAGAAAAAAACGTCATAAAATGATTGGGGCGCAAGCAAACGTACTTGGATAGTATTGATAGCAAACATACTTTTTCCTTCTTTTTTTTTTTTTTTTCTCTAGATCTTTCATTTTCTATAATTAAAGCTATAGTACAAAACAAAGTGAAATGCTTGACTTTAAGAGTTATACTATTGTTGATAGAACCTTATGATGCTCCAATTACACCTAGATATTTACCAATTTGTGTCCCTCCTTCAATGAGGGTTTCTTATTTATTTTTTCATTATTATTTTTTTTTCGAGTACAAAGAGAATTCCGAGTGTGAACCTTATTATAATTCTCTTAGATATTTTTAGGTATTAATTAAATGAAAGGGTCAAAATGAGTCTAGCTCATCGATAATTAATTGACAAACATGTACCATCAACCAAGAGCTCAGATGTTCGAATCCCCTTACCTCCAAACGTCATTGAACTTAAAAGAAAAAAAAAATGAAATAGAATTCATAACTAGGTGTCACTTAAGTTCTAACCTCATGATTAAAATATCTAACCTCTTGGTTCACGGCACATACGAGCTATATGTTTTTGTTGGAAATTTAGAGTCCGTTTGAAATATCGTTTAGTTCAAGTATTGTTTTTCAAGAATGTCTTTTTTTTTTAAAAAAAAAAAAATATTTTGTATAAAAATTGTTTAGAATTTAAACATCCATATGTTTGGTTACATTTTCTCGTAAGTGTTTTTATACACATGTTATTATATACTTAAAAATCAATTTTTTTTTTTTTTTTTTTTTTTTTTTTTTTTTTTTTTAAAAAAAAACTTGCTTTCTAGTGTGCTTCTCTTAAGATAATTTATTTCTCAATCTCATTTTTTAATAAAGTAATTTTTTGTGGTCGACAAACACTATATTTTTTCCAAAATGATTTTTTTTTCCAAAATTAAACACTTGAAAAGTTAAACCAAACACACTCTTACTAGGTGTCATATACGTTTGATCTTCAAACTTTATTTATTTTATTCTCTTAGGATCCGTTTGGTAACGTTTCTATTTCATTGTTTTCTTTTTTTTCCTTCTTTTTTCCGCTTTTTTGTTGGCAATTTACTTGGTGTCACATACAAGTCTTCAAACTTTTATTTACTTTAGTCCGTTAGGGTTCCATTGGTAACATTTCTATTTCTTGTTTCTTGTTTTCTATTTTTTGTTTTTTGTTTCCTTTTTTTTAACAAAGCAAAAAATAACTACGTTTCGTAACTGTTTCTTGGATTTTCTTTTTCATTGATAAATGAAACAAAAACATGTTTGATAATTATTTTTTTTCCTCTAAAATTTTAAATTACAAAGGTAATATGTTTACATGAAAATTAATTTTTAAAATAAAATATTCATAAATTTTTCTGTTATATTTATTTTTAGATATTTATTATATACACCGTAAAAAATGATAAAATAATGCTCTTATTTATGTTTTGAAAAAAAAAACTAAAAACCAGAACAAGAAACAAAAAACTTGATTAAGTTGTTTCCAAAATTTCTACATAATTTTGGATGCATTTCTAATAAATGAGAACTTAGAAACAAAAATAGCGTATACCAAACCCTCCCGTTTCTCAAAAACATTTTGCACTTAACGTGAGTTCAAGAATATAATTGTGATGGTAGGAACGAAACCATCGACTTTAAGATGATAATTGATGCCTTGTCTATTGAGCTACATAATAATAATATTTTTATATTAAATGTTAGTTAGTGTTCATCGTTAATTATGTTAAATGTGAATTGAGTTCATTATTGAGATCAACTAGTTAATAACGGAGTTTATCAAATGTTGCTTATAAATTGATTATAGAAATTATTTAGTTAGTTTATATCAAATATAAATTATAACTAAATTATTTTACCTTTTACTAAAAAAACTTAGCCCTATTTGATTGGCTTAATAAAGTTAGTCATAGATTTGACATTGGGGTAATAAGTCATATTTTCTATTGATTAATCTGAGCATTGCTAAAATGGTTAAAGATGTATACTCCTAATTAGAGATATGTGAGAGGTTCAAATCTTTCTTCCCACACGTTAAATTAAAAGAAAAAAGAAATCATATTTTCTAATTTCTATCCAATAAAACTAATACGAAAAGCTGTGTGGTCACTCCACTTATGAGTTACAATATATTAAAAGTAGATTTCACATTATGTATTTAATCCACTTTGTCCATCTTTCGACATAAAGTTCGAGAGATTACATTTCGTTTCTAAACTTCCGTTTTTTTTAGTTCAGATCTGAGACGGGGAGGGAGGGAGCTCCCTCACTCCTTGGTTATTTTTTTATTTTTTATTTAAAAAAAAATTTGGAGAAGAGGGGAAAAGAGAAGAAGAAGGGAAGAGAATAAGGAAAAAAAAGTCGTCGGTGGCGGTGGTTGGTGGTCGCCGGTCGCTAGCCATGGATTGTAGGTGTTGAAGAAGAAGTACTAGAAGAAGGGGGAGGAAGAGGAAGAAGAAGAAGGAGGAAGAGAGAGAATGAATAAAAAGAAATAAACATAATAATATTTTTATTATTTTAATATCTTTTAATTAAAAAATTTAAAAATAATTTTTTAAATATAAAATAGTGTCACGTCATCCGTTTGGTAGTTTTTAACGGAAAAATGGACGGACAGACCAAAATGAAACTAAAACCAAACCTCATGGACTAAATTGTTGAGTTTGAAATCTTAGGGACCAAAATGAAACTTAACCCAAACTTCAGGGACTAAAAGTGTATTTTTCCCTAGTTTCAAACTTCAGGGACTAAAAGTGTATTTTTCCCTTTAAAATATCAATCACAATCCATACTAAATGATAATATAGTTATATTTTACTAAGAATTAACAATAATTTATTTGGTTCTAATTTCAAGTAAAACATTCAAGTTTTATCAAATTTTATCTCGTCTCAATCACAAGGGGGAGGTTTGCCGCGATGGGAATACTTTTTTCTTTTTCCTCCTTTGAAAAGGAAATACCTCATTAAAGGCTAACAAATTTTGGTATATGTTGATGCCAAAATCCGGACAGAAGACTCACCTCACCTTCACGTGACACCAACAGTGAATTTGTAGAAACTGGGGAAGACGTGACCTGCAAGACCAGCAAAAACCGCTGCACACCGGCGTGGTGTAGGCCACACCGCCTCCGATGCCTAAGTCAGAAAACCGAGGAGAAGCTACAGATAGTAAAGGGGAGAGTCAAGAATCGAGTTTCGGAACCCTTCATCCGTGGTGAAGAGGGGGTTTTATACATGTTTGCCCTCCTAGGCTTTTTAGGAATTCGGTGGTGTTTTGGGACGAACCAGGCGAAACCGGGGCGATTCGGGGCATAAGGGACCGAAAAGAGGTCACCGGGCTCGGCCCGCGCAAACGGGCCGAATGGGCCGACCATATGGGTCGGGCCATTTTGGCCCGACCCGTTGGTCCAGTCTTCCTCTGGGTTGGTCTTTTGGTCCTACCTCTGCCCGATTGTCCTCATCAGCTCCTTGTCCATCTGTGTGGTCGAAAATCACCTATAACAGTATAACTACATTTAAAAGCTCAACCACTCAATTTGGGGGAGGTCCAATCTTCCCTCCATTCAGCATTCGACACTTCATTTAATGAGCATTTAATGATATAATATTTTATTTCATGGGTCCTACATAATTCTTAAATACTTCTTTCATGACAAACAATGAATGAAGGTAGTATGCAAAATTTTTCATACGAGAGGGATTGCAATGCAGGCCAAACAATGGGCAGATACATGGCTTGATCTTGGACAAAAATCAAAGGACACCTCAAAATTCTCTATTAGCTGAAAAATCTCCTTGGTCATAAACAAGATTTCTGTAAGGTCCTTGTCTTCCTTGTTGAGGATATTGACAACTCCAGAAGCATCCGATTCAACCACGATGATCAAATCGTGATGAATCACTCTCAAGGAAGATAAAAAAAGCCCCTCATGTATTATTGCTTTCATTTCAAGCGTTTTTAGACCTAAACATCTATAAAACATTCAAAATGCGAAATCATAATTAATATAATAGTGAAAGAGAAAATTGAAATATATATCATAACATTCTTTTATTAATATAGATTTTTATCTCTCACTATTGTTTGAGACCAAACACTAATAATTGTTCTATTATCTTTGAATAATTAAAACTAGTTAAATTACATGTTTAGTCTCTGAACTTTCAGTGTTGTGTCAATTTAGTCTTTGAACTTTAAAAAGTTTCAAATAAATTTTCAAACTTCCATTTTGTTTTCAATAAGTTCCTGAACTTTAAAAAGTGTTCAGTAGGTCCTTAAACTTTCACTTTTGTGTCCAATAGGTCTCCCAACTTTTAATTTTGTATCTAAACAAGTCCTTAACCTATTCAACATTTTTTAAAATTCAAAAGTCTCCTAGATATAAAGTCGAAGTTTAGAGTCTCAATAGGCATGAAATTCAATTTTATATATAGATTGGTTAATTTTTAAAAATCTTGAATATGTCAGGGGCCTATTAGACACAAATTTGAAAATTTAGGGACTTAATTAGGTATTTTTAAAGTTCAAGGACCTATTAGAAAAAAATTAACAATTTAGGGATCACGCTTTTTAAAGTTGAGGGACCTAATTGATAATGGAAGTTTAGGGACTAAACTTGTAATAAAACCTTACAACTACTCATGTTCAACAACACTAGATTTATATACCAACAAAAATAAAGTAAAATAAATAAGCGAGAGAAAGAAAAGTAAAAATAAATCTATATCTATATCTATATCTATAGCGCTTAAGGGGAGAAACTTTTGATTTCCTTTTTTGTCCCTTTTTAATCTTCAAATTCCTCATTTGTCCTTCCTAATTAATTATTCAATATTTAATTATTTAAATTCCCAAGTAGATCATTCATTATCAAGTTTAGGTTAAGAATTGTTTTTTTTTTAAAAAAAAATCTACATTATCACGTTTAGGTTGTGTTTTTTTTTTTTTAAAAAAAAATATCATCTTTCATAAGATTAAGAATTGATTTTTTTATAACTAATTTAATTATCACCTTTCTATTTTTAATCACGTTTTTCATAAGATAATAGTTTTTAATATTTTTTCATTTTCCACGTTTCTATGGCTTTTTTTTTTTTAAAAAAAAAATCTTATCTCTTAAATTACTCGAAGTAAATTTCAAATAAATAAAAAAAAATAATAGTTTTTAATAATTTTTCCTTCTCCATGTTTGTATTGCTTTTTTTTTTAAAAAAAAAAAAAATCTTATCTCTTCAATTATTCGAAGTAAATTTCAAATAAATAAAAAAGATAATAATTTTTAATATTTTTTCCTTCTCCACGTTTGTATTGTTTTTTTTTTTAAAAAAAATCTTATCTTTAATAAGAGATTTGGTTTAAAAAAATCAAGATTTTTTTTTAATTAAATTATTAATTCTAATTGGTTTTGGTGGTTATGATAAATAACTAGAAAAATCTTATCTCTTAAATTACTCGAAGTAAATTTCAAATAAATAAAAAAAGATAATAGTTTTTAATAGTTTTTCATTCTCCATGTTTGTATTGCTTTTTTTTAAAAAAAAAAAAAAATCTTATCTCTTAAATTATTCGAAGTAAATTTCAAATAAATAAAAAAGATAATAGTTTTTAATAATTTTTCCTTCTCCACGTTCGTATTGTTTTTTTTTTTTTTTTTTTTTTTTAAAAAAATCTTATCTTTAATAAGAGAATTGGTTTTAAAAAAATCAAGATTTTTTTTAATTAAATTATTAATTCTAATTGGTTTCGGTGGTTATGATAAATGACTAGATAACTAATTTTAGAATTATTAATTCTAATTGATTTTCAGTTGTGGAAATTAGAGAGTTTTTTTTTATTTAATTATTAATTCGAATTGATTTTCGGTTGTGAAAATTAGAGGAATTTTTTATTTAATTATTAATTCTTTTTGGTTTTCGGTGGTTATAATAAATAGAATTTTTAAAATTAAATTTTGTGAAATCTAAATTTAGATCAATTTTTTTTATTTTTCAAAAATAAAAAGATACTTGAGTTTAATTTTCGATTAAATCAAATCAAGTTTTAAAATTAAATTTGAAAAACTAAAATTCAAATTAATTATTTTTAATTTTCAAATTTTCTAATTATAAAAGATTTATGGTAACCACCCGATTCACTTGAACCCTATAAATAGTGGTCTAAACCAAGAGATGAGATGGAGCTTTTGTGGTGCATGAAAAATTAAAAAAATTGCAGCAAAAACTAAGTGGGAGGAGACTCATTCCTACTCCATATTTGCTAATGTGAGTATAGCCTTTTCATTTAGTGTAAATATATATAATTTTTTCTTATTTCTGTTTCAAGTAGACTAATGTATCATTTAGGAGATTTTGTTAGTTTAATTTTCTGAGATTTTATTAGTTTATATCATATTTTCGTCACCCCTAAGAGTTTCATATGAATAAGAAATATTTTCTGTTTATTTGTTTAATAGAAGTGAGTACACCATTGTGTGAGTTCATTAAAATTAAGATTTTGAAAAATATAAATGCTTATCTAGGTAATTTAAATGATTTTTCATTATCTTCGATCTTAAAAAAATGTTAAAAAATGTTTAAGCAGGTGAGAGTTTTTATATTTGATTTATATCCATAATATTGGTTATAAACTATTTTTTATTAGAATGGTTCAATTTGGTCATATACATATCAATTTTTGTAATAATTATAAATTCAGGTGTATTTATTCATTTTTATATTTTTTTTGATACATTATCAAGTCATATTTCAAATTTTCTAATTAACTACTTATTATAACACGTGCAACGCACGTAGTTTCAAACTAGTCTATATAAAAGTACGAATGAGGAAGAAACTTACAAGTTGATATATGCTTAGTCACGTGGTTCCACATAGTCTATATAAAAGTACGAATGAGGAAGAAACTTACAAGTTGATATATGCTTAGTTTATTTGACAAGTGATTTTTTTATTTTTTTATTTATTTATTTTTTTTGACAATATGGGGGATGGGGATTCGAACTACAGATCTCGTGGTTATCAATACATCTTTGTGCCAGCTGACTTATTTGACAAGTGATTAGTCTATGATTTTATTAATATTTAATGATATATTTTTTTAAAAAATTAAGATAAAATTTTAATCCATAATTAACAAATAATATAATTATTATGTATAAATAGTTTCAAATTAAAATTTAAAATATGCGTTTGCACGTGGAAAATCTAGTTGTTATAAAAAAGGGGAAGAAAGTCATTTCATAGTTGAAAGGATTGAAGGATATCGATGGTAAGACATTTTGAGATTCTTTAATTAATATCATCAAAGTAGTAATTCTTGAATTAATGTATATAAATAAAGGGAAAACGTTTCATCTTTTAACCTCTTTTATTTTATTTTTTTGGCAATATGTGGAGTGGGGGAATCGAACCACAAATCTCGTGGTTATTAGTACAACTTTATGTCGGTTGAACTATGCTCTTTTAAGGCATCTTTTAATTTATATAAACTGAACATATAATTTATTAACATGGTTAAAACTTTTGAGGTTTCAAGAATCTAGATGTTGTTTAATTAAATATAATCAATAGTAGGAATTTGAATTAATTTGTGGACATGAAAAAGAAAACTTTTCAAAACGTAGCCAATACATTTTATAATTTGAATTAAATAGGTAATTTATAATTTTTTTTTTGTACACAATATATTGTGAAAGTGAGGGAATTCAAACCATAGACCTCTTGGTGTCATTAGTTGTTACCGCAAGTGTACGGTTGCCACAAGTAATATAAAACGACAAGAATGCCGAGTATTGAATCCACAGGGAGGAGTGTATTCAAGCAAGGAAATTTTCTAAACATTAAAAGTACTAAGATTGATTATTATCTAGGGAACGACTCATCATAATGAAAGATGCAAATGAAAATTAAACAAAGCAATTAACAAGACTGATCAAGCAAATTAACAGTGAGGAAGATTGAGTCGAATGAAAGGCGGGGTCTTGAAATAAAAAATATAGCTTAATTGTTGTTCTAATCACTCTATCTTGTGTCCGACTAATTATAGATCTAGAATCTCCGTTAATTACATAGGTTCTCCTGTCGGTTTTCTCCTAATTATAACTAACTCATTTTAATAACCTAAGTGTCCTTAGTCCTATTAAATGGGTTAGTTAATGAGCCCCGACTCATTATCGATCTCTAAGCCTAACCAACTACTCTCGCTGTCACTACGAGCAGTTAAGCCTAGTTGAGTAGGTTATGATCTAACTTAGTTTCTCTCCGTCGAGTTTTCACTAAGTATCGTCTAATCACTATAAATTTGGCCAGAATCCATAGAGCATTACAAACACCTACACAAATAATCAGTATAATGGACACAAAGATAGGCAATCAAAACAACATCAATCTATATTCTTTCATTCAAGACCCCAAGTCGGGATTTAGCTATACATGTATATACTATAAATGCCAACATTTCCCGTCTATACATGATGTAAAGCAATAAATGAACAAATAAAGAAGTTAGGAGATGAATCGTCGAAGAACCCCTTGCTTGCGCTTTGGATCCTCCTCGAAAAAAGCTCTCGAACACTCCAAAAAATGTCCAATACAAGAATTTCGCTCTCCTCTCAACCCGACCCTCAAAGGTGGCTCAAAGAGCCTTGAAAAGACTAGAAGGAATTGTTGCTTGATGATGAAAATGAGCCAAAACCACGCCTTATATAGGCCTCCAGGGGGCACAACGTCGCGACGCTGATGTCACAGCATTGCGACGTTGTGACGTAAGCTGCTTTTTCTCCAAGTTATCCCAGCGTCTCGATGTTGTCCTTCGGCCGAAAAATTCCAGAACGCGTCTTGGCTTGATTTTGGGCTTTTGCTTCCATTCTTTGGCCCAATTCTCTTCCACTTAGGGTCTTGGACTTCTCCCACTTGACCCACCATGAATCCTTCAAGATCAAATCTTCATTATTTGGGCTTCTTTTTCTCCAAAATTCCAACAAAACTCCTAAGGACGTTTTATCCATGTCAACGAGTTTCATCCCCGATGTGCTAAAAATATCAAGAAAAATATACATACATTTGATGCACATCAAACGCTAAATTTTGAAAAAAAAATGATACATAATAAGTGTCAAGAATTAATATACATGACATTTTATACATGTCAAGGAAAGTATACCTTGACGCTTGAGAAAATCTCAAGGAAAGTATACCTTGACGCTCATTTTAGACATCTTATTCTTGACAGTGGCTTCCAAGATGCTTTTAAAAGCGTCAAGAGTGTCAGAATTTGAGATTTAATAAGTGTCAAATAATACCGTTTTTCTTATATAGTTGTAGATCTAATAATACAATAAATTATTAAAATTTAATAGTTATAATTACACTTGTATGCTTCGTCCATATCTATAAACCATATTCGTTTATCGAGTTACAAAGATCGAAAACCTTTTTTTTTTAGTTCAACACAACATGTGAACGTGGAAGTTCAAGCATCGAACATTTTAGTCGAGATATATATGTTAAATCAGGTGGAGTATGCTAAATGGGCACAAAGAGAGAGAACTTGGTTGCATACTCAATGGAGAAAATGTGCTATCCAATCTTACTTTAACACCCATTATTTGATTTTTTTTTTTTTTAACTTTTGTTTAATTTTAGAGGAAAAGATAGCGACTTCAAACTATATGCCTTGATATTATCCAAAGTAACTCTTGTTTAATACTTATTTTATAAGTATAATTAGACATTTAATTAATAATTAGACATTTGTACCAGCTCTTATTCACATGGGTTGTAAATTTGAATCTCTATAGTTTATTCCTTTTGTAATGTAATAATATGATAAAAGAAATTAAGACCCACTGCCAAATATAATTTTGGGGGCTTTGCACAGATAGCAAAAATCGACAAAAGAATTGCAAAAATAGCAAAAAAATAAAATTATTTGCGGAAGTAGCAAAAAATACGTTAAATTACGAAAATACCCTTAGTATCTCTCCAATAGTATATCAGTCCCTATTATTGATAATCACTGATAGACTTCGATTAATCGGAGTCTATCAATGATAAATACTGATAGACTTAGATGATAAGTTTCAATTAATCGGAGTCTATTAGCTAGTGATAGACACTGATAGACTTTGATGATCATAATCTATAAGTTTTTATCGTGTTTAATTCAAGTCTATCAGTTATAGCCGCTGATAGAAAACAATTTAATTCAAGGCTATTAGTTCAGTTTAATTCAAGGCTATCAGTTTATATCCATCAGTTTAATTTACGCCTATCGGTGATAATCACTAATAGAAAACCGTTTAATTCAAGGTTATCAGTTTCTGTCACTGATAGAAATCAATTTAATTCAAGACTATTAGTTTCTATCACTGATAGAAACCAATTTAATTGAAGTTTATCAGCTTCTATCAGAAATCAATTTAATTAAAGTCTATTGACTTGTATCACTAATGAAAATTAGTTTAATTCAAATCTAATCTTTTCTATCGAGGATAGAAATCAGTTAATTGAAGTCTATCAGTTTCTATCTCGGATAGAAATCAGTTAATTATCAATTAATTGAAGTCTAACAATGATTGTTACTGATAGAAATCAATTTAATTGAAATCTATCAGTAAAGTACTTTGCAATGCAATCATCTCGGTAATTAGAAACTCATCCAAAATTATTATACTACAATCATAAATTGAACAAAAAATTTAAGTCTTTTGTGGTAATTAGAACATAAAATCCAAAAATAATCATTGTGAACAAGCGACTCACAATCAACAATATAATTTTTAAAGCCTAGCACACAAGCTCCGTGACCACCACCATAAAATTGCTATTCTTGTATTCTTTGTATTTCATTATCTATCAATTATAGCCCTGATAGACTTCAACCAGTGATAGTCAGTGATAGACTAGGATTAACCGGAGTATATCAGGGATATACTTTGATATACCTATACAAACACTCACCAAAATTGCTATTTTTGTATTCTTGGCATTCTTGAATTAAAAAGAAGGCCAACAAGAGCTTAGCTCAATTAGCATAAAGTTGTACTGATAACCACAAGGTCTGTAGTTCGAATCTCCCTCCCCACATATTATCAAAATAATATATATATAAAATAAAAAGAAGAATAAAAAGAAGAAGAAACGATCAT
The DNA here is from genome assembly GCA_036850905.1 of Luffa acutangula. Lineage (NCBI taxonomy): Eukaryota > Viridiplantae > Streptophyta > Magnoliopsida > Cucurbitales > Cucurbitaceae > Luffa > Luffa acutangula. The sequence goes on from CM072090.1 coordinate 48,286,750, forward strand.
AACAATACCTTGTGGGAAAAAAAATAAAAAGCAAATCAAATCAAAAAAGAAGAAGAAAATGCACAACCTAATAAACCGCACATTATAAAAAAGAAAAAAAAAGAAAAAAAAAGAAAAAAGAAAAAAGAAGAAAAAGAAAAAAAAAGAAGAAGAAAGCAAAAAAAAAAAAAAAAAAAAGAAGAAGAAGAAATCGTATACACAAGAAATGAGGGAAGAAAGACTCACAAATGCAAAAAAAAAATAAAATAATAATAATAATAATAATAAATAAAAAAAAATAAAAATAAATCTTATACACTAGAAATGAGGGAAGAAAGGGTAAATGGGAAGGGAGAGAAAGAAGGGTAAAATGAGAATATTCTAATTTTTTTGTCATATTTGCAATTCTTTTTACTTGATGCTAAATTTGCTATTATAGATAATTAATTTGTCACCCACTGCAATTACTCTATAATTTTCTTCATTTTAGAATTTGATAAGTTTGCTTTTATATTTGAACAATACTTGACTACATAACCATGTGTAAAGATCTCTCTACACATCTCATTAAAATTTTGATGACTAAGAGAGAGAAAAGTAGACAATAAATTTTTTTTTTTTTAATCTATTCTAAATATCAACATTTTAATGATACTGTGTAGGGGTAGATACCTACATACCGGTATATAGCTAATTATTGTCCTTTATATTTTTCCCTTTACATTTATATGGTGTTCCTGTTTTGTAATAAATAATGGCAGTTCAACTACTTAAAAGACAAGAAATAAATATATGTGTACCTTAGTAGCATGTCTTGTTCTATTGATAAAATGGTTAAAAGATTTACGATCTCAATTAGTTTTTGTATTAAGGGTGTGTTTGGTTTAACTTTTCAAGTGTTTAATTTTAAAAATAAATCATTTTGAAAAAATTTCTAGTGTTCGGCAACCACTAAAAATAACTTATTAGAAAATGAGATTGATAAATAAACTATTTTGAAAGAAACACTTGAAACCAACTTTTTAAAAAATACATTTTAAGTAAACAATAACTTATGGTATAAAAACATTTGTGAGGAAATGCAACCAAACATATGAGTGTTTAAATTCTAAACAATTTTTATACAAAATGTTTTTTTAAAAATGCATTATTGAAAACATTTAAATTAAAATGTATTTTGACCCTAAATTCGGTTAAGAGAGCCCTATAAATAGATGATGAAGCCTCAACCCAACAACACACAAGTCCTTGCAATGGAAGCTTCAAAGCAAGAACAAAAGGAGATGGTGAAGCCTTTTCCAAAGCCTTTTGAGAGGAGGAAGTGGAACAAGTTAGACAAGAATATTGCTTCTTTCCTTTTCGTTTTGCATCTACTTTGTATTTTGGCACCCTTCTATTTCAGTTGGGGTGCTTTTTGGACGTTTTTGGTACTAACCAATCTATCAGTTATGACAATTAGTGTTTCGTATCATAGAAATCTTGCACACCGAAGCTTCAAGATTCCAAAATGGCTCGAATATTTGCTTGCTTATCTTGCAGCCCATGCAATTCAGGTTCGATATTTGGATCCCTTACTTTTGAGTAAGAATATACTAAAACTAAAAATGATTCCTTTTAACCTCTTAGATCAAATCCCAATTGTAAGTTTTATGTGAATATATATATACTAACATCAAGCATGTAAATCCCAAAAGTGCTTCATCAATAATTTGTTTTGTAGGGTTTTATTTTTTTATTTTTAATCTTTAAATAACTCATTATTGTTTTCTAACATTTTAGGGTGATCCGATTGATTGGGTGAGCACACACAGATGTCATCATCGATATGTTGATACTGAAAGAGATCCACATAGTCCTATCCAAGGATTCTGGTTCAGTCAGATAACATGGTTATTGGATTCCTATGCTTTGACTAAAAAAGTTTGTCCAAACTATTTTAGCAATTTTCAGAAGACAGAAAGAAACATCTTTAAGTTCTTATTGAAGCGTGGAAATCCTAGTAATGTCACTGATTTGGAGAAGCAAACCTTCTATAGGTTTATGCAAAAAACATATTTTCTTCATCCAATTGCTCTTACAATCTTACTATATGCAGTTGGAGGAGTTCCTTATATTATCTGGGGAATGGTAATTAAATAAAATCACTCCATCATTTTTTTTTTCTTTTGAATTATTAGGTTGTGATTCACAAATTAAATTTATTGTTTCATCAGTCATCTTTTAAAATTAGAATTTCAATTTCATCTGGGATCTATTTAAACAAATTTGCTCACTTTCATGCATTAACAATCTATTGCTAGTACCCACATATTGTCAAAAGAAAAAAAAAAAAAAATCTATTGCTAGTGAAGGTTTGATTGAAAAATTGTATACATACAAAAAGAAAATTGAAGCTTAAAAATATAAGAGTTGAAGCGAGTAGATAGTTGAACGATAATTTGATATGTACTTCTTTTTTTGAGGTTAAATTCTCATACTCTACCATTATTTGATGTATTGGGGTTGATATTAAAAAATATACTTGGTATTCAATCTATATATACATATAAATTTATCTTAGAAACATAACGTTTTTCTAGAAGGTCAATGATATAGTATAGAAAAAGTATTTTTTTTAATATTAAAGTTTTTTTTAATAAAAAATAACATATTATGAGGTTTCTTAAATCTTATTTTTGCATCCTAAAGTGAGTATTGCTTAGTGATAACTGGTATGTATTGGATCTCCTACCTTAATTTTTTTTTTAACTAAAAAAAAAATCTTATTTTGCATTTTACTACATTTGTGAATTTTAAATTAATTGTTTTATAAATATGATGTAGCAAAACTGAATAAGGTAGCTTTATTTTCTAAAATGATGTATTTTTATGAAAGTAATTATAAATAGCATTACTTAAAAAGTAATTGTGAATATTACCTATTTTACAACTCATGAAAGTTTTTTCTTTTTTTTTTTTTTCTTTTTGAGGTCAACAACCCTAACAAGATGGGAGATTTCAGATCTTTTAATGAATACATGTCAATTACTTAACTATGCTTACTTTGGCACTCATGAAAACATTATTAAATTTGATAATTGTAACTAGTATATATATATATATATATGATAAATCAATGACCTTACCTAATTTTTTTTTTTTTTTGAAAAGTTGACTTACCTAATATTGATTGACCTAAATATTGTTCAATCCTTAACTATTATTTTAAATATTGATGGACTATAATCATAATTAATAACCACTAATTAACTTTTTGTTCTTTCAATTTTTAGTTACACATTTTTTATTATATTTTATCTCAACTATGTTGGATTTGTAGTCACTTTTGACGTTGTATACTATTTTTTGTAGTTTAATTTCTATCAAATATTTTACTTACCAAAGTGGTTTTTTTTTTTTTAATATTTTTGAAACTATTTGTAGTGCATGAGGATCGTAGTGAGCTTGCATATAACATCTCTAGTGAATTCCGTATGTCATATATGGGGAAAGCAACCATGGAATACCGGCGATTTGTCTAAGAACAACTGGTAATGTATTTTACTTTCTTTAGGCCTGTTTGATAACCATTTCGTTTTTTGTTTTTGGTTTATAAAAATTGTGCTTGTTTTCTCTTCATCTTCTTACAATATTTTTATTTTTGTTAAAGAGGCATTTGAGTTCCTAGCCAAATTCCAAAAACGAAAACAAGTTTTTGAAAGCTACTTTTTTTTTCTTCAAAATTTGGCTTAGTTCTTGAAAACATAGCAAAATGATGTAGATAAACAAAGAAACTCATTGGTAAAAATAATACAAAATGATTATCCAATCAAAGCCTTATTTATTTTATTTTTCTTTTGTACTCTCTTTTTCTCTACATGCATTCACAAGCAAAAATATAATTTAAGTAGATGTCAAATTCTATTTCGATATCTTTAAACTTTCACAAGTATTTTGCTTTCTTCCTTAAAATTTCAACTTTCAAATGTTTAATTAATTTTAAGCTCTAAGCTTTTCATAAAAAAATATTTTATTGTCTACATTTCAATCTTCTAATCATTTGAAAGAAAAAAAAAAACCCAAATTCATTTAGGAACCTAACACCTAACCTAGAACATATATCCTTCAATACTTTTCCTTGTAAACATGTGTTGATCAGATAAATTAACAAAATATATTTTATGTCAAGCTTTCCTTAATAATTTATTAAAAATATTTATGGCAACGACTAAAATTATATTTATCTTCTAAAAAAAAAAAATTATGTTTAAAAAATGTTTTAAACCATAAGAACCCAAAACAGAACACCTTTGAAATTTCAAAGATGTTTTTTTTTTTTTTTTTTTTTGACAATATGTGGGGAGGGAGATTCGAACCACAGACCTTGTGGTTGTCCGTGCAACTTTATGCCAGTTGAGTTAAGCTCTTAAACACGGTTATTAATAAATGTGAGAGTGTGAAATTAAACTTTCAACTTTTAAACACGGTTATTAACATCTCTAACTGTTGAGCTATGTAGATACTTATAGCTCGGAATTTTTCTTTTTTTTTTTTAGGTTAGTGGCTTTATTAACATTTGGAGAAGGATGGCATAATAACCACCATGCTTTTGAGTATTCAGCAAGGCATGGTCATGAATGGTGGCAGATTGACTTTGGTTGGTATTTTGTTATGTTTCTTCAAGCAATTGGATTGGCGACTGATGTCAAATTTCCCTCTCCAAAGCGCAAACAAAGCTTCGTCGCAGCTTCTGGACACACCCCAAACTAAGTTTTCTTAGAGCCTTGAGCCTCTATTTAATTATGATAATTAAAGATAATTAATGATACATGGTAACGTATAATATGATAAGGATAATTAATGATACAACGTTTGTTGTAAGATTGTGTAATCCTATATAATCTATATGTTTTGGCCAATCAGAGCATAGCTCTCAACTGACATAAAGTTGTAATAATGGTCAAGAAGTCTGTGGTTCGAATCTCTCCCCTCTAAATATTGTCAAATAAAAAATTTATGTGTGTTTGGATAGAGCTATGAGGATCTCTTTCGGGTTTTTTTTTTTTACTGTGGTTTAAATAAAGAAAAAAAGCTCCACTAATTATTTTAAAGTCTCAAACTACACCATTCTCTTATCCATACATGTATTAGGATGGAGCTTGGAATTTTTATAGAGATTGGCAAAAATTTATGATCCAGTTTGATAACTATTTGGTTTTTAGTTTTTGGTTTTTGAAAATTAGGTTTGTTCCCCCAATTTTCTTACCATGATTTTCATCTTTGTCAATGACACATTTGAATTCTTAGCCAAATTCCAAAAACAAAAACAAGTTTTTGAAAACTACTTTTTTTAGTTTTAAAAAACAGGCTTGATTTTTTAAAACATGGAAAGAATGTATTAAAAAAAAAAGAAACTTATAGGTGGAAGTATGATTTATAAGCTTAATTTTCAAAAACCAAAAACCAAAAACCAAAAATCAAATGGTTATAGGCATACATTATTACTTTTTATATATTATTGGATTGAATATGATAAATTGCTTTTCGATGTTTACATTTCCTTGAATATTATGTATAAAGATATATGCTTCACCAAAAGACAAATATATATTTACTAGAATTCGAGCCCTCGACATAAAATTTTAAATCTACACAATTCCTATTGAAATGCCTAACAAAATAAAAATATTAGAGATAAAATTGAAACTTTTGAATTATTAAGGAAAAACATCAGATTAGGAACAAAATTCTAGTTAATGCATGTAATTGATTTCAAGGTTTAATCCTAACATTTTAAAAGTTTCGTCAACATGAGCATAGTTCAACCGACATAACCTTGTATTAACAATCAAAAGGTCTGTGATTTAAGTCCCCACCCTCACTTGTAGTAAAAAAAATTCATTTTGAAAATAAATCTAGTGTTTGGCAACCACTAAAAATTACTTATTAAAAATAGAGATTTGAGAAATAAACTATTTTTAGATAAACACTTGAAAGCAAATTTTTAAAAAAGAGTTTTTAGCTATATATATATATATATATATATATATAATAGCTTGTGTGTAAAAACACTTATGGGGAAATATAACTGTAGCCACCTATTTTTGCCCCACTTATTAAATTAATTGTAAAATTAATCATTAAAATGCATAATTATGTTTGCAAATTTGATTTAATTAGAAATGTTTGTTAATGCCATTTGGTTTTCTTTTTATTTTGGTTAGAGGAACCAATTTAGTTGGTTGCAAAAGATAAAAAGGATAAATATTTGAATTTTTAAGTTGGTTGCCAAAACCTTTTATCATTTTGAATGTAAGCTTGCATTAGGCATGGATTTCAAATTTCAAAAAAAAAAAATAACCAGTAAAGTTTATTGCACAAAAATTGAAATGGTTTGAGCCTTTATAAATCTTTCTTTTAGAGCTTGAAGAGAGGGAGGAAGCCACAAAAAAAAAAAAAAAAAAAACCTAGAGAGGAGAAGGAGCCAACCCAAAAAAAAAAAAAAAAAACCCTAGAGAAAAAGAAAGAGAGCATCAACCACCAGAAAGAAACCCTACACAGCCACAAATTCATACTCTTCCAACCATAATACACTATGAGTCTTTTTTTCACACAAGAAAAAGCCAAACAATCCTCTTCCAAATAGAAAAAGAAAAAGAAAAAAAAAACATAATTAAACCAAAACTGTAAACCGAAAGTGAAAAACACAGTTGTTGTGTCGTGGTGTAAACCACTGCCTTGAAAGCAATTTCGGCACGACCACGGTGCTAAATCGTTTATACCGGTTGCTCCCCAAGGTTAACACAACACCCTCCTCGTTCGTGCACTCGAGAGAGAAGGATTGGAATCAAGAACTAACTTTGCTCAGGATTGGAGGAAGAGAAGAGGGAATGGAAGAATGGAAAAGCTGATGAATGGAACTCTCCTCAAAGCTTCTTTTATAGCAGAAGGATTGGCATAACTGCAGGTCTGCAACGCCTCAACGAACGGAAACGGAAGCCACGTTCCACGCCTGACGAACGGTCTGCACGCCTCAACGAACGGAACGGAACGCTGACTGCTGACTCTGACCACACGGGTGGTTCGGTTCGCCTGGACCCGATTCGGTTTATAAAAGAAATTATAAGAAGAAGGATTTTTGCCCAAAAAGATAAAACCACCTTCTCTATTACGCGCGAGCGCGATTGCCCGAGCCCGTCCGTCCGTCCGTCCGACCGACGGACGGACGGCGGCGGCGGCGCGCGTGTGGGGAGAAGTCCTTGTACCACCTTAACTAGTTTTATAAATCTAGGGAAGAGTGATTGTATAAAAATACTTTTCCCAACTACAAAACTTCCTATGTGGGACAATCACCAAGTGATACTCTCAAGGGCAAAATCCTAAGTCATTCTCTAACAATCCCCCACGAATGACTGTAATGACTAATTTTCCTGAGCAAAGGAGGATAATAAACTTAAACATTAATATCTTTCGATTTGAATTAATGCATAGTGAAGCAGGGCAATAACCAACGTGGTGAAAGTAAGTTACCTTTTGAACTTCCAGCAGTCATGGTTTAGACCCCTACAGCACGTTTGTATCCTCATATTTTCTTTGATTCCGCGATACAACAGTCGAACAAGTGCTATTTTTAAGGCCATGCACTATCACCTTGGGTCATCGTGAGAGCTCTAGAAAGAGAATGCTTTACACTCTTTCATAGAAGGCGGCCACACCTTCACTATCACGTCATGCTTCATCAAGCCTACCGCAGTAAACCACTCAAAACTTGAGCTATGAAGACTTTCCAAACTTTGTCCATCAAGTCCATATTTGGACCACCCAAATAAAGGGCTATGGATTTATTTCAACAATTTAAGTCCCATACATCCTGAGGACTCTAGGATTACTCTCCTTGTTAGGCCTTTGGTGAGAGGATCTGCCAGATTCCTCTCAGACCTCACATACTCCAAGGAGATAACTCCCCCTTTCAATAATTGTTTCACAACTCCATGTCTCAGGCGTATATGCCTTCTCTTGCCATTGTATACACTACTCTTGGCAATTCCTATGGCAGCTTGTGAGTCACAGTGCAAAGAGACTGGCACTGACGCCCCCCACAGTGGTACGTCTTGAAGTAAACTTCTTAACCATTCCGCCTCTTGCCCTGCAAGTTCGAGAGCTATAAACTCAGACTCCATGGTGGATCGTGCAATGCAGGTTTGCTTTGCAGATTTCCATGATATAGCTCCTCCACCAAAAACGAACACATATCCGCTAGTTGAACTTACTTCGTCGTTATCAGTTACCCAGTTTGCATCACAATAACCTTCTAACACTGCAGGAAATTTATTAAATTGCAAACAGTAATCTATTGTACCTTTAAGGTATCTCAACAAACGACGAAGTGCAACCCAATGTTCTTTATTAGGATTATGTGTATACCTACTCAATCTACTCACAGCATATGCAATATCAGGTCTAGTATAATTCATCAAATACATCACACTACCTATAATTTTTGCATATTCAGATTGAGAGACACTATCCCCTTTATTCTTCTTAAGTTTTATACTAGCATCATAAGGTGTTCTTGCAGGCATATCATCAAAACAGTCAAATCTCTTTAGCATTTTTTCAACATAGTGTGATTGATTCAGAGAATACCCATTTTCGGTTTTCTTCAATTTAACACCAAGTATCACATCAGCCTCACCTAAATCTTTCATCTCAAAGTGTGAGGATAAAAACAACTTGGTATTATTTATTACTTCTAAATTCGTGCCGAAAATAAGCATATCATCAACATACAAGCAGATAATCACATAATCAACACCAAACAATTTCGAGTAAACACATGTGTCAGAAGAATTTACCCTAAAATCATTGTTTACTAAGGTATTATTAAATTTCTCATACCATTGTTTGGGAGCTTGTTTAAGACCATAAAGAGATTTTTTAAGCTGACATACCTTGTCTTCTTGACCAGAGACTACAAAGCCCTCAGGTTGTGCCATATATATCTCCTCTTCTAAATCTCCATTGAGAAATGCTGTTTTCACATCCATCTGATGTATTAACAGCCCACGAATAGCTGAAAGAGCAACTAGACATCTAATAGTAGCTATTTTAGTTACAGGAGAATAAGTATCAAAGTAATCGATACCTTGTTTTTGTGAATAACCCACAACCACTAATCTGGCTTTGAATTTTTCAATTGACCCATCTGGTCTAATTTTCCTTTTAAAGATCCACTTACACCTAATAGGCTTACTTCCCTTAGGTAAATCTACCAAGTTCCACGTTTGATTCATAATTAAAGAATCCAGTTCACTTTTAATGGCCTCTTTCCAAAAACTAGAATCTACAGATTTTAAGGCATCTTGGTAGGTTTTCGGATCTTCATCTATTAGATACATGCATGCAAATTGATCGTCAATTTTATCTGAGTTTTCAACAAGAAAAACAGTTAAAAAATCCGATCCAAAATCTTTCTCAGTTCTCTTTCTTTTACTCCTCCTAGGTTCAGTTTCATGCATAATATCAGCAGTAGATGAAGGACAAACAGACACTTGACTAGATCGTGAGATATTAACTGGCTCATTTTTAATCATAGGAAATATGTGTTCGAAAAATTCAGCATCTCTATATTCACAGATTGAATTATCATCTAAACACATGAACCTATATGCAGCGCTATTATGAGCATACCCAATAAACACACAATCAAAGGTTTTAGATCCTACCGTAGGTTTCTTAAATACCGGATATGCCACTTTAGCTAAGCATCCCCATACCTTTAGATAGCTCAGGTTCGGTGAATATCCTTTCCAAAGCTCGTATGGTGTCTTGTCCAACCTTTTGTGAGGAACTCTGTTAAGAACAAAACAGGCAGAAAGCACAGCTTCCCCCCACATGCTGTTAGGCAATCCAGAACTTATTAACATAGCATTCATCATTTCCTTTAATGATCTATTTTTACGTTCAGCTATGCCATTTTGTTGAGGAGAATATGGTGCAGTACTCTCATGGATAATACCATTTAATTCACAAAATTCCTTGAGAGACTTGTCACTGTATTCACCTCCCCTATCGGATCTTAACCTTTTGATCCTTTTGTCTAATTGGTTTTCTACTTCTGCTTTGTATTTCCTAAACATGCTACTAGCTTCATCTTTCGTTTTCAGAAGATATATTTTCGTGTATCTAGAGAAATCATCAACAAAAGATATATAATAGTTTTTGCCACCTTTGCTAGTAGTGTTTTTGAAATCAGCTAGATCAGAGTGAATTAACTCAAGTAATTCAGTACATCTAGTTGTAACAGGCTTAAATGGTTTTTTAGCAAATTTTGCCTCTACACATACTGAGCATCTACTATCAATGGGTGATTCTAATACATTAAGAAGATGCAGTTTTTTAAGCCTTTTAATAGATGCAATGTTCACATGACCTAGTCTACCATGCCATACATCAATAGATTCAACAATATAGGCAGAACGAGATGTACTTTCATTCATTTCGGCAAGAATAGAGACAGTGTTTAACACAAACAGACCATCGGCTAAGTACCCCTTACCCACAAAGTTACCATTTTTAGTGATGACAACCTTGTCAGCTTCAAAGACAATCTTAAGTCCTGCCCTGTTCAACAAACTTCCAGATACCAGATTCCTACGCAATGAAGGAACATACAATACATCATTCAAAGATAATGTTTTCCCAGAAGTAAGTTTTAAGAGAACCTTCCCTTTTCCAAGTACCCCAGCAGTGGTCGAGTTCCCCATATATACGCATTCGCCGTCAACAGCGTCATGGAACTCGTGGAACAAGCTTCGATTTGAGCAGAAGTGTCTCGAAGCACCAGTGTCAAGAATCCAGTCTGACTTATTCTCCACCAGGTTAGCCTCCACCACTACCGCATCAATGATATCGTCTGCTTCAACCACGTTGGCTTGTGCACCATCAGGCCTCCGGTCTGGTTTCCCTTTCCTCTGGTTGCACTGATAGGATTTGTGCCCAGGTTTGCCGCAGACATAACATATCAGCTTGGACTTCTCTTTCTCTATTTTCCCGCTAGGAGACTTGAATGGATGGTTCTTCTTCTGCGAGGATTTGTCTTTATTTTTGTTTTTGAACCTGTCTTTAGATGCAGCAGAAGATTCAACTAAGTTAGCATTAACTGAATTCAAAGACTTAGATTCCAACTTATCCTTTTGCCTGTTGGCTTCTTCAGTTCGCATGTGGCTGATCAGTTCTTGTAACGTCAGGTCCTTCTTCTTGTGCTTTAGATGATTGCGGTAGTCGCTCCATGAAGAAGGGAATTTTTCCAGCAAGACATTTGCCTGGAGAATCTCGCACATCTTCATACCTTCTGTCAGAATGTTTGCCACTAGGTTCTCGTATTCGTGGACCTGGTCCATTACTGGTTTGTCGTCCGTTATTTGGAACCGCATCCACTTTCCGACCACGTACTTTTTCCTTCCTGCATCATCGCCACCATATCTGGATTCCAGAGTGTCCCAGATAACTTTAGCTGACTTCTGAACAACGAACAGGTCAAACAGCGAGTCGTTCATGTGGTTCAAAAGATAACCCCGAACTGCCTTGTTGTCCTTCTCGAACTTTTCTGGATCAATATCATAACTGGCCTTTGTTTTTTGAGGGACAGTCTGTACTTCCTTCGAACTGTGTGGATCAGGCTGAACTTCTTTAGATTTTTCAAGGTCTACGACCGGTGCTTCTGATTTCTCCACATAGTTGGTGGTTAGGATGTAGTCGACCTCTAGCTGTTCGAAGAAGATGAGCAGCTTCTGAGACCAGCGACGATAGTTAGAACCATCTAGAGGTTCTAGTTTGGATAGATCCGGAACATGCTTCTTGGTCTTGATGGACATTTTCAAATTGCTTTCAACTTGTAAACCGAAAGTGAAAAACACAGTTGTTGTGTCGTGGTGTAAACCACTGCCTTGAAAGCAATTTCGGCACGACCACGGTGCTAAATCGTTTATACCGGTTGCTCCCCAAGGTTAACACAACACCCTCCTCGTTCGTGCACTCGAGAGAGAAGGATTGGAATCAAGAACTAACTTTGCTCAGGATTGGAGGAAGAGAAGAGGGAATGGAAGAATGGAAAAGCTGATGAATGGAACTCTCCTCAAAGCTTCTTTTATAGCAGAAGGATTGGCATAACTACAGGTCCAAGGAGCATGCTGTGAGCGCCACGTGTCTGCAACGCCTCAACGAACGGAAACGGAAGCCACGTTCCACGCCTGACGAACGGTCTGCACGCCTCAACGAACGACTGCATTTATAAACGAGGGAGAGTCCCTTATATAATGTAGCATTATTGCCGCCCATTCCATCCTTTTTTAAAAAAATTATTTATTGATTTATGTTTTATTTATTTATTTATCTTTTTTTTCTATATTTGTGCTTAACTTTACTTTATTTCTTTTCTTCTATTTATTCTTCTCAAACCTTTTATTGTTGATTTTTTTTTTCATATTTTATTCTTTGTATTAAATTGATACATGTTTGTTATTTATTGTTATCATTTGATATTATTTTTTTTATAAAAAAATAAATATCTGACGACAGAATCTAGAAATAATTTGGGAGTCCGATTTTCTAGTTTTTCCGAGGTGAGGAGTCGATTCTTTGAGAGCCTGAGACCGATTCTAATATGCTTTTTAAACGGTTAAGATCATTGTCCAAATATATGAGAGTTTAAATTCTAAACAATTTGTATACAAAATGTTTAAAAAAGAATGCATTCTTGAAAAACACTTAAACTAAAAGGTATTCCAAACAGATTCTAAAACTGTCAAAGTGTTCCATGAGAAATTTAAAATGAACTAAGGAGTACTTTTTTTTTTTTTAGTTTAACTACTTTGGAAGTGGAGTGATTCAAACTCGTGACTTATTAGTCGAGGGTATAGATCAACAATTATTGTTTACCTTGACAATTAAATACATTTTAATTAATCTATATAATTAATAAAAATGAACTAAGGGATATTTTCTATAAATGTAATAAAATGAACTTTTGAGATATTTTCTATATAATTTAATGTCATCCACTGAATATGATGGGTACAGTAGTTTATAAACTGAAATGCAGAAGCAACTGTTAAATTCATATGCAGAGGGATGGACCAGCAAATTATCAACAAAGTCATATAAGCTCCTTAATAATGAAGAAAATACAAAGCCATCTAATTGTGATAAATATCAATCAAAATTTATCCACAACTTTGACAATCCCATGTTCTCTCAGGGGACCATATCAACCCAAGCTAATAAAATTAAATGAAACCAATGCATGTATATATGTACACAACAATCAATCAATAAACGACATCGAAGGGAGAAACTTATTGTGCTAATTTTAACATATCTAAAAGAACTTATCAGAATCCATGTATTTTTTTTTTTTTTTTTTAATGTAGGGTTGAAATTTTGAATCTATGATCTCTTAATCGATAATGCCATGTTTTATGTCAGTTGAGCTACGCTCATGTTGATTGTATTTTATCTATTTATTATCAATAATATATATAGTATATGGAAAAAAGACACCAGGAGAGAAACTTTCAATGCTAATTTTTTTCTTTTTCAAAATTGAGTACCAATTATTTTATCCTTTTATTTTTAATATTAAATGTTAAATTAAATGAAATACGTAGAATTAAGTTTGCTTAATTGTAAAATATTTGGAGTCCCTCAATTTTCACCTTCCTGTAAGAAGGTTTCTACTGCAAGTCTGATCAAAACTTTTCGCATTTTTCCATCAATTAAACATTTATACTAGGAAAAAAAAATCATTTTCCACCATAAACTTAGCCAGTTATATCAATTTTAACCCTAAACTTTTAATTTCATCAAATTGAATCTCAAATTTGTATAAGTATTACAATATAGACTTTCGATTAACTTTCCATTTGAATCACGGTTAAAGCATGTGATAGACTATGCCCTTTTTTTCTAATTCACATTGCAGCTAAGTTGATTTCCTGTAAGAAACTTGTTGGAGAAATTTTTTATTCAAACACTCCAACTGATTATTCTCATCATTGTTATTAGCCAAAAAAGAAAAAGAAAAAAAAAAACTCAAAGAAAAATCCAACAAAGATGGAAAAAAAAAAACCAAAATGGCTTTGCTCTTCCTACACTTACATGTTCTTCTAAATTAGTAGAAAAAATAGAAGAAAAAAAAACCCCACAAAATTCTTAGCAACGATAAAAACCAGCAAACATTATAAGAAAAGAAAAAAAAAAAAAAACTCTTCAAAATTGTTTTTCTTTCTTAATCTTAAATAGAGACACACTAAAAAAATCGTCAAAGTTTTCAACAACAAGAAGAAAAAAAACCAACTAAAATGAAAAGAGAAAAAAAAAAATCCCAAAATTATTTTCCTATCATATAGTGGCATGTTTTTCTAAGTAACTAATAAAAGCAACAAAACCTAAAAACACAATGAGAAGAAAGAAAATGAGAGGAAACTTATGTACAACTTCTCAACAGCAAATAAATAGTCTCTAATAAATTTCTCATTAAAAATCAACTAAAGTGCAACGTGATTTTTTTTTTTTTTTAAATGGAAATAGTCAATCACGTGCTTTGACGGTGATTCAAGTGGAAAGTTAACAGAAAGCCTATATTGTAACACTTTTGTAAATTTGGGTTCAATTTGATGAAATCGAAAGTTTAGAATTAAAATTGATATACAACTTACTAAGTTTATGGTCATAATTGATTTTTTTGCCTTTAATAAGGATTAAAAAAATCCAATTGGGTTTGATTGGTTCTCTCTCAAAAACTCCTAAAAGCTCCTATTTTGCATCAAAACATAAAAAAATTGAAATGGGCTAGCTCATAAACTTATTCTAAACTCTGTGGAACTTGAACCAATCAGCAATCTCTAGATAAAGCTCAAAGGCTAAAGGTAATCATTGAATAGAAAACCAAATCCATTGTTGAAGCCAATCATTATCACACTAAAATATCTCAAAGCACCAATATCAAGAACAGAAACCACACACAACAAAAAAAACCAAAAAATAAAATAAAAATAGCACCTGCAGTACGTAGCAGTGCAAGTTGCAAGCAACAGCCCAAAAGGGGAAGAGGGGCGGCGAAACGAGAGAGAGAGAACGGCGCGAAGAGGGGCGGTGACGGGCTGAGCTTCACGGTGGTGGCAGGCTGAGCGTTGGTCGACGACAGCGCGATACTCCGATGGGGACACAGCGACGGCGTGAGGCGGATTTGCGGGCAGAACGGAGAGAGAGAGAGGGAGACGAACTGGAGAACGACGGAGAGAGAGAGCGTGCGAGAAGGCGGGGCGGCGCGACGGACTGATGACGGCGGTGGGACTGGGCGGCTAAAGGCTGGAAATTGGGGGGGTCTTCGGCTAAAGAAAAACACGGGAGCTTCCTGCATGAGAGTTGAAGGAGGAGAGAGATTTTTTTTTTCTTTAATAGAATAAAAATCTCTTTTCTTTTCTTTAAATAAACTTGGCAAGTCATTTAAAATGTAGAAGTAAATTGGGATAAAACTTGATATTTTTTAAATGTAAAGTAAATTATTATAGTTCTCGACATTTTAAAAGTGTCAAGTATTTTGTGGCATGCAACAAAATTCGAAAAATTCAGCTAAACTCCGTGTTTTTACATTTTTCTTGACGTTTTTTTGGTTAAAAATGCAAATTCTTGACATTTTTTTTTAGAAAATGTCAACTAATATAAAATTTGAAGTGTCAAGTAATGCAGTTTTTCTTGTAGTGTACATCTTTTAATATAGGGGTTAGTTTGGGTGAGTTTGTGGGATGTGTGAAGTGTGTTTTATCGAGTTTTTGATATTTAAGTGAGTTTCAATAAGTTGGGTTTTTTTCTTTTTTTTGGTGAGTTTGTGAAATTTGAAATTTGTTTGAGCAAATTAGGAATGTGGTTGGCTTTTAAAAGTTAATTTAGGTGAGATGGTAAGTTTTGATGTGTGTTGGGATGAGTTTTGGAGTGAGTTGGACACATTTGAGCATATTTGTGTTTGAAGTGTGTTTAGATGAGATGTTTGTGAGATTTGAAATGTGTTTTTGGATGAATTTGAGCACTTTTTATGCTGTGTTTGGCATTTAGAATTAGAAAGAAATGATTTTAAATTCCTTGAATTTAAAAAATGGAAATGATTTCAAATTCTTGATTTTTGTTGGGAATTAGAGAGTGCAACCAAAGTCCACATTGGCTAGACAAGGGGATGATCATGGGTTTATAAGAGAGGGACTAGTATGGCCTTTTGGGGTGAACCAAAAGCAAAGCCATGAGGGCTTATGCCCAAAGTGGACAATATTATACCATTGTGGAGATATGTGTCGTGTCCGACAGTCCCTTACAATTTTGTTTGGAACCCAATGAATTTAAATAGAATTCAAATGAAGGTAAATTACAAATTCTTGTTTGGATGTTTAGAAAAAATGAAAAGAAAAAAAAACTATTTTACCATTATACCCTTAGAATTATACATAAATTAAAAAGGAAAAGAAGTAAC
Source organism: Luffa acutangula (assembly GCA_036850905.1). Classification (NCBI taxonomy): domain Eukaryota; kingdom Viridiplantae; phylum Streptophyta; class Magnoliopsida; order Cucurbitales; family Cucurbitaceae; genus Luffa; species Luffa acutangula. The sequence continues at coordinate 48,303,230 of CM072090.1, forward strand.
AATCTTATTTATTTATTTTGTTTCAAATGTAAACATAAAATTGACATTTTAGCTTCTTTCCTTTTCATATATTTTTATTATATATTTATATTTAAAATAACAAAAAGAGAAAAAGTAAAACCCTTACAACCCCATCTTTCTTTTCCCACATTTGCTTTCTCCCTCTTCCATGGCTGCTACACCAATATCATCTCCATCTTTTTTTCCTCTTATCTCTCTTGCTCCCCAAATGACAACACCAACCTCAGTCTCCAAAATTTTCTACTATCCATGGTCGATATGCTCCCAATTTTTTTCTTCTCTCTTATCCTTCTCATTATGTTGTATTCAATCGTCGGCCACATACCCCATCTTCTGCTAGATCCCTCCATTAATTGAATTAATTGAAATTTGTTGGAACCAATTTTTCTTTTTCCTTTTTTCTTCGTGCCAAATCCGACCTATTTAGGATCAAAACAAGATTTCAAATCATTTTGGATTTCAAATTCTAGTTTTTTAGTTCATTACAAACACCGGAAATGATTTCAAATCCATTATGATTTGAAATCCTTCCAAATCCTAAGGTTCCAAACACACGGTTAAACCACTTAGACACAAGTTACTTTTTAGCTAGTTATATGTTTAGACATGTGTCAAACTTCATTTCAGCCTCCAAAGACATTTCAAACACTTTTTAGGCCACTTTGGGGATAAAACCTAAAGGTCAAAGAGCACCTAGAAATTCACTTAAATCTTTTTTAAAAAAAAAAATCTTGTAGTGGTTTTAATACATTATTTTCCCTTCCAAAACTCTTGTGATTAATTGTAGTTTATTAATAGATAGTTATATCCAACTACTTTTGGGCAAACAAATAAATGGTAGTAAATACAAGGTGGTTGGATCAACCACTACTTTTAAAGGAAATAAATATTAGTGCTTAGGCATGTCGTGTTCTAATTCAAACCATATATAGTTTATTTCACGTGTTTTTTTTATAGCAACTTGGAAGAGCTCTATAAGTAGATAATATGAAGTCTCAACTCAACTATACAATCCCTACAAATCTATTGGAATCTTCAAAAGAGCCAAAGGAGATGAAGAAGCCCTCAATGAAGTGGGCTAAGTTAGATAATAATCACGTTGTTCCTACTTCTTATCTTCTCCTTATCCACATGCTTTGCATTTTTGCACCATTCCATTTCAATTGGAATGCTTTTTGGTTTGCTTTTGCATTAGCTGTGATTACAGGTATGACGATTACCGTCTCGTATCACAGAAACCTTTCACACAAAAGCTTCACACTTCCTAAATGGCTTGAGTATTTGCTTGCTTATTGTGCCGCTCATGCATCTCAGGTTTGATATTTCGATCCTTATTCTTAAATTAAGATGGAACAAAAACAGGGATTATTAGTGGTTTAAATACTATTTCAGTCTCTATACTTTTGGTTTTGGTTCATTTTGGTCTCTTTACTTTCACAAAATGTCCATTTTAGTCCCCGTACTTTCAAAATGTTTCATTTTGGTTCCTGTACTTTGGGATTTGGCTCGTTTTGGGTCCATTCATTTTCAATTTGTTCTTATTTTTTCAATCCATAATTTTAGCATGACACTTTAAGTACTAAATTTATTAAAATGTAATGATAAATTTGAGTAGTATATAAAAGTTACACTTAAATCTTGTATAAAATTTAGCATGAATAAAAACGTAATGGTTTTTGCCTTAAAAAAAAAACCTAATAGTTTTTTAAAAGTATATAAACTAAAATTAACATTTTGATAGTACATGAACCAAAATGAACTACATTCCAAAGTATAGTGACTAAAATGAATCAAAGTCAAAAGTACTACGACCAAAATAGTATTTAAACCATAAATAAAAAGTTACTCTCCATTTTACTAGGAATGACGGTAAAGATAGTTGTAAATCGTATCATTTAGATAAAATAATACAAAAATGAAATCTAAAATAAAATATTTTCAATTATAGCAAAATATACCGAGCATGTAAATTAGTAATTAAAAGTAATCAATATGTAGGTTAATTAAGGATTGCTACTCATTATAAATAATCAATATTTAAGTTAATCGACAATAATCACAATATCACATAAAATAGCCAATAAGGGTGTAGCTCAATTAGCATAGAGTTGTATATTCGATCAAGAGATTAGAGGGTTCAGATATATATATACCATACATAAATATATATACAAGTCTGAGAGAAATATTCACATGATTTTCTCATTATTGAAATAACAGCTGATAAGTATATATACAGTTACTAACCAGGGAATTAACTCAACTACAAATAACAACACAACTAACTAAGATAAGAATATCAACCCTGGTTAATATAATCTAATGATGAGAAAAAACTATAGATCGCTTCTAGACATGTTTCACAATTCTTTTAATTTCTAAATATTCGTGTTTTGAAATAATTGGTTTATTTTATTTTATTTTTAGGGGGATCCAATCGGTTGGGTGAGCATCCATAGGTATCATCATCGATATATAGATACTGAAAGAGATCCACACAGTTCTATTGAAGGATTTTGGTTTAGTTATTTAACATGGCTACTTGATTTAAATGCTTTGAATAAAAAGGTTCAATCCGAACATGTTAGTGATTTTCGAGAGACAAAAAAAGACAGGGTATTCTTCCAACATGAAAATCAGGATAATGTCGACGACTTGAAGAGTCAACTCTTCTATAGGCTGATGAATGAAACTTACCTTCTTCATCCAATTGCTCTAGCAGTCTTGTTGTATGCCATCGGAGGAATTCCTTTTGTCCTATGGGGATTGGTAAACAAAATCACTCCTTTTTTCTTTCCTTTTTCACCATTAAAATGTCATTTTTTTTTATTATAATTATATATATGTGTGTGTATATATATATATATATAACACATAAAATATTTATGATATGAAATAATAGAAAATTTTTTTTATGTTGAAAATTATATTCTTACACCCTCCTATAGTAAATTATGTAATTTCTTAAAGCTGATTAAGTTTGACTTTTGTTATTTCTTTTATAATAGAAAATTTGTTTTATGTTGATTTTCAAAAAAAAAAAAAAAAAAATTGTTTTATGTTGAAAATTATATTCTTAGACCCTCGTATAGTAAATTATGTGAGATTTCTTAAAGCTAACTAAGCTTGACTTTTGTTATTTCTTTTATAATTTTAAACATTAGTTGTTATAAATATGATAATATGGAAATTTTGAAGGGATAGGTAAATCTTCTAAAATGTTAGGTAAACAAGTGTCTTCTTATATATGAAAGTAATTAAAAAAAAAAGTAACTATAAACTAACCAATACGTTCTTTTTTATATGTATTATCATTATAATACTTATTTTCATTATGTTATAAATGAAATTAATTAATATTCTGATAATCAATCTAAACATAGTTTAACTGATTAAAGCATATGTTCTAACTAACGTCGTTCGAATCTTCCACTCCCACATAGTGATTAAGTATTATTGTTATTGTTTCTATCAATATTTTACTTTCTAAAATTGTTTATTTTTGTTCTTAAATCATTTGTAGTGTATGCGGACCGTTGTGATATTGCATATAACCTTTTTGGTAAATGGGATATGCCATAGGTGGGGGAAGCGACAATGGAATAGTAATGATTTGTCAAAGAATAATTGGTAATATGCTCTTTTCTTTTGATCTTAACCATTTGAAAGTAAAAAGGATGATTTATATGGGGTTTAAATTTTATTTTGTTCCTAAACTTTGATATTTGTTTTATTTGTATGTTCCTAAATTTTTCAAATGTTATATATATTTCAATTCTTAAAGTTTTCAAATATTTTAATTCCATTCATTTGAATAAGAGTCCATTTTGAATACTTTTTTGAATACGTTTTAGTTTAAATGTTTTTCAAGAATACATTTTTTAAAATATTTTGAATAAAAATTGTTTAGAACTTAAATACTCATATGTTTGGTTACATTATTTCTTCGTAAGTGTTTTTATACACAAGTAATATATACTTAAAAACTCTTTTTAAAAAATTTTGCTTTTAAGTATTTTTTTCAAAATTGTTTATTTCTCAATCTCATTTTTTAATAAGTCATTTTTAGTGGTTGTCAAACACTAATTTTTTTAAAAAAATTATTCTTTTTTCCAAATTAAATACTTTGAAGAGTTAAACCAAACACACTCTAAAAGAACCTGAAAAGAAGTGCATACATCAAACCTTTAATAAACAGTTTATTAAAAATTGAAGGGTCCGTTTGGATTACATTTTAATTTAAATATTTTTCAAGAATGCATTTTTTAAATAACATTTTGTATAAAAATTGTTTAGAATTTAAACACTCATATGTTTGGTTACATTTCCTCATAAGTATTTTTATACACAAGTTATTATATGCTTAGAAACTATTTTTAAAAATTTTGGTTTTAAGTGATTCTCTCAAAATGGCTTATTTTTCAATCTCATTTTTTAATAAGTCATTTTCAGTGATTGTCAAACACTAGAAATATTTTCAAAATGATTTCTTTTCAAAATTAAACACTTCAAAAGTTTAACTAAACATACCCGAAGACTATAATAAAATAGTTTGCATGAATAATTTAAAATTGAAATAATACATTTAACGTAAAAGTTTTTCTTTTTAATTCACACCATTTCGGGTGAGGAGATGTAAACCTCTGACCTCTGTTCGAAGATACATGTGTGCTGAATTATGTTGACTTCCACCCTTAGGAATAATTATTGTTTTTTCAAGGTTCATGGGTATACTTACACTTGGAGAAGGATGGCACAATAACCACCATGCATTCGAATATTCAGCAAAGTTTGGTCTTGAATGGTGGCAGATTGACTTTGGTTGGTATCTTATAAGGTTTTTTGAAGCTATTGGACTAGCGAGGGATGTGAAATTGCCTTCTCAAGCACACAAGCAAAAGCTGGCTCTCAAAATTAATTAAGAGATCTCATAATAATTTACGATACATTGAGAATAATAAAAGTACCTTAAACGAAAAAGAAGTCAGAGGTTCAAATCATCTACCCACGTATTGTAAAAAAATTAAAAAAAGAGAAGAGTGAAAATATTTAGAAAATGTGTAGTGATTCCTGTATAAAATGATTGATATATGCCAGATGGTGTAATCCTTTTTTTTTTTTTATTGAAAGATGGTGTAATCTAAGTCTATTTACTTTTAGAGAAAGTAAAAAAAAAAAAAAAAAATACTCTATGTATTTGAATTTGAGCCCTCGACAAAATTAAAATATTAGAGATAAAATTGAAACTTAATAAAAAAAAAAACATTAGATTGGGGATTCCACCTCCCATAAATCCTTTAATTCTCTATCGATATTTACACGAAAATTACTGGTAAAGTGTTTCTTGAGACAAATTAAAAAAAGTTGGAGGACGAAATTAAATTAAAATTGTCAAAAGGTTAAAAAGAGAAATTTGAAATGAACTAAGGACAATTTTTTTTTTTTTTTTTGAGTTCACCTACTTTGAAAGTGGGATCGATTCAAACTTCTTACCTCTTAGTCGAGCGTCATGTCAATTATTGTAGAGCTATGTTCACTTAGATAATTAAATACATTTTAATTAATCTATATAATCTATATAATTCATAAAAATGAACTAAGGATTCGTTTGGTGTAAGGTTTTGGGGATGGGAATGAGCAATGGTTTCTGATAGGCCCTTGTTTGTTTCAAGGTTCATGTGGTGAGTCCCTAGGAATAAAGCATTCTCAGACATCATTTATGTCCATAGACAAGGATTTTCTATGTTCTTGCAAAAATATGGGTTTTCTCTTTGTCCATCCCTTCTTTTTATTTTTATATTCAATTTTATTTTGAATATAGTTAATTAATTAACTAATGGATACTAAATTAAAAAATAATATAATAAATTATTTAATTAAATTAAATAAATAATAATTTGTCAAGAATTTCAAGTTTTTATTAAACAAATACTTAGTCCAAGTTTATTAAAGAGAGGCAACTACATATTTACTAAATTATAATTAATTAGTTAACATTATCGAAAATATATTTAATTATTGAATTAAAAAGATAGTAAATTAATTAATATATTTATCAGAAAAATGCATTTTCTATTAAACATTATCGAAAATATATTTATGATATATTTCAAGGTGGGATCCTCAACAGAACCCGGTAAAATGATACGTAAATTTCTCTACAACAATTATGGCTTTTCCAACACAAAAATTCATCAGAAAAAATAAATCCAAAAAACCATCTCCCGACGAAAAATTTTCATCATTGGTTTCATCGACAATAGACCATTGATATAAAACCCTTTGTTGCGATGCAAAAAATTTGTGTCGGTAGAAATAGGTTTTACGATGCTAATGAAAAGCATGGGCGATCCTACCTTTGTCCACCCTTTGCAGGTGCAGAATTGCTTCAAAGGACATTTAAAAGTAAAACTATTACCACATCACCACACAACAAATATTGCTTTCCAAGAATATGTTTGGTTTAATTTTTTAAGTGTTTAATTTTGAAAAAAAAAATCATTTTGAAACAAATTATAGCGTTTGACCACCACTAAAAATGACTTATTGAAAAACGAGATTGAAAAATAAATCATTTTGAGAGAAATACTTGAAACCAAATTTCTTAAAAAAAGTTTTTAAGTATATAATGACTTGTGTAAAAAACGCTTACGAAGAAATGTAACCAAACATATGATTATTTAAATTCTAAACAATTTTTATACAAAACGTTTAAAAGAAAATGCATTTTTTGAAAAACACTTGAATTAAAAGGTATTTCAAACGGGTCGAAGATTGAAAAGAAAAAAAAAATGGTACAAAAGACCAAAGGCTAAATAGAAGCCAAAGCTTTCACATCATGTTACTGAGAAATGAGAAAAAATAGAATCGATCAAGAAGTTAAGTTGCAGCATTACTCTTACCACTCCACCGTCGCTCGATCAATTTCCTCCAGAGGAGGAGGGGATGACGGAGGTGGGAGCGGCGGAGGGGGTAGTGGCAGTAGAGAGAGGAAAAAGACGACGACAACGACAACAAGATGGTATTAGAAGGGAAAAGAAAGACAGAGGAAGAAAGAAGGGAAGTTTAAGGGGGTTTTTTGTTCTTAAAAGTTTGAGTTCTAGCTTCTATATTTGTTGTTGTGACAATAGTGAGGTTTTTGATTGCTATGTATATTGTGATTTTCTTTAGTAAATGTTGTTTGGGTGGGAGGAAATGGTAAGTTCTTGTGTCAATTATGATTTAGAAACCGATTTAGGTGAATGTTAATGTTGTTCATTAATTTAGTGTTACAGTTTGTTGGATTGTATGGCTATCATGATAGACATTCAAACAGAGAGTTAGTTTCGATGAGTTTTGACACGTTTTTTTGAAGGGTTGGATTGGATAAGTTTGTTGGATTTGAAGTTTGATTGGATGAGTTAGGCACATCTTTTAATTTAAAGGTTAGTTTGGGTGAGTTTGTGGGATGTGTGAAGTGTGTTTGACTGAGTTTTTTATATTTGGAAGTAAGCTTCAATGAGTTGGTTTTTTTTTTATTTGGACGAGTTTGTGAAATTTGAAGTGTGTTTGGGTAAGTTTATGGGATGTGAACTAATTAAATTTGAGTGAATTGGGCAGTTATGACCTTTGAAGCGTATTTGGGTGTGAGAGTTTGAGTTTTAAAATTTGTTTGGGCAAATTAGGAATGTGTTTGACTTTTAAAGGCTAATTTAGATGAGATTGTAAGTTTTGATGTGTGTTTTGGTGAATTTTGGGATGAGTAAGATACATTTGAGCATATTTGTACAGTTTGAAGTGTATTTAGATGAGATTCGAGAGTGTGTTTCAATGTGTTTGAGCACTTTTAAGATATTTAGGCACAAGTTACTTTTTAGCTAGTTATATGTTTTAGGCACACATTAAACTTCATTTCAACCTCCAAAGACATTTCAACACTTATCAGCCACTTTGTAGGTTTCGAGGGATGCAACTATAAACTTTGGGGCTAAAAAACTAACTCGAAATGACTATAAGGTCATTTTTTACTTAGTTTTTGGCATCTTAATTTGACGCTTTTAAGGTCAAAGAGCACCTAGAAACACTTTCATTTTTTAAAAAAATCTTTGTGCATTTTTCTTACCCTTGGTTTATGTTTAAACTTCTATATATTGTTGCTATTTTTTCTTTTGAGGTTCTTATTTGTGCAATTTTGAAGGTTGCTTTAATAAAAATACGGATGGATACGAAAATGTAAGGGTTTGTTAGGTAGGCAATTTAGATTCTATTTTATGTTTTCAGATTCACTGAATTTAGTGAATTTGTGTTTGGCAGATGTGTTTTTTGAAAACTGTTTTCGGATTCTGTGATCCAAATAGTGAAAATTCTGAAAAACAACTTTTTTATGTTTTTAGTGTATCCAGATTTTGAATTTGGAATTTTTAAATGTAGAATTAAATTAAAAAAGATAAAAACTTTAATAAATACAGTATTTCACGTTATAAACTCAATTTATTTTTGTGAAATTAAAATTTGTATAATATAATGTATTATGAATTATAGGATATTGTAAAATAATAATTATAAAAAATTTATAGCACATAACAAGTTTTTAAATTAATTAATAATAGTTTATATTCAACTTAATATTTAGTGGATAACTACAAATAGTTTATAGTTTATAAACATATTATCAAACACACATTTTGAACAATTGTTTAAATTAGGATCCAATTTCTGAATCTGCTACCAAACATATATCTGAAAACATGAAATACAACTCTATTTTCATTGAATCTCTTGTTTTCAAATTTATGTTTTCAGATCACCAACCAAACAGGCCTTAAGCCTTTTAGATTAATTGTTTTCTTAATCTTTCTTATTCTCTTTTTGTTCGAGACTTGAATGTGTATTGGATGATTTTTTTTTTTTTTTTTTTTGTTAGAATATTGCATTTCACAATATTTTCTTTTATGATATTCATTTTTGTGTTAAGATGGTACCATTGATAACATTTACGTTCTAATAATGAACTTTCAGGTATTATAGAAATTAAAAATAAAAAAACTTATACATTGTGTCAACATATGTAGGATCTCCCAACGCGTTCGAAAAATAATACTTTAACGAGATTTTCGCCGGCATTTAGACTTTTTTTGATGGCCTTGTGCCGGCAAGAAAGTTTGGGATGAGTTTTTGCATTCTCTCAAAAATCTTGTAGTGATAATGCATTCTCTCCCAAAACTCACGCGATTAATTGTAGTTAATACATAGTTTGTTCCAACTACTCTTGTTCAAACAAATAAATGCTACTTTTAACATGATAAATTGTAGTAAATACATGGTAGTTGGATCAACCACTACTTTTAAACGAAATAAATCACCTTACACAATTGAACAGTGACAAAAAACAATAGCAAATTCCAAACAAAACGTAGAATCTATCAATGATAGACTTGATAGAAATAGAAAGAAGGAAAAAAACGGACTGGATGGACTGGGTAATCATGTAAGATGGACTTTTTAGTAATTTAGATGGGCTGAAGGTTAAATTTTGCTATTTTTGCAAATACTATAATATGTTGCTATTTTTGTTATTATTTTAGTTGGATTTGCTATCTGTGCAAGCAGCCCATAAATATATAGTACTTAGCTTGACGTGTTCTAATTCAAACCATAGATAGTTTATTTCACGTACCTTTAGTATGGGAACTTGGAAGAGCCCTATAAATAGATAATATGAAGTCTCAACTCAACTACACAATCCCTACAAATCTATTGGAATCTTCAAAAGAGCTAAAGGAGATGAAGAAGCGTTCAATGAAGTGGGCTAAGTTAGATAATAATCATGTTATTCCTACTTCTTATCTTCTCCTTATCCACATGCTTTGCATTTTTGCACCATTCCATTTCAATTGGATTGCTTTTTGGTTTGCTTTTGCATTAGCTGTGGTTACAGGTATGACGATTACGGTCTCGTATCACAGAAACCTTTCACACAAAAGCTTCACACTCCCTAAATGGCTTGAGTATTTGCTTGCTTATTGTGCCGTTCATGCATTTCAGGTTTGATATTTCGATCCTTATTCTTAAATTAAGATGGAAGAAAAACAGAGATTATTAGTGGTTTAATACTATTTCGGTTCCTATACTTTTGGTTTTGGTTCATTTTGGTCATTAACTTTCAAAATGTTCATTTTAATCCGTACTTTCAAAATATTCATTTTGGTTCGTGTACTTTGGGATTTGGTTCGTTTTGGTCCATTCATTTTCAATTTATTCTTATTTTTTCAATCCATAATTTTAACATGACACTTTAATTACTAAATTTATTAAAATGTAATGATAAATTTGGAGTAAAGAGTTTCCATTGTGTATAAAAAGTTACGCTTAAATCTTGTATAAAATTTAGCATGACTAAAAATGTAATGCTTTTTTAAAATACAGAGACTAAAATGAACATTTTGAAAGTATATGAACCAAAATAAACTAAATTCCAAAGTACAATGACTAAAATGAACCAAAATCAAAAGTACCGCGACCAAAATAGTATTTAAACCATAAATAAAAATTCCTCGCCATTTTACTAGGAATGACGGTAAAGATAGTTGTAAATTTCTCTCTAAAAAAAAAAAAATCGTATCATTTAGATAAAATGATACAAAAATGAAATCTAAAATAAAATATTTTCAATTATAGCAAAATATATTGAGCATGTAAATTAGTAATTAAAAGTAATCAATATGTTCTTCTAAAAAAAAAAAGTAATCAATATGTAGGTTAATTAAGAATTGCATTATAAATAATCAATATTTAAATCAACAGTAATCACAATATCACATTGAAACCAACAAGATCAATCTTAAGACATAAAGTATATTCGACCAAGAGGTCAAAGGATTCAAATCCTCCACCCTACATGTTGATATATATACATATATACAAACATAAAATAAAGAAAAACATAGTGATTTATGTCATTAAGTTAATAATTTTTTTCACCATCAATTTTTATTTTCAGCCACCTAATCTAGGGTTTTTTTCCTTTTCAAATAGTCGAGGTTGATTAAAACTGAATTGAATTATTTTTAGTTTTTGGTTTTTCAAAATCATTCTAATTTTCTTTCCATTGTTTTTATGTTGTTAATAAAGTCTTTTAATTCTTAATCAAATTCCAAAAATAATACCATAATTTTAAAAACTATTCCTTTTTAATTTTTCGAACTTGACTTAGTTTTTAAAAACATGGATCTTTTCATTTTTTTGTCCTTTTTTTCTTTTCCTTTCTATTTTTTTTAAATGAAATAACCTTTTTTTCTTTTATTAAAAAAAAAAAAAAGTAGTTACATTTTTTTAATGTTTTAAACGGATTGAATATTATATTACAACTTATTCTCTCTTTTTTTTAAGAAATTGAAATTTCATGAAGTATTAATTATTTTGATTTTTTTTTATTTTTTAATTTGATATTACTTGCCGTTTATATATATATATAATCAAAGAAATTAGAAAAAAATAATTAATACTTAATTAAATTTCAATTTCTTTAAGAAAAGAAAATAAATTGTAATACAATATTCAATCTGTTTAAAATATTAAACAAAAAATGTAATTATCTGTTTGATTTAGAAAGAAAAAAAATGGAATTGGTAAAAAAAAATTGTCTTCAAAATTTTTGAAAAATTTCTTGGTCGATTTCCTGACCAAGATTTCTTTGTTGTCCTGACCACGAAATTTCGGTCGGGAAATGATGAATCCCGGTCGGGATTCATGTTTTTTTTTCAGATTTTCGAAAAAAAGTTTGTTATACAAAGTCCTTGCTATCTAAACCATGTAATACATACCTATTTAAAAAATGTTGACAATATGAAGATTTTGATGTGGATCCACCCGTGTTTTGACAATTTCCTTTGGAATATTGTGGGTCAAAAACTATATATGTTAAAATTTTTTAAATTAGTTTTAAAATGTTGTTAGGTGAAATTAGTTGGTTGGTTGAAATTTAAATCTTATTAATGAAGATCAAAGAAGGACAAAAAAGACTTTTGACACTGTGGATCCCACAAAAAAGTAGCAAACTTTGTAGAGAATGGGTCAAAAAACAAGTTTTAAAAAAGTAGGTTAATTTTGAAAATCCAAAACCTATTTAAGTCAAAATTGACAATTACCCAATTTAAAGGTGACAGGCCATATACTAGAGCATTCCCTCCAACGAGAAAAAACTATAGATCCTTCCAAACATGCTTCACAATTCTTTCAATTTCTAAATATTCGTGTTTTGAAATAATTGTTTTATTTTATTTTATTTTTAGGGTGATCCAATCGGTTGGGTGAGCATCCATAGATATCATCATCGATATATAGATACTGAAAGAGATCCACACAGTCCTATTGGAGGATTTTGGTTTAGTTATATAACATGGCTATTTGACTTAAATACGTTGAATGAAAAAGTTCAATCCGACCATGTTAGAGATCTTCAAGAGACAAAAAAAGACACTGGAATATTCCAACATGAAAATCAGGATAATGTCGACGACTTGAAGAGTCAACTCTTCTATAGGCTGATGAATAAAACTTACATTCTTCATCCAATTGCTCTAGCAGTCTTGTCGTATGTCATCGGAGGAGTTCCTTTTATCCTATGGGGATTGGTAAACAAAATCACTCCTTTTTTCTTTTCCTTTTCACCATTAAAATGTCACTGTTTTTATTATAATTATATATGTGTTTTTTTTTTTTTTTTTGAGAAATTATAATTATATATACGTGTATATATATAATACATAAAATGTATATGATATGAAATAATAGAAAATTTGTTTTATATTGAAAATTATATTAATCTTAGACCCTCGTATAGTAAATTATGTGATTTCTTAAAGCTTAAGTTTTCTTTTATAATTTTAAACATTAGTTGTTATAAATATGATAATATGGAAATTTTGATAGGATAGGTAAATCTTCTGAAATGTTGGTAAACAAGTGTCTTCTTATATATGAAAGTAATAATAAACGTTTTTTTAAAAAAATAAATAAATAATAACTATAAACTAACTTATACGTTTTTTTTTTTTTTTTTGTTATATGTATTATTATTATAATACTTTTTTTTCCTTCTCAAAAAATATAATTACAATTAATTAATATTCTGATGTTCAATCTAAACATAGTTTAACTGATTAAAACATATGTCCTGACTAAGGTAGTTCGAAACTTCCACTCCCACGGAGTGATCAAGTATTATTGTTATTGTTTCTATCAATATTTTACTTTCTAAAATTGTTTATTTTTGTTCTTAAATCATTTGTAGTGTGTGCGAGCGGTTGTGGTCTTACATATAACCTTTTTGGTAAATGCGATATGCCATAGATGGGGGAAGCGACAATGGAATAGTAATGATTTGTCAAAGAATAATTGGTAATATGCTCTTTCTTTTGATCTCAACCATTTGAAAGTAGGGGCAGTTGCATAGATGACAAATTGGACCAAATTAATAGCAAATATAGCACAGTTTCAAACTAATTGCAAATATAGCAAAATTAATTCTACAAGACCAAAAAGCTGTTGTCGAATTATATCTGTGTCTATCACTGATATATTATGATTATTCAAAGTATATCAGAGTTTTATCGCTGATAGACTTCGATTAATCAAAGTCTACCCGTGATAGCCAGTGATAGATTTTGATTAACCAGAGTTTATCAGCGATAGACACTGATAGACTCTGAATAATTGGAGTCTATCAGTAGACTGATAGATCCTGATTAATCAGAGTCTATCGTTGATAAACTCTGATAATCGAAGTCTATCAGATAGACTCCGATAGATTTTGCTATATTTGTAATTTTTTTACATGGTGCTATATTTGCTATTAATTTGGTCTAATTTGCCACCTACTGCAATTTTCCTTGAAAGTAAAGGATGATTTATATGGGGTTTAAATTTTATTGTGTTCCTAAACTTTGATATTTGTTTTATTTTTATCTTCCTAAATTTTTCAAATGTTATATATATTTTAACTTCTAAAGTTTCAAGATATTTTATTTTAGTTAATTTGAATAAGGCTCCGTTTGGAATATCTTTCCGTTTAAATGTTTTTCAAGAATGCATATTTTTTTAATATTTTTTTTAATATTTTGAATAAAAATTGTTTAGAACTTAAACATTCATATGTTTGGTTACATTATATTATTTCCTCGTAAGTGTTTTTATAAACAAGTAATATACTTGAAAACTCTTTTTAAAAAATTTTGCTTTCAAGTGTTTCTTTCAAAATTTGTTTATTTCTCAATCTCATTCGTTAATAAGTCATTTTTAGTAGTTACCAAACACTAATTTTTTTAAAAAAATTATTCTTTTTCCAAATTAAACACTTTGAAAAGTTAAACCAAAATACACTCTAAAAAAACCTGAAAAGAAGTGTGTACATCAAACCTTTAATAAACAGTTTATTAAAAATTGAAGACTATAATAAAATAGTTTGCATGAATAATTTAAAATTGAAATAATACATTTAACGTAAAAGTTTTTTTCTTTTTCATTCACACCATTTCGGGTGATGAGATGTAAACCTCTGACCTCTGATCGAAGATACATGTGTGCTGAATTATGTTGACTTCCACCCTTAGGAATAATTATTGTTTTTTCAAGGTTCATGGGTATACTTACACTTGGAGAAGGATGGCACAATAACCACCATGCATTCGAATATTCAGCAAAGTTTGGTCTTGAATGGTGGCAGATTGACTTTGGTTGGTATCTTATAAGGTTTTTTGAAGCTATTGGACTAGCGAGGGATGTGAAATTGCCTTCTCAAGCACACAAGCAAAAGCTGGCTCTCAAAATTAATTAAGAGAGATCTCAGGATCATTTACGATATATCGAGAATAATAATTTATAGTATTGTCCATGCATTTTAAGAGTGTGAAAATTTGTCAACGTGAGCATAGTTCAAATTTTTATAAAACAAAAAGTACTTTAAACGAAAGAAGTCAGAGGTTTAAATCCTCTAAAAAGAAAATGAGTGAAAATAATATTTAAAGAATGTGTAGTGATTACTATATAAAGTGATTGATATATGCAAGATGGTGTAATCTCTCCTTTCTTTTTATGAATAATCTTATTATAGTATGAATTTTATGTGTCTTTTTCATTCATTTATACAATTTTTTTCAACTAATTCTGTGATGTAACAATTGAAATATTAAGGCCCCGTTTGATAACCATTTGGTTTTTTGTTTTTTGTTTTTGAAAATTAGGCTTGTTTTCCTTAAATTTTCTCACCATGGTTTTCATTTTTGTTAAAGACACACTTAAATTCCTAACCAAATTCTAAAAACAAAAACAAGTTTTTGGAAACTACTTTTTTTAGTTTTCAAAAATTGGCTTGGTTTTTGAAAACATGGGAAGAAGATAGGTGAAAAAACAAAGAAACTTAGAGTTGGAAGTGGTGTTTATAAGCTTAAAAACCAAAAACCAAAAACAAAAAATCAAATGGTCATCAAACGGGGCCTAAAAGAATGGTAATATGTGAATTAGTAGGAGAAATTGCACAAATCATCCCTATATGGTTGTTATAACTATATTTCTAAAATTTCTCCTAAACTTTTTGGACTCTAAGACCCGTTTGGTAACGTTCTCGTTTCTTGTTTCTTGTTTCTAATTTTATTAAGAAATCTAAGCACTTAATAACTATGTATGTTTCTTGTTTCTCATTTTTTAGAAACACTCCCAAAATTTGTTTATAACTTTTGGGAACAACTAAAACTAGTTTCTCCTTTTTTGTTCTTGTTTCCAATTTTTTCCAAACATAAATCAGAATATATGTTTATTATTATTGAATGTATAGGTGTTAGGGTCATGAAATTCTATTTTTCGTTATTAAAAATGAAGAAACGGAAACAAGAAATGAGAACGTTATCAAACACGGACCCTAAGTGTTCTGCTTATGCATGCCAACATCACAAATCTCGTAAATCATCAAATATCAATGACGTCATTTAATGGAACTAGATATTATTCTTGAGTGTTTGATCTCCACAATCTTATAAATCAGAATAATCTATAGGGTCGGCTTGTGCCTCTTAGCTAAACCTTGTGCTAGAGAATTCACCCATGATAATGTCCCATACTCCTAAGCTAACATTGGTGAGTTCTTTTTCCCATAAACTCTCCAGGCCAACTTGTGAGCTAGGGATGAACATGTGTGCATCT
This sequence comes from Luffa acutangula, assembly GCA_036850905.1. NCBI lineage: Eukaryota > Viridiplantae > Streptophyta > Magnoliopsida > Cucurbitales > Cucurbitaceae > Luffa > Luffa acutangula. Next base: position 48,319,424 of record CM072090.1, read on the forward strand.
TTAATCGGTTTGATACTGTCGCTAATTGTAATTTGACCATTCTATTTTCATTAATTGGAATCGGTACTTTTTATTCAGTTTGACCATTCTATTTATGCATGAGCTTCGAGTCGATGATGCAGTGCATTGATTCTACCTCGACCTACCTTTAAGAAACAATGTCTTCTCAATTGTCTCGATGCTCCTCCACCACTACCAAGACATTTTTGGGTTCTTTCTAGTTAGGTTAGCATTGAGGCTCCAACTTTGTATGTTAGTCCTTTTAAGTTGGTCAACTCAACCTAAAATTACCAAAGTTACCCCACCACGACTAAGTCGTTGTTGAAATTCCTTAATCACTCCACCACAACCAAGACCTTTATAAGATTTTCCTAGTGAGATCAAATGAATCTTTCAAATTTCACAAATTTCAACCAAAAAATTTCGTTCTAATATCATATTTTTTAAAGCTTCACAAATTTTGTACTTGTTATATGTTTTATATTTCACTAAATTTACATGGAAAATTTCCTTGACAATTATTATTTTCAAATGAAAGAATATCGTAGGGTCAAATTTACAACATTTATTTAATTTTAAGGTAAAGGTTGCAACGCTCAATTTGATATAATTAAAGTACTTTAGGGTAAAAATTGATATATCCCACCAAATTTAAGGTAAATTCTAATACTTTCCCAAAATTACTGTTCACAACCTTTTCTTTTGTTTCTTTCAGCACAATGTATAAAATTTTAAATTTTTTAAAGTGCAATATACTTGTGTGAATATTTTGTTGCTGAGGGCATTGGCTATGTAAATACCCATTTTATTCTTTTGCTAAATAGTGGCCTTTCTTAGATTGGGCTTTCTTTTTCCTGCATAATATTTTGAAATCTATATAAACTTTAAGCCCAAAGATCCCAGCTCATTGGTTTAAAATCATTTAGAATAATAGAAAAATACGAAATCAGACAAAGTGATAGTGACCAACTTGTTTGAAAATATTAACAGAAATCTTTTCAAAAAAAAAAATAACAGAGAAAAGAAAAAAAAAATATGCCAAAAAGAAAAACTAAAAAATGTGTTATTAAATACATCTTTGTACAAAAAGGAAAAAATAAATAAATAAAAACCTTAGCCTAAAATCATTTTCCTATCCCTTTTAAGATCCAAGTTCACATAATAGAGTCTATACTCTCAAAGATCCATGTCTTCGTCAAAGTGAGCTTAGCTCAGCGGTTTCCTCAACCATGAGGTCAGAGGTTCATATTCCTCCACCCTTAAATGTTGATGTATTAAAAAAAAAAAAAATCCATGCCCTCAAAGCAATAGGATAAATTCTATAAATACTCTTCTTTTTGGATATTTCTAATAGTTGACAATTTTCTCCAAAAATTTTCCACTTCCCAAAGAAAGTCAAGAATTTCTCAGGTATATTTCATTCATATCACTTTTGCATCTCTCAATTATTCAGTAAATCGCCAAATTAAGCATAGTACAGCGGAAATTGGCATATATTTCTGAATAAGAGGTCAGAGGTTCGAATCTCTCATCTCCAATTGTTGTAAACTCAAAAAAAAAAAAAAAAAATATTTAGTAAATCAAGTCGGAGTGTACTATTATTAATAATCTTCTTACATTTTTTTTTTTTGAAAGATGTTACATCTTAAATCTTATATTATTTCATTCAATAATTAATCATTAAAAGGAAAAAAAAAAATCTTTATGAGAGAGATACCATTTAACAACTTTTGATTAGATATAAAGGCAAAATTGTTCATATACATAAAAACAAAAACCTAATACTATTATTTTATTCAAAAATGTGTTAAAGTCTATAATCCTTTTAAAGTTAAGGCCATTTTGTCAAATCATTTTTAAAATTTATAAAAAGGAAAAAAAAAAGTAAATCTTTGTTTTTATGAATGAAAAATCAAATATTTTTATTATAAAAAAAAAAAAAAAAAAAAAAAAAAAAAAAAAAAAAAAACTTTGTTTCATAGGGGAAATGGCTAATGATTACCTATAGTTTCACTTCTTTTTAGAAATAGCATTTTTTTTATGACCTATCAAAACTTTTTTTTTTTTAAAAAAAAAAAAAGAACATAATATGAAAAAGACAAAATGGCCTCAAAATTCAACTTGGAATCACTTTTTAAGGTATAAAAATTAAAAAGTCAAAATAATGTTGTGAATTATGATCAATTTGCACTCAACTTGACTGTCTACAACACTCTTCCTCCAAGTGAGAGTTGAAAAAAGATAATTACTAGAGGCATAGAGGCAGACATAGTTCTAACAAAATCTTTTCACAATCTATTTTAGAACTATTTTATTCTTAGAAAACTATATTTATTTATAAATAATATGTTTTTTTAAAAAGAAATATTCTTTAATCCAACCAAATAGTTATATATGTGATTTTTGTGGCTCATTAAAAAATTTGGAGTAAATATATAATATATGAGAGAGAAAGAGAGAATGTAAGGGACACAGTGGTGATCTGTTAGCAATTATGAATGTCTATAAATCGAAATTATTACATTCTAATTCATTTCAAAGAAAGATTCAAATTACTACAAACTTTATGCCACTTGAGCACTCATATTGGTCATGTAACCAAAATAGTTATTTTTTGAAGTTAAAGACTAAAATATACCTCTTGAAAATTCAATAACCAAAATCATTATTTTTTAAAGTATTGAAATTTTTAAAAATTTTTAAAGGTGTAGAGCTTTAAAAAATTTAGAGACTAAAATGAAATAAACTCAAAAGTTTAAAAACTAAAATGAGATTTTGATAAATTCGAAGTTATTATTAAAATTAAAATTATATTAAGATTTAAATGAATTTTTTCTTTTAAAAAAATAATCTTTTTTACTTTTTTTCCAGAAAAAAAAAATCTTTTTGACTAAGGTAGTTAGACTCAACTTGACTTACTCCTCCAAAAAAAAAAAAAAACAATAATAATAACTTGACTCACGAACATTAAATTAGTTTGAATTATATAGAAATAAATAGGTAAGAAAAATGTTCAATACTACGTGCTATAATAACTATTATCATTAATTGTTGGCCACATTAGCATCATTTAAAAATAGCCTAAGATGCAACAATGTTAAAATAATTATTATAACATAGATGAAAAAGAGTAGATATCATAAGAGTGTCAAAAATTTTCATCAATAATTGAAATCAAATGTTTAATTGATTTTAATCATATTACGAACTATTAGCACAGTCCATAATAAATGCAATTCTAAGGGAAGCATTTATTATGGGTTCATTTCAGGTTCTTTCCAGAATAATTAGACAACATTCCCATGTTGGTTTCATCATAAATCCAATGCATAAAATTCCTCCCAACATCTCATTTTCATAATTTTTTTCTCTCACCTCATAATTTTTTTTTTTTTTCTCACCAATAATTTTGAGGTGATAGATTAAATAAGCAATCTAGAAGAAATTAACGGTTGTCTTATCTATGGAGCAATACTCGAATTAATTTCAATTTCTTAATAATAAGTTTAAGAGTCTTTTAATTGAAAAAGTAAACTTACCTGAATCTTCATCTTTTAGTTTAACCAGGAAGTAAATAAAATTTTGGTATTTTCTTTAGATCTTCTTTACTAATAATGAGTTTGGAAGCTTTTTAAGAAATGTGATTTGAAGTGAAAACACTTCTTTTAAAAGGTTTTTTTAGTTAGTTAATTTTTTTTTTCTTTTTGAAGAAAAAACTGCTCTTAAATTAAAAGAAGATTAGGTACAACTTCTTTTTCCAAAACGGAGAAAAAACCAGTCCTTACACAAAAACTCATCTTGGGTGGTATCCATTATCAAACTCTGAGAAGGATCAAAACTGAAATAGACGAAATCGTCCTTGAAGGCCGTGGCACGCACAATATTATGCGCCAAAAAATTACAGTCCCTAGGGCAGAAAGCGAAGGATTTCACGTAAGCGATCCTCGCTAGCTTCCCAATTTCATCGATAATCTGCGAAATTTCTGAGTTGTATTTGGCTTCCAGATTGAGAATTTTGATGATCTTGGCGGCGTCAGATTCCACCACCATCGGTTGATCGATCAGCTCCGGGTATTCTCTAAACTTCTTTGAGAATTTCTTAATCCCTTCTAGGAGTGTTCTAGCTTCCATCATTTTGGTGTCTTCCTTCTTGTTGATTTTCATGCACCCTGCTCCAATCAAAGAACCTTCGGAGTCACAGATAATTCATCCCACTCCTCTAGAATTGGAAGAGTCGAACCAAACAGCGTTCGTGTTCATCTTCCAATGACCATCGACCGGAGGCTTCCATCACCCATGAGTTAGTTAAAAATATTTTTTTTATCATTTGTAAAAGTCATATGAAACTTATTCTAGATGTGTTTTTTTTTTTTTTTTTGGACACACTCTAAGCATTTAAGAGATTCAAGAACAAGGTGTTAAAAAGTCAACTCTAAGATTTTACTCATAGACCTTTTGGTTTAAAAAAATCAAAAAGCAATTTGTAATTCGTTTCGATTAAAGAGTAGACAAATTTTGTCCATTTACTTTCAATAGAATGGTTGGCCGAAGTCACTAGGATGTCGTGTCGACTCATCCACATTCATTTAGGCTTCTTAAATATAATTAACTTTATTTTTTTAGTCAATAACAAATTTAATTTATTAAAAACCATTATAATTTTTTTAGGACAATTTATTAGAAACAATTAGAGAGATAGTTGATAACTTCATGATAGATACAATTTGACAACATGAAAAATCAATCATGCAAATAGTAGTCTAGATGTCAAGTTGAATAATAACTTGATGCATAGAAGGCACATGACTTTATGCTTGATTATAAACATTTGGAGTTATTTGAGCCAAAAGATATCATTGAAAATTGTACAAAATTTTTAAAACTTCTCCATTCAAACTTGATGCCCAAATTTTTCCAAAACAAATTTCTTTTCCCAAAATCAATTTCTCCTTTGAATTTCAAGACAAATTGATTACCCTGCAAAGAATTATTTCATTTAAGTAAAGAAAAGGAATAAATAAGTTAAAAAAGTATTTATTATTCGAAAAAAACTTGAAGGACTTTTGGGAGCTGTGCATTGTAAAGTGAAAACATAGTTTTCTAATTTTTCTTAATTTTATTTTAAGAATAAGAAGTGTGATTTTTTTATTTTTTTTATTTTTATTTATAAACGAGAAGTATGAATTAAGATCTATTATTAGTATTTTAATAATAATAATAATAATAATAATAATAATAATAAAATATAAAAAAATAGAAATATATATATATATATATATATAACGCTAGTGGATGGGAGAGTATCTTCACAAAGATCTCTTATATAAGTATTTTAATGAAAAGTATTTGATTATAAAACATTTTGTTGTTTGGTTTTAACTTATAATATGTCAAAAGTGTTCTTGATCTAATTAATTTTTTTAGTGATTTGTTAGAATTTAGGATCGAAACATAGTGCTTCAAAAAAAAAATGGAAACATATTGTAATTTGTAAATATAGAATATCCATTTTAATTGGGGCTAAATTATAAAAATACTCATCAACTATGAGGGTTGTTTAAAAAATGTTCCTGAACTTTAAAAAGTTTCAAAATATCCTTGAACTTCAAAAAATGTTTCAAAAACACCCTTGTCGTTAAATTTTGAATGGAAACTGTTAAAGTTTCGGTTTCATTAATTAATTTTATAAATTGGATCAAATCCACAGTCTTATAAACACTTCTTATCACTAGCATGCACAAATTGAGAGGGCAAAAAGAAAAGAATATATATATATATATATATATATATATATATATATATATACTTCAAAGTCTGTTTTCATCTGGTATTGTATTGCACACAACCTTTATAAGTCAAGTTTTGCATTAATTTTCATCGAGGAAGAATTTACGGTGAGAGAAGGAAAAAAAAAAAGAACATTTTTCAATAAAGGTATTTTTTAATTTCTTTGAAAGTTCAAGAGTATTAATGAAACTAAAATTTTAACGGTTTTCATCCAAAATTAACGGGAATAGTATTTTTTAAACATTTAGTTAAAGTTTAGGGATATTTTTTAAACTTTTTAAAGTTCAGGGGCATTTTTTAAACAAAATCCATAGTTCCGGACAATTTTTATAATTTAGCTTTTTAATTGGTGGAAGGGGTGCTAGAAAATGTCAATTCCTAGTAATTTTAAAATATTCTTTTGGGGGTTGTATCTAGATAGACTACCGACTATTGATAATGTTAGTAGGAGGGGAATTGATTTGTGGAATCTTTGTATGTTTTGTAGTCGTCAAGGGGAGTCTGGTCTCCATGTTTTCTAGTTATGTAAATATAAGAGCAATGTGAGTTTGTTTGGTTAGAATCAGTTCCTCTGTGTATTAAACATGCATTTACATTAATTCCTATTTTATTTATTTTATCTTCAATGTACTTATTATTTAAGTAGCATCCCTTTTATGAAAACTTCAAAGTTAATAGACATCATTTTAAACAATATATAATAAACCTATATAAAATTATACCAAAAAGGTAACATATGGTTGATGGTCGATTTTGGCCAGAGAAACTCACCTGACCTTCACGTGCCACCAACGGTAAATTTGTAGATGAGGGGGGAAGACGTGGCCTGCAAGACAGTAAACCTGCACACCGGTGTGGGTGCTCGCCACACCGGCTCCGATGCTTAAGTCAGCAAACAGAACGGTAGAGAGTGGAAAAGTAAGAGCAAGAGGAGAGAGTAGAGAATATAGAATATTGTTTAGGGATAGAATTCCGGTTTTCTTCTTCAGCGGCGAAGAGGGGTATAAATACATGCTCATCCTCCTAGGGTTTTTAGGGATTCGGAGGCGTTTTAGGTCAAACCAGGTGAAATCGGGGCATCCAGAGGCGGTGGGGACCAGACGAGACAGAACGGGCTCGGCCCGCGCGAGCGGGCCGAGCAGGGGGTCGGGCCAAAAACCCGACCCCTTCGGCCTTGGCCCGTCCCGCTTGCCGACTCCGCCTCCTTGGCCCGTATCCCAGCCCGATTTCTCCCCGGTTGTCCTCGTCAGCTCCTCATACATCGGGGTGGTCCAAAATTGCCTATAACACATATAATAATCCACTTGTAAAAATATTCACGTCGAATTATAGGGCGAAGTATTTTTTTTTTTTTTTTTTTTTTTTGAGAAAAATAGAGCGAAGTATCTTATATGCAATGTATAAAAGTTGATTGTATTATATTTACTCTTACTTTCTAAATCTATAAAAAGAAAAATATTTAAAATTCATTTGGCTTAATAACTTATCTATTATCTATTTTTCTCGCGTGGAGTCTACATTATTTATTAATACTAATGATATAACCTAAAATAAATTGACTAAATTATAAAAAAAAATATATATATATATCCCTGAACTATGGAATTTGTTTCAAAAATGTCCTAAAATTTTGAAAAGTTTCAAAAATACCTAAAAATATCTTTGTCGTTAATTTTTAGATGGAAACCGTTAGAATTTACTGTGGGAGGAGGAAAAAATAAAAACATTTTTCAATAAGGATATTTTAATTTATTTTTTTTTTAAGTTCAAGGGTATTTTTAGAACTGAAACTTTAACAGTTTCATCCAAAAATTAACAGCAAGGGTATTTTTTAAACATTTTTCAAAATTCAGAGATATTTTTGAAACTTTTCAAAGTTCAGGGACATTTTTGAAACAAATACCATAGTTCAAGGGTATTTTTTATAATTTAGCCAAATAAATTTACTCAAAATAAGAAAAAAAAATAGCTGTTAAATTAATAATGTGAAGGGAATCCATGCCATTTGTAGGATAATTGTAATGGGTGGCAACATAGAGTAAATAATAGCAAATATAGCAATTTTTAAAAATATTTGCAAATATGACAAAATTTTTAAATTAATTTTTTGAATTAAAAAAAAAAAATCTATCAGTTTCTATCACTGATAGAATAAAGTTTCTATCACTGATATTTCTATCACTTTCTATCACTGATAGAAACTTTTCCTACCACTGATAGAATTTATCTGTGATAGAAAGTTTCTATCACTGATAAAAACTTTTTCTATACCACTGATAGAATCTAGATAGACATTTTAGTAATTTTACTTTTCAGATGGTGAGATTTTACCATTTTTGCAAATATTTCTGCAGGCTGCTACTTTTGCAATTAGTTTGGATCATTTTGCTATTTTTGCAACTGACCCTTTAAAAAAAAAAAAAAAAGAAAAAAAAGAGTAAAAGTCTTCGTAAAGTCAACGGTTTGTGGACCCTGTGGACCCCACCCACTGTCAGTCAGTCACCGACTACCGATGCACAGTGTTCCTCCCTCCTCACCAATGCGCAAGTTAGCAAATGCTACTTTTTTAAAAAAAAAAAAAAGTAATATAAATAAATAGAAAAAGAAAAAAGAAAAAAAGAAAACAAAAGAGGTTTTTTTAAGCGCAGCAGTCAAAACTGAGCTTTGTGCTACGTGTCAATCTTTTAGGACTAAAATTTCCACGTGGCAGGTGTTGATTGGATTGCTTTTACAACGGCTACTCCCTTCATTTCCTCGGGGCCAATGACGTGGGCCCCACTTTTGGCGGGCGTTTCCATAAGATTAAGCGGCGTAGAGAATGGCCGTATTACATAAAATGGCTTCGACGACGACGACATATTTATTAATTATTATTCTCTCATTTTTTTCTTTTCCATATTAATTTCTTTTTGAGAAAAAGAATCAAATATATTTTTAACCAAAATTTTACAGTAACAAATATTTTCTTTTTGGAAACATTTTACAACAACAAATATATTTTGAAGCTTCTCTCAAATCTCATATGAGACATACAATTTTTTTTTCAACAACATGTGGGTGAAGGGATTCGAACTAGATGCCTTCCAATCATTAGTACAAAACTTATGTCAGTTGAGCTAGGCTCATGTTAGCATATGAGGATATACAATTAGAAATTACAACAGTTTAAGAAAGTCGAGATCTTATTATTATCCATCAAAAATTAAAATATTAGGTCAATATCTATATCCAAATTTTAATTTTATGGATGTATGGATAAAAATTAAAGTATCGATATATTTTTCTTAATAATATGTGGGATAAGAGATTTGAAATTTTAACCTTGTCCTTTTTGCTAAAATAAATTATTGATATTGGAAAATATTTATGTAAATCGAAAAAGTTATACAGATTTATTTAAATTACTTTCAAATAAAGTTAAAATCGTGTTATTAGTATTTATGTTTATATTGAGGGTTATAATTGAATTTTTTACGTTTTATAAAACATTGATCCTTTCCATTTACAGATATATTGGTGGATGTATTGACATATTGACAAATACTTTCTACATATATTAAAATCTCGAAGACTATTGGGCAGTATTTAGGACTTCCAGCTCAATCGGGGAAAAACAAAACAATCATGTTTAAAAGGTTAAGAGAGAGGGTGTGGAAGGTGCTCCAAGGGTGGAAAGGAAATATGTTCTCTCTCGGAGGCAAAGAGGTGCTCATTAAAGCTATCGCCCAAGCGATTCCGGTGTATACAATGAATTGTTTCAAGCTTCCTAAGTCCATCTGTAAGGAAATCAATAGAACTTGTGCGAGATTCTGGTGGGGATCGTCGGAGTCCAAAAGGAAGGTTCATTGGTTGAGCTGGAATAAGTTGTGTAGGAGCAAAAGCTTCGGTGGGATGGGTTTTCGAGATATGGAAGCCTTTAACAAAGCTTTGTTGGCAAAGCAATGTTGGAGACTTGTCAAGAGCCCGGAGTCCCTAACGGCTAGAATCCTGAAGGGTAGATACTATCAGGACGGAAACTTCCTAAAAGCTAAAGATGGTAGCAACCCTTCCATCATTTGGAGGAGTTTGTTGTGGGGAAGAGATCTCTTTGAAGAAGGCTATAGGTGGAAAATTGGGGATGGCTCAAGGATCATGTTAGATCAAGACCCTTGGATTAAGTCGAGAAGTGCTAGAATTCCCACCTATGTGAATGATGATTTTAAGAACAAGAGAGTAAATGTTTTGATTGAGGAAGATGGAAGTTGGAAAGAATCGTTAATCAGAGAAGTGTTCACTCCCATGGATGCTGAAGAAATTCTAAATATGCCAAGATGCAAGTCCAAAGCAAAGGATGAAATAATTTGGAATGAGGATCCGAAAGGCCAGTTCACGGTGAAGAGTGCGTACCATCTAGCTACTAATTTAGAAGCTAGAACTGAAGCTTCCTCATCTGATAATCAAGCTACAAGGAACTTATGGAGCTCGATTTGGAAGATAAATTGCATCCCGAGAGCGAAAATTGCAGTTTGGAAGATTATGAAGGATATTATTCCTACAAATTGCAATGTTATAAGAAAAGGAATTAATACTAACAATCGATGTGTTTTTTGCAGGGAGCACGAAGAATCAACGGAGCACTTGATTTGGATATGCAAATTCTCTAAACGGGTTTGGATGGATTTTCTCCCTTATTTACACAATTTCTTTGCTAATTGTAGAAGCTACTGGAGAGCGCTGGATTTTTGGGAAGGGATGTGTAGAAGCTTGAAAGGGGAAGATGCTAAAATCGCTGTGATTATCATATGGAGCCTATGGAACTCGAGAAACAAATGCTTTCACAACAAGCAGAGCCCAGATTTTCAGAGTACCAGAAGATCAATACAAAATTTCATAGAAGAAGAAGAAGAGAGTTCGAAAAAGAACCTGATTCAGATTGAAGGCCCGTCTTCGACAGCGATGGAGAACCAGCTGAGTCACCCCCATTGGTCAGCGCCCGCACCAAACCGCTGGAAACTCAACGTGGACGCCTCCTGGGATGAAAAATCAAAGAAGGGAGGGGTGGGGTGGTTAATTCGTGACTCAGTTGGGTCTCTAATCGGAGTTGGTTGTAAACAGATTGCATGGAGATGGCCGATCAAAGTCTTAGAAGCGAAAGCAATTTCCGAGGGTTTGAAGAGTTACATTCAAGCGTCGGAGTTGGAAAATTTCGAGACCAGACCGGAGATGGAAGTGGAGGCGGATTCTCTCGAGGTGATTCAAGCCGTCAACAAGAGGTTTACGGATCTCTCGGAGTTGTCGCTGGTGGTAGATGAAATTGAAGAGATGGTTCCTGTCGCGAGAGTCGTCTCGTTCGTGAAATGCTCGAGATCGAGCAATGAATTTGCGCACAAGATTGCGCGCGCCGGAGTGATTCACGGAGATTTCTGTTATTTTTTTGGTCACCCTCCCAATTCGGTTTTGAGGGAATTTCAGGGTGCAAGGGATGAGAGTATCCCTTTTTGGCTTAAAGGCTGTTTAGTTGGTGTACCTAACTTTTCTGTTTAATGAAGTTTTTATTTTCAAAAAAAAAAAAAAAAATACTTTCTACATTGTTATTCATTAAGTTGAGCTTAAGTCCATTGCTCTTATATTATTTTTAAAAAAATATATTTAAATATTTTATTTTAGTCTTTTAAAATTTCAAATATTTTACAATCCTAACATTTTTTTTTTTTTAATTTACAATACGTGTGGTGGAAGATTTGAACCACAAACCTCGTAGTTACCGGTATAACTTTATGTCAGTTAACTATGCTCTTGTTGGCATCCTAACATCTTTTTCACTCTATAAAATTTTAGACTTATAATATTAACGGTTGAAAAACTTTAGTTTTCACATTAATGCTAAGGTGCCATCTTGATTTAATTTTTTTTAAAAAAAATATTATGTCGGTCCTATTTGATTATCATTTCATTTTTAGTTTTTGGTGTTTGAAAATTAAGCTAATAAATACTATTTCCACCTAAAAGTTTCTTTGTTTTATTATTTACCTTTCTTCCATGTTTTCAAAAATCGAGTCAAGTTTTGAAAACTAAAAGAAATAGTTTTCACACACATGTTTTTGTTTTTGGAATTTAACTAGAAATTCAAATGTGTCCTTAACAACGATGAAAACCGAACTTTGAGAAAAACAAGCATAATTTTCAAAAATAAAAAACCAAGAACAAAATGGTTACCAAATAGGGTCGTAAAAATTTTGATTTGATTGTAACAATCATATAGTTTAGGAATTATGATTGCATTCATACTTTTGAAGTGATAATTTGTGCATTTTGTAATATTTAAAAATTTAAATGTACCAATTGTATGAGTTTAGAAGAATGATCAATCTAAACGAAAGTTTGAGGGTATAATGGTAGCAATTTCTATAGAGGTCAAAACACATTTAGCCCTTTTTCAGCGCGCACACAGAAAAATAATAATTAAAAAAAAATAGAAAAAAAAACTAGTTTGTAATAATTTAGTCTATGTACTTTCAATTTTATAACAATTTAGTCCATAAACCTTAGTGTAACAATGTAAGTCTCTACTTTGAAAAATTCTAGCAAAATTAAGTGCTAATTTTTATTATGCATGTAACGACATGTTTTTGCAACTTATAAATACATTTGGTCTCTAGTCAGTTTATCAGTCTATATTTGTAAGAACCAACAAGAGTTTAGCTCAATTAACATAAAGTTGCATTGATAACCACGAGATCTGTGGTTTGAATTACTCTTCCCCACATATTGTAAAAAAAAAAAATCTATATTTGCAAGAAATCTCATTTATAGATTAAATTTTTATGACATTGAAAATACAACATTTAAATAGTTACAAACTGAAGTTCTTGACTAACATGAGCATAGTTCAACTAGCATAAAACTTATATTAATGATCAAGAGATCTATGGCTCAAATCCCTATCTCCATTCGGAAGAGGGTTTTTTGGACTCTTCCTCCTCGGAAGAGGGTTTTTTTTGTATGGCAGAAATGCCTCTTCAGTTAGCCTCTCTGATTTTTCTGGAGAGAGACTTGGGTGGTTGATGTTCGGTTGTTGGTTCTTTAATGAAGTTTTATTTCAAAAAAAAAAAAAAAAAAATCCCCATCTCCATTCCCACACCTTGAACGCCCACATGTTGAATTAAATTCATGACGAAATTCATTAACTAAATTGTTACCTCTATAAAAGTTCATAAAACAAATTTATTTTTTTAACCTTATAAATTTGTTTTAAAATCCAAACACATAACTTATTAGATCTAGTTTTAGACATCTATTCATTTTAACGGTTAGGATCAAAATAAGATTTAATTCTATAATTTATAAATTTTGTACGCGAAGGGTAAAAAGTGAGATTATAATTAAGATGTACTTTTGAAAAATAAAAATTAAAAGGCAAAATAATAATCAAACTAATCTAAATGTTTGTGAACTCTTAAAAAAAATCTAAACTAAAAACAATGATAGCTCAATGATAATTGGTATGTATCGAACTTAAATGTTAAGTTCGTGGTATGGTAAGAATTTATCTTTTGGTCCACTACATGATCTTGAACCATGCTCAAATGACATAGAGATAACATTTTACTTTTGAACTTATATATCTTTTTAACAAGGGTGTTAAAAAAATAGACCGAAAATCAATCCGATCGATCGAAACTGATCAAACCAACGTCGATCAGTCGGCTTTTAATATAATTTTTTAATCTAAAACAAGATAAGAAGAGACAATTTAGTCTCCTTCACTTCTTTATTCCCTGTCAAGTTTAGTCGATTTTTGTACTTTCAAGATATTTATTTTAGTTTCTAAGTTGTTTCTAAAATACCAATTTTGTTATTGAATGGTAAACAAAATTATTTTTGGTCCTTGCTTTAATTTTTGTCTAATATGAATATGTACCCAGATGTACATATGAGATCAATAGGTAGGGCAGGGACGGAGATGACTTCGTCTTCACCCTCCTCTGGCCCCTTCCGAAATTTCTTATTAAATTGTTGCATTCCACGTAGGGATTAGATGGAGGCTAAGAGAGTGATCGAGATGGGATGGGTGCCCCTACTCCTAAATTAAGGGTGTGTTTGGTTTAACTTTTCAAGTGTTTAATTTTGAAAAAAATACATTTTGAAAAAATTTGTAGTGTTTGACAACCACTAAAAATGACTTATTAGAAAATGAGATTGAGAAATAAATCATTTGGAGAGAAACACTTAAACCAACTTTTTTAAAAAAAGAGTGTGTAAGTATACAATAAGTTGTGTATAAAAACATTTATGAGGAAATGTAACCAAACACATGAGTGTTTAAATTCTAAACAATTTTTATACAAAATGTTTTTTAAAGAATGCATTCTTGAAAAACATTTAAATTAAAATATAATCCAAACGGACCCTAAAACGGGAAAATTTGTCCCTCATCCTTACCTCATTTGGGGCAAGTCCTCATAAGTCTCGTTCCCAAAGGAAATATTGGGCCTCCCTATAGAGGTACTTTTTTTTTTTTTTTTTTTTTGAGTGTTCCCTATATAAGTACCTTAGCCAACCTATGATTTTAGTTCATAACCCAAAATGAAATAATCTTAAAACATTTTTTTTCAATGGAGACTTGCTCCTAATAGGTGGGGAATCCTCGTTTAGGCAGGGATGGGGAGGGAGTGAGGTGAAACTTTCCCCATGAGATAAATGAAAATGGAAACAGGGAATGTATTCCTCATCTCATTCTCTATTATTTGTCCCGTTTAATTTTTCTATTATTTTATGTTTTTTATATTACATGATTTTATTAAACAGAGTTTTCTTTTTAATGAAATTAACTATTTAAATAAAAGTTTTTCATAAATCATATTTGTATCCCACAATTTTATTTAAGCTTTCCATTTCAAAAAAAAAAACGCTGATATGTATTTAAAATATAATATTTGAAATAATGTCACTACATAATTAATTCTTTGTAATATCATTAATGGTTTTTTTTTTTTGAAAATTAATATCATTAATGGTTTGATTTGAGTTCAATGTGGTTTATGATAATGGAGTTAATAATAATAAAGATGTTAATAAAAATAATTAATCAAACATATTACTTATCTCACTAAAATGTTAGAAGTTTGAATCATCTCTACTCTTTTACTAACTAAAAACAACTTAAATTTTAAATTTGATCTCTACCACCACTTTCGATTTGGTTTTTAAATATTTAGATGTTTCAATTTAATTCTTATGGTTTGAGCTTTAATTTCTTTTAATTTGGTTCCTATATTTGATTAAATTTATTGTCTCTAAATTGTGTTTGTCTATGGGAAAAAGCATATCCATCTCTTGTTAACCAAATAAAAAACATCAACCCCTTACCACATTAAAAATGTGTATGAGTGTAGTAAGTTCAGGTATGATTTTGTGAAGTTTAACTAAAAATGATCAAATTGGCTAACCGGAGCATAACTATTAAGACATATACCAACGACAAAAAATTACGAGGTTCAAATCTCCACTCCATGTGTTGTTGAAACTCAAAACAATAACGATGATAAAATTATTGAAACTTCTAAAAACATTAGACCAAATTGTAACCATGTCCAAATTGAAGCCATTATCTAAGGCGGAGGTCCCAATTTTCTATCAATAATGCTGCAAATCCACCAATTTTGTTTAAAAAATAGAAGAAAAAATAAAAGAGATATTTTTCTTAAGGAGAAAAATATAAAAGAGATTATAGAGAAGAAACATTCCATATAAACATTACTAAAAGTAACAATATTGGGAAGAAGCTAAGCTTTTCAAACTTTATTTTTATTTTTTATTTTTGAATTAAACTTTACTTGGATATAGAGATTTGAATCTCTCTAATTTCAATGTTAATAATATTTATTTATTATAAAAGATATTATATCAAATTTAGGGTGTGTTTGGTTTAGCTTTTCAAGTGTTTAATTTTGAAAAAAAAATTAGTGTTTGGAAACCATTAAAAATGATTTGTTAGAAAATGAGATTGATAAATAAAACATTTTGAGAGAAACACTTGAAACCAACTTTTCTAAAAGAGTCTTTAAGCATATTATAATAACCTGGGTATAAAAACACTACAAGGAAATGCAACCAAATATATGACTGTTTAAATTCTAAACAATTTTTATACAAAATGTTTTTTAAAAAATGCATTCTTGAAAAACATTTAAATTAAAATGTATTCCAAACGAACCCTTAATACTTACTATTAAAGACAAAATCTGGACAGGCAGAACTCAATTAACCTTCACGTGCTACTAACGGTAAATTTGTTTGAAGGAGGAAGATGTGACCTGCAAGATAGTAAAACCTACACACCGGTGTGGTGCTTGCCACACTACCTCCGATGCTTTAGTCAGCAACCAGAACGATGGGAAGCAAAAGAGTGAGAGCAAGAGGAGAATCAGAGAATAAAAGTTCGGGATCCTTTCTTCAATGACGAAGAATGGTTTAAATACTTGTTCCTGCTCTAAGGTTTTTAGACATTCAAAGACGATTCAGATTGAACCAAGTGGAATCGGGGCGGCTGGGGGCACCAGGAACGGAGGCGGAAAAGCTCTGCCTGCGCGTCTGACCATATGGGTCGGGACAAGGCCCGATCCCTCCGGCCATAGCCCGACCCTCTAGCATGTTCTCCCTCTGGGGTCGGTTTCCTGGTTGTCTCCTTTGGTTGGTATCGCGCTGTCCTTCTCAACTTCTTGCATATCGGAGTGATCCGAAATTACCTATAACACTTACAATTTTGTATTTTACACACCCATTGAAAAATTCACTTAGATTCCTTTTTAGTTCAACACTGGCACGATGAGGATCAAACCATCGATGCTTAAAATGGTAATCACGGTCTTAATTACAATAAAAATAAAAAATATAATATTTTAAAATTATTAAAAAAATAAATTAAAATCAAATAAATCAAATTGAATTTTACACCACCATTAAATAAATTTTAAAATTAAAATTAAATAATTAAAAAAAAAAAAAAAAAAGTAGAGAGAGTAGTACAGTAACATGGTGGAAATGGTGGGACCCACCTGCAAATCTGTGACAGAGACGGCAGTTTCATTTCTCTGCTTCTTGTTTCCTCCTCTGCCCTGCCATCTGCTTCTCTCCATTTTAATCTTTTCTTTAAAAAAAATCCCTTTTTTCCTTCTTCTCTCTCAATTTCTCCAGTTCTTCACAGTTTGAATCAATCCCCGTCTCTGATAAATTCTTCAACTCTTCCTCTTTCTCTCACTTCCCACTTCTTTTCTCTCTCTACAAATCATCTTTCCAAAAAGAAAACCCAAAAACAAAAAAAAAAAATAAAGACGACGGATGGATGATGTGCGCTTTTTATTCTTTTGGGTCTCTCAAAATTCGCTTCAGTTTACACTTTTTTAAATCATGGCAGAAGAATCTAGGGTTCCCTCTCTCTGTTTTCCGATCCCAATTTGCCCAAACTCTCCCTCTTCTTCTACTTCTTCTTCTTGATCGCCTCTTTCTCTTCCAGTTTTTCGCCCCCATTATGCTCAATTTCAGCTAGCTCCTTCAGATTTCGTGATTTCGCCCTTTTGGGGCTCTCTCTTTTCGAGCATGGACGAGGTTGAAGAAGCTAATCGAGATGCTGTTGAGAGCTGCCACAGAGTTTTGAATCTGTTGACTGTGGCGTCGCCTCAAGATAACTCGAAGCTCAGGAGTTGTTTGATGGCGGAAACTGGACAGGCTGTGTTTAAGTTTAGGAAGGTTTTGTGTCTTCTTGATTCTTCTGGGTTGGGTCATGCAAGGGTCAGGAAGAAGAAGGTCAAGAGCTTTCAGTTTAATTCCTCTTCCCCTTTTCCTCTTCCCCACTCCATGTTTTTAGAAACTTTTTCCCCTAATTGCAGAATGGACCTTCTCCAGGGGAGGAATTTGCAGATGGGTCCTCTTTCTTTGGGGAGCCCATCTTTGGAATTGAGCTCAAATGGCAAAAGTTGTTCAATCCAACAACAACAACAACAACAACCACCTCAATCTGTTGGTCATTATCATCATCACTTCCTTCAGAACAGGGTGTTGTTGAATAGTAATCCTAATGTTAATCCTAATGCTTCACAGCCTGAAATGGTGTATCTTAGGAGCAATAGTGGCATTAACTTGAATTTTGATAGCTCTAGCTGCACACAACACACAATGTCATCCACTAGGTCTTTCATTTCTTCATTGAGCATTGATGGGAGTGTGGCTAACTTGGATGGGAGTGCCTTTCATTTGATCGGGGCGCCCCGGTCTTCCGATCAGAATTCGCACCATAAGAGGAAGTGCAGTGGGAGAGGGGAAGATGGGAGCGTTAAATGTGGAAGTACTGGGAGATGTCACTGCTCTAAGAAGAGGTTGGGAAGCTGTGGTTTTGTTTTGTGATGTTTTTTCGATATCGAAATGGGGATGGTTTGATATGTATTTCTGATTCAATTTTGATGGTGTACTTGCAGGAAACATAGAGTGAAGCGGTCGATCAAGGTGCCTGCAATTAGTAACAAGCTTGCAGATATCCCTCCTGATGATTATTCATGGAGGAAATATGGCCAGAAGCCAATCAAGGGTTCTCCTCACCCAAGGTATACGAATATCCTTTCACTCCTTTTCTGTTTATCATGTTGATGTTGCTTATTCCATATAGAAGTGATATCGGTTTTCACAATGTTATCCGAAAGATGTCGATTGTATTCACTTGGTTGCCAATACGATGAGCTGATCAATTACGTGAATGGATGGGTTGTCTTGTTTTCTGTTTTTCAGGGGGGAGGGGGGGTAGGTGTATAATTGCATCAATGGAATATTTCTAGGCTTACTTTTGGCATTACTTTGTGATTGAAAGATTCCTTGTCTAGTAATCTAATCAGGATATTTGATAGCTTGCTTGATTTGTTTGCTCGTGTTCTCGGAATAAGTACACCATTGAATTCTTCATCGAGGTGGGGGAGTACATTTCGTGTCGTTTATAACTGAGTAGGAATTAATGTTGTTGATATGTCTAGTTGCATTGTGTACTGTATGCATTCTGCAAGTGCAAATTGCTCTGAGGGGTACATCCCATTATGCAAAATATTTAAACATGGCTATTGAAACTTCAACCTGAAATTCGGAGCCCTATTGATGAAGTTAGTAAGAGTGATGAGAGTTCCACGAATTCTCCATGACTTTTTTTTGTCATATATACTTCATTCTTTCGTGTCGATCTTAATTTACTTTCAAATATTTGCAGGGGATACTATAAGTGCAGCAGCATGAGAGGTTGTCCAGCGAGAAAGCATGTCGAGAGGTGTCTCGAGGAACCTTCAATGCTCATTGTTACATATGAAGGTGAACACAACCATCCCAGAATACCTTCTCAATCTGCAAATACTTGAACCCCATGAAGACAGACAATTACCCAAATGGGATTCGAAAATCTCTGCCCAATGTAGCGAAACTGCGACGAGCGTCTCGAGTGTTGCTGTACATATGGAATACTTTTGAAGCAGCTTTGTAGCTTTTTTGAGAGGTGGGTTTCCTTGCAAAAAGCCTCTTTTTAATCAATTTGGCAAGAAGTCAGAATTTAGAAAAAGCCTGGTGGGATAGACTGAAGAGAATTATGTGGATTAGGAGGGTGTGAATGTAAAATCTTGAAAACCTTCATCCTTCTCTGCAATTAGTGCTTCAAAACAGCTTTGTTATTCTAAATGAATGGAGAAGTCCTAATTTGGAAATTCAGGTTTTTTTGTATCAAATTTTTGTTCCTGAGTTTTGGTCCTTGGACTTTCAAATATGCTGATTTAGTCCTTGAGTTCTGCTTAAAAAAGTTGCCTTGATTCTTATGATCAATTTTTATTTACTGTTAATTAGGGAGGGATCTGTCCCATGCTCTTTTTCTTCTTCTTCTTCTTCTTCACTTACCTATCACACCAAGTGTTTGAAACTAAATGTCAAAATATTTGATACCATCTTAATAGAAAATTAGAACTAATGCAGTTTTGAAAACAAAGTTGGAGGCACCATCCAACATTTGTTGGGAGAATTGCAAAAACCCACCCTAAATTATTTAGGTTGTTATAATTTCGCTAACTTTATTGATGGTTGGATTTAATTGCAAAAAATTTATAAGTACAAAGGGAAAATTATCGGAGTGATTAATTTTTCTTAATGAGATCACGGTGGTGGTGGGAGTGGAGATTCAAATCTCTAGTTTTTTCGTCAAAGATATAATGTCTTAGCTAGTTGAGTTGTACTCAGGTTGACAATGAAGGAAATTTATCATTCTGTTCAAATTAAGGAGTTAAGGTTATGGGTAGTCAGTGCATTTTTTTTTTCAAATTGCAACTAAGAGGATGATAACGATTGAAATAAACAACAATTTAGAAGTTCAATGGTACGATTGGATTAACTTCTATAGTTTTTTTTTTTATATTTTTTATTTTTTATATCCGTGAGTGTCCGAGCTAGCTTATGCCCACCTCGACTAATCTCACAGAACAATCGTCTGACCCTACTACACTTGGTTGCCAAGGAAACTCGTAGGATATTAAATCGTAGGTAGGTGGTCACCATGGATTGAACCAATTCCTTCTAAGTCCTTTATTTTTTCGCATTAACTTCTATAGTTTACATGTGATTTTGGCATTATACTCCTCGAAAACATAGATACCAAAACAAAATAAGAGGATTGAAAACCAACATGTGCATAGTTGAATTATAGTATTTATACCCTCCTCTAACAAGTCATAAGTTCAAATTTCCCGCTCTACATGCGGGATGTAAAATTCAAACTCCATTTTTGTTTTTACCAATGTCAAGAGTTGGTTGGGTCAACACTCATAATTTGAAGTCAAACATTAAAAAAAAAAAAAAGATGGGAGAATGATTTTTGAGTAGAAAAAGAAAGGTGAATGAGTGAGTGAGTGAGAGAGTTGAGATGGGAAAAGCCCAACCTCCAATACCTAACAACATTGATACATCATCATAAGCTTCTTTTGATTAATTTCCATGTTTGGTTATAAGCATTGGATGAACAGTGTTTGGTTGGTGATGTGTTGTTTGGAAC
Source organism: Luffa acutangula (assembly GCA_036850905.1). NCBI lineage: Eukaryota > Viridiplantae > Streptophyta > Magnoliopsida > Cucurbitales > Cucurbitaceae > Luffa > Luffa acutangula. The sequence goes on from CM072090.1 coordinate 48,340,251, forward strand.
ATATATATATATTTATAAAATTTAGAAAAGGGAATTAAATGAAAGTGAAGTTGGTTTGCTTTGTGTATTTATATTTGTATGAAGGCAGGCATGTGAGAGTTGAAAAGGGACCAATATGAATATGGGCAGAAGTGAAGGCTTTTATTACAAACAAGTTATGATATTATTCTCTGCTTCTTTTCATTTTGTACTCTTACTGTTTATGGGTCCAACACCAAATGTTTTTATTCTACCCTACAAAACTAAGGAATCTAAATCACAATGCTACATTTTCTGCTTTTCCCCTTTTCAATTTCATTGGTTGGGAAACTTCAACTAAGTTCAGATAATAAATGCCTTTTTGGTATTTACTACACATTCAATTTCTCATCTTGTGTTTTCGGATTCACCAATTTAGTAAAATCTTGTTTAATTGTATTTGATTTCTATGACTTGGAAAGTGAAAATTTTTAAGACCTATTTGAATGGTTGTTCGGTATAGTATAGAATATTTGGTTTTACTTTTATCCATGTGTTTCTTTGTTTTGTTATTTACTTTCTAAAAAGGTGTTCAAAATCCAAATGAAGTTTTGAAAATTAAAAAAAAAAAATTAGTGTTTCCTATTTTTTTTTTTTTTTTAATCCCAATCAAAAACTTCTCTTTGTTTTTTCTTGTTCCTACGGAACTAAGGTCGAAAAGATTGAGAAAAATCAGTCATTCATAGCCACTAATGAAGGATTCCTTGAAAAGTGTAGCAAACATGGAAAGATTGAAGTTGAGGAAGAGAAGACAAATTTGAGTGGTGCTCCGAATGATGAGAGTTAGTATTGATCTCTTTCCATGAGAATTTGATTGTTTTAGCTATGATAATTATTTGACCATAATTTTAGTCTAGTTTCTATGTTATTTTTATTCTTTTTTTAGTTCAACAACATTTTGGGGTGAGGTTTCGAATCTCTGACCTCTTGATTGAGGATATATGTCAATTTCTGTTGAGCTATGCTCACTTTGACTAGTTCCTGCGTTTTTTAAAATTTTATTATTGTTTTCATCATGTGATTAAAGGTTTACTACAATCATCTACTTTTATTTAGAACTAATAAAGAAAATTTGATGTAATAAGTTGGGACTACATTTTCAAACTAAGTCATAGTAGTTCAATGATTATGGTTGGTCACATTCTAAAATAGGCTTAATTCCAAGTCTTGTCTAAAATTTTAAATCAAAATGATGTTTCAAAATTTGACCCAAATTTATGATTTTTACCCAATATGACCCTATGTCATTATAATGAAAATGTTAGGTTAGAGAGTTTTTTTTTTTTTTTTTTTTACTACATTTTAAAATAATTGGAGTGAGATTTTTTTTAAGCGTACAGATCAAGTTTTAATGTAATGATAAGTGAACAAGAGTGTTATTCTTTAGATTGGTTTTCTAGCTCACTTGAGTATACCAAATATATAATTACTCACCTTAATTAATTTCGAGAATTGAATCTTAGAATAAAGGAGTGCAAATGAAGAAACAAACACAATAAGAAAATTTATGGAAAGGAAATCTTAGGAAATTAAATCTATGAACCAATTAATTGAATTATCAATTTTATAAGTGAAGAATTCTCAACTCTCTCAACTGCATTAATGAGGAAAGTAGTTGTATAGGTTCTCTTTTGCATGAATGAAGTTGATTCTTTCAATAAAATTAAAATTAAAATTAAAAAGAAAGAAAGAAGAAGAAGAAAAAAACCCCTTAAATCTCAACTCTCAACTCCTCTTTGAGCCCTGGTTAATTCTCATTTGATAATCAAGATAAACCAATATTTGTATCTAGTTTCACTAGAGGTTTTAGGGTCCGTTTGTAATACATTTTAATTTAAATGTTTTTCAAGAATGCATTTTTTAAAAAACATTTTATATAAAAATTGTTTAGAATTTAAACACTCATATATTTGGTTGCATTTTCTCATAGCACTACAAGAAATAAACGATTTAGCGACGAAAACACAGCGTCGAAAATAAAAAAGTCGCAATCTTGCGTCGAAAACATAATATAGTCGCAGTTTTTTCGTCGAAAATTAACATTTCGACGCAACTTGCGACGAAAGAATTCATTTCGACGCAAGCTTGCGACGAAAATATTCATTTCGACGCAAGCTTGCGACGAAAATATTCATTTCGACGCAACCTTGCGACGAAAATGACAATTTCGACGCAAATGTTGAGGGAATGGGCGCGAACGAAAATTTCATTAGGCGCCCAACGGATTGAAGTGAGCGACGAAAATAGGTATTTAGTCGCAAGCGAGCGTCGAAATGGACTTTTGCGTCGCAAGGCTTTGAAAGGACAACATCTCGTGCAGGGAGCCGGTCAAATCAAGTCTGCGTCGAAACCACCATGTTCGTCGCACGGTTGCATCGAAAATCAGATTTTCGTCGCAACGTTTGCGTCGAAAATCAGATTTTAGTCGCAACGTTTGCGTCGAAAATCATATTTTAGTTGCAACGTTTGCGTCGAAAATCATATTTTAGTCGCAACGTTTGCGTCGAAAATCATATTTTCGTCGCAACGTTTGCGTCGAAAATCACATTTTCGTCGCAAACGTTTTAAAAGAAAACAGAACCCTTCGTTTTCGCCAAGCAACCTCTGTTCCCTTCGAGTTCTTTCTTTCTTCTCTCTTCCAACCGAGAGTGCTGGGATGTGGCAGTTGTGTTTTTCATCTTCTTCCTTGGAGTTCTTTCTTCTTCTCTCTTCCAACTGAGAGTGTTAGGATCGTTTGGACGGATTGAAACCGCTATAGTCGTCGGAGAGCGCCGAAAAACGCCATAGTCGCCGTGGTAACTTCTCTCCCTAAACCCTAAACCCTAAACCCTAAACCCTAAACCCTAAACGCCAATGTTTATTTCTTACACTTTGAGATTATTGAACATTGTTTAAGTTTTAATTAAAGTTATTGTGAAATTTAAGCATAGTATGTGATCTATATCAAATTAGACCCATTGAATTAAGTATGTACAATCCCTCGAGGCTAACCTTCAAAAGTCTCAAAAATTACTCCAGAGTCAACGAGAAGAAAATGAAAAGGCTCAAGGATTACTACAGACTCAACGTGAGGAAAATGCAAGAATGGAAAAACGAATCGAAGAACGAATGTAAGCAAGAATAAAAGAACTTATTGATAGATTCACTGGAGCACACTCATCGAATTGAAGGTATGATTTTTAAAACTTGGAATTTAAGTTCATTTTTTAGGTTGGGACTCTGATTACATTGTTTGACTCTGTTTTCATATGGGGAGTGTGTATTTTCAACTTGATGATGAATTGAGGAGGAGAAGAGGTTGGTTGTTCATTATAGATTGTCAAATGTATCTTTTTCAAATGTTTTTATTGTGTTTTAAGGAGGAGGTGTAATATTGGTGATTAGAACTTGAAATTTAAGTTCATTTTTTAGGTTGAAACTCTGATTGCACTATTTTGAGGTTCTATTTAAGTTGTACAGGTCGTTGTTCTTGAGAAATAACTTTTTAACTTAAGTTGGGTGAAAAGTTTTCAACGAAAACCTTATAATTGTAATTGTAACTTAATATGCTCTTTCTGAATATGGTTAATGATGATTTTTTGTTCATGTGTACTTATGTGTATGTAATATGTTGTTTATTTGCAGGATTGAAGTTAACTTGCTGACAACAACAATGACCAAATGAACATTACTTTTTTGGAGCTAACATAGACTTAGTACATGTTTGTATTTGTATTTGGATACTTGTTTGGTCTTTATTTTTTGGAACTCTTAAATTTAGCAAGGCTTTGGGTAAAATGTTCATATGTGTGAAATATAATTTTGTTGAATGATTATATTTGTATAAAGTAGATGAATGCTTTAGTAAAATATTTTTATATGTTCAATGCATATTTGTATAAAATGTAAATCAGGACAATTAAAATGAAATCGAGTCATTAGATGACACAACACAACATATATATATTTTTTTTATTGTCAATCGTTTGTGCGACGAATTTAGGATTTTCGTGGCAAATAAATTAAAATCTGCGACGAAATAAACACTTTCGACGCAATGCTTGCGACGAAAACTGGGTTTTGGGAAAGATCGACATCTGCGACGAAAAATAACAAATCGACGCAAAATCTGCGACGAATTTCTCTTTTTCGTCGCATAGTCTTTACGACGAATGTTCCCTTCCATCGCAAAATTTTTGAAAACGAAACTTGCGACGTTTTTTGTTGTTTCGTCGCACGTTGCGACACATTTTATAGTTTCGTCGCACGTTGCGACGAATTTGGAAATTTCGACGCAAAATCCTGCTTGCGACACCCCTTTAGCGACGTTTTTTGCGACTAATTTTTTTTCGACGCTGAAGATTCTTTGCGTCGAGTTTATACTTTTAGCGACATAAATATTTCGACGCTAAAGGTCTGATTTCTTGTAGTGTAGGTGTTTTTATACCCAAGTTATTGTATATTGAATACTCTTTTTTAATAAAGTTGGTTTCAAGTGTTTCTCTAAAAATGGTTTATTTATCAATCTCATTTTCTAATAAGTCATTTTTAGTGGTTGTCAAACACTAGAAATTTTTTCAAAATGGTTTTTTTTTTTTTTTTCAAAATTAAACACTTGAAAAGTTAATCCAAACACACCCTTAATAAACAAGTCTTTTAATAATGACTTCTAAACAAATTCTACATCACCCGACCTTAATTAAATCCCCCTTTAATTATAATCTTAATTTTTAATCTAAACCATCTCTTTCGAGCATAAAATTTTAGGTCTATAAAATCAATTAAAAGCATGAAAGACAAATAAATAAATGAAAGGAACATTCAAGATATATCATTCAATCGTGAGAATTAAGAAATCAATCCATAAAATTCACAGTAGGAAAGAGAAGTTTAGCTACCCATAATCAAAATTCAAACAACAAGGTCACCATGCTAAATCTCATAGCAAAAACTACAAGAAGTCAAGGAAAAGGAGAAGAATTTCATCCCATCATATTATTCGTGTGTCTTTTTAGATCAATCTCCATAATCCGAACCTTTAAAAACTATTTTCTTCAACTCTCTAATGGTTTCCTTGTCCTCTAATTTAGTTTAACTTTCTAGTTTTCTCTCTCTAAAATATCTCTTTTGCAATACTAGCAATCCTAGTTTTGCAATACTAGCAATCCTAGTTCTCTAAAAACTATTCGTGTGTCTTTTCATGAGATAATAATTATTCACTCGTAGATTCAATATATATGTCATTGAGCCTTAATTACCAAACATATCTGTTATAGGTGATTTTGGACTACCCCAATGCACAAGGAGTTGACGAGGACAACCGGGCAGAAATCGGACTGGAGGATGGACTCGAACTCTCTACTCTCTTCTCTCACTCTCTATCCCTCCTACTTCCGTTTTCTGACTTAAGCATCGGAGCCGGTGTGGCTAGCACCACACCGGTGTGCAGGTTTTCCGTCTTGCAGGTCACGTCTTCCCCCCTCATCTACAAATTTACCGTTGGTGGCACGTAAAAGTCAGGTGAGTTTCCTCTGACCAAAATCGACGACCATCAACAATATCCACAATTATTCCAAATATATAATGAATTAACTCATATTTCTCTTCATTTCTTCTAACAATTCTCCACTCAAATGGAAATAGAAGAGTAAAAATAACTTGCAAATGGGAAAGCATGAGGACCCTTGAAACTTAATTTAATTATCTCCCATTTGCTCTTGAGGTATTTTTATTTTTTTGAAGTCCTTGTAGATATATATAGAACATATATAGTGCTTCTCTATGATGGACAACTAATATGGAAGGCTTATTATATTTAAGACCACATCTTTACTCTCATAGATCACCTAAGTTGAGCATTTTAAACTACCTTCGACATGACTAGATGTAATTTTTCATGACTTAAAAGACACTTCTCCCTCGAATTTATCATGTTTGAAAGTGATATAAAAGTGCTTTTGAGAAAACATAAAGAAAACTTAAATTGATTTGCGATAACGTATTTGCTTTCAGTCTAACTGTTTAACCAAAAAACACCTTTTTTATGACATTTTGGGGTATGTTTAGTTTAGGCCCCGTTTGGTTTATGATCTATTTTCATTTTTATGTTTTCGAAAATAAAAAATACAAAATGAAAAAACGTGTTTGGTATACATATTTTCAAAAACAATTTTCGAAAACAACTCAAAAAATGGCATATTTTCAAAAACGATAAAATGTTGTTTTCATTGTTTTCTAATTTTGTTTTCAAAATAATGGAAACACGAGATATAACTTTAAAAACACAGGATACATCTTTCTTTCCATCAAACAATGTTGCATTATCTACAAACAACATTTTTTTTATTTTTGATATCCAAATTCTCTTTGACTCTAAGCTAAGGAAAAAAATATGAAATTATTGTTGTGTAAATAATGTGTTTGATTGATACTGATGTTTTGGTTGTTATTTTTATTTTTTACATAATTCTACATATTTTGATATACTCCTCTACTTTACAAATCAAAAGTTTCATATAATACAACTATATGGTATATCTTTTTTTTTTTCCTTATAATTTCAATTCCAACATTTTTTTTTTTTTTTGAAGAATCAATTCAACCATCATTGATTTATAATCTCTCTAAAAATGAATAAAAATCAAGTAGAAAAATAATCATATTAAATTAAATTTTTCTAAAAAAAAATTAATTTTATCAAGCACATATTAATATTTTCATACATTTTTAAATTCATAACCAAACAAAGTTTTCAAATTTTGAATTCAAATTTAAAGTTTTTAAATTGGAACCAAACATGTTTTTAGATATAATGGAAATATGAAATTTGTTTTCGTTTTCTGCTGAATTCTTTATTTTCGAAAACAATTTTCAAATCACAAACGGGGTCTTAACTTTTCAAGTGTTTAATTTTTTTTAAAAAAAAATCTAGTGTTTGGACACCACTAAAAATGATTTATTAAAAAATAAGATTGAGAAATAAACCATTTTGAAATAAACAGTAATTTTTTTAAAAAAGAGTTTTGAAGTATATAGAAACTTGTGTATAAAAACACTAATAAGGAAAATGTAACCAAACATATATGAGTGTTTAAATTCTAAACAATTTTTATACAACATGTTTTTTTTTAAAAAAATGCATTCTTGAAAAACATTTAAATTAAAAGGTATTCCAAACGAGCCATTTGTGACCATGACAAAAATTCTTCTGGTTATGTCAAAAGCACTCTAGCACACGTATTTTTAGCTAAAGCACCGCACCCTCGAATATGATAGGGATTTTTGTATGGATGACCCTCTAAAATAGGCGGAAATGATAAATGACCAACATTTTCAAAATAATGATATATGCTATTTTGCTTGCGTCAGCATCCTAGTAAAATGGTATTTTACTCCCTACTCTAACCTCGCTCTCTCTCTCGCTACTCTCGCTCTCTCTCCAATTTCTCTCTCCAATCTCTTGCTCTCTCTCTAATCTCGCTCTCACTTCTCGTTTTCGCTCTCGCAGCTTCTCGCCTTTACTCTCGCTCTCACTCTTACTCTCGCTCTCGCTCTCTCTTCAATTTCTCCCTTCAATCTCTTATTCTCTCTCTAATTTCTCTCTCCAATCTCGCTCTTAAATCTCGTTCTCTCGTTCTTAAATGCCTTAAATGCGTGTTTTCATATGGAGAGTAAAATCGTAATTTTGTTAGGATGATGACGTAAGCAAAAATGGCATATATCCTTATTCTAGAAAGGTAGGACATTTTTCATTTTGGTCTCTCAAAATGGGTCACCCACTCAATTGTTTCGATATGACAACCAAATTTTTAGCTGAAACACCCCCAAATTGATCAACCAAAGTGATTTGATTTGTTATAGAGACCTTTTTATTAAAATGTTTATAATTTTTTAATGAATTAAAATATTTATATAATTATATAAAAAAAAAAACTTCTAGCTTACGATCAAATAATAAACTTGTCCTCTCAAGATTGAGTCTATTTAATCTTTATAGTTAAAAATTTTTGTAATATGCCGTTGAACTTTTAGATTTCTATATGTTTAACAAACTCCACTAACATTTCAGTAGATTTTTAAAACTTTCAAATTTTTGTGAAATAGGTCCATATTGTTAACTACTTTAGTTTAAAGTTAGTATTAACTTAAAAATCGCTAGAAATCAATTTATAATTTTAAAGTACAAAGACTAAATAAACAGAGGACTCGCTAGAAATCAATTTATAATTTTAAAGTACAAAGACTAATGCTCTGTTTGGAACCTCATGATTTTGAGGGATTTTAAATCATAACAGATTTTAAATCAATTCTCCTGTTTGTTATTAATCTGAAATGATTTCAAATCGTGTTTTTAGGCAAAAAAATTTCCCAACTAAAACCATCGGATTGTGCAAGATTTCATAGGATTTAGAACTAAATTACTTATTTGACCATGTCATGTTTTAATTTTCTATTAATAAATTAATATTCAAAACCTATATCAGTAAACTTCTTACTTTCTTTTCTTTTCCGGTTACCATCCAAACACAAAATTTTAAATACATTCATTTTAAATCTTTTTCGTTCCAAACGAGATAAAGAATTTTAAATCATTTCTCTAATTTCAAATCATAGGATTTAAAATCATTTCTTGAACTTTCCTAATTCCAAACATAGGGTAAATAAACAGAGGACTGATATCCCCTAATTGGAGGGAGGGCTGGTAGAGAGAATCTTTGGGTTGAGTTGACCCATATGCTTGTACAGGCATAGTCAATTATTAAGCTGCTCTTCTGTGTTTTTTTTTTTTTTTTTTTTTTTTTTTTTTTTTTTTTTTTTTTTGGAGTTTCTCTTCTATTCAATGATATTATCCAATCCATCCTCTACTATTTTTATTAACTTCTACAGATAATATTGTCTTCTTTCTCAAAATTCTAAGAAAAAAAAAAAAATCTCTTTAAAAGGGACAAATTGTTTCATCAATATTTTGAGAGAAAATGTGATATTAAAAGAGAATGAGGTCTCAATTTACTTTATCAATAAATTCAAATTCTTTTCTTTTTTTTTTTTTCCAAATGTGAAATCTATTTTGATTTGTTCTTTTTAGTTTATCCATATAATGTACAAGGATGAGATGTGTTATCATTTTGTAAAATTATAATTTATTTCTCAATTTTTAATATGGTTGATTAGAGACTCTGCAATTAATTTGGGATCCTCTTACTATATTTATAATGTAACATTTTCTAAAAGAATTAATAAAAAGTTCATCCATCTTTGTTTCAAAAAAAAAAAAAAAAAGTGCCTCCATCTTTATATATTTTAAAGCATATGTAGAAAAGAAAAAAGCATGGCAATTTGGAATTGATTGTCTTAACTTTCCCATTTTGCCTTCTTTTTATAGGTTTAAAAATGAAAGTGGGTCTATATATATATATATTATACAAGGTTTGGGATGAGAGGTTTGAACCACAAACCTCTTCGTTATTAGTACAATCTTTATTTAAGTGTTTTTTCAACAAAGTCAATAAATATAGCTCAATTAGTTAAGACATATACTTTCAATTAATAAGTTAAAAGTTCAAATCTTCTCACCTTCATATGGTGTTAGAACTGAAAAAATGAAATTAGTCAAATTAACTTTTTTTTTTTTTTGAAAAATTAATCAAACCAACTTTTAAGTGCATCAAATTAAAGATTGAATTTGAATAAGTATTGCAATTAATACCTTCTCAAAACTGAATCTAAAAATTTTTCATTGAACCAACCAATAATCATACAAAATTAAACTAATAATAAAAAATCACATCACAAAAAAAAAAAACGTTTGAATCTAGTCATAAAAATGCTCGAATCTCGCTATAAAATAAAGTAAATAAATAACCACTCAAACTTAGCAACAAATTACCAAAATCCAACTAATAGAAAACTTTGGAAGCAAGTATTGTTAAAGTGAGCATAGTTGAGTAATAATTGATATTTATTCTCAACCAAGAGATCGAAGGTTCAAACTCTCCAACTACCAATTATTTTTTAACTAAAATAATAATAATAATTGAGATCATATTAATTGCACCGTTTATTCGAATATAAGATTTAATTTGATGAAATTAATTACAAGTTTAAGATTAAAATTGATTTATAGAGTTAATTATATGGTTAGAAAATTAACCCTTTTTTTCAAAAATTAAAATTATAAAATTCAAATTGGAGATGGAAATTCGAAAGTACAATTTTTGAACTTATGCCTTTTAGGTTAGGTTCTCTAATCTCTTACGAGGAATATTTAATATTATTTATGCTTAATATATGATGATCCCTAATGTTGGTACGTAGCACTTTTTTTAATTACAATTCTTTTTTTTTTGAAATCTTAATTTTATCCTCTATATGTCAAATTTCTTAATCAAATCTTTGTTGTCACTAAATCTTTAAATTTATTGACAAATTGATGACATAATGTTTCATAATTTGCTTTACAATTGTGTTTGCAATAAATTGGCTCAAAAAGGATATTTTCTGGTGGAAAGTGGACCCCATTGACTAACTGCTAAATAAAAGTTCAATATCATAACAATAATAATTACAAAAAGTAATTAAAACAAGCCACAAATTGAATTTCATCAAACCTCTAATGTCTAAAATAAACATAAATGGTTATGATTTACTCTGTTTTAACATCGGAACAAATCAATTCAAGCATAGTTCAAACTAAAAGAAAAAGCATGATTTAATAGATAAGACACCTATTACTATCTCAAAGACGATCGATGCTCAATTATATTATCAACTCTTCAATCATCGAACTAAAAAAATTATATAAATTAATGATTACTTTCCTTTGAAAAAAAAACCAATTGTAAATTAATTAGCATTGTTAATTTTTTTTTTTTTAACATTTACTATATCAACCAGCATAACTCAGTCAATTATTAGCAATTAAAATCTTACGAATTTGCTTGGCAACCAAACATTACAGGATTAGTCAGTTGGCTAGTGAGATTAATCATAAAAGATAAATTTGAATTTTCAAAAAGAAGTTGAAAAATATTTTTTTTCTAAAAGAAAAGCAATAACATTGAAACAAAATTATATATTTAACCTATTCATTGTTCTAATTATTGGTAGGTGAAGCATGCATATATTCTAAAGTAAAGATGAATGATAGAGTGCAAAGCCAAAGTGTGTTTGGCAATTGCATGATTAATAAACATGAAAACAAATTCTCAAGTGAGATGTCAATTCTTCATCAGTAACCTATCCTAATCTTTTTTTGGTTGAAACAATGTTTCTCACAACATAATAATGATCATCACTTTTAAGTGCTTTTTTTTTTTTTTTTTTTTTTTGCTTCTTCTTCAAATTATTATGTTTTCCTTCCCATCTATTATAAGATTCGCTTCAATATTATGATTTTTAATTATTTTATAACTTATCGTTTTCTTAATCAAAAAGTTGAATTAGCAATCCAATGAATAAGTATTTGATGTTAAGTTAGCTCGTCTAATTTGAGTTTGAAAATAGTTTATATGTCCAACTCATTTTTGGGATTGTTTTGTCATTTTATTTATTTAAGCATAAAATGTAGATTGAGGTGAATCGAGATTGAGGATAGAGATAGGACAACAATCGCCATACCCATCCTTGCTCCCGTTGAAAATGGAGAATCCCACATGATATGGTGGATCCCGACTAGGCCTCGCCTTTGTGGAAAATTTTGATACCCCTAGCAACTATGTACCATAGCCATGGTAGACTAAGTTTAAGAATGCTCAAATTTCTTCATCTCTAGATTTTGTCCCCTACAAGCGTGTCTCTATTTCATCCACAAATATTATATAAAACTAAAAACCACATTATATTGACACCTTTCACTTAAGATTTTAATTTCATCACATTAAACTCAAGTTTTAACATAAATTAAAGGTCATTCAAGTGTATTTATTACTATTTTAAGTCAATTTTAGACTATTTTACCCTTAACTTTAGCCTTTACTATTAGTCAATTTTTAAACTAAATTTAAATTTAGATAAATTATGAGATGAATCTCTCAAAACAAAATTAGAAAATTGGCCATATATTCATCCACCAAAATACTCAATAGCAAGCCATAAGATATTCAAACCTGACCATCAAAATACCTAGACATAACCTCAAAATCAAGTAGGTCGTAAAAAAAATTGCACAACTAGCTAGAAGAATAAATACTCACAAAAGTATCATTGCCCAAATAACAAAATGTCCATAATTAGCTACAAATCAATAAAAAAAATATATATATATATATATAGAGAGAGAGAAATTTAAAGAATGAAGAATTTCATCTCTTATTCAAACTAAGAGAGTTCAAGTTAATAAAATTAGAGGTTTGACATTATAATAGACTCGAGAATTTTCCACATGCATAATTCATATTTACAAAAATAATACTCTGCTACATGTCTCAATGTGTAGGTATCTTTCTACATTCGCATACCACCATTAAAATGCTAATAACTAATCGAAAAAAAAAAAAAAAAAAGTAGAAAATGAGGAAAAAGATTCTAATGGTCAACATTTAGCCAAGTATTGACCTATTTAAAAATTAAATATTTATTGAGAAAACAATAAAATGTTTGCTCTGTTTTTCTATATATATTTTTTTTTAAAAAATCTTAAAAAAGAAAATTATTTTTTTGTGTTGGGCTGCTAAGCAAAATAGTCCCAAACACAAGCCAATGGCATAATCATACAAGGAGGAATGTGAGGAAATGAAATTCAAAAGCCCATTAAGCTCACAACAAAGCAAAGCCCTCATTAATAATTGGGAAATCCTCAGAAATAGCCAGAAATTACAGTGTAGTTTCGAAAAATGGCCAAACCGTATTTTTTAATGAAAAATGGCCAAACCAGTTTTCCCAGCCTATTTTCGTGCTATATAAACTTACTTTTTTGCCCTTCAACCACCCTCACGTCTATCCTATATTTGTGCAGCCGTATCTTTTATTTTTTTTTTTTTTAAATAATCTCTCATTCCATGAATCAAGGGATTTTTAGTTACATGATCATCTCTCTCCATTTTCATTTTATTATTCAACGGTGGGTCCTAGTTGTAAGGAAAAAATGTTTCATATCTATATAAACAGAAAAAGGATCCATACTTTATCGTTTTTCATTTTATTTATTCAACGGTGGGTCCTAGTTGTAAGTAAAAAATGTTCCGTATCTATATAAACAAAAAAATTTAGCAGAAATTGAAGCATCCTGGATGTCGACAAAACTCAATCCTAGATGTCGACAAAACTCACTCGAGCTTCTCTTAATGTTCTTCGACTGTCCATGTAGATACAGTGTAATCTTGTCGAGAATCTTGGTTATGAGACGAAGCTTGAAGGCGTCTGTAAAGAAGATGACTGATGGTAGAACGATGGAAGGGTTTGTCTCAGAGGTTCGAATGATGGAGGAAGGGAAGGGGTTCTCTCGCGAACGGTAAGTTGGAAGGGTTTGAAATGAGGGAGGGGAAAGGGTTTTTTTTGGAACGTGAGTGTGTTCCCAAGGGAGTAATTATGCCTTAGGGTTTTTTCCAAGAAGCTATCAATCCAGAGGTTTGTTTGAAATTGTGTATCAATTTTTTCATTTTTTTTTCTGATTATACTTTAATTATGATATTTTTGGTGTTCATCCCATATTTTAGGTGAATCTAGATTTTTTTCTGATTATACTTTAATTCTGATTATACTCTAATTCTTCTTTGAATCTGGAAATTTTTTTAATTGAAGCTGTTCTTCATTGTTATTGAATTTGGTAAGCTCTTCCATTTTTTCTTTTGATATACACTTTTAAATTTAAGTCCTCCTATTTTTTCTATCTTTTTTATTTCAAATCTCTTTGTTTTAAATTTAGGTTGTCAGATTTATATTCAATTTCATTTGAATTTCGATTAGTTTTGATTTGCTAGATGAATCCATGGGTAAGGAAGCTAGATTTGATTGTTTGAAATTGTGTATAATTTTTTCATATTTTTTTCTATTATACTCTCATTATGATATTTTAGGTTTTCATCCCATATTTTAGGTGAATCTAGATTTTTTTTTCTGATTATACTGTAATTTTGATTATACTTTAATTCTTCTTTGAATCTGGAATTTTTTTTAATTGAAGTTGTTCTTTCATTTTTTTCTTTTGATATACATTAAATTTAAGTCCACCTATTTTTTCTCTCTTTCTTTTAATTCAAATATCTTGTTTTAAATTTAGGTTGCCAAATTTATATTCCATTTCATTTGAATTTCGGTTAGTTTTGATTTGCTAGATGAATGGGTAAAGAAGCTAGATTTTCTCCCTTATTTATAGTGTATTTGTTTTGTTTTATTTCCAGATTTCAGATTTGTTAAAGGGTATTTTCGTCCAATTTCATGCCAAAATAGTTTACTAAAAATAGGATTTGGCCATTAATCAAATTGGAAATACAATTGGTCATTTTTCAAATCAGCTATTTTTTTTTGGCCATTTATCTGGTTGCCCCTTAATAATTTTGTTTTCTTGTTTTCTCCAAATTTCCTTACTATAGTTTCCATCTTTGTTAAGCACACACTTGAATTCTTAACCAAATTTTTCAAAAACATAAAAATAAGTTTTTGAAAACTACTCTTTTTAGTTTTAAAATTTTTACTTGATTTTTTAAAACATGAAACGATGGTAGATAATCAAACAAGTAAACTAATAGGTTTAATTTTCAAAAACCAAACAGTTACCAAATGGAGCCTTAAATTTAGAAAAACAATAAAAATGAGAGGTGAAAATTCGTGCAAATCAAAACCGTGAAACTAACCTCAAACTTAACATTTGATCCTCCAAAACTATATTTTTCTGGATCCACCCCGAGTGAGAGAATATAGAAAGAAAAAAAAAAGTTGAAAAGAAGAGTGAGAGAAATATAAAGAGATGGAACTAAATAATGAAAGTGAAAAACTTTTTTTTAGTTCAACATATGTGGGGAGGGGATTCTAGTGCTCGACCTCTTGGTCGAGCGTACAAGTTTTATGCTAGTTAAACTATACTTTTGTTGGCATCTAACCTAGCTCTTAATTAATGATATATATCTTGATGAATCGAATTTTAGTTAACAAGAGATCGATAAACAACTTAAAAGAAGGAGAAATCGAGTCACATCAAAATAAATCAAAGTTAAATGAGTTTTTTTTTTTTTCATCCACCATTAGGCAAAGATATTTTCAAAATTACTATAAGATACAATGTAGTACCAAAAGTAGTTTAAAAATAGTAATATTTTTATTAAAAAATCCTTCGATTACACATTTGTAGTTTAATATATTATAAGGTATTGCCTTCATACTTTCTAATGTGTGTCCATTTCTATGTAGTGGGTACAACAACTTCGGATACCTCTCGATAAATATCAATAAAATAAAAAAATATACAAATTTAAATGAGATAACATTATAAAATAATTGTTAAAAATATATAATAATTTAAATTTTAACAACTATATTGTTTCAATAAATTTTATCATGTATCGTATGTATTAAAATCAGATTAATCATGCATTATGTACCCGAATATCCTTGTCCAAAAAAAAAAAAATGTACCCGAATATCTACTTCCATAGATAAATAAACAATATTTTAAATGAGAAGGGTTTAGGTTTTTTTTTTTTTTTTTTTTTTTTTTTTTTTTTTTTTTTTTTAATAGGGTTTAAGTTAGTTTATTAAAAGAGAGAGAGAAAAAAAATTGTATGAAAATATGGATGTCTTTAAAATAAAAATTTATTGGCGTCTCGAGCTTAAAGACGATAGGAACATTTGGAGGTAGAGATTCAAACACCTCTTAATTGAGCCTACAAGTCAATTACCGCTGAGATTTGAATTTTCAATTCCAAACTACTGTTTGTAAGATAATGAGAATGAATTCAAAATTACGATTAATAAAGAGACACTAATGTTTGACCATTTGAGTTTGAAAGTTTCTTGTTTGATAATAATTTTGTTTTTAATTTTCTTTTTGAAGAAACATTTGAATTTTTAGTAAAATTCCAAAACAAAAAAAAAAAAAAAAAAAAACAAGTCTAAGATCATTGGAAATAGTGTTTACTTTTTTAGTTTACAAAACTTGAGGGGGATTTTGAAAAATACTTTTAAAAAATGGATAGCAAATCTAACATAAATGGAAATAGTGTTTATAAGCTTAATTTTGAACCAAAAACTAAAAACTAAATAGTATCAAACAAAAGGGAAAAAATCATTTTTAACCCTAAACTTTCAATTTCATCAAATTGAACCCTAAACTTAACACGTTGTATCAATTTTAACCTTGAACTTTCAATTTCATCAAATTAAACCTCAAACTTATCAAATCGTATCGATTTGAACCCCAAACTTGCATAAGTGTTACAATATATACCTTTGGTTAACTTTTCGTTTGAATCACCATACGTAATTGATTATTTCTTTTTTTTTTTCTTAATTCACATTGCACCCGAATTGGTTTCTTATAAATAAAATATTGAAGAAACTTTATTTTAGATGACCTTTTCTTGTTGTTGAGAACTTTGTGAGGACTTTTTTTTGCTGTTATTTAAGATTACGAAAGCAAAGAAATTTTGGAGGTTTTTTATATTCAAATATTCGTTGGTTTTTTCTTGTTGCTAAGAACTTCGTGGGATTTTTTCCCCTTATTTTAATGTTTTTTTTTCTTGCTAATTAGAAGAATGTACAAATCTAAAAAACGAAAATAAAGAAATTTTGAGTTTTTTATTTCTCATATTTGTTGGATTTTTCTTGTTGTCAATACCTCTATGATTTTTTTTAATACTAATGAGAAGAATAGTTGGGATATTTGATTTCTTAAAGAGTTTTTCCAACAAATTTCTTACAAAACACTAACTTAGATGCAATGTGAATTAAAAAAAGAAAAAAGAAAAAAAAAATTGTCAATTACATGTTTTAATAGCAATCCAAATGAAAAGTTGACGAAAGGTCTACATTTGTAACATTTATGCAAGTTGGAGGTTCAAATTGATACAATTTGCTAAGTTTGAGGTTCAAATTGATAAAATTGAAAGTTTAGGGTTAAAATTGATGCAATCTGCAAAGTTCAGGGGTCAAAATTGATTTTTTCCCTAAACAAAACTTGAACTTATTTAGCTAGGTTAAATTACAAGTTTAGTTTTTGAATTCAGCTTTGTATCTATTTATTTCCTAAACTTTAAAAAATATCTAATAGGTTCTGAAACTTTTAATTTTGTGTCTAATAGGCTCCAGACCCGTTCAAAAATTTTAAAAATTAATTAATCCATCAAATATAAAATTAAATTTGATGTCTATGGAACCCTAAACTTTCAATTTTGTATCTAATAAGTCGATGGATTTTAAAAAATGTTAAATAAGTCAAGGATCTATTAGATACAAAATTGAAAATTCAAAAATTTATTAGATACAAAATTGAAAGTTTAAAAGTTTATTTGACACCTTTTTAAAGTTCAGACCTATTTGAATCTAAAATAAAAAATTCAGAAATCTAATTAGTCACGTTTTAAATTCAGGGATTAAATAGATAATTTTTTTTTTTTTTTTTTTTTTAAATTGAAACATAAATAGATACAATTCTTAAAGTGGAAGGAATATATATTTTGTGAAAGTAAAGAAAGTAAGTGAGAGTTAAGATACTATATATATTTATTGAGGGAAGATACTATATTTTGAAAGTAAAGGAAGTAAGTGAAAGTTAAGATTAAATTTATAATTTAATCACACAACAGAAATTAAAAAATGAGATATGTTTTATCTTTTTTATAATTGGGTAGGAAGTCCTTGACTCCTTGGCTTGTAGTGTTTTGTTTTGTTTTTCAATTCTTTGATTTGGATTTATTTGTAATTTTTTGTTTAAAAATATCTGGTTTGGTAGCTCTTTTTTGTTTGTTTGCTTTTTACCCCCTTTCATCTACTAAAACAAATGGTTTGGTTGGATAATTTTTTTTCTATTTTCCAGATTTATTGCCTTTTCAAAATAAATAGATTGTAGAAACAATTGAATGGATAGCTCTATTTTTAAAAATATTCAAAATTAACTTAATAATAGTAATGTTTGGTTAAGACATTAACCTTCAACTGAAAGGTTTGAGGTTGGAATCTCTTATTCTCACATGTTGTTGAAAAAAAAAAAAGTGATGATGGTAATAACTAATAAGAATGTTTTTGTTTTATGTGATAATCGTTAATTAACATAAATTGATAATAATTAACTCAGATATTGATTAACTAATATCATAACATTATCGATTAATTTATCATATGTTTCGTTAATTTTTATATTTACAAATATTTTTTAAACTATTACTTTAGTAATATTTTGTGAAAACTATAAATTAAAATCCTATTTTGATCTCTGCACCTTTAGCTTTTATCCATTTTGATTCTGGGTAGTTTTTAAATATCCATTTGGGTCTATGTAATTCAAAAGAAAAATGAGTTTTGTTCTCTTTATTTTTTTTTTTAATTTCATGTTCTTCGTTCATAACACTACACTCAACAACTTTTTTGAGATGTCGTAATTGTTTTGTTTTGAATGTCTTTTTATTGCATATAACAAATTTGTATTAGAATTCTACCTATCGATGAAGACAGAAGCGTGATAACTTTTTCATATTATAAGGATTAAAATGAATGTTTTGAAAGTACGGAGACTCAAACTAAAAAAAATGACTAGAAAAAGTTGAAGTACGTACTTGGATATTTTGAAAGAGAAAATGCAAAAACCAAAGTAGAAAGAAGATGAAAGTACATGACCAAAATACGATTTAAATCTAAATTATATTTTAGGTTAAATGATATAAAGTGCCCCAAAATTTGACAATATGATATAACTTGAGTTCTAAAAAATAGTGGTACAAGAGGGTATGGGTGGTTTGAATATTTTTGCCCTAAAATTTGGGATAGGTTTTAATTATGTCCATTTTGTTTCAAAAGTTTTATTTTAACCCTCAACCCTAAATTTGTTTCAAAACAATGATCCCTTTAAACTTCGTTTCCGTTAAAATGAAAATGGAAATGTGATAGGAAGATGAAATAGTAAAAATGAAAGTTACACATTAGCACAAAATGACAGTCGAAGGGTTTTAGTCACATTTGCAATGATGTCGATTAGGTATAAAAGCAAAGGTTTTGGTTGTCAAAGTTTTAATTGAAATTATGTCATATAAAGGGGAAGCCACACAATGTGAGAAATGTCAGAAATTAGTAAAGATCAAAAGCCACAAATTTGTAAAGTCAAAAGAGAGTAGGTCGAGAGCGAAAGCTTTGTGAGAGGAACATGTTCATAACAAAAAAGTTGTGGAAGAGTTGAGTTTGTGATCATAAGCCTAGATGAAAGAGAAAAAAAAAAAAAATAGAAGATAGATTGATGGAAAATATGATTTGTCCTTTAAGTTTGGTTATTTCTCTTTCCTCTTTCCATTCAAGTCATAGCCTTATATATATATTCTTTCCTTTTTGTTCTGTTGAAGAAATTAGCACAAAAGGGGAGATACAAACACTTGGAAGAAAGAAACTTTTATTAGGAAAGTACAAAGATGGACACTCTTATGAAAGACTCTCTCACTTTCTCACACTCACTTGTGATGCTCTCTCCAACTTGTTTATTCCTCCAAGTTATGTTCTTATGGGGGACACACTCCTATTTATAGGACTAAGATCCTTGGAGCCCAAGCAAATGGATTTTTCTAGGCTCTTCTTGGATCTAGAAATATCTTAGATATTTCTCTACTTATCCTTATCCTTATCCAAAAGAATTCTCTAGAATTCCTTGGAGCCTAACTAAAGGATAAGATAATTCTAGAGTTTCTTTTACATATCTATTTACAATATTCAAGATAAATCTAGAGAGGACTTAATTATATACATCCATGTAGATGGTTCAAGAATATTCTAGATATATAGTTAGTGTTGCTTTATTTAACACTCCCCCTCAACACTAACTATTCTACCTCTTTCGACCATCTCGAGTCGTTGCTGAAACTTTGCATGCTTGGATACTCTTAGCCTTTGGGTACCAAGTCCCATCTTCGTTTTCTTCGTAGTGCGCCAACTTCTTCTTCCACAACTTTCCTCCATTGGATGTTCTTCGATGTTTCTTCGTATATTGTTGGCTCTTCCAATATTGCCAATGTTGCATTCACGTACTTGGGATTTGGTTTTCTTTGCCTGGTTGATCTTCGTAGTTGCGGCTCCTGACCATGTACACCACTTTGCCATGGACTTTGTGTCCTTAACTGTTCTTCCTCTCCATTGTTCTCTTCTGGAGGGTCTTCTTCTTCTTCTATTGGAACTTGTTGCACTTGACTCATCTCCTCTTTTAATCCTTCCTTGAAAGACCTCTCGTCCGTAGGTGCCTTCTCTGATTCGGGTGCCCACCATGATGATGCTTCATCGAATATAACATTCCTTGATGTATAGCATCGTCCAGTGACAGGATCAATGCACCTCCATCCTTTTCTTTGGTTGTCATAGCCAACAAAGATGCACCTGATTGCTTTCTTGTCAAACTTGCTTCTCAGATGATCTGGTACAAATACATAGCATACGCAACCAAAGACTCGGAAATGTTTAACTGTTGGCTTGATGTTCAATAGCTTCTCATATGGCGACTTGAACCCAAGCCTTTGTTGGGGAAGTCTGTTGATCACATGGGCTGCTGTTCTCATGCACTCAGCCCAAAATCTCCCTGGTACATTATTTGCATGTAGCATGCTACGACATACTTCCGCAAGATGTCTATTCTTTCTTTCAGCCACTCCATTTTGTTGTGGAGTGTTTGGACACGTCAATTGGTGACGTATCTTAAACTTTTGTAAATATTGGGAGAATTCATTAGACATATATTCTCCCCCGTTATCTGTACGGAAACATTGAATTTTCTTCCCCAATTCAACTTCAACTTGTTCTTTGAATTCCTTAAATTTTGTAAATGTTTCAGACTTTTCTTTCATAAAGAACACCCAAACATACCTGGAGAGGTCATCAATAAAGGTCACCATATAGCGCATGCCACTGATTGAAGGTTGCTTGACAGGACCAAATACGTCAGAGTGCACCAGCTCCAATGGTTGCTTTGCTTTGAATTTGGACTCCTCAAATGGTAGTTGATGTGCCTTCCCATACTGGCAACCAGCACACACCATGTCTTCTCTAATATCAAGTTGAGGCAACCCCTTGAGCATAGACTTGCTTATCATTATCTTCAATTTGTTGTAACTGACATGACCAAGTCTTGCATGCCACAAATCTGCTGTTTCATTCTTTCGTGTCTTATTCACATAGGCGGCCTCTGCTGACATGACATAGATGGAGTCCATTCTTCGTCCTTCCATTAGTGGCTTACCACTGAATTTGAGATCTTGGTACACCTTGACATCATTAGGTCCAAACACGACGAAGTTGCCTGATGATGTTAGCTGTGATACTGATACCAAATTCTTCTTCATTCCAGGTACATAAAATACATTCTCCAGCTCTACTTGCTTGGAATTGGAGCGAGGCATTATCATAGTTTTGCCAACATGAGCTATTGGCAATTTCGAGTTGTTTGCAGTCACGACAACTCGACTTCCTTTGTACTCAGATGTGTTTTGTAGCTTCTTTTTATCACCTGTCATATGGTTAGAGCAACCTGAATCGACAATCCAATCATTTTCATAACTTACCTCTTCTGCGTGGAGAGCTAAGTCTTCCTTCTTCATTGCATTGGATGTCGACTTTGAGTCTGGTTCTCCTAATGCCAAAAATGCTTCTGCATCCCACTCTTCTTCACTAATGCTCTCAACCTGGGAGGTGACTGCATTGCCTTCTGCTGATTTTTTCTTCAGACGACAATCTCTAGCATAGTGACCTATCTTGCCACAATTATAACATTCACCTTTTTTTTCTATACTCATGTTTATTATTTTTGTTAGCTCCCCCTTCATGGGAGCGTTTTTGAGGTCCTTCATCTCCTTTTGATCCTACTTTCTTTCGATATTTTGGATGACCTTTTCTTTGGCCACTAAAGAGCGCTTCTTCATTATTGCTCTTTAATGTGACCCCCGACATTTGCTTACCCAATGCTTCTTGACCGGCAAGCAAATTTTCAAGGTCAATGAGAGAAGGTTGGACTGACCAACCTTGAACAGCAGCAATAAAACTTCTATATTCAGGTTTAAGACCATGAATGATAATCCTCCTCATTCTTGATTCTGAAATAGTAGCAGTAGGATCTAATTCAGAGATTTCACGGCAAAGAGTTTTTACCTTGTTGAAGTACTGATTGATAGTCATCTCCCTTTGAGCAACTGAAAGAAGCTCGTTCTCCAGAAACTGCAATCTCGCATCATTCTTCTTTGAGAAAAGTGAGGCAAACGTGTCCCATGCCGCTTTAGGCGTCTCTGCTCCCCTAATGTATTCCAACATTTCTTCATCAATTGTAGTTTTAATAGCAAACATGGCCTTACCTGCCTTGATCTTCCATTTCTTCAAGGCTGTAGCATCTTCAGGTGGCGTGACTTCAGTGCCTCCCACGACTTCCCATAAGTCTTGGCCTTGGAGATACGACTCCATGCACGTGGACCATGTTTTGTAGTTCTGAGTGTTGAGCTTCTTGATTCCTCCAACAACTTGAAGATCTCCCATCATCTCGTAGTGATGAATGCACTCCACGAGTAAGCTGTGTCCCAGACAACAAGCTTCACAATCCTAGATTGTATGCGATCTTCAAAAGCTCCACCACAACAAGCTATGCTTGCTTGGCTCTGATACCACTTGTTGAAGAAATTAGCACAAAAGGGGAGATACAAACACTTGGAAGAAAGAAACTTTTATTAGGAAAGTACAAAGATGGACACTCTTATGAAAGACTCTCTCACTTTCTCACACTCACTTGTGATGCTCTCTCCAACTTGTTTATTCCTCCAAGTTATGTTCTTATGGGGGACACACTCCTATTTATAGGACTAAGATCCTTGGAGCCCAAGCAAATGGATTTTTCTAGGCTCTTCTTGGATCTAGAAATATCTTAGATATTTCTCTACTTATCCTTATCCTTATCCAAAAGAATTCTCTAGAATTCCTTGGAGCCTAACTAAAGGATAAGATAATTCTAGAGTTTCTTTTACATATCTATTTACAATATTCAAGATAAATCTAGAGAGGACTTAATTATATACATCCATGTAGATGGTTCAAGAATATTCTAGATATATAGTTAGTGTTGCTTTATTTAACATGTTCTCCATGTTTGTATATGTTAGTGATAAGAAAAAGAAAAAATATTTATAAAACGGTAGATTTTGTCCCGTTTACAAGATTAATTAATCAAAAGATTTATATATGATTTTGTTTTTATTAATGTTTAAGAAGTGTGTTAGAACCACTATACAATAATTATAGTTTTGTTTATTTTTCCTAAAATGAATATAGAGAAAGCTAATGGATGGTGGTTGGTGAGGAAAAAATATTGAAAAGGCTATCAACAAAATGAAGGCCAAACACATGCAGAATTTCAAGAACGAAACAAAAGTTATCTTAAAGTTTCAACACGAAAATTCATTCAAGAAGAAAAACTCCTAATTTATAAATACATGACAAATAAGTAAAGTTTCTCATTAATTTTCATGGGGGAAGAATTTACGGTGAGATAAGAAAAAAAAAAGCATTTTCCGATGAGGATATTTTTTAAATTTTTTTCGAAAGTTCAAGGGTATTAATAAAACCAAAGTTTTAACGGTTTTCATAAAAAATTAATAGCAATAATATTTTTTTAACATTTTTTAAAGCTCAAGTGAAACTTTTTAAAGTTCATGACCATTTTTTAAACAAACTTCATAATGATATTTTTTATAATTTAATCTAATTTTAAAGATCAAAGATAGAAGTTGTTGTGGGTGATTCTGGACCACTCAAGAATCCAAAGACTAAGTAGGACAAGGCAGCACCAACACGAAAGCTTGACCAGGAAGCGGACCTTGGAGAAGAGCGAGCCGAAGGGATTGGGCCGTCTCGACCCAATCCCATGCTCGACCTTGGGTCGAGGCTGACCACTTGGCCCACTTGTGTGGCCCAAGTTCTCACCCCTTTGTTCGGTCCCTGGTACCTCTGGCCGTCCCGGTTCCACCTGGTCCAGCCCGAATCGCCTTCGAACGTCTAAAAACCCTAGAGGAGGAACATGTATTTAATCCCTTTTCGTCACTGAAAAAGGGAATCCCGAAACTCATTCCCTGAACTCTTTCCTCTCACTTTGCTCTTTTGCTCTCCTCCTTCGGCTTTTTGACTTAAGCATCGGAGGTGGTGTGGCAAGCACCACACCAGTGTGTAGGTTTACCGTTTTGCAGGTCACATCTTCCCCCTCACCGTTGGTGGCACGTGGAGGTCTTCCTCATGTCTAAACTTGACCATCAACAGAAATGAAACTGGTAAAACACCGAGATAATAATTAAAGCCTACCTAAAATTTAAGAGTATTTTTAAAAATTTGAATGAGAAACCCAATCCATTGACACTACATAGAATCAAATGTTGAATTAAATCAATGGAATATATTGAGTAAGATAGAGGAAAATAAATGTAAAATATGGAATATAAAATATTGAATTGGCCTTAATTAATGGCCAAATTGAATGCTTTATTTATTTTATTGAGCGAATTGAATGGTTTGTTCTTGTTCCCAATCAATTACGTTCCGATTTCTCATCTGGCGTTCGCCAACGTGCCCTCTTCTAAGTCGTTCTAAGCCCAAAACAAAATTCTCAAAAACCGTTGAAGTTTTCAGTGGGCCCCACCGTTACCGAACCCTCCAGATGACAGCTGGACACTGCCCCCTGCCCCATCGAATCACATCGGTTACAATCGACGCTTTTTTTTTTTCTTTTCTTTTCTTTTAATCTTCATCGTTAATCAATTTAAATTAGCATTTTTTTTCTTTTGGATTTTTTAGTTTGGGGTGTGGATGGAAATTCAAACTTCGGTCGAAGTTTTTTCTTTTAGATAATTCTAATCTCAAAGTTAAGAATCGTTGAGTTATGTGTATATTAAATTTTTGGCAAAAATACATTTTTGGTCCATGAGATTTGGGTTCAATTACACTCTCATCTCAATAAAATTAATCTTAAAGTTTGGATTTTATTATATTTTTGGTCCCATGTGACACTATTATTTTAATAAAAAATTATTTTTAATTCTCTCTCTCTTTCTTCTTTCTCATCTAATTCTCCTCCTTCTCCATCTCATTCTTCCCCATAGGAAACAAAATTGAATATTCATGAAAAAAAAGGGAAATTTTAATCAAATCAATTTTGAATCTTGTTGCGTTTAACTTAAAATGTTTGAACTCATGTGTTGGCACACCTACACCATGGATTTGTTATGCTTGAGGTTTATTAGTCAAATCTATAGATTTTCACGTCATTTCAAAGTTTCAATCTTACTCCCTCATCTAATTTTTCAAAATTCAGATATCTTGAACCCCTTAATTTAAACCTTTATATTTAAAATTTCTATTTCTAAGCTTAAAATGTTGAATCCACATCCTAAACCAGATCTAAATGGTAATTTAACAAAGGACAAAATATATATATTTAAGGACATTAAGCTCAGTTTGGCAATAATATTATCATTATTATTGTGATCATTATCTTTTTCAAATATAAGCCACGCCACCGTCCGCGTCAGTACAAAATGACGAATTTTAAATTAATACAATAATTATTAAAAATTAAAAACAAAAACAGAAAAATGAAAAAAAATGAAAAAAAAAAAATTGTCACACAAAACTCACATAGAGAACCAGACGAACATGGGCGAGAGCAAGCTTCTTCTTGTTTCTCTTTCTATTTCTCTTTCTCTTTCTCTCTGTACAGCCGGCCTGCGATTAAACAAGAAGAAGAACACGAAGAATATTATATTGCTTGACTCTAAACCCTAGACCCACTTCTTCTCTTTTCTTTTTTCCCCCCTTTTTTCCTTCCTCTCATATTCCGTATTCTTCAAGCAATCCGTTGATTCAATTCTCCCTCCATCGCCGGTCAGTTTGAATGTGGTTTTTATGGTTTTTCTGACCAATTTTGCCACGGGATCGACTGTTCCAAGGTGGCGTTGATGAAGCTTCTTCGTCGATGCCAGAGGATTCTGATCCTCTCTCTGCTCTCTCTCTCTGTTATTGCTCCTTTGGTTCTTGTTTCTCACCGCCTCAAGAACTTCACTTCTATTGGTTCGTTTTCTTTTACTCCTCTTGTGTTCTTCTCGTTGACTACTCAATGGAAAGAGGACGAGGGTGTCTTTTGGTTTGATTGATTTGCTTTGCTCTGATTCAGGGCGGAGGGACTTCATCGAGGATTTGTCGGGCAGGGTATGACTGTTGTTTGTTTTTAATTTGTGTTCTATTGGATTTTGTTTGTGGATTATGTTTTTAGTTTTTGAGGTGAATGATTTGCTGAATGTTGGAAAATGTTTGACGTCTAGTGATTGTGCCTTTGGCATTGGTTTAGTTGTTGTTCTTTTACTGGACATTGGTTTTTCGATTTTTGGTGTGGTATTTTCAATCGTTTGTGGTGTTTATCAGTGACCAAAATCGAGTTTGATAACTATGAGTGTTGTAAGACGACTGAAGGCAGTTCTTTTCTTTATTTTTTATTTTTTTTTTCCTCTCTTGTAATTTTGTTCTTTGCAGAAGAGGAGAGATGTTGAAGCACTTCACTCAATCGGTCAGGTACTTTTTACATATCAGTTAGATGATTCACTACCTTGGTATTACTAGCAATAGCATGTTGCCATGTTCTGAACTGTATGGTTAGTGAATTTGATTTATACTGGCATTGTCGTGAAGGAGGCGGGCGAAAGCTTGAAAGAACCCAAACCCATTGTTTTCGAGGATAAAGATTTTCATTCTAGAGAAGGAATCAACTCCCTTGATTTTGGTATGTGTTTTTCCTTGTGTCTTATTTTTCCCCTGCGGTTCTCATTTCTCTTATTTGTTTTACAATTCTGGTCTACTCCATTTGAACTTCAGGAAGTAAGCCCAGGAAAGAAAATAAGGATAACCGGGTTGAGGATCATGGAGAAAAGGTACTTTGTTCCACAATTGCTTTTGATTCTTTGAAGGATATGGACTGATAATGGAAAATTATGTCCTTTCAAATGGTGTTTGAAATGTATATGTTTGGCATTTGGCTATATTAGGAGTGTAATGCCTTGGTTTCGTATATTATTTAATTCATTCTTCAATCTAATGATTCATCACTATCCTGCTGCAAAACAGTTTTTTGAGAAAGCTGACACTTTTTATATGCGTTTGCCCTTAAACTCCTGTTTACAATCTTATTTTAGGAGTTGCAATTGGATTTTACTTTTTCTTAAATGTAATTTATTATTCTCGAGTTTGCTACACTTCTAACATATAACATCTTGAAAAGCAAGGAAGATACTTTATGGATTATTGGAACCGTGTTTTTGGTTTTCTTCTGGAAAGTATAATTTTAAAGGAATGCAGTCTATTTTTAACATGAAGTAGTGTAACTATTGATACTTGGATTGAAGTTCATCGTAATGTTTCTATATAGGCTTTCTTGATCAAAGATTTTAGGAAACCTCTCTTTCAGTCAGAGATGGTTTCCCTTTGAATTCCAGTTTTCTCAGTACACTTGTACATTTGGTTGAGGTTGAAGTTGAATATCTCAACTGTTTTTGAATGAAAAGCTTTGTTTTGTATGAATAAACTGTCAATCTAAAGTCTATTTCCAAATGGCTTTTCAATATGTTTAAACTACGTGGTTTAATGGAAACGAATTATTTGGATTCTTCCATTTGATAATGATGAATTTCCTTAAGCCCTCATATAAGTTTAATCTGTTCACAATGTATGGTATATTTTGACATATTGATGAAAAATATTTATTCTACAATAGAGATCTCTTTACTTTCATGCATCTAATGACAAATTTTTGTTTGTAGTCTGTAAATATCTAAAAAAAAAAAAAGAATAATGTCCTATTGATCATCCCGCCAACAGAAATAATGAGCATCAAGTTTGAATTTTTCGAGCATGGACAAGAGTGCATATTATTTTGTTTGATTTGAACAAATCAGTGTGTGCTATATTTATCTGCAATTTGTGGAACTGATTTTTTGGTTCTCAACATTGAAATTTCTGCATAAGTGGCCTCAACATCATTAATAAACAACTTGCTCTTCTTATGTTTTTTCACCTTTGTTCCTCGCTTAAGTTGTTATTATGTTCCTAACTGAACCATTAGAAGCACAAATGTTCTGCAACAGTGAATTTATTCTCTAGCATGTATGAAATTAAAAGAATAAATAAATAAGTTCAATTGCACATTGGTTTTAAACTTTTATTGCAGGAGCATTCTTATAAGGCAACCGGACGACATGATAATAACGTGCATTCTCAGTTGAGGGGGGTGAGAGATGTGGAGATAGAGGCAAAATATCCAAAATTTAATCGTAGTGCTGTCAAGCGTGATAAGACTGTACTTGTAGCCCAGTCTAGGTCAATAGATTATAAGGTGAAGGAGATCAAAGATCAGCTGATAAGAGCCAAAGCCTACCTAACTTTTTCCCCACCAGGCAGTAATTCACACCTGGTAAAAGAGTTAAGGCAACGAATCAAAGAGTTGGAACATGCAGTTGATGAAGTTACTTGGGATTCAGATTTGACAAAGAGGTAAATAGGAATTTCATTGCCAATTTTCACATTTTTTAAGGACAGTTTGAAAGAAATCTTGAAAAATGATGAAAGTTGCTTTAATGCCAAGTAGCTAAATTAGTGCATGGAAAATTATATCCAGCTTTTAATTAGAAGAGAAATCTAAACCAGTGGAATTTCACCTGAAAGCCTGTTAAATTTGTAGTGCTTTGCAGAAAATGAAAAATATGGAGTCTTCATTAGTAAAAGCGGGCCATGCATTCCCAGACTGCTTGGCAATGGCTTCAAAGCTTAGAGCTATGACTGAAAATGCTGAAGAGCAAGTTCTTATGCAAAAGAAACAAACTAGTTATCTTCTAAATCTTGCTGCAAGAACCACCCCTAAAGGCTTTCATTGTCTTTCCATGCGATTGACTTCTGAATACTTTGCTTTGCAACCTTTGGAGAGGCAGCTGCTTGAGCAGCAAAAGTTGCATGATACTAAGTTGTATCATTATGCTGTCTTCTCTGACAATGTTCTGGCTTGTGCAGTTGTTGTCAACTCCACTATTTCAAGTGCTAAGGTATATACCATGATTTTTCCCCTCTGAGCATCCCGCAATAAATTTTTTTAGTTTTACCTTATTTAGAATTTAAAGCTTAAAATGTGATATTTTTTGTCTTGTACTAGGGCTTTCTCAAGGTTGTATATTGTATGGATGTTGTCTCTTCGCACAGTTTTATTATGGCTATTAGGGACAGTTCATTCTTTGCGAATATTTATAATTGTCCTTGTAACGTAATTCAAAAGAAAATATGTATAATTGTCTGTTTTAAATTGCAGGAACCTGAGAAAATTGTCTTCCATTTGGTGACCAATTCATTGAACTTTCCAGCAATGTCCATGTGGTTCTCACTAAATCCTCCCGGAAAAGCCACAATTGAGGTCCTGAGCATGGAAGATTTTAAATGGCTATCCACGCAGTATGATTTAGGATGGAAGATGCAAAATTCTAGTGACCCAAGGTTTACTTCTGAACTCAACTATCTTCGGTTCTATCTGCCAAATATCTTCCCTTCGCTGGATAAGGTCATACTTCTTGATCATGATGTGGTGGTGCAAAAAGATTTATCTGGTTTGTGGCACGTTGATATGAAGGGGAAGGTAAATGTTGCTGTTGAAACTTGTCAAGAAAATGAAGTTTCTTTTCTACGGATGGATATGTTTATCAACTTCTCAGATCCATTGATTGCTGATAAGTTCGACAATAAGACGTGCACATGGGCATTTGGGATGAACGTATTTGATCTCAGAAGGTGGAGGGAAGAAAATTTAACTGCTCTCTACCATGAATATCTACGATTGGTAAGGAAATTAATGTCCTTGCTTTGGTTGTGTGCTATTCTTCCCGGAGATGCAACTACTTTTACCTGTTAGTAAATTAGTAGTTGACTTTAACTACTTTTCAGCATGATTCTATCATGTTAAGGTTATAAGCATCAAAACGTTCTGAGCATATCTTCCCGTCTGTAGTATTCTGCTGATATTTTAGGCTTCAAAATTTCTTATAGATTCAGGTCATATTTGTTTAGTGTGTGGTGTTCTTACTTGTAATGTTTTGTTAAACGAGTCTACCTTGTCTCCTAGCTACTCGTGTACTTTTTTAGCTTATCAGTCAGGTACTTATCCCATTTCAAAGATGAAATGGACGGGTTGCTCATCCTTTCTTTCTCCCTTCTTCCTAGCCTCGCTATGTGTTGGAACTTCTGTCTGCCTATTCCAAAGAAAATCAGGTCCCTGAGGTTACTGAGTTATATCCTATTAGCCTTGTTACTGTTTCCTCCACAAATTAATTGGACATTGTGTAGCCTTCTCTCTAGTATTGTGGCTAATCAATTTGTCGTATCTCTAATTGGTGAATTCTAAATTCCATCCTTTTGGCTAATAAGATTATGGATGATTATAGGGTGAGGAACAAGAAGGGATGAGTTATCAAGATTGATTTTGGCAAAAGCTCACAATATGGTTCATTGGGAGTTCTTATTGGAAGTTCTTTTCGAGAGGCTTTGGATCCAAGTAGATTTCATGGATCTTTTACTGCGTTTCAAACACCTCTATTTTTCTAAATCGAAAAGCAAGAGGTTTATATTGAAGTATCTAACTGGATGACATTCCCTTTCATTTGATTATTCTGGTAGATCATGGATGTACTCACCATCTCCAGTCAACCCTCATATAATCGTTTTATGTCTGAAGTGGTTTCAATCAACAATACAATAATCGTCTTAAGGTACTGAACATCTTCAAATTCATTTCAAGTCTCAAGGTAAAATTTTCCAGATCCTCTTCATTGGCATAAACATTGATGATTATTTGGTCCAGATTCAAACTTGATATTGGGGGTAAATAGGAAGGGATTTGGCTCTTTTTAGCCCGGGAATGACTTTTAGAGGAAAACCATCCTCGTTCATTTTTGGAAAATGGTGGAAGATAGAATTTCCAGCAAAATTTCCTGGTGGGAGGCCATTTTGCTCTCTTAAAGCGACAGAGTCATTCTCTCAAATGCTTTCCGATCTAGTATCTGTTAGACCCCCAATAATCAGGACTTATGCCAGAAGGGGTAGAAAGGGAAATTCTCCTTTAGTTGGGCTGTGACCGTTTGTTTTTAGCCGTTGGGCAGGGGTCTCTATTCTTTTGTGCTTGTATTTAAGGCCCGTGTGTTAGTGCAGCTGTTTTCTTTATGCTTTGTTATGTTAAGATGATATTTTGTGTTCTTTTGTAATTGACTGTTATTTTGAATACAATATTGGGAGAGAACCGCCCTCTCGAAAGGCGAGGTATCGTTGTAACCCTGTTGTACACTTTTCTTTTGAAATCAATACTAATTGTGAGGAAGATACCTCACAAATTGGTATCAGAGCGAGTTCGAACTGGGGAAGACCAGAAAGATGACCCAAAAGCAATTGGAAGATAGGTGTGAGAGTAACGAGAAGGAAATAGGGGGAATCAAGGAAAGTCTGGGAAAATTGTCCGAGCAAATGGCCGAGACTCAGAAGGCGATAGCAATCTTGGTATCAGAGGCCACTAGTAAGAGCAAGGGTAGTGACGAATCTGCAGGCTACTCTGCGTCAAAAGGTAAATCGCCAGAAAGAGGAAACGGGGAGCAGTGCTCGGGGGCAGAACACGGGAACGGTCAAACCTTGGACCGTAGTAAATTCCGCAAGGTGGAAATGCCAGCGTTCTCCGGGACAGAACCGGATGCGTGGTTATTTAGAGCGGAACGGTACTTTGACATTCACAGACTATCGGAAGTTGAGAAGCTCAATGTCGCCGTCGTCAGCTTCGAAGGCGAAGCATGCTCATGGTTCTGATGGGCCCTCAACAGGAGACCCTTCCGAAACTGGAATGACTTTAAAAAAAGGATGTTCATTCGTTTCAGACCAACCCACGAAGGCAGCCTCTGCGCTCGATTCCTGTCGACCAAACAAGAGGGAACGGTCGGAGAATTCCGCAGGCGGTTCGAGGAAATGTCTGCCCCATTACCTGACCTAGCTGAAGATGTGCTGGAGAGCACATTTCTTAACGGGCTGGACCCGGTGATCAGGGCCGAAGTACTATGTATGAAGCCCCACGGATTGGAAAGAATCATGGAAACGGCCCAGTTGATCGAAGATAAGCAAACGACCATTCATCTGTACGGGGATCTGTCCAAAAACCCACGATCGGGCCCAGTCGGGGCCAAGGCCCAAACTCGTTTAAATGATCCCGCCCAAATGAAAACGGTAACAACCGGTGTTAAAACGGCCACGTCGCCTGGCCTACTCCCTGCCACGTCCCATCACGTGACGCCTACGAAACGTGACTCCGGCTACAAGCGTCTCACAAAAGCTGAGTTTTTAACAAAGAAAGAAAAAGGTCTTTGCTTCCGTTGTGACGAGAAGTTCTCCATAGGTCATCGTTGCCGGAACAAGGAGCTGCGAGTTCTCCTGGTCCACGACGACGACGAAAGCCTCGAAGAAGAGATCTGCAACGAAGGGTTAGTCATGGAAGCCACTGAGACGAGTTGGTAGACGGCGCAGTCGAGTTGTCAATAAACACCGTGGTAGGGTTCTCCTCACCGGGGACAATGAAGATAAAAGGAACGTTGCGGGGTACGGACGTGATTGTCCTAATCGATTGTGGCGCAACCCACAATTTCATCTCTCAGAAGCTCTTTGACTCCTTGAAGTTGCCCCTCTCGGAAACCTCCAACTATGGGGTCATCATGGGTAACAGGGGTTGCTGTCAAAGGGAAGGGCGTTTGCAAGGGGGTGACCATCTGCTTACAAGACATCAAGGTGACGGATAATTTCTTACCCCTAGAGCTAGGAGGGATCGACATCATACTTGGAATGCAGTGGTTGAACACTGTGGGCCTGATGGAAGTGGACTGGAAGACCCTGACGATGAAGTTTGAGACGCAAGGGGGAAGGATTATCTTGAAAGGGGACCCCACGCTGACGAAAGCCGCCATATCCCTAAAGTACCTGTCGAGGACGTGGGAAGAACAGGACCAGGGTTTCATGATCGAGCTGAGAGCCCTCACGGCTCCTCCGGAGCTAATTGGCGAATCCTCAGCCACCCCCCGGTGACTCTTTCCAGGTCAGTTGATCGTTTACTCACCGAATACAATGATATTTTTCAGGTCCCACAGGGCCTCCCACCTAGCTGTGAAGTGGACCACAAGATCACGCTGAAGGAAGGAACAAGGCCGATCAGTTTGCGTCCCTATCGCTATGCCCATAGTCAGAAGGCCGAGATCGAGACTCTGATTACAAATATGTTGACCTCGGGCATCATACGACCCAACATTAGCCCCTACTCCAGTCCAGTTCTGTTGGTCAAGAAAAAAGATGGCAGTTGGCGTTTTTGCGTAGATTATCTAGCCCTGAATAACGCCACCATCCCTGATAAATTTCCGATTCCGGTGGTGGAGGAACTTTTAGATGAGCTTCATGGATCCCGGATCTTTTCTAAAATCGACCTCAAGTCCGGATACCATCAAATAAAGGTCAGTGAAGAAGACATACCGAAGATCGCTTTCCGTACTCACGAAGGGCATTACGAGTTCCTCGTTATGCCGTTTGGATTGACAAACGCTCCGACCACTTTTCAGGCCCTCATGAACAAAATATTTAGACCCTTTCTGAGACGATGCGTCCTGGTATTCTTCGACGACATTCTGATTTACAGCCCCGACTTGGACACACACGTGACCCACTTGACCATGGTATTCAATGTCCTTCGTGACAACCACCTACACGCTAATCTGAAGAAATGCGAATTTGCGAGGGAGAAGATTGGGTACTTGGGCCATTGGATATCGTCGGAGGGTGTGGAGGCTGACCCCGAAAGATAATAGCAATGATGAGGTGGCCGATACCGGTTAACTTGCGAGAACTGAGGCGATTCTTGGGCCTTACGGGATACTACAGAAGGTTTGTTGCTAACTTTGGAGCTATAGCCTCCCCATTGATTGACTTTCTTAAAAAGGGCGCATTTACTTGGGATGACCGAGCCACCGAAGCTTTTGAACGCCTTAAAAATGCCATGATCACACTGTCGGTGCTGGCTTTGCCGGATTTCAGCTAGCTGTTTTTGCTGGAAACGGATGCTTCGGGAACAGGACTGGGTGCGGTTTTGAGTCAACAACAGAGGCCGATTGCCTATTTCAGCCAGAAACTTTCTACCCAAGCTCAAGCTAAACCTATCTACGAAAGAGAATTGATGGCCATTGTCTTGTCCATACAGAAATGGCGTCCATATTTACTTGGACAGCGTTTCTTAGTCCGAACGGATCAACAAGTGCTGAAGGACTTGCTCGAACAGACATCCATTCAACCTGAATACCAACGGTGGGTGGCGAAACTCCTCCGATATAATTTCAAGATTCAGTATCGTTCGGGTTTAGAAAACAAGGCCGCGGATGCCTTATCGCGAGTCCCTCCCGACGTGGAATTCAGATCTATTACGGTGCCCAACATTCTCGACGTGGAAATTGTTAAGGGAGAAGTGCAGAAGGATGCTGACCTGATGAAAGTTATAAAGAAACTCAAAGAGGACCCCGACAGTGTACCGAAGTTCACTCTCCATCAAGGTACCCTCCTCAATAAAAACCGATTGGTTCTGTCAAAACATTCTGAGCTGTTGGGAAACATACTACACGCCTATCACGATTCCATCCTAGGGGGCCACTCGGGATTCTTGCGGATTACAAACGCTTGACGGGAGAGCTTTATTGGGAGGGTATGAAGGGACACGTAAAGGAATATGTAGCGAAGTGTTCTACGTGCCAAAGGAATAAGACGCTTGCTTCCTCCCTCGTCGGTTTATTACAGCCTCTACCTCAACCGGATAAAATTTGGGATGACATCAGCATGGATTTCATTGAGGGGCTGCCAAAATCTCAAGGGCATTACACCATCTTTGTCGTGGTCGACAGGTTGAGCAAATATGCTCACTTCATTCCTCTATCTCATCCATTGAATGCCAAGTCGGTAGCGACGATGTTTGTTAAGGAGGTGGTACGTTTGCACGGGTTCCCGCGTTCCATTGTGTCGGATCGGGACCGTATCTTTCTCAGCCAATTTTGGGTGGAACTCTTTCGCCTCCAGGATACCCGCTTACATAGAAGCACAGCTTACCACCCACAATCCGATGGGCAGACAGAGATAGTCAACAAGTGCTTGGAGACATACCTCCGCTGTTTTTGCAACGAGAAACCGAGACAGTGGGCTCAATGGTTAGCTTGGGTCGAGTTGTGGTACAACACAACATTTCACGCCTCGATCAATACCACCCCGTTTCGAGCTGTCTATGGGCGCCCCCCTCCTCCAATTGTTTCTTATGACTCCCAGGAACCAGGAATGATACTCTTGATCAGCTCTTAACAGACCGAGACGTGGCGTTGGATCGACTCAAGGCCCACTTAGACATTGCTCAAAATAGGATAAGGAAATTTGCGGATCGTCGACGCACCGAGGTGGAATATGCTGTGGATGATTGGGTGTTTCTTAAGTTGCAACCCTACCGCCAAAAATCGGTTGCTAAACGGCGAAATGAAAAATTATCGCCTAAGTACTTCGGGCCCTATAAGATTATAGAAAAGATCGGCTCAGTTGCCTACAAGCTACAGCTTCCCGAAGAAGCCACTGTGCACCCGGTTTTTCATGTCTCCCAGCTTAAAAAGGCAGTGGGCGACAATCACACAGTGCAACACTCAGCCCCTATGCTAACAGACGATTTCGAATGGCTAGCCAAGCCTCGACATATTTTTGGGTATCGAGAAGCTGAGGGTACGGGTGAATACGAAATGTGCGTTGCATGGGAAGGGCTGCCTACGCACGAGTCTACATGGGAATCTTTTGAAGATATGCACGAGCGTTTTCCAGAACTCCACGAGGACACGG
Source organism: Luffa acutangula (assembly GCA_036850905.1). Taxonomy (NCBI): domain Eukaryota; kingdom Viridiplantae; phylum Streptophyta; class Magnoliopsida; order Cucurbitales; family Cucurbitaceae; genus Luffa; species Luffa acutangula. Next base: position 48,376,332 of record CM072090.1, read on the forward strand.
TGCTAGATACCCCGGGGGTGATGTTAGACCCCCAATAATCAGGACTTATGCCAGAAGGGGTAGAAAGGGAAATTCTCCTTTAGTTGGGCTGTGACCGTTTGTTTTTAGCCGTTGGGCAGGGGTCTCTATTCTTTTGTGCTTGTATTTAAGGCCCGTGTGTTAGTGCAGCTGTTTTCTTTATGCTTTGTTATGTTAAGATGATATTTGTGTTCTTTTGTAACTGATTGTTATTTTGAATACAATATTGGGAGAGAACCGCCCTCTCGAAAGGCGAGGTATCGTTGTAACCCTGTTGTACACTTTTCTTTTGAAATCAATACTAATTGTGAGGAAGATACCTCACAGTATCTCCATCTATCTTCTATTTGTTCCTAATATCCTTTGAAGGGTGCTAAAATCTTGGAGAGTTTGATTAGGAACTTCCAATTAGAGTGACAGTCAACTGGGGTACAGTCTTCTTGCCTCTAGAGTCCAGATCAACTTCGCTTTGGTACAGGTAGCTTTAAAAACAGGAAACTTGTCCTTTTTACTAAATAGTTTATGATGGAAACTGGTGCTTTATGGAGGAGAGCAATTGTTAGCAGATATTCTTCCAGTCCTTAGTTGTATTGGGTATGGTTTGCTTGTCCAAAAGGGCGTACCTGAACAAGAAATCCATGGCTTTACATTTCAAAATGTTGTCTGCACGTAGTCCATAGTATAGGTGCGATCTTGCTCTGGAGAGATCATTAGCTTCATGAAATTCCTGTCAGATTGACTTTTCTTATTTTTTTTGATAAGACATTGACTTTTCTTAGACTTGAAGAATTGTGAATTCTTGTAATTATTCTGCCAACCAAAGCTAGTTGAGGAATTCCAGGTTGGAACCTTGAATGTAAGGCCATTTATTGAAAGCTAAAAGCAATCTTAACGATTTTGAGGCTATTTATTGAATGGGTTATTCTTTTGAACCTTCCAGGTGGTGCTTTCAATCATTCTTTGGATTTGAAAAGTTAGATTTTGAACTTCAATGGCTCCTTTCCTTGTAGTCCTTGTTCTCGTCCGTTTTTGATATAGATGCAATGAGGAACTGTTGGCTCAAGGCTTAATGGTTCTTAAAACAGGTGTGGCTCAAGGCTTAATGGTTCTTAAAACAGGTGAAATTTATTCTTCATGGGTCTTCATTCAAGACACTCACTTGCAACAAAGCAGGGAAAATATTTCCTAACTATTCTCTATACCCAGATGGATGCTTTATTTGTAAATGCTCCTCAAAAGACCAAAATCATCTCTTTTTTCAATGTGCCTTTGCTTATGACAGTTTCTGCACGTGAGATCTTGATCGTATTCCTCCCAGTATGGTTGCCTGGAGGGGGCAGGAGAGTTTAGTGGGTTTGATTCTGAGGACCACTTGGTTTGTGTATGCGATATCTCTCTTGAAGATAGAGAGATGCGGTTGTGCTATGAGAAAAAAGAGCCTATTGGTTGAGTGGAACCAAATGAAAAGTCAAAGGTATAGCCTGACAGCCGGCCCAAGCAAAGATGAGCACGTGAATACTTGAGTATAAAAAGTGCATGTACCTAGTGTCTATTTAGGATATGAGTTTGAGGAGGGAAATATGCATTTGGGCTTATAGAAGACCCTCCGAAGTACCAAGCGAAATTGGGTTTTTTTTCATCCTTCGAGGGGAAATTCCTGCATCTTTAATGTAGAGCACATCTCTATGGAAGTTGCGAAGGATTTTTCAGATATTATTGAGGATCTTTCTCAATTTTTTTGAGCTTGCAGCTGGTCCTTTGCCTAGAATTTGTTTTCAATATTCCTCGTAGTGGCTTTTAAGTTTGTTGGATCAGCCTCACTTGCAGCAATCTTCTTGGATTTTTCTACCAAAGCTTTGTCTTTTGGGCCATGGTCTAGAAGCTAATTTGTTGGGTTTTGTCTTAGCTTGGATGGTTCTTCGGTTTCGTAGTTCTCTTTCTAGAATTAGGCCCGTTGTTCTCCAAGGTTCTTCATTGGTTATTTTACTGTTTGGGATTTTCTTTTTACGTTTGGTTGCCTGTTCTTTTCACTATAGTGGGGAGTTTGTATCCTTGAAATTTTTTCTTTCTTTCCATCCATTAATGAAAGGTTTGTTTCTTGTAAAAAAAAAAAAAAAAAAAGAAGAAAAAGAGGAGGGAAGTATGCATTTGGTGTGTTAGCTTTAAGCTGGGAGAGTAAGAGAATTTTTTAATCTTTCCCTAACTCTAAATTTCTCTACGGGGTTTCATCAAAAGTTGTTGTCTGAGTTGTTCGATTCTAGGAAATGGTCACGAGAACAAATAAAAAATAGAGATCATGTCTAGTCTGTCAAAGAGAAACGGGTGGGAGTTAAAGTACGAATAGGAGTGAGGAGTTGAATAGATTACTTGATCGTAAGATGGAGTTGGATGGAATTTGGCGCACAGAAGTATTCAGTGGATAAGATGGAGGAGGATCGTGGTAAAGGGAACTCGCGATTTGTATGCTTTTAATTTCTTCCTTGGCTCCCCATTAAGAAAGAAGGAAAAAGAAATACTGATAATGTATCCTTTGCCCTCCTTCTCTATTTTTGTCTAAATCCTTTTCCTTACAATATTTTGTCAAATAAATTACCAATCCACACTACCATAGGTTTCTTCAAAAACAATTTTGATGATCCATTCTTTTCAGCTTTTCTTCCACCACTTCGTTTGTGATTGGAACTGCATAATATATTTCTGTGGGTTTTCTGAAATTGTGTTTTGGAGGTCTTTTTGGATTCTTTCCGTCAAAACTTTGCTGTTATAGACTCCATTCATTCAGCTAATGGGCAAATAGTTATTGTCTGTTTCAGTGATTGATACTTTTGAATTTTTGTTAGCATTTGTTGTGCACACCATTCTAAAATAACTCTTAGAACACCTTAAAGATATCTACTAATTATTCCAAGCTTTTAAGACTTCCCCTGGATAGTCGTGGTGGTTTATCATTCCTGAGAGACTTGACCAATAGCCGCGATTTCTTCCTCTTTCAAGGGTCATTTCTGCCAACTCCTCCCTTTCATCAATTAGACTCCAATCCCATCAAAAGTCAGTTAAGCGTGGTAGGCGAGAGTAGTACTAAGTTAGTTGACCATTTGGTAATCCTCTGGTTGCAGAAAAAATTAGATTCCATTCTAACCTATCTGGTATCCATCTGCTGCCATCTTTCTCTACTCTAAAATTTATTGAAAAGAAGCTATCACTCGACAAAGTGAAGGACCACTGTGAGGCTTTTCAGAAAATGTAGCCTACACATAGCCCAGCCAGGAAGAAAAGTAAAGGGAGGGGGATAAGGAGAGCCTTTCATGCAAATATAGTTGTATACTTTGTTAGTTCAATTTTAATGCACACTTCTTGTTTGTAGTAGTTTAAAACTATAATTCATTTAAATTGCAGTGTTCTTCAAAAAATGAATACAAGTAACCACTTTAGAGAAACAACAACAAAATATTGTTTTAGAAACAGAAAGTAATTTTCAAATGCACATACTGCACTACCATTCCTCACAGCTACTCTGTTATAATATGTATGCAGAGTAATGAACGGCCAATCTTGAAGGGTGGAAGCTTGCCTTTGGGGTGGGTCACATTCTATAACCAAACCACAGCGATGGAGCGGCAGTGGCACGTGCTCGGACTCGGCCACGACTCTACAATACCACCAGACAAGTTCGAGAAGGCAGCTGTTATACACTACGACGGTGTTCGGAAGCCATGGTTAGATGTTGGATTTGGAGAGTACAAAGATTTTTGGAGCAAACACATGGACTTCAACAACCCATATTTGCAACAATGCAACATCCACGGGTAATTAATAACCAACAAACAAAGCTTAGAGGTTTGATTAGATGTGAGATTTAGTTACTTTTCTTAGGAGGCTGCAAAGTTCTCTCCATTCTTTCTACTTCTATAACGATTCTTCATGTAAATTGCAACTCATTCTTTCCCCCAAATATGTATTTTCTTTTTTACCATAACCTTGTAGGGAAGTTGAATTATAGTAATGATTGAAAATAAGAAATTCCACCTTTCGTTTGGTTAGCTTTTTGTACATAAAAGGAGTTGGGAAACTTTTCACCAGGTTTCACCTTTTGTCTTTCGGTTACTTTTGATTATGTAGTGTTAATGTTTCCTTTGTTGGTTGAGATTATACCGTTATTTTACCAATAGAATTTTGGTCTTGTATTTTTATGTGTAACAACAAAATCACAATAGCAAACATCATATTGTGCAACTTGACCAAGAAGGTTGTAGTTCGATTCTCCCACTTCCACATGTTGTAAGAAAAAAAATAAGACAATATCACAATACTATCATAAATAAAATAATTACATGGTAGAGTTAAAAATTTTATTGAAAATTTGACTGGAAAATAACATATATGTATACTATGAACAAATAAATGAAGTCAACAAACTTCCGCTAGAGTGAGCATAGCTTAAGATATAAGTTTTATGTCAATTGAGCTATGCTCTTGTTAGCATTATATAATGTGAAGTGAGGGATTTGAACCACATACATCTTAGTCCTTAGCATCGGCTTTATGCCAGTTGAGCGTGTCTTAATCTTCTTTATTGCTTTTATTAGTATAACAAATATAGAGTATATGAGGGTTGAACTTCCAACTTCAAAGAAAAGAGTAGCTAAATGTTCATGTGTTAGTGTGTTTTAATCATCTTTATCACTATAAAATCTTCCATGTCCCTTAACTTATTGTCTATTTTCAATCTTTTTAAAGCGTTGATATATTGATAGATATGTCAAGATCGTCTCAATTTTATGAAAATGTCGATAGAAATACTGATATAAGGTCAATGTCAATGGATATATATATCTGAAAAAAAAAATTATAAAAACAAAAAGATTAAAAAAATTAATTAATAAATAAACATTTTACACTTTTTAAATCAGTTAAATATGCTCATTATTAATATTATATTCACATTAGTGACATTTTATTGTTTTTTTTTTATTTCATTAATTTTTTCTAATATAATGGAAATGTCGATTCACCCCTATGTCAACGTCGAACTCATGAAAATGTGAAAATGTTGATGGAAATGTCAACACATCGATGAAAATTTAATACCATGATTAGAACATATGTATAATAGTTGTGAGCTTTAAAAATGATATAGGGTTCACCCACATTAAGGGAATATGATATCTTTTTTTCATGATTTACAAGAGAAAAGTGTAACTCTCTGTGTTGCATGTGTGTGGAGAGAATTACTTGCAAGAATGAAAGGGATTTGAGATTGTCTTGCATGCTTGAGAGAGAAAAAGATATGCATATATATAAGGGGAGAGAGTGATGCATGTTAGACTACTAGTACTAGACTCTACACAAAGAAAGTATATAAGCTAACAAACTTAACAACCTTCCATTCCATGTGTCTTTTCAAAACAAAAATCCAAAAAAAAAAAAAAACCCTTCCATGTGTGAGAGAGAAAAGGAGGATACAAAAAATAATGTAAAATTTATTAAGAGAAAATTAAATCTTATTTTGGTCTTTTCAAACTTTCATTTTTGTCTCTATACTTTTAAATCATCTATTTCGTACTCACTTTTAGACACTATTTTTAGTATGTTTGTTTTCTTTTTAATGTCCTCATAAGTTAGGGTGACATTTTTTTTTTTTTTAGTTCAACAACATTTTGAAGGGGATTCTAACCAATTACTATTGAGTCATGTTCATGACAATCACAATTGACGTTTGTGATTTACCTATCATGCACATTATTATTGTGTTTATTTTATAAAATTGTTATTATTTTTATCAAAACTATCCTACTTTTTTCTTAGAATTTCTTTTCTCAATAGTTCCCACCACTTGATCCTATTATATAATACTTTTTTTTTTTTTAATTCAACAACATTTGGGGTGGAAGAATTCAAACTTTTGATCTCTCGATTGAAGATACATGTCAATTATTACCATTGAGCTATGCTCACTTTGGTGATCCTACCACATAGGATTGTCAATGAAAATTTATTTAAAATCTATTATAAATGAAAATTTATTTAAAATCATTATAAGTGAACTTTCTCACTTTTAGTTTTCATATAAATTTGTTATTTTTTAGGGTTAAATTATAAAAAATACTCCTAAATTATGGAGTTGGTTTCAATTATACCCTTTAACTTTCAAAAGTTGCATTTTAGTCCTTGAAGTTTAAAGTTTGTTTCAAAACAATCTTTGAATGCATTTTTTTTCGTTTAATTCATGGACGAAAAATAACATATTTGCATATGTATGGTTGTTTATATGAATATATTTGAATATATAAGTAGAAAAAAACAATAAAATCACATGCAAACACATCATTTTTCGTTCATAAATTTAACGTACAATTTCTTCAAAGGTCGTTTTAAAACAAACTTCAAACTTTGAGGGCTAAAATGAAACTTTTGAAAGTTCAAATATATAATTGAAACCGGGTATTTTTAATAATTTAACATTGGTTTAAGAATAACATTTTGAGGCCCAATAATGTTAAGTCCAACCAAAAAGCCCCACAAACCAATCTCACAAGTGAGTGAAGACAGAGAGAGCATGAGCAGCCATCCGTTTTGGAATCTCATCTCCTCTTCTTCTCTCTCACATACACTCAGCTCAGCCACAAAGACAACTCTCTAAGACCAACATCATCTCTGCTGCTCCCTTCATCACCATCCCCACCTTTTCCCTTCTCCACTGAAGCCTAACGCTCACTCTTCTTCTCTTTCTCAGCCTCACTCTCCAACCCGACTAGTTTTTTAGCTCTCTTTGTTGAATTTCTTATCTGAGTTCCAAACACTTTAGTGGAAAAATGGGCCTTGCAGCAGCCTTGGCACGAATTACTGATGGATATGGGGTTCTGTGATTGATACAGGATCGGGAGGAAAAAAAAGCTGAAAGATTTGGTGCAGAATCGGGGAAGACAGCGAGAGGTGAATGACAATCCCTTGTGCTAATTTTAGTGTTATTGATGAGTTGCTCTGTTCTTGTAACTTGCAGCTTTGTTTGCCCAAGGATTACAGAATTGTTTGTTTGGTTTGGTCAAATTTTCTAAATGATGCAAATGTGGGCTTTGACTTGATTTTTTGGAGAATATTAATATATGTCAATTGGCAAAAAGGAAAGGAAGGGAAGGGGTAGGTGAGGAAGCAAAACAAAGGAGAAGGAACGTAGACTCTTAGGTTTGGTTGTTGAAGTTGAAGAATTGAGATTTAAATGCTACTTTTTGTTTCTGAACTTTCGGGTTCTAGTATTTTAATAAGTGGCCAATTTGGTCTCTTTGTTCTGACACAACGCTATACTCAACTAATTTCTTGAAATATTGTCGGTTTTACTGGTATAGAATTTGTGTTAGGAAAAGTATGAGTATCATGTGGACGTTTTGGAAGCATAGGGACTAAAATAGATAAAAGTTGAAAGTATAAAAGATCAAGTATAAGACTAAAATAGGCAAACAGTAGAGGGACCAAAGTAGGATTTGAAAGAAAAGTAGGAAAGGACAAAGATGAGTTAGAAAATGATTAAAAAGTGAAAAAGAATGATTGTCATGTGGCTTGGGAAGTGTAAAGGGAAGGCAGCAGTTCGTGAGAAAAGAAAAACGAAGGAGAAGGAACTAGGACTTGTGTCTGGTAGTTAAAGAATTAAGTTCAAATCCATTTGGTCCTTTGCTTTCAAAAGGTCTACCTTGGTGGTCCTTGTGCTTTTAATAAGTGACCTCTTTGGTTCCTCTGTTTCTTTCCTTTTTAATGTCATTTTTTTCGATCACAATTTTTGCTCTACAGTATACTTAATTAATTTCTTAAAATATTGCTGGTGCTCCTTGTGTATAGAATTTGTGTTGGGATTTTGTAAATACGAACTAAATGATCATGTTTCAAAAGTATGACAACCAAAATGGATATTTGGGAAGTAGAGAGATCAAAATAGACAAAAGTTGAAAGTACAGGGAATAAAATGGATGTATTGGAACTTGGAAGTACAAAGACCCAAATTGAAAAAAGCTTTAGGGACGGGGAAAAAAATAGGAATTTGACTTAGGATTTAAAGAAGAGAAGAGTAGAAAAGAACAAAAAAGAAACAAAAAAGAACAAAAAAGAAATGATGCAGTGGTAAATGATTGAAAAGCAAGAAAGGAACGATGGTCATGTGGATTGGTAAGGATATCTGGATATACTTTTGGGTTGGGAATTGTAAATTTGTTGAATCAATGATCAAAGTATACTGAATAAGAAAGCAACATGGTTATTTAGTAACTAGTGTCTAATTCATAACTTGTTACATTTCCGCACTACCATTTTTTCATTATCAATTCACCATTCCATTCTCTTCAATTTAATATTTTCATTTTATAATTGAAATGGGGCTACTTATTTTTTTTCTTTTTAAAATAATTTTCTTCTCAAGAGGAATCCAACTCTCACTTAGGTGCATAAAAATCCATAGTAAAAAATGTATTTTTGTCTCAAAATTCTTATAACGGAGCTAAGGATGTTATTTTCTTCATATCCCGAAGGATTCATAAGAAAAGAGAAAAAAGAAGAAGGGCTTAGTTTATTACTAATAAACTTACATGAATATATAAACAAACATGAGAACAAAGATAGAGAAATTAAGCAGTGTAATGTCGTTTGAGTCGGTTCAATAGTTTGTGGTTTCTACTTATGGCGACTAACAAGCAGATAAATTTGTGACCATTGACTATTGTGGTAGCACTAGACATATATCTTTGTATGAGACATTATTGTCTCAAATTAGTTGGTATCAACACAGCAGAAGGGCACCCGACATTGAGTGTATGAGAGGAAGTTGATGACTATTGTTTTAGTGGTTCAGAAGTGGAGAGCTTATTTGGTTGGAGAAAAGTTCATTGTCTGAATAGACGGAAAGAGCCTTGGGGAACTTATGCTAGTGCTAGGTATTGAAAGTTATGTGTTTCAACTTTGATATCCAGTATAAGTCAGAGGCGGATAATATGGGATGGTGGATGCACTCTCCCCTATACTAGACTTGGTTGAGTTTTAGTTGTTATCCTTGATTTTCCATTGGCTGTACTTAGCTGCAGATATGTATTCGGTCTAAACGTGGAAGAATCTGACCACCTTTGATCAAAATTGGGAGATCTGTACTTCACTGCATATGGGAACTTTTTGATGTTACCATCAGCGGTTTCCTGATCTCCACCTTGAGGACAAATTGAGTCAGAAGGCTAATACCAGGACTCACCTTTTAAGTTTTACATGCTTTAGATGTGAGGAAGGGGTAAAGGGTCAATTGTGTTAGAGTAGGAAGTTACGTTACCAATAGAGAGGTATTTACATGATGTTATAGGTGGTGATTGGATGAATAAATAGGGATTGTTTGGATCTGATTATGGACTGTTATTTTGGAGTAATATACATGATAAAATAAGCTGATTACAGCTGAAGGAGACTTTCTCAGGGCTAGCTCATGGGGACAGTTCATTTCTTTTGAGTCATAATATCCAGAGTTCATTGTTGACCCTTTGTTTTCTCTAGATTTCTAAGTTCATAGCACAGTGGCTCTGTTTGTTTTATCAAATTCTCTACATGTGTTACAGTATATACTTATGGCGATTCACAGTTTGACTGCAATAATCTCTGCTTTGAATGGTCCATGGAGGCTCGGAGGATTGCCATTCTCTGTTCGCATCTCTGCCCAATTAACTTGGGACGTAGCCCAGCTCCTCTCTCGCATCTCTCCGCTTCGAACTGTGCTTCTGGATCTAAGAGTGAGCAGCTAATTTATGATTCTCCAAAGAGGAGTCTGCAAGATGGTTGTGTTTTCTGCAGGATTATACGTGGCGAGGCACCTGCTTTTAAGGTACTCAACTTTTGATGTCATCTTTTAATGTTTACTTTATGAGATATGCAGAAGATATTTGAAGCAACCAAAGCAGTTATGCTCTTCTAATGCAAAATATGCACCTATATGAAGTGCTTATACTTAGAGTGGAGTTTATTGTACTATTTATCTAGTTCTAATATCAGCTTGTAGCTTATATGCATACTGAAAACCAACGCCTCTTATATAGAAGACCTAGTTACTGACACTTCAAGCATCGGTATTTAGGGATTTCATCTGTTATTCCCTTACAAATGTTACTATCTAAAGATATTTACCATTCAATGAGTTTTATTTTGTTTTCTGTCAGGTTTGGTAAAGTACTTATAATATGCATTAATCCTGCAGCCTCTGTTTCATTCTCTACTATATATTCTGGGCGAGGATTGGTATAAATTTGACTAATGATAAGTGATTAGTATTGTTAAATGTGATCCATAGACTAATAAAAGTCTGATGATATTTATCCATATGGTGGGGTTTTAGTTTTAGCCTTTTAGTTTTGATATGCGATTGCCAAAATGTTATCCGAGAAGCTCTGTTAGTTCTGCTAGAAAATTGAAATGCAGCTTTGAATTTTAGATTTCCTGTATTACTTAATAAGAAAAGGCTATAATACAATGGTTTTGTTTTTGAAATAAGAAAACTTTCTTTTATCAGAATTCTTCTTCTTCTTCTTCTTCTTCTTCTTCTTCTTCTTCTTCTCTCTCTCTCTCTCTCTCCCCTCCCCCCCAAAACTCTCTCTCTCCCCTCCCCCCCAAAAAAAAGTAAATAAATAAGGAAAGAAAAAAATGAGTTAATTAGAGAAGTCCAGGTTCCTTTCTCATTTAGTAGACAGTGATGATAAAGTACCTAATTTCATTATCCAATTCTTACACCTAAATTATTTTTACTTGCAGCTCTATGAAGATGATAGTTGCCTTTGTATATTAGATACAAGACCATTGAGTAATGGGTAAGGTATCATTCATCCAAGATGCAATACATATTTATATAGGTTGTTATGTTGGATGTTAGCTTAGATTCATTTTTTCTGATGCTGTATCTGTTTGATACCATTAGATATGACTTAAGCTTAGATTCGATGACGTTTTGCACTAATAATATCTCGAGCATGTGGTGCAGTGCATGAGAAAATAAAATGATGTGCTGCTAAGTTACATTGGTACCTCAATGACTTGATGTACTTGATCATATTCTCTAATTTTCACTCTTTGATAAACCCAACGTATTTATTCACATCAAGGGTGCATTGCCGAGGGAGACTCGAGAGCTCCCTTGGTTGCCCTTGTATCTCTCTCGAGTACAAGCCTGCCAAAAAAGTTCCAAAAAGCTACCCCACCACCAAAAAAAAAGTAATCTAATGTATATGTTCCCCCTCTTCAAACCCAGCTTGCACATGCTAATTTTACTAACTAATATATAACCTGGTTCCCAATCCCCACATTCATTCTCTTTCTCTTATAGACCTTCGAAGCTGGAGGCCTACAAATCTTATGTAAGATAATTTATTTTAACTTAATGATAGCTTATTGTCATGCCACTAGATAACTAACATCATTGCATTTACTGGACCCTTCTTTTGATCAAGCTTAATTATTAATTTGGATTTTTTGGATACTTTAAAATCTTTTTTTCTAATTGTGCAAACTACTATGAATCAAGCTTAGCTTGAAACCTTCCAAGTCTATGTTCTATTCCACAATCTTAAACCATAGATGTATAAAGGATGTGTTTGGGATTCAAGATCCCTTGTTGATGCTTGACCCATTAAATGTGACTTGATGCTTCCTAATCTAATTAGGATTTATGTTGAGTAAAATGGCTTAACTCATTTAAAGCTCTATTTCTCTTTTGCTTCTTAATTGATTACATTTCATCCAGGCACTCTCTAATTATACCAAAATCTCATTATTCTTCATTGGAAGCTACGCCTCCCTCTGTAAGTAATCTAATCATCCACTAAAGCTATCTGTTCTAAAGTAATTTTCAAAAAATATGTAAATATTTCCATGAAATCTCTATGTTTGTATATGAAAAGTCAAGCCTTCAAGCAACATCAGAAATCACCTCCTTTTATAATAATTATTACAATTTTTCTTAAGCTTGTAATTTCCTAACTGAAAGATATATGTTGGAGCAAGATACACATTAAATACATAATTCAAATTCAAATGTGGCATGATTGTCTGTTGACAACTTGCTTCAAATAGTTCCTAAAGTTTGCTGATCTCCCCTCCACGTTTTTTTACCTCACAGACGCTATCTCGTAAGCTTGGCTTTCTTCTAATATTTTTGTGGCCTCATATGCCTTCGTGTTCCCTCATTTGATTCTGTCGATTTTCTGATTACGTATGTATTTATTTCTCTATCTATCTTCTATCTACTTACCGAACAGGTGATAGCTGCAATGTGTTCAAAAGTTCCCTTCATTAGCAATGCAATCATGAAGTCTACTGGTAGTGGTATGAACTGACATTTATTTGCTTCATTGTATGTTTTTGTCTTCCCTCCTTTTTCATATGTTGGGAATTCAGGCACGTTTGAATAAAATGCCGATAACCGTATTGTACGTTGGCTTGTTGAAACTATTTATTTGTTGAGGCATTGGACTTAGATTTAGGATCACGTGAAGATAGAAATACCTACCACTACCAAATTGCAGGGAATTTTCCTTCATATGAAATGATTTTGATAGGACCCCTTTATTCACTTAAGATAGAAAGATATATTCCAAGTCTAGCTCGAGAGATCCTGACTCCGAATCCATCAACTACTAAAAGAGTACCTTTGAGTTCAATCCATGATGACCACCTACCTAGGATTTAATATCCTACGAGTTTCCTTGGCAACCAAATGTAGTAGGGTCAAACGGTTGTCCCGTGAGATTAGTCGTGGTGCGCGTAAGCTGGCCAGGACACTCACGGATATAAAAAAAAAAAAGAGAAAAACTAAAAGAGTACCTTCTCACCACTAAAGAACCTCTAAATACTATTTGAACTCACACTCTTGCTCTGGCATACTTGGTTACAATGGTAATGCTTAGTAATTAAGGCATTTTTACCTCCCATAAACGGTTGTGAGTTCGAATCTCACCCCGTAGTTGTAATGTAATATTCTAAAAAGAAAAGTTAGGACCCTACGTGCGACACATTCTAACTCTTCATTCAAGCACATCGATATAATCTCAACCTTCAATTTCTAGAATAGGAGCTTTTGTTTAGAAGGATGTCCTTGTCTAATTCTTTCTTTATGTTGCATTTTGGTGCATGGTGATGCTTTATAGAGTTTTCAAACTGACATCAGGCCATGCATCTGAAAGCAGCAACATATAATCAGAATCGGTGTCTACGTCTCATTTGATCCATTTTATATTTTTAAATCCATGTTGAATGTTTGTTGCTTTGCTTCAAGTAGTTTTCAACTGACATGAAGAGAAATTTACATCATGCAGATTCATTCAACTTGTTAGTTAACAATGGTGTGGCTGCTGGTCAAGTTATATTCCATGTAAGTTGTAATAGATCTCTATTTTCCCTTAGCCCCTTGAGGACAACATAGGTTTCAGTAGTGACGCATCAGTGAAAGACCTCGATCTCGCACATTTAAGCCAAATTCTACTAGCCTTTTAAAGTTTTTCTTTTTCTATACCATGAAGATCCTACCAGTCTAGACGTTTCATGACTAATCTCAAGAAACAATCATCTGATTTTACAATATTTGGTTATAAAGAAACTTGTAAATGCCTATTTGGAACGACTTTCTAATTGCTTAAAAGAGAGTTTTTAAACCCTTGAAAAGCCGTTCTGAATCGGTCCTAAGACTAATATAGGTGACTACTAATAAATCGAACAACTTTTTAACTTGCCCTTGGATTAGTATTATAGCTAGTTTCAAGTTTCATCTTATGAGCAAATGTTTGCTAATCTGTGTAAGCTTGAAACTGTCAGACTCACATTCACATAATTCCACGCAAGGCGAGGGATTGCTTGTGGGCATCCGAGGTACGTTTTACTGTACTGGTAGATCTTTTATGGTATACGATTTAACCATCAACGCCGTAAACTATAAACATCGAGGTCGTGCAGAGTTTGCAGAGAAGAACACTGAAATTCGACGAGGAGGCATCAAGGCTTGCAAAAAGCATACAAGAAATGTTACTGAGCTCCAAAGAGAATGATAGCAAGGTTCAAGAATCAAATCTCACTGAAAATTAGTAATGTTATTAGCTTGCTGTTGCAATTTTAGCTGTATTATTTTGTACCATATTCATGAATGTGAATTACAGTTTATTCTTTTTAAGCACCATATATTTGGAATAGTTAATAAAAGATAAGGGAGGAAAAAGAAAGGTTTGCTTGTAGATCTATGTTTGTGTTTGCCAGCTTGATTGTAAAGTTTATTTGTGACAGGAAAAGGAAAACAAAAAACAAAAAAAAGGAAATATATGATCCCATTGGTTGGGAGGAATTTTATTGTTTTCACTTCCTAAATTGATGATGTAATACATTTTAAGTTCATATATTCAAGTGAAATGTTTGTCATTTAACAAAACTAGTTCCTGTTCATATTTGATGCAATATTTATGTTAACTATGTTAAATTAATCTAATGTAGATTGAAATTGCATCCTTTCAGGAAAAAAAAAAAAAAAAAACATGTAGATTAAAATTGTCCTGGTTAATTTATCCATCCTTTATTGTGGTGAGAGGATAACCTACTTTTTTAAGATAGAAGTATTGTTGACTTTGGTGGGTATAACATTGTAAGCAAATAGGAAAAATTAAGGTTGGTTAAGTCTTAGAAGGAATAAGTTCAAGATATAGTGGCCACTTATCTAGTATTTAATATCCTACAAATTACCTTTGGCAACCAAATGTAGTAGGGATAAATGGTTGTCTCGTGAATATAGTCGAGATGTGTATGAGTTGACCTAGACACAAAAGGAAAAAAGAAACGTATGGATTATAGTTGAATGATCTATTAGATGTTTCATCAGGGACATAATTTTAAAGTTTTTGAACCAAATAGATACAAATCTAAAAGTTTAGGAACTAAAATTTTAATTTCAACCTTTTTTTATAAAGAGATATATTTCTTGAAGAAAATGAATTTCACGCACCCCTTCTTACATTACATGTGTATATAATTCAACTATAGTAAATAGCAGCATAGAGTCTTTACATCTTTCTATTATCTTGATCCGTTGAACTATATTCAGGTCCACCACAACCTTCTATTATAGGCCTTCAAAATATCAAAGTTGGAAGCATCTTTTGTATGATATATATTGAAAGAAACATGAGAGTGAAGTGTTAGCAAAATCTCATATGGGAAGTCCACGTAGGAGTAAGCTATTGGCTAAAAAAGGATGATATGACACGTGTACAAATTCAATTGGGCAAAAGTAGATAAAGGATATCTAATGAATGGCTGTCCCCTAATCTTTAGCTTTGTGTGGTGGCAGTGGCACTCAGCTCTTGGCTTCAACACCAACAAATAATATTAATCTTTACAAACCCTCTGATCTTCACTGCCCCAATTGATCATTCATTTTCCTCCCAAACTTCAAGAGACCAAATGGCCGCCGTCACCTCCGCCGCCGCCGCCGCCGCCGTGCGCACTTCTCTGGTCCAGAACCGCCCCCTTCCGGCGGCTTCACCCGCCCCATTCCTTCTTGGTGAGTTCTTTGGTTGCTACCTTTTTTTTTTCTCTTTAGATCTTGTGTTTTCTTTTCTTTTTTGGCTTAATCTTTGTGCTCAAAATAAAAATGTGATGTGAGTTAACTAGGAATTTTATTTTCTTATGATCCGTTTTAATATGAACATCAAGCTCAATTTATAGTTTAATTTCTAGGTTAAAACATTATCAACTTCTTTTAATCTTGTTTCAATACTTATATTCTTGTGAGAAATTTAGTTGGTATGTTTTAAAATTTTATATTGTTAGTCATTCATGTATTAAAAATCGAGAAATGATTGAGTTGATAATTGAATTACCTTTGATTCCGATTTTTAGAAGAATTGTAGGGTGGTTTAATTTTCTTAATTGGTTTTCTTTTATGCTTAGATTCTCTTTCTATAAGATTTTTAATGAAAATTTTAACTTAATGATTTAATTGTTTTGCTTAAAATCGATGTTATAAGAGTCTAAGTAAGGGCAAAGACTAAGAGTATATTGTAACCTAGTTTTTATGGTGACCACTTTTGATGTATAGGGTTGCCTTCTTTGGGGAAGAAAGGAGGAGTGAGGTGTTCTATGGAAGGAAAGACAAATGGAGAAGTAGAAAACAAGTCGAGCAACTTGGGGATGGGCGCGTCGTTGATAGCTGCGGCGTGTGCTGCGACGATGTCGAACCCAGCCATGGCTTTGGTGGATGAGAGATTGAGCACCGAAGGGACTGGACTTCCATTCGGTTTGAGCAACAATCTTCTTGGTTGGATTCTCTTTGGGGTTTTTGGTCTCATATGGGCATTCTACATCGTTTACACTTCTACTCTTGAAGAGGATGAGGAATCAGGCTTATCTCTTTAAGCCAAACTTGTCGTATTATATTATTGTTGTTGTTGTGGATATTTGCCTTTTGGCTTGAACTGTGGAAGCTTTTGAATTCGTATCATCAAAGCCTTTTGTTGGAATATCGATGTAGAAAGAAGTAAAAGCGGTTCAAAACTACTACATTTCATTAGTCAAACATTTTCACCGTGTTTTTCTTTCTATTTTAACTTAGTAAATAACAAACATGTTTGGATGTCTTTTCTATTTCTTTTGTATGATTGATATGAATGATGAGCTACATTTAATTAGAGGCATAAAAGAATATGACATGAAAACAAAAAATGAATCGACTACGAAATTTTAAAAAAATGGTGTGAATTGAGTTAGATTTTTCCTTATTGAAAATTGACGAGACGAGTAGTGGAGGAGAGGCACAACAATGAATTCCAATAATCAAAGAGATCACATTACACAAATAACATAAATATATTATGTCCCATACAAGAGATGTCACAAGCGCGAAAGATAATCATTGTATCAACATTTAAAAAAATAATAAAATGAAAAAAAAATTCAGACAACACTATTGAAAGTTTGAAACTAATTAACTTTTGGAGAAAATAATGTAATGGATCAAATTCACCTATTTCTCAAAACATATGGGTTAAATTGCAATTTTTGAAACTTGGAGCCTAAAAGGATAGTTTTTTTTTTCTCTATATAATTATTATTGTTCATTGATGTGACATTTAAAATTAAAACTTTTGAATAAATATATTTTTCTCTCTCCTCTCATTGTATCTATTCTCTCTTTTTTCTCCTTCCCCGATTCCTATCATGGATGGGATTACCTATTACGGTAGAACTAAAAATTCTTCCACAAAAAGGGCAACGAGAAGAGAGATGGAAAAGGAGAGACATATCAACCTGTTATGACAGAAAAAGTAATCAACGTAACAACAATGAAAAGGCGAAGAGAAACCACTAACGGTGTGTTAGCTACATCCACGGACAGAAGAGAGAACGATCTTATTATGAGAGGAGTATTCAGAATACAGAAATTATGGCAAAAAATAGGTTAAGAGGGTTTATATATGGCATCACTCTTAAACCCTAACATAATAGGCCCAAAATAAAAGTCCAAAATGAAAAATCATATCTAATCTCTATACATAATTTAGCTTAGGGGCGTTGCCCCCGAACCCCCACCGGACGCGTCGCCCCTAGACCCCGACTCGTTGACCGGGAACTCAAGTTACATTTTCTTTTTTTTCTTTTTTTCTTTTTTTTTTGAAATAAACTCAAGTTACCATTAGAACATAGCTAACAAACAAAGTGATATACTAGATTACCAAATAGAACTATTCTGTACAACTCAAGAATTTAAATTGTAATTTTGAAACCTGACCAAATATAATTTTTTGTTTTCTATAAAGTTAAACACCCTCATTGTAACACTATAATATTTAGGATGGTTACTTTTTTTTTATCCTTTATTTGGTTATTGGTTTCAAATTTTCCCCCTAAACGATGCAAAAAGAAGAAAAAAAATATTTTTGCATCGTTTAGGGACAATGAACCCTCCACATATTTGAAGAAAATGTGATATTTTCCCCCTAAACGATGCAAAAAGAAGAAAAAAAATATTTTTGTTACATTTCACTAATAATACTCCATTCTGAACCTAGAAAAAAAAAAAACACAGATTTCACATCCCAAGCTAATTTTGAAAACTCACTCCTATCTCAAACTATATCCAAATTCCAATCACATGATTTCCTATTTAGAATTGAAAATGAAATTTGAATGAATAAAGAAATTAGGAGTCAAAAGCTAAGCCTAATTGTTTGAGATGGTGGTGTATATCTTCAGGATGATCATCAATTTTTGATCTATCAGGTTGTATCCAACGCCCATCCTTGTTCCTTATCATACCTTTGTTTTCATCTTGTCTCCAATTTGGTGGGACTAAGTAATGATCTTTCAGAAAATCACACGCCTTGTTCACCAGCGCGGGATCCCTCCCGCTCGCCAACACGAACCTATGACCCTTGCCATGGTATCTGTTTCATCCAGGTAAATTCAAATGAGTTTGAGATGACTTTTGAAAGTAATACTTTGAAGTAAGTCGTTTTTTTTTTTTCGTTAAGTTACTTAATTAGTGCTTTTTCTAAGATTTTAAAATTTTCAAACCCCCTTATATTTATCTAATCAAACATCATATATAGACTTTAAAAAATGTTGTTGATGGTTGTTGCGAGCAGAAAGCGCCGAATCAGGAAAAGACTGACATGATTGATAGGCCATCTCTAGATCCTAACCCCGAAGGTTGTTGCGAGCAGAAAGCGCCGATCTAGAGATGGCCTCGGTATGGAAAAGGCCGACCCTAACCCCGAAGGCTGTTGCGAGCAGAAAGCGCCGAATCAGATTGAGGTCGGCATCGGTATGGAAAAGGCCGACCCTAACCCCGGAGGCTGTTGCGAGGTTCCGCATGTCAGCGATGCTGCTAGACTTGACCCAAGGGGACAGCCCGCGGAGGAACTGGAATCTGTACCACTAACGTCTGAGGAAAGGAGAGTGAACATCGGCACCAAATTGGGGGCTGAGCAGAGGGGCAGACTGGTTAATTTCTTGAGGGCTAACGCGGATCTGTTTGCGTGGTCACACGAGGATATGCCAGGAATTGACCCGGGAGTGATGGTTCACCAATTGAACGTGGATAGGGATTTCAAGCCAGTAAAGCAGAGGCGAAGGGCATTTAACTCGGAGAGGAATGAGGTTGTTGCTAGTCAAGTAGATGAGCTGCTTAGAGCAGGGTTCATCAGAGAAGTTCATTATCCCCAATGGTTGTCCAATGTGGTACTAGTAAAGAAGGCTAACGGGAAGTGGCGGATGTGCATCGACTTCACCGACCTGAATAAGGCGTGCCCAAAGGACAGCTATCCTTTGCCCATGATCGACCAATTGGTTGACGCAACAGCAGGGCACGAGATGCTGAGTTTTATGGATGCATATTCAGGGTACAACCAGATTAGAATGCACGAGCCCGATCAGGAAAAGACTTCATTCATCACCAGCCGAGGGTTATATTGCTATAAGGTCATGCCGTTCGGTTTGAAGAACGCTGGGGCGACATACCAGCGAATGGTAAACCGCATGTTTGCTCCGTTACTGGGAAAGAACATGGAGGTGTACGTGGATGATATGCTGGTAAAGAGCTTTAAGTCTCAATGCCATGAGTCTGACCTTAATGAAGCTTTCCAGATCTTCCAGAAGTATCGAATGAAACTAAACCCGAGTAAGTGCGCTTTTGGGGTGACGTTAGGAAAATTCCTAGGATTCATGGTGCATCAGAGGGGGATAGAAGCAAACCCAGACAAGATCAGAGCAATCATGCAAATGTCCTCCCCGACCAATCTCAAGCAACTTCAAAGCTTGAACGGGAGGATCGCCGCCTTGAACAGGTTTGTTAGTAGATCAACTGACAGGTGTTTACCCTTCTTTAAAATTTTGAGACAGGGATCACGTTTCGAATGGACTGGAGAATGCGAAAAGGCTTTCCAGGAGCTGAAGGACTATTTGAGCTCGGCCCCGCTCTTGGCCAAGCCGCTCCCTGGCGACGAGCTGTTGCTCTATGTCGCGGCCTCGGATACGGCTGTAAGTTCTGCACTGATCAAAGAAGAAGAGAAGCTCCAACGACTTGTGTATTACACCAGCAAGTCGATGGTTGGAGCAGAGACTAGATACCCCCAAGTGGAGAAGCTCGCTCTGGCCCTAGTTACGTCGGCCAGAAGGTTGCGACCGTATTTCCAAGCCCATAAGGTAACAGTTTTGACCAACTTTCCTCTAAAACAGGTGTTGCAGAGGCCAGAAGCCTCGGGTCGCCTCATGAAGTGGGCAGTTGAGCTGAGTGAGTATGACATCCATTACAAACCTCGAACTGCCATGAAAGGGCAAGCTGTGGCAGATTTCCTGGCAGAATTAACGACTGCTGAGGAGAAGGCCGACCCTCAGAGGTCCGAGGCCGAGCAGAGCAAGTCAGGCACAGAGGTCAATATGCTGAGTGTAAGGGAGGTGAAACAGACTTGGACACTCTTTGTAGACGGGTCTTCTAACACCAGGGGTTGTGGAGCAGGAATTTTGCTAGAATCCCCTGATGGAGGAAGATTTGAGTATGCCCTGAGATTCAATTTCAAGGCCTCGAATAATGAGGCTGAATACGAGGCACTCCTGGCAGGATTGAAGTTGGCAAGGGAGATCGGAGTTTCAGACATCATGGTTCAAAGCGATTCACAGCTAATCGTGAAGCAGGTGTTGGCAGAATACCAGACTAGGGAACAGAGAATGAATAGGTACTTATCCAAGGCCAGGGAACTGTTGTCCCACTTTGAGAAGTGGGAGATCAAACAAATCCCGAGGTCTCAGAACGCCAACGCAGATTCACTGGCTCGCTTGGCGGCTGCCTATGATACAGAGTTGAGCATGACTGTGCCAGTTGAGGTTTTGTCAGAGCCTGCGGTATGTGCAGAGGAGATTCTCGAGACAGATGGCCGAGCAGAGGCCGAGGCCGAGCCTAAGGACAAGCCCGAGGCCGAGGCCGAGCCTGAGGATAAGTCCGAGGCCGAGGCGGAAGATCCGAGGCTTGAGGTCGGTGATCCTGCAGATGGGGAGGGTATCCCATCAATTGAAACTAAGCCCTCCCCAGAAGCAGGGGAAGCTTCATGGATGGATCCGATCCTTGATTACTTAGGGAAAGGCGAGCTGCCAACAGAGAGGACAGAGGCTAAAAAGGTTCAGAGGCGAGCATCGCATTTTGTGTTAAGGGAAGGGAGACTGTATAAAAGAGGCTACTCGATGTCGTTGTTGAGGTGCCTTCCCCCTAGTGATGCTAACTACGTTATGAGAGAGATACATGAAGGGGTGTGTGGAAATCACTCAGGAGCAAGGTCGTTGTGTCACAAGATAGTCAGGCAAGGTTACTATTGGCCAACCATGTTGCAAGACGCTAGGCACTTCACTAGATCTTGCGATCAATGCCAAAGGTTTGCACCCACTCCAAGGCAACCACCTGAGCCTTTAACGAGCATTATCAGCCCGTGGCCGTTCGCGCAATGGGGAATCGATCTGATCGGACCTCTCCCCCAAGGTAAAGGGCAGACCAAGTATGCAGTTGTGGCTGTGGATTACTTCACAAAATGGGCAGAGGCAGAACCACTAGCAACTATAACTGAAAAGAAGGTCACTGAATTTGTATGGAAGAATATTGTGTGCCGTTTTGGGATTCCTAACACCATTATATCAGATAATGGTAGGCAGTTCGACAATGCCGCTTTCAGAAAGTTCTGCTCAGATTTGGGCATAGCACATCGTTGTTCATCCCCAGCCCATCCGCAAGCTAACGGCCAGGTGGAGGCTGTGAATAAAATAATCAAGCAGAATCTTAAAACGAAGCTTGAAGGACTAAAAGGGGCATGGGCCGAAGAGCTCCCACGTGTACTGTGGGCGTATCGGACCACAACACGAACCTCAACAAGAGAAACACCATTTTCCCTTTCATTCGGGGCAGAGGCGGTAGTCCCAGTGGAGGTCGGCATCCCCTCCCCCAGGACAGAACAGTTTAGTGTGCAAGGGAATGATGAACCAATGAGGTTGAACCTGGACCTCCTAGACGAGCATCGTGAAATGGCTCAACTCCGGGTCGCAGAGTATAAAAACAGGGTTGCCAGATATTATAACGCAAGAGTGAAAAGGCGCACCTTCAAAGAAGGAGACCTAGTACTGAGGAAAGTCATGCAAAACACCAGAGATCCCAATGCAGGTGCGTTAGGACCAGCATGGGAAGGACCTTATCAAGTTAGCAAAGTGGTCCGCCCCGGCACCTATGCCTTGGTTGATGAAAACGGGAAACCAACTCCACACCCATGGAATGCAGAACACTTGAAGATTTACTATCAGTAGCCATAGCATAAACAAGTGGCAGGCAACGCCACCACTGCAAGAAGGCCGAGGCCAACCAGAGGAGGCCGAGGCCGACCAGGAACAATGGCTTTCTCTACTTATGTTTACTTTACATAGAAACTGTCTGTCATTTATCTCATTGTAAAACACACAAACATTTGCAAATTCAATAAAAACTATTATATTGTGTTTTGCATAAGAATGATTCTTGCAGAGACAAAATTCTTGCAGAGAGGTTGACGCATGCCCTCAACCTCCCAGGGTCCCCAACAGAATGTATGCACCTCCCGGGATGAATACAACAGCTTGAAGAGAGGCTCGGAAATTTCCTCGACCTCCCCAAGTTTTCTCCGACTAAGTGCATGCACCCTTGGGATGGAAAACAAGCAAACGAACAGCACAGAGGAGTTGGTCGACCTCATGCCAAGGTCGAGGCCGACCATTTAGAGGCCAAGGCCGAGCTCCACCCTTAGAGGCCCAGGTACGAAGTTAGTTTCTCCTTACTCAAAAAATGCATGTCCAAGATATTGAATGCACATTTTGAGTGGGGGGTAGGGGTAAGGACAGGTCGAGTCCATGGTCATGTAGCGACAGTTTTGATTTTCCTTTCGTTTTGTATAACACATGTCCATGGCGCTTCTTCGTGGTACGATGTCGACACTTGCGAATTTAATGAAGTTCTTTGCATTGTGTTTCGCATAAAGTGCTTTTTCCATAGGATGTAACGCGTGTGGCCAGACGAGAATGATCCTTGTAGAAGCCAGACTTCCGCACTTCCCCCGATTGAGTGTACGCACCCTCGGGATGAATACAACAGCTTGAAGAGAGGCTCGGGAATTTCCTGGGCCTCCCCAAGCCTTCCCCCAGAAGAGTGTACGCACCCCTGGGATGACCATGACGCTTGAAGAGAGGCTCGGGAATTTCCTAGGCCTCCCCAAGCTTTTCCCCTGAAGAGTGTACGCACCCCTGGGATGACCGTGACAGCTTGAAGAGAGGCTCGGGAATTTCCTAGGCCTCCCCAAGCCTTCCCCCAGAAGAGTGTACGCACCCCTGGGATGACCATGACGCTTGAAGAGAGGCTCGGGAATTTCCTAGGCCTCCCCAAGCTTTTCCCCAGAAGAGTGTACGCACCCCTGGGATGACCATGACGCTTGAAGAGAGGCTCGGGAATTTCCTAGGCCTCCCCAAGCTTTTCCCCAGAAGAGTGTACGCACCCCTGGGATGACCGTGACAGCTTGAAGAGAGGCTCGGGAATTTCCTGGGCCTCCCCAAGCCTTCCCCCAGAAGAGTGTACGCACCCCTAGGATGATCATGACGCTTGAAGAGAGGCTCGGGAATTTCCTAGGCCTCCCCAAGCTTTTCCCTAGAAGAGTGTACGCACCCCTGGGATGACCGTGACAGCTTGAAGAGAGGCTCGGGAATTTCCTAGGCCTCCCCAAGCTTTTCCCCAGAAGAGTGTACGCACCCTTGGGATGACCGTGACAACTTGAAGAGAGGCTCGGGAATTTCCTAGGCCTCCCCAAGCTTTTCCCCAGAAGAGTGTACGCACCCCTGGGATGACCCTGACAGCTTTAAGAGAGGCTCGGGAACTTCCTGGGCCTCCCCAAGCCTTTTCCCAGAAGAGTGTACGCACTGTCATGCCAAGGCCAAGCATCCCAACTCCAAGGCCAACCATCAGGCACACATTCAAAGCAGCGTGATTGTTTCGAGTCCTCAGTCACTTTACTTTTTAGCACAGTCGAGGCGCTCAAAGCCGCAGGGAGATGCTTAAGGTAGGGTCGGGCAAATCTGCACATAAGCCTGGACGTCTGCGAGCAAATAGTGCAGAGCTGCTGGTTAGCCTCATGCCAAGGCCGAGGCCGACCATCCACCCTCGAAAAGGCCAGGTATGGAACTAGTCCTTCTCGATCGAAAAATGCAACGCTTGAGGTAACATATGCCCATGTTGAGTGGAGGCTGGGAATAAGGGATAAGTTAAGGCTATTCCATTCCTTTGTTGTAATTGTCATGCAACTTTCCCATTATTTTCCAGTAAGAACTGACATATGAATGCAGGGGGCTAAGCACTGAGCTAACAGGAGCTAGAGGCCAAGGCCGATCCTGGTCTCCTCCCTCGTTTTTCTTTTGCAGAAATTAACTTTTCAATGCAGGGTTGTGAAGTTTTCTGTTTTTCCTATTGTTAATTATGGACAAGCCCTAGATCTGGAATGAAGCACGCCGAATGACCAAGTACGGGGGTCTTACCGAGGCCGAGGCCGACCAAAGAAGCCCTCCAGCCACTTCTGTAACTCCTCACTCTTCTCATTTCCGTTTCACCTAATCCCTACTCAGGGAGTTTCTACTTTGCATAGCTCGCCCTGTCTTGCAGGATAACAAAGAAATCATACAAAAGTCAGCACGAGACGAGAGTTGTACTCTTAAATTGGGCTTAAGGAGCTCAGCCTATAGCATTAAAGTCGCACCTGAATCCCAATTCAAGAGTGGGGGCTTAATGTTATAGGTGATTTTGGACCACACAGATGGACAAGGAGCTGATGAGGACAATCGGGCAGAGGTAGGATGATGACATGCAAAAATGTCATCATTTTCCTATTAATTTTGGCTAGTTTTATGCATGAATTGTGTGCTTTAATGTTATTTTCTGTTTAAATTTCAGAAAACCGAGCCAAGGAAGCAAAACCGGAATTTTGAGAGATTTTGGATGATTTTGGAGGCTTTTGGAGCAATTTGAAGAATTACATTGAAGATTCAAGTCCAAAAAGCCAAGAAGAATGAATTAGAAGCCCAAATTCATGAATTTCAAGTCTTAAAGTATCAATTTGGGTCAAGAAAAGTGCCCAAAATCCATTACAAGAAGTATTTGGGCCAAAAGAAAATTGGAGGCCCAAAAATTGAGTCAAAATCGGGCCATTATTGAAAATTCAGGACCTAGCGTCTCGACGCTAGGCAGCTGCGTGGAGAGATCCAGAATCGCGAGAGCGTCGCGACGCTGTCCAAAGTAGCGTCTCGACGCTGCGACGTCTTGGAGCCCAAGAAAAGATGACGTCAGAGCGTCTCGACGCTGTCCTTGTAGCGTCTCGACGCTGTGCCTGTTGGGAGCCTATAAAAGGAGCCTTTTGCATCCATATTTGATGTGCCAATTTGTGGGTTTTCACCCCATTCTAGAATCCACTCTAAAATTGGGGATTTTTGGGAGAGTTTTGGAGCTTTGTTGAAGATCTTTGGAGCTCGGGATCGAAGGAGGTCGGCGCGGGATCGAGGAGATCGACACTTTTATGAGCATTTCTCTTCCCTTTTCCTTTATGTTTTAGTTTCTAGAATTGTTGTGATTAGGAATTATTGAATTTTAGTGATTATGAGTAGTAAATTCCTAAATTCTATGAGATTGATTTAGATGTTGAACCTCTGCTGAATTAATAAATTGATGTGGTTTAATTGTCATTATTGTTCATTTGTGCATTTTGTCTGTAATGCTTTTAATCAACTGATCACTGATTAAATGAATTGTTACTATGTGGAAACTCGACGGAGAGAAGCTTAGACTAGAACTGAATGCATGACTAACGGTTATTTACCCGGGTGACACGGGACAGAATAAATAACGTTAGAGGTTGTACTGAAGGGTCGTAATGCCATACTAAGTAAATAAAGATGAGACTGAAAGGAGATTCTTTATTGAACGGTATGAGATAGGAGGAGACCGACAGGAGAATCCTTGTCATTAGGCTTCTAGACTTATGAATCAAATGATTTGTTAATCCACATTATTTAATTGATTAAGCATTAAAGGTCCAATTGTTGAAATCAACTCTCTTAGAATTATCCCATCAAATTGTGTCACCATTTATCTTTTGCTTTCTAGATTAGCTTTTTGTTATTCTTTCCGGCATTAGATTTTGTTCTCTAAATAAAGCTAAGCAAGATTATTCGTGGTACTTAATTGAATAAATCCAATCCCTGTGGAGACGATACTCTATACTCAAAATCACTATATTACTTGTCACGACCCGTACGCTTGCGGAATTTAAAATCGTGCGAACAAGTTTTTGGCGCCGCTGCCGGGGACTGTGAACATAGGACCAAAAGACCGACCCAGAGGAAGACAGGACCAACGGGTCGGGCCAAAATGGCCCGAGCCATATGGTCGGCCTCGGTAAAAGGTCGAGGCCGACCATTAGGCCCGTTTGCGCGGGCCGAGCCTGGTGACCTCTTTTCGGTCCCTGATGCCCCGAATCACCCCGGTTTCGCCTGGTTCGTCCCGAAACACCACCGAATTCCTAAAAACCCTAGGAGGGCAAACAGGTATAAAACCCCCTCTTCACCACGGAAGAAGGGTTCCGAAACTCGATTCTTGACTCTCCCCTTTACTATCTGTAGCTTCTCCTCGGTTTTCTGACTTAGGCATCGGAGGCGGTGTGGCCTACACCACGCCGGTGTGCAGCGGTTTTTGCTGGTCTTGCAGGTCACGTCTTCCCCAGTTTCTACAAATTCACTGTTGGTGTCACGTGAAGGTCAGGTGAGTCTTCTGTCCGGATTTTGGCATCAACACATACTATACTGACATATATATTTTTTTTAAATAGTAATGAGCTAATGTTTTCTATTTAGTTAATTGTGTTAATTTATTGTATATTAGAATTTAGTGTTGAGTAAAAAAAAAAGGGAAAAAAGATTGTGTGTGTTTTTTCAAGTTGATACAATTTAGATACTATATGGTTAAATCATTCGTAGTGAATCATAAAAACCAAACTAAAGTTAGATCAGTTAATTCAAACATAATTCATTAGTTAAGACATCAATTATCATCTCAAATGTTGAAATGTTGATTCTCTCGACTCTCATAATTATTGAACTAAATAAAAAAACCTAAAACCAAGCCAATGTTATATACCAAACTCAATCATCCTACCAACAACCATATATATAAAAATTCATAGCTGTCCCGATGATTGCAATTTATTATATTCATTAAAATTTTTGAAGAAGTAATAATAATGGTCAATGACTGCTGGAACATATCCGAATTCTGTGATATAATATTCTAGTGTCCAATCAACCAGTTTCGAAATGCGAGCAAAACTCAACGCTAGATTCCCTAAAAGATAATGTTTTTGTTTACAAAGTTTATATTAAAAAAAAAATAGGTTAAATTATCAAAAATACCCCTCGACTTTAGGGTTTGTTTCAATTATACCCCTGGACTTTCAAAAGTTTCAATTATGCCCTTGAAGTTTCAAATTTGTTTCAAAACTACCCTTGGAGACATTTTCCGTTAAATTTATCGACAAAAATTGATGCGTTTGCATGTGTTTTTATCGTTTTTTCCACGTATGTGTTCAAATCTATTCACATAAGCAACAATATATATGCAAACACGTCATTTTACATCCATGAATTTAACAAAAAAAAACCTTCAAGGGTAGTTTTGAAACAATTTTGAAACTTCAAGGGCATAATTGAAACTTTTGAAAGTTTAGGGGCATAATTGAAACAAACCCTAAAGTTTAGGGGTATTTTTGATAATTTAACCAAAAAAATATCCTCGTGTTTAATTAATGGTGATTTTTTTTTTCTTTTTTGAAAAGTAATGGTGATTGTGTTTGACTTAAAGGTAGTAATTTAATTTATTTTTATTTCAGTTTATAGACTGATGTTAAAGTTTTAGATCACTTTATTTTATTTTATTTATTTTTTATTACATCAACATTTTGAGATGGGGAGTCGAACCTCCGACCTCTTAATCAAAGATATATGTCAATAGATTTATTCTATTTCAACTTTTACACAATATAATACTTTGTTTTGGTTCATGTATTTTTTATATATACTTAATTTTCTTTTTATTTTTTAATTACATTCAAGGAAAATATTGTTTATTTCTAAATTTGATATTAGGCTTACCATATAAATTTATAATGATTTAGATTGGACTAAATTACAAATTTAAATTTGAATGATTGTATCTAAATGTAAGTTTTTGATCTTTTAAAAATTTAAAAAATATATATTTTACATCTATATTTTTTTTAATTTCAATAAATACTTGTTCAATATTATTACTTCATATGACACATTGATTAAATTAATAATAATGATTTGACATGATATGCATGACAATAAATATCACAATAGAGTAAAATAATTAGATCAAATAAAGATAAAACAAGCCAAAATAATTTTAGTTCGAAATATACTTCTATACCCAATTACAAATTTTTTGTTTGTCACTTATCACCTTGTTACTGTCATACTTTTTATGTCAAATTATAACTAGTTAGTCTAATAAATATGTCATATTTGCAAGCATCACTCAATTATTATAAAACAAATACTCTCAATCAAGAGGTCTAAGATTCAAATCTCTCAAGTCACTTAAGTATGTTAGTAATATTTAAGTAATGATATCAACAACAAAAACTTGTGTTAGGATTGCAATCAAAAACTTTAACGACATAATTCAAACTTTTAAATCTTCAAAGCCTACTAAAGACAACCATCAAAGTCCAATAACAAAATTTATAGTTCAATCTTTAAAATTTTATGCATGAAAATAGAAAATCTCAAATTTTTTTTAAAAAGAAAAACGAAAAAACTAAAATTGCATAAATGATATAAAAATCTAGGGAATAAAATGTGAGTTAAACTAAAAACAAATGTATAGCCATTTTTTTCTCCATTAAACTATTTTTATGCCATTTCTTTTTTCTTTTTTAGAAGAATGATCGATAGCTTTAAATAAAAAGGAAGTAAGAGATAAAGAAAAAGAAAAAAAAGGTAAAAAAAGGTTAGGAACTTACCCATCAAGTAAATGTAAATGAGCTTCCAAATTATGTGCACAAACAGGATCGTTTGTTTGTTTCAGAAACGGTGAAATTTTGTGATCCAGTTTTAACTCTACTCCAACATGTGAATAACTCCACGGCAATTCCTCTGCAAATTTCATCATCGCCGATGGTATGCCTTCGTTGAATAGAAATCCTGGTGTTTTTGGTACTATGTCGTGAACATTCACCACCCTCAATACCTGTTTTCATTTTAATTTCATTTACCGAAATTAATGGATTCTTACTTTTTAGATCTAATAGGTAATAACACATTTTCCTTAGAAAAAGAAACAAAAAAGACGGGTTCCATTTTCAAATAAATAAATATTAGTTGATTTAGCATGATGTAACAGATAAATAATTATGAGTCATGACAAAATGATTCTGACACATTTAATAAACTCTTTTTTTAAAAAAAAGATATACTCTCTTTTAAATTCTAACATATTCTATCTCTATACTCTAAAGCAATGTTTCAAATCTTTTTCCCTAGGAATTCTATCACTTTAATTTTGTTTAGTTATTTACTTCTTTTTATCATCTATTTATTACATTATGTCAAACAAAATAAGTTTGTTCCTTAAGTTTGCTACATCATTATCCAAGTTTTGAAGCTAATTCAAGTATAGCCTAACATATTATGGAAGAAAAAAAAAACAACTCAAAATTTGGAGACTATGTTTATAAATTAATGTTATTTTTTCGATTTTTAGAAGGATAATTCTTACCTGTACACTGGTCAATATGAATATGTGGTTACCAACCAATCAATAGAAAAGTATTATGATTTACTCAATTAAACACATTTTGAAATTTCAATCCACTATTAGAAATAAAATTGTTCAAATAAAGAAAAACGAACTTATTTTAGTTGAATTGAAAATCTCTTTTTTATTTTATTTTCATTATTATTATTGTTAGATTAATTACCTTGACTCCCAATTCTTCGAGGCGTTCCTTGAAGGAGACATTCCCAACCCGGGGCCCCGAGAACGAGAAAACAGAAACGGGCACAACCCGCCCATCCTCCAACCGGTTCACACCCGTTTCCGCAACATCGAAAGCGCTTAACACCGCCAAAGCGCTTCCCAAGCTATGCCCAGTGATCGTAATACTCATTTCCTCTCCCCGGAATCTCTCCGCCACCCGCTTCACCTCCGCCACAATCTGCTCTCTCGCCGAGAATCTGCAGTACCCACACCTTTCGTCCTTGTCCCTGTACAGATCCAGAAACCCCGATTCCACCTTCACCGCCAAATTAGGGCATGGAATTCCCCCCGCCGCTACCGGTTTCAGAAAGTCCATCAGATCCACGATCCATTCCAGCCGCGTTACGGTGCCTCTCCACGCCACCGCGATGTCTCTCCGCCCGAGGAGTTTCGATTTCGCGTCGTTCGATACGGCGACGTACCCGATCCAGTTCGCGTTCTTGCTCCAGACCTTCGGCCACCGCGATTTCTTGAAGAAATTCGGCAGGTTGACGTTTGACGTTGCGTAGAGGTACCGCGTTACTTCGTAGCCTCCGCTTTCCATTCCGAGGCCATCGAAGAATTTTCTGCGGCTGAATCGGCAGCTTCCGCAGTATTTCGAGAACGGATCGTAATCGAAGGCGTCGTAGCAGGCTTGCGCCATTTCGCCGTAGCGGATTAGCTCGGAGCGGAGGAGATCGTTCATCGGATCGAGCAATCCGGTCCAGTCGTTGCTGCCGTGGATTTCTCGCCAGGAATTGGCGATTTCTGCTGCAGGTAATTCGTTTTCGGTATGTTCATCTTCATCTCTGTTTGATTGTTTTTCGAGGTCTGTGATCATGGAGGATGTGTCGTCTGATCTGGTGCTTGAAGTTGAAACTACCTGTTCTTGTTCTGTCCTCCTTGTACTGAATAATCTGAAACCTTGAAACCGAGGATTTGAGGATGGGAAATGAAGCGAAGGAGAGGATTGCTTGGAGTGGAGTGGTTTTGGGATTGGGAAGAGGAAGTTGGAGAGTGGAATCGCCATTGATGAGAAGTTTTGTGAAGAAGATGATGCAGTCAAGTTTGTTTATAGTAAAATAAGAGAATGATGTGATCGAGTTGGTGGGAACATATATTTTAATTTGGTTGCTGTCATGGCTGAATTGAGGATTTTTTTTTTTTTTTTTTTTTTTTTTTTTTTAATTTCCATTTTTATATAATATTTGAGCTGACGACGAGAAAGTTCGAGGTGGTAAACTAAAGTCTCACGTTCTTCACATCTCACAATGATTGAGGAAGGAGATGCAAAAAAATACTTAAAAACTTTAAATTTACAATTTTTTTTTGTTCGTTAAAATTTTACTCTACTTTTAAATTAAGTAATATTGATTATGAATCTATCAATTCATTTTAGTATGTGCAAAAAAAAAAAAAAAAAAAAAATCAGTTTAGTATTACTTTGTTGAGTACAAAAATATGGCTATACTTTATTTTATTACAGATTACAGAAAGTGTAAGTTGTTTCTTGAAAAAAAAATTTGTTTAAACCTATTTCTGTCCAAATTTTTTATGAAGCTAAATTTTGATTTTTTTTATTTTATTTTATGATAAATTTAGATTTATAAAAGAAGATATGATTGACAATTTAGATCGCAAAGAGATGAAGTATTTAAATTATTCACTTTCTCAGGCGGATAAGATTTTATCTATATTCTTACAGAAATGTTGATGGTCAGATTTGGTCGAGGGAACTCACCTAACCTTCATGTGCCACCACCAACGGTAAATTTGTTTGAGAGGGGAAGAAGTGACCTGCAAGACAGAAAGCCTGCACACCGGTGTGGTGCTTGTCACACCGCCTTCGATGCTTAAGTCAGTAAGTAGAACGCGAAAGAGCAAAAGGAGAGAGTCGAGAATAGAGTTCGAGATCCATCTTCAGTGATGAAGAGGGGTATATCTGCTCATGCTCCTAGGGTTTTTAGGATTTTCGGGACGATTCAGGGCTAAACCAGGTGGAACCGGGACAACCGGGGACACCAGAGACCTAACGGTGGCGAAGGAGCTCGGCCTTGGCCCATGGCCGAGGCTGACCATGGGCCTCGACCTCAGCCCAAGGTCGAGGCCGAGCAGGGGGTCAGGCCAAAAGCCCAATCCTTTCGGCTTTGGCCTGTTCTTCCTCCGAATTCCGTTTCTTGGTTGTTTCCTTGGGCTAGTATTGCGTTGTCCTCATAAATTCTTGCATATCAGAATGATCCAAAATTACCTATAACAAGAAAAATAAAATAAAATAAATCAATAAATTATGTTTTGAAAAAAAATAACATTTTCTGAAAGTATTTGAGAAAATATTTTTAAAAATAAATGAAGGCTACTTGAGGAAAAATTATTAGACATTCTCGGTGTAATAAGACTCTCTGTCTCTCTTTAAGACCGTTAGATGTACGTCTTCCAATTTGTCTACCTCCTAATAACCATTGGATACAAAATCGAGGCACTCTTACAATTTCTCATTCTTACATTTAGCGATGCAAAACTACTCGTCTTAATGCACTGGGAACACCCTATAATTTCTCCTACTTGAGCGGTATCATTGGCTCTCTTTGATCACAATTGTTTTTTTTTTTTTTTTTTTTTTGAAAAATATTGATCACGATTTCAGACCCTACAACTTTCTTCTCCTTCGTTTTTTCTAAAGTTCGACCCTACAACTTTTTTCTTGTTTTTGTTTGAAAAGTTGGATCCTAAACTTTTAATCACTGTTATTTATTTGATTATATATTTCACAATCTTATCCCAAACCAAAAGACTATTGTGTCTAATGAGTACGATGTATTAGGTGTCTCTAACCACAACTCAAATTGTCAAAGTGAGGATAGCAAATTGATAATTGGATCATTCTTTCACTCTACCATTTCTTATAGCTAAACTCTCTTAGCTTTCTTTACTTTATCTTTTGCAGTCTAAAAAACCCACAATCGAATTCGTTCATGGATAAACTCACAATCAAATTTCCCCATGGTCGTTGTTCACTGGAATCTCCATTATTCTCATGGATATTGTTTCATTTGAGAGTGGGAGTAGGATCAGTTCCAATTGAGTCATTCTACACCAATCGAGAATCCAAGAGCGATTTTATCTTATCCATGATTTTTTTTTTCTTTTTTTTCTTTTTTTTTTTTTTATCTCACCTAGCGAGAGGCTTTAAAAAAATAGCAAGAGCTGCTTCATTCGATAGATTTTGAAACCAACATGGGCCATCAACAAGAGTGAAGCTAAAGATTCAACTTCGAGAATAGACACTATAACCTTTTGAGTTAACATATAGTTGAGAAAGAGAATCAAATGAGTGTATGGACATTGTATTACACTCACCTATACTTATCCACAAAATCAATACAAATTCAAGTCTTATTCCACGAATTACATTTCTTCGAAAATATTGTCGAACAATTATCCCTATTATGTTAGTCTTTTCATTCATTTATACCTTTTTTTTTTTAATACATCAACATTTGGAGGTGAGGGATTCGAACCTCTGACCTCTTAGTCAATGATACATGTCCATTATTGTTGAGCTATACTTCACTTTAGCCATTCATTTGTTTATACCTATATGTATTAACAATTTGACTTCCTTTTCGAAACAATAACAATCCGACTTTTTGGACTTAGGTGGCTTAGTAACATTATTAAATGCATGCTATAGGAATTTGTTCCTTATATAAATTAAAATAATTAAGAGGTTTTACTCTAATACTAATACTAATACTACTACTAATACTAATACTAATAATACTACTACTACTAATACTAATAATAATAATAATAATAATAATAATAATAATAATAATTAAGAGGTTTTATTTGGGATCCCATAAAAAAAAAAGAATTTTGTTAAAAAAAATTGAGTTTTAAAAAAACATTAAAACTGTCCAACTCAATTGGCAAATGACTAAAAGGTATGTGATTCGAATCCTCCATCCCATATATTGTAAAAAAAACCATAAAAATTAATTAAAAATTATGTGGAAACAAATCCAATGACAAAATTGGTAGACATGCTCATCATTCATCTCAAACATAATTGATATTAATTACATGAGAAAATAGGAAAAAAAACACAAGTATTGAAAATACGTCATAAATAGCTATGCTTACAGAGTCAAAGATGTAAACACACATACCATGAATCATAACATCACAAAAACATGGGGAACTTAAGATTTATTATCTTAATTATCATGTATCATATATTGGCTAAAATGGACAACGAACTCATCCTAAAAATTGTGCCTAAGTGAATTTTGTGAGAGATTGAATTTCGTACAAAAACTTGACATATATTGATATTAGATTATATATTTATTTATTTATTTATATTAAAATAATTAAATTACATTTGGGTATTTCAATTTTTAAGTTTGTGTTTAATTGCTTGTTAATTACATCAAGACGTTCTAATTTTTATTATAAACAATTTCTAGCAAACAACACCAAAGGAATAACATTTTAATTTCCATTGCTTTCATAATTTCGATCAACTCTCACTCCCACATAAAACATATATTTAGTCTATATTTTATTTAAAAAAAAGGACAGTTACATAGATGATAAATTAGACCAAATTAATAGCAAATATAGCACAGTTGCAAACTAATTGCATATATAGCAAAATTAATTGTAGAAGACTAAAAAGTTGTACTCAAATTATATTTGTGTCTATCATTGATAGACTATGATTATTCAAAATCTACCCGTGTCTATTGTTGATAGACTCCGCTTAATCAAAATCTATTAGTGACTATTACTTATAGAATTTGATTAATCAAAATCTATCCATGATAGTCACTAATAGATTTCGATTAAATGGAGTCTATCAGCGATAGACACGGATAGCAGTAGATTGATAGATTCTGATTAATCAAAGTCTATCGTTGATAAACTCTAATAATCGAAGTCTATCTAATTAACTAGAGTCAATCAATGTTTATCAATAATATATCCTGATAGATTTTGCTATATTTTCAATTTTTTTTTACATTGTGCTATATTTACCATTATGTAATTCTTATTTGAATAAATACGATTAAAGCCATGGGGGACATTTTGGTAATTTGAATGAAAAGCAAAGGCAAAACCCCGTAAAAGAGACGCTTTGTTCTTATGTTTTTTCTTTTTTCAAAAGTGTTTGGATTCGATTAGAGTTTCATCATTTCCCTCCAATTCCCCACACGCTCTTCTCTTCTCTTCTCCATCACCAATTTTGCGATATGATTACCCTCCGCCGCACACTCTAAACCCTTCAGATTCTTATACAAATTCTTGCTTTCCTGCAATAATTTTTTAGGAAAATCATTTTTAGTCCGTTTTCCTCCCCATTTTTTCTCTTTTTTCTCGTTCTAGGGTTCCGTTTCTCAGGATTTGCACTCTTTTCCCAGGTATTGATTTTATCTTTCTGCGAACTATGTCTATTTTCCTTTTAGTTTTTCACGTAATCGAGAAAAATAAAAAAAAGCTTATGTTGTTTAAGATCTTACTGTTATCTGTGCTCCGAAATGGTTATTATTGTAGTTCGATTGATTAGTTCTTCGCTTTCTGCAAATTAATTAAGGTGTTTGTTTGAGATTCTTTT
The DNA here is from genome assembly GCA_036850905.1 of Luffa acutangula. NCBI lineage: Eukaryota > Viridiplantae > Streptophyta > Magnoliopsida > Cucurbitales > Cucurbitaceae > Luffa > Luffa acutangula. Next base: position 48,412,076 of record CM072090.1, read on the forward strand.
TTCTTTCTTTTGTTTTTTTGTTCTTAATTTCTGTCCTTTGAATTTCCCCTTTTCCTGTTTCATAAAAAAATTTTGGGGTTCTATTTGGTATATGGACGTTTCTGCATCGTTTCATTGCTTAGAAAGTCCAGGGAGCTTAACGGCAGTTGGGAATAGTCATATTAGAGCAAATCTGACTTATAACAAATTAACAAGATCATTGGTGCTAGTTTTTAGATGCTTTTGAACTTCCACGGTCCACGATCCCGTTTATTCTTAATTGATTGTATGTGATTTACGCTTTTGACTTTTGGTAGTGATTTGATAGGCTTCCTCTAAGAGTTGGTAGGTTTTTCTGCTTGTATTTGTGGCCTTTTGTCCAATTTCTTCTAAAGACTTCCAATTTGCACCGGAAAATTTAAAATTCAGTATTCTCTATTGTATTTGTGGTACTTGGTTCAGTGCTAAGGTCTAATATGCATATCAAATGTGTCATTTCTGATACTAATGATAATGATATGTTTTGGAATTTTACAATAGGAATTGTTTCCCATTAGCAACTATATTTTCATTTTCATCCTTTTGGACCAAGTTTTTGTGATTTCTTAGCTAAAATTCATTTTTAGTTAATTGTTCGATTGTTGAGCTAGCAACTGGTAAGATTATTTTAAACATTTTGTGGAATTCTGTTATTATGTCTGAACATCCGATTTTAGATACTCTGCGATGACTGTAGAAAGTTGAAAGCTAGTGATGCTTTGCCATTTTACCACTTGCTTAAGTAATAGTAATTGTAAATCTAAAACATTAGACATTGCTATCCGGCTTCAGCTGTTGACAATGATAACAAACTGCAGTTTTTATAAAGTTTAACCTCAAAACGACATAGTTCTCTCTCTCTCTCTCTCTCTCTCCCTCGCGCCCGATAATGTAACCGGCCGGTTATGGAGCGGTCGAGGTCGGTGAACATCGACCGTAAGGTCTTTCACCTGCGCAAGAATGAGATTGGTAAGAAGGTAGTGGTAGAGGAGCGTAGGGGGGGCGAGAGTGAGTCGCATGGAGTTGGATTTGGGATCCGTAGCGTGGGTGAGAGACTGCTTGGTTGCCGTTTCTTCGTCTTCGAATCCCTTGGGGTTTTGGAGGAGAAGACGATTAAACACAGGGATTATTTTCTTTCAAGTTCTAGCGAATGATAGGGGGCGTTTTGGGCTGCTTTCCATTGATTCGAACAGGGGAAGAAGGCCTTCGATCTTCATCCCAGAAGGTGCAAAAGTAAAAGGGTGGAGCTTGCTGGCTTCGGCAATGACATCTATCCTCCCTCCGGTGGTTTCAGAGCAGATGGTTAGTAAGGAAGCAGGGGCAGAAGCTCGAAATGGTGGTATCAGCAGATCGTATATGGAGGCAGTGCGAGATGGGCCAAAACAAATGGAGGAGGAGAAGGTGTTATCCTCGGAGGACTTCGACTTTGCGTTTGACTGTTCCTCAACGGTTATTGTAGAACGAAAGAGTATCAAATCGGAATGGATAGGGATTAAAAATGAGTGCCTGAGTATGGCCAATATTGGCTTTAGCTTGAAACCGTTTTGTGATAACTTGGCGGTGGGTTTTTGTGGAAGCTTAAAGGAAGTGGGTGATCTTGTTAATATAAGCTCTGTGAAGCAATCTAAGGAAGAAAAGGAAGCAAAGAAATTTCTTATCCACCCGTGGGATATCAAAATGATGGCAGAAAAGAAATGCTCAGCGTTCAAGGGTGGCTGGGTCACCGCTCTTGACGTTCCTCCTTTTCTCAGGACGAAGAAGATGATTGATTCGATAGCAAACTTGTGCGGAGGTATGGAAGTAGAAGAAGACATCGTAGGCGAGATGTGTTGGGCGGACGAAGTCTGTTTCAAAGCCAAAGGTAATGAAGAAGGTTTTATTCCGACTAATTGTTTTCTTAATCACGATAATACTTTCTTTCCGGTGAGAATCGTAGTCGGACGGGGAAGATTTGTCAAAGAAGACGACGACCCAGTGCCGGCGGTTTTTCCAAGACAATCGAATAAGGTTGTACTTCACCTGCCGAAATCAGCTCTGGTAGCAGGGCAGTCGGTTCAGCCTTCGAGGAATCACGTGAAGAAGAAGTTCCCTGGTGAGTCTAAGGAGGGGTCAAGCGGTGGGGATCCTTCTGATATAGGAAATGGGCCTCCTTCTGTTGGGCCATATGGGCTTGACAATACAAGACCTGCTGCTTTAATTCCTTCAAAAAAGTCCAGCGTGATAGGCAATGTGATTTTGGAAGATTCTAATAGAATAGATGGGCCATCATCTGGATCAACTAATGGGCCTTCTCCTGATGGGTCTCTTGGGCTCTCTGGTATTATCTCTATTGGAGCACCTTCTGTAAAAATAGAAAGCGCGGAAGGTAAAGAAATTTGCGAGGATGTCATTTGTAACAGTGGGCCGGCGGCGGAAATACATTACTATCAACTGGATTTTTTTCAGAATGGGGAAAATAGCGAGAAAGACAAGGATATGGAATGGAATGTGGAAATCAATTCGAATGATTTTCTTCTTGCGGAGGACGAAATTGGGTCTGACCCGTCGGTGGTGAGCTACTCGGAGGACGAATCTTTCTTGTCAACGCCGGTTTCTAAGGAGTTGGAGATTCTAAGTCTCGGGAATGTCTTTATCGAAGAGGGAGAGAAGTCGCCGGAAGTTCTGGATACCTCTCCTATGTGTGCGAACCAAGTGGTGGGGCCCTCGTCCGCTTCGATAGATATTCAACGGAAGGAGCTGAGTCCAAGTTTTCATTCTCAATCGCTAATCAAGGTTAACTCGGAAGGGAACGCCAACCAGGTACGCTCTCCATCTTTGGACTTTTCACTTTCCAACTCGGTTTCGATCGATAGAGGAGGGTTATTTTATTCGGGGGGGATGCCTTATTCTTATCTAGTGCCTGTTACCTTGCCAGTTGAGAGGGGAGGGTCCTTGGGCTTTGATCACAACTTCTTATCCCCCGTTATCTTTAATTCTGTTCATCCTTCGGGAAGTGCCTTGTCCCACCCGTCTGGTTACTCTATTGGAGAGAATGTTTCGTCTTTTGCTCCTTTATCCTATGTCTTGAGTAGTAGTAATGGGGGGGAAGGTCATCCTTTACCAAATGGGTTAGTTGGTCGAGTTCCTTTACCTATCTATAGTTCTTTAGGTATTCATGGCTTTTATCCCTACGGAGAGTATAGTGGTTTCTGGCAGCCAGGGTGGGCTGCCTTGAATGCCATAGGTATCCATGAGATTCCGGCAGAATCTTCTCCTGAAGCTCCACCAGAAATTGAGGAAAATGAGTTGAATGAGAAAAAAGGGAAGAAGTCCTGCAAGAAAGAAGGAGACTCCAAAAGAGTGGACAGGGAATTGAAAAAACTGGAATCGTCTGTGAACTATGATCGTAGGAGAGCCTCGAAGGAGGCTAGGGATGATCCAGGTAATCAATGAAAGTGATCTCTTGGAATGTGAGGGGTCTTGGGGGTAGGGATAAGCGTAGGACGGTGAAAGATTTCTTAGTCCATGAGGATCCAGATATTGTGGTTTTGATTGAGACTAAGCGCTATAAATATAATCGAGAGTTTGTGAAGAGTATTTGGGGGAAAAGAAAAGTGGAGTGGTCGGGAATTGAGTCTATCGGGGCCTCAGGAGGGGTTTTGGTGTTATGGGACAGTAATTCGGTGGATTGTTTGGAGGTGATGAAAGGGGAGTTCTCTGTGTCCTTGAGAATCAAGTGGCAGAATAAGGAAGTTGGTTGGGTCACGGGGACATATGGTCCTTCGAGGCCCAAAGGCAGGCAGGCGTTTTGGAACGAATTAGGTGACTTATTCGGTTTGTGTGGGCACTGTTGGTGTGTGGTGGGCGACTTTAACGTCACTCGCTCTCCTGTTGAGAAGGCGTCAGGAGGGAGGATGACGAAATCCATGAAAATCTTCAATGATTTGATCGAGGGTTGTAGTCTCTATGATCCTCCTCTGACTAATGGGAGATTCACATGGGCTAATAGTAGAGCCCGAAGCAGAATTGACAGAATCCTTTGCTCTAAAGGTTGGCTGGAGTCATTTGTTAACATAAGACAATCTTTAGGCCCTAGGGTAGTCTCGGACCACTGGCCCTTGATCGTAGTCTCTGGATCTCAAAGATGGGGCCCGTGTCCCTCTCGTTTTGAGAACATGTGGTTAGATCATCCTTCGTTTAAAGCTTCCTTCCCAGGCTGGTGGAATGTGGAGGTGGGGGGTAGATGGGAAGGGTATAGGCTTACGGCGAAACTCAGAACCCTTAAAAATTCTTTGAAAAGATGGAACAAGGAGGTTTTCGGGGATATCAGGGTTAAGAAGCAGGAAGTGTTGAGTAGAATCAGCAGTATCGATAATCTTGAAGAGGATGGTCAAATTGATGAATCTCTCGAAAGAGAAAGAACCACGCTCAAGATTGAATTTGCTAAGTTGGTGGAAAAAGAAACGATAAGCTGGAGACAAAAATCTAAAGTGAGATGGGCTAAAGATGGGGACTGTAACTCAGCCTTTTTTCATCGGATGGCGAGTGGGAGAAGAAGCAAGAACTTTATCGGATCCTTGGAGAACAATAGAGGGACTCTGATTCAGGGTGAGAAAGAAATTGAGGACGAAATCTTATCTTTTTTCTCCGATATCTATGCCCCTCATGTGTCCCCCAAACCTTTTGTGGAAGGAGTGGAGTGGTGTCCCATCTCAGTCAGAGACAAAAATATGTTGGACTCCCCATTTTCAATGGAAGAGATTAGGAAGGTTGTTTTCGATTGTGATAGAGAGAAGGCCCCGGGCCCTGATGGTTTCTCGATGGCCTTTTTTCAGGATAATTGGAAAGAGGTCAAAGTGGATTTGGGGAGGGTCTTCAAGGAACTCTACGAGAGAGGCATCCTTGATAGTTCGTTAAATGAAACTTTTGTTTGCCTCATTCCTAAGAAGGAGAGAGCGAATAAGGTTAAGGACTTTAGACCTATTAGTCTGATCACAAGTGTGTATAAAATTATCGCCAAAGTCCTGGCTAATAGGTTGAAGAAGGTTCTCCCTTCTACGATTTCGGAAGCCCAAGGTGCCTTTATCGAAGGGAGGCAAATTTTGGATCAAGCCCTCATTGCTAATGAGGCTATTGAAGAGTACAGACGTAGTGGTCGGGAAGGAGTTATCTTTAAGATTGATTTTGAAAAAGCCTATGACCACTTTGATTGGAACTTTCTGGACAAGATTTTGGAGGAAAAAGGTTTTGGGTACAAATGGAGATCGTGGATTTGGAGCTGTACAAGATCGGTGACCTATTCGATTCTCATTAATGGCAGACCTAAGGGGAGAATTCGTGCTACCCGTGGCCTTCGTCAGGGTGATCCCTTATCCCCTTTCCTGTTCCTTTTGGTGGTTGACACGCTTAGTAGGCTGGTCTCTAAAGGGGTTGAGGGTAGGATTATTGAAGGTTTCGAGGTGGGGGGGAACAAGATTCCTCTATCTCACCTTCAGTTTGCTGATGACACGATTTTCTTTTGCTCTGGTAAGGAGGAGTCTTTTTCAGTCCTGAACCATATGCTTGCCTTTTTTGAGTCCATGTCGGGCCTTAAAATCAACAGGGGTAAGTGTCAGCTTCTGGGTATCAATAGCGATGAGAGCAAAGTCAATAGATGGGCTTCGTTGGTTGGTTGCGAGGTGGGATCTTTCCCCTCTTCCTACTTAGGGCTCCCGTTGGGTCACAATCCGAGGAGTTCTTCTTTTTGGGAGCCAGTGGTGGGCAAGGTTAGGAAGAGACTTGCAAGTTGGAAAATAAGCTTCTTTTCCAAGGGTGGAAGGCTTACCCTTATCAAATCCGTCCTGAGTGGTATGCCTATTTATTTTTTCTCCCTTTTTAGGGCTCCTGTCACCGTGTGCAAATCTATTGAGAAGCTCATGAGAGATTTCTTGTGGGAAGGGGTGGATGAAGGACGGAGTACTCACTTGGTCAGTTGGGAAACTATGGGAAAACCTTTGAGTAAAGGAGGTCTAGAGGTGGGTAACTTGCGAACTCGCAACAAAGCTTTGTTGGCTAAATGGTTATGGCACTTCTCCTCTGAGTCCGCTACCCTATGGCATAGGATAATTGTGAGCAAATACGGTCGTCATCCTTTTGAGTGGGTGTCGGGTGGGTTCAAAGGCACTTCTAGAAATCCTTGGAAAGAAATTTCAGCTGAGCTCCCCTCTCTTTCTTTATTTGTTCATCATATTGTGGGTAATGGGGAGGAAACCTATTTTTGGGAAGACCGTTGGGTGGGGGACAGACCCCTTTGTGTTGCGTACCCTCGCCTTTATCATTTATCTTCGATGAAGAACCATTTTGTGGTCGAGGTTTTGAACCCTTTGGGAAGCTCCATCTCTTATTCCTTTGGCTTTTCTCGCGCCTTATCTGAGAGGGAAACTTCTGATGTTATGTCTCTTCTTTCTTTGATTGAAGAGGTTTCCTTTAGACAGGGCAGGAGGGACATTCGTGTTTGGAACCCTAACCCCTTTAAGGGTTTCTCTTGCCGCTCGTTCTTTCATTGTCTTCTTGACCCTTCTTCTCCTCCTGAGAGATCAGTTTATTCTCTGGTTTGGAAAGTGAAAATCCCAAAGAAGGTGCAGTTTTTTACTTGGCAGGTTCTCCATGGAAGAGCTAACACCCTTGATCGGCTTGCGAGAAAGATGCCCAATTTGATAGGCCCGTTCTGTTGTATTCTCTGTAGGAAGGCGGAGGAAGACCTCGATCATATTTTATGGCACTGTGACTTTGCGCGTTCGGTTTGGAACAATTTGTTTGAGATCTTTGAATTTCAATTCGCTAGACACAGGGATCTCAGGGAGATGATCGATGAGTTCCTCCCCCATCCCCCTTTTCGGGACCAAGGAAATTTCTTATGGCAAGCTGGGATTTGTGCTATCATTTGGGGGTTGTGGGGGGAGAGAAATAACAGAATTTTTAGAGGGAAAGAGAGGAATGTGGAGGATGTTTGGGATATTATTAGATATTTTGTCTCTTTTTGGGCGTCGGTGACGCGTTTATTCTGTAATTATTCTTTAGGTCTTATTTTGCTAGATTGGCGTCCCTTTATCTAAGGGGATTTCCTTCTGGGGCTTGGTTTTTTTGTATGCCCTTGTATTCTTTCATTTTTTCTCAATGAAAGGTTGGTTCATTATCAAAAAAAAAAAAAACAAAAAAACAAACTGCAGTTTTTATAATGCCATTTGTGCAGTATCTATCCTTTCTAGATACCTTGATTATAGTCAAATTAAACTTCATGTCATCTTTCTAATAATAATTAGCAAGTGAAGTGATATTCATTCCATGAGGGTTTATTCATTTTTTATTTTCTATTGCCAACAAAATCTATTTTTTTAGAGTTCATTCTCCAGTTAGTTAGCTGTGAGTGATATTTTTCCATTCTAATATATTTTCCCATATGGTATAAGATAGGCTAATGACTGACTGGGAAATATGACAGTATGAAAATTGTTGAGTTTTGCCATATATTGTTTTGTTCTGAATTGTAGCTTAGCTTCTAAATTTAAGGACATTATTTGAGATGGGGATATGGTATCTGCCTGACAATTTGCCAATCATCTATTAGGTGTAAGGTTAAGCTGGGAAATAAACCCTGACTAATTCCCTTTTTCCCTCTGAAGCCTGAACTTTGGATATTTTGCATTTTTTCTTATTGTGGCTTGTTTTATTGCAGATTATTTTGCAATGGATTCTGCAACCCAGACATTCCAACCTCGTGTAATGTCAATAAAATTATGGCCTCCAAGCCAGAGCACCAGGTTCATGCTCGTAGAACGAATCATCAAGAATCTTTCTACACCCTCCATTTTTTCCCGGAAGTATGGATTATTAAGTAAAGAAGAAGCTGAGGAGGATGCCAAGAAAGTAGAAGATATAGCTTTTGCTACTGCAAACCAACACTTTGAGAAGGAGCCTGATGGTGATGGAAGCTCTGCAGTTCAAATTTATGCCAAGGAATCTAGTAGGCTTATGCTTGATATATTGAAAAGAGGTCCTAGAGTAAAGGAGGATGGGGAGGTGATAATATCTGAGAAGGCTACTACTCAAGGAACTGTTTTTGATATATCAGGCGGACGAAGAGCATTTATTGATGCAGAGGAGGCTAAGGAGATTTTAGAACCCCTTAAAGATCCTGGAAACCTGTTTACTAAGATCTGCTTTAGTAATAGAAGTTTTGGCTTAGACGCTGCTCGTGTTGCTGAACCAATCTTGTTGTCCATCAAAGATCGGTTAACAGAAGTTGACCTATCAGATTTCATTGCTGGAAGGTCAGAGGGGGATGCTATTGAAGTTATGAATATTTTTTCTTCAGCATTAGAAGGTTGTGACTTAAGGTATCTGAACCTTTCAAACAATGCCATGGGTGAGAAGGGTGTCCGGGCATTTGGGTCACTTTTGAGATCACAGAAAAATTTGGAGGAGCTTTATTTGATGAATGATGGTATTTCCGAGGAAGCTGCAAGAGCAGTTTGTGAGTTGATTCCATCTACGCACAAACTCCGTATCCTTCAGTTTCATAATAACATGACAGGAGATGAAGGCGCAATTGCAATCTCCGAAATTGTCAAGGGTTCTCCTGCATTGGAGGATTTCCGTTGTTCCTCGACAAGGGTAGGCTCCGATGGAGGGGTGGCTCTAGCTGAAGCTATTGGGACTTGTACCTGTCTCAAGAAGCTTGATTTGCGTGACAACATGTTTGGGGTGGAAGCTGGAATTGCTTTGAGTAAATCTATATCTGCCTTTCCAGGTCTAACTGAAATTTATCTCAGTTATTTGAACTTGGAGGATGAAGGAGCCGAAGCGTTGGCTAACGCCCTTAAAGATTCCGCTCCTTCTCTTGAAGTTCTTGAAATGGCTGGAAATGATGTAACTGCAAAAGGTGCTGCCTCGATTGCAGCCTGTGTAGCAACAAAACAATTCCTTGGTAAGTTATATTTGGCTGAGAATGAGCTGAAGGACGATGGTGTGATTTTGATTGCCATGGCACTGCAGGATGGACATGGTCAATTGAGCGAAGTTGACGTTAGCACAAACTCAATCCGTAGGGCTGGGGCAAGATTCTTAGCACAAATCTTGGTGCAGAAGCCAGGATTTAAGTTGCTAAACATCAATGCCAATTATATCTCTGAAGAAGGGATCGACGAAGTGAAGGAGATATTCAAGAATTCGCCTAACATGCTCGGGCCTTTGGATGAGAATGATCCAGATGGAGAAGACTATGATGAAGATGCTGAAGAGAACGGTGATCACGATTACGAACTCGAGTCGAAACTCAAGGGTCTTGACATTAAAAGAGAGGAGTAAGAATTCACAAGTCTGATTGGGAAATTCTTTGATCTTCGCCTCTGTTTTTGTTTTTGGTTTATTTTTTTGCTTGCTTTTGTGGGTTAATTTAAATTAACAATCCCCTCTTTTTGTATGTGTTAGTTCCATACCAATATATAACCAGGTGTAACAGATCTCTGTTATTAGCTAGGTATTAGTTTTCTAGTTTAGAGATTTTTGAAGCAAAATTAGCTGCTTGCTATTTCTGTAATTTGCTTCTACTTTTTTGATCTCTATTTTCTTGTTGGCATTGTTAAATTGATTCTATTCATCTAGAAGTTTCACCATTTGAATTGTGGTTTTGGCCAACTTGGATGAACCATTTACTATGGAACTGAGGGTGTCATTTAGGAGTTGTTGGGGAACTATTTTTAACACAATTTTAGTTAAAATGTATTTAGATTTATTTATTTTATGCTTAAATGAAGTTTTGTCCATGAGTTCGATCTAAAGTTAGGTAGATGTTCCATGAAATTAGTTAAGGTGTGTAAGGTGGTCACGATTATATATATATATATATATATATATATATATATAACAATCTTGAATAAATTGAAACTCATTTTTGGAAACAACTTTATAAACTATCTTGGGTTGCATTGGTGGCAAAAGAAAAAAGGTTAGGTAATAAGATGTCTAGAGGAAATGATTTTAAGTCATGGTAATCACGTTTTTCAAACAAAAAAAAGTCATGGTAATCACTTTTTTGGAATTGTCAAAGTGACATAGCTCACGGTAATTGGCATGCGTCCTTGACCAAGAGGTGATGAGTTCGAATCTCCTCTTAACAATCCCGTCTTTTTGTATGTGATAGTTCCATACCAAGTTTATAATTTCTTCCTCGAAATTTCTAAGAAATTAGTGGAATTTTTGAGTTTTCTCTCATGATGACCTCCTCATCTAATTAAATTTTGTCAATTCACTAGGTACTATAGCATGTAAGTTTATTATCGACGAATTTTAAAGTTCACCAATGGTGAGGGAATAAATTGATTTTTTTTTTTTTAACATAAGAGACTAAATTGAAAATTTTTAAACATTAGGATAAGTATAATGTACCCAAGTATGACAACAAGAACATCTTACCTTTGATTAGACTGTTCGAATAAATGGTACGTGACTCTTTGAATTGTATTGTTTCCCATTTAAATTAATCAACTTATAGAAGAGTCACGACTATTCAAGTGGCCATATATATATATATATATATATATATATATATTGTCTTCAAAGTTGGTGGCGACACCAATTTTACCCGATTTTTACTTTTGGAAGTTTATATTTCTTTTCTCCTCCATCAATTTTGTTTGAAAGTTTTATTAGCCCCACAAAGTTCTACCATTGGGTCTTGTGGTACGAGGTGTCTACGTATTTATAAAAAGGTGAAAGTATGACCTACTATTCTAGGAGATCATTCCTTATCGAACTTAGATACTAGAAAAGTTCAGGGATGAAATGTAATGTTAACCTTAAAATTATTTCAAATTCAAAATCTAGATCATTGAAAATATAAAAATACTGTTTAAGAATTTCTACTATTTTGGATACTGGATAAAAAACAGTTTTCAGAAATAAATTTGTCAAACATATATTTGCTGAATCTATTTAATTTAGTAAATTTTAAAACATATAAAACAAATTGTCATGCTAACCATATACCCTTAACTTTTCCTATGGAATTTAGAAATATTCATATTTATTGCATTTGTTAAATTTACTTGGAAAATATATACTTTTGGTCTCAAGTTTGGGTTAGGTTTCATTTCTGTCATAAGTTTTCAAATTCAACATTTTAACTCATGAGGTTTAAGTTTAGTAGTACTATTGGTCCTTCCATCCAGTTTTCCGTTAATTACTAACGGTAGGCTGACGTGACACTATTTTTTATTAAAAAAATATTTTTTAATTTTTAAAAATAAAATTATATTAAAATAATAAAAATATTATTTTTTTTCATCATTCTCTTCTCTCCTCCTCCTCTTCCTCTTCTTCTCCTTCATCATTTGTTCAGACAGAGGCGTTGTTGAGTATGTGGCAGCACCACCACCACGAGTGGCCGATTGGAGTCACTGTCGTTGGAGATAGTCACTGTCTATTTTTTTTTCTTTTCTTTCTCTCTTTTCCTTTTTTTTCTTCTCTTTACTTCTCCATTGCTTTCACTATAAAAATAAAAATAAAAATAATAAATAAATAAATAAAAACCTTGTGGATCTTTTTTTTGTTTTTTATTTTTTAAAATAGTGAAAGAAAGGGAGGAAGAGAATAAAAGGGGAGGAAGGAAAGAGGAAAAAAATAGGAGAAAAAAAAGGAATAAAAGAGGCAACGACTCTGACGGACGGTGGTAGCTCCGACGATGACAACTGATGGTGGTAGTGGTGAAGGAGGAGAAGAAAAAGAAGAAGAAGGAGAGAGAGGGAAGAAAAAATTATTTAAATTTTAAAAATTAAAAAAATATTTTTTTAGTAAAAACTAGTGTCACATCAGCCTACCGTTAGTAATTAACAGAAAAGTGGATGAAAGGACCAAGAGTGCTACTAAACTCAAACCTGAGGGGTTAAAATGTTGAATTCAAAAACTCAAGGACCGAAATGAAACCTAACCCAAACTTCAGGGATCAAAAGTGTATTTTGATGAAAAAAAAAACACTTTAACTTCATCTAAAAAAACTTCACCTTCCTTCACCATAACAAAACACTTCATCTTCCATGCATTTAATTAAAAGAGGGAAAAAAAATCCATGTCCCCTTTAAGCTGTAGCACCAACCGTAATTAACCTAATTAATTATTAATTATTAAATAAGATTGTGTGTGTGGACACATACACATATATCTCAAAGAGGGAAAAAAAAAAAACAAACAGTGGCCATAAAATGTAACAATGTAATAATACAGAAAAACACCAACCTTTCTTTGAGTTCTCGATATTTGAGATGGAGATTTGAACTTCTAACCTCATGATCGGGAGTATATGTCAATTACAACTGAGTTATACTTTGACCAAAAAACTCACCTTCAACATGTTTTAATTTAACATAAAGTTAAGAATATCATAAAAGAAAAAATTAATGTATAAAAATAAATAAATATTTTTTTTTAGTTCAACAACATTTAGAGTAGAGTATTTGAACCTTTGACCTAATGATCAAGGATACGTGTCAATTATCAATTATCAGTAAGTTTACTTTAGCACGTAAATTAAATATAAATGCTATATATAGATGAAGGGAAACACGTTTTGAATTATAAAATTGGAGTTGGAATAAAGTAGTCCAACTCGTCCATTCTTGTCACTTTGTAATCATCTTTACAACGTTCCATTTTCTTGATGAGATTCGTCCCACCAGCTGCAACATTTTACTTCATTTTGCCTTTTTCTTTCTCTTTTGTTCCATTCTCATGCTGTCAGACATTTTAATTGATTATAATAGTCAGTAGTTATTATAGTCTGGAAGTTACAATAATTTGTGAAGTTAAATAGTATGTGTTTGAGGGACTAATTATTTTAGTCTGAGATAAAAAATAGTGATCTGTGTTTATGATGAAGCCTTTGTGTTCATACAAAGTCTTTGTAGAGTTGGCTTCTTCCCTTTGAAACCCTTTCGAACATAACATCAAATCTAAACAAATCCATAAATTCAAACTCCATTATTTATCTACAATGATTATGATCTTGTTAACCATTTCGTTTTTGGTTTTTCAAAAGTGAGCTTACAAACACTTTTTCCATCCATGATTTTCTTTGTTTTATCATCTACTTATAAAAATGTTTTCAAAATCCAAGCTAAGTTTTAAAAACTAAAAAAGAAGAACGTAACTTTTGGAAAACTTTTTTTGGACATTTGGCTAAGAATTCAAATGGTTTTTTTTTTCAAAAAATGTGAAAACCATGGTAAAAAACTTGCAAGAAAACAAACACAATATTTTAAAAAAAAAAGAAGTGTAAAATGACTTTTATAGCCTCATTAATTTTAAACCAACCAAAATAAAAAATTTCACCAAATTCTAACCAACTTTACCAATTTTTTTTTTTTTTTTTAAAACTATAAGTCATTTTTTTTAATCCAAAACAAGTCTAGAAGATTTTTTTTTAAATTATTCAAAATTTTAATTAAATGTAAATCTATATACAATATCTTAATTTTTTTTTCAAATTTGTTAAATAAATTATTTAAATAACATTTTTAATATAAATAATAATAAAGAAAACTTTAAATATATTAAAAAAAACTGGATTTACATTTAAATATCAAAAACTGGATTTATAGAAAAATTTTAAATTAAAAAATAAAAAAAAGAACAACAAGCCTGGCCAGAATTCGACCAGGCTTCATGCATTCCCAGTCGAAAGTAATCGGGATTGCATTAAAAAAAAAAAAAAAAAAATACAAGTTGAAGCTAGGCCATTCATGATTCTCGACCAAAATTTGATCGGGAATGTATGAATCCCACCCACTTTTGGTCGGGATTCATTAATTTCGACCAGATTTAGTCCGTGGTTGCATGAATTCGAACCCAATTTTGGTCGGGATTCATTGAATCCAGTCGGATTTTATCAGATTGCACGAATTTCATCCCAATTTTGACTAGGATTCATTAAATCCAGCCGGATTGTACGAATTCCGACTCAATTTTAGTTGGGATTCATCTTTTTAATTTTTTTAGAATATGATGGTTTGTTTTGTTGGCTTAGTGGGAGTAATTACAATTTACTGTGCTCCTTTGTTTTTTTGTGTATTATAATTGATCAAACATTTATTTTAAAAAATTTGTGTCTAAAAGAGCGAGGATGTTATAGTTTTTAAATATAGCAAGGGGTGATAAAAACAAGTTTTAAAAAAAGGACCCTTTTTACCAACTATAAACCAAAAGGGTTTATTTTTTTCAATTGCCCCATTAAAGTTCAAGGATTAGATTATTGCTATAACGTTAAAAAATATGAACTTAAATCATTACGTGTGAAACCAAAAGTATCATTCGAGTTCCAGCCTAGATTTTGATTTTAAAATCTACATCCGACGGTTGTGATGGAAGAGAATGTCCATTCTTTCCCCTCATCTTCAAATTGTATTGAAACACAACAAACAAACAAATGAGATGAAGCTTATCAATTTCTTATTGGGAAACGTGCTCAAAGAGAAGCTTGGGCTGTGCTGATCTTCTTGTATAAAAAAGCATATTCCTTTCATCCTTGGATTTCTGCACATAGCTAGTAGTAGTACTCATCAACAATGGCGATTCCACTCTCTAGCATTGTTTCCCTTTGCCCTACACAACAACAACAACAAAAACAAAAACAACCCCTTTTCTCCATTCATTCTTCTGATGCTCATTCATGGAGATGGAGATCAACTCAACTTCTTCAACCATGCTTCCCAATATCCAGACCCAAAAAACTTGCTGCATTGTCCTCCATGTCCACACATTATGGAGTGGCCGTAACTCAGCCAGCTCAGACTGACTTGTCCAATATCTGGAGAGAGATCCATGGAAGCGGTGACTGGGACGACTTGCTCAACCCGATCAACCCTATTCTTCGATCTGAGTTGATTAGGTACGCAGCAGCAGAGCTAGAAATTTTCATATATGTTTGATATAGGATTCGAGTTAACTAGATATGCAAGAGAGTAGAACCAGAAATTTTCATATTCTAACGTTTTTTTTTTCTTTGGAAAAATTACATTTTTGGTCCGCATTTTACCTCTGGAAACTTTTTTTTATTAATTAAAAATTAAAAAAAATATATATTTTAAAAAGTTAGTTTTCCATTAGTAATTAATGAAAAAGTTGACGGAGAAACTAAAATGAATACATTTGTTGAGTTGAGTTTGAAAACTTAAGATGAAAATTAACTAAATCCAAACTTACTAAAATTGTACTTTTTTTTTTCCCATTTTTCCTTTTATATTTATTTAGTAGTTCATACTTATTTAAAGGTCTGCCCATTAAATAATAAGTCAAAAAGAATCCTTTCCTGGGAGGACCATTGGACTACTGGTCCCTCCTCTTTCCCATTCTCCTCTTCTCTCAATTTATTATCCCATTATCACATAGGAGAGATGAAAGAGCTAAGAAGAGATTATGGTAAAAAGGTTAAATTATATAAAATATCCTGAACTCCGGACAAACTTTGATAGTACTTCTATCATTTTAAAAGTTTCATTTATTCCCTCAATTATTTTGGATTACTTTTGGGGGTTATTTGGTCCAAGAGTTTGGAATGGGTTGACATGGATTGAAAATGGATGTCCATGTTTGGTTGGCCTGGTGTGGGTTTGGAATGAAATAGTGGGCATGTGTATTCCAACTCATTCCCATATTTTTGTGAGTTCCACTATTTCTCTCTCTCTTTTTTTTTCATAATTTTGATGGGACCCACCATTTCTTTGTCTATTTTCCTTATAATTTTGGTGACCCCACTATTTCTCCCTCCATTAACTCCAACCCAAATCCAATGCACCAAACATAGGCATGAGAATCATGATTCCAGCAAAATATTCTCATGGAAATCACATTTCATTCCAATCCATTCCAATCAAATTGTGGCGCACCAAACGACCTCTTGGTGAATTAAAAAACAAGAATTTAAAAAGCAAGAGACTCAAAGAAAAATAAACTTGTGTTCTATGTTTTTCCTTTTTTCTAACTTTTGTTTGACGAATTAATTTAAATATATTTATATATATATACAAAGTTTTAGATCTTTACTTTACAAAGTCGAAAACTTAAAACAACAAATCTAAAGACCAACCTAAGTCTTGCTCAACTAATTTAAGTCTTTACACTCGACCAAAAAATCAGAAGTTTAACTCTTCACTTTAACCTATCGTTGAACCAATAGAGTCATCCGATTAACTATCCGCGTTGGTTGGTATAGGTATGGGGAAATGAGTCAAGCATGTTACGATGCGTTCGTGTACGACCCTTATTCCAAATACTGTGGCACTTCGAGATTCCCTGCCCAAACCTTCTTCCAAAGCCTCGCCATGGAAACCCAAGGCTACCAGGTCACTCGCTTCCTCTATGCCACTGGCAATATCCAAATGCCCAAGTTCTTCATCAAGCCGCGTTGGCCCCAGCTCTGGAGCAAGCACGCAAATTGGATCGGGTACTCGTCTAAATTTTACCTTCTAACTTTTGGAAAATACTTGACTGCATATCACACACCACCATTAAAACGTTGACAATCAGGAGAGATGAAATAAAAATTTCATTTTCTACATTTTTCTCTCTTAGTTGTCAAAATTTTAATGGATTGTGTAAGAAGATCCCTAGGTATGCAGCCAAATATCGTTCCTAACTTTTTATACGTACCTATATCACTTTTGATGCGTCGTTAAATTATTGTTTTTCTCCAGCTATGTGGCGGTTTCCGACGACGATACGTCGAAGCGTCTGGGGCGACGCGACATCGTAGTTGCGTGGAGAGGGACGGTGACGAGGCTGGAGTGGGTGGAAGACTTGACGGATTATTTGAACCCGATATCGTCGGGGAAAATCCCGTGCCCCGACCCGGCGGTGAAGGTGGAATCTGGGTTTCTAGATTTGTATACTGACAAGGAAGATGGGTGTGAGTTCTGCAAGTACTCTGCGAGAGAGCAGGTGTTGTCGGAGATGAAGCGGCTGCTGGAGAAGTTCGACGACGAGGAAGTGAGCGTTACGATCACCGGTCACAGCCTTGGCAGCGCGTTGGCTATGATCAGTGCTTATGATATTGCAGAAACGGGTTTGAACAAAATGGCGGATGGTCGTGTTGTGCCGGTTTGTGTTTTCTCGTTTTCAGGTCCTCGAGTCGGTAACGTGCAGTTTAAGGAACGACTGCAAAAGCTTGGCGTGAAGGTAATATTTTTCTTTTATAGTTAAATTACAAGTTGAAAGGTATCGTTTGAAAACTATTTGGTTTTTGAAAACTACATGCTTGTTTTCTCACAAATTTCCTACCATGGTTTTCATGATCCATTTGTATTCCAAGCTAAATTCAAAAACAAAAACATGTTTTTCAAAACTACTTTTTTGTTTTCAAAATTTGACTTGGTTTTTTAAAAGGAAAAAGGTAGATACTTATAAAACAAAGAAACTTATAGGTGGAAATATGTGGGTATAAGCTTAATTTTCAAATACCAAAAACCAAAAACCAAATGGTTATCAAATGGAGCCTTAATTTTTCAATTGATATCTAATAGGTTATTTTGGTCTAATAGGTCATTGACTTATTCAAAATTTTAAAGAATGAATTGATCTATTTGATATAAAATTGAATTTTATATCTAACAGGATCACAAACTCTAAATTTTGTGTTTTTGCTAAGCCTGTGAATTAAAAAAAAAAAAATGAATATGTCGAGGATCTAATTAGACATAAAATTAAAAATTCAAAAACTTATTAGACACATCATTAAAAGTTTAAAGATCTATTAGACACTTTTTAAAGTCTAGGAGTATATTGGATCCAAAATTAAAAAGTTTTGAAAGTTGAGTTACTAAACTATTTAACTTAACCAAATGGTGAAGTTATATGACATGTGGATAAAATTCAATTGAGTTGGTAAAGTTTGACATAACATGATAGACAAATGGTGTTGGACGCACTTTACTAAATATAGAAGTGGCATGTATAACACACCAACCCCCTCCTCAAATGTCCTTCAATTTTATGTAATAAAGATGAAATCGCCACTATGGTTAGACATATTGTATATCCTTATTTAGTTTATGAAATTAATGACAATGATTACATACATATATAAATCAAAATTCAAATTAAGCATAGATATTTATTTGAATTGTCAATCACAATACTTAAAAAGAAACTATAGAGAGGTTTAGGAAACAAATTTATAATTCTAACTTAGTTGTTTTTTTTTTCCTTCAAATGTGAAATAAACAGGTGTTGAGAGTAGTGAATGTTCATGATATGGTACCAAAATCACCTGGATTTTTATTGAATGAGAACCTACCATCATGGATCTTGAAGTTGGTCGAGTGGCTTCCATGGACTTACTCACACGTTGGTGTGGAGCTCAAGTTGGATCACTTGGATTCACCATATCTAAGACGTTCTATTGATCCTACTTGTTCACATAATTTGGAGGCTCTTTTACATTTGCTAGACGGGTAAACATACATGCTTATTTTTAGAGCTAAACGATGATCAACTCATCAACCTCTACGATTTGAACTAGGTTTCAATTTGAATGCAGATACCATGGAAAGGGTTTGAAGTTTGAGCTTGCAATTGGGAGAGATCCTGCATTGGTGAACAAGTCATGTGATTTCTTAGAAGATAAGTACGTTGTTCCACCTATGTGGAGACAAGACGAGAACAAGGGCATGATATACGATGATGGGCGTTGGGTGTTCGCCGAGAGGGAAAATATTGATGGGCACCCAGAAGATACACACCACCATCTCAAGCAATTAGGGTTATTTCGAGATTCGTAGAGAATTAAAATATCTACGTCCATCGAAATATCAGGTCCAGGTCGTTTCTAGATTTGTAAAGGATTAAAATATCTATGTCAATAGAAATATAAGAGCTTAATTTTACAAATAAATAAGTGTGTGTCTATATATAGACTCTGGAAACTTATGAAAATAATTTTAATTAATAAATAAACATTTTATAAATCTTACAATTGGTATTGCACTTTTTAATCGATTAAAAACACATTTAGATATTTAATCATTAATAATTATTAGCGTTAAAAGAAGTATATAATAGTTACCATGTTATTGGTGTGACCTAGAGGTCAATTTTGGAGATAAGAATTCTATGTTTTCCTTTATTCCTTTTTATATATTATATTCTATCTTTTTATATATTATATACAGTCGAGTTTGGTATTATTCTTCGTTGTCTGATCCATTCATCCATGCCTACTATACATCGGGGATGATGCTTTTGTTGTAACCTTTTTTTGATAAATACTTTACCTTTTTTTTGACAATATGGGGGTGGGGATTTGAATCACAGACCTCGTGGTTACCAATACATCTTTATGTCAGTTGAGCTATGCTCTTATTAGCTGATAAATACTTTACCTATTACTATATTCAATGGTCTAAGTCCCTAGAAACAGTTAATTATTTAAGGAAAAATTATCAAATTACAATAGCCATAAGCTTTTGGAATAATGTTTATATTTTCCTTACTTGCGACCTTATAATAGCTATAAGCTTCAACTTTAGGCCTACTCCTTGTGTTTTTCTTGGATATAGCTACATTCATAAAGGTTATACATGTTTTACAAAACAAGTAGCAAATAATTAATTTTCATCTTTTGGCATGTGTCTTGCTTGATTGTGAACTTGTTTTTCCATTGAAATTATTAAAAAAAAAAAAGTTTGTTTTATGTTGTCTTGCTTGATATATCATATATCATTACAAGGTTTTGTGTATGTTATCTTGCTTTATATCTTGCATTTGCTTTAAATCACTAGACTATGTTGCAGTTAGTAATTGAAGTCACATGTCAATATCTGATCATATCTTTTATTAAAATTTGGAAAGTTTTACATGCATTGAAACTATTTGCATGTGGTTGATATCATTAGAAATGTGTTACATAAACCATATCATATAAAGAATGTTGGGTCTATAATTATATAGTAGAAGTAGCTCCTAAGAGAAGAAAACTCGAAACTTCCCTCAATTTTTTAGAAATTATGAGGAGAAATTATAAATTTTTCTTTCTCAAATAACATTTTTCCTTCCCTAAATTTCCACCAATGTACTAAGTTTTATGTCAGCATGCATGAAATTTATTACCAACTCAATTTAACAGTCAACACTAGTAAGAGAATTGTAATTAAAAAAATGTAACCACAAGTATCCAAACAAAAAAATAACCAAATATTTGGATCAAAACATATATTTTAGCCTCTTTTTTATATGTCATCAAATTTTCAATGATATAATGAAAATATTGGTCACTCATTATGCCGTTATCTAATCCATGAGCATTATTGGGGTAGAAGTTTAGTTGGGCCTAACATTAAGTCCATTAGAATTTTAAGTTTGAGAAATGACTTGAGAGATCAAAATGAGTCTAAAAGATTCGTTAAAAGCACAAGACCCCGAGAGTAGTTAGCGAAACCAAGAGGCCGACCCCAAAGGGGTTAGCCAAGAGGCTCGAGAGCTGTAAAGGGTCGACCCAGAGAGTCGATCAAAGTCCCGAGGGTCGACCCTCATGGGGGTTGGCCATGACCACCAAGGCCAACCTCCATGGGGTCGCCCCAAGGACCACAAGGGGGTCAGCCACGACCCATGAGGGCGACCCCTACGAGGATTGGCCAAGGGCTATGAGGTCAGATTCACTCCTTAGAAGGGCTAGATGAACCACGACCATCAAAGGGTCAGAGGTTAGACGTCTAAGTGTCCTACAGATAAGTTAAGAGTCAAGGCCAACGAATCGTACAACTAACAAAGTCCAACGACGGTCACATATTTGTAATCGACAATTGAGGAGATCCGATAATCAAGATAGACACAAATGTCAGACGTTTCACTATTATACTCAGTATTATAAATAAAACACCCTGAAAGAGGGAAAAGTACGCCTAAAATATCCACTTATTTACTATAGTCTAAGCTCTCTAAGCACTCTTTGAACCTTGTTCTAACTTGAGCGTCGAAGTGTGTGTGGCTTAGCACCGTACCGGTGTTCAGTTCCCTTTTATTGCAGGCACACAATTATTATTCCCCTTCAATATAAATTTACCGTTCATCCGACGATACAAAATCTGATATCAACAAACATATAAAAATGTTTAGACCAAAAAATAAAAATATTTAGGCCAAAACATATTTAGCCTTTTTTTTTTTTTTTACGCAATGATCACTCACATATTTTCCATTAACAAACTCAATATTATGTGTAAAAAAGAAAAAGAAAAGGAAGGAAAAAAAATCAATCTTTTATGGTTATTTTGATGCGTGTAAAGACAAGTAGTGAATGATGGAGATGGAGTTAAAAGGGTTGGGGAACCCCTCACTGGGCAGTGTCTGTTTGTCCAACACACATGAAAATGTAGTGAGAGAAAGTGGCACGTGCGAACTGACACGCCGTTCATATTTTTGGCACCGAATTACCCAAACTACCCCTCGATATTGCCGTTGAGCTGCGACATTATCGCTGGCATGTCTTTGACCTGGATTTTTTTTTTCTTTTTTTTTTCTTTTTTTTGTTTTGGAGTCTTTGCGGAAATTTTAAGCAAGCATGTTACTTTATTCCTAAAATACTTCTATTTGTTATTATTGTGAAATGGAAAGGAAATCACAATATGAAGAAATTATTGCGTTTTTAAAATGGTTAATTTTATTTATTTTTTAGAATAAAAGTTGAAAAGTATTTAGTGATTATTTTTAGAATGTTTATTCTTTTTTATTTTGTTTAATTTTCGTTGGGATTTGAGTTTGGTTTTAATTTTGTTTTTATGGTTCCAGTTTAATTAGTTTTAATTTGATCGTCATTCATATAATGTTTAATCATAAGTATAAATTGTAGTCTTCTAAAACTAAGTTCCAAGTTTCAAAAAAAAAAAAAAACTAAGTTTCAAGTCCATCGGTATATTATTGTCAATACTTTTTCTTTACAAATGTAGAGTGAGAGATTTGAGATTCAAATCTCTGATCTATTGGTCGAGATTATATGTTTTATGCTAACTGAGTTATCCTCATTCTAGCGTATATTGTTGGCACTACAACTTAGTTTTATTTAAAAAATAAATTTATGAAATGAAAATTAATTAAAGCGCAAAACTTGATTGACAAATGAAAAATTGGATGAGAAAAATTATTCCCTAGAGAATTGACTTCGTCAAGTAAAGTTACAAGTTGATTAATTAATCTTACTAAGATAGAATAAGTCTCTCCATGTGTTAACTAAGTTTTCCTCGTTGATTATAAGCCAACATCTCATCCAATTTCAATAATTTGCTAAGTCATTGTTCCATTAATGACCTTTTTAAAAGTGGTTAAATCTCCTTACTCTAAATTCCTCTCGTTTTGTTTGTTTGAGATCCATCCTTAAACAACGAGAAATTATTAGGTGCTCTTGATACAATAAGGCGAGTAGTTTTACACGGTTGGATGTAAGAGAGAGAAATTGTAAAAGTATCTCGATTTTGTATACATCTATTATTAGGGGTAGACAAATTTGAATATACACATCCAACGGTTTTAAAGAGGGAGTCTCAGTGTAGCATGAGCACCTAATAATTTTCCCTAAACGACTCTCTCAAAATGCAATATTTATGGTATAAAATCAATAATTTTTTTTTTTGAAAGGATATAAAATCAAATAATTTGTGGTCTAAGTAAGGAATCACACAAGAGGCCAACCTGAGCATAAATTAAGGTATTGTATCATCAACCAAAAAGCCAGAAATTCAAATCTCTATCTTCACATATTTTGAACTAAAAAAAATCACACCAAGAACGCAATTAAAAATCCAAAAATATTCCATCAAAGTAAAAAAGAAAATGATCGATAATATTTGCCTACATTGGTCTTTAGCTATCCACAATCCAATTTCAAGAGATCTCACAAACAAAAGTGTAGAAAAGTCAAGGAGAAGAACAAGACAGTCATTGTCATTGTTTGGATTATCCGTTCCTAAATCGGCCTTCAAAATTCCAAATTTCCAAGATCTATGTTTTTTTTTGCTCCTAAATGGTCTTTTTTTCCCCTCTACATAATGTTTCTTAGAATTTAATTTTTAATAAGGGTATTGAATTAGAACAAAACTTGCCTGCATACCGGTACCCTACATACCCCATTAAAGTCTTGACAAGTAAGAAAGAGGAAGGAAGAACATGAGAATTTTTTGTTATCTCTCTTAGTTGTCAACGTTTTAATAGTGATATGCAGTGAGATCCCTACATACCAGTATGCAGACAAGTTTTTTCCATTGAATTATGCTATAGTGCTTAGCCCTTAGGTGCCCTATCAATGTGTGAAGCAAAAGGAAAATTTTTGGTGCCTAGAAGCTACCCTCAAAAGGATCTTGTTTTTATGTAATGTCTAGCCTTCAACTCCAATATTGCTTCATTTATTTCAATTTGCTTCATTTTCTTTGGTTCCTACAAAATGTTCAACAATATGCCATAATCTATTACAAAAATCATAAGAACAAATGTAATTGTGCAAATAATAATAAATAAATAATGAATAAAACACTTACCGAAAACATGGAAAGAACGATTTAGGTTTAGTTTTAGTTTCATTTTTATGCTTTCTTGAATTTAAATTATATGGTGTCGAAAAGTCACTTCTTTTTACACACCTTTTTTTTTTTACTCAAAAATACCAACTTAATTAGTATCACGTAAATAGAAAGTGACCACTAATTCAATATATGATAACTACAATAACATATTCGGAAAGGCCAACGAAAATTGAAAACTTTTAAAAACTATAGAAACCAAATAAAAAAAAAAAAGCTAAAATCATAGGAACCAAATTAGTAACTCGATTTATTTCATGAAAAGTATTGGTCCTTGAACTTTCATATTTTTAATTTGTTTTAGTCTCCAAATTTTTAAATATTCTATTTTAATTTTTGAACTTTATATTTGAAAAACTAGTTTACCAATTTAACAAAAATCTGACATTTTTTTGGTTTTGTTCATTTTCCTTAATGGATAGATGTCTACCTAAGTAACTCTCGGAGGCATGATAATAAAATAAATGACCAAGGAAGACATGAGGGAAGTCTACAAGGTTTAACCATCATGGGTTGGCCCTAATGATCAATAAGGACCACAGAAAAAACAAAGAGTTTAGAGGGAATGAGTTCAATCCATACTCACGGTTTATGTTTGGTTTAACTTGAAAGCAAATTTTCTAAAAGAGTTTTTTTTTTTTTTTTTTGAAAAGCTAAAAAGAGTTTTTAGTATATAATAACTTGGGTATAAAAACACTTGTGAGGAAATGTAACCAACATGAGTGTTTTCTAAACAATTTTTATACAAAATGTTTAAAATAAAATGCATTCTTGAAAAACATTTAAATTAAAATGTATTCCAAACAGAATCTAAATTAAATTCAAATATAATGGAGTTTATTATCCAAGTCAACGTCTAATTATAATCCTTATGTCACAATGTCCAATTATAATTAAGAGCTAGAGCGAAAAAAACTTGGAGAAGCATTGAATGATCATTTCCAAGCTAAGGTGTCCACACATGGTGAAAAATTGCATCCATTCAAATTTGATAAAACACCTAGTATTCATCCAAGAAACTTAATGAATAATCTAAAAATCTACGGGATTTTCACATCTTTAATGCACTGTGTATCTTTTTAAATTCGTGTATTTTCATTTAAGAACATTCCTATATGGACTTGAGTGGGTGTTACTTGAATTTAGACCAAAACAACAAAGAGTTGTCTTTTCTTTGTGTTTTTTCACTTGACTCTCATTAATTTTCATTTTAATTTTCTAGAATCTTTTTCTATTTTTAGTCTTCAAATGAAGAGAACTATAAACGGAACATAAATATTTGATCATATTTAGTTTCTTTAGAAAAAGAAATCATCAAACGTAATCTGTTATTATTCCTATGAAATAAAAATACGCCACACTTTTCAATTGACTTGAATGAGCTCAAATAATTTTACCTAATTCTTCCAACTACTACAAGATTTTGGTTTAGAAATTTTATTCCAAGACTATTGCCTAACTAACTAGTCACCTTTTTAATGCCTCAACCACTTATTTTTAGTGTCCCTCTTTAATAATAGCTAATAAAGATGCAATCTATGGAAATTTAGATTTATTAGAATTTTAAAATATATATATATATCTTTTGAACTTAGGATTCCTCTTGAAATTCTGTCACCATACACAAAGATGCAATATATCAATCTTACTTTTGAAGTTTCTCTGATCTATTTTCAAAGCTTGTATATTTAGATTAACTATTTCACATACCATGTGCTCAAAACTATTTTACATTAAACTTTGCATCAAAATTATTTTACTTCAAATTTTACATAAAATTAATTATTTTACTTTTTAACATTAAGTTCTTTTGTAAATTATAAAAAAAAAAAAAAAAAAACAAAACAAACAAACAAACTTTACATAGACACATATTTTGTTCGCTTACTTGATGAGTATATGTTTGCTTTGATAAATTCTTAAGTTCTCGTGTATTATATTTGACATCAAGTTTTGAAACATATTTTAGTTTTTTTTTTCTTTTTCAAAATGATTAATGAAAAACAACGTCTAAAATGTTTTTTTTTTAATACAAAGGTTAGAAAAGCTAATTAAAAAAACATAACATAATATCATTCTATTCAAAAATAGATTTAACCTAAGCTTAGCTCAATAGATAATATGGTATCTCTCTTGTTTCTCTAAACTTCTCACAGTTTCAAAATATCTTAGTCCATAACTATTAAATATCTAGAGAACAAGTATTTGATTCTTACCCCTTACTTCGTTTCAAAAAAAAAAAAAAAAAAAAATCTTACCCCTTACTTCTCTTTTAACAAATGAATACCTCCTCAAATAAATACAAAAGAATAACATGATTATGTATTAATATTATAACATGAGTATGTATTAAAGCCTCATAAATTACCAATTTCAAAAAAAAAAAAAAAAAAAAAAGCCTCATAAATTACCACGATACGAAATTTTGTTTAAGTTGGATTGGGATTTCAGTGCGATTACAACACAATAACAAAAATCAAAATTTAAGATAATATTTTTTAATGGTTAAAAAACACCTTATGAAACAAACATCAAATTCCAAAAATCAAAACCAAACATTAAAAAAATAAAAAATAAAAAATAAAAAAACTGAAATCGAGTAATAGTAACGGATAGATTGCGAGCGAATAAAACAAGAAAAAAAGAAAAAGAAAAAGAAAAATCCTCACATGCTTTTCTCCAAACTCCAACTCATCGAAATCAACGGAAATGGGCAATTTCGTAATTTCACCAAAAGACGCTCCCACTATATATTTAATTTTTCCCCAAATTCTTTCAAAATAAACGCGCGAAATCCACCCTCTCTCCCGCGCCTTTCCTCTCTCATTTATCTCTTTAACCCTCTTTTTCCCTTCTCTCCCAATCCCCTCCGCCGCCGCTATGGATCGCTTCCACCACCCCCAAGGCGGCGCCACCACCTCCACCACCACTGCCACCTCCTCCGACCTCAAGCGCGGCAAGAAACGCGGAAGCTACAACTGCGGCCGCTGTGGCCTCCCCAAGAAGGGCCATGTCTGTAACCTCACTCCCTCCACCACCACCACCGCCACCACTTCCACTCCCACCACCGATTCTTCCAATTCCGCTCGCGGTTCCACCATCGACCCCTCTTCCCACTCCCACCTCCGCCGCGCCCTCTCCTTCGACGAGGCCGATGACCTCCGCAGTGGCTTCCACTCCGACCTCGATGACATCGACGAGGCCGAACCGGTTCTTGACTATCCTGACATCGATCCGGACGCCTCTGGATGCTTGCCTGCGAGTTGTCTTTGGGAGATTCTGAGGAGGCTGCCGCCGGCTGGGATTCTTTCGGCGGCTAGGGTTTGTAAGGGCTGGAGGGAGACGACGAGGAAGATTTGGAGAGCGGCGGAGGTGTTGAGATTGAGAGTTCCTTCTAGTGCTCAGGTTGGATTTGTTGGTTCGTTGTTGCAGAAGTGTTCTGGACTTGTGACCCTCTCGCTTAGGTTGGAAAGGTTAGGGTTTTTGATCGGACGGTTTAGATCTATCGGTTTATTTGACGATCTGGTTCTGATGAGTTTATATGATAATGAGATTAATTGAACTACGAGAAATCAACTGGATCCGGATGTTGTTGAACTAAATGGGACAAAAAATAGGTAGATGAAGTGATTTGTGATTTGATCTGTGGTGAACTAGAAAAATGAGGACCTGATCTTTTTAATCCATGGTTTTTGATGCTAATAGCACTTGTAGTCGACGACTTTAAAATCTGATAAAATTTGTCCACTGTCATTCGATGGGGGTTGACTTTGTTGTTCTTGTTCAACAATTTTCTCCCAAATTTAGCTTGATACTACCGACTTGCTAGCTCGCGAGTATTTATTTTACTTTCTGACTATATTTTTTTTTAAAGATCTCATTCTGGGGATCAACCTTAATGAACACTAAGTAGGGAGTGGAGTGAGTATGAAGGTCTGAGTGGTTTAACATATAATGTTCTTGTTGTAGCAGTGACTTGGATTCAATGATGTTGGCTTGCATTGCGTTCTCATGTCCTAATCTTGAAGTTCTGGAGATCACTAAGTCCCAATCATCAATAAATCGCATCACAGGGTAATTCAATATCTAATGTGCCCTACTTTGTCTAGTACTGATTCTATATTATTTGTTCTACTTGCTGATCCGTGATTATAATTGATTGTGTGAAATTGTTATGATGAGAAGAATATTAACTGCTGAAGTTTATAACGGAAAATGTGATCCAATGACTGATGTTTGGCCATTTCTTTTTATTTCTAATATACAGTGGTGAACTTGGTCGTTTTGTTGCTGATAAACGTTGTCTTAAGAGTCTTAAGATGGAAGGTTGTTCTAGTTTGGGGAGTTTTTCCCTCTGTTCATCAAGTCTCAGCACACTATGGCTTTCTGATCTTTGCTCCCTCTCTAAGATGGTTATATCTCTTTTCCTTGTATCTCTTACAATGGCCACCTCTGTTGGAATAGAAAGTTTGCTCATTCACTTATTATTGTGACAGGCTTTCAATTGCCCCAATCTGAAGGAGATTTCCTTGGAGTTCTCTCGTCAAGAAAATGAGAGCACTGATCTTGTTGCGATGGTTGATGGCATGGGAAGGGGCTGCCCAAGATTGAAAAACATACACATTTCATCTTTCCGTCTCTCTCATGCTGTAGTACTAGCACTGACAGCTGCACAATTGAGGTTTGTGCTACTAGTACTAATTTAGCATTGCAATGAGCTTGTGCCAAGTAAATTTTCTTCCTTTCTTGATTGTTCAGGGTAGATCCTTTGTTTTTGTTAATATTTACTGTGGACTGACGTTCTGTTTTTGCATCGATCAGGGGATTGCGGATGCTTTCACTTGTTCTTGGAGCTGACATCACTGATGCATCCGTTGCTTCTATTGCTTCAAGCTATCCTAACTTGGAATTGCTTGATCTTAGTGGGTATGCATTTTTAGAACTAATCTCACACGCCATTGTAATCTCGAGATTAATCTAGCTAGTGCCATGAAGTGATGATGCAAGGAGTCAATGTAAAGGGTCACATGTTTGAGTGAATAATAGAACTGACCATGCAGTGAATTGCTGGAGAAATTTCCATCTCCTGCTTTAAAATGCTTGGTTTAATTTCTGACTCGACCATTGATTTGGCTTTCAGGTCTAGCATCAGTGACAGTGGCATAGGAATGATCTGTAATGTATTCCCAGATTCATTGTCTAGTCTTCTCCTTGCCCTCTGTCCTAATATTACTTCAAGTAATCACTCTGCCCTTTGTGTAATTTCATCTTTGAATAAACTTTTGAGTATGCTGGCTCTCGGTTTCTGATTACTGATGAAGTTGCATTCTGCCCTTCAGGTGGCATACAATTTGCAACGGCTGAATTGCCACTTCTTGAACTCATGGATTGTGGGATGACTATTTGTGACCCCAATTCTCAGGATCCTACAGCTGAAACTGGTGATCATGAGTTATCAAAACCACCAAACTCTAAGTTTCACCTCATTTACCAGAAGCTGATCATCAAACACAACCACCTGAAAAGGCTGAGTTTATGGGGTTGTTCTGGTTTAGATGTGAGACTCTTTAGCCATTAGCTATCAAATCTTATGCCATTATTTTTGCATTCTTATTCTGTTCTTTACATGCAGGCCTTATATCTTAACTGCCCACAACTAGATGATCTCAATCTGAACTCTTGCAAAAATTTGCATCCAGGTGATTTTTTTTCTTACCTCTTAATTGATGATCTCCTTGAAACTGACTATTCAATATCGAATGACAAGTTCTGTTCCTAATAATGTTGGATATATGTCTGCTCTCAGAGAGATTGTTACTTCAGTGCCCAAGTTTACGAAATGTGCATGCATCAGATTGTGAGGAGTTATTAGTTGGAGCTGTTCGAAGTCAGGTACACAAATCTATTACTTGATTTTAATCTCCTATTGAATTTAAGGATTGGTAATCTGGAAGAGTGGGGACAGTCCAAAAAAGGATTAGAATTCCGATGTTAATGTGCATCTCTCTTTTGTCCATTTCAGCTTAATAAGGCTTCTGCACCCGAGGAGAATCTACTATCATGCAAACGCTTGGCAGATGGCTCAAAACGTATTAGAGTTCCACCTCTTGTTAGTTCACAGGTAAGACAGAACTTCCTGTTATATTTAACAGCAGTCTAGCATTAGTCTCTTTCCATTTCATCAATGAAAAGTTCTCTGTTCAAATAAAAACAACGTAGATATAAATAATCTAATACACCTTAACTATCAGCTTAAACTTGCAACTTTAGTGGTTAATTAGTGAGTTTAGTAGTATTTTGACACGGTATCAGGGTAAAAACTCCTGTATTCAAATTCATTTGATACCGTTTCATTCTCAATTGATCAATTCACATGTTCGGTTTCATGAATCCAATTAATATCGAAACCTATACATGACAGGTTAAACAAATATATATAGAATGATCAAATATACACTAACTTCAAGATTTTGAATTTTGTAGTAATTTAACAGTGATCCCGTTTTCTTTTTCCTGTTTTTGTTTGCAGTCATCCGATAATTATACGAAACGAAGAAGGGTAGGAAGCCATCACTGTAACATTCTTGTGTCTTAAAGATTTCAGAAATTGTCATTTTTTTTTTCTGGGTGTACACTGATAATATTTGTGCGTTGTGAATTAGCCAATTAAGGCAGAGTGCACCATGCCAGCCATTTGGGTTATTTATAGGCAGAGTGCCTCGCCGGTGTAAACATTTCGCTTTGTAACATTGCCACTCTTCCTAAAACCTTATTTTTCAGTATGGAACTGAGTCTAGTACCCAGAGCCAAGCCATACATGGAAAACTAATTCAGGTTTATAAGTTCATTTTTTTTCTCCAATAAAGAATAATAATTATTTATGATTATATCATTTGAGTAGTACTTGAGATTCCACTTAGATATAAGTTCAGGTTGTCAAGGTAAATTTGGAGTTTAGGACAGGTAAATCTGAAAAGAAAAATTATTCAATGTGGTTGACCACTATAGTTGTCTTTACAAATTCTTGAATACTACATGGTCGAACCACAATTCTTTGTTTCTCTCCTATATTAAATCGCTATATTGATCCTGTCTCTTTGATTACTTTTTTGGACTCTGATGCTGCCTCGACTGGTAAGGGTTTGGATTCTTCCAGCTTTTGTGCTTGATTAATTGATGCTTATGTCAAAGCCATCGTTGATGGAGGTTCAAAGTGCCTCAGGGGAGTTATTTTGATTAATCAAATGAAGTGATTTCATTTGATATAGAATAGATCACTTATTGTTATAGGGGAAATTGTCATATTAGCTATTTGGAATGATAGTTCATATTTGAACCTGTTCTATAGACAAGGCTAGATGGATATGTCATAGCTCATACTCAAATATGTTCAGTCCGACGTTTCTTTAGGTTGTCACATTAATCACATTAATATATCAACACACCACTATCATTCTCAAAAAGATAATAATAATAATAATAATAATAATAATAATAATAATAATAATAATAACCAAGGGCTATCATTCGTGACAATGCCAGCTATTTGGGTTATTATAGGCAGGAATTTATAGTAGCAAAGGTGGAGGTAATAAACTCCATCAATGCGAGATTTTCGGATGCGCTGAACCCTCAAAATGACAATCATGCAATGTTCTACCTAAAGTATTGGGATGTAGTGGGAGAAGACACAATCCATGGGATCCTAAATAAAGGGGAAGAAGTGGAACCTATAAATAGAAAACCTATATAGCCCTCATCCCAAAGACAAAGGATTCGAAAAGAATGAATGTTTTTAGACCAATAAATCTGTGTAATGTTGTATACAAGGTCATTGCCAAATCCATTGCCAATCGACTAAAAAAGGTAAACGACTTCATCCCAGGTGGACAAATCTCGAATAGCAGAAGGAAGGGCAAGGTCAGGCATGTAGCAATAAAACTTGATATGAGTAAGGCGTACGACAGGGCTGAGTGGGCCTTTCTCGAGGAGATCATGAAAAAAAAAAAAAAGAATTTCAGCCGAGGATGGATCTAAAAAATCATGAACTGCAATACATTGGTTAGCGACACCATCCTCATAAACGGCACACCTCAAGAAGAGTTCAAACCCAGCAGGGGCCTTAGACAAAGGGATCCCCTATTTCCCTACCTTTTCCTCTGTGTGGAAGGTTTCTCGGCACTTCTAAAAAGGGAAGAATCTCTTTCGAACTTAACTGGTTTCCAGATAAATAAGTCTTGTCCTGCACTCACTCACCTCTTTTTTGCAGATGATAGCTTGATTTTCCTCAAAGCAGGAGAAAAGGACCTAAAATCCTTCAAAAGAGTGGTACGAGGAAGTGTCAGGGCAGACAACCAATCTGGATAAATCATCTTTCATGACAAGTAGGAACGTGAACGAGGAAGTCAAAGATTCGTGTGAAAGAAATCATCTTTCATGACAAGTAGGAACGTGAACGAGGAAGTCAAAGATTCGTGTGAAAGAACTCTCAAAATTAAAAGAACTGCATCCCTAGGCCAATATTTAGGGATGGCATCTCAAATAGGAAGAAGTAAAGGAGTAGCTTTCAAGCGAATAAAAGATAGAGTCGAGAAGACCATCCAAGGATGGAAAGAAAAACTCTTCTCTCTTGGGGGAAAAGAAGTGCTCATAAAATTGGTGGCCCAAGCTATTCCTGTATACACCATGAGTTATTTTCGTCTTTCTAACAACATTTGCAATGGAATTGACAGGTTGTGTGCCAAGTTCTGGTGGGGAACATCAGGAGACAAAAACAAGAGCCACTGGATGAGTTGGAAGAAGATGTGCTTAAACAAAGATTTAGGGGGTATGGGGTTCAGGCAATTCGTAGCTTTCAACCAAGCAATGCGCTAAGCAAAGCTGAAGAATTGTCAGGAATCCCAACAACCTCCTTCACAAGACTCTCAGAGGCAGATATTTCAATGATGGAAACTTTCTAAAGATCTCGATAGGTAATAGGCCCTCAATGACATGGAGAAGCATTTGTTAGGGCCGAGAATTTTTCGCTAAAGGATATAGGTAGAGAGTTGGAAACGAGAATTATATTGAGATTAACCAGGACCTCTGGATCAATAAATTGGAGAATTTCAGACCAATCCTTATTAAAAATCCCTAAAAGGGCAAAGAGTCAAAAGTCTCCTAGGTGACAACAATGCTTGGAGGGATCTCATTCACCAAAGCTTTGCTCCACAAAACGTGGAAGACATCCTTAACATGTCTCCAGGGGAGAAGAGTTCTAAAGACGAGATCATTTGGCACCCAAACAAAAAAGGAATTTTCAGTGTCAAGAGTGCTTATCACCTCGCCATAGAGATCAAATCTCGAAATGAAGCTTCCAAATCGAACTCTAGCAAAGTTTCATCTCATTGGAAAAGCCTATGGACCACTGATGTGTTTTGTAGGACTAAAAATAGAGTGGTAGCAACCAACATTAAAGCAGAATCAGATATCCTCCACAAGAGCATCAAAGTGAATTGCAAACTTACTTCAAGTCCCAAGTGCCAAGAAGGCCGAGGAACCACGCGAGTCCAGTCGTTTGGGAGAAGTTGGCCCAGAACCAATGGAAATTGAACACAAACGCCACCTGGAACGAGATATCGAGAAGCGGAGGCATCAGATGGTTGGTACGTGACTCCTGCGGATCCTTGATTTGTTTCGCCTTGCAGCAAACAACAATCCATCAAGGCTTTGGAAGCTAAAGCAATATGAGAAGGTCTCAAATGTGTAATTGATACCTATCGAATCCCTCTCGTGGTTGAATAAGATGCCATGAATGTCGTAGTCGCGTAGAAAGGAGATTCGAAGGACCTCTCTAATATAAAAACCCTTAATCGGTGCCATTATCATGTGCTAACTTCAAGCTTGGTTGTAGTGGATTTTCTCCATTGTAGGAGATACTCGAGCACAACAGCCCACTGTGTTGCGAGGAAGACGTGTTCTCATTTTTTTGCAACAAACCAAAGCAATCCCCTCCCACGGGAAAACAAGCATATTAATGAGGATAGGTGTATTGGGTTTTAGCCTTTAATATTATTATTCGTATTTCAAAAAAACTAGAAAGCCAGTTGATACATATATCTTCATTATCATTCTAGTTTCCAAATGTTTGTCAAATTTTTGATTCACTTGCTATCATAAGACCATGACTTAGTTGTTCGAGTCGTTTCGACAAACACTACACTTGGCAATAATTGAATGCTCAAATGATCCCTTCCTCCTTTGATATTGTTGAATGGAGGATTAATGTTATACCATCGACAGAAGGTGGGTTGGAAGAAGTTCCAAAACCTATGGTCAATCGTGGACAACCTAAGGAAAATAAGTTTAAATAATATCAGTGTGGTATTTGTGGACAAAAAATAACTTCCATAATCAATTGCTATTATCATCCTAGCTCACTAGACATTTACTCATTTATTTGATGTTGGAGATTTAAATCTTCGTCTTTATGGTTTGAAGAAAGTTAGAATTTAATCCCCATGGTTTTAAAATTAGAATTTTGTTCCTATGATTTTGATAAAACCTCGTTAAATAGTATCTCTATCATATACTCAATCCGTTAGAATTTCTTCCTCATTCTGTCACAAGCTAAATCTATTATGTCGTTTAGTGGTTTCTAATGGTCATGTACTCCACTCATCAATGACTTTTATTGGTAGAGACTATTTATTGAAGCCCTAACTTAACCAACATTGATCAATTCCAACTTAAGCACAACGGTTCAAGAATTATTCAGGTCTATATCCCCTTCAAACACACTAACTTTTCCCAAACTAAGATTTAATACTTTTATAAGAAAATCAACTTTTTGATCCAAAATCAAATCTAAAAACTTTAAAAAAATCAGTAAAAACATGAAAGTTTTTATGGTAACAATCAAAACAGTAAATCATAATTTATTAAAACAACTATTTGTAAAATTTATTGTTCAAAAAGTGCCAAATAACACAAAAACTTTCCCTAAAATACAGAAATTCAAATATGAATTTTTTCACAACCTTCCATAAAAAATAACTTTTCGATAATAAAATAGAGGGTAGAAAAGCAAAACTAAAATTTGAAATTTCCTATTAAATATTCTTCAAAAGTCATGAAAAAATCTTTCCCTTTCTAATTGCACCTCGTAAAGTTAAGACCTAAAATAGTCCTCCCCAAATTTCAAATGACAAAGGATGAAAAATATTAAAGAAAAAACTTAAGGTCGTCCCATTTGATTCGTGATTTGAAAATTTGTTTTCGAAAATAAAGAATTCAGTAGAAAACTGAAAACAAAAACAAACCCATTATTTTCATTATATCTAAAAATAAGTTTGGTTCCAAAAATGTGTTTGGATGTAAATTAAAAATAATGCAGGAAAAAGATCAATATTTGTTAGGTAAATTTTATTCCACTTCTAAATAGGCAAAGAAGATGAAAGAGACCACACACAAATTTGTGTGTACCCTCTCTCTTCTTCTACCTACCAAAGAGCTTCCAAATCAATCTTTGATTTTTAGTTATTGCAATATCATGGCTATAGTACCCCCAATCAACCCATCACTTTATTGTTACCTTCCAAACTTGCAACCACCAAGGAGTAGCTCAAGCTCAAGTACTTTTCGAATCATGTTGTTACGGGTCATATATATACACCAAACATCGTGGAGAATATTGTTACCATCGACGTTTATCGAATCATATTTCACTCGTGGAGAATATTGTTACCATCGACGTTTATCGAATCATAGATGTTTCTCGAGTGAGTATAAATTATTTTTTTGAGATAAAAAAAATACGAGCTCCATTTCAATCAGCATGAAGTTCCATGTAATAGTTATGTTGTTTATCAGGGGATTGAAGCGTGTGAAATCTTTTCTGTTGACTCACTGAGATCCCTTGTCTTGATTGATCCACAATTGTGTACTCTCCATCAAATATATCTAGCCAGCTTAATAACATTACAATGAAAAATACCCACTTAGACTACAATTGATAACCATTTTGTTTTTTTTTTTTTTTTCTAATTTTGAAAATTAGCTTGTTTCTTCACATTTGAATTACAATCTAAATTTCAAAAAAAAAATCAATTTTTTTAAAACCTACTTTTTCTTTTTTTTTAGTTTTCAAAATTTAATAAGATTTTTTTTACGACATACTTAAAAATGTATATATGCAACGAAGCATATAAACCATAAGTAGTAGAAATAGAGTTAATAAAATTAATTTTCAAAAACAAAAAACAGAAACAAAGTGATTATCAAACGGACCTGATTTTTTACAACGTGAGATGAATATATATAGATTCAATTATTGAGGTTCTTCCATGAATAGTTGGTGGACCACCAAACCATTTTGAAAAGTTGAAAGTGATATATATATATATATATATATATATATATATTTATTTATTTGTTGAATACATTTTATATATATTGAGAGAATGAAAGGATATAAAAAAGTTGATGTTGTGAATTGAGTTAGCATGGAAATCAGTAGGGATAGAAAAAGGTCACCAAACTACAATGGACATTATATCCTTGATATATATATATATATACTTATAAGATATCTCAATGGGGAAGCCAAATTAAAGCATTATTGATGGGTTTGACTGCTTTTGCTGTTGATCATTGAGACATTTGGCATCTCAACCATTACTCCCTTTTGGACCCACTTTCAAAATCACTGCATCTTCCTTCAAAAAGCACTTCTTGTACTCTCTCAAATACAAACAAGTGCTTTTTCACCCATTAGACTTTGATCTACACTTGCATTCGAGCTATATACCAATGACCATATGTATATATATATATTTTTTTTGGGAAAAAAACACGATGACGATGACTACACCGTTAATAAAAATATTTATGTTAATAAAGTAATTACTACAATTATATTTCGTTAATATATAGGTCATGGATTGTAGCTTATGAAAAATAACTACAAAGAAAATTACTTTTTTATAAGTTCAAGAGTTTTCACTAATAGGTACCTTATGTCCTTGATTTTTAAAAGTTTCACTTTAGTCCATTAGTTTGTGAAAAAACATGTTTGAAAGATCATAGGACACCACTTTTTTCCTTAGTTACAACAACGATAGTTGACTAAACTTTGTATTAACAATTTTTTTAATGCTGACGTCAGCAAAAATAATAATAATAATAACTACTCTCCACTCTCCCACCCTTTCACCCTTTTGGCTCCTCCCCTCCCCCTTGGTTGGCCCTCCCTCCTTTTCCCCTTATTGAAACTAATTAGTAATTAATGCTAAAACCATTCAAAGATGTGTAAGGTTATTCAAAGAGTACATCGAGATTCGTTTTGAATTCACCTGACACTCTTACGCTTTATGTATGGACGTGAATAATTAAGATTAAGGCCATTCATAGACATTTATAAAGTGAGTCACGTTAGCAATGTTCTCACGATAAGAGACATCCAAACTCTTTCTATTGTTGTAGAGTTTTTTAAGTTCAATTTATAGGCCTGATCTTCTCATATGTTTCTCTCATACACTCGATTCTCAAGAATAGATTCAAATGGTTTAAGATTCTCATATATAACAAATGAACATGTATGTAGGTAAAAATCTTACAATTATTTGCACTAAGATATACAATTTAAACTAATCATTTTATTCACAAGTCAAATGTTTATGGTTAGTCATCTTTTTAAAGAAAATGTCCAAACATAAACTTCATTGATTGGATCATTTCAGTAATCTATTATTGTTTGGTAGCTTTTTAGAAATATATGTATCTTGTCATAGCACCTCTCTCAGTTGAATCGAGCATATATTATTCATAGAGTTAAAACTTTTCACACATCCAACATAACCACAACAACAAAGATCATGTGCCTATTATGCGACACACATCCAGTGTAACAATCCCATTGGTCTATATATATACCTCTATTATACATGCATTTGCATCTTAGCTAGAATAATTACCTTGGTTAATCATGCTAGGATATTTTTTTCAGCTAAAGTATATTGTTATCAATTGATGAGGAAGTTAAGCAAATTAAAAAGAAAAAAACAAATACTTGAGAAGAAGAATTCAGGCTAATCTCCAGCTATACCTAGCTCTTTGCAGGTGTGTGGTTAATATATTCAAAGTATCATCATATACCAAAATGCTAGGATACCAAAAGAAATGTGTTTAAAACTTATAAGCCCAAGTACAAAAGTTTGAAAAGTATAACAATGGAAGCCCAAAAGTAAGGCCAAACAGTGAATTACAGAGCTAAAACCAAAGCAAATAAAACTAATTGATGTTTGCCCTACAAGAATAAAGTTTTTTGTCGACGAACTTTCTCTCGACTTGTAAACGGGCGTCGAGAGAAGTGTTGTATGCTGACGTCAAAGCCATAGCGTCAAAAAAAAAATCGTAAAATTTTTGTCGATACTGTCACTAACAACGTCGACAGACAATACCTCTCTCGACGCCAGATAGCACGACGTTGAGAGAGGGCAGTCTCGCTCTCGATGCTGAGGATTAGGCGTCGAGAGAGTGAAAGTCTCTCTTGACGCCGAGACAATACCTCTCTCGACGGCAATTGGTTGACACTTGGTGTGTTTTTTAAGTGCATTTTGATAAATTCTATCATTATTCTTTTGTCATATATGCCAACTAACCTTGTATTTTCAACCATCATGGTTGTTGTGCCCCTTATCTTAGCTTATGACATTCGTCACTTTCACTTATACAAAGATTTGATGATCTTTTCAAATTTTACAGTCAATTTATTTGGATGCATTGGAATTGGAACATTACTAAAAATTAAAAAAAAATACCATGAGTTTATATATATGACCCACTATGTATATTTTTTCCTAAAAAAACTATTATACAAAGAGTTTTACTAAAAAAAAAAAAAAGGAAAATACTCATGGAGCAAAGGTGTAGTCTCTACTGAAGGTAGAAGATTCACCGTGTATATATATATATATATATATATATATATATATTAGTAAAAAAACATTTTCATTGAAATGAAGCGTTTTTAAGTAAAATCACTTACAGTCATACATGCAACCTTAGATTGAAGTAGACAATACCACATATTATTTCGAAAGGTTCTTTGTCATATTTAAAAGTCATTCTAAACTAACCATTAGAAATCGCTCTGAATTCCCTCAAAATATCTTCTCTAATAACCATTGAGGTGAGTAGACCATCCACCCATATGGCTCTTATAGCTTAGAATTTTTTTTTTTTTTTTTTTTGGTGCATATAGGTGAAAAAGCATTTAATAATTAGACCTAGTTTTTGTCTTGGCCATTTTAGAGAAAGAAAAAACAAACAATCTCTAACAAGTAGGGCAAATCTCATAAGAGCTCTCTTGGTACAATTTGAAGAGTTTTAAGAATAGAAGCAAAGGTACTTCTCTTTCTCATCTTCTCATTCTTGTTTCAGAAAAACAACTTATAAAATATACCACTAACCCTAATAGTAGGAACAAAATCTCAGTGCTATAAAAATATATACATGAAAGAAATTAAGATAATTAGAATCTATACTCAAAATACTTGGCAAATTAGCATATTTTTGAAATATTTGTAGCATTATTCCAAGTAATGGAACACACCCTCTCATATTTTGAAAGTTTTAATTTCATTTTTATAATTGTTGTTCAAGAGGTTGTTCTCATGTAATAGCAATTTTTTTTTTTTTTTTTTGATTCATTCTCAAATATTAGGACGAATCATCCGATCGCATGTTTAAGAAATGACCAAGTTCAATTTTTTTAACATGCATCTTCATATTATATCAAATTACAATATAAAATATTTTCGACTCAAATAATAATGAAGTCACATCATTATTTTTTTTACCATAAAACAGTCACATCATCATGATGTGGAAGAACTTAAAAAGATCTCATCTAAGAGCTTTAACATCTCATGACACAAAGACTTTAGATATTTAAAAAAAAAAAAAAAACCAATTACATGCATGAAAGAATAAAAATCCAAATAGTTTTTAAAATATCAAAAGTTAAAAACAAAATGACCCATAGTTCATTTAAATCCAAACCAAAGAAAAATCGAAAAATATATCACACATGCAAAGACCCCCAAAAGACGGGCACACGCGACGCATAATTAATCGGTCACGAACACACATGGTCACAATCCACATGTGGATGAGAGACAAAGAGAGACATCAAAAGTTATGATTAATACCCAAAGTTTGAAATGTGTAGTTTAACACATTAAAAGCTTAGCCTTTGCATTATTAAGATCAAAACAAGGACATCTTTCACACTATATAACACATAAACAGCAAATTCAAAACATTAATGGGTCATCCACATAAATGCTCTTCTTCAACATCCACATGTTCTTGTTCCCTATACTCAACATGCATTGCTACATCCATATGGAACATTTCCATTTAATTATTGGCCTCTTCCCTCTATTTTATACCAACCATTGAAATTACTTGATATATATATATATAAATAAATATATCAATCATTGAAAAAAATTATATAAATTAATAAAACAATATATATAACTACAAGCAAACAGGGAGTTTATTATTTAAACCCAAATCCAGCAATACTTAAACAAAGGTTGTTAGACAAATCAAGCCAAGTCTTTGGAACTCAAACAATAATAAGTATATATGACAATATAAAACTACCACTTAAAAGGGTTTCACATCTTGGTGTAGAATAATAATATTACAACTTAATGATACATGAAACACCCAAATTAAACAAACAACCTGCATTCTTTCCTCAATTTTTTTTAATCTCTGAAATCTGAACTTTTTTCTAGATTATCGGCGATTCGATAATCAGAATAAGTTGATACTCGAGATCGAATCGAGAGAAGTTGCAGGTTTTGAAGCTGGCTTTGGCTTTCTTTACTTAGCTTCTGTTCTTGCATTTCTCCATGGCCCTTGGTGCTGTGAAGAGGGAGGGGAATTAAAGGTAGTGAAAGAAAAAGATCATTTATGTATCATTTAAAATAGAAATACATGTTTGCATATGTTTTAATTCTTTTATTTGTTAATTAATGATTATGTTCAAAAGATTGAATTTACCCTAATGGTTAAATTTCTATTTTAGTCCTTAATAGGTTGTATTTTTCGTTTAAGTTTT
Source organism: Luffa acutangula (assembly GCA_036850905.1). NCBI lineage: Eukaryota > Viridiplantae > Streptophyta > Magnoliopsida > Cucurbitales > Cucurbitaceae > Luffa > Luffa acutangula. Next base: position 48,452,777 of record CM072090.1, read on the forward strand.
GTCGCCCTAATTCGAAAAGTTTCTATCTACTCTCTATAGTTTAGTTAAATAATTTCGCAAAAAATCTTCATCGTTATCAAAGGTTAACGTTGCTAAAGATAAGGGTGAGTTGTCAAGGACAAGAGGAGGTAAGATGGACACTTGGTCAAATCTACTAGTATGAATCGTACATCAACTGTAGTACTTTAAAGTCGGTGGCTCTGTTAGAGATTTTTTTTTTTATTAGGACTAGGCCGAGAAAGGCAATGAGTTGGCATGAAGCCAACAAAATATCTGCTAACATCGAATGAAGATATGGATGTTTTAGAAAATTGAATCAAACTATAAGAATAAAATTAAAAATAGACACAACTCATAGACAAAATTGAAATCGTAGTTTAACCTACCCTAATTATCATTTATGTTCTTAGATTCAATACTCTTTTTTTCTTTTTTTCTTTAATAAGATTATTGTATAAGATCTTGACCCATTTAATATTTTAGTTCACAAGTGAAGGGGAATAGTTAAAAAGACTACATTCTAACATTTTCTTAAGACTAGTGGTAGTTTAAAAGTTTTATATTCTAACAACTACCTTATTCTTTTTTTTTTTTTTTAAGTAACTGAAAGTATCCCTCCATCTAAATTCATTGAGTTTGTAACTACCCATAATATCTATACTCCACTCACAACTTATATCTGATTTTAAAAAAAATAAAATTATTATTATATTATGAGGAGAAAAGGCCTCTTATCATAATCTTTGTTTTAGAGTTGAGAAGAGTTGTTGTTTAAAAGAGAAAAGAAAAGAAATAAAAAAGGTACACATACCCAGTCCAATGGCCTCCTTTCCTTTCATGATGCGCAGACGTTTGCAAGATTCAACAAACATCCTATGTTTATTAAAAAAAATAAATGAATCAACAAAGTTTCAAAGATTGATTTGATGAATTGGTAGATAAATATGAAAATCAACGGTTCCAAAAATTAAAACGTACTCCCATGGAACATCTCCAACCAGCATCCAATCACCGTCTTTGTCTTCATAAGTTGGAACATAATCAGAGCCACTCAGAAGATCCATCAGTTTGCTCTCGTTCATGAAATCCTTCATTTCTTGAGATCCACAATTACCTCGAATAATGCAAACAAAAATAAAAACAAAACTCAGTTTCAAAAAGTCATCAAAGATGCGAAGAAGTAATTAAGAAGAGTCAATTGACACCTTAAGTCGCCTTAAATTCAAAATATACATCCAAAGATAAATTAAAATTTTGAAAATTTCTAACTCTATGTTTGAGCTTACCAATAGTTGTGAAGGAGCCAAACATGGTGGCAAGAGCATCAGAGAGTTGCTTGTAGCTCTTGTACATCTTCAAATCCACTTTACGCAGATATGGCGCACCATCCATGCTCACCTTCACAAACGCCAACATATTGTTCTTTCGAAATGATCGAACCGGTGGCCATCCCACCACTTGTGCTCTTCATATCAAAACATAAAAAGCAAAAAAATTAAATATGCATCACAGTTCATATTGTGACAATCACATTGAATAATTTTTTTTTTATAAAACGAATAGCATACAGTAGAAGCTTACTTAGCCGGAGGCTTCGTGGGATCAACGGCGAGGTCGGTCTTGTCTTGGTTGCCGGGGTTGGGATCAGCAGCGGCGACGTCATCCTCGACGACATCTTTGGAAGAAAGATTAAGCTTCAGATCAACCTTGGGGATGGTGTCACTGCTGACAGTTTCAGCAAAGCCTCGTTTCCGAGCCGCCACCTCTCCCGAATCACCGCCGCCTCCGCTGCCGTTGTTGTTGTTATTTCCAGGCAGACCCAGCCGGAGCTCGGTCTCTTCAAACCCCATCTTCTTCTTCTCCATAAACTCTCTGTATTTTTTTTTCTCTCTCTCTCTTTGAAATAGAATGCTTTTTTTTTTTTTTTTTTTTTTTTGGGTTATATATGTATTGTGAGTGCAAGGCTAGAGAGCTCTGTTTGGTTGGTTCTGTATGTGGTTATAATAATGGGAACAGGATGAAAATAACCCGCCGGTGAGGAGAGGATCTGTGTGCTAAACATACATGGCGGTGAGGTGGGTTATTTTATTTCTTTTTTATTTTTTTATGGATGGGGATTTGTGAGACTGTGACAGACATATGGAGGGTGAAGGGAGGTGGAGTCTTCCAAGCTTTGTGGGATAAATGACCAATGGGTGATCTTAGCATTCCAATATAAAATTTGGGACAAAAAAAAATAAAGACAAGACCACCTTTTTTTTTTATCCTAAGATTATATTCAATAGATTTTGTTTTATGAAATGTGAGAATGATATAAAAGGAGTTTAAAGATTCAATTTGGTAACTTTTTTTGGTTAATTTTCAAATGGGAAAATACCTTCTAAGATTTAGGATTGTTTTTTTTTTTTTTTTGAAAGGAAGGATTGTTCGTTGTGTAGGAAAATATATATTTTTTTTTAATTTAATCTAGAATTTAGATAGTTTATATTTTTTTACTCCTTGAACTTAACTAATTATTCTTTTTATTGAGTTTTTAAATTTTGAATGGTGTGATTTGTATAGTTTTTTTTAGTACATCAACATTTTGGGTGGGGGATTCGAACCTCTAACCTCTTGGTCGAAGATATATGCCAATTACCGCTGAGCTAAAGCTCACTTTGGCGTGAGATTTGTATAGTTTATTTGGTGAGTTCTTATTAACTAAATGATAACGTGACATGTTTATTGAATAAAATTGAAGATAAATTATAGAAAGAAATGGAGAACTAGGCAAGATAGAGTGGTGTAATCTATAAAAGGCGTTTGATATGTTGCTTTCTAAAAATTAGGGTATGTTGGACATGCCAATTCATTTTGTCTTTTTTTTTTTTAATCTTTTATCTGTCATGTTTTGTCAAATTAATCCGTATTTATCTAATAAACACATATTATGTCATTATTTAATTAATTGTGCTAACCGTTATGGGGATTGAATAAATTTTGAAGGATTAAATAAAAACAAGTCTTCTTTATTATTTTATTAAAATTTAGAGACTAAATTCACAAAATATAGAGTGAGAATTCAAAAATATGGGTTGAAAATTTTACATTTCTTCTTCTATATATATATTCAATTTCATAATATATTATTATAAATGTAGAAGTAATGATTTTTATTTTCGATTTATAAGAAAGGTTATTGAATCGAAAAAAGGTTATTAATCTATCTTTTTTTCTTTTTTTTTTCGCCTCTGCATATTTCTTGATTGGCTAATAATTATTATTGGCTATTGAAGCTCTTTCTAGTTCCTGAAGAGAGATAAAAGACTGTTTGTATTGCACGCGCCAGAAAATAGCCAATGAGTAATTAAATATATAAATAGAAATCTTATGAAAAAAAAAATTATACAAACTTGGAGTGAATTTAAGTACACTACTCTTTTTTTTTTTCTTTTACAAATTTTTTGGTTTATTAATATACTTTTAAATAACTTCTCAAAATCAAATTCAGATTCTATAAATTCAAAAATAATTTTCACAAAAATATTTTATTTCGAAAATTGGACTATGAACTTAAACAAACTTTTGAAATATTGATGAATAACAAATAGTATTGTAATTTTGAAAGTACAACAAGATTAGTTTTTTAAAATATAAACTAAAAATGAAAATACCTTTCACTAATTACACAATTAACTCAAATATTCCTTGTTAATTCCTAAGTAATATATGGTAAATACAAAATAATAAATCAATTTACCAGCCTTAACATTACCCCCCAAAAAAACCCACACCCGCGTCTTTGTTGAGTGGATACAAACTCTATTGGAAGAGTCGAGTCGAGTCAAAGTAGGTCGAGGAACTCTAAACTACCTAAGGCTTAGTTTGTGCAAGTTGATGAATACAACAACGTTTGTAGCACGAGTTAGGTTTGTATGGTTCAATAACAATATCAACCTAATATTTTCTAGTATAAAGTAGGAACGTTGATTGATAATAAAAATTTATCAACTTAAACTTTAAAATTTAATGGTAATTTAACAAAGTACATCACTAGCTATATTTAAAAAAAGAAATTGAATATATCTCAACCTATCAACATATACTAAACTTTTGGGTAGGATGGAATTTGAACAATATCACCAACCAAATAAATAACCTTTTTGTTATAAAGGTGAAAAAGTAAAAAGAACCAAATAAATAAAATAAGGAAAAACTAATCAATCAATTTTCACAAAACATTAATTTGCTCTTAAATTTCATTCAATACTATTTCCTCTCCCACACCCACTAAAGTGACTTGGGGAAAAAAAAAACACATGGAATATGGAGATGTTGGGCTGTGCCCTTTATGTGTAGCAAAGTGCTTTATCTTGCCTTCAAAAAGATGAGAAAAGAATAAAAACCCAAGTCTTTTAAAATGGGCAGCAAAAACTCTCAAAACTATTTGTTGAAAAAAAAAACAAACAAAAGAAAAGGAAGTTTTTGCAATTAGAGAAAAGAAAAAAAAAAAAAAAAACCAAACTATTTGATGTGTTAAAAGAGAGAGCATGCGCACAAGAGAAGATTTAAGTGGAATTTTCTTGAGATGTTGTTCCCAAAATAAATTGCATGCCCACATTCACATGGTGGCCACATTCACAAATTGCAACCAAAAAAAAAAAAAAAAAGAAATTTATAATGCCCCACTTCATAAAAATCATTACTTTAATTTGCTTTCAATATATGATCAACCACATGGATGATGATGGAAATACAAGTGTTTGGATGGTGAGAAAGTGAAGGGAAAATGAATAGGAAAATTTTTGTATTGTCACTGTTTGTTGCCCATGCTTGGTTTTTTTTGGTTTCCATAATGCTAAACTAGATATAATGTTTTGCTTTTGGAGAATGAAAAAAAAATATATATATATATATATATATTATTATTATGGAAGTTTTGTGATAAATCATGCAAGTGCTAATAAGAAAGTTTAGTTGTGATGATTATGGTATTGATTAGTTGAGGATGATGGGGAATATGGTGGATAGGGCTTATTCAAAGATATGATGTTGTGAGAGGAAAAAGATTCCTTTTTTATAGTGATTCTTTTGAGATGAGGTATCAAATATATTGAGAAATTATAGATGTCTTTGTTCATGTTGTCTACTATATTGTATGTACAACAAAACTTAATCATGTAAAGTTTACCCAAGCTTGGACTTAAGCCATTAAAATGGGTATACATGGTGCGGTGAGGTTTTCAAACATCTAACTTCTTGATTATTGAGAATATATGTCTTAATCAGTTAGTTATGTTTTGGTCGACTAAAGCATTAAAATGATGAACTCTATATAAAGATGTTTTCTCTCCCTCTCTCCTTTCAATTTTTACTATTAAATAAATTTAGTTATAGACTTTCATATAGTTTGATATGATAGGTTTCTAATCTCCCTAAAAAGTGTCTAGTATATAATAAAATTCTAAACTATCAGTTTTGTATATAGTAGGTTTTTTAATTTTAGAGGTGCATAATAGGCCTCTAAAATTTTCAATTTTATTTGTATTTAATTGATCTCTAACATTTTTCAAAAAAAAAAAAAAAAAAAAAAGATCTCTAACCTATTAGACATTTTTTTAAATTCACGTACGAACCTATTACGTAAAAATTTGAAAAGATTGGGTTATATTACAATAGTTCCATGAATTGAAAAAAAGTGTGGAATTAAGGACATATATTAAACACAGAATTAAAATTTCAAGGATCTATTAGTCAAAGATCTATCAGAGTTTATAAATTTATACATTTTCTAAGCTTTGAGATCTATTAAACACAACCCATAGCAATTCAAGGATGGTTGACCTTGTAATTTAACTTTACTATTATTTCCCTTCATTGATCTTGATAGAAAGGGAAGTTTGAATTTAAGACCCTTGAAAGTCTAGAGCATCAAGTTCAAGAAATTCATAGTCCAAAATCCAATGACTACCATCAAAAAAGAATTATGTTCAATGGTGATGAAAAATAGAGTATTATTTTATAACTTTCTAAGGTGCATGCACAAACAAAGGGATTATATGTATATATCAAGAAGTTAGATTATCTATCATTGAGAGAGCTAAGAAGGTAAGAAGGGAAGAAGATTGGAAGCCCTTTCAACAAGAATGTGGGTTTTGTCTTCTTAATTTTGTCACAGAATGTTGTTCATAATGTAGCAAAGGAGACAACCACAACTATTTAGATGAAAGCATCCTTAGACATGTCTTTTGTTAAAAACAATATGCTTAAATTATCGATTTGGTTATGAACTTTCACGGTTTTGTTTGATAGTTCTTTAAACTTTAAAATATAACTTAACATATCTCTAAACTTTCATTAAGACCCTTTATAGATTAGTGAAATGTTTAATTTTGTCAAACTTTCATTAACAGATCTCTAAACCCTTCATAGATTAGTGAAATATTTAATTTTTCATTAAGACCTATGATAAATTCAAATTATCCGCCTTTAATTTATCATGTTGAAAAAAAAAAAGAAAAAAAAACACTTCAAATTATATCTTAAATGATCTATAATATATGTGTAAAATTTGGTGTTGTAAAGAGAGATACCAAGTATATCATTAGAAAGTTCATTTGTGACTTGGTTTCAATCCTTAATCGTCAAAAACTATATAGATGTTTCTATTGACGATAGATGAGAGTGGTAAATAAAGAGTAAGAAACATGGTTGTAAAAAGATAGAATATAATTTGTGTCAAAATGAACATAGTTCAACAGACATGTACCATTGACTTAGAGGTCAGAAACTCAAATCTCCTCACAAATATTGTTAAACTAAAAAAAAGAATTTGCTAATACTTTATGTGTGAAAATTAAACTTAATTATAACTAAATTCAAATAGAACAACCATTAAAATGTTCGAAATAAGAAGATATAATTCCTATAAAGTTAATTAAACGAATCATCCGATCTTTCCAGTCAAATTTAATTTGGTCGTCTTTCATGGTTAAGATAAAAGCTATCACAATATATGACTATCACTTTCACGATTATTAGATGGATGCATCATTATAAACATATCTTTCAATCTCTCTTCTATATATTTATCCGTTATGAAAACGAGCATTGTAATATCAATTATGTCAAATAATTTCTCTATTCAAACGAAAACACCTCTTCATTTTTGTCAATTATTGAATAATTCCTTAGCCTAGTTATTTAGATTTTACCATGCCATCAGTTTTAAAGGTCAATCAAACCAAGCTTCGACAACTTCATATATTGTCAGAAAGTTGGAGTTGACCAATGAAAGAAAAAAAAATAAAGAAAAAAAATCTCATAAGAATTGCTTGGAAAAATTTGTTATTCAATATTAATTAATTTATTTTTTAGAAGACAAAGCCCAACATGAGCACTGTATTGTATAAATCTTTCTAGCAATCTTCACGAACATTAAGAATAGATTCCAAAATCGTACTGATTGCTGAGAATATATATATTTTTAAAGGTTAAATATATTTACTAGAAAGAACTAATTACTACTACAAATTTTAGTGTTTAATAATGATTTTTAATATATAGTATTACATTGTGAGATTCTATGTTCAAATGTGTGCAATATCATTTCCTCTTCTTAATTGATATATTTGTATTATATAAGCTTAAATTTAATGATGATTATATTAGAGGTTTTCATTTCTTTTGGAGGGATAAAATGAACCCTTAAGATAGTTTTATTCAATCAAAGATAAAATTATTAATAATTTGACCTTTGTGCCCAATTAGATATAAACTTAATAATAAATAAGTAAAGTTGTATCCTTAGACTTTAATTCAAACTTGATGAACTAATTAATAGGTAGTAGGTACAATGCTAAAAATATATAGAGAACAAATTTGCTACTTGACTTCAAATTAACAACCCTAATTTAGGGATAATAAAAGGAAATTAAATTATAAATTCGGTCTCTATAGTTTAGGTATAGTTTCAATTGGTTTGTCCTATTCCTTTCAAAAGTTTCAATTTAATTAGTCCTATATGATTTGAGTTCTATTCCAATATATAGTCTCTATAGTTTTAAAATGTTTAATTTGGTCGTTCTTACAATTTAGTCAAACCTCACAAATCATCCCTATCATGACCATATTAACCCATCATTTCAAGATGTCTTTCATTTAGCTAACAATGTTAATCAATCATACATAAGGCCGTTTAAGGATAAATAAGAAATAACACAAAGAAACTACATCAACTTTTCGAGAGAGTAAAAGACAATTTAAAGATGATTTACGAAGTTCAACCAAACCGTAAGAACCAAACTGAAACTCTTGAAACTACAGAAATTAATTTAAAACTAAATCCAAACCCAAAATACGATAGATACTGAATCAAAACCTTTAAAACCATAGAGACCCAACACGGTAAAGAATAGTCGAAATCGTAGTTGTTAATGATAAAACTAGGGTTACATTAATTAATTCCAAAGAATTCTCTAGTTGGGGGGGGGGGGGGAATGGGGAATAGGACCCCACATGGAGGGGTTGAAGGGCATGTCATGTGCATAGATTCATTGGGTTTGAAAGGGGAAGGGGTGGGGCCCACAAAATGGGCATGTGAAGTTGTAGGGTATGTGTCACCCAAGTCTCAAACCCTATCCCATGTGCAGCGGTGCAGGGCATCCCACTGACCCCTCCTCCCAATTCTCTTTCTTTTTTCTCATTCTATCAACTCAAAATTTTAGTATATGCCTAACTTTTAGATCAAATCAACAAGAAATTACAAAAAGCAAAAGTGAAAATAACTCATTACCCTTCCCCTCCCTTCTCTTCTTAATTTCCCATTGCTAGCCTAGCTCCAAACAACATGGTCGGTTTTTGTCGTGCCTCTCTCTTTGCGACTCTCGATCGTTTTAATCTATCGGTTTAGGCTTCTACAAGTCTGATATTGGTTTGGTCAAGTGTTAGAGAAAGAACTTATGAGTTTGATTATGTGTTAGTGTTTGTGTTTGGATCTTGTATTGATATTTGAATCCATGTGTGAGATAAAGGCCGTTGGGAATAATTAAAAAGTTAAATTTAGGGTTTTAGTAGTAATTTGCCCGGGTATTAGAGAATTAAGATGTCTTGAATTTAAATTTGTGCAAATGTGCTTTTTCCTCCACCCGTTTTGTATTTACTGGTCCATGAGCTAGCCTAGGGTCTCGTATGTGCTAATACCTCTCGAGCCAACACGTGAAGGGTGTACGTTTTGGATCTAGTTTTGATTTAACATATATTTGGTTGGATTGATGATAGAAATGACTCTAAATCTGACTAAAATTTTGAAAAATAAAATGTTGAGAATTGAAATATGATTGACACGTCAAGTAAATCAGGGATTCATATCAAATATATACTACTCACATAGTTTATTTAAATATAATCAATCTACTTGATTTGCCAATATATCAACTAAAACCGACACCACCATAATTTTAAATGACCATAGAAAAAAAAGGTGATATTTTTCAATATAAATATTGTGGAGTAGATTCATAGTAGCCAAATTGTCTTGCCCTCTTTCTAAGATATCATATAATAAACAATTTTTCATGAGATTGTTCATATTGCTGTAAAATTAAGTTAAAAACATTATGAACCTTGTTTCGCAGACAAAGGACTTGGTCGGTTCTCCGAAGAGATACCAATTCAAATTTTTTAAATAATAATAATAATAATTATTATTATTATTATTATTATTATTATTATCAAAACCTAAATTAGTCTTTTAATTAAATAATATGTATTTTGATACTCGATTTTTCTTTTATGGCCAATGATAATATATATGTATATATATGTATGTATGTATATCTTTATGATTATTTTATTATTATTATTATTATTATTTCATATTTTTGGATGGTGGAAAAAGACAACAAAAAAAAAAATTAATATTAAGTAATAGGTTTTTAGAGTTTAGGTTAAATCAAATGAACAACACAACATGTGTCATTGTTTTTTTCATATAGATCTTCAAACCATATACTTTTTCTTTTCTCTTCTTTTCCTTTTTTCCTATTTTAGGACCATTTCAATATTCAAGGGCTTTTTTTCTAATCACAAATTAAAAATATATAATAAGTGATTAATCATTGGAAATTCTATCAGATTGTTGATAGCAAATTCACTCAATGTGATTAGTTAGAATTTATGATTTATAATAGTTCAAAAAATAAAATACAGAATAATAAAAAAAAATTAATTAGTAAAAAGCTTAGATATTACATCTATCATTCTAAGATATAACTGGGTGAAAGAATGATCCATCATTTATGTTTTTTAATAATTGATCTAACAAACTGATAATATACTTAGAATAAATTATTATATTCATTAATTACACACAACTTCAACTAATAAAATTATTGATTATTTTTAGTTCAACGATATCATATGAAAATTCCATGCATTTGACCTTTAGGATAAATATATATATATAATATCTTTTGAATTATACTCAAGTTGGAAATTCCGACTGAATTTAAATATGTTATTAGTTAGATACCCTTACCACATTGCATTAACTAGTTTTCATAAGTAAACATTCGTGTATTTAGTTTTTTGAAGTGTGGGTTAAATGTTAGTACATGCACGCATGAGTTGATAGTATCATAGTTATTACACGTTCTAGAATATTCTTTTGAACAATGTTGCTTTCAATGTGCAGCTTGATTCAAGTGCATGAAAAAGGGAACAAAGCAAAGTTTCGAAAGAAAGTTATGAACCAAGTTTGGATTTCGTATTTTGTAAAGAGTTTTATTTTCTATAAAAAAAATAATAAATAAACGACTATATGTTTCTTCTCAAATATCTATCTCAATACGATTCTTTGTTTGGAAATGTCTATCACATCCTTTCAACCTTGAGCATATCTAGGGTTTGAATTTTACCATCCACTACTTGTAGCTTTGTTCAAAAAAAAAAATAAAAATAAAAATAAAATTAAGAAGTTGATTAAATTTGTTGGATGGCCTCCATTTTTTCTACACCAATTTCAAGATCTTTGGCCTACACAAATGGCACTTTGATGAAATGACTGATAGGCCCACTTTGTGGTGTCTTAAAGAACAGAATATTCCAAACAACTCAAAGTAAATGCCTATAAATTTCTTTTGATTATGCAATACCTTAGACTCATGTGCACCTAAAATCATCAAAAGGATATTCTTTTAAAGAATAGATCTCAAGATATATTGATGATGATAATAATAATAATACCATGGCATCTGTTCTTAGATGATATAAGTCGAATGGCGTATTCAAGAGAGCCTATGTTTGTATAATTGTACATAGGATGTGAATCTCATCTAGGTTGCATTATTGATCCTAATTGAATGTTGTTTGATACAATAACAATACTATTTTGGAAGATTTTATTGTGGAATACGAAACAAAAATCTTTCTCAAAATTAAAGTTGGATGTGGGAGGTCCTATAAAAAAAATTAATTAGGATCTCATCCAGATCAGGTCAACGATGGTGTCATGTCAAAAAAGATATGATCTAAGATTGGTCGGCGTTTTGGTTATATTAGCTAATTTGGAGCTAGAGATCTGTTGCATTCTAACTAGAGAGAAGCCCCTAAGCTAGTTAGATATGTCTGAGAGCAATAGTATGTCTTAACTATGCCAAGCTAAATTGTGTCTCGTCTAAAACAAAAATCTTATGAACTTTAGGTAGCGAAAACTCATACAAAATATCAAATTATAACGAGAACGTGTGATCTAAATAGTCGTGACCTAATTTTCCCTAAAAAATGATTCATTCAAAAGATTTCTTCTTGTAAATAAGAGAAATTCCAAATCAATTCCTTCAATTAACTTAATTATTAATTAGAAAAAAAATATTTGATGAACCAATTAATATGGTTTTAACTATTTTAAATTTGAGTTATATTATGATATAACCTATACTCTATACTTTAATTTAGATTATAATACCAACATAAGGGTTAATAAATTAATCTAAAACTATGTTGATCCACCGTCCAAAATAACACTAAACTATATTTTTAATATTTTTTTTCAAAACTTTCAAATAATTTTGTAATGTTGTTATTAAAAAAACAAAATTCTTAGTTTCAATTTGGTATTAAAAGTTTTAGTTTAACATTCGTGTTTTGGTTAAATTTCACCAACTATCCTTTATCCTTTCAAAAAAAACCATTTATATTTCAATTTTTTTATTCATTCTAATGTTCTAATATAATCAAGTAACAAAGATAGTCAAATAAAAAAAAAAATCAACTCGTTATAAAAAAAATGTATATCGATATAGTAACAAGACAGATGATTTGTGAGGTTTGAGTTTGACTAAACCTACCTACCAACTTCAATGTTTTAAAACCAAACAAACTAAATTGATAATAAACTCAAACTATAAGGACTAAATTAAAAATTAGGACGGAGAAAATTACATATCAAAGTCTAGGAAGATAGTAGGTTGAAGATATAGAATTTCTTACTCCTGTAGCTACTAGCTAAGTCGTTATTGCAGCTCCTATTAGAGTTGGGTACTTCGTGGCAGAAGGCTCTAACGAGTAAGGAAATATGGATGGCATCTTGCTAAGTGGAATGGAAAATGAGCATTGCGACCAAAAGGCACCTTCAGGAACCCGTGGAAGGTTATTTTTATGGTAAATTCTTGAAATTTTCTATTGACCTCTATAACCTTTCCTATGAGAAAGCAACATTCATTGCCTTAGTTCTCTCTATTTAAAAGAGTTCATATGGCTTTCACTCTAAGAGGTCTTTTTTTGCTTTCCCTTGTGTGCCTGATTTTCCATCTCTGCCTGAGGTACAAAGATTTTCATGTTTGGAGTGCATTCTTGTCCATCTTTTCTCATGGAGCGCTTCAACTTCTTGTTTTTTTTTTAGTATCACAATTGTAGGGGTGATAGATTAAACCAGCAACCATTAAAATGATAATTGATGTCTTATCCACTAGACTATGCTCAGATTTTTGTTATAGATTGTAACTGCTAGCTCCAATGCCATCACTGAATGCCATAGCTGTTGAAGCATACAAAAAATACATTTTGCTCTCACTCATTTACAAAGGACTAGCTAGCATGCTAATCATTTTATATCTGCTTTATTATTAGTGTTTATTATTGATTCTAAGACCTCAAATATTTGGAAATGAAGAAGGAATATCTAGAAGCTGGTTCTTTAGATTTCATCACATATAATAGTTTTCCTAGTTCAATGGTGGGTATACAAATGGCATGAGCGATGCAGTTCTTTATTGCAATCCTGAAAAATTGACCAATCAAGCTCTAGACATACTTCTGATAGTTTTCATAGTTACAAAAACAAAGTGTTGATGTTATTCAAGTAACTGTGCAGGCCAGTGTTTATGTTCTTTTGATCACAGATCAATCAAGTACTATTTTTCTGTGGTTAATTGCTTTAACCTTCTAGGAAATATGTGAAATCATTTAAACAACAATTACCTCAGCCAAAAATTGCTAACGGTAAAAGGCATCTTAAACCAGAGTTTCATGAGCTTAAATTTTTAACTTGGTTCTCCACATTTCTCCTACTACCTTTCTTTGGCTGCCGGTTGTCGGGTCCTCGGTCTCGGTGCCCTGCCCTGACCAAGTCTGCATTTGTTGGGAAACAAAAAACAAGATCAACACACAAACAACATTGTTCAAAGAGAATTTAGTTCAAGTATAGACAAGTTCATACCAGTGAATCTAAATCAAATCAGAAGACCTCCCCAACCAAGATCATCCATTTGGTAATAACGAAAATAGGTTTCTTGTAGTACTTCAAATTTTCAATGTAGATGGAAATTTGAACTTGTTACTTCTAGAAAGATTACCAATATCATGCAGTTTCTTGAGGGATTGCCATCTTACACTGCCAACAAGAAGAGCTATAATGTCCGTTTCCACAAAAAGTGATCAAAGGGGATTTCATATGATGACCCAGAAGTTCAAACTTATTCAAGACGTCCTAAAATAATTCCCAAATTAGCAAAAATGAGCCAATCAACTTAATTTGGCACCACTTCATGAGCTTAACAATGGTACAGCCTTTATAAGAGAGCTTGTAAAAAACAATGATGATTGTAGATAAACAAATCAAACCTTTGAAGTAGAAGTGTGTGCTTTGAAGTCGTCATGAAACAGCAGCAAAAGATTATCTGTCTGCAACAAGATTCTTCCAAATTCCCAATGACTTCGAGCCTGTTTGGAAAGTCATTCCAATCAGACCTTTCTTTTAACCCATCTTCTAGCATGTTCACAGAACCACGGAGGAAGTCATAATTGCCGCGTTCAAGTCCAACTCCGCCGTAAATTTAAAATGTGAGGAAGTGAGACTCAAAACCTTGTGCGAAAGAGCATAAGTTGTTTTGGAGATTATATCTTCCTTCAATATATTGCTATGTATATTTAATCCTGATAGTTGAGAAAATATATCAATATCAGGAATCAAATAGTTATCATAACATAAGAAAACAAGGAATTTTAGCAGCATTATTCAACTCCGTGATGTTGAGGCGACCTGGGTCTTGCACCTCGTAGGTAGCCGGGGCGAGCGACTTCAAATAGACGCTCTCCCAATTGCGCTTCTCATTGTCATTGCATTGTGTCGCCTTCACCCATGGCGAAGGCGTGTGCCTGATTGAATTGTCGCTTGGTTTTCTTTTTTCTTTTTTTAAATAGGTTGAACTTAACTTAATACACATTTTTTTTGATAAATTAACTTAATACACATTGAAATGTTGTATATTAACTGGTTTTTTTTTAACAAGTATATTAACTAGTTCATTCCATGATATAGCTGAAATTTTAGATATGAATATACAATTCTAGAACCTATATGAGATGCATAATTAATTGAACTACCATGCAAAAATATTGATGAATTAACAGCCACAACTGTTAAGTTTCAAGGAGACCTTCCAAGATGAAATGACAAGATCCTTTGAATTTTTTCTTTTTAACAAGAAACAAAAACTTTTTATTGAATAAATGACAAGATCCCTAACAAAACTTTTCATTGAATTGATAATTTGGATTGTTTATTGTATCTCAACTCTTTTGTGTGTTCTAAATCAGTACATTACCATTTGGGAGGTAGACTACTAGCAGCTACAAGGTTGAATAAAAGGTGATTGACATGAAACCAAACTCAACACTAGCATTTCTGAAAAGTCAATAAACCAAAAGAGAAAACAATATTGGCAATTTCGTGTATGTTTGGAATGACTAAGTGTATAAAAACATTTTTTTTACACTTAAAAACACTTTTTTGAACACTTAGAAAGTCATTCCAAACGGACCCTACTAACCTTCTCAAGTATTTTCCGAAGCTCAAAGGAGAGATCTATTGGCCGCCGCGACCATATTCTTCTTCAATTTGCTTCTGTTATCCAAATTTTGTTTATGACCTTCCAATTGTTTACATCTAGAAAATCTTGACATGAGTTGGGAAAACCTGAACAAAAAGATAAAGTTGTTAGCTTGCTGACTCCTATCTATCCTTAGATGCTTTAGAAGGACTATTTAGCTAGAAAGTTGGGGGAGAAAGCAAAATGTTATGATGACATTAACCAGAAAAATAACACCAAGCTCTTACTTAGGCTTAACATGTAAAGGTTGACGTTGAGTTTTGAAATTGAATCCTAGCAGCTCCACTTTCATTCAGAAGTTCTACCATTCTTGCAGGAAGATATCACAAATTCTTACCAGAAGCAGTTTTCTCTTATCAGGTTCTCCAATGCCTCAAAACAAAACCGGCCACCTATAAGATTTCATTGAGTTGTTGACCCAAGTTGCTTGGTGTTATCACGAAACTTGCATCAATCCTGCACTTGTAATGCTGTAGGACATCCAAACAATAAAAATAGCTCTCTAAGTAGTTGCTTATTGTACAAATAGGTACAACATACACTCTAAAATTTAAAGTTCCCATGACACCAAGCACGTAGCTTAGATTAATAATTTAAGGAATATTGGCTTGCCAGATGACGCATATGAAACTGATAGTCCATTTCCATGTTTTTATCATCATATAGGGAAAACCATCGAACTCAACTCTTTCGTTATTATCTCTCATTAAGAAGACATTTCTCGATTGCTTCATCACAGAGATTAAGAGTTATCTCCATATTTCCTTCTTCATAGTATATATCAACAAAGATATTGTATATTTCTCTATCAGCAACCAATCCATGTCCTCTCATCTCTTCAAAGAGTTCCCTTGCCTCCAAAGTTTTCTTTTTCTTGTAAAACCCCTTTATGAGTGCATTATATGAATTAACAGTGGGAACATATCCTTTTTCAACCATTTCTTTATGTAAAAACCATGCCTCTTTCAGATTTCGTGCTTTACAGTGCCCTTGTATTAAAATATTGTAGGTGTTACTATCAGGCATCACTCCTTGATTACGCATCCGCTTGTAAATCTCAGTCGTAGAATTCATATTATTTCGAATGCAATACTGCTTCATGAGAGTGTTGTATGTTATGGCATTAGGCACAATGCCCTTCTCTAGCATCCATCCCAAGAGCATATCACCATCTTCAAGCATTCCCAACATACAAAATCCATTCATTAGAACATTAAACGTAACAACTGTTGGTTGAAGCCCTCTATCTAGCATCTCCCGAAGAAGTTTATGAGCCTTGCCAATATCTCCCAATCTACAATAGGCATCAATGATCGTGGTATAAGTGACAGTATCAGGATCAATCCCAGCCACCTCCATCTCTGTCATCAACCTTATTGCTTGTGCAATATTTCCAGCTTTGCAAATACCATTAATAATTGAGTTATAAGTGCACACATTCAGTTGAAGGCCCTTTCTGCGCATCTCATCCAAAAGCTCATTTGCTGTATCCAGTTCTCCACGCTTACAAAGCCCATCAATCAGGGCACCGTAAGTAACAACATTTGGAGTCAGTCCCATTTGAATCATCTCATTGTGAAGAGAAAATGCCTTCCTCATCTCACCTGCTTTGCAATGAACATCAATTAGTGCTGTATAAGTAACTTCATCAGACTTTAAGCCTTTGCTAATCATTTCATGGAACAGATTTTGTGGTTCTATCACCTTTCCACTCTGACCAAATCCCTGGATAAGAGTTGTATAAGTTATATAATCGGGACTGATCTTCTTAAATAGCATTTCATCAAACAATTTATTTGCAGTTTGAACATGTCCTAATTTGTAGAAACCGTGTATGAGAGTGGTGTAGACAACATTATCAGGAATAATCTTTTGAGATATCATCTCTCTCAATACTTTTTCTGCTTCAAACGGCTTACCAATTTTACACAAAAGTAGTATTATGCTATTGTAGGTATAACGGTTTGGCTTCAGTCCTTTTATTTGCATGTCATCTATAAGCTTCAATGCCTTCTTCAATTCTCCCAAATGACAATATCCATCAATGACTGTACTATAACTAATAACATCAGGTGTAGAACTCCTAAAATCCATCTGCATGAGTAATCGATGGGCTTCTTTTATTCTACCCAATTGACATAAAGAATAGATGATGATGTTATAAGATGTAGTATTCCAACTAATACCATATTCACTAAAAACCTTTACCGCCATCTCTATTCCTTCAGAGTTGTTAGCAATGCGACTAAGAAAAAAATTACAAGAACCAACAGTGATAACCAATCCGTAGCTCAACAACTTGTCCAATAGTTTTTTTGCTTCACTAAAAAAACCAATTTCAACCAGGACTTGAAAAAATATATCAAATGCAATGGGATTTGATCCCCAGTATTTATATGTGTATATCAGCCGGTCGGTAAAGTGAGCCATTGTAACACCGACCTCCAGTTTTGAGTTCAAGAAATAATCACGAACCAGCTCATGAGCCATTCTAAGATCATTTGACACCACGGCAATGTGAATAACAATGCAACGAGCTTCTAGTGACGGATTTCTACGAATCCGAGCCCAATCAAAGAAAGCCAAAACCAGATTATAATCATTCTTAATGTTCATCAGTACCCAAATCAGATGATCATGCCTAAAGTTGGATTCGTAAGGCTTAAGAATGCGTTGGAGGGGCTCAGAACGACGCAACTTAATTGCAGCAGTGATGTTATGAATGAGATCAGTATCTCTAATTGTAGGCTTCTTAGGAGAATACTCAGGAAATGGTCGGCTTTGAAGCAAACATGAAGATGGGATGACTCTTTGACTCAACCATCTTCTAGAGAATATGAATGGAAGAAAAATAAATGTAGCAAGTGAATTAGAAGAAACCAGTAAACAGTGAAACCGGAAGGAGACGACCAACCTCATCGTTTGCATGGGCAGAACCATCGGAAAAGAATTCCCCCTTGTTGACAAATAAGCTTTCCCCCATGTTTGATTTGGCAACTGCAAGTAACTATCCATTTGATCTTTCACAGGAACCGATTTCCATGAAAGAACCCGCCACCCAAAACTTTTTCTAAGAAAATTGCACTTTCTGGAGATGAGCACCTCACTCATCTTCAACAAAAACTTAGCATATGACATAGTGGGAAATAGAAACATCCACCTCTGCTTAAACAAGTCTGAAACAAACAAAGAGAAACTAATGAATCCGTTGAAATTAGTTTACTTTACTTTCCATGAATTCACATGAATGCAAGTATTGGAGTAATAGAGCAGATAGATGTTGAGGAGCGACTTACAAATTCCATGAGAATGACAATATCAGTAAAATCTGTCGTTGATGCACTCACAATTACGTTAAGATAGCCTACATGAGAAAATAAAGCATAGAAAGTTTAAAAAAAAAAAAAAAAAAAAAAAAAAAAAAAAAAAAAAAAAAAAAAAACCCTCTACAGAAACCATCATAATTTGCTTAACCAGGAAACAAATAATTTCGAGAATGGCACAAATATGGGTTTCATACCTGTACATTTATCCATTTTCCATTTTGGTAAACAACTTTCATTCAAGGAATGAAATGTACAGGAAACCAAAGAGAAAGCAAAAGGGATTACAAAAAAACTAATTCCTCCAAACGGCAGGAATCAAAGCAAGGTACTTTCACAAACACCACGAACAAAAACCCAAAAGCTAAAAAAACAAGGAAATATACCCAGAAGACAGTTCGTTTGGGGTTTCTGCTGCCGCCGATGACAGGAAATGACAGAGAGTGACGAGCTTTCTGCTGCAGTGCCGCCACCGGTGACGGAAAACGAGAGACAGGGTCGCGCTGAAACACGGAAGTTGAAGAAACTAATTAGGGTTTTGGTTTTGTTTCGGTTTGGTTCGGTTCGGTTCGGTCAATTTTGTTTGGGCCGAATTCCGTTTGGTAACCGGTCATCGGTTTTTTACACCCCTATTTGAGGGGAAGTGAAAGGGTTTACACTAAAGGGCGGTTTGGTTTTTTACACCCCATTGGTTTAAGGTTTGGTTCAAGAGGAAGACTTCTTTTCTTTTTTTTTTTTTTTTTTTTTGAAATAGCAAGAGAAAGACATTAATTTTTACAATGTTTAGCTATACAATTTTTAGGTTACAACCACCCTATTTTCGACGGCGATTTTTGCAATTTGTCCTAAAAAAGATTATATATTCTAATTTGTGCAATGATGATTCTAAAAATTACATTTCTTCATGCAAATTTCGAAGATAAAGACCAATTAAAATTTCCTAGGCAGAAGTTTCACTTTTAAATAATCAATTTTTTAAATTCATTTGCTAGTCTCGTTTAAGAATTTGATTGTTTTTTTTTTCCTTTTTATTTTTTCATTTGCATTTGATAGAGTGTTGATGTTTATTTTGCTAGTAAATATCGACAATTATTACAAAATATTATTTTTTAAAAAAATTAATAGTACTTGTTTTTATACTAATAAATAATTGTTTTCTACTCTCTTTGGAAATAGATAATTTTTTTATCAGAAACTTTTACATTTACCTTTACCATGTGTAACTTGTAAGGAATTAAAAAACAAAATGATGAATATATCTAAAATTAAATGGTGAAAGAGATGGATCAAAGAAAGGTGGGGGAGGAGCTGTTTAGTTATTTGGGCCAATGTCTACAAGTCCAAAGACTGAAATATATACACGTGTGGACGGATGGCCCACAAGTCCAAGTCCATTATCATGTTTCATGTTACACGTGTGTCCCTTGCATTGATGAAATCTTTCATTTCATTGCATTAATTGCCCTTTTAATTGATTAAATATTATTGCTTTCAAAAATGGGAATTTGCGGAGCCCATAAAAAAGGGTGAAAATATTTCTGACAATTGGCATAAATAAGAACTTTTGCATGTCTAAACATAGACAGACTTAACAACCATTTTAGATCTTTGACTTTCAAGTTTATTCAATTTTACTCTCTTAAACTTTTAAAAGATTTATTTTAGTTTCTAAATTATCATAAAATAGCTATTTTATCCTTATCATTATTTTGTCTTCAATAATCTCAACACACATGCTCACATCAACATGTTAACACGTACTCAAAGTCGTGTTATCTATTTATTAAAATAACAATGAAAACTTTTTCCAAAAAAAAAAAGACAAAATAGAAACAATATTGAAAAAAAAAAGTTGAATGTTGAAAGTTTGAAATTAGTATGAAATTTAAACCTATTTCTATATTAAAAAAAACACACAAAAGAGAGAGAGAAGAAAATTGAATGTTGTACAAAGAGATGAGAGAAAATTAATGATCACATGTTCATTAACTTTATCCAACACATCAACTCATAGCTTAGTTCATTCATCTTTGAAAAGATATTGAATGAAATATATGTTTGGTTGAAAGATGAGAGTTTTTCTTTCCAACTATACAATAATTGTGCCAAGATTCAATGCATGGAACACATAAAGAGTAGTTTTCCAATGGGATTGACCATTTGATTCTTCCATTCTACCAAAGTAATGGGTCATGTTATTCAATTTTGTTAGTATAATATTTGTTATGCTTTTTTGAATTGTCTACAATGATGAGAAAAAAGTAATGGTTCAATGAATAAATACATAAATAGTAGTTTTCTGGTAGAATTGGCCATCAAATTTTTCATTCTACCAACGTACATACTTAATGGATCATGTTTGTCTTTTCGGTAACAAAAAAGGTTTTTTAAACTATAATGGTTAGATGCAAATATGACTGTCATTATTGTTCATTGATAAAATTTATCATTTTTTAATAGATTAGAGTGGAGATAAATATTATGTTTTCTTGGACCAAAACAGTTAGTCCTAGAAATCTCTTTGTCAACATATTTATCCATATTCACAATATTTGGAAAAAATAATTAAGAAAAATAGTTTATAACTGATTATGAACTTTCATACTTCTTTTTGAGTTCGTAAACTTTCAAACATATTCTATTTTAGTCTTAAAACTTTCAAATGATGTGTTTTTATTACCCTAAGTTTGCATTTAAGAAATGAAAAGAAAGCCTATATCTTAGGTTGTATTATATTGATGTTGATGATTTTTCATTAATTATTAAACAAAAACTTGAGTCTAGTTCCAAAACCATCATTTGACTTACTACATATGTGATGTCAAACACTTCCACATAAATATCTACTTTTCAAACATATAAATTAAAGATAAGTTCCATTTGATAACCATTTTACTTTTTAAAATTAAGCTCATAAACGACACTACTTCTATCTATGAAATTCTTTTGTTTTTTATCTTACTTTTACCTATATTTTTAAAATCCAAGCTAAATTTTGAAAGAAAAAAAAAATTAAAAACTTATTTTTTGTCTTTATAATTTTGACTATAAATCCAAATGTTTCCTTAAGAAAGAAGAAAACCGCAACAAAGAAACGGCCTAACTTTTAAAAACCAACACAGTTTTAAAATGGGATCCTAATTTTGAATTGAGTGGTATAGTTTAAATATGACATCAAAACACAAGATTTAATATAGTTTGAACCTCTAGCATGTCAAATCCTCATTGATCACTTATTTGGATATTATGCTAATTTCCAAACTAAACCTTATACAGGTTCAGTCGATAAAGTATCAAATCTAGCGCTCGAGAACAAAAAATAAAATAAAATAAAATTTATATTCCACAAAAGGTTTGTAGGGTTGATGGAGAGATTTGGAAAAGAGAGTCAACAAGGAGATGGTTTAAAGGGAGTGGACCAAACATTGTCCAAAGGATGAGTTGGATTTGGAGAGCAAAGGGATTTGTTAAGCAATTATGATGGAGAGAGCCTTTGGATTGTGACATTTCTTGCATATCTCCAACGTTTTCTTCTCTCTTTCTCTCCTTATTCTTATCCTCTCTCTCTCTCTTGAAGAGCTGTCTTTGTTTGGTGCATAATCCTTTGCTCGTGGACTTGTTTCTTTTCACATCCAAAATCACAAACCTAATCTCTTTGGCTGTCCCACCTCTTTGTGTGTGTGTGTGATGTGTTGTGTTTTGTAGGGTTGTTCGGTTTTAATTAATATTTCAAAAGTGCTTTTGATTTAACGATAAAGTACTTTTGAAACGATTGATGTTTACTTGATGAATAGTTTGTAGTCGAGGAAATTAATTAGTTTTGTTGAATGTTTGACTCACATCTTTAGAAGTTCTCTCCTCCCTTTATTTTTATCACGGTTATTTTCATTTGTAAAATAGAGTGTGGTTGATGGGGTATTTGTGAAATGGGGAGCTTGTGAATGTGATGGGTGAATAATACTCTCTCTGTTTCTTGTATCTGGAGGGAGTGAGATATACGATGTGAGAAGTGTGCTTGTAACCATTCTGCTATTTTCTCTCGTTCGGTCTCCAGCTATAATGAAAAATTCATCTCTCTGATTTGAAAGTGGATGTAGACTACCATTGAATCACACTGTAATCTTCGGTATATCAATTCTCTATTCTCTCCTTGATTCTTTTATATGTTTTTTTATCAAACATGATTATTGTGATAATTGTTGATTGATTGCTAACTTATCACAAAAATATTATTAGTAATGGGAATGAATTTGACTGACAAAGCGAAGTAAAATAATATGTGATAGCTAGGGAGATTAGTGAGAGAAATGTATAAGAGAGAGATTTACTTAGACAAAATAAAATGTATATGAATTTAAGAGAGATTGACTTTGATGATAAAATTAAAGTTAAGGTAATATAAAAAAAGGTGACCTCTCTCTTTCAACCATTTCTGTAATCTCCAAATGATCATGTTGCATCACATTTATATTCACGTCCAATCATGAATTATTAGAAAATTAACAAATGAATAATCGTTGAGGTTATAGTTGAATATACATTTTTATTGATGAAACTACTAAAGTTGTTTCAATAATGTAAAAGCAAGTTGTCGAATAATCACCTTCACGTACAACAATACATTAGCGTTTGGATTACATCTCAAACATAAATCCAAACTTTTGATGGGTTGGTTCATTGACTTGATGCCACCAAAAACAATCTCTTCCTTGTCTTGTTTGTATTACATGAAACTCAATGGTATACATCAAATCATGAGGAGTGAATATGAGTTGTAATATTAGCTTGGTTTAAATCAAATAGAAAGAACTTGATTGTGATTTGCATCAAAATCTTACCTTAGTTTTATGCCTTCCAGATCAATGATTGGAAGGTTGGCTATGTTGCTTGCAATATTAACCAAAGACGCATCAAAAAAAAAAAAAAAATATATTGATGCTATATATTATCTAATTATGTATATCATATGTTTAAATTAAATTTAAATTAATGTTTTTTTTTAAATAATAATTAAATGTTTAAACTTTGGATGTTGTGCATCTAATATTTGAACTTTAAAGAATAATATAACTTTTAAAAAAAAAATTGAATATGGGTGAATGAGCGCAACTTAATGATAATTAACATGTATCCTCAATTAAAAGTTCAGAAGCTCGAATCCCTCCATCTCCAAGTATTATTGTTGAACTAGGGAAAAAAGAATGATTATGCTATCATTCAATTATTGTCATCAATATATATTAACTATATGCAAATCGGAATCCAAGAAATTGACGATAAACCAATCAAACCGAGTTATAAACCTAAAAACTAATCGGTAGATTTAGTTTGGTTTTGGTGGTTGGTTTGTCGATTTATTTGTATAGGTTTTCAACATTATATTTGATTTTAAGGTTGATTTTTAGTTCTTTTGTTATAAATTGATAGATTTTGGTTAAAAACTAATATATACATCCCCTACTATGAACGAAAATATTGATGTGACAGGTTAATGATAATTTTGGTTGAATTGGTGTAATGTAAAAATACTTCTACTTGTATACTAATTTCTTCTTTAGGTGTCAGCAATCAAGGAGGGAATCAAAGTTTACCAGGAAGAAGGCTGAAGCAATTCGATCCCGATTCGGATTGCAAGTTTATCACCTTCGTTAAATGCCCGCGGGTGGGAAACAAGATCGCGCACAATCTTGCGCGAGCGGCGGAGGGTCTATTGACGGCGAACTAGCCATCGTCCTTTGTTGTCGATGGTGATTTAGTAGATTTTATTTTTTTGGGTCTCTTCCAAGCTGGAAGATGACAAGTTCTGTAGGGATGAAAATATCCCAAATTGGCTGGCCTCTCTAATTAAGGAGGTGGATGTAAACGTTTGATGTTCCTTTTAGGGGTCGTTTGTTTTTTGGGAATGTAGATGTCTGACATCTTCAGATACCTGGAATCTCAGATGACCGGAGTTTTAGATATCCGACATCTTCAGATAGCCACGTTTGTTTTGTAGGAAAATTTATAAGGGTATCCGAGAATATTTGGATAATTTTGAAGGATTTAGTTTTGGAAATGTTGTAAATTTATGTAATGTTCCAAAAATGCCCTTATTAATATATTTATACAATTTATGTATTAATTTAATATAATTTATATTTTTATAATATATTTGTTTTTATTAATTTAATCTTTTTATATTAATTTCGTGTACATTATATAATTTAATTGAAGTCTATTTTATATGTAAATTTAATATATAAATATACTCAATTATATAAAGTTGTTTATTAGACATTAACCTATTTAAATTATAAAATTAAAAATAAAGATAAAGAAAATGGATGAAAGAAAATATATAAAAACATGAACAAAGGGCAAAAAAGTAAAGAGAGGATGCACTCGACATGAGAATCTTCGAAACCCATGTTTCAAAAGGGCATCCAAAAGCACTAAGATTACCTCCTGTATGGGCATCCTAGGATACCCGGGCATCTCGAGAAACCCGAGTATCTTACATTACTGCAAAATAAACGTGGGAATCCAGATGCCCGACTCATGGGAATCTCGGATTCCCACGAAACAAACGGCCCCTTAATGCATTTATTCTTTTTTTAAAAAAAAAAAAATCTTCCTTAGATTTAATAAGTATTCACACTTATTCTTATTGATCTCTCCAGCCGTACTTCTTCTCACTACACTTCCGACTTTAAAAGAAAAAATTACATTTCAATTACCATTGAACTATATTCACTTGTATATGAATTATTTATAGGTTTGAAATATATTACTAATTTTTAAACTTAAATATGCTTAGTTATCCAATTATTAAAAAAATTATTATATTTTAAACTTATTTTAATAATATATATTTTTTTAGTTCAACAAATTTGGGAGTTGAGAGATTCAAACCTCTAACCTTTCAATCAAAGGTATATACCAATTACTACTTAGTTTGACATTTTGACCCTAAGATATGTTTTTAAAGTTTCGTTCAAGTTATGATTTTGATTTAGGGCCCGTTTGGAATACATTTTCGTTTAAGTATTTTTCAAGAATGCATTTTTTTAAAAAAAATATTTTGTATAAAAATTGTTTAGAATATAAACACTAATATATGTTTGGTTACCTTTTCTCATTAGTGTTTTTTTTTTTTTTTTTTTGAAGAGTTTCTCATTAGTGTTTTTATACACAACTTAAAAACACTTTTTAAAAATTTTGGTTTCAAGTTTGTTTCTCTCAAAAGAATTTATTTCTCAATCTTATTTTCTAATAAGTCTGTGGTTGCCAAACGGTACAATTTTTTTCAAAATAAACACTTGAAAAGTTAAACCAAACATGTTTTTAATTTAAAATCTTTTTTTTTTTAAGGGATCTGTCCCCCTCTTTTTTTTTTGAGAGAATCTGTCCCCCTCTTTTTTACATTGAGTAGTGGAAAAAAATGTAGCCGGATTTAATTTATTTCGAATTTATTTTAATTTTTAAATCTTTTAATTTATCTTTCTCTCCCTTTCATCCCTACAATTTCTGTCTTTAGATCAAAATAAAACATTCGTCCTTTTACCTTTTTTTTTTTCTGCGCCAACAAAAAGGTCAATACGTAGATACTTTAAACGGCAGTGTAATTTTGTAGATACCGACTTTTTTTTAAGATAAAAAATGTTGTTTCCTTGTTGATATTTAAGTGAATATAATTTCTTAGTAATTGATATGTACACTCGATCAAAACTCAAGAGGTTAGAGACTCTTGTTCAAAAAAAAAAAAAAAAAAATCAAATCTCCTACTTCCAAATCTTGTTGAATTAAAAAACTATTGATATTTAATCCCTGACTAATTGAACTGTGAACTAGCCTGGTTTAAACCGATATAGGTTATAAAATATAAACTGTTAACACTTTCATTTATAGTCTCTAGATTAATAAAATATAACATGTGAAATGTTAATATCTTACAACATATAGTTGGAACATAAATACAACACTTTTACACTTATCTTATACCACAAAAAAAAAAACTTTCACACACCTTAATACCAGTAAATTCAAAATTATAATCTATTTCAAAAATAATCCTCAACCCAAAATGGATTTTAGATGGGAAAAGTTGGTGTATGATATTAGGATATTGATTGAAGTGTGTCAATTGTATATGGGGATGGATAACCCTCTATACTACAGTTTTGGATCTAAATTCTCTTACAAATGAAGATCTAAAAAACAAATCTCTCTATTTTTTTTTTATTTTTTTTTTACATTCTTCTTTGGATCTCTCTTTCTTTCTTTCTTTGTACTGTTAGCTGTGTTATCAGAAAGCCTTCAATGGAAGAAGTTTATAATTATGGTCTTATAAACATCCCAACCCTCTTGCTTCTGATCCTTTCATGATCCTCAGCCTTTTGCAAGAAGAGATGAACATTCTGCACATCACAAAAATTGGAAATTTCAGATCAGAAATGTTCTTTTTTGCTTCATTTTAAAGAGATATATCTAAGAGGAAAAGAACTTACTCCCATGGAACATCGCCTACGAGCATCCAATCGCCATCTTTGTCTTCGTACGTTGGAGCGTAATCAGATCCATTGAATCCTTCCTTCTCGGAATAACCACCTGAGACAATGGAACGATTTGTTAGACTACTAATGAACCGAAAAGCTTAAGCTGATGGATTACGTTTTCTTTTGGTTGGCTTTTTCTTACCAAGGTTAAATTTGAACATGTTTTCCAAGGCCTTTACGAGATCTGCATAGCTTTTGTAGATGCTTAGATCGACCTTCCTCAAGTATGGAGCTCCGTCCATGCTCACTTTCACGTACACTCCGGTGCAACTTTCCGGCTCGTTTTTCTTTCCGGCTAAGCAATTTTTCCGGTATGATCGAACCGGTGGCCATCCAACCACTTGGGCTCTATAGAAGGCAATAATCAAAGTCTTAGGCAAGGTTTTATATGAGATATTTTACATTTTAAAAAGAATGCATTCATGTGCCAATAAGAGCATAGCTCAACTGACATAAAGTTGTACGGATAACCACGAGATCTGTGGTTCAAATTTCGTTTCACTTACTTTGAGGGTGGAGGTTGGAAGCTTTGATCGAGGCCATTCCCGGCGTCCGAAACGCCGCTGTGACTTTCCTCATCAATCTTTGAAAAGGTTCTCTTTTTGAGTTGTTGCGATCCGCATCGGCGGTCGGGCTCGTCAAAGCCGGGGAGGCCGAGGCGGAGCTCGGTGGCTTGGAGGTTGAGATCTCGGTCGTCGGAAACTGCCAGTCTCGGCGCCATTAGGTTTGGAAATTATGAAAGTGGGAAGAAATGAGTGAGTAATAATAATGTTGAAAGGTTTTTGTGTTTTGGGGTTGGCGAGAAAGTTTGTAATGGAAAGATAATATATATAATGGGAGGGGGACAATTGTTAAACACGCACGGTATGGGTCTGCATGAACTCTACCATCAATTATGTGACACGTGTCTCTTTGCACATTAATTATTTTTCTATACTTGTATGTGGTATTCAAATTTCTATGAAAATTAAAACAAACAAATTAATAAAGGCGGTTGTGAATACTACCTTACGTGAATGTCTACCATCCACCTCAGTACCTATTATAATTATATGTGAATATACGACAATCTAAACGCAGTTAAGTAGATTAGACACTAATATTTACTGTCTCGAAAATCGATAGTTTGATTTTCAACTTACAGTGTGTTTAACTCATTAGATAATTAAGAAATCTGTGGGTGGATAATTTTTTTTATTTACGTATGTTTCATAAGTAAGCCATTCATAACATTCATCAATTTTCTTTTAATTTTTGTCTTAGCTTGTATATCTCTTGTAATCCCTATAGAAAAAATATTTTATGAAAAAATAGTTATATAGAAAAAATATTTTGAATATTAAATAAATTAAGTGAAAGTTATCTCGTTCCATTTTATAAATAGTTTTAATTTTATAATTTCTAAACTATCTTGACATTGTAAATGGTTTAGTTCTATCTTAATCTGTTTTATTTATAATTAGGCATCTCAATTGAAAATTGCATTGGACAAAATTGAAACCCACTACAAATATTGTATAATTTTAATTATTTTTCCTTTTTAGAGAATATAATTCTAAATTGTCTTATAATATTAGTTAAAGGCTTAAAGCTCAATGAATTAAATTAAATTAATAAAAGAAGATGATACGTGGGCACCGGACCAACTATATGGCGGTGGCACGTGGTGTAGAGCATCCCGTGTGTGTCAAGCGACAGATATGAATGTTTCCCAAAAGAAAGACACGCTGGAGGCTGCGGTCCGACGTGGAGGAGACAAGACTAGGACAATCACAGCCAATTGTATTAAAAGACCTTGGACCAGAAACCAACGCCCAAGATTGACTTTCCGTATAGCCCAATCCTGGACCGTCCGATCGAGTGAAGACATTAAGAAACAGTCCCATGTGACGAGAGGGCCCCACGTGGCTTTTGGGCAAAGTGGAACAATGTGGGACCTACTCCAATGGGACCCGCTTATTTTTTAATTTCTTTTTTTTTTTTTTTAATTTATGAGATTGATTTGATTTGATTGGCATTTAGGTAGGAATGCATGTGGGCTGTCAAAAGCTTAGGGTTAACTGTTCACTTTGATTTTGATTGTCTCGAGAAATTTAGGAAGTTGTTTCGAAACTGCCCAATTAATATTTTTGTTTTCTCATTTTCTAAAAAAAAAATAAATAAATAGGTTTTTCTTATCTTTTTCTTTTTGGGCTAGTCGTAGTTAGCCTACTGACCTCTCTGGTCATATTGGTTAATGAATTGTCGTATTGATAGTACAATTACAACGGAATAATAGAAGGAAAAAACTTCCCTACATACCGGTACGTAGGGATCTCCCCGCATACCACCATTAAAATGTTGACAACTAGGAGAGATAAAAAAAAATTCTCAAAATTTCTCATTTTCTCTCTTTCTCTTTCTTAATTGTCAAGATTTTAATGGGATCCCTACATACCGGTATGCAGGGAAGTTTTGTTCATAATAGAAATTTGAAGATATGACTTTTAAGAGAGGTTATATTTTATGGACTTGACATATTTAAAAAAAAAAGTATAAAGTGAAACGTAAGAGTGTTGTATAAGCAATTTTGGAAGAAAATTAGTTACTCAAATTAAACCAGTTTTGAATATCTACAAATTTTTAAAAGAATTTTTAATTAGTTAACAACATTTTGTACCATTTTAACACTAACAACGACTTCACAATAAATGTCAAAGACATGCTTAAGTAACATGTTTAAGTGATGTACTATTTTACAAATTTTTAGTCGAGTCATGATTATTAAATTTGACTATTTATATATGTTCCTTCAACTGTGTGTATACATATGCCCCTCCTTCAAATCATAGTTTATTTTTCTATGAAGTCTTGTTTTGTTTGGTTCTTGTGGAACAAGGTAATGAGTCTCTAAGAAGGTTTGTTCCAGTTTGAGAGACAATTATTATTTAAACACATGCATTGGGAGTTATTCATTGTGTATTAATATTCCAAAATGTTTGAGGATACAAATTAGGGGTGTTCAAAAAACCCGACAACCTGAACAACCCGGACTACCCAACCCAAACCGTAAAGGTTGGGTTGGGTTAGGTTTTTTTTTCGGTTTGGGTTGGATTGAAATTTTATAAAGCTGAAAATTCGGTTTGGTTCGCGGGTTGAGAAACTTTTGGCTCGGTTCAACCCGAACCGAACCGAATATATATAATATTTGCTATATATTTATCATACTATGTGTATGGCTTGGTGGTTGTAGCCTTCTTTAGCGGTCTGGATGACTTGTGTTTGAGTCACATAAATTACAAATATATGTTGGTTTTTTATATATTACTTATTGATGTTTTTTTTAATATTGTTCATTTTTATGTTTTTTTCTTTTCCCTTTTTTTAATTTTTTTTTAATGATAACTTGTTCTTTGGGTTTTTTTTTTAATTTTATTTAATTATTCAAACTTCAAATAATTATATATATATTTTTTCCCTTCAAACTTCATAAAGCCAAGTAATATTTCTTCCTTTTATTTTTTTTTTTAACTTCCTTTTTATTTAATCTAAATAATTAGACTTTTATGTCTTGAAATTTACATTATAGTATTGTAGATAAGCATAAATCTTTGAAATTTTTTTTAAGCATTTAAAAAAAAAAAAGAGAACCCGACAACCCAACCCAACCCAACTCGAAAATTTCGGGTTGGGTTGGGTTAGGTTGCCATATACATTCGGTTTATTCGGGTCGACAACCCGACCAACCCGAAATTTCGGGTTTGTCCAAAAAATCCCCCCAACCCAACTCGTGTACACCCATAATACAAATATATAGTTTTAAATTGGTTAGAAGTTAGAGACGATTCCTGGTATAAAAGTAAAGACTAAATCTCTATTAGTATGAGATTGGGTAAAATCCATCCGCAAGACTACGCGAATGTAGGTCGAAAACAAAACAATATATTGTATGTTGTGTTATAATAAATAATATTAGAGTCATGCCTCAAATTAGCCTCAAATTAGCCATAACGATTAAATTCTTGAGTATTAAATAAATGGTGACCCAAATAGAGATGCAATCATGTGAAGTTCTATGTGAATACTCACTTTGGATATTGAATATAATAAGTGGAAAACTTTAATTATCTCAACAATAATGTATCCATGGTAAAAAACTCTATTAGACGACAACTAGACATGTTCTACCAAGAAGATTGTTAAGAAAATACTTGATAAATGTTTACTGAATCAAAAGGAGATATTTTTAAGATCAAATGCAACAAAGAAGAGGATTTTAAACCCTACTTGTAGTAGAAAGCGGACAAAATAACAATTATTAGTGAAGATGAGGTTTGGTTAGTCCTTTTGTTCGAGAGGAAGAATAATATTGAGCACGCGTGGGTGAGGATAACTCCATATATTAGTTAGAAATGAGGAAACTCTATGGATACACAAAAGAACAAAGTCTTCATTGATTCAAATCCACTTTGATAGAGTGAAAAAGTAAAACAACAAAACAACTGAATCCTTGGAGTGCCAAAAAAAAATTAATAGTGGAGAGTTTTAGACATAAGGACATGTGAATATGTATACTTGGATGTTGAATAATGAGTGGAAAGCCTTCAATAATAGTATTTTTTCTATTGAAAATTTCTATGATATAAGCAAACATGTTCTAATAGAGATCGTTAAACAGAGACTTGATTGTTGAGGATCCCACATCGGAAAGATTGGTGGAGACCCAACAATATATAAGCTACAAGGGTCACTCCACTCATCGGGGCATGTTGAGGATCCCACATCGGAAAGATTGGGGAGGGGGAAGGGAAGGAAGATGGGAAGAAAGAAGAGAGAATTTAAAAAATAATAATATTTTTATTTAAAAAATTTTAAAATTCATTTTTTAATTAAAATAATGATGTCACGTCAGCAAACTGTTAGAGTTTAACAGCAAAATGGACGTAAACTTCAAACTTCATTGGCTAAAATGAAACTTTTGAAAGTTTGGAGATATAATTGGTCCAACCTCATAGTTCACGGGTATTTCTGATAATCTAACCCAAAAAAAAAAAAAAAAAAGTTTAAGAAAATTGAAACAATTTGCCTCGCTAAGGTAAAAAAAAAAAAGTTTTTTTTTTCATTATTTTATTAAAAACCCTTTTATCTTACCGTTTTTTCTTCTTTAGTTTTTGAAAAAAATAAAATAAAATAAAATCTAAAACCCTTCATCAAACCCTCGCCCCAACAGTTTGGCGCGCACAGAAACAGTCCAAGATAAGAGCGAAATCGAGAGTGATGATAATGGCGCTAGAGCAAACCCTAACTCTTTCGTCATCGTTGTTATCAAAAGACTCCATCTTCTCCATCCCTAGAAACAAATTACGAATCGCTTCTTTCTCCCCATTTCTCTCCCATCAAAACGCTCCTAATAATAAACAGCTCCGATTCGCAACTCGTTTCCCAAAATGCTCGGCTATGGAAAACTACGGCAATTACTCTGTAACCTACCCTAAACCTTCCGAAATTCCATGGAAGAAGGAGCTCAGTAACTCCGTGAGTCTCATCGGGACCGTTGGTATGCCTGTGGAGCTCAAGCACCTAGCATCCGGCAAGGATGTGGCTTGGACGCGACTCGCCGTTTGGAAGTCCTCTACTGAAACATCTTGGTACTTATCTGTTATTTCTTTTCGAAATGGGGTTTAGTATGGTTGCATTTCTGTAGAAGATTGAATGATAATGTGATTTTTTTTGGGTGAGGTGATGAAATTATTTGCAAAGGTTGAAGATTAAGCTCTTGAGTAGTTAAAGATGAGATGTTAAGAATATGGAAATTTTAGGACCATGGTTGATATAGACTTCATTTCTGTTTACATGGGCTTTGGCATTCCGAAATTGGTGTCCCAATTTCAGTAGGATGTAGAAACCATATGAATCTTCAAACGAACGAACTTATTTCATATAAACGACGGCTTTCCTTGTTTAGTTACGCAAATGCCTCTGTTTGGGCGTTGAGAGGGAGGATGTGTGGAATTTGTCACATTTCAGAATTCTTAACAATGAAAGCTTATTATTGTTATGTTATTTTGCAAACTTTGGCTCCTTTTTTGGGTCTGTCTTTTTTATAGCTTTTGCTCTATACTTTACTTCTTTAATAAAAGCTGGTTTTAAAGTTGAAAAAGAGTATGTTAATGTATAAAAAAAAAAAATTTACTGCTTTTCTGTTGTAGGAGTTTTACTTATTTCATTTTGCTGAATCTACCCTACTATAAAGCCAACTAATCAATTGTCATTTGAAGCAAATATTATATGCTAGCACATCCTAGAATGATTTCATCCAAACCATCTCTAGACTCTTTGACCCATATCAGCTGCCAAATCGTTAGCCCTTTCACCTTATTTAACTAATTAATCATCCAACATTTTTGTAACTCTGTTATTTGTGTCAGCAGAATTTGGTAAGGTAATAGAGTAGCAATATGCTTGGTATGAAGTACTCTGGGTTGGCCTAATTGTCACTGGAACAGGTAAAAATGTAAGAAGCCATTGGTGTAGTTCTTCCTACATGGGCATCTTTTATAAGGCCTTTCTCCACCCCTCTGGAAATCATTTTGCTCAAAATTTCAATCACTATAAATAAGAGGAAATGAGAAAGAGGGTCATCCTATCAAATTTTCCTTGTACTTGGTAGTTCACTCATTTTCCTATTCGAGGCCTTTGAGTTGATCTTATGAATACTCATTGCTAAACTGGTGGGTTCATGCTTTAGACTTCTTGGGAATCAAACAGATGTGTCTCATTCAGCTGGTTGGTGGCCCGCCCAAGGACTCTTACATTCTTCTAAATCTCTTTCTCTTGGGCCATTCTTCTGAAGACAAGAAGGAGAGCTTATGGAAGAATCTAGTTCATGCTATTTTGTGGTTGGTGTGGTTAGAAAGAAATCAGGGGATTTTTGGATCTAAGGAAAATTCCTATGCAATCTTTGCCTCTCTTTCACAAGTTCATCCTCTACCTTTTTTTTATTTTAATTATTTTAATTTTTAATTTCATGCATCAATTGAATTGTTTCTTTTTTTTAAAAAAAAAAAAAATCGTACCTCTCCAAAGACGTTTCAATTGTACCCTCTCAAAGATTGACATCCTTTAGGAGATTATGTTTGATAACCTCCTAACTCTCTAGAAAAATGATGTCAACAAGCCATCAAGATCAAGAGCTTTACAACCATCAAAACTAAAGGAAGATTCTTGTGGCAAGCCGGCATGTTTGCGCTTTTGTGAAACTTGGGGGGGGGGGGGAGAAACAATAGTACTTTTAGGGGATAGTTAGAAGTCCGGGTGATGTTTGGTCCCTTACTAGATACCATGTCTCTATGTGGGCTTCGATCACGAAATTATTTTGTAATTATCTCTTAGGTCTCATTTTGCTTGATTGGAGTTCCTTCTAGTGATAGGTCTCCCTTTTGTGGGCCAAGTTTTTTTTTTTTTTTTTTTTTTTTTTTTTTTGTATGTCCTTGTATTCTTTCATTTTTTCTCAATGAAAAGTTGGTTTTTCATTTATTAAAAAAAAACCCTCAAAACTAAAGATCACTTTCTTAATCTTCTCCAAAGTAAAAGGTTAATTGAGGGTTTCTCCTTCCTTTTCACTAAAGGAAAAATAAGATAATACTTTAGCTTTGATCTTGTTGTCACGACCTAAACATCTCCCATCTTCGATATCTGTCACTAATTAGGTTCCTACCGCTCTAAAGTTTTCATATTATGTAAAAAAGGAGATTTTTTCTTTGATTCATTTCACACGAGATTTTGCCCTCCAACTAGCCTTCTCCCACTGAATAACCAACCACGACTCTTTTGGTCTACCCCTTTCTTCTCAACCTTAGCCATTAAGATTGCCTCTTTTAATCCAAATCATCCAAAGTGTCGTCTTGATGATAATTTCTTCATTTGTCATCTTGCTAATAATCTCTTCTCTTGTGCACAACTTGATTGTCCCCCAAAACATTCAAATCCTACTCGTCTTTAATTTTTACCTTTTAAAATTGTCACTTAACGTGTCGGTGTTCTACCATTTTAGAACTCGACGTGTCATCATGGTTGTGTCACACTATATTCTCGTCATCTAGAAATTTTCCATTGAGCCTTATAGATCTAGTATCTCTACCTCCCTTTAATTTTTATGGAAAAAATCTAATGACATTAAAATCACCTGCAAAATACCAAGCTGCTTCGCATAGTCTATAAATTTCCCAACAGAAAGGCTCCTCTTTCCCCGTCTAGACATGGCAGACCATAATTCTTGAAAGCTATCAAAGAAGTTTGTTGGAATACCAAAAGATGAATCATTAAAGAGAATGATCTAAGAACCACTTCCTGACACAAAATAGAACCAAAGTCCGGCTAGATAATAGGACCACATGAAGAGCCCCATACACCTTTGATTTCTTCCACCCCACCCACATCTTTTACCAAAACTTTTGACTAAACTAGCAGTGCAAGAAAAACGTTTGGTTTCTTGAAGAATACCCACCTCAGGCCTCTTCTGCAGCAAAACCTCCTTGATGAGCCTCCTTTTACTTACACCCCAATCCCTAAATTTCTAAGAGGAATCTTCATTAAGACGCTAGGGGGCTCAATGAAGACCTACCAATCTTAGCCAACAAATTTATTAAGTTGGACCACTCTACACTCTTCAAAAGACATATCTAACTGACCCGCCCCTATTGACATACCAGAAAGAAGCCTGGTGGTACTCTGTTATTAGTTAGTGAGCTAAGTCTTTCGGATATGTAGTTACTGTTTGTCACTTTGTTCTACCGCTTGGCATTTCCAAATTCCAATAGCATTTTTTTTTTGTTAATTTCTCTTTCAACTATTGGTTCCTATCTCATTTTTGTTTTCTAAGATAAGCAACTAGTTACACTGAGAGACAGAGGGGGAAGAAGAAGACGAAGAAGAAATATGCATAACATTGTTGAAAGACTCCTCACTTCTTTCAAGTCAAATTTCGTGCTTAACATTGTTGAAAGACTCCTCACTTCTTTCAAGTCAAATTTCGTGCTTACTTTCACTCCTTTGCTCCGCAGAACTTTAAAACTCTAATCTAGAGGGACACGACATGGTATTTCAATCTTCATGTGTTCAAATGTAAAGACAATTAGGACTTAGGAGAGAAGGAATCAGATATAAAAAATAATTGCCTAGTTTTCTTATCCTGATAATCTATGGAGTATGGATATAACTATCCAGATCAATATCTTGCTGGGATTTCCATTTGCCTATTCCAATATCCAGCCGGCCTTTTCAGGATAAATTTAACATTCTGGGATGAATTGGCACATATTGCTTTTCAACACGTCCAGAAAGGCAACCAGATATATGTATCTGGCCGGCTGGTAGCAGATTTAGTTGAAGCTGATGATGGGAAACAGCAAACATACTATAAGGTTTTGCTGTCCTTGTTCAAATTGTTCCATGGTTTTCTGCTCCTTTCCCGATGTAGACACTAATGTTCTCTATCTTTTGCAGGTAGTAGTTCAGCAACTGAATTTTATAGAAAGAAGCAACTCGACAGCACCCAATTATGACCAGGACTCTAGTTCTGTAGTGGCAGGTCTGGGATATTTTTGAATTGAAGACTATAGGTAGGTATGACACTGTATTTTGCTTCAGAATCTTGATATTTGGTGTGCTATCATATTCTTCGCAGGGAGAAAGCTCAGCAATGGTGCCGTTGATAATATGGGGTCAACACAAGAATTATGGCAAGCATTCTTTGCTAATCCCGTGGACTGGTGGGACAATAGGAAGAACAAGGTACTTGATTTATTCTCTTGCAAGATTCAAATATCTTGTTTTTGGATTCAATTGTTCTCATGGACCATCTTGTATTTGCTTGTGCTAGTATGTTTTACTTATATTATATTTTGCTAAGAAACAAGTGGAGCTTTTCATTGATGCATGAAAAAACCTTAGGAACTTACAACAAACTGCATGATATAATAACATACATTTTATGTATGTTATTACTTCTATTGCAGAGAGCAGACCTCTTGAATGGTTGCATTTTCTTATAAGAAACAGTTTCATAGATGGTATGTAATTATGAAAAAGGGAGAGACTAAAAAAATCTCTTCCAATTAGCTAAAAGAGTATCTAAACTTTAATTGTTGAAAGAAGTATAAAAGCTAAACCGAGTAAGAGCAAAGCAGGAAAGTCATCAACAGATTTTATTTTAGTTATCGTGTCTAAATATTATTATTGATTGTACATATGAAATGGTGGGCCACAATGATTAGAAAAAAGGATTAATAGCCTCATCTTGCTGGCCATTTTAGACATTCAAAAAGGTTACCTTTTGTAAGTATTTGTAGGTTTCTTTCACTGTATGATTCACATGATTCCTTGATGAGAGATGATATTCTCACCTTAATGTTAATACATTGGTCTATTGATATTCTACTTGCAGAAGAACCCAAAATATCCAGATTTTAAGCACAAGGACACTGGGGAAGCCTTGTGGGTTGAGGGCAGGTACAATCCACCTTGGGTGAAGTCCCAGCTGGCAATATTGGATATGAGAATGGGTTCTCTTGATGAGCAGGAAGCCAAAATGGCCAACTTTGTAACTAATTTTGATTTCCCATCTTATTAGCTCCTGGCTGTGGATTCCTTTAAATTGTTTTCTTTTCAATAAGGTAATCATCAAATGTATTTGGAAAGATTCTTTTGTGGTGCCTGGCTTGTAAAGTTTGTAAATTGTTGTGCTGTATATCAGATTGTTACTTGTTAGTAATTCAAATTTGTCTTCAGGCTCCAAGATTGATAATACCTTTTATAGAAGGGAAAAAGAAAAAGAAAAGAAAATTAGAATGTTTTAATGTATTGTATAGGGACTTTTATTTTATTATATCAGAAAAATCATGTTATAATCCTAAACTTTATAAGTTGAATCAATTAAATCTTTAAACTTTTACTAGTGAAGTGAATCAATTTAGACACTCCATTCGTAATTTATAATTATTTTAACTTTGACTTTATTTAAAATAACTTTAAAATCACTCCAATAAAATTAATCTTCTTTCAAAATTCTTTCAAAGTATTAATTAAAATTATCAGATAATTCTTCCAAGTAGAGGAAGCTAGAGCTTCGAGGAGTGAAAAATTGATCATTTTTATTAAAAATAGTTATTATCTACTCGTGTGAGATTTATGTATTAATGATTTTAAAATGGGATTTTGGTTGATGATTCAAACAAAGTTTAGGGTTTTAATTATTACAAGGTTTGAATCTCATTATAGTCCTTGAACGTTCAAGTTTGTTCTATTTCGGTTCCTAAACTTTCAAAATGTATATTTTGGTTCTTAAACTTTTAGGTTTGTTATATTTTAGTCCATTAACTTTCAAAATGTCTATTTTAGTCCCTAAACTTTATAGAAATAACCATTTTGGTCCTTGCTATGTTAATTTTCTACCTTAAATCCGCTTTGGCCGAGTTATTTACTTGAAATCATGCTCATATTAACCATATTATTATACATACTCAAAGTTACGTCTTTAATTTGTTAAAATTGAAATAAAAGTGAGGATCAAAATAATTGTTTTCTTGAAAATTCAAGGACTAAAATAGACATTTTAAAAGTTCATGAACCAAAATAGAACAAAATTGAAAGTTTAGGATGGACAATTTAAAAGTTTAAGGACCAAAATAGAATAAACTTGGAGGTTTATGGACTAAAATAAGATTTAAACCTTATTAGAATCACTAATTTGAAGTTTTAATTAATTTAGGTTGATAATTTTTTTTTAATGAAAGTATAGAAACTTTTATTTTGGTATAACAAATGTGGGGTTTTGGGATTTGAACCTCCCATCTCAAGGAAAAGATCACTGTTGAGCTATGTTCACTTGGCATATGGACAGTTAGTTGATAACATATTTTTGCAAATAGGTAATAGCATGTTGATATATTTTTATTTTTATTGTACATTACATATATTCTAATGGTTTGCTTGTCCGATTCTTAGAGTCAACTTCTTTCTTTTTTTTTTTTTTTTTTCTTTTTTCCTTTTTTTTTTTTTTAAAAAAAAGAAACAATTAATGATAGAAAGTATTGTGATAATAATTCATATCAAATTCTACTTCTTTCTCTCATTAATTCTATGTCTCCCATTTTCTCAAAACAACAACAACAACAAAAAAAAAAAAAAAAAAAAAAAAAAAAAAATGCAAATACACACTTTCCACTTCGACCAAAATCTTACCCAAAATGAGATTGCTTAGTATTGGCTTTATATGTGTTTTCTATTATTATGTTCTTATGCTTATGTTTATTGTAAATATTTGTTATACACTATTAATTTTTCTATTTTATTAATTTGTATGTTTTTGGTTAATATTAAAAGGGAAAGTCTCACATGAGTAAAAACTAGTACTTGATAA
Organism: Luffa acutangula; assembly: GCA_036850905.1. NCBI lineage: Eukaryota > Viridiplantae > Streptophyta > Magnoliopsida > Cucurbitales > Cucurbitaceae > Luffa > Luffa acutangula. The sequence continues at coordinate 48,492,399 of CM072090.1, forward strand.
ATTGACAGAAAATTTGAAGGAACAAAGTCATTTGAGAAAGAAGAGTTTATAATTTCTCCAATTTTCTAAGAAATTGATAGAAATTTTGAGTATTCTTCTCTTCAAATAAAGAATTGAATAGAATTTCGATAAATCATTTCATGGATCATGTAATCACGATGTCATGTCATGATAGATGTGATCTTGTGATTAAGCAAGTCAAGGTATTGATAAGAGTGGAAGAGCTGTGGCACCATGTACTATGCCAAGGGAAGCTTTGGATTGGACATGGTCGAGCAATAACATATTCTTTTGTGTGTTGGAGGCTTGCTATGTTGATCGGGTATGACTCGTAATCAGCAGTTGGTTTCGTATGTAGAATTGGTCCAGTCGTGAGTTGTTGTATAGTGGTTGAGTGAGAATTGTTCAAACAATTTTTTCCAAAATAAAACGTTTGAAAGTTTAAAGACTCAAACAAGACAAACTTCAAAATTTTATGGCCAACACAGAATCTAAACTAAAGTTTCATTGCAATGGCAAATAGCATCAAGACAAGACAACACAGATACAGATACTAGACAAGTCTAATCCAACAGTTAATTTGCTAATTTGCACAAAACATTTTAGTGCAAATTAGTAAGGGCTTTACAAGAAAGTGATTAAAAATGAATGATTCTAAACTGAAGAAACTCAAAAAAGGCACATCAGAAGAAGTCAGAACCAAAAGAAAAAAAAAATGCTCCAAATACCAACCAGAACCAAGCAATTTCTGTGCCAACTTTAGATACCAAAAAACTAACCCTGTTTGCTTTAGCCAATAATTTTGGTTCTTCACAGTGCTTAAAACTGCTTTTCTTATTCCTTATGAAAAACTAAAAAATGCTTAAAGAAAAAGAAAAAAAGACTGTCTTTGGAATCAAGGATCAAGCCTTTTTGGGTCAAGGCCAGCCAAACCCATCTTTCAAACACATTCTCTCTCTCTCTCTCTCTCTCTTCAATGATTTATTTACCCAATAATGATCTTGGAGAATACTAAAGTCTTGATAACTTTGGGAAACCCAACAAAGCACTATAAAATTTCTGCTGGATTTGGAACATAATGCTTCCTTATTTTTCAAGCTTTAATTATAAATTTTAGTTTCATTTGTTATGATGGTATTTGGTTAATCTTTGAGCTTTAAAAATATTCAAACTTTCAATTATGTAACCTTCATTCTTGATAACATTAACTAAATGATAATGTGATATGTCGCTAGAATTTCCTATACTACGATAGTATGGATACTACTCTCATTGATTGGTTGTCACATGTCAAAGTGAACATAGCTAAGTGGTAATTGGCATATACTCTTTCCTATGAAGTTAGAGGTTCAAATATCTATATCTCACCTATGTTGTACTAAAAAAAAGTTGTCACATTAGCATCATTTAAGAATTATGTGAAATCCAGTCGCATTAAATTATTTGTGAAAGGAAAATTCTCTCTTTTTTTTCAATTCAGCAATATGGATTTTTCAATTCAGTAATATGGATTTGGGAGATTCGAACCCATAAACTCTTGGTCACAAGCACAAACTTTATGTCAGTTGATTTATGCCCTTATTGGCCATAAAAGAAAAATCCGTACTGTGGATATAGAGAATAGATGCTACAAGAATCTTATAAATTTCCTTATAACATGTATTCTAATTGTTCACTTTTTGAAATTTAACCTACTATACACAATTGATGCACATACTCTTTTCGAGGTCGGAAGTTCAAACCTTTCATACATCATGAAGGAGGAAAAAAAAACTGGTTGAAATGTCATTGAAACCTTTTGAAATTTAGAGACTAAATAAAACACCCACTAAATCAGTAAATCAACCTTTTCTTTCTCTTTTTCAAACTAACAACTACTCCCCATTTCAAACTTCTGCATTTCCTTTCCTTCTATAAAATTACACCAAAAAAAAAAAAAAAAAGGAAGAGTATTTATTGATATTTTTACAAGGTCCCCACAACCCACTACATAAAAAAGGTGCTTTGGTCATTTCCCACCACTCCCTCCACCCATTGATGCAAAAACAAGAAAAGAAGAGCATATCAAGTAAAGCTTTGACAAATTCTTCTTGCTTTAGTTGAGCTTGTCAAGACCTGAACGGCCTGCTTGCATTTTTTAGGGCATTGACATCGATCCCTGTTTTGACAAAAGCTAAAAGTAATCTTAAAAAGCAATAACTATGGCATCTGACTTTGATTGCATTACCAATACCCACCACAAGTGAAGGGGAACAACTATGAGTGTTGCGACGACCGGACGCAGCCATAGGACCCAACAGCGATCGGTGAGTTTTTTCTTTTCTTCCTTTTTCTTTTTTTTTTTTCGTTTTCCTTTTGGGATTGTGGGAATGCACATCCCTCCCTCCGCTTACGCTGTGAGATGGTTCTATGATGGAGGGTTACTCTCTGGCTTCACAACGCTCGAGCTATCAGGCGGTTGTGTGTGATAAATCGCTGAAGCCAAGGAGATGGGCATGATGCAGAGCGCCTTTGATTGAAGAAACTGCATTGCAGCCCCCACGTTTTCTTCCATAAGTTTTGCAACTTGTCTCTCCGTACCGTCGTTCGACCACTTCTCCCATGCGGGTTGATTCCTACCACCTTCACTTCCTTCTTCCTATGATATAAGGTCCCATTTGGTTACCATTTTGTTTTTTTTGTCATCGAGCAGCACAGAAAACCAAAAAAATAAAAATGTAATCAAACAGGCTTAAAAGTCAAAGATTTGTTTATCATCTCATTACCTCAACTGATGATAGTGGAATGTCCGTTACAAGTGGTGCCACAGCACCGGCTCCACCCAATCTACTCATGCTCAGAACCTGCAAAGTAAGATAAATGCAACAATGGATAAATACCTAAAAAAAGTAGGATATGAAAAGTCACTGTTGCATCCCAAAAATGAGGAAAAAAAAAGGTTGAAGTTGAACAATGAGCACAAGCAGTCGTTTCCAGCCATCATTTTTTAAAACTATAAGCTGCCTAAACTCCATATATATAATTCATATAAAGAATGAAATATGCTTAAATAAGGAATCTAAAAGTAATCAGTTCTACAGTACACACACATATATCAACAGCGATCAAGTTTACTTATATAGAAATATAAGTTCAATTTGATTATGACTATGAGATCTCTAAAATGATTTTTACGTCGCTTTAGTAGAAACAAAAATTTGTTGATTCAATGTAAAGAATAAGGGATTGATGAAACTATCATATGAATAATAATCGCTGTAATTTCTTTTCCCCAACCTTGCAGTAATTTTTCAACAGAAATTATATGGCTAAACCAAGAGGTAAAAAGTCGAAGGGATATTACTTCACCTTTACTTGGAGACGTAGGAACTTTACGTAGTCCACTATTTCATCGAGCATTGCAGCTCTGTCCGTCTATCCAAAATGAAAAATGAATCAGTACCAAACTAAGATTAAGCATCCAAGAAAGAAAGTCTAGATGACAGTGCAATATCTCTAGGAAACAGTAATGAAAATTTAATTCAGGTCAACAGGCTACTTGAGCATCCATGGAAATCCACTTTTTAAGTGGAAGAGAGTAGACATTAACATCAAAATGTCGCCCCCCCCACAATTTCAGAGGTCAATGCATTCATGACTAGTTTATATATATATATATATATATATATATATATATATTAACTTAGCTATGATTTGACAGCTGCTTTCACATGGGCAAGGAGAAATACAGGGGCTGAATGAGAAAGCAGCACATCTTTGGACCAACCAACAGTTAAAACTAGATGTAAAGGTAATGTAAATTCCTTATCATGATATGTTTTCCTAGGTTTTCTAAGTTATGGGAACAAGAGTATGGAAAACAACACAAAAAAACTAGGTTACCATTTCTAAAGATAAAGTTATAGAAGTTATAAACCGGATTTCAGAACTCATGGACAATCACCTTATTGACACTTGGAACGAGCTCCTGCAAAGCCCTGATTCTCTCGGCAATCCTTTCTCTTCGTAACTGTAAAATAGCAACGAAAATTATTTCCAGAAGCTTAGATGCATATAAATAGATAACTCTGACAACTTCAAAATGTGACCAAGTGCTGACAATAAGATTTTGATACAAGACTAATCTACCAACAGTTAAACTGTTTCTGCTTTCTCCAAATTAGGGCTATCTTACCCGCTCGGCAATGCTATGTGGATCAGTCGCCTGTCCTCGTCTTGCCCGTACCCTAGGTCGCATTGCTGGTGGATGCGGGGTTGCACCCATAGTAGCATGCATTTGTTGGCCTTGAAAAACCTGAAAAAAGATTTTTAAAAAAGAGTCACTTAACACAAAATTCAACCACTCCCTTCCGTAGATAAAGAACAACCATGGGAACAAACACTTAAAAATATAACTTGCGTCCAGAACAGAAGTAGCACGGGAAACCTCTGCCTCAAGACCAAAAGAATGACACTATTTCAAACAGTGATTTCTCTAATTTCCCATTTCTCTCAAGCAAGAAACCGAAAACCAGAAACATAACAGCTATATGTCATCATAGAGCACAAAGTAAAAATCCAAAATATTCGAACACCACTCATTTGTTTTTATCATAATTACTAAAATAATGCATGCTATTTGAACAAGAAAGCAAAATTCTAGTTCAGTAAGTCAAGAACCATAACTCTGCTCTTTTAAAAAAAAAAAAAGAACCATAACTCTGCCAGCACATAGATAGCTAGCCATAAAAAGTAACAACAAAACGTGAAGAAAAATAAAGCATCATAAAATGTTCACTCCTGCTTCCACAGTAATCTCCATTTATCAGAAAGTGCCTAATCTCTTGATATAGAACTCCAAAAGAATCTCAAATCAGTTAGTTGCACAACCTCCCCAGTCCCTTCTCTCATTCTACCTTCACCATAGACAAACAAAAGAGAAATGAAGTTTTCTTAGTTCAGCAACATGTGGGGGCGGGGATTCAAAGCTGTCACTCTTTGGTTAGAATATAGTGTATTAATCAGTTGAGCTATGTTGAGGTCGAGACAAAAGAGAGATGAAAGTTACAACACCAAAACTCTAAGAACCCACAAAAAGAAAACAATAAACGAACATTTTAGGCAACAAAACCAAAATCATCATCTTACATTTTTAACAGAAGAAGCTCGAACATCAACAACCTCGCCACAATACCGCTTGCCACTTCCAGAAGCTTCCTCAGCCTTAAGAAACCCACTCTTCCCTTGGTCCAAGCTCAACCCCAAAGGAAAAGGAGGTCCGCCATGGAACGCTGCTCCACCGACACTCCCACTTCCAATCGTAGCTATGTGGGCACCGCCGTCGCCGGAGCTAAGCTGAAGCATCATCGGAGCCTGAACCTGAGCCGCCGCAGCAGCAGCTCCGGGCAAGCCGCCGTCAGTTCCAGCTAACCCTTGCTCCGCCGAACCAAAAGGGGACATCCCAAGAATCTGCTCGAGGAAATCATCGGCTGGAGTCTCGGAATGATTGTTCGCCATGAAATTGAACTCGAACGAGGCGAAACCGAATCGATTAAGAACAGAAGCGAAAAGGGGTTTTCGAATAGCATCTACATGCAAGAGAGATGGGAAAAGAGAGATTGATAGTTCAGGTTCTTTGTGTTGTAGTGAGAGAAGTTTTGATTTGGGTTTGATCTTGATGTCTCTCTCTGTGTCTGTAAGTTCTTGTTCGTTTGAGTTTGGTTTTACAGAGATACAGAGAGCACTGGAGAACGAAGAGACAGAGACGAAAAAGAAGGAAGCTTTATCCTGCTTAAAAATGTTGCTACTTTGTCTAAAAGGGGCTACTTTTTCGACAATTTACGTTTCTAGCCCGTTTAGATTCTTAATTACGCTTTTTTAACTTTCTGACAAAACGGCGTCGTCTACCAACTTTTCCACGTTTTAGTTTTATTACAAGTTTAGTCCCTACACTTTCACTTTCAGAGAGTTATACCAATTAGTTCTTTGAATTTTAAAAAGTTTCTAATAAGTTTCTGAACTTTCAATTTTGTTTCAAATAGGTCACTCAACTTAAAAAATGTCTAATAGGTTCCTGAATTTTCAATTTTGTGTCTAACAGGTACATGATATATTTGATTTTTTTTAAAATTAATCAATCTACTATATATAAAATTGAATTTTATGTCTATTGAAACTCTAAACTTTCAATTTTGTATCTAGCAAATTTGTGAATTTTAAAAGATGTGAAATAGATCAATGACTTATTAGACACAAAATTAAAAGTTGAGGGATCTATTTGACCAAAAAGTGAAAGTTTAATTACCTATTTGATATTTTTTTAAAGTTCAGGGACCTATTGGAAACAAAATTGAAAGTTCGAGAACCTATTTGAAACTTTTTAAAGTTCAGGAACTAAAGTGACACAATCTTAAAAGTTCAGGGACTAAACATATAATTTAACCTAAAATGTATATATATTTGTGGTTTATTTTAAAAATTTGAAAAGTAACTCTTTCAATCTTTGACAAAATAGACTTTTGGAAAGAAGAATCCATTAATTACCCTCAAACTGGTCCCATTTTATCAATTTTTATTTCAATGAAATTGCAGCTTTTAATGTTCCAATCTTAACTTTAAACTTAAAAAATTGTACCCTCCAGACTCCAACGAGTTTTTGTTTGAAATATTTGTTAAAAAAAAATGTTCATATGCCTTCGACAAAGTATTATAAAATATATGTATGGTACAAAATTGATAAGATTTAAAAGAAAACAGTATTAGAGTTAAGTTTTTGTTAAATTTTATGAATTTTGGCAAAGTTATTCAATGGTTAATTTGTGCAGAATTTTAAAATAATATTGAAATTAGTAAGTTCATAGAGGTTGTTACATTACTTTTATTAAAATTAATGAGTAAATTAGTAGAAATTAAATCTAAGGTATAAGTTGCAACATTTAACTAAGTCTGTGATTTAATTTAATGAATTTGAAAGTTTAGTGTGAAAATCGATATAATGTGACAAGTTTAGAGGTAAAAATTGAAATTTTCTGACAATGGGCCAATAGCAACACCAGGTGGTTGAGATTGAAGACAAACATTTGAAGCGGAAGAATTAAGGGATGAGCTAACACTTAGAAGGAGATATATTCGAGGGTGAGAACTAAGAAAAGATAATTGAGAGAGAGAAAAGCGAAGAGTGAGAGAGGGAAGAGCATAGAGTGAAGTAAATGTGAGATTTCGTTAGAAACTTAACAAATATAGATTGCAATAATTTTTTTTTTTTTTAAATATATAGTTCAAATACCTATTAGCCTAACCTTTGGCCAACAAAAGCATGACTCAATTGACATAAAATTTGTATTCGATTGAGAGGTTGAAGGTTCAATCCCCACCCACACATGTTGTAAAAAAAAACTAACCTAACCTTACTTTAAACTTTAAAGAAACCTTTCTCCGGTTAATTAGTTGAAAATCGTAGTTAAAATAAACCATTAACAAAAATATGGTGATTTTAAACTATTTAGGAAAACATGAGTTTTTTTTTTTTTTGTCCTTATTGGATTGCGTGTCTTCAATAGACACTTCCATCTCTTAAAGAGACCATCCAGCTTTTTTTTTTTTTGGGAAAAATACACTTTTGGTCCCTGAGGTTTGGGTTAAGCGACACTTAGGTCCCTGAGTTTTCAAACTCAACAAAAATACCCTTGAGTTTTGAGATAAGTAGCACTTTGGTCCCTGCCGTCCATTTTTCCGTTAAACCCTAACGGTAAGCTGACGTGGCATTATTATTTTAATTAAAAAAATAAATTTTTGATTTTTTAAATAAAAATATATAAAAATATTTAAAATATTATTATTTTATTATTATTTTTTAAATTTTCTCTTTTTCTTCTTCATCTTCTTCCTTCACTCTCCCAATTCTTCCTTCCCCCTCCCATCTTCAGTTCCGGTGGCCGGCCGGCAGCCGGCTGTCGGCGAGCGGCGGCGGTCGCCAGATTTTTTTTTTTTTTTTCTTCTCTTTTTCTCTTCTTCCCTTCTTTTTCTTTCTCTTACTTTTTCTGTTTTTTTTTTTTAAAAAAAAGGGAATTTTGGAGGAGGAGGAGGCTCCTCCCTCCCTTTCCGGCGCCGGCGACGGGAGGAGGGTCCTCCCTCCTCCCGTTTCCGGCGCAAAACGGGAGGAGGGTCTCCTCCCGTCGCCGGCGCCGGAAAGGGAGGGAGGAGCCTCCTCCTCCTCCAAAATTCTCTTTTAAAAAAAAAAAAAAACAGAAAAAGTAAGAGAAAGAAGAAGAAGGGAAGAAGAGAAAAAGAGAAGAAAAAAAAAAAAATTCGGCGACCACCGGCGGCGGCCGGCCACCGGAACTGAAGATGGGAGGGGGAAGGAAGAATTGGGAGAGGGAAGGAAGAAGATGAGAAGGAAGAAGATGAAGAAGAAAAAGAGAAAATTTAAAAAATAATAATAAAATAATAATATTTTTAATATTTTTATATATTTTTATTTAAAAAATCAAAAATTCATTTTTTTAATTAAATATAATAATGCCACGCCAGCTTACCGTTAGGGTTTAACGGAAAAAATGGACGACAGGGACCAAAGTGCTACTTATCTCAAAACTCAGGGGTATTTTTGTTGAGTTTGAAAACTCAGGGACCTAAGTGTCGCTTAACCCAAACCTCAGGGACCAAAAGTGTATTTTTCCCTTTTTTTTAACTGTTAAATGATGAAAACATTATTATTTTTGTTTTTTTTTTTCTTCTTTAGTATGCATCTCCACTTCTTTGTTTTAATTAATTAATTAATATTTATTAAAAAAAATTGTTTTTTGTTTTTTATAAATACCCTTTAACATTTTTTAAAGTTGATTTATCTCCAAGTTTTTTTTTTCTGAAAAAATGAATTATTATTATTTTGGAAAAGTTGATTTAAATAATTATATAATTTTACAAATGATATATCTAAAGTTTTTTGTTTAAGTCATTAAATGTTCCTTACAAATTTTCAAAAGAAATAAACGTTCCTTACAAAAATTGATTAAAAAAATACATGATTTTACAAATGTTATATTATACATTTCTTTTTTTTTTTTTTTTGAAAAGATATTATACATCTTCTAGAAATGCATATTTTTTTTTTGAAATAAAAGGAATTTCCATTAAAAAAAAAAAAATAAGCTCCCCTAAGGGATACAAAGCAATGACATTCTTGACTGACTAGCAAAACTAACCAATACGAAAAATTTGAAGTCCACTCTTGTGAACTTGAGTAAAGGCATATTTTAGCCAAATCACGAGAGACCCTATTAAATTGACGATTGACGTGCAAGAAGCTTATCCCGTGGAATGAAGATATTAGACTACGAATATCCCACATAATAGTATCTATACTCGAGTCCAAATTCCTCTCACCCCTTGTAGCTTTAACTAAGGCTAAGGAATCAGACATGACCGTCATGCGATCTACATTCAATCGTCAGGCAAAACGTAATCCTTCAAGAATAGCCGCCGCTTTTGCACAAATTGGAGTGATACAAATATTGGAAGACGACGATGACCCTGCTAGCAAAGTACCTTGCTTATCTCTAAGCACGATTCCAAGACCAGATTTACGATTTATCAAATCGTAGGCTGCATCCGTATTCATGATAATATCTTCCCCCTGGACTATCAATTCATAATAATCCTCCACTAACACTATAGACTTGGGGTTCGGTCGATTAGCCTTGCGATAATCGGCAATATAATCAAGAATCCACGTGCATCGTTCCTCAATGGTAGGAATAGGCCGATTATACACCAAATGATTTCTATCATTCCATATCGCCCAAGCTCCTACACAGATAAGATCGAAATCCTGCCATGTACTCATAAGTATCCACTGATCTTCTATATCCATATATTCATGAGAAAACCCCGTCTTATAAGAATTGAGCATATTTCAAACCTTAAATTATTAAAACATACACGATTAAATGTATATTTAAATTATTAAGTGTACAAGTTGTAGTCATTTCTTCTCCTTTATTTTTCTAATTAAAAATCTTGAGACTTAATTTATACTCAATATTTTTACTTGATTGTTTTGATTTTACTTATTTTATTAAATTTTTAGCCCAACTTGTAAAAAAAAAAAAAAAAAAAATCATTTAGTGGGTTTAAAAAAAAAACAACTACTACAACAACTTTTCTTTAAAAGAAAAAACAATTTTTTGTAAAATAGTTAGGCTTGAAATTAAATAAAAATAAGTAAAATCAAAACAATAAAACAAAAATATCGAGTATAAATTAAGTCTCAAAATTTACAATTTAAAAAGTAAAAAGAAAATATCTTAAAAAAAAAGTAAAAAGGAAAATATATAGCTAGCATCACCTTTAAGAAAAACATTTATTAACTTGAAATAAGGGAAAAAAAGATTATTTGCTTATGCATTTAATTATGTATTCTAGTTGAGACCATCAAATTGACATAACACATGAGTAGTTAAATTATCGTCTTTTACATATGTCCGGAGAAGTTATCCTAGGTTACCTAAGAACAGAAAATGTCAATTTTCACATATGATTGCAACCAAGTTTAGAGAGCTTAAAACTAAAATTAAAAACATATACAAGAGTTTAATCATTGAAGTGTTTATTTCTTCAAAAAATTAAAAAAAGTAACAAAGTGTTTTGTCTTGAGAAGTCTTTATTCTAGTCATAAATAATAGATTAATGATCTGTTTGGTAATCTCAAACATTAATATGAGATCTAGAGACCATCATACTATCAAATGAGAAATAGGAACAAAGACATTATCCTTTAATTAAATAATCTTATTAGTGTGATTTTTTTTAGTTCAACCCTACCTATATAATGCGGAGATTTGAAACTTTTTTATTTTTTATTTGTTATTTTGTTGTTGTTGAGTTTAACAATATTTAGGGATGAGAGAATTCGAATTTCTAACTCTTGGTCGATGCTACATGTCAATGGGACTGAATTATACTTACTTTAGCATTGAGATTTGAACATTTGACTTTTAAATCGATGATAAACGCCTTAATCAATTCACTTTAAAGAATGTTAATCGGGCGTTATCAACTTGCAATATGCATTTATGTCATCGTGGGTAGTAATCACTATTTTTAATTTCAAATTATTTCTCAAAATTTAATATTCATGATTTTAATTTAATTGTATACAATTAATTAATCTGAAAATGATATCATTGACTTTTTTTTTCCCTTAATGTGTAGCATATTATATTAATGCAACCTTATTCTTCATTCTCATATATAAATCCATTTGGAAGAATATGGATACAAAATGTAGACTTTGTGTACAAGATGACTTCATGAAAAAATTGAGGGTGTTTATTAAATGCAGGAATAAAATCAATTAGTCGAACTCATTACTAAATTGAAAAACACCCCAATAAAAAGATCATCTAAATTCTCTGAAAAAAAAAAAAAAAACCTTCATTAATACCATTATTTTATATTCTAAAAAAACCATTATTTTATGGTTCTTTGAATGTGAAATTCTTTTTTTTAGGGTAATGTGAAAAAATACATGTAATTTCATTTAAGGTAATATTTAAGACAAAAGGAACGCAAATGTTAGTCAGGATATTCGTTTATCAATTCATGGAAGTTTAAACTATGAATCCATGCATAATTCTAAACCATTCATGAATTCTTAAACATTCAATTCATCCACAACTTTTTTTTTTTATAGATGTGAAAGTATTATTACTTTTCAAGGGTATATGAAATTTAATTTGTCATTATGAGTATAAGTCAACTAGTTAAAGCATATATCTTCGACCAAAAAGATAAGATGTTCAAATCTTCATCCCTACATATCGTTGAATTAGAAAAATGTGAAATTCAAATTGAAAAGTTTTTAACAGGCGATTGAACTTGAAATTTATAAAATTGTATATGTGTTTAATTATTATATTTTAGAAGGTTGTAGAATTGAAAATCCATAGCCTTTTGAAAACTTCGAAAATACAAAACAACAAAAACAACTTTATAAGTATGAGTAGAGACAACATTTCATCTCTTTTGAAAGTGTAAGATAAAAAATGACTTTGTAGTTCAGCTATTTTAATTATAACATCTCATCTCTTGGTTGAAAGATACAAGCCAATTATCATTACACTATGTTAACTTTGGGAATTCTAAAACGTTGTTGAACTAAAAAAAAAAAATGGAGAAGAAAGAGCAGTGAAACACAAGTCTAAAAAATCAAATACCAAATTTATGATTTAATTTTATATTTAGATCTTATTAAATATTTTCAATTTTTTTAAAGTTTATATATTAAATAGATACAATATTCTGTGTAAATTTATAAATTAATATAATTTTATACAAGTAAACAAAATTTAATTTTATAGATTGATATGATTTACATTTTAAGTTATTGATAGGGAGGAAGCTTTTTATCACAAATAAGTTGAAACAATGTTTTTTTTTTTTTTTTTTTTTTTTTTTCATTTATAGATGTGTAAACAAACCAATTTAAACATAGTTGGATGGTTAGATAAAGTATCTATTGTCATTTTAAAAATTAATGGCTTTCCTCCACCTTTAATTGTTGAAATTACAAAAAAAAAAAAAAAAAAAAGTCAACGTGAGAAAACATGAAGCCTCATTTAAATGAGAGTGAATTTAAAGGTGACATTTATGAACAATTCAAAGTTTTATCCACATATTAATCATATTTATGAATAATTCTTGCTAATCACTATTTTTTATTTCAAAATCAAAATAAAAATGTATATATATTTAACAAAGATACATATCAATTATAATTGAGCAAGAGTCACTTTACCACAAGAATAAAAAATAAAAATAAAACAACTCGAATTAATATTTAATATTCATAATTTTAATTTATTTGTATTAAGATTAAACTAATTTGGAAAGATATCATTGACTTTAATGCAATCTCATTAACCATTCTCATAAATAAATGCATTTTTGAAGACTATGAATACAAATTCAGACTTTGAGCAGAAGATTATAGACGCCTCCAACCTCCATAGATCTCATCTCCTCGAGAAGAAGTATTTAAAATCACAAATCGAAAGGTACCGTGTCTGTAAGATCAAACAGAGCCCCTTTACCTGTATCTTCTTCTTCCTAGATGCAAAATCCAAGTTCATGTAGCTGCATTATTCCTTTCGTATGCCCGTTTTCATGGTTCTTCTAGATCCCCATTTCTCCTCGATACCCACAATGTCTTTCTCCTAATCTACAGTGCGTAATTTATTTGTCCCCTTGATTCTCGTCCGCCTTCTTCTGGTTTTGACTTCGTCGCATTTTCAAGATTACTGACGGAAGGGTTGCTTAGAAATGAGAATTTCAGTCTGGGTTTTCGTTTTTTTGATTATCTGCACCATCCCTTGGAGGTCTCTCGCGATTGAGGATTTCCGGCAAGCGTAAGTCGTTTCGATTCTTTTGAGATTGGTTTTTGTTTTGAATATTGGTGGTTGTTGATTTGAATTGGTTTTTGGGAGCTTCCGTTGGATTGTGATCTGTTATTCTCGGCATTTTAGTTGGGAAGAAGTTTTTGTTTGTAAATTTCTTTTCACTTGTTATGTTGTTGACTTCTTGTTACGTAGTGCGCACAGTTGGTCAGTGCTATAGAGGTATCTTATTGCCTTTGGGAACAATTCTCTGTTTAAGTTTCGTTTAGAAGGTATAAGAGCGAAAGAAAAATTAACTAGAAGATTCATAATTAGAAGATGCTGTATCTTGAACATGAATTAAAGATAGAAAAATTTGTAATAAGATTAAATTCTATCAATTAGTAAGAAATAAATGCATAGAAAAGCGAGACTGAAGTTGGTGCAACTGCAACTCAGAGTTATGAATAGAGACTTTCCTGTTCTATTTATATGCAGTTAAGGTACCGGAAAATACTAGGGGATGCCAACCAGCTACAAATTTTTTTAGTAAGCCAAAAAGAAGGGTGGTGGATGGGAACTATAGCATTGAGACAATATTTGTAATTGTGGGAGATGTTGTAGCTTTTAAGTAGACGGGTAGTCCAAGGTTCAGAGAAAAGCTTGTTAGGAGGAAAGGCATTAGGGTGGGAAGAAAAAAAATTCTATTTGGCTTATCTCCAATTTGCTGATGATATAATGTTATTTTATGGCTTAGTAGATCCTTGTTAATATATTTTTTTTATTATTTTTTTATATCGTGACCTTAATTAATTAGAGAAGTTAAATTTATCAAATGAATTTTGTTGGTTTAAAAGTAATAATTAAATATTGTTAAACCGTCTTCAATGAATCAATAATGACTTGGTAATTAATTAATGTGAGCATGTTAGACTTTCAACAAGGTCTGATTTATGAGACAAATGACACTCTCATCTTAAACTAAGCTCTATACGCTCACAGTGATTTATTCCGTACATGTTTTTCTAATGTTTTTTACATGTGTTTTTGTACTTTATTATGAACAATTGGATATATCACATGCAAGACAATAGTTCGTTCATTGGTTGGCCATGATATTCAAACCTTCAGCATCTGTCTTTTGAGTTGTTTATTTCCTTTGTAAGAAAAGGACTAAAGCTCGTTTTAATCACTTACAGATTTCCCATTGTGGAACCTGATCCTGGCCATACAAAGCTTCGGCTTTCTAGAGAAGGTTTAGAGGCTATTGAAAGAATAACAAATCCAATTGCAGCTGTTGCGGTTAGCCTGAGATGCTCTTCTGTGACATTTACTACTTGTGGCATTTCCACGTAACTTAAATGAATGGATATCTTTGAATTAATTTTTGAATCATAATGTAATAAAAAAGTTTTCCAGTTTTTTATGACAAATGGGTGGTTCATGATGCAAGGACCATTCTTATGCATATTTTTCTGATTTCATATGCATGTTTTGTAGTTCAAAAATTATGGCTTCATGTACCAGGGCCAGTTATACTCAATTTATTTGTAAGACAGTCCTTCCTGCAAGAAATATTGATTATTTATTTATTTATTTATTTTGAGAGAATGCAAGAAATATTGATTGCTAAACCTGAACTCCGGAAATTGGCATCTCTTTGGCTACAATTTAATGAACATGGTGGATATGATTTGCAAGAGCGAGAATGAACAAGAGTTTAATCTTATGTTGCATTTCATGACTGTTGCACGCTATAGTGCATGTTTTAGAGTCAAAATAGCTATTATGTTTCCTTTTTTTTTATCCTTTAGTCAAATTATAAGTTTGGTTCCCAAACATTTAGTGTCTATTTAGTACATATAGTTTAAAACAATTCTAATAGGTCACTACACTTTTGGGGATCTGTCTATTTAGTCCTTATATTTTAGGAAGATTCTAATAGGTCCCTACAATTTTAATTTGTGTCTAATTGTTTTTTACATTAGCAGAGCTAGTTTTAATGCTTAAGCTACCAAGTACCAAATGCCTGAAATTCTCCAAAATCAGTTCACCACATCATCCTTGAATAATATAGTCTGCGTGCTATGTAAATGTTAAACTAACATAGTCAATGACAGGATACAAAAATTCAAAGTTTAGAGACTTGTTAGGAATTGAATAAAGTTCTTTTCCCCTTTTTGTGGCTTTATGGTAAATTTTCTACTTATTTGTTACCAGCGATGGTGCACTTTATAGGTTCAACTTCCGTTACATAATATATAGTCTGATTGTCTTATCTTTTCTTTCATATGAAAAGGTCATTGGGCCATACCGTTCTGGGAAATCTTTCTTGCTTAACCAACTTCTCTCTCTTTCTTGCTATGAAGGTGCGTTAACTCCTATTAATTCGTATGATTTCTCATGTCAAAAGTTAAAGATCCTGTCTATACAAATATCACTTATTGTATAAATCAAATATTCTGTGTTTCAGGATTTGGTGTAGGACACCTGCGTGACACCAAAACAAAAGGTAAATGCAGTTTCAATGATGTGGTGGTTGTGGATGTGTTATATTTACTTTGTTAGTTATTTATATAGTTTGTCAATTTGTTTTGCACAGGGATCTGGGTGTGGGGTATTCCTTTGGAGTTGATGATTGATGGAGTCAAAACTTCTGTCTTTTTCCTTGATACAGAGGGATTTGAAAGTGTTGGAAAGTCAAATGTATATGATGATCGGTAATTTGAGTTTGTGAGTCAGTTTGAGGTGGTAGTCTTGTTGTTCATTTCCTTTTTTAACAATCTTCCTCTTTGATGTGTGCGTAGGATCTTTGCTTTGGCAACTGTTCTGAGTTCTGTGCTTATCTACAACCTGCCTGAGACTGTGAGTGACTATATTTTTCATCATGTCAATTGCCTTTTGCTTGAAACCCTGTAATTTTCATAGCTAAAAAAGAATTCATAGTTTTAATTTTTATATTAGAAAATAATAAGTGAACAATAGCGATGAGTCCCAAGATTTGATTATCTTTCAAGTTTTATGCTTATTTAACTTTTCAGAAAGAAAAGAAAAAGTTTTATGCTTAGTTGAGTGGTCTTGTTTATTTTGATGAAAAGATGAACTTCCATGGCGGTAAGATATAGAGAGAGATGCGAGAGTTAGGTGGAAAATCCATATTTGGGAAATACCATAGGACCAAGATATAATCCATTAGAATAATATAATCAGTTATAGCTTTCACATTCCTCGGATCTAATACAGTTTTATCATTCATACTCGCCCCCAATGACTAGCTTAACAAGACCATTCAAGCTACTCCTATTATTCACAATCAACTTAAACTTCCTAAGATTGTTTACGGTATTGATTCTTCTCTGAAACTAAACCTACTTATTTGGAAGGTTGACAAGGATGCTAGATTATCTATTATAGAAAGCTTAGATAAGCAAAATGAGGTCGATAGAATTAAACTCCTGAGTTCTTTATCAAATGGCTCTTGGATGCTCTCTCTTTGTCTCTTCGTGTGTTAAGTCGCGATAGTGAAGGACTCTAGTCTCTAGCTATAACGGTGAGAGATAGGGTTGAAAACCAAAATTAATAAAGAAAGTTTGATGGATTCATATATGCAAGCCTTATCTCACACAGTGTGCACTGCTTCATATGTCTGAGATTTTCATACAAAAGTCTAGGATGTTTTGAACGCTTGCTTCTAATTTCTCTACATGCAAAAGTTTGATTTTTGCACATTTTTGTGCTTGCTTGTATATGCTAGTCTGATCTTTGTTTGTGTCAGGTCTTTTACTAGATGCATATTTCTCCTTTGCCTTGATAAATGTGGTACACGTAGGACTCAACTTACAACTTTATGAATATCTGGAACCCAATTCTTGGACATTGAGATTCATGGGGCATGAAAGATATCAATAATAATCAGACAGACTCTTTTGCTAACAATAGCATTGAAATGAACACTTCACACTGTTTTTTTTTTTTTTATTTTTTTAATTTTTAATTTTTTTCTTTTTCTTTTTAGTTCAACAACATTTGGGGGTAGGGGGATTCGAACTCATGATCTCTTGGTCATAAGCGCACACTTTATGCCAGTTGAGCTATTCTCTTGGTGGCTACTCTCCTTACTTAAGTATACTTTAGACCACATTATTGCTCATAGTTATGAGTTTTCCATTTTTTTTTTTGTTTTATAATTTATAGCCAGTCATGAACAACCTTAGGTTGACTTGGCTTTCCATCAAGTTGGACCACTGAATTTTATTTTTTATTTTTTAATATTTTTTAAAATAATGAACTACACTTCCATTGAGAAAAAAAAGAAAGAATATAAGGGTGAACAAAAAAAGATCAAACCCCCCAAAAAGAGATAAAGGGGCTCCAATCCAAAAGAATATGACCTATAGGATAATTACAAAATAAGCATGATGCCAATGCCAATGCCAACGCTCAAAGAGAAATATAATATCTAGCAAATGATCAGCATGTAATTTGAGTCCTCGTCGTCACCTTAATGAGTTTGAGATTATTGAATGGGCAAATTTATCCTATCTTCTGTCTCCTATTCGACTTCGGAATATGAATGACTCTTGGTCTTGGCCCCTTGAAGCATCCAAATTATTCTCCGAATCCTTGATGGTTGATTTTTTGGGTGGTTCTAATACTACTTTGAATAATTTATATTCGGTGATATGGAAAGATAATTATCCTAAAAAGATAAAAATCTTTCTATGGGAGCTTAGCCTTGGGGCTATCAATACAGCGGATCGTCTTCAACGTAGAATGCCTCATTTTTCCCTTTCGCCATCTTGGTGTGTTATGTGCTCATCAAATATGGAGAATACGGGTCATCTATTTGTCACTTGTTCTTTTGCTACCAAGTATTGGAATTTGATGCTTGAAGCTTTCAGATGGCATTTACCGATGTCAAATAACATTCATGACTTTCTGGCGTCTATTTTTGTTGGTCATCCTTTTCAAGGAACAAAGAGGATTTTATGGCTGGCTTTTAATAGAGTCTTCTTTTGGTTTCTTTGGAACGAAAGAAATGGAAGAATTTTTAGGGATGTATCCTCAACCTCTGATTCTTTTTTTGAAAAGGTTCTTTTCTATGCGTTGTATTGGTGCAAATGTCAACACCCTTTTGCTTCTTATAGCCTTTCTTCTTTGATTGCTACTTGGAATAATTTCTTGTAATCCACCTATAGGTGTGTATCCTTATTTCATTTATCAATGAAATTATGTTTCTCTTCAAAAAAAAAAAAAAAATATCTAGCAAATGATCAAACATCATCAAAATTCCTCTTCATCCCTCTAAAGGTCCTATTGTTTCTCACACCCCATAATCCCCATACAATAGCACAAATCCCAACCTTCCATAAGAAGTTTTCCTACTCCCGAAAAGGAGGATGGAAAAGGAACTCCTCGATCATCTCCCTGATGCTCCTGTGTCTAGTAAACTGCAAGCCAAAGTTGGACCACCCATAATTAACAAAAAATTCGATGATATTAGAGAATGCATAAATGTAGGCTGTTATACACCATTTATCTGCTTGATGTTAGTGATTGTGAACTTGGGCTTTAATTTGTATGATACTATTGGGCCAATTTCCAACTGAGCCAATGTTTTTATGCCATACCGTTCGTGATACTAATGTTTTTGGCTTGTTTTCTGTAGATCCGTGAAGCTGATATTTCTCGATTGTCATTTGCTGTTGAGCTTGCTGAAGAATTCTATGGGAGGTTTGCATTTTCTAAATTTATTTAATCAATTTTTTCTTTTTTTGGTTCAATTACAAATTTAGTTCATGAAACTTTGAAAGTCGTGTCTATCAATTTTTATTCTGATACATCCTTATGTTTACGTGGTTATTTACTTAAATGCTAACTTGATTTCTTAATGTAACTAACAAGTGATAATATAGCCCAATGTGACATAAAATGATAGGTCAGTTGGATGAAGTAAGAGCAGTCAAACAGAAACAATTTCATTCAGAATGTATTCTCCCTCTCACCCCATCAAATATTTTGGCCTGCCCACCCTCATATCCCCGTCAAATATTTTAACCTATTTCCTTATGCCACCCTACAATTTTGTGCTAAATCATCACTTCTTAGTCCAGTTAGCGTGTACATTAATATTTAAGTTATGATATTCAGGATTGAGACTTGTTAGAAGAAAAATAAAAAACTCAAGAGTATGATCAAAACTTGTTATTGTTCAAGGACTTAATACTTAATAGACACCATCATCAAAGTTTAGATACTAAATTTGTAATTAAACTTTACATTTTTTTTTTTTTACATTTTTTATTGTTTACATTTCTTATGTTGAAATCTGACTGTTACATGTTTTATTCTGCGCGCTGCTCATGGCATGTAGAGTGAAGGTAGTAAACTTTTAGCCCATTTATAGTCACTTTCTTTCTTCCTCCATCACACCTTATAACGGAGATTTGTTGCTGTGTAATCTGTAGGGACAAGATGTTGCCTTTGAGCCTGCTAAGCTGCTATGGCTTATCCAGCGTGATTTTCTAGGTAGGTTCAGAAATTTCTCCCTGCTTTCCTTGATTTTTGCACATAGTTTTCAAGTTATCTGATGATTGTGCATTCTTTTTTTTTTTTTTCAAAATCATAATTTAATCTTGGTAAAAATACTATATTGTTCTTTGTACTATTGGCTATGGTTCATTTTGGTCTTTGTACTTTCAAAACATCCACTTTGGTACTTTTGGCTTTTGTTCATTTTGGTTCTTGTACTTTCGAAAGGTTCATTTTGGTCATTGTACTCTTAAAAGTAACCAATTTAGTCCCTATTTGCAAAATTTAAGCGTAGATTTTATACCCAATGGAAACTTTTTAATACAAATTTATGAGACTACATTTCAAGAAATTTAGTAAATGAAGTGTCATGTTAAAACTAATAATCGAAAAAGATGAGAAAAAAAAATGAAAATGAAGGGACCAAATTGGCCACTTTTCAAAAGTATAGGGGTCAAAATGAACCTTTAGAAAGTATAGGGACCAAAATGACTCAAAGCCACAAGTATAGGAACCAAAATGAACGTTTTGAAAGTACAAGGACCAAAATGAAAGAAGGCCAAAAGCATAAGGAACAAAATAGTAATTAAACCTTTAAATAGGTAATTGATCCAAATTGATACTCATCGGCATGTCATTTGCCATTTGGTTTATGGAAATGAAGTATGTTTATTAGAACGACATCAGTATCTCCATATTAGTTATATGAGAATACAGAGATGCTTGGTATTGAAGCATACTTAACATCCTTGACTATCCAATCTAGTAGGAGTCTCATTCCTGCCTAAGAAGGTGGTCTTTGAGATCCCAACACCGTAGGCATCATTGTTCCTAACTGTCCGTTTAAGCTGACTGGTAGTGCTTTATTTGTTTAATTTATTATTCGTTTGAATCACTACATTTCTTTTTTCTTCTTTTGTCTTTTTCTTTTGATAGCAAACAAAAACCATTCATTGATATGATGAAATGGATTACAAAAGGACCTATCGGTATTTATTTACATAAAACACCTCCATTGATTAACGAGGGTAGTGAGGTTGTAATTACAAAAAGAGGGAGATAATTTGCTCCAAGAAACAACTAAAAGAGAAGAATCTAAGAAGCCAGTACCTTTTGTCTTGTCCTTGAAAATGTGACCATTACGCTCCAACCACAGGTTCCAAAAGAAAGCCCGAACATGACATAACCATTGGATCTTCTTGTCATTTTTAATCTTTTTTCTTCTTGATAAGAAAAATTCACTCTCACCAAGAGAAATGAATGAAGAAAATCAAACTAACTGGACTATAGAAAATATAGGCCCAAGCAACAAAAAGGAAAAAAAAGAGAGAAAAAACTTACAAGAGGGAGCTCCAATTGTTACAGTAAAAAGTGAAGCAATATGATCTTAAAAACATAGTATTTGATTCAAGAATATTATTGAAATTGACCGTTTATTTTGGGAGGCAGTTAAGTTTAATGCCTCTTTGTGGGTGTCAATTACATCACCTTTTTGTAATTATGAGCTGGTTTTATTACGTAGGAATGGAATCCTCTTCTATAGTCAGGTTTTGGAATTTTTGGACTTGTTTTTTTGTATGCCCTTGTATATTCTTTCATTTCTCTTAATGAAAGCTCGGTTTGTTGCCATAAGAAGAAAAGAAATTGATAGTTTACCATTAGGTCCATTATAGACTAATTCTGCTAAAGCAACATAATTATTAGAATTCAAGTCCTATCCTCTTGCCAATCTATTATTCTCATGTCAAACAAATAGAGTAATCTTAAAATTCCCTCAGGCTGTTAATTAGCCCATAAATGTATCTTTTCATCAATCAATGAAAGTTCATTTCTTGTTAAAAAAGAAAAAAGGGCCCGAGTCTAATATTTGACCTGATGTATTTTGTTTCTTTTACTCCAGCAGGAGCCTTGTATATATTTTTTAAGTCATCAAATAGGGAATAGAAGAGTAGGTGTCTTGTTCATCCTGCTCCAATTCTTTTACTCTAGATTTATTTGACTCCTCTATTGCTGTTTTATAGAAGGAAAGAGTGTTCAACAAATGGTGAATGAAGCTCTAAGACATGTGCCAAATAGAGAAGGTTAGTTTTAATGTTTTGCTGCAATAGACCATTCTAAAGTATCATCATAGCATATGTGTAGGGATTTTATTTATTTATTTATTTATTTTTATTTAATGCATGGTGCTTTTATCATAAATGCAGGAGACAAAAACATTGATCTGGTATTCGTCCTCAGACTTCTGTTTCATTTTTTTTGGAAAGAAAAAAAAACATTTATTTTACTGGGAAAAAGGTGTGATCTCTATAATTGCATCAGGTAAACCAAATTCGAGATTCCTTGGCTATTATGGGAGATAATAGTACAGCCTTCAGTTTACCACAAGTATGACCCTGCCTTTTTTTTTAAAAAAAAAAAAAATTATTTTTTATGATCTCTACATTCAATTTCATTATTAACATGGGGTTATGCTTACTGGCTAACAACTTGTACATATACTTGCCACATCATCAATAAGTGCATGACCCATCAGCTTGATTCTATATTCTTATCTGATCTATACTTAAAGGAGCACCACCCATGTCTAACTACATTAGGGAAGGGGACTGATGGCCGTGAGTCATGTATTATGTCAGTATAATATATCCATGTCTCTCAGATCAGACATAATCATACGACCTACATCACTTCCACCAAAACTACAGTAAACGCATTATTTATAGATGTACATACCATCATACCTAGAACCTACCCATCATGTCTGCACCATACCTGTTATCTAACATAGACATCATGCATAAGATACCACAAATCATAGTTCAACATACGAGAACCTACTTGTTTTGGATGAGTGCCAGCGACCTAAGAAAATCTATGAACCCCTCCATCCAGATTAGTCAGCAGTGGAAGCTCTCTGAAAAGAAAAGTTTAAAATAGACATGAGCTGGGTTAGACAAAGGCTACAGGCCCACAAGCCTTGCAAAGGTGATACATGTTGTAGGAATGTAGGCACAAGATTTTATTCTTGCAACTGCAACATATTTTGTCAACCTCATAGGTGCAAGTTTGAAGCCATGCTTCACGACTGCTGGCTTTACCCTTGTGGGTAGAGCTCAAATATACTGATGAGCAACAAAAAGAAAAACTTGATAGGAGAACATTTTAAACTCGAAAACAGGAGTATAGAGGTTTACCACATTTGTGGAACCTCAAATCTTGGTTTTTGATCGAGGGAAAAGGTGCTATTTGGCTTTAAAGTACCAAAAAGGAGTTCTAATCAAGTAAAATAAGGCCTAGCGAATAATTACAAAAGACCTTATATACCGACACTCAAAGGGAAACAATTTCTATTATTTCTCTCACCCACAAAATCCCTGCCAACCACAAGAATCTCCCCTTCTCACAAAAAGGCGAATGGAGAAGAAACTCCTCAATCATCTTCTTGCAACCTCTGTGTCTAGCAAACTGAAAGCCAAACACGTTAAAAAAGAGACTCTAAACGGAACAAGCAAAATCACACTTCCAAAGATCAAGATCTTTCTTCGCCTTTCGACAAAAATGCAGCAAAACTATCCAATCAAAGTAGGCATCTTTCTCAATAGCCTATCAAAAATATTAACCCTTCTGTGAATGTCTTGCCAAATGAAAAGCTAAACCTTCTTTGGAACTTTCACCTTCCATAGATGCAAAAAAACTGACTCACTAACTGAAAAGGGATTTGGCAAACACTGAAAAAACGAGGTACAAGAAAAGCCCCTAGTGGAGTTTAGACTCCAAAATGAACATTCCTTCTCTCCAATCTAAGGCCAACCTCCCATCAAAGATAAGAGAGCCAAGATATCCGTAGTTTCCCTATTGGATAACAGACCGTGAAAACCAAATGTAAAAGAGGGGGAGCTCCCGAAAGGACCAAAGACTTCAACCACAAAACAACTTTTCATGGAGGACAAATGATATAAACGGGGTGTATTAGAGGGTACTATCCCCCACCCATTTATCCTTCCAAAAATAAGTATTTCTCCTATCACCTAGAGAACACTGGACTAGGAAAGAGAAAGAGGGCAGCTTAGTAGAGATGTCTTGGACCAGGAAAGAGAAAGAGGGGAGCTTAGTACAGATGTCTGTTATAATTTAGGAAGAAGTTGGTTTTAAACATGTGTTACTATTCGACTCACATCCAGAGGACTAGTGTTTTTGGAGTAATGAGGACTCAGTTGAAGGGTAAGGTAGTTTGGAGTTTATTAGACTATAGTTAAGGCCGTAGCTGGTGGTGTTTGTCAGGTTTTGCTAGTAGCTAGTAGTCTAAAAAGGAAAAAGAGGGACGCTGGAGGGATGGAGGTAGATTTTGGGAATAGTCTGTGGGAGAAAACTGAGCCTCTTCGATGCTTAATACATTTTTCATATTTTCTTCTCATAAATTTTCTTTCAATTAAGCTCTTTATCATAGCCATTTCTCATGCATAAATATTAGGCTCTATCACAAACTATACTTGACTTTTGACCTACAAAACTGCTGTAGGTTCCTAGAATTTTTACTTTGTAATCTTGCAAGTGTAAAAATAGTCTGCAAATATTTATAACATGTTTAGTTGTTTGTAGATTTCAATTATATTTTATTGATAAATGAATATACAAGGAACGAAACTAGTGAATATGAGGGAGTTAGCAAAAGGTTTCTCCACTTGGTGCAGATCAGGAAAGAATATAGTTACCAAAAGATTTATCTATGAAAACCCAAGTTGAGGAAACAAAAACAATATACTTCTACGTCGTGAAGACATCCTTTTCAACATCCTGAAAAATTCTCCAATTACTTTCCAATCAAATTTCCACGAAATATCTCCTCTTACCACAATAAGCAAGAGTTCTGTAGCTTTGACTTGAGAAGAAGATGACCTATCAAATTTCAACTTCTTTTAGTGATAATCTGTGCGCTAAAAAAAAAAAAAAAGATTATCTGTGCATACTGCATCTGATTAAAAAAGGGTGGTTTCTTAAAATGTGTGTTTGTATATAATATTGTGGGGAGTGGGTGGGTGTGGAACCATGTGGTGCGGTGTTGAAAAGTTTCTTGGTTATCAGATGGGCTTATCGTCCTACTCTGCCCAGTTATTAACTGGCTTTAGTCTGCCCCATCCTCTTAAGAGTGTGCCTTATCATTCTTAATCCTATTTAATGAACTAAATAGTAAATACACGTTTGTGAAAGAAGCCCCCATTTTATTATTTGATATATATGCTTGAAAATTGAAATGTCTAACATATAATTGTCTGATACCTCATTTTCCATTCAACTTATCATTCGTCCAGTATTTCTTCCAGCTTAGAGTACTTTCTTTCAAAACTTTTTCTTGAGGAGTCTAATTAAATTATGATCTTTATGCTTTTAACAGCCTCATCTCCGTAGAACAAAGCTTTGTGATATGAAGGATGGTGAGCTGGAGCCGGCATATGTTGCAAAGAGGGAAGAGTTGAAAGAGCTTGTTACGAGCATTATCCGTCCAAAGATTGTGCAGGGAAAATCTTTGAATGGAAAGGAATTTGTATCTTTTTTAGAACAGGTGGTACATTTATGTGCATTTTATTTATTCGCTCATTTAATTGACATTGAAATAATTTTTGGATCCTTTTTTTTTTCTTTAACTTTTTTAAATACGTAATTTATTTGTAATTTCAAATTACTTTTTGTTCCACTTTTAGATTCTTGAAGCATTGAACAAAGGGGAAATTCCATCTACTGGATCTCTTGTTGAGGTTTTCAACAAGGCTGTTCTTGAGCGATGTTTGAAAATATACAGTGACAGAATGACAACAGTGCATTTACCTATTACAGAGCAATCTCTGCATGGTGCCCATGAAATGCATCGAGCAGAAGCAATGCGAGCTTTTGATGAACAACATTTTGGCCGTCAGCATGCAAAGAAGTCAGTCACACAACTTGACGAAGAAATTGACAAGGTTTCAACTCCCCCTCAATTTAGGAAAAAAGATACTCTGAGATCAGCTTTTTAATTATTTGGGTTGTGATGTCAAGTATCCTCCTGAATCAATATAGAAGGGTAAAGAAATTGGTAAATAATAGTTGCCTAAACATGATTCCTTGGTGTATTCTAGTCATTTTGCTACCACTCCCTTAACTGGAAGGAATAACTAAAATTTGATTTATTTAACTGCTCAGGGTGCATCAGAGTGCATCTCTGAGTTTTTGGAGTATCAAATGTGGAACCCAGTTTTAAGCCCAGTGTCTTCATTATCAAAATCAATCTACTAAAAGAGGGGGAGATGAGATATCCCCACACACCACAAGGTTACAAAAAAGGCCTCCCAGCTAGTGAATAACTGAGCTTTACTATAATTACAAAAAAATTTAGAAGAAATAGACCAAAGTTTCAAAAGGCTTCCCTGTTAGTCTGCTGACCTTGGAGTACTCTTTTGCTTCTAGTAGTGGTTATAATAGTAATAATCAAAGAAGATTTTTTCATGTTTGGTTCTTAACATCCATTGTTTATCATTAGCCTCAATTACAACAGCCTAAATAACTTGATTTTTTCCCTTTTATTCCTAAACCCCTTGTTATGTGTAAGCTCTTTAACCTCTAGAAATTCTTTATAGGCGTATAGTAATGTTATATTGGCAAATCAATATCAATCCTCAAGGCTCTGTGAGGCACTTTATACGAAGTGTGAAGACCAAATGGACCACCTTCAAGTTCTAAGGCTACCATCAATGGCAAAATTCAATGCAGGTTTTCTGCAATGCAATCAAAGTTTTGAGAAAGAGTGTGTTGGACCATCAAAAGAAAACTATGAGCAACGCATGTCAAAGGTAATGCAGTAATTTTTTTTTCCCTTCCATTTGTCGTCTTACACATCCACTTATTCCTCACACATTGGATTATTGAATTCTTGATGTTTAATTCTGATTTTATGTTAATTTTAAGGAACATAGATGGCATTGAATTTGGTTTTTCGTTCAGTTTTGTTCATTAAGAAAACTCAATTACCTGATCTATTCATAAAGTTGCAAATATCTTTTAAGTCTTTTTAGTGACCTTGGTGGCTTGATAGGTGTTTTGGATCTTATTTTGTTTTAAGAAGAAAAAAAAATTGATTTCTACTCAAGTATCTTTCACACGAATAGACTGTTGGAATGCTGCCCCATTTGTTTGTAGGTTTGCCATATACTTGTTCAAGCTAAGATGGTTGTCCTAGTCTTATTACCCAATTGAACATACAGCTTCAAAAGCTGAATTTTCTGATCATGGATGAGTCATGATTTGCAGATGTTAGGGAAGGCACGATCTCTTTTTATCAAGGAATACAATCACAGGCTTTTCAATTGGTTGGTTGCCTTTTCTCTTGTCATGGTGATTGTGGGAAGGTTTGTTATAAAGTTCTTTTTAATTGAAATTGGGGCATGGCTGCTCTTCATTTTTTTGGAGATATACACAAGGATGTTTTGGTCGGCCGAGACTCTTTATTACAGCCCTGTTTGGCAATTTGTTGTAGCCACCTGGGAAACTATCGTTTATAGCCCCATCCTGGATTTGGACAGGTTAGTAATTTTCATGTTATCGAATATTGTTCCGTATTTCTGTCTGTTTTTCTTGTTCTGATTTATGTTAAACTATGAAATTCATACCTACTCATTCCCATGCCTTAAAAAGAGAAAAAATGAGTCGTGCCCTTTTATCACACCTTCAAGTCTTTAGATCATTTGTCAATGTAAATGGATTATTTTATTAAAGAGTACAACCAAGCTAAAGAAGAAGGTAGCTTTTCAGTTACTCTTTCAACCATTTCTAGGAATATACCTTCGGGAATGGTAATTTTGCAACAAAACGCACTCTTTTTGGCTTGTTCAAAGATAGAGTGGCTTTTTTTTTTCACCAGGGAAAGAGAAAGCACTAGTCTTCTCACTAGATCATGTCTGGATGTTACATATGGTCTTGAAAGTTGAAACTAATATTAGTGTGAATTAAACTTGTTTTCTTGGTTTATTTCATGAGACAGATGGGCAATTCCCCTTGGTGTGTTGGCTGCTGCATTGGTTGTGTACTGGAGGTGTTGTGGAAGAAGAAAATATGGGTCCCAGTGGCTTTTACCATTATACAACAATCCCAAAAATGGTTCACAGAGACCAAGATCAGACTGACAAATCATTAATCTTTGATTCTCTTCAAGCAGTTTGCTGTTTCTTTTTTGATCTTTCCGGCGAGCTCTTCACCTTTTTGATGCACGAAGCACGCCGCTCCTTGTCAGCTTCCATTGTGGTTAGGAACACATTTAGACAGGTCGTTTACCATTCTGTAGTGATAGCATATCAGAAAAATGGATAAGCAAATGTTGTTGTCAGTCAATATATTTGTAATATGTTTAAAATATTGTATTCAACTTTACTCACCGAAAGGAAATTTTCCTTTTTTCACTTCAAAGAGAAAAAAAATCTATATTGTATTCAATTTTACTCACTGAAATTCTTTCTTTATTCTTTCTGTTTCTTTTTCTTTTTTCCCCGGAAATAGACATATTGATCAAACTACTCCTGGTTTCCTTCAAAGGCATGAAAGCAAAGTGAGAAATTGGTAAAATATAAAGCTCAGTATGGAACTACCAAACTGATTTTTTTAAAAAATTACCTACTTAAACAACGAGGTCCGAGTCTTGATACATAGTGGAGCATGAAATGAAAAAAATAGGTAAGAAGAGTATTTTTCATTTCTTATTAATCCCTGTAATGCCCACATGCCCAATGATAATATAAGAGAAGAAATATTGCTACAAAAAGAGACACATTCAACTCTTCAATTCTTCTTGTGGTTTGGAGCTGCATGTGAAGGTTCTGCATCCCAACCTGACATGGAACCATGCATGGCCTGCTTCTGCACGCGATCAATATCAGATATATGGTGCACAGAGGGCATATCAGTCGTTTTGGTTGCCACGTCATTCTGTGATCTTCCAACATGTGGAATGGGTGGAGGGTTAGTTGTCACAGGCCCTTCCAAATTCTGGTGATGTGGAGGGGTGTTTGCAAATGCAGACATGTTTTGGTGGAAGAATTGGGTGTTGGATTGCATTGGCATTTGGCTATTGACAAAGGGCATTTGGCTTTGAGACATGGCAACAAGCAGTGGATTCACTCCTGTTACTCGCTTCACTGTTTCTTCAGCCATTTTCACCTGAAATTTTACATACATTATTCACAAGTATCCTATTGATTTCCCAGAAAACAGAAGGCATTATATACGTAATATTCTCTCTTTACATTTATAAGCCAATGAAGTTATTAACATATATATGGATATATATTATGCTCCATTTGCTAATGCAGACTACCATAGCTGACATTACCACGAGAAGCCATAGCTAGGACTGAAAACAGTAAAACCAAGAGCAAGACAGAAGGGAGAAGTAACCAAGTCACCGTCACTGATGTGCTTTCATTTCATAAACAACAACTAATCGCTGACATGCTTTCATATCCTGAAATATAACACAGGCTGGAAAAAACAAACAGCACTCAAGTACACAAACAACCACATGTATTTGAAATTGACGGTTCATGCAAATACAATCTAACATCCTAAATGTAATTGAAAGTAAAACAAGATACAATTGCAATAAACACGATTGTTTTTTTTGTTTGGAATGGATGGAAGTTTTAACCAAAATGAAAAAGAGAACTGACCATCCAATAGAAAGGAGATTACACATGTAGCCTCGTCAAAGAAGGAAGCAGAAGATTTCTCCTTACTGCCATTCCTCAACTGAAGTACAATCGAGAAAGGCTTCCTTGATGACTGAGGAAAGATAATGAATAAATAAGCAGTTTTTCCTCGATTGTTTCCCCAATAGTTCATTAATACTTGCAATTTAACTCTGTCTTCAATATTGTTGTTTCCTTGGCGGTTCTTTGACTTTGATTTCGTAGTTTCCTCAGTAGCTCTTTTAATGTTTTAACTCAGATTTTGTAGTTCCTTCGAAATTCATTAGTTCTTAGTTTCTATCAAGTTGTCAAAGTTTGTCCTTCAATAATGAAGTTACCTCAAATTTTTAAAACTATATTGGACTTCGTAATTCTTAATGCTTACACTCTTTTCCATACATTGATTATATACACAGACACAGAGAATATACGAACAAAAAAAAAAAAAAAACTGAGATAAATACCTCTTGACCATGAAATTTCGCAACATTTTTGTTTGGTTCTTAAATTTAGAAATCTTAATATTAACCATGAGAGTTCTGAAATGGTTCAAAATAGAGATACTCCTTCTGTAGGCTGACGGAAGGACAAATGGAGAATTTCCTTTTCAGTTATTGGTGTGAGCGTGAAGGATCGAGTAAAAGAGGATAGATGAGAGATCATTCTTTGTTTTGCTCACGGCTGCTAATAAAAACAAAAAAACAGGGGTCTCTATTTTCTATTTGCTTGCCGGCTAAGAAACAGAACTTTTTTTAGTGTTGGTTCGAGAGAGGTTCTGGAAATTGGGGTGGTGAAGTAGAGAATGGAAGAGAGGGTGAGAGTAGATAGAGAGAGAAAACCATAACACCAAAGTCACATTTTCATAAACAAAATCCAAATCAATTTTTCATTAATATAGCTAATATAGAGCTAATGATGTGGCCTATTTCAAACCATTTAGGAACCTCAAATTTTAAGTAGTAAGATTTTGAAACTTAAGAGGGCAAATGAGAATATTTGTAAAACTTCATAGACTAAAATGCATTTATTTTTTTAAAGATAATTTATGAACTACATTCAGTGACACTTGATCCAAGATACCGAAAACCTTAACATACTCCCAAATATTCTACGTAGACCTTCATTTCTAATTCATCCACCACTTTGCTAGAATATTCTACATAGACATTCATTTCTAACTCATCACCATTGTTAGTCCAAGTTTACTAGCTCCATGGCATCTTCATCAATTGCCAAAAGTCTTAATTTCTACAACTTCAAGGACTTCTTGAAAATTTTGGTATCAACTTATCCTAATTGATGTTTATCCATCCCACCTCTTACCTCTGGAGAGTTTCTTGAAGGGTCACCACCTATTAGCATCACAAATGGCAATACATTGATCCCCATTAAAACAATGGAGACAGACTTCATTCGAGGCAAATTTTCAGAATCGTTGATGGCCAGTCAAGCGATGCTATGTTTAATCTATAAAGTGATGACAACAGTTGTAAGCTTTTATGCATCATAATTACGTCGTCATCTTACGAAAGGAGACATGCAGAGCCATTGCATATTCCCCTGTATTTCTCAACCATCTGAGACTTCAAGGAAGTTATAAAACGACTTCTCACTATGTACCTCCTAGACCAAAGCAACATTGAGGAAGCTTTTAACTATTCAAATGACTTGGCGGCCTTCAATCGTCAAGGAAAATAACTTCCTCCATGACCTTCAATCATCAAGGTACCCCATAAATCCAATCTAACCTCTTCTACATTGTGTCCTGCTATGGTTGTGATACCACAACATCCAGAATGCATGTGCATCTTTGATTAAGAAGCATCAGATTGACATCTACGCCCGTCACAGACTCACAAACTTGATGGTGGCCGACAACCACCACACTAGCAATATTACCTATGAAAATAGACGAGTAAATGATTTCCTAGATAGGCGGTGATATAAAAAATATTGACAACCACTCTAGCAATAGACCATCGAGGAAATCATAAAATGACTTCTCTCGGTTTACCACCCGGACCAAGGCAACACTAAAGAAGCCATCATCGAGGTAATGACTTCCTCAATGACCTCCAATTATCAGGTACATCCAGGATCCAATCATACCTCTTCTATATGATACTCTAGTGTGGTTGAGGTAGCAGTACCACAACATTAAGAAAGCAAGTGCAACTTTAACTATGAAGCATAGATCAACATCTACACCATTATTGATTCGATGGTGACCAACAACAATCACACTAGTAAAGGTGCATCAACACATACAAGATGATTTCTTTTCTCTATGTACATTCATGGAGGTGCAAAACAATTGATGACAACATAGTTCTTCAACATGGTTCTGGTGCTTTTATTTTTTTTTTTTTAAGTTTTTATATCCGTGAATGTTTGGACTAGCTTACATGCACCTTGACTATTGTCATAAGACAACCGTTGGACCTACTACATTTGGTTGCAAGGTAATTTTTAGGAAATTAAACCTTAGGTAGGTTGCCACCATGGCTTGAACTCATTCCCTCAATTTACTTGATTGACATGATTGACCTTTATTGACCACTAGGTCGATCCAAGGGGCTGCACTTCAGGAGCATTTTTAAATAGTTCTTGTTCATCTTCCATTAAGAAAAATAGCTGGAAAGTGTATTTGAACCATGCATAGATGCTTGTCTCTCAAATGTTCTCTTGGAAGTTTGGAACCAAGAAAAAAGGAACCACGCTTAGGAGGATAGTTAAAGAAAAGAAAGGAATTTTTGGTGAAAGAAGAGTGCAAGAGACCAAGAGTTCGAAGAAACAGGAGGAAAATACGATCATTGAAGATTGAAAATTACCAAGGTAGAAGAAGAGGCATGAATAAAAAATTGAACCATTCTGCATGAGAGAGCGTAGATGCCTAATTTCTGCTTTGACTAGATGGTCAACGTCCTTTTATGTTCTTGTTTTAGGTCTTTTATGCCATTTTCATTTTTTGAAAGCTTCCCATTCCTTCCATACCCCGAGAGAGAGAGAGCGAGAGAGAGGGGGAACCCAACAATGACTAACCTTTGCTCTTAAAGTCTCAATATCAGCTTTCAAAATTCTGTTGTCAACAGCTGCATCATCGTACTTTTGATTTACATCTGTGAGGCGCTTTAATAAAGTAGAGTGCTCAACCCTAAGTTGACCAACCTTTAGAAAAGGAACCATATTTAGAAAAAGTATTAACAACAATGAAAAATACCCTAGAACATATGAGGGCTATTTTGCAGTACCTGTGTCTCAAGTTCATTCAAGTGTGCTTGTTTCCGTCGTCTGGAGCGTCTTGCTGATTCTCTATTTGATAACATCCTAAGCCACCATCAATGTCAAGTGAGTAAAGCTAGGACCGGGCAACAAATTGGGTAGAAGGATTGATTTTTCGCACAGGGCCTTCTTTTTCTCTTCTTTCTCTAATTTATTTATTTACTGATTAGAAACGAAAAACTCTTCCATTAAGATAAGAACATTTATTAAACAAGTAAAACAACAGGATGGAAGAAGAGATATCCTCCAAACCCAAAAGCCAATAGAGATCACAAAAACACTTTTCAATAATAGCAACAATAAAAGAGGGGAGTTGTTTATAAATGAAAAATAATATAATTTGATGAATTAATGAAAAATAATTGAAACATGCATGACATATCTCTACTCGAAAAAAGTGCAGAATGTTTCTGGAAAGTGCTATTTTCCAGAATATTTGAATCAAACATGAGGCTTCAACTTTTTTTTCTTTAACAAAGGTATAAGACAATTGTAGAGAGGATTTTACATGTAACTCCAAGGTCAACAAGCTTTGCACATGAAAAATGATCTCACATCATCAAAGAAGATATAGTAATAATAGCTTCTCTAAAAATTTAAATGGGTGAAAAACATAATAGAAGAGCATAACAGGGAAACAATAATCCGAGCGTGAACAAATGATCGTTTCTTGAGACATATTTTCAATCAACGGAAATATGAACGGCAGGATAATTCAGAGGATTGACATTCAAGAAATAAGTAAGAGCAACAAAGTGCTCAGAACAATATCATAAATACCTCCTAGCACGTCTTGCATCAGCAGGATCCATATTCTCAATGTTTTCAATGTCTCCTTCAAGATCATCATCATCAGACTCATCTCTGGATGATCCACTCGTTGTTTGGGCAGCTTGAAGCCCAAGTTTCTTAGGCATTGCAGGTAAGGATGGGATCCCAAGAGGACTACCATTAGCCTCATTTTCTTTTGTTGAACTGACACGATCAGAACCTACAGCCACCATAGAGCAAAAGTGATATTGCAGTTATAGCACACAATTCCAATGGTAAAAAGAGGTAGATGGGACGAGAAACATCAAGAAAAGTCTAACCAAGAGATCCATAGAATAATCAAACTAGCATACCAGGAGATGAACACCGTCAAATATCAGACAAAGATAGGTATAAAACTACGGAAAAGAATCAATACATTCAATAGTACCAGAGTGGAGAGAAAGAAGACCGGTTGCATACCATTTTTCCATGACACTACAACAGGCAACTTTTCAACCCATATTTTTTTATAATTACAGAAACTCAACTTCATATGAAAAATTAAAACTTGGGAGTTCAAAGGATTTGGCTTCTAAAGAAATAACACCACCCCCCGCCAAGAACAATGTATCGACGTTCCCCACAAGAGAAAACAGGAAAACAACATCAAGAAATGTTCCATGTTTTTTTCACAAATTTGACTTCACGTGCTAGATCTTTCTCATATACAAGAGGTTGCTCAAAACTCCTGCCCACACCAAATGGAAAACAACCAACGAAAGCCATTGAAACTATAACTAGATAACTACTTAATGAGCTTAACAACGATAAATAATGAATATAATAAAATCTGTAGACTGCCTGAACGGAAGCTACCTTGGCCCTGAGCTTGCAAGCCAAATTGGAATGCGCCCGATGTTTGCCCACGGTGATCGGCTGGCTGGACTGTACCTTTGGGCTCCAAAGAAGCGGCCTGCAATTCCGAACACAAAAATGGCTAAAACAAGTTCTCTTTCAAAGAAACAGACTAAGCTCCTGAATTTCACTTCAAAACATCATTAGAGTTCAGCATTTCAAATCCCAAATTCATCAAAGTACAGTACACCAATCAATTTCAAAAGAGAGAGAAAGTCACCCGCGACAGAGCCACAGCAGCGCAAGCCATATCAAGCTGATTCTTCAAAAACACACGGTACCGATCAGAATTAGTCCGAACCATTTTGGACGGATCCAAAGACGGAATTGGCTGAGACCGATCATGATCACAATCCGCCTTCTTGATCTCCACAATCTCATCATCACCTTCATCCCGCTTCGAAGTCGAAGACTGAGAAGCAGGAGATGCCACATCCACGGGAGAAGCCGCCACGCGGTCGGAGGTAGTCGAAGGGCAACTATTCACAGGCAACGCCGAAACTTCCTCGAGAAACCTCTCGAAAGCCCACTCGGAGGCGCTTCGGTTCATCTTCAAGGAAGGATCCGGCGATCGGAAAGGAGAATGAGACGGCGGCGGCGGTGGCGGGGTCCAGAATGAGTTATCGGAGAGGTCTTCCGACGAGAAGAAAGTATGCATCGTCGTTGTCAGAGTCCGATTTGTTTCGTTTTCTTCGTTTCGTACGCGCGTTTTCAATGTGTAAACATTTAAGCGCGTGGGCAAAAATCCGGTGCTTTAAGGACCACCATACTCCACCAATAGGAACGTTCCACGTGTTGATAATTTGTTTTCTTTGGTATGAAAGTCCTCTCTCTGTGTACGGATAGGAAAGTATTTCACACACACCCTCTAAGTATTGAAAACCCTCTCTTGTACCTATTTTTAGGGCAAGATTTGGTTTGGCTAGGGTTGGTTTTTGGGATAGTTTGAAAGTACCTTGCATCCTCATCCTTTTAAGGACAATATCTCGATCCCGATTCAGTATAGGTATAGATGTCGTTGTCTCCACTTTCATTATCCGTGAGTCTTGTAGAGGAAAATTTAAGAGTTAAAGATCACAGTTAATTTTCTCAGACACCAAGTGAACGTGTGACGTTGATGATATTGTCCTTGGTTAGATTTCTGTACAAAGGAGCCATATGGTTGTTTGATCATCAACACGGTTGAACTACAACCAAACCATTTCAGATTAATATACCTAACCTTATGTTATTTTTACGTTTTCTTACATTAACAAGACGCTACTTATTTGTTAGGATCTTTTTAAGCTTTCTTACCATAATAAGTCTTTGCTAAATGTTTATTGGCCGAGTCATCACTAGTGTCCCATCTTGATCCCACAATATTTTTCTTCTTTTCCCTCAAGCAAATATCAATTCTCAATGGTAAACTTCTTTACCATTTTCATCACCCAATTAAGTAGAAGAAAAAATATGTCACGTCAAAATATCAAATATTCTATTTAATTTATGAAAAAATCAATGATATGAATTAGAATATATATATTGATGCAGAGTTAATGGATTCAAATCGTTGAAATTCAAATCTAAATTATATAATTTTATTCAATTAAATACTAAGCTATAATAAATAAATGAGTAGATTACAACTTTCATCCCCCACACTATTTTTAGATGCTTGCCATTAATTCCTAATCTTGACTTTGATAGCACCATAAATCTTTGCTTCCAATAGTAGAAAATACCCAATTGTTAGGTCATGGATTAATTACTATTAGTGTACATGTAGAATTGTATTTTCTTTTTTTTATTATTAAATATAGCCTAACATGTATGCTTGATTAGAACATTTTCAAAATGGAGAAAAGAAAAGTAAAACTTGCTTGTTTTGTATAATCCTCATGAGAGATTTAGGTTGGGTGTAAAACGAGAGGGATACTAATGTGTGAAAATCCTAATAATTTAAAAAATTAGAAACTCTTTGATGAACTCCTAATTATCAACTACTAAAACCCTCCATTCAAATTTGCACAATTCCAAGGGAGAGTTAGAGAAAGTTACATGGGATCGAAGACCAAGAGGTAAGGAAAACTAATTCCTGTTGATCAATCTAACTTGAACGATCCAGTTTGCAATCTAGATCAATAATTGCAAACAAAGGAGTTTCAAGCTCTTCTAGCAAGCTTGAAAAAGTACAGCTCAAAGGCACCCAATTTTTCATTGTAAATCTATTCATGTACAAAATGTTAAATGCTTGCCACATCCTCAATATATAATAATCAAAATGACAAAAATACTCCTAGTTTATATATATATATATATATATATATATATATATATATATATAATACTCCTACTTAATATGTCAGGAAAATGTTGAAAAACTAATAAAAATTACTTTAAGATTGTTAAATAAAATATGAATAATAATTTGAGTAGTAAATAAACAGTATTGCACATATGTAGGATCGAACCCCACCATGAATACTAAGACAAAAATATATTATGAATAATAATTTGAGTAGTAAATAAACAGTATTGCACATATGCATGATCGAATCCCACCATGGATACTAGGACAAAAATATATATATGAATAATAATTTGATGTATTTGGCGGTTCATATATTAGATACTAGAACAAAAAGAAACCTCCTTACTTAAGGAGGTAAAGAGTTTTATGATTATTTCATGTAGATGAAGAGATGATATTTTAGAAGTGTTTTGATAGGTGTATCAGATCTTGATTATGTTCGAGTCTCACGAAAAATTGTTGTGTATAGATAAATTAAGATTGTATTTTACTAAACTTGTCATTTTAATTTTCTTATAGTATTACATTGCAAATAAGAAAGGAGATTCAAACATTTATTAAGAGGTATAAATGTCCAATCACTTAAGTTTGGTTCAAATTAGTGGCCTTAATTGATTATCTGTTTGGTAACAACTTGATAGTAATCTAGTGAGAGGTCTGCAATTGTCTACTTAAATTTGTATTTAACAAAGTTGTTTTTGGTATGGATTTTTTTGATTATGAAAAGTGATCCCTATTGTTAGACTATTTATGACACGTTTAAATTTTACTTATTCTTTTAGTGCATGTTTGAGAGTGATTTTGAAATGGTTAAAATCACTTTTGTCATATTCAAAACTCCTTCAAAACGTGTCTTTAACAATTCAAAATCAATTTTGATGACAAGAAAAGAACATTTAAAAGTGTAAAATCAAACATGAAATTGATTTTGAATCATTCAAAGTATGTTTCGGTGAGATTTCGAATATGACAAAAATGATTTTAGCCATTTTAAAATCACTCCCAAACATGCATTTAGTTAAACAACATTTGAAAGTGGGAGAATTTCAACTATTGACCTCTTGGTCAAGAATGCATGTCAATTACTATTCAACTATGCTCACTTTGACAATAGATCTAAAAGTGATTCAATTCATAAATGATATAAATACTTAAACAAATATAACAAATATATACCTACAAACAATTAAATATACTGAGTGTATATGACAAAATTCGTGACGGGTGATCCTTAAAAAAATCGTAAAAGGTGAAATGGAATAATATAGATAAAGGTAGTATAAATACTGGATTGTATTACTTTAATAATATCAAGTATCAAATAATTAAAGGAAAAAATAATCATTGTAATTTTCTTCCAAAATCTTTTCTCCCTGAACATAATCATTATTAATTTATGCGCCAACTAGTGAGAAAGTACATCGCTAGAACTATATGAACAAATCAAAATTAAGGTCAAAATGAGATGTTGCTACCCAGAGGAGCCAGTCAAGCTTTCAAGTGTTAGGCTAAAGAAAATAACGAAAGCAAAATCCCAATATAAACAAATTGAGAGACAGTTAACTTCACTTAAGAAATTACAAACATCGTGCCAAAGGAAGGACAATCATTTTACCGTATTCCTATAATTTGCAGATAGTACAAAGCTTAGGGCCTTTATCAGGATTCAGGACTACCATTTCCATATGAAACTAACCCCCTTTGTCCAGACAAGGAGCTGGATCGAGACCGACTAGGAGAAGCAGAATTAGCTGCACCACGACGTTTATCTGGAGATCTTGAACGTGACAAGCTACGGTTCCTCGATTGTGACCTTTCTTTCTCAGGGGAAAAATTGTTCTTCGGTCCAAGACGTGATTTCAGTCTCTCACTTATCTGAGTTCGCTTTTCCAAAGGACTGGGACTCCGACTCTTGCTACGGTCTTTGTAACGACCACGATAACTTCCTGGACTGCGTGAAACACTCCGGCTCCTCCTTCGGTATCTAGATGCACAGAAATTCCAACTCAAATATATTATACATTTGTAAAGACATGAAAACACTGTACTAAAGACGACAAAAATTAACTTTCTTTAGTAATACAATTATCAATTCATACCGTTATTGATAAATAATAGTAGTAGTAGTAGTTGTATAAATATGCCAAATACCCAAAGGCAAAAAGAATATTGGGGATTAAGCGAAAGGATTCACAATGGCAAGTGAAGGAAATGGATAAGAAGTTGCATTGTAAAGACAACTCTCGAAATTTCATCTGGGTTGCCTAAAGGCAAAGTTGCGAAGCAAGGTGACTAGTTATCACCCTTTCCCGATGTGATTGTGAATGTGGCAGACGTCCTTAGTAGGATGCTGAACCTCCGTAGTTTTGGGTCTTCCACAGGGTCTCAGGTTGGAAAAGAGTAGTTTTGGGTCTTCCACAGGGTCTCAGGTTGGAAAAGAGTAGTAAACCATCCGATTCGTATATACAATAGTATTCTGAGATTGCCACGATACAGACTTGTAAGCTTTTGAGCCAGTGAGGGAATTTATGGAAGTTTCTGGTCTGACGATAAATTGGAAAATCACAATTAGCAAGTATGTTGAAGTGAATCCTGAGGAACTCAGAAGGATAGCAAGCCAGCTTTTGTTGATCTAGCCAGCACAAATTTCAGATAGGTGTATCCAGGTTTTTCCGTGGGAGGGAGAGTCTATTGTATTTGGCTTTCTAAAACCCAGTACTTGGGAGGATTTTTTGC
Organism: Luffa acutangula; assembly: GCA_036850905.1. NCBI lineage: Eukaryota > Viridiplantae > Streptophyta > Magnoliopsida > Cucurbitales > Cucurbitaceae > Luffa > Luffa acutangula. The sequence continues at coordinate 48,531,968 of CM072090.1, forward strand.
AAAACTATCTAGATTGAAAAACGTTCTTCAAAACATACAAAGGTTAAAGCGGTATATATGTGTTAGAATTAGAAAGTATTCCATCTTATTTTTGTTCAAATATCATCAGAATAACTCGAAAGGTTGCTAAGGAATTGCAAAATCAGGAAAGTGGATGCGGTCATCTAATCAGTAATGTGGTGACTGTTCAAAAGCCACTGGAAAATGGGGGCTTTGGTCTGGGAAATTTTAGATTGAGGAACCAAGCTATATTAAAAAAATGGTTGTGGAAGTTTTCCACTTGAAGCTAATTCTCTTTGGCATTCGGTGATTAGGAGTATACATGGGGTAATTCATCATGATTAGTCTGCAGGATTAAAGATGTTTCCAATAAAAGCCCTTGAAATTAAATAAGCAAATGAAATTTTTTGGTGGATTACCCCCCTCGACCTTCAAAGTAGGAAATTATAGTTCTGTTCATTTTTTGGGAGGATGGGTTGAGGATGGAAGTTTCTTTCACAGAGATTCTTTCAAGTATTCATTTATTCTTTCTTTGCCCGGGCCCTATACAATATCTTTTGTTGGAATGTTTTCTTCCAATGTTTCTATGAGAATTGGGTCGGCCACAACAAGATAGAACTTAGAAGGAAACATCGCTCAATTATTTTGTGCACAGTCTTAAGAAGCAGCCCAGAATTCTTTAGATGAATGGATGGCGTGAAGGCGCTGCTTTGGGGATTATACAAAGAATGGAGGACATTTTCAGACAAGGGGAAGAAAGAAGAGGGTTTATGGAACTTGACTAAATTTGCAGCTTCTATTTGGTCCTCTTTGGCTAAACATTGTTATGTTTAAATCATTCAACCAACAATTAATAAAATAGTAGTTAAATCATGTGCAAATGTAAGACTTGAGTTTCTACTGGTGTATACATTAGAGACTTAAAGTGTACATTGCATGTGTAAAATGATAAATATTGATTGTTTTTAAGTTTTATGGTAATATATATCAATATTTTAGGGAAACTATACTTCGACAGTGAAGGCTCCCCAAGCAACTTCAAAACAAAATCTGTTACGCCTCTGCAGGTCATTTTTACTAGAGGACTACATGCAGCAGTTCTTAGAAAATGAGACCTTAAGAGCAAAAGACAGGCCTGAACAAGGGTCTTATCGGCATTTCTGTGTTTGTGTTACGGTGTGTGAGAGACAGAAAGAGAGAGAAAACCTTGGAGGGCTCCTGCCTCTAGGTGGGCTCCGATATCGCCTATCAGGTGACCAATCACGTTTGTTTCTGTAGCTTGAATACCTTCATAAAAAATGAAAGAATTAAATTCCAAAGTCTTGCTTAATATAGTTAGTCTCTTAAAATAAATATTTACCCATTACGACTTCTTCCATAAATATTTCTACCACCAAAACTGCGAGGACGTTCAGGTGATGGAGTGCGGTAACGACGCACAAAAGAGTACTGCTCAGTAAAACCACGCCCCTTCCTAACACGTTTTGGAGTGCCATTTGGAGAATGGCTTCTTGATGAAGTTTGACCATGATTTGAAGACGGATCTGGGGCTTTTCTAACAGGGCTCCGAGAAGGCATTGTCCTAGTTCGCTCATCATACTTCATGTGAGGACTCCCAAATGTTTTATCAGGATTCCTGCTAAGGTTCCTAGGGCTGTTTCTTGGCCTTTCAGGAGTAGGGCTCCTGTCGATCACCGATGTAAAAGTTCATGAAGCAACTGTGGGTATTTAAACTCAGAAAAAATTTGAGCAATTGATGTTAAAAGAAAAAAAGACAGTAAGAAAGAAAGAAATGAGAATGAGTTGAAACCTGGAGTAGTTAGAGCCATCTGAAACAGGACGTTGATTAGCAGACCTCTCAAGTTTCTCAGTTTCAGTTTTGTGACTATTGTTTGGAACATCTTCATTCTTTGGGGACAGTTCACCTTCTTCCTGCAATAAATTGACGTCCTGATTTTTCTGTTTTTGCACAGAAGTCTCAGTAACAGGATTCAATGATTCCTCATCTGCAAGATCCAAAACGTTTGAGTGTATACTGCAATAACATCATCTTAGAAATGTAAAAGCTGGACTTGTTACAAAGCCTACCATCTCATTAACGCAAAAAAAATCAAATATGAATGGGAAGAGATACTATACTATACCAATAATTCCTTTCGATTTAGCCTCAGAATGGATGGAATCCTTGGTTTTACGAATAGTAGCACGACGATTAACTCTTTCACTATCAGAACTACTACTGCTACCACCTGTACTCTCACTCCTCGTGTCAGTTGAACTCCCAGAGCTCCTGAAGGCAAATTATTATCAATGTTAAAAAAGCACTAAAAGAATATTACAGAGGAGAGCAGAAAGCTAGAGCCCAACTAAACATATGATTCAAACCATTTAGCCTTGCGCTTTGAACGCTTTCCTAGTCGACCTTTCTTCTCTCTTTTTCGACCTTTTCTTTTTCTTCCATGCTGGGACTTTGCTGTTTTCTTGGATCTCCTCTTCCTGTACTTTCCATCACTTGAGGAACTAGAATCAGAAAGTGATGAATCTGAATCTGAAGAATAAGAATCAGATTCAGTATCAGAGCTGTATGAATCTGATGAAGAGTATCTCCTTCTCTTCTTTTTTCGGTCCTTCAAGGACTTCTTCTGTCTGCCTCTCTCTTGATCATCAGAACTAGATTCTGAAGATGTAATCTTGTTCAACTTTTTCTTTTTCTCTGAAAAAGGTCAAAGAACCATGCACAGGCATTAAGAAGATCACCTTATTCCTTGCTTTGGTGGATCCAATATAACCTACATTAGTTCACTACCTTTTTCCTTTCTCACCACAGCTTGACCCTTATTCTCTGATGGTTCACCACAGTCTACAATTTTCACAGGTTGTCCAGGTTTCCCATCAGCTGTTCCCACTTGCTCAATTTTCTTCACAACATCCATTCCCTTCACAACTTTTCCAAAGACAACGTGTTTCCTGTCCAAAATTGCAGGAAAGATCAAATGAACGTATACTTACAGTTTACACATGATAAAGTAGTCTCATTTTGATTTGATTTGATTCTTGGTTTTCTTTTTTTTTTCTTTTTTATAAAAAACATCAATGAAATTTGATTCTTGGTTTTCAAAAAGGTCAAAAGGAGACAGACGGATGATCGGAAAATTATCAATCTTCAAAAACTCAGGAGAATGCAAGAAAATACTCATTACCCATCAAGGTGAGGTTGGGGCTTAAACGTTATAAAGAATTGAGATCCATTAGTGTTTGGACCGCTGTTTGCCATGGAAAGAATGCCAGGACCATCATGTTTTAGCCTGAAGTTCTCATCTGCAGTTTTGCAAATTTGTATGATCACAACATGGACATATATTTTGACAAAAGCTCAATGTACTCTGGTAAATACCTGAAAATTTTCCCCCATAAACACTTTCACCACCAGTCCCTACAAGGTAGTTAAATGTTGTCCATTGAATGCCCAAACATTAAATAATTGCATTTAAAAGAAAATAACTTCCCTTCAAATGATTAATGACAAGAAAGAAGGGCATGCATACCATTTCCCCTTTGAAAGTCACCACCCTGTAGGAGCAAAGAAAAAGAAAAACAAAATTGGTACTCGGAAATATTAAGGGGATAAACAATACTTGGCCCTAGTCTTAGCAAGAAACAGTATGCCAATTATCTGAAGTCTCAATGAACATGATTAGAATACCGAATATTTTGAAGTAACAAATCCCCCATGCTGATACCAGAAATGTTCAAATGCATGATTAATGCGTAAGCAAATGGTTAATTCACATTGAAAAAAGCAATGCCAACTTTTCTTGAGAAAGAAAAAAATGCATGGAGAACCCATCCCAGGAGATTACAGAAAACTTCTCCAATTGGATAGAACCCATCCAAAGCGTAAAACCAACCATTTAAATTATTTGTAAACAACTTTATCCAAAACAACAAAAAAAGATGTATTTGATTTTCTTTTTCACTCATAATAAAGACAAGCTCAGGTTCAGAACGTCAAAAGAGAGACCTTCGCAGCAAGCCTTTACAACTATGGGATAAGTGCATCAAGAGCATTTATTTCTTTATTTGGTTATCATAAGACTAGAGAATCAAAAGCATTTATTTATTATTCTTAGATGATCAGCATTTAATAACGAGCACAAAGAACAAAAGTAACATACTTGGGCCATGAACCCTTTAATAATTCGATGAAAGAATGTTCCTTTGTAATGAAGAGGCTTCTCGGTAGTCTTCCCAATCCCCTTTTCACCTATAATGAAAGACGAAAGAAATGGCAATAAATTCTTACCACATAGATACTGAGGCAGGTAATGTCATTACTCATTAGAAAAGGATATATTCACCATAGTATACCATGTCTTACCCTTTCCAGAGAATTGAATATATCAATAGTTATTGACTTTTTACTATTGCCTGGTACTATCGGACATGTCTAGGTTACACTAAAAAATATACAATTTAAAAGATTATTTTCCTTATATCAGGCATCTATCAATAGCATGATAAAATCGTCAATGGTTTTGGAAATCAGATATAAAATGATTAAGAATTAAACAGATGAAGATTATAACAAATATCGAATTTGGATCATTCCTGATGTTTCTTGCATGATCAGTAACAAGATAAATCCTACCTGTACAGAGTGCCCTGAAATTGTCTGCAGTTCTAGGAACAACATTAGCAAAGAGCTGCATTGTTAAGAAATGAACAGTTATCAGCAATCAAGCACGGAAAATATGACAATTCTTTGCACCAGTTATCAGCAACATTAGCAAAGAGCTGCATTTTTCTTTGGGCCTTCACTTACTTCTATGACAATTCTTTGCACCGGTTCCCCATCAATCGAAACATCCAAAAATACAAGAGGATTCTTCTTCTTGCTCATCACTTCTAACTACAAACAAACGAGAACTTAGTACATCAGAAAAATCATATGGGTAATCTAAATATGCAATCAAATGTACAAATGTCTTAAAATTACATCTCGTCAAAACAGAATGTGCAAGAGAGAATTTTTTAAAAAAAAATAAAAAATGTAACTCCTTTCTAATCCAATAAAAGAAAATATAACGCCAACACAAGTAGAGCATCTCAAAACAAGAATCACACAAAACCCTAAACCCTAAACGAAGACCCATTTTCACCTGAAGCGATTAAATTCGTATAAATTCTTTCGAACTTGGGGAGCTTCCAAATACAAATTCTCGAGGAGACAAAAAAAGAAAAAGAAAAAAACGTCGTAGAAACAGAAATTCTACAAGTAACTAATGGACGAAAAGAAATAGTTTAGCAGTAGCTTAATGGGTCAAACGAAATCACCTTAGGTTAAAGGTATGTGAGATGAATTGGCTTCGATGAGAGCTCGGAAATTTGCTTGCCGCTCAGATTTTTCTCACTTCACCAAGAGGAACGGCCGAGTTGTCTAAGCTTCCTTCGAAGTGAGTTGGGTTTTGGTATTTGAATGAATCCCTCTATTTTTTTTCTTTTTACATTCGATTTTATCGTATTTATTACAGTCGAGTCATTTTCGAAAAAATCAAGGTTAAATTATTAAAAATAGTTCTGGACATTTTTTTTTAGGTAAAAATCATTTTTGTCCCCTTAACTTTCATGAAACTAACAATTTAGTCTATGTAATTTCAATTTATAAGAATTTTGTCCTTATACTTTCAATTTTGTAACAATTTAGTTTATGAACTTCAATAAATAACAATTTAGTCCCTATATTTTCAAATTTGTAACGATTTAGTTTCTATTGTGATAATTAATGTAAAGATTTAATGAAATTTCTTACATAAATAGATTAATAAACTAACTCAGGATCCAAAATAATGTAAGCTACAAGTTTTAATCATTAAATAATGAAAATTGACATAATTTTGATTTTTTTTTTAAAAGATTATATTATTACAAATTTGAAAGTATATAAACTAAATTGTTATAAAATTGAAAGTACATTGACAAAATCATTACAAATCAAAGTTGAAAGACCAAAGTGTTACTTTCAGTAAAGTTCAAGGAGTATAAGTGATTTTTAATCCAAAAAAAGAGTACATGACTGTTTTCACGATATTTTTTGTTCACAAATTTTAAAAAAAAATGTCTTCAATGGTTGTTTTGAAACAAATTTCAAATTTCAAATGTTGAAATGAAACTTAGAAAGTTTAACTTGAAGGGTATGATTGAAACCAACACCGTAGTTCATGGGTGTTTTTAATAGTTTAACCAAAATCAATATTGTATTTTCAAGGAATGAATGTTGAAAGCTTTTTTCTTCTCCTCAGCCAAAAATTAATTTATACTCTTGAACTTTGCAGGTTTTTTTTTTTTTTAAATGAACTCTGCGGGTTTATAAGACTATCGATTTATACTCTCCATTAGATTTCGTTTGAAAAAATGTTGGTTCACACGTGTGCAAACATATATTTCTATCAATTAGACTCCTAGACGTTAATAGGTGAATTAGTTTAAACCTTTAAATTGCAAATTCTCCATGCATCAATTTTCACACCTACTTTTTAAAATTTTTAGACCCTTCATTATTTTAAAATTGTATATTATTTGAAACAAACTCATTTATGACAGTTTAGGAGTTTAAATGTTAAGTCTGCACACATTATTTAAAACGGATTCATTTAGACTCTGTTTGATAACCATTTGGTTTTTTGTTTTTTGAAAATTAAGCTTAAAACGTTACTTCCACCAATACGGGTGTGTTTGGTTTAACTTTTCAAGTGTTTAATTTTGAAAAAATATTATAGTGTTTGGCAACCACTAAAAATGACTTATTAGAAAATGAGATTGATAAATGTATTATGAAAGAAACACTTGAAACCAACTTATTTAAGAGGACTTTTAAGTATACAATAACTTGTGTATGCAGACATTAGGAAATACAACCAAACATATGAGTGTCTAAATCCTAAACAATTTTCATACAAAATATTTTTTTTTAAAATTCATTTTTTGAAAAATATTTAAATTAAAATGTATCTACTCTAAATTTCTTGATTTTGTTATCTATTTGATTGTCATGTTTTCAAAAACCAATAGTTTTTTTTTTCTTTAAAAAAAAAAAAAAAAACTTGAAATACCTCCTGATTTCTTTACCATGGTTCTACGGATAACCAAGGTTTACATATATATATATATATATATATATATATATATATAATTTGTAATCTCAAATATAAAAAATATGCTAGGATTTTTCAATAGTATTTTTTTCCAATGTTTGTCCAACATTTTTTTTTATTGGCTCCATTTACTTTCTCTTATAAAATTTCTGAAACTTCCTTCTCTTGATATCTCTACTATTTCAGTCTCCTCCATTGCACACTTTTTTTTTTTTTTTTTGCCCACACAACCCTTTTTATCCTTTCTCTCAATTCTCGAAAATTCATCTTTTCTGTTGGAAAAAAATCATGGTAAAAAATCTCTCTCCAAATATTCCAATTGATTTTTTTTTTTAATGGGTGTATTTGTTGAATTGCAATTGTTCTATAAAAAATTTATAATTTTAAAGATATATTTTTGTACATCAATTTTAAACATTAGATTGTTTACTAATAAATTGTCTTCTTTATTATTATTATTTTTTATTGGCAAAGGTAGGAATGTTAAAAATAGGCTATTTTTCTAAATCGTTATTTTTATTTTTGTTATTATTAATTTTTTCATTTTCAAGGATTTCTCTTTCTAAAAAGAACCAATTTCCCATGGTTTCCAACTTTAAGGCCCAAGATATATGGGTTAAATATCTCTTAGATCCAAAAATCCTCAGGGAGGTATGGGCCTTCATCTCATCAGCTAGCCAGTTGAATTACCAAAATTACCTCCTCAACCAATCTAAACTAAACTGCATATTATAATGAAGTCTCTCAGTGTGATTTTTTTTAGTTCAGCAACATCGCATGAGATGAGAGATTTGAATTTCTAAATATTATTGTTGAAATGTGCTCGTTTTTACCTCTAATTTATGTCTTATGAGTCCAAATGGAAAATTATATCTATATTTGAAAAAAAATATATTATGTTACCATGCCCAAATAGTTAGCATTTATATTTTTTTTATATGAGTTTAGACAAGTTGCTATTTATATATATATATATATATATATATATATATATTAGGTTAAATGATACAAAGTACTCTTAAAATTTAAAATAGATTCTAATTATGCTCCTAAAGATTATATTTGAAGTCTACCCCAAAATTGGAGTATTTTGTATAATTTATTATTTGTTATCTCAAATAATTATATAGGAAGAAAAATAATAGTACTTTATTTTTTTTAGACAAATAATTCATTTCGCCACAAGGGCAAAAGGAAAAAGTCAAATACCCTAGAGCAGGTAACCGACTTGCGCATTTCCTTATGCGAGCAGCGGCTGTTTTTTCGCAAATGTTCTCACTGTCGCCCAGAGTCGTCAACAGAATTTTGAATTGCCCTCTTCTTCCATGCTGGAAGACATTTTTCTTTTGTAAGGGAGATCACCTCCCCTTCTGGTTATCATCCTTAATTGAAGAGGAGTTAGGTGTAACGAACTTTCAGTAGCCTTAATGAAGTTATTCAATTTCAAAAAAAAAAAATATATCAAAAGACCAAAGATACAATCCACTCTAGAACCGAAGATCTTCATTCCTCACTACAACCAGTTTTCTTTGGTTTTTTACCTTAGATTTTGAAATCATTTTTAAAATAAATACTGTAAAACAAAGAAATACATAGATGAAATTAGTATTTATAAACTTAATTTTTTTAAAAAAAATAAAATTAAAAACAAAATGGGTAATAAGATTCATGATTATTTTAAAGTTCATCATGTTTCTAAAAAAAAAAAAAACAATGTTTCTACAAGTACAGAGACTAATTTCTTTTCCCTTTTTAAAGAACAAAACAACAAAATGTTTATTTAAGCTACCCATAGAATATATTTTAACTATATATATATATTATCCTTCTGAACCATTATCTTAAAATAAAATGAAATTAAGTCAATTTCAAAAAGCAATCTCTAGATTTTGAAACACAATTTTCCTGACACAATTTTCAAAAACCATGATTAAAAATGTTTAAAGCTCTTATATTGACACTTATCTGAATATATATTGGACTAAAAACATAAAATTTGTCTGCCATTTGTTTGTAATTTTCAAATTCTGTCCCTAATCTTTTTAAAAGATGTTTTGGTTATTTTTTCAATCAATTTTTTCTCAACACCCAGTGTTAAAATTCTGTTTTTTTGTTCTTTTAGTTCAATATCACGTGAGTGAGGTAAGAAGATTTGAACCATTGACATTTTGGTAGATGATATATGTCTTGACCAATTAAGTTAGGTTTAATTCAAGTAGACATATTCATCCTTAGTAATGACAACTTATTTACTTCACCTAATCAGCCTCTAATAACTCAATCAACTTAGTTGATGTAGCCATTTTAAAAATGCTATTACTATAATAACAATTAACAGATTCAAAATAGATACTAACTATTTGTTATTTTCAAAATTTAATCATGGTCTTTGTTCATACTTGTTGATCTCTCAAACCAATAAAAATGATCGATTTTGTAAGTTTTTATTAATCAATTGTGTTTTTTCAATATTATATTAAAGATTAATAATACCTTAACCATCAAAGTATACTTAAGTTGAATTTATCTATTAATTTTTTCAAAGTTTCAAATCTACCATCATTTAAAATACTTTTAAAAAAGTTTTAAGTGGTCGTTAACTAGTAGAACTATGCTCAAACCACAAACGAATTATGAAATTGTTAAGATAACAACTTTTCGGTTATATTAAATTTTAGTTTAATATTGGAGAGCACGAAATTTAGCAAAAACTTTATCTCTAATTTTTTTCTTTTTACACTTTTTATTATCTTGTTTTATCTTTTGTGGCAGATGGCCAAGATTTCAATGACCCTTTGTCAAACTCAAAACCAACCTATAGGAGAAATTGTTGTAAAAAAAAAAAACATTTTATTATTATTTTTTTTTTCTAAATTTTATGGTCAATACTTTAATTTTATTTAAACTAAACCTTTAATTTGGTTGTTGGGATTTCAAATTTATATGTTGTCTTAATTTTTTTTTTGTTATTTTATCCTCAAATTTCTATCTCCTTTAAACAGCTATCTCAATTAGTCTATGTAACTTTAATATTAACATGAAGACTGAAATAATTATTTTTAAAATTTAATGTATAAAATAAACATTTTAAAAAGTAGGGGTTAAAAGATGAACCTTAAAATTTTCATCTTGTCCCAATGTTTTGAAAATTATTATTTAAATTCTTCTTTAATAATGTCATTGGAATTGAATAGAAAAAAAAAAATAATGTGTGGGTATTTGAAAATATTAGAACTAAAAAAATATATAATTTTATATTGAATTGTTATTTGAAATGTTAGTTAGACATCTCCATCACCCATCACTATTACTAAAAGAAAAAAAAAAATGAGGGTAACTTTTTTTTTTTTTTTTTTTTTTGACAAAAATGAGAAGAATGGTTGAGAAATCATTTCAAGATTTGAAAATTTAATGGGGAAAGACTCATTTTGTTATTCAATTTGACGTCATTGAATAAACAAATTTAATGATATGAAACGTTATACTGATCAAACTAAAACTTAAAAAACATATATTTTAAAAAAATTGTTAACCCTAAATTTGAAAGATCTCTATCAATGGCCAATCCGAACATATAATTGAGTAGAAAAATATTTATTACCTTTCTTGATTTCGAATGGACGATTCAAATCCGTTAGAACGTGTGCATCGAACTAAACAAAATAAATCTATATGGGAATGGAAACCCTAACATGAACAAATCTTCCCTCCAATCTTTGTGCAGAGATAATATTTTGAGATTCCCAAGCAAATGCCTTAATCGCCACAAAAAGAGGAAACAAAAACAACACAGAAAAAGAGATTCGCATATTCTAAATCTCATTGATCATATAAACATATATATATATTCAGCTTATAGAATAGCAGCCAATGCCCAGTCCCAAAAGAACACAAAACAGTTAGAGAAGAAATTAAAAAATATATAATATTTTCTTTATTATTGTTATTATTTATTATATATATATTGTTTTTATCAGACTGATGAGATAAAATATTGAATGCAATCTATTTATGGGCTCCATTTGATAATGACTTTTTTTATTTTAAAAGTTTTCCAAATATCAAAAACAAAAATGTATATTTGATACATTTTCTTTTTAAGTTTTCAAAATTTTGTTAGAGTTTCAAAAATGTTTTTGAAACTAGATTACAGATCTAAAGATGCCAATTTTGAAAACAACTTATTTTTTTCTTAATTTTTTTTAAATTTGGCTAGAAATTCAACAACTTTTTTAGGGTAGATTACAGATCAAAGATAAATAATACACATTCCTAAAACAGGCTTATTTTTCATAGGATTAATTACAAAAACCAAAGAAAATACCAATTCTGAAAACAATTTGAGAGCAGATTAGAGATCAAAAGATTAAAACCAAATTCTAGAAACAACTTTTAATTTTGGTTTTTCTAAAACATTGCCTATAATTTCTACAACAACATCTCCAAAAAGGAAATTACAAATCAAAGAAAAACCATTAATTTCTGAAAACAGATTTTCCTTGTTCTAAGACTAGATTTATTACAATTATTACAGATCAAAGATTAATACCAATTCTTAAAACAAAAATTTTTATTTTAGTTTCTTAAATTTGGCCAGAATTTCAACTGCATCAAAAGTAGATTATAAAAAAACCATTCCAAAACCTTCTCTTAATTTTACAAAATTGGCTAGAATTCCAAAAACATTTCATACAAATTACAAACCAAAGAGAGAGAGAGAGAAAAAAAAAAAATCCCAATTCCAAAACCCAATTTTCTTTTAATTTTGTAAACCCAACTAGAATTCCAACAACATCTCAGAAAGCAGATTAAAAAATCAATCCCAATTTGGGAAATTGAATTTCCACAAATAATTAACAACAAATAGAACAAAACCTCATTAAAAAAAAAAAAAAGGAAGAGAAAATAAAAGTAAAAAACGAACTTTGGAAGAGAGAAATGAAAAAATTAGGGTTTGAAAATTAGAATCATAATGAAAATCGTGATACCATGAGCAGGTGAAGCTACCAATATGATCCGATTCCGATGGACCGAGGGCGGCGGAGGGGCGGCGGAGGGATTCAGATTCAGATCATGCTGGCAGCTTCAACAGCTAGTGGCGCACGGCGGAGGAGACGGCGGCGGTTTAATTTAAAAGAGAAAGGGCATAAGGGAAAGGGGTATAAATAGGGGGAGAGGGTGGAATTTTGGGTATTAAGTAATTTGGTGGTTTTGTTATTATTATATTAAGGGAGAGGGTACCAAAAAGCTGATGAGTTGTTATTTATGTTATTGTTATTATGACCCAAAAAATAAAAATTAAAAATTAAAAATTAAAAAATTAAAAGGAGAGAGCAAAAGGGAAAGAAGATGAGAAAAAAGAGAAGAGAGAGAGATGAGAAAGAGGAGTGGTCCAAAGGGTAAGACAAATAATGAATATTATTGATCCCACGCCTAACCATGTTATTGAAAAAAAAAAAAAAAACATGTTTCCCAATTTTTACCCTCCTCTCCATGTTCTTCACTTTTTTTTTTTTTTTTTTTTTTGCCATGTGGGTCTCTTTCTCTACCTCCGGGATTGTTTATGTCGTGATCGAAAATCACCATTAAATTCAAAAACTACGTTAAGATTGAAGGTGTTTTTGGTCTATCTGGTTACGAGTTGGGAGTGAGATCTGAATTTCAGGGAAGTTATTGATGTTTTGAGTTATTTAAGATATTATCAGGTTAACATTCAACAATGTAAATGGATAGCTTAGAATAATATATTTGATCTTCTTAATATGTTTGTGGACTTAAGAATTAGTAGAAAATCAAATGAGAGGAATTGGAACCTAGGATGTCTTGAAACACCTAAATTAAACTTATTAAAGTTGATTGTCTAGGAGTATATTTGTTGATATGAGCATATGATCTCCACGAGTTAATGGGCAATAGAGTAATTTCCTTTATAATTAAGTTGAAGGTTTAAATTTCTACCCATACATTTTTAGTTGGAGTATATATTTAATTTCTTTTGATATATTTTTTACAACTAAGACTATTATTTTTTTTTTAACGTGGGTCGTTCTCTCTCTAGACTTTAGCATCACACTCTATAGATCAGTCCAAAAAATTCTTCAATTTATCCCCAAATCTAAAAACCTTAGGTGATAAAAGTTATGGTATATATAATTTTTTAGATAAGTTTTAAAAATTAGTGCTAGAGATCTAATAAGTAAAGTTTATAATATATTATTATTGGAGAGAAAAATGACAAATGGTAAGAGTTTGGTCAATCCCACTACACAAGGAGATCACCTATCTTGTTCATGATTAGAATCCCTTTAAACCCATAACAAACTTATCCCAAGACTATCTTACTTTAAGGTTTGTAGTCTTTTGTGTGGTTTTTCTCCGAGAAAGTAGCATTAGTAATTAATACAAACACCTAGTTCTTTACAACTTAAGCTATAAAAAAGACATAATTAGATAAACAAGAGTGTAGCCTTTCGTTTTACTGTTCCGATAAGAACTAATTAATTAATAAATTCTCCTACTTTAGTACCATGTTAAAGTTGATGCTGATACTAAGTTTATGCTGATAAGTTAAAGTATGTCGTTTAATCTTTTTAACATATTCTCAACAACAATACCCACTATTTACTTTTGATGTGGGTCTCTCTCTCTCTCCCTTTCTCTCACTAGAAGTTAACATCACCAACATCCATGAAACCAAGAAAAAAAAAAACATAAATAGTGGGATGGGGGACCATTTGCATGGCTTCTTACACTATCTTTCAAAGAGAGGAAAAAGGGTTTAGAATCTCAACCTAACAAAACCCATGTGCCTCTCCCTCTCTCTCTCTTCTAAGTTGTACCATTCTTTCATTCCTTATAGGTGTCTTTCATTTGTTTGCTTTTCTTTTTCTTTAAACTTCACATGTATTGCCCATTTGTTTATAAACTTTACATTCACCCCATTCTCCATAAACTTAAAAAGTGACAAACATGTGTAGTTTTATAAAGGGGTAAATTACAAATTTGATACCTAATGTCTGGATGTAGTTTTCAGTTTGGGTCCCTACAGTTTAGTCAAATCTCATAAATCGTCACTACTGTTATTCTATTGATATTTTGTTTTACTTAAGAATAAGTTATTATTTTTTTCCTTTTTATTACTTATGTTGGTTGATCATATAGAGATCTAGAGCTGAAGTAACAATGCCAATAAGAGTATAGCTTAATTGACATAAAGCCTGTACTCCTAATCAAAAGGTCAGTAGATCAAATCCTCTCACTCACATGTTGTTAAAAAAAAAAAAGTTGAAGTAACAAATAAACGAAAATAGATGGGTTTTTAGAGTGGATAAAAGAAAATTTGATTTAGATCGAAATGATCAGTAAGATTTAAAATAAAACCGTAAGAACCAAATTGAAACTCTTTATAGTTGTTTTTTTTTTTTTAAACAACAAAACTCTTTAGAGTTTAAATGATTAAATTATTTGAACTAAATTTACAATATAACCTATTTATGAACTTTTGGTACAATGGAAGAGTATATTTATATAATAAAAGTTAATAAAAATAATAAAAATGTTATGACACAATATAATACATTTACTATATATGATCTATATGTGGTATCCCATGGTTATCATTGTTATGGAAAAGATAAAAGGTGGAGTATAATGAAAGTTGAATAACTAAGGGCCCATCAAATGTTCTTATTTGTTTATTATTATTATTCTTTTTGTCTTTCAAAATCATACTTATTTATTAATACCTTTCTTTGTTAGTTAATTTACTTTAATAATGATTTTTTTGAAATTCTAACCCATTTTTTAAGACTAAAAAAAAGTTGTTTTTGAATGTATATATTTCTTATATTTAAAATTTGATTAAGATTAAAAAAAGGTGTTTCTAAGAATAGGAAAACTAAGATCCCATTAGGTAATGGTTTTGTTTTTCATTATTTAACTTTTGAAAATTTATAAGCTTTGCAAACTAAGTTATGCCTATGTTTTCTTTATTCCCTTTTGAAACCCATATTCAAAATTTAAAAACAAATATAGGTTCTTGATAACTACTTCTTTGTTGTAAATTATTTAAAAAAAAAAAAAAAAAAAGATAACTACTTTTAGTTTTTCTTAAAAAAAATATATATATTATATGATTTCAAAAACTTTTTTCTGTTTATTAGATTTAAAAAAAATGTATAGTATCAAAGCCCTATCTAAACAAAGCATAGGTATAAATAGCTTTACCAAAACTAAATAAGGAAAGCTATATATTATCTTTTTGGTCCACCACAAAAACCCATGATCAAATATGCCTAAATTTCAGCTTTAATTTTTTTTAGTATTACTTTTTAAACATGAGAGAGTAGATTTTAACCTTAGACCTAAGAAATAATATTATCTATAAACCAATTAAACTACGCTTTAAGTCAATAAACCTTAAACAAATAAAAATTCGAGTGAGCATAACTCAGCAGTAATTGACATGTACCATCGATCAAGAGATGAGAAGTTCAAATTCCTCACCTCCAAATATTGTTGAACTAAAAAAATAAAATAAAAACTAAAGATAACATCTATATATATATATATATATATATATATATATATATATATATATATAGATATAGATATAAAGAAGTGAATAAATAAGAAGTTGGAGTTGTGGAATTAGAGACAACTTTGAAAGCCATTGGCAATGGATTGGGTGCAAGAATGAAACTTTGAAATTGGTAGCAATGTTAAAAAGGTAGTTTTATGATATTGACATTTTGTTTTTTTGTATATTGTTTAGTTGTTTTCATGTGTGTGTGGTTGGGTTGGGGCAAATGGCAAGAGACATGTTCATGAAGAGTCTTCATCATCTCATCCATACACCAAATCTCAAGTAGATATGGAACACACATAAATAATATTCTATCCCTAAAGCTCTTCATCCATTTGCTCTTTCAAATGCATTCGCCTCATCTTATTCTTCACAAAATCCATATTTTTCTCACCTCTAAATTATTAGGCGTTGTCTTTGTTTTGTTTAACTTTGAAATGAAATGGATAGGCACGTTTTTTTCTAGCATGTTTATCCTTATTTTAGATCTGGTTGATCTATTAATCAAATTAGCATATATTAGGTTAATGTTAAATTTATTAAAATTAAAACTAAAACTAAGTTTAGAGATATTTATAAGTGAAATTTGTTAAAGTGTTAGAGCTAAATAGACAACTACTAAAGCTCGAGAATTAATTATCTTCTTAGTAATTTAAACAAAATAAAAGATTAAAGAAAGTTTTTATTTTTAACCATGAAGCTTAGCAAGAATCAATTTTTACCCTAGTTTTTGGAGTTGTTTGGGTTTAATTTTTGTTGATTGATTTGTGAGTGCAAAATTTTTCGATCAAATAAATAAACTTTTGGAGATTTTTACATTGATTTTTTTTTTTTTTTTTTTTTGATGAAATTAGTGAATGTAACACAAGTTTAGTAAAGGTAGAAATGGATTAATTTTGAATAAAAATTTTATTTTGGCGAAAAATATAATAGCTTTGAGGTTTGTAAATAGATATTGATTGGTTCATGTGTTGGAATTGAGTAGAAGAACATGAAGATTTAAAATTGCATTGATGTCAGAATCTTTCTCATATTCCAATGTTTTGTTTCCCACTTCTTATCTTAATTGCACATCCACAATTCAAAATAAAGTGTCGAATATATAGTTAACCATGTCTCTCGTCTATAACTTTCGATTATTCTGAAAAATGACAAAAACAAAAATCATTTATTCTTATCATATAACATAAATTTCAAACCTTCGTTTAGTTGCTCATTATTTTCTTAACTGTAATTAAAGCTATGAATCATCGGTCAAATGTATGCTAAAACTAAGTGAAAAAAATAAAAGTGAGATATGTTGGATGGTAAATAAGAATTTCTTTTATAGTACATCAACATTTGGAGGTAGAGAAATTCGATCATCTGACCTCATAATCAAAAGTACATGTCAATTATCGCTGAACTATGCTCACTTTGGCCATGGTAAATAAGATATTGTTATATATTATATTTTGCATATTGAGAATCATAATCCTTATCGAGTATATAGACTTTTCTTTTAAGACTTTGTTAGACACTTCAAGAAGAGTAATTAAATAAATATGGTATCTCAATCTCTACCTGGAGGCAAAAATTTAAACTTTTAACATTTTAGTCAATGTATCAGTAAAGAATTGAGACAACTTTAAAATATTTTCATTGAATAACATAAACAATAATGAGAGGTGGTACGACCACTAGTGTGATCTAATTATGTCTATCTCCAAAGTCTTGATCAAACAAACAATCTTTTGCAAAATCACATCCAAATGCTCATGTTGTAGCTTGAATTTTTTTTTTTTTTTTTGAAGTACAAGCTTGAATTGTACAATTATGCTTGTGATATCAATCTCTATGCTTTCGAACCTTAGAGTAGCGCACAACATAATTCATAAATGTGTATATAATATAAGAAACTCAAACTCCCACGCAACTTGCATATCACATAATAACGTCATTAAAGAATTATATTCATAAAAATTGTAGTGGTGGGAGCTTTTGACATCATAATGAAAGAGTTGACACATAAAAAGGAAAATTATGATTGAAATCTCTTTTATGAAACAAAGTTTAACGTTTACTTTATTAGAGTCTTCAATTTATGTTTGAAAATTTTGCTTACATTCCATATTTTGTGAACAATGTCTCCTCTAAACTACGAGACTCACGTGAATTTGAAATTATTTGATTTGAGGTCAACCAAATTTATTTCATTAAATAACACGGGTAAAAAAGACACGTGTCATTTCTAATTTTCCATCTTTATTATTATTATTATTTTTTTAGTACATCAAACATTTAGGAGTGGTATATTTGAACATTTGACCTTTTGGTCAAAGATATATATGTCAATTCTAAGCTCACTTTGACTCCATTTTTATGAATATCGAATAAATAATATAAACATGGACACACGAGTGTGAAAAAGTAGCACACGAATATAATTCAAGGCCCTAAATAATCGGATGAATAAAATGATTAAAAAAAAAAGTGATTTGATGTAATTACTTTTAATGAGATGTTATATTTGCAAGCAATAAAGAAAACAAAATAACTGTTAAGATTGTCCTAAAAATGGGTACCTCTCTAGTTTCAACTCTTCGAGTTGTAACATTTCATTCTTAATATTAATAATTGCTGTTTTTCCCATCATTTTGTCTTTGGAATTGGGAACCTTCTTTTTTTGGTTTATCCTTTTCTTTTTCTTTTTTCACATCCACTTTTCTAGAATCCCATGCTCTACTCTACTTAGGGTTAGGTTTGGGTTTGAGGCATCATTACTCTTTTGGATAAGTTATTCTTCTTTTATTTAATTGGAGTTCAGTTTCTAAACTTAAAGAAAAAACAACTGTTTTCCATCAACTTTATTTTAATTTTAGAATTTAAAAAATAATGAACTATTTTAATCAATTTACCATCTAATATCTTGCCTATATAAGCCCTACTAATTGATGGATTAATACACATATTCAAAATCATGTTATATAGTTAATAGGACAAATGAAAATCTAAACCTAATCACTTGAGGGAAACAAACTATGGTTAATGACCTTTTTTCTTTTATAGATTTAGCACAAATCTAAACCTAATCATTTTGATAACTTGTTCCTATTTCCAGTTTTCTAAATTCTTGAATAAAATCACATTTTCTATTTTGGTCATATAAAATGCAATATAAATATTCTATTAAACATAAGTCACAAATAATTTTTCATATCAAACTTAAATTTTTTAATTTAAAATTATAAGCGAACAAGAAAAAGAAAATGTTTATCCACAACTCTTTTCTTTTCTTAATAAAAAACAAAAAGAAAAAGAAAAAACTCACAAGAAAAACATGGTTTTTTAAAAATTGAAAAACAAGAACTTGAAAATTACATAATAAGAAGCAAAAAGTTACTAATCTTACCCTATGACAGTATTAGTTGCAAAACATACACCTTCGCAAAACTCTTGATCGAAACCACAAACTGCATGACCTATAAATACAGGAATCCATAATCCACCTGGTTTCCTAAAGTGCTTTCAACTTTAATTAAAAAGAAAAAAGAAAAAAGAAATGAAGTATATATTTCAACTCTTGAAACACTTTTGTCAGACTATCTCTTTTCATCCCTTCATATATCAATCAAATTAGTACCCAAAGGACCTTATTCATAATGACGTGAAATGCCGACAAATTCCAAAGTAGACAAGGTATGTTTTTAAATCATTCTAAATTTACCAGTTATGTATAAGAATAGCATAAATAATTGTGTATTTACAAATATGAATCATTTTTTTTTTTTGAAAATTTACAAAATTATTATTGTTCATATCAAACTCAAATCAATTCAAAAGTAACACAACCATATCCAGTATACCAACAAAAGCATAACTCAAATAGCAGATAGTTTATACCCTCAACAAAAGGTCGAAGGTTGATTCAAGTGGTTTTTAGCATCGGGAACATGTCAATACAAGTCTCATTACATAATTCATATTTCTAATTACCAATACTTTGTATTTATATATGTGTGTTTGTCCAGCAATTATTTACTTTCATTTAAAAATATTTTAAAAAAAAAAATTGATGGGATCCATTAACAATTCGATTATTAAAACATCGTAAAGTGATAAATTACAATGTTTATGGACTCCACCCACACTATTCTCAAGCATGGAGATGGAGCTATTAATTAAGACAAAGAATAAATAAAAATAATCTAAAAGAATTTCAAACAGTACCTAATTCAACTAGTGAAGACAAATATTTTCAATCAAGAGATATGATGTTTAAACTCATGATAATAGAAACCACAGAATTTTCCACCAGCAGTACAAGTTGGGCCACCATTGTTTAATAATAACAACAATAACCTCATAGGCTCTAACCAAACCTACAAGGAAAAGTTTAGGAAATAAAATTATATTGTTATTAAAAAAAATATATATATATATATATATATATATATCCCTATAAGAGAGAGAATCTGTCTCAAAAAGAGGTCCGCAGTTGTGTTTAGCAATAGGCTCTACTGTCTTTTCCCCTTTCCTTCTTTTTACAGTGAATTCTATTTCTTTTTTGTTCTCTAGGTCTATACTGTCTACAAATTTAATCATGTGTTACCATCGGGCTCCTAAATTTACCACATTTACCACCACGTGATTCTATTCTACTATCACGTGCACACTTCGAGATACTTGCTACAAAACAACAAAATATAAGAGGGTGAGAATGGAATTTCACATTTGCTTCCCCAAGTACAATCAGGTCTCATTCATTTATGCCAATTTAAATTCATTTTTTTTTAATGAAAATACCCCTTTACTTTGCATCTCATTCCAATAATATTTTTCAACCTTTAACAACTGAAAAACATCCCTATACAAAGGGCTAGTAGCTTGAATCCACTTGCAGTTTATATATTCATTTGTTAAAAGAATAGTTATATGATTTTTTTTCTTATTTGATAGGCATAATGGTATATGGTTTGAACCTTGATTGATAGATACTGGTTTCATTTCTAATAACGTTTCACATTAAACTTCTATCAAATGCCTCAATATTTAACTTTTTTTTTATTAAAAATGAAAAATATTGAAAACTTCACTTTCAATTCAATATTTTGACTAAAATTGTACATTATGATAACACAAGTTGGCTGCAAAAAAAAAAAAAAAAAAAAAAATCTTGTCATAATTCCTATATTCCATAACCCTAAAGCTACAGCTCTCATAGACTATGGACTGTGTTAAATAAAGATTCATTTCGAATACATTTTAATTTAAATGTTTTTCAAAAATACATTTTTTTAAAAATATTTTGTATAAAAAATGTTTAGAATTTAAACACTCATATGTTTACTCATATGTTTGATTACATTTACTCACAAATGTTTTTATACACAAGTTATTATTTACTCAAGAAGTTTTTTTAAAAAAAGTTTGTTTCAAGTGTTACTCTCAAAATAATTCATTTATTAATTTCATTTTCTAATAAGTCATTTTTAGTGGTTGTCAAACACTAGAAATTTTTTCAAAATGATTTTTTTTTTCAAAATTAAACACTTTAAAAGTTAAGGCAAGCACAGCTTAATCTATGCTTGTAAAGTAGTCAGTAAGTTGGACCGTTGTTCTCTTCAAACAAGAGATTATTTTGGTTCCTAAAATGTTTCCTACTATTATGTAACTTGGGATTTGATTTTTTCATTAAAAAAAAAAAAAAAACTATTGGAATTCTTCAAACCTCCATGAAAGTTTATTCCCATCATTCAAACTTTTATCTAAAAATAATGTAGCTACTGTTAAAGAAGACTTATTTTTAGTTAAACAAAGAAAGAGACAGGAGACTGAACTTTAATCAATAAAAAGAAAAAAGAAAGTAAATGTCATATCCATTGTAGCATAGCATTGTACCTTTCCTAAATGTCATTTCAAATCTCTAACCCACATCTTGAACTCAATAAGAAAAAATAGAACATTTATATACGTTTAAACCAACATATAGAAATTATTCATTATGCACATGCGAATGAGTAGGGACTTCATACTGATATGGTTTTTTTGTTATGGGTTAAAATCCATTGGACCATCAACTGCAAAAGCACTTGCTAAACGAATATGAACAGTTCATATAATTTAATATGATCTAATTAAAAACAAATCCAGAAATCATTCATAAGCATGGAACATGCCTATTCTTAACGACTTTAAGAAGGAAAGAAACTTGTTATTTCCAACATAAAAACAAAAGGAGATGATATCAGTCATAATATCACTCAAACACTTGCATGGAATGTGAAGAAAAGTAAGAAGTTAAATCTACAGAGAAGGCTGGACCCAGCAAAAAGTTAAACAAATCTGAAACCTAACGAGAAATTCCAGACATGATTTCGATACAATAGGAAAATGAAGAGGGTCAGCCAACCACAACATGAAGCCGTACAAGGAAAATCACTTTTAAAAACATTAGGCCAAAAAACAACAGAGGCCACAGGGCAGTGGTTCCCCACCACCACGCAGAGGCAGGCAAAGCATGCTTTGGCAACAAACAAAAGCAAAAGAGAAAGAAATTCAACTCTCACTACTACACAAAATAGAAGCAACAAACAATAAATTAAAGAGAAAAAGCAGAGAGGATAAAAGTTCCGATTGCACGCCTAGCAACAAGCCTATAGCCGATTCAATAAAACGAACAAAAAAGCGAATCGTAACGAAACATTACCATTAACCTTCGCGGATTTGGAAAGCAGAGACGATAAAAGTTGCGATCGCACACCTAACAAGGAAAACACAGTTCATTCAACAATACTGACCAAAAATAGACAAAAAAAAAAAAAAAAAAAACGAATCGAAACGAAGATATTACCAATTCACCATCAATCTTGAGGGAACTGGAACGGAATTGAAATTTCACCAGTTCGGAAGCAGGAAGGAGTGAGGCTGTCAGAGCATGACCTAACTAGGGTTAGCAATTAAGGCAAATAGGTTTCAATCTCTTTATCTTTACACTTTTCTCTTTTTCGCGTAGCCGAGCCGACCAGAGGTAGATCATGCTGGCAGCTTCACCTTTTCCCTCGCGAACACAATCACTCAATCACACACAGGAATCGATGCTATCGGAAAAATCAAAAGGAAGAAAAGAGAGTCAACGAATGCTTTTGCAAGCGGGCGGCAAGGGCAAGAATCCGAATCGAGTCCCGAAAAACGCACTCGAAAAGGAAAAGAAGAAGCGAAAGAATTGGTCCTCCGTGCGACGATCGAGAGGAAGAAGAAGGAGAAGAAATGGAGAGCGACCGAAAGCCGGCGATCTTTAGGGGAAAAGGAGGATTTCAAAGCGCCATGGATGAGAGGTGATGGACGGACCAGAAGAAAAGAGAAGGAGAGAGGAAAGAAGGAAAAAGGAAAAGAGGAAAAAAAAAAAAAAAAAAGAAAAGAAAGGGTTTCTTGCAATACGAGTTGAAAATGGAAAAGTGAGGGGTCTCCGTTGGGTTTATTTATAGAGGGGAGTTTCAGAGGGAAAAAAAATAATAAAAAATAAAAAAGTGAGGATTTTATTTTCTTGTGTTGAGACCATGGAACCCTAACCAAACAGTGAATTAAAGAGGTTTTTTTTTGCTTTGTGTGGGAAACTTCCAAATTAATCTTCAAATCTCATTTTTCCTTTTTCTTTTTCTTTATTGTGAGTTAGATTATGAAGGTGGGGATTTGAATATGTGACTTTTACGATGGTATATAGTTTTTATGAATTATGAAGTACAATCAACTAATTGGTCGAATATAGCCTAATTGGTAAGACACAATGTTTCGTTTTCCAAAAAAAAAAAAAAGTAAGACACAATCGTTAGAAGTTTAAATCTCCACCTCGCATATTATTATAACTCAAAAAAAAAAAAGAGTAAACACTCTACGATTTTCAATAGCATGAACTTGCAAATTGAAAATAGTGAACTTAACTTAGCTTATTAAGGGTGTGTTTGGTTTAACTTTTGAAGTGTTTAATTTTGAAAATAAATCATTTAAAAAAAAAATTCTAATGTTTGGCAACCACTAAAAATGACTTATTAGAAAATGAGATTGATAAATAAACCATTTTGAGAGAACCACTTGAAACTAGCTTTTTTAAAAAAAAACTTCTTAGGCAAATAATAACTTAAACATTTGTGAGAAAATGTAACCAAACATATGAGTGTTTAAATTTTAAACAATTTTTATACAAAATGTTTTTTAAAAAATGCATTCTTGAAAAACATTTAAATTAAAATGTATTTCAAACGGATCCTAAGACATATATCATATATGAAAATGCATTCAATTTATTTATTTAATTATAAATTCTTTTCGTGTGGTTTTATTGATGGATTGTCTATATTAGTTTTAGATTACAAAATATTAAAATAAGTTTTATTTTAAACAATAACCATGTACGATAAATATCAATATTGAACTCACGATTTTATGAAAAGACGGATTGATAGTGTTAATTTACAAAATAATTCTAAAAAACAATGAAAATTCTATAACTCATAACCATTATTTGAATTAATAAACATATATTTAAGATCCGACCCTAAGTTATAAGGCTATCTTTTTCTTTAAGAATAGTACACTACATGTTGAGCCGAAGAATTTAAACCTATGACATTTCTTCTCAAAAAAAAAAAATAATAATAACAAATAAATAATAATAAACCTATGACATTTAAGAAAAATAAATAGTTACCATTTATATTCATATTGTTGGTGTTCTATATATCTTTTTGCATTTGTATGACATTTAAGAAAAATAAATATTTTCCATTAAAAAAAAACTCAATATTCCCGTGTCAAATTCTCGTGAGATTTTTTTTTTTTTTTTTCACTTGAAAAAATTATCGTGATGAGCTACTTCCATGGGTTAAATTTATGTAATTAAGCCAGACTAGACTCATATTGTTTCGTGGGGTTTAATTATTTCACACTACCATTTTGCAAATCTTACCAAATATTAAAAAAAAAAAAAAAAAACTGTATTACATATTAATTGATGATCCCATTCATTTGTCTCAAAAAAAAAGAAATGGATGATCGCATTCATAGAGTTACCAACCAAATATACAAGTTCAACTTTTTTTTTTTTCTTGAAAGAAAATATACAAGTTGAACTTAAGTTTTAATAATACGTTCCACTTCATAAATCATAACATCACTGTTGAATGAGAAATTTCGGCCAATCACAAATTGCCATGTCATTAATTTAAATTAATAATAAAATAAATTTGGGATCAATTACAAATTTACACGTGTCCTAAATTAAATTAATAGACATTAAAATTTGGCAAATCAAACAATGCCACTTGTCTATTATTGATCCGACTAATGTGACCCGAGATCATTGAAGAAATTGGGCTAAATTAAAATAATCCAATTTTATTAAAAATAAGTTGGATTAAAGCCCAAATATAGTCTAAGCCCAAAGGTTGGGCCCAGGCCCAAGCCCAAATGAGGTCCACCAAACTGAGGAGGCCACCATTCATTTTGGACATTCAGACAGAGTCAGAGAAGCCAGAGCCCAGAGCATTCTCCCAAGGTCCAGAGTCTTTAGAAGTCGTTCACAGAATTCAGAAGATCCAAGATTCAGAATTCGACCATCTCAAGACTCAGAAGATCCAACGACTGAAAGACTCCAAAGAATCAACCGTTCCTCCGTCTGAGATCAAGCTTGTCGGCCCTCAGACCAGACTCCATATTTTGAGAGAAAGCATCAGAGGATAAATATTAGAGATTGTAACACTTCTACATACAAGATCAATAAAATCAAGTTCATTTCCACGAATTAAATTTCCTTTGTCGAAATCTCGTGTGAACAAATCAATTCACACATAAAGAAAATATACTTAATGATATTTTATATCTAATTTCAATCGAGGAGCTTTCAAGACTATTTTGTTTTTAAATTTTAGTCAACTCTTACATTTATTTCACCTCGGTTCTCCTTAAAAATTTAAAATATGTATTTTAGTCCATGTCATTAAAAAATCATAGTTATTCTGATTTTAAAATGTAGATAACATTAAAAAAAAACAAATAGATAATTTTTTTTTTTGAAAAAAAAAAAACAAATAGATAACTTGATTCTCTTATATCGATCCAAATTAATATGGGTATGTATGGTAGACACGTAGGCTAGTTAAACGTGGAAATGAGATGTGTACAAATATTAAATGACAAAATAATAATAGGCATTGAAATAATTAATTTTCTTAAAAAATATATTAAAATAGATCTTTTGAAAATTTATGAACTAAAATATTCTAAAAACACAATTGAGAGCGATTTTTTAATAAGTGAACAAAATGATTTTTGTAAAAACTGTTTAGTAATAAATAATTTTTTGTTTCATACTTTAAAAAGTGACCTTAAATGTTAAACTTTGATTTAAAAATTAATTTGAAGGATCACATATCAAGTTTAAAAAAACGGGGGGGGGGGAATGATAGATGTAATTACTTAAGATGGTTATCAACCAATCTTTTCAAGTAGTTTTATCTAATCACTCTACACCATTGTCAAACACCAGTATTTTCGAAATGAAAGTGATTTCTACACTAATATGTCCTAAAATTTAAAAGTTTGAGAAATCAAAATGAAATTTAATACCTAATTCGATACTCATTTTCTCCAAGACTTTTCAAAATTAAAGTTATAAACACTACTTACACCTGTATGTATTTATGTTCGATTATCTTTTAAAATTTCAAAAATTTCATATGATTTTCGAAGTTTAATTAGAACCTCAAACATATTTAACAAAAAAAAAAAAAAAAACACAAACAATTCAATCATGTAGAATAAAATTTAAAAATAAGTGTAATCGTTAGAAATAAAAACTAAAAAAATGAAATATTGATCAAATTGACTAATAATCAAGATAATAAGATCACGTGTATGAAAATAGTTAAGGGAATAAGATACTAATTACGTGCATGTTTGGGAGTGATTTTGAAATAGTTAAAATCATTTTTGTCAAATTCAAAATCACTCCGAAACATGTTTTTAATAATTCAAAATCAATTTTGATAATATGAAAATCACATTTAAAAGTGTAAAATCAAACATGAAATTGATTTTGAATAATTAAAGGTACGTTTCGGAGTGATTTCAAACTTGACAAGAGTTATTTTAATAATTTCAAAATCAGTCTCAAACATGCACTATATGTGGAAACATGGAAACTCGGATCTTCACTCAACAAAGAGTGGGAAGAAGAAAAAAACAAACAAAGGGACGAGAGAGAGAAGAGGAGTTAGGTATAGACATGTGGAAGAGAAGTAGGGGGCGCATGGCAGAGGTACAGACCAGAGAGAGAGAGTAATGAATTTTAGGGCTGCAAAAGTTGTAAAATTAGGGTTTGGTTTGGTGTACTACAGTTTTAGACAATTCAATATTCCACTGTTTGCCTCTCCCTCTCTCTCTCCACTTCAATTAAATGCATTTTCCAAAAATAAAATAAAACAAAAGAAATTGATTTACAATTTCAACCAATGCTTTTTTATCAAAATCTCACTTGTCAATTTCATGCAGCTGGCTTTTTTTTTTTTTTTCATTTTTCTTGATGTACTTATGGATTTAAAAAAAAACATTATGGATTTTTGTTAAATTCTTTTTTGAAAATATTATGAATTTTAGTTTGTATGCTCTCTTGATGGTCAAATTTGGTCAGGAGGAACTCACCTGACTTTCACGTGCCACCAATGGTAAATTTGTAGATGAGGAGAAGACGTGACCTGCAAGACGGTAAACCTACACACCGGTGTGGTGCTTGCCACACCGGCTCCGATGCTTAAGTCAGCAAATAGAACGATGGGAAGCAAAAACAGTAAGAGCAAGAGGAGAGTTAGAGAATAGAGAGTAGTGTTTGGAGGTAGAATTTGAGTCCCCTTCTTCAGTAACGAAGAGGGGTATAAATACATGCTCATCCTCCTAGGTTTTTAGGAATTCGGAGGCGTTTTGGGACAAACCAGGCGAAACCGGGGCAGCCAAAGGTTGTGGGGACCAAACGGAGCCAAACGGGCTTGGCCCGCGGCCGAGCAGGGGTCGGGCGTGGCCCGTCCCACTTGTCGTTTTCGCCTCTTGGGTCCATCTCCCAGTCCGATTCCTGCCCGGTTGTCTTCGCCAATTCCTTGTGCATCGGGGTGGTCCAAAATCACCTATAACACTTTCAAAAAAGACTTAAAATTGATTCAAGAGTTTATTATTGATTTTTCCTAAAAAGAATTAGTTCCTATTAGCCTTCTTTTTATAAATTTAAGAAATGAATTCACATTATATTATTTAATTAATTTCAATAAAAATTAACTTTAAATTTATTATAAAGATCAATTTTAAGTTTTATTGAAACTATAGAATTAAAATTGAACATTTAAAGGTATAGAAATTAAAATAGGACTCTTTCTAAAAAAAAAAAAATGAAAAAAAAAAAACAGAATAAAGGAACTAAAATGAAATTTTAATCTTTATTTTTTAATAACTTATTTCATCAATTCCATCCCTCTAAATCTCAACCAAACCAACCCATCATTTTCTCAAACTCCCAATTTTCCTTTTTATATTACACAAATTAAACAATAAAAAAAGAAGAAAAAAAAAAAAAAAACAAGTTGTCGTTTCAAAAAGGAAAAAGAAAAAAGAACAAAGAAAAAAGAAAATAAAAGAAAGTTGTCAAGAGTAAGAGTTGTATTTGTATTCTAACATTCCCTATAGACGACCTATTACCCATATTTTAGTATTTTTTTTAAGTACATCAATATTTGAGGTGGAAGAATTCAAATCGAACTTATTGATCGATGATATATGTCAATTATCGTTGAGTTCGTTTTGGCCACTATCTATTCTAATAGGCAGGACCATATCTTGTAATCAAAGGAAAAAAAAAAATAAAAGAAAAAAAGGTCGTAAATAAAGTTGATAACTAAGTGAAAAAAAGTTAATAAAATAAGTGAAAAATAACTCTAACTTTTAGGGGAAAAATATTGTTAATATCTTCTATGATAATTATTTTTCATTTTAATTTCTGAATTAAGCTGGTGGAATAATTATATAAAAAAATTTATTTTATTGTGTCCACGCCTTATGACAAAAGGGAAGGTGTAGTGTAAAGTGAAGATTGAGGGAAGAAGAGAAAAATTTCCCGAGTATTTTTAATTTTTTTTAATAAAAATATCAAAATAACTGGATATCTATGATTGAGTGAGTGTTTCATTTTATTAAAGAAAACTTTCTAATTTTCCTCTAGAAATTTGAGCTTTCTTTTTAGATAACTCTTTTTCCTCTAAAATTTTTCAATTAACTGAATATTTTATTTTACTATAATCAGTAACCAAATTTAACATTTAAATGTTAAATTGAAAAAAAACCAATGAAAAACTTTATAAACAATAGGTACTAGGTACTAAATCGAGAAATAACCAAACATATGTTAATTAATCATTTGTTTATATAGGTTTGGTTAATATTTTTATTTTATTCGACATAAACTATATTAGAAGTTTTATAGAGGTGAAAACGTTTCTTCAATGATACTAGAAAACAAGAAGAAGAAAAAAAAGGAATCAAAGTGAGTATGACTCAACGTAATTAACATAAACCCTTGACCGAGAGGTCGGAGGTTCAAATCCCCCACCCCAAAGGTTGATGTACTAAAAAAAAAGGAAAAAGGATAACAATAACACATCCATACTTCTACCAAAATTTATGAATAAAAAAATGGATAACAATAACAAAATTATTTATTTACACAAAATTTAGAAACCAAGGATACAAAAGATATTTGGTTAAATTATGAAAAATACCCATGTGTTTCCAAAGATTATTTTAGTATTTAAAGTTTTGAAATTTGTTTCAAAACAACTTTGGAAAACCTTTTTTTTTTCCATTAAATTCACAGACGAAAAATTTATGTATTTACATATGTAGTGTTGTTCATGTAAACAATCTGGAAAATATGTTTGGAAAAAAAGAAAACAATAAAAACACATTCAAACATATCATTTTTCGTCCATAAAAAAAAGTCATGCTTCTGTTGGCAAACCCATTCTGATTTTAATTCTTAAACTTTCAAGATGTGTATTTGAATCCCTAAAAGTCCGGTACACTAAATTAAACTTGTAAAACATTAAAATTGAAAAAAAAAATATTAAGAAAAAAAACAAAGATTTAGCGAAAATATAAAATTGAAAGAGACATTGGAAAGAAACCAAAACAACTAAAAGAATATGGAGAAGCAAGATACCAAAACAAAAACCATGACCATAAGCATGTAAATGAAACAGTAAATAGATGGGGACTACTCGATGTGGGACTTCACCTGATTTTTATTTTTATTATTTTTTTTTTTTGTCAGAAGAAAAATAATTCCAAAAAAAAAAAAAAAAAAAAGAAAGAAAGGGGGACAAGAGCATTGAGCTTTATTGCAATTGCATTGCAGGTATCTTCTGAAGACGATTCATTTCATGTCATCTGAAGAAACAGGGCTACGTAGTAATTAAGGGCATAGGTCCTCTGGCTGTGCCCTTTTCCTACTCAAAAGCTGCCCTAAACCTCTAAATTAAGCCCTTCCCTTTACCCTCATAGACCCTCCCTCCATTACTACACCCTTTTGATTTGACTATTCCTTTACATTGTTCCCTTCACCCTTTTGTTTCTTCTCCATTCCTCACTTCCCATCCTTTGGTTACATTACATCTCAACATTCCAAACTATATATTTATTATCCCTAAAGTTCGGTTTGAGCATTACGGTTAAATTACAAGTATGGTTTCGATACTTTTGGAAGAAAAGAGTCGTCGGGATGCCATTGGGGTTTTGGGAGCCTTTGTGTTCATTGGCTAAGAAGCACGGACACTTTAGTTTGGCTAGCGTGTCCGACACTTATTAGCACAATCAGTATGTGGCAAACACTAGTTGTACAAAGTTAATATAGGTCCATATCGAACACTTGGCGTTAAGTATACTAAATAGACATGATACTAAATGAAAAAAATAATAAATATTAAGAGTGAAATACATTAAACTCATTTTTTAAGCATACAAATGCATGAATTTATTGATTTCAAATTTTCATACTTGTCTAAAAATGTGTATTTTACTAAACGTGTCCATGTCCTATATTTTTAAAAAATGACGTGTCCTCGTGTTTGTGTCGTGTCGTATCCATGTCTCGTGTTCGTATCCGTGTTTCTTAGATCATTAGTTGTTTGTGACACCATTTGTGTGCCTTGTGTGTCCTTTTTGCAATCTCTCTCGATGTATAATTGTTGTCCTTATCCCTAAAGTTAAAGACATTAAATCTTTTGTATCAGACATGTTGTCATACGTATTTAAGGTCGAATATAAAAAATCATATTTAAGTGTTTGGTTTAGTTAAAGAGAGTTTTATTGAACGTTGCAATTTTGGAATACGCGCGAAGTATTTTCATTATCATTAAACTTAATTATAGATGACTTTCCCTTGTCCCTTCCCTAAGTACCTTCTTGCTTTAACAATATGATAAATTATTTTTTTTTTTTTTAAAAACAATATGATAAATTAAAGGAAAACAACTTCAACATGTCTTTTGCAGAAAAAGAACTTGAGATTAGTAATTAAGGTTGTTGGGGAGCAAAACTTAATAACAAAGTGAGTGAGACTTTATTAGAACTATAATCAAATTTGGATTTTATATTGAATAAGGAAAATTATGGATTGTGTGTAGTGTCAAGTATTAAATTGTGGTGAATGAGCTCCTCCTTCCAAGCCTATTACCCAAGTGGATGCATTAAAAGCTAAAACAAAGAGATTTTCTCTCATTGGTATTCAATATCTCAAGACATATACTTCCACTAGCAATTATATATATATAATTGTGAGTACATTAACATTTGGGGGTGCGACTTGCGAGGATTCGAACATCTGACCTCATAGTCGATGATACATGTCAATTACCACTGAGCTAAGCTCGTTTTGACAGCAATTGTATCTTTTCATTTGGTTTAGGATCTATCATCTTATAAGAATAAAAAATAAATAAATGTATTTGATTGTGTATGGAAATGTGTCACCAAATTTTCATGGAAATAAACAACGTCTATGTTTGGTGTTGCATGAGAATATCACTCTAAATCATTTTCATGTAGAAATAAATGATGTTTTTGTGTGTTGGTTGTTGGATGTTGGATTACAGACATAACTCTTCTATAAAGAGTGTTTTAAGCCCATATTTATGCTCAATGCATGACTACTTTAGAAGAAGTAGTATCATTTAAAAAGATTTAACACCCCTAAATTTAATTGGTCATTACATTGCATTTCTTGTCAAGGAATGCTTCATATTAAAATATTCCGTTGGAGTTCTTGGTTGGTATTTTGCATCCATTCATTTTAAAAAGATATTTTGTCCTTTGTAAGATACCAAAAATATTAATCCTTCATATTAAAAAATTCGACTAGAATAAGAGGAGAGAATGAGGTAGAGAGGGAGAAAAAAAATAATATAATTTTAATTAAAAAAACCATCCAATAATAAAATTCATAAAAAAAAAAACATTAATTTTATATAATATATCGAAAAAACTAATAAATATTTAAACATATTTCTCAAAATTTATGAATTAAAAAGGTATATTTTGAAAACTAAGACATCTTTAAAATCTATTTTTCAAAATTTAGGACTATCCATTTTGAAACTAAGGATTCGAAATTTAGAAAGTGGAACATTTTTTTTTTTCTAACAATACCTGTTTTGAGCCATGGACCTCTTTGTCATTATGACAGGTTTTATAACAATTAAACTGTGTTGATTTGGGCAAATGTAAAACTTTAGAATCAAGTAATTAATCTGATAAATTATATGGTAGATTCGTGCTTATTCTTGTAAGATAAACCCTTCAGTTCAATGCTAGTGCTTCGATTCGATATCCAATTCATTCACAACGGTGGATTTCAATCTTTCCAAAAAAAGAAAGAAAAAACAGTGGATTTCTATATCGACAATATCGATGGAAACAAGAGATTGAAGTAAAACTGCTCTTCACCATTTGAGTAACGGTACGCCATTTCTTCTCTTTTCTTGAGGGTTTTTCATCCAGAGAACGAAAAGAAACAACATTTGTGTTTATATAGGAACAATTCAAATTTCAACTCATACAAGTAGCAAATCCTTGATGATAATCGATATACGCTTTCACTTGAACAAATTCAAGTGACTACATTTTGCAATGTTGATACAGATGCTTAAGGTTTCCAAAAATTCAAGCCCTGTTGTTTGAAGGGCAGTAATTATTTTACTTGGATTTCATAATTTCATATGAATAGTTCTTTCTCTCTCTCTCTCTCTATATATGTTATACATACATAGTGTGTGTATATATATATTTTGTTGGGGAGAGGCAAGCTTGGGAATCTGAAAAATTAAATATCTGTTCAGTTGAGGATTTCTTGATAGATGATGTAGGATTCTGAATGAAGATATCTCTTCCCAATTGCTTTGATATCTTTTTGAACTGTCTGTGCTGGATACTTTGTTCACTGGGAGTGGGAGCTGTAGAATACCACTGCAGTAATAAATGGGCTAAGGGTTTGGGCAAATGAAGAGTTTGATCCAATTTTCCTAAGTTTTCCTAAGTTTTGTTGTAGGAGGAATTGGGTAAACTGATCAGCCCTTAAAACACTTGAAGTAGCTAAGGAAAGGCCTATCAGAAACGGGTACGAATTTGACAATCCAACCGATAGGCCAAGAAACAGCTGCTATAGCAATGCAAAGTCCCCACTGCCAACCATTTAGATTCACTGTATTTGCAAATTTCTTTAGGAATTCTACCATAACTACTTGTAGAACAACTGTTACTCCCACAATCCCTAGAAATAAATGATTCTTGAGAATGCCTTCAAAGACGTTCTGTTTCTCTAGTTTCCTTGAGTTGAACTCGTTAAAGATTTGGCAGAGAACAAAAGTGTTGAAGATTAGTGTGTCATTTACCCCTTCACTTACATTGAAGATGTTGCTTCCTTGGAACTGGAAAATTAAGAGTATTGCTATTTGGTATAAAGCTTGAGCTAAAAGGTTCCTCCACATGATATTTGTTATTAGGGGCTCTGTTCTTCCCACTGGAGGCTTGTGCATTAATTCATCATTTGGTCTCTCAGTAGCAAGAGCAAGAGCACCCAATGTATCCATTATGAGATTCACCCATAATAATTGGACTGCTGTTAAGGGAACTTCTCCAGCTGATACTGCTGCTATAAAGTTAATTGTGAGAGCTGCTACATTGACTGTCAATTGAAATTGGATGAATTTTTGGATGTTGTTGTATACACATCTTCCCCACCTCAAGACCGTGGCTACGGTGGTGAAGTTATCATCCAAGATAACAATGTCTGAACTCTCCTTTGCAACCTCAGTGCCTTCAATGCCCATGGAAAGACCTATGTCGGCTTCTTTTAGAGCCGGTGCGTCATTTGTACCGTCTCCAGTTACTGCTACGACATGGCCTTTCTGTTTCAAGCATTGAACCATCAAAAGCTTGTCAAATGGAGTGGATCTTGCCATCACCTTGATTTGATCAACCCTCTGCAATCTCTCTTCATTTGAGTAGTTTCGGAATTCAGAACCTTCTATTACTTCTCCTCTGCTTGCTGTGTTGTGGTCAAGATCTAATATCCCACATTCTGTGGCTATAGCTTTTGCTGTGAAAATGTTGTCTCCTGTGATCATTTTAATGGAAACCCCAGCTGATTTACATGTTTCTACAGCTTTCTTCACACCTGGTCTACATGGATCTTTCATGCCAACTATTCCCATTAATGTAAATCCATCTTCTTTCAAGTTTGAGGAAATTGGTATGCTATTTTTTTCCTCTTCTTCGGAGACTTGTCTATAAGCAAAGGCAATGCATCTTAGGCTACTTGCTGCCATTCCTTGGATTATGTTTTCAATTTTTGTTCGGCTTTCGCTATCTAAGGGATATGTTTCGCCATTTCTCTCAAAGTAACTTGAACACATTGATAGTATCATCTCAGCAGCTCCTTTCCAATGCTGATGGATTGTATTATCGGCCAATTTTTTCACCAAAACCCCACTTCTTTTCTTCTCGGAGTTGAAGGTTTCCACATGCAGAATAGCATATGATTTCTTCAACTTCACCATGTCCATACCAAATTCCGTGACTGCCCACGAGAGAATCGCCTTCTCAGTTGGACTACCAGAGATTTCAGTTTTGGATTTTGGTGAAGGTTGATAGACACTACCAGTTGTGTTCAAGCCAACTCCTTGATTTATCAACTCATGAACAGTTTCTGCTATGGTATGGGAAGAGTTTTCTTCCTCAATGAACTCTTGGCCAAGCCAAAATTTGGTTACTTTCATTTGGTTTAATGTCAAAGTACCTGTTTTGTCAGTGCAAATCACAGTTGCCGATCCCATTGTTTCACAAGCAGACAAATTCCTCACCATTGCCTGATCTGCCATCATTCTCTTCATAGAGTAAGCAAGTGTTAGTGTCACAGCCAATGGCAAGCCTTCAGGGATTGCAACCACTACTATTGTAACTGCAGCAGCAACTATACGGATAACTGCATTGAGCACATCATCTACATCTGTTTTTCGACCATTGTACTCTATGTTCCCGAAATCATCCTTTGTGTTTCTCGTGAAATAGCGTGCTAACATGACAACAAGAACCAGGAATGCAACTGAGAGGCCTACCTGTTGAGAGAATAGGAATAAAAGATGAAACTTCCTGTAATCTATTAGTATATAAACCTTTGTGTTCTAGTCCTGATTTAACACAATGAGTTCCTGTGTTCAAATCTCTGTAATGTTATTCCTTCTCCTAATTAATATTTATAGTAACTTTTTAGATTTTATACTAATTTCCAAGTTCACAAGTGAAGGGAAATGTTAAGACTATAAATAAAAGATTAAATTTGCTATGAACTATCAATTTAAGCTTTTGGATTCATTGGTTATTTAACACTAACCTTTCCTATTGAAGTGGTTAATTTGTTAAGACGAACTTGCAATGGTGTTTGCTCCTCAGAATCCCGAGATATCGAGCTCATCATCTCGCCCCATGCCGTGTCCATTCCCACTGATGTCACCAGCATTTGACCATAGCCATCTACTACTTTTGTTCCAGACAACAAGAAGGGGTTCTCTGTAGAATTGAGTTCCACATGATCGCTCTCTCCTGTCATGCTTGACTCATCCACCTGTAAAGAATGACCACTTAAGAACAACCCATCAGCTGGAATTTGGTCTCCAAGCTTTAGAATCACCACATCTCCAACCACGATATCGAAGATGGAAACTTGTATGCGCCTTCCATCTCTCATTACCTGTTGAGAGAATATGAGCAAAAGATTCAATTTACATTAACCTATCAACTTAAAGCTTTTAGATTTAGCAGTAGATTAACATAGTTTCAGAACATGAAATATGAGTTTTTTGTACGGATGACCCATTTAAATAGGTGAAAATGATAAATGTCTTACCTTTTCAATTTAAAGGTTATATGCTCTTTTGCTTGCGTCAGCATTCTAGTATAATTACCATTTTACTCTCTACTCTAACTTTGCTCTCTCTTGCTACTATCGCTCTCGCTCCAACCTCTTGCTCAAGTTTCTCGCTCTTTCTCCAAACTCTCGCTCTCCAGTCTCGCTCTCTCTCTCTAATTTCTCGCTCTTCATTCTCGCTCTCTCTCTAATTTCTCATCTCGCTCTCTCTCTTTGATCTTGTTCTTCAATCTCTCTCTCATTTCTCTCTCCAATCTCACTCCAACCTCTCGCTCTCGCTCTCGTTGTGTGCTCTTTGGAGAAAGAAAAGGGGGAAGAAAAAATTGAGCGAGAGTGAGAATGAGATGAGAGAAAAAATAGCGAGAGAAAAAATGTGTGTTTTCATCTAGAGTAAAATGATAATTTTTCTATGATGATGACGTAAGCTAGGCATATAACCTTTATTTGCAAAGGTATGACATTTTTCATTTGGACCTATATAAAAAGGTCATCTACACAATTCTTCCAAGTTATATATTCAAATGCTCTAATGTTAAGAATATGAGTAAAATATTAAATTTACCATAACCTATCAACTTAATACTACCTCCCCTTTGTAGTATAGGTCAATGGTTAAAACACTAATACCATCCCGTGAGGTCGAAGGTTTTAATCTCTAAATCTGATAGGAATGTACCTAAGGGTAATTAGGAATATTAGTAAAGGTATATTAGCAGTTAGTTAGGGAGTTGTTAGAATATGGAGTTATAAATACAGAGAGTGGGGAAAGGGGAAGATAGGCAATTGAGTAGTGAGTGATTACTCTTGGGTGTTCTCAAGAGAGGGAGGGTCCAAGTACCTCGAACACTTGGATATTGTAGTTCTATTCCGGTTGTTATCAAAATCCACATTTGTTGAAATCGAAAAAGAAAAAAAGAACAACCTACCTCCACTTTGATGTTGTTACTTATTTTTGACAACTTTTCGAATTGAACCTCCTGTCTGAAGTTACTGATTGCTGATACAACAACTACCAAGGCAACAGCTACAAATATGCTCCCTCCTTCATACCACCCTTCTTGAACTCCATGTTCCTTTATTCCAAATCCAAGCGCCAGAGCCGCACATACAAGTAAAATGAGAATGGTGGTGTCCTTGAAAGCTTCCACCACAAAATGAAAGAAACTCTTTGGAGGCCGCTTGTGGTAAGTGTTCGAACCGAATACTTGACGCCGTTCATTCACGACATCACCGTCGTCCTTGATTCCATTCTCCGGATTCGTTCCGAGAGAAGTAGCAATGGCTGTAGCTTCCCCAAGCTGACGAAAAGCTTCTCTGTCTTTGTTCTTCACCATATCAATAAGCTTCTTCTGATCATCTTTGGTGTAGATTATTTGTTCCTCATAAGAATCTTCCTGCAAGATCTCAAAGTTGAGTAAGTTGCCATGGCCATTTCTCTTGGACACTGCAAGAGATAGCATGGCCCGGATTGAGTATATTGCTGCATAGGCAAATCTCCATCTCCTTCGGGCTCTGCTGATGTTGAGAAGTAGAACCTCATGGTAACTGGATTCGTATTTGCTCATGCTTATTGCTGTTTGCTTCGTTTTTGAATGCCAAAAGTCTGAACTTGTGGCTTTAGGAACCTTTTATATATAGATTGTTGCAGGTTCATAAGCGAAGACTCCGAAGAAGTTACTTTCTCAGTCAATTCTAATGAATTTAGCTCAAGTAATATATCAAATATACAGCTTTGGAAAAGGAAGCAAAGTTTTTGTTAGATTGAAAATTCCCATTCATACAATAAGAACAAATGGATTTGAATGTAGCCATCTTATTGATATTATATACAAACGTGGGGATCAGAATAAGATTAGTCAAATTCGATTTTTCTTGAATTTCTGCCGAAAGATACAATTTTTTTTTTTTTTTTTTTTTTTTTTCCACATTGGATTGGTCAGCAAGTGCTCTGTGATTGAATGGCTTCGCAGGAAAGTGGGTTACGCAATTGAAAAATGGACATATATATGGTCACTTTAGTTTTGGAAACTTTCGATAATTTCTCTAAATCTCCGCTAAAGCATATATAATTTTGACCTTTTTTTTTTGGTTTTTTGTTTTTGTTTTTGTTTTTTTTTTTTTTGTAAGGGATAACTAGTTATAGAGAATGGTATTGTTGATCTAAGTTATGGATGGATTGGAATCCAAGTTATTCGTGAAGGAGATAGCCAATTTGAGAAGGTTCTTATGCTTATTTTTATGGGAATGGACCAAACACTAATACTAATTAAAAAGGGATAAAATTAGGTTAAATTTAATTTGATTCAATTTCGTTTGTATGGTTTAGTTAAACTTCACATAGTGTTCACGTCATTGTAATAATGATATTTTATTTTTCAGATATTAGTTTTCTATTTAGACAATTGATAATGTGAATTTGAGTATAAATATTAACATGTTAACGTGTGCATGTATTCAAACCACATATGTTAAAAGACAAAGCAGCTAATAGTAGTGGAAAAATAACATAACAATGATCAAAATGAGTACTTGTTTTTTTTTTAGAGCTCATGGATTAAAACGATCTTTTTTTTTTTTTTTTTTTTTTTAAAAAAAAAAATAGAAATTTAAAAGGTTTAAAGATGGAGATATGAAACACGAATACAAAATACTTTTCTTCTGCACAAAAAAAGACAGTGGCAGCACGTATTTGTTGAAAAAGTCTAAACTGGAAAGGACAGAAAATCGTCGTTTGGCCACAAAAACAAGAGATTTAAACTAAGAAGAAATTTCCGACCACAGACATGGACAGGCAAACACGACATGTCGGCGATGAAACAATGAGCAATTAAAAATAAGGTTTTGGTGGCCGTCATGGCAATTTCTCAGCACCTTCCTCCTTCGCTTTCTTCATATGAAGAAGAATGAAAAATCAAACAACCATAGACTCTTTTTTTTTTTTTAAAAAAAAATATTATTATTATTATTAATGTTAAACGTTGTATTTGGGTTGGTGATCTTTGTATACAAAATAAAATTCATTTTGGATCATTACCTATGAATTTCTTGAAGGTGCTTTTGATGGCCTTTGTACTAATTCTTATCTTCTCAAGGGTTCTTGCAAACAAAACATTTAAAATACTGAATTGGTTGATAAAGGTTTACCTAACCATGTAAATTAAATTCATCACTTTAGGTAGGAGAAATATATAAGTATATTTCCTTACTGATTCATTGTTGAATCATAGTAGCTTTATGGCTGCTGATCCAAATCCTTGGGGGAATTGATTTGGAACAAAGGGCATCAACTCTTGCTACAAGTGAGCTTTCAAATCTAACTTAGAACAACTATGTGTGTCAGGTTGACGATCATCCTAGGTTAGTTGCTCGACCTCATTCAAGTCGCTACTAACAATCCATGTCAATATAGTCTTTGAGGAAGTCCTCTAAGTGCATGTTTGGGAGTGATTTTGAAATGACTAAAATCACTTTTGTTATGTTCAAAATCACCTCGAAGCATACCTTTTAATTATTCAAAAATCAATTTCCATGCTTAATTTTACACTTTTAAACGTGATTTTCATATCATCAAAGTTGAATTTAAATTATTATAGAAACGTTTTAAAGTGATTTTGAATATGACAAAAGTGATGAACTAAATGGGGTGTTCAATCTCTTTCTTCAACACACAATAGTGACTGATGCTATGTTGTGGGTTCAATCGAATTCACATCATGACTCATGACTCATCAATCTTCCATGATTGACTTGCAGCACATGATTATAGTTGTTATGGGTCGCTTCTGTTGGGTTTTTGGTAAAATATTAGAAGTTTGAGTTGTCCCACATCGGAAAAATTCAAGTGATGAGCTCCAAGTACTATAAAAGGAGCCTATGACTTTCGTTTCAAAGTATTCCATTTAGAATCACTTTAAGCTTGGTATAAAGCTTTGAGAGAGTGTTTCTTGTAATTGGAGTCGGGGAGAGAATTCTTTGTGATTGTAAAAACTTTTCACATAGTGAATTTCTCTTTGTGGGTTGTGGTTTTTTCTTCGCTTTGGAGTTTCCACGTAAATTATTGTGTTTTTTATTTTGTTGCTTTATTTTAATTTCTTTGTTATTTTTTTTTTTGCTTATTCCTACAGTAGAATGGGGGTCCAACAGCTTCTAGGTTTAAGCCCACAGGTTCAAGCCCATGACAAGCCATCGAGCTTGAATTTTTCGAAGAGGGCGACACGCTTCTCAAGGCCCCCGAGATCGAGTCGAGAAGGACATTCATAAAGGAAACAATGTTCACAACAAATCTCAATTTTCAAAGAAGAATATTCTCTGAACTTGCAATCAAGAGATAGCCTAAAGTAAGGAAAAGATGTGGGTTTTTGAAAATATAAAGTAAAAACGAAATGTAAAATATTGATATAACACTAATAAAAGAAATGTCCATTTGTCCTTGTGAGTACAAAGTGGATAATGTATTTCCCATCATTGTTCCCTAATATATATAATGTTTGATTAAAGGGCATGATTGAGTTAATGGACAACTGGACACCCACATATCTCCACAATGGTATGATATTGTGACTTTGTTTTTTGATTACCCCAAAAGGCCTCATACCAAATGGAGACACTTGTCCTCTCTTATAAACCTATGATCATCCTCTTATCTAGCCAATGTGGGACTTTGGTTGCACTCCTCAATTCCCAACAATTCTCCCCTTGAACGAAGTATCACACAGATGAGTCTCCCCTCAAATAGTTATTTATTCGTCTAGATCTCCTTTACCAAGGAGTTTGCTCTTAGAGCTAGATTACGAATTCTATTCGTCCAGATCTTCTTTCCAAAGGAGTTTTGCTCATAGAACCAGATTACGAATTCTATCCATCCAGATCTCAACACTTGGTCGCACTCCCCAATTCCCAACACTTGTGATAGACCCAAGGATGGATGAATATTGGTTGAATATCAACCCCACTGCTTGACCTTTCCCGTGATAGACCTAATAGACACAACGAGAAGTGTCACCGTAGCAACCAAGGTCAAGAAGCTTCTTCGAGCAGATTTCATCAAGGCCCACTATCCCAAATGGATTTCAAATATCGTCCTCATAAAGAAGGCTAATGGGTAGTGGTGGATGTGCGTCAATTACACGAATCTAAACGAGGCTTGCTCAAAGGACAACTTCCCTCTATTGAGGATTGACCAACTTGTCAATGCCACAATTGAGCACAAACTTTCTCGTTCTTAGACACCTACTTCGGCTACAACCAAATCAAGATGCATGTTCTAGATAAAGAGCACACCACATTCGTAACAATGAATGATGAACAAACTCTTCGCGAAACATATTGACAGAAACATTGAGGTTTACATTGATGACATGCTAGTCAAAAGCAATTTGGCTGACCACCATGTAGTCGACTTGGTCGAGATGTAATGTCGTTCGGTCTAAAGAAAGTTGGGGCGACCTACCAATTAATGATGAACAAACTCTTTGTGAAACATATCGACATAAACATTGAGGTCTACATTGACGACATGCTAGTCCAAAGCAATTTGGCTAATCACCATGTGGTCGACTTGGCTAAGATGTTCGAGGTCTTTCGTGGATCCTCCATGAGACTGAATTTAGCCAATTTTGCCTTTGGAGGCACCTCTCAGGTAAGTTTCTCGACTTTATGGTCCTCCAGCTAGGTATTTAAGCCAACCCCGAAAAGATCCGAGTCGTGCTCGAGATGGAAGACCCGAAGACCCAAAAACAGCTACAAAGTCTGAATAGGAAGATCGCTGCCTTCAATTGATTTGTTTCCAAATCAACAAAGACAAGTGCCTACCCTTCTTTCAAACCCTCCAAAAACAAGTGAAGTTCAAGTGGATTGATGCTTGTGACGCTGGTTTTTCTACATTCAAGGTGTACCTTAGCTCGACTCCACTCCTTGCCAAACTAGAAGCTAAAGATGAATTGTTGCTATGTCTAGTTGTATTAACTCCACCCCTAGTGAGAGAAGAGAATGAACATCAGGCTCTAGTCTACAAATAATTAAACAGGGAAAAAGTATTTAATGTTGAAGACCATTTGAGAAGTTTTTAAACTAATACAAGAGCTATTTTCGAATGCTCAACTAACTCAACTTCTTATATGCTATCTCAATAGTGATAATAGACATAAATCTACTAAACTTGAAAAGAAATTAATAGCAC
This sequence comes from Luffa acutangula, assembly GCA_036850905.1. Classification (NCBI taxonomy): domain Eukaryota; kingdom Viridiplantae; phylum Streptophyta; class Magnoliopsida; order Cucurbitales; family Cucurbitaceae; genus Luffa; species Luffa acutangula. Next base: position 48,574,372 of record CM072090.1, read on the forward strand.
CAGATTTTTTAGATATTTTTTCTAATCATTAAATTACATCCTTCAAAATAAATTCCAATCTCCAACTCTAAATATGGAAATCTTAATAACTATCTAATTAAAAATAATGTTTGAAAATTTCTAAAAGAATAATTTGGTTCAATTGAGATAAAAGAAAAATTAGAATAATTCGGAGAAATCTGATGTCCATGAATTTCTGATAAAATTTAACGAAAAAATTTCATGAGAATGATGATTGAAATGGGAGGCTAGGGCGAGCATAACTCAACGGACATGTACTATCGACCATGAAGTCAAATATTCGAATCTCTCGCTCCCAAATGTTGGTGATGTACTTAAAAAAAAACTTGGGCGCCCTATGAGTATGGACATCCTACGTAGTGGTTGAATTGAAAAAATAATGGTGAAAATTATGGGATTGGCCAAATTTCTTTAAATTTTGTTTGTGGTTATTTTTCAAAATGGGTAATTTTCCAAAATTGAAAATTCCACTTGTTAATAACGGCAGCCGGAAGGAGGTGGAGATTTGCGTTTGCAGAAGAAGATACTCCGTCGGGACCGGTCTCTTTCCGGCCATGTCGAAAAGAGATGATCGTAACAACTCCGGCATGTCTGGGAGCTTTCAGAACGACTCTTATGTAGTTGACATGCCGACTTCATCGGCTCCGGCTAGAAATAATCAAATACTCTTCACCAAGGTGGACCAGAAAGAGCTGATCGATATTGTGAAGAGTAAAAACAGAGTAGCTCTTCATGACCTTGGAGGAGCTGCAACCATTGCTACTTCTCTTGGATCGGATCCAGAGACTGGAATCAATGGATGTGAAGTGAACAAGCGACGCGAAATATTCGGTTCAAACACTTACTGCAAGCGAACCCAGAAGGGTTTCTTTCACTTTCTACTGAACGATCTCAAGGCCAACAGTATCATCTTCATTTTCGCACTTTTGCTTGCGAGTTATTTTCTACCTGGGAGTGGAGAACCTGGAGCTAAACTCCCATGGAGGGAAGGATTGGTGATGTTATGTATTACTCTCTCGGTTTCTGTTGTGTCAGCAACCAGTGCCGTCAGAGAGGAGGTTCGATTCCAGCAGTTCATGAAAAGAGGAAACGACTTCAAAGAGGAGGTAGTTTTAAGTTGAAAGGTTACGTTAGATTGAATCTTTTACTCGTATTCGAATGTTGCACTTTTGGTTCTAGTTCCAATACCGTGTTAAACTAGTACTAAACCCAAAACTTAAACTAATAAGTTAGGGAGGATTGAATCTTTTGGTCATATTCCCTTAACAGGTAGTAAGAGATGGAATGCGCAAACAAGTTTCCATGGTCGATATTGTGGTCGGAGATGTGGTGATTCCAAAGCTTGGAGACCAAATTCCAGCTGATGGGTTGTTCTTAAGTGGTCATTCTTTACAGGTGGATGAGTCAAGCATGACAGGAGAGAGCGATCATGTGGAACTCAATTCTACAGAGAACCCCTTCTTGTTGTCTGGAACAAAAGTAGCAGATGGATGTGGTCGGATGCTGGTGACATCAGTGGGAATGGACACGGCGTGGGGTGAGATGATGAGCTTGATATCTCAGGATTCTGTGGAACAAACACCATTGCAAGTTCGTCTTGACAAATTAAACACTTCTATAGGAAAGGTAGGGTTAAATAACTGTTGAACTAGATATTTTAAACATTCATATTCCTCACATTCTCTCTTGAAGTTAGCACAAAACCCAACTGAGTAATTATTGATATTAATTGGAAAGGAAGTGCAATCACATAAATAATGAAATTAAAAGATTACCTTAATGGTAAACATTAATCTTTTATTCATATACTCTGTAACAGGTAGGCTTCCTTGCTGCCTTCCTGATCCTTGTTGTCATGTCAGTACGCTATTTTACGAGGAATACGACAGATGATATTGTGAACACAGAGTACAATGGTCGAAAAGCGGGGTTACACTCTGTGTTCAATTCAGTTATCCGTATAGTAGCTGTTGCAGTTACCCGTATAGTTTCGGCTGCGGTTACCATAGCAGTGGTTGCAATCCCTGAACGCTTCCCATTGGCTGTGACACTAATACTTGCTTACACTATTAAGAGAATGAAGAAACAGACAATGGTGAGGAAACTGTCTGCTTGTGTAACAATGGGATCAGCAACTGTGCTTTGCACTGACAAAACAGGTACTTTGACATCAAACCAAATGAAAGTAACCAAATTTTGGCTTGCCCAAGAGTTCACTGAGGAAGAAAACTCTTCCCATACCATACCAGAGACTGTTCATGAGTTGATAAATCAAGGAGTTGGCTTGAACACATCTGGTAGTGTCTATCAACCTTCACCAAAATCCAAAACTGAGATCTCTGGTAGTCCAACTGAGAAAGCGATTCTCTCTTGGGCAGTCACGGAATTTGGTATGGACATGGTGAAGTTGAAGAAAACACATGACATTCTTCATGTGGAAGCCTTCAACTCCGAGAAGAAAAGAAGTGGGGTTTTGGTGAGAAAATTGGCTGATAACACAATCCATCAGCATTGGAAAGGAGCTGCTGAGATGATACTGCCAATGTGTTCAAGTTACTTTGAAAGAAGTGGAAAAATATATCCCTTAGATGGCGAAAACCGAACAAAAATCGAAAACATAATCCAAGGAATGGCAGCAAGTGGCCTAAGATGCATTGCCTTTGCTCATAGACAAATCTCTAAAGAAGAGGAAAAAGATAGCATACCAATTGCCTACTTGAAAGAAGATGGATATACATTAATGGGAATAGTTGGCATCAAAGATCCTTGTAAACCAGGGGTTAAGGAAGTTGTGGAAACATGTAAATCAGCTGGAGTTTCCGTTAAAATGATCACAGGAGACAACATTTTGACAGCAAAAGCTATAGCCACAGAATGTGGAATATTAGATCTTGACCACAACACAGCAAGCAGAGGAGAAGTAATAGAAGGTTTCGAATTCCAAAACTACTCAAATGAAGAGAGACTGCAGAGGGTTGATCAAATCAAGGTGATGGCAAGATCCTCTCCATTTGACAAGCTCTTAATGGTTCAATGTTTGAAACAGAAAGGCCATGTCGTAGCGGTAACCGGAGACGGTACAAATGACGCACCGGCTCTAAAAGAAGCCGACATAGGTCTTTCCATGGGCATTGAAGGCACTGAGGTTGCAAAGGAGAGTTCAGACATTGTTATCTTGGATGATAACTTCACCACAGTAGCCACAGTCTTGAGGTGGGGAAGATGTGTATACAACAACATCCAAAAATTCATCCAATTTCAATTGACAGTCAATATAGCAGCTCTCACAATTAACTTTATAGCAGCAGTATCAGCTGGAGAAGTTCCCTTAACAGCGGTCCAATTATTATGGGTGAATCTCATAATGGATACATTTGCTGCTCTTGCTCTTGCTATTGAGAGACCAAATGATGAATTGATGCGCAAGCCTCCAGTCGGAAGAACAGAGCCCCTAATAACAAATGTCATGTGGAGGAACCTTTTAGCTCAAGCATTATACCAAATAACAGTACTCTTGATTTTCCAGTTCCAAGGAAGCAACATCTTCAACGTAAGTGAGAGGGTAAATGATACTCTAATCTTCAACACTTTTGTTCTCTGCCAAATCTTTAATGAGTTCAACTCGAGGAAACTAGTTAAACAGAATGTCTTTGAAGGCATTCTAAAGGATCATTTATTTCTTGGAATTGTGGGGGTAACATTTGTTCTACAAGTTGTTATGGTTGAATTCCTAAACAAGTTTGCAGGTACAACGAATCTAAATGGTTGGCAATGGGGACTTTGCATTGCTATTCCAGCTTTGTCTTGGCCAATTGGTTGGATTGTCAACTTCTTGCCTGTTTCTGATAGGCCTTTCTGATAGGCCTTTCTGATATGCTTCAAATTACAATTCACATTTGGATGTAATTTTTCCCTTTTTTTTTTTTTAAGGGTTCAGTTGGGACCTCATGTAAAGCGTTGTCATTAGGTTGTACTGGTAAGCCCCCTTGCCCCCTATAAACTATAAAGAATGTATACAAGAGAAGGCGTGTGAAGAAAGAGAGTAGAGATTGATTAGTAATGAGTTGGTTAAGGGGTGCTACGGGTGTGTAATGAATTATGACGGGCACATTTTTGCTTAGTCCTTAACATGAGCGTACTTGGTTAAGGGAAGTTCTATAATTCTTCCCTTGACTGTGTATCTTGTTGATAATAAATCCAGCTCTTATCGTGCCTTCTTCAAGTTTATCCAAAAGCTTTTTTTTAATCCTTTTATAATTCATGTCCTAAGTTGCATGCTAAGAACAATTTATGTCCTGGATCATCCTGTTTTATGGAGTGTTAGGCAAAAGAACTTTTATCTCAAGGCAATACATATCTAACTCAATCCATGGAGTTGGCTAGTGTAATGCTTGGTGAAAATTGAAGATGCTGACAACTTAACAGTCGATGGATCATTGAAAACCAGAAGAATCAGAACAATTGTATCAGTCTACAAGAATAGGTACAAGTTTCCTTTTTTCCGCCAGTTACATTTGTGTTCGGTAAAATCTTGATATGCCCTTGAAGAAACTTACTGCATACTGCCAAATTTCTTACTAATGAAATTGCTTCAACGTGTTGTATATATCAAAGCTTGAATAGTAAATTTGCTTTGTTCTGAATCTCGTAGGGAATAAGACCTTGCTGCAAAACCTATTGCCCTATTGTATTCTTGGCACAAACCTTATATAATTCATTCCTTGATCATTTGTCGCACCTAAATCCTTGCCATAACCTTATTGCCGCAAGATCGAACTTGGAAATCTAACTAAGAAAAAGGCAATATTCTTTATCACAGGTTAGGGTTTGGGAGACAGGTTTCTTGCATCTGGTTTTCCTTCCTTTGTTATATGTATATTAGTTTTTGCTCTCCTCTATTCATCTTGTATAATTCCGTAAATGTTAGATACTCCACTCTAGATATCATGTTTTTCTTGTTTCTTGTATAATTTAGGTTCCGTTTGATAACCATTTGGTTTTTGGTTTTTTAAAGTTAAGGACAGGATTGTTTCGGTTATACAATCTCAAATAGTTGCAATTCATGTGTGATGCAACTGTTCGTCGAATGGAGGTGGTTACACATGGAATTGGTGCATCCCTTTGTTTAGGGGTGTGATCCAAACCGTTGATGTGAAACATCACGATCTAATGATAGAGATATGCCTAAAAAGTTAGTTCACATTTATTCCTAACCATGTATAGTTGTTTCTTTCTCAAAGATGTATTTTCACACGAACAACTCTATCTTGCATTATTAAAGTTTCTATGTCAAAAAACAAAAGTTCTTATCAAATCATTTGAGGATCAAATTTTGGGTCAATTAGAAAAAAAATACATTTAAAAAAAAATGGTGAAATCACGGTCTTTTGAAAAAAATTGGAAAAACCATGTTGTTTCTTTGTTCTTATTTGAATCCATGGGTTGAAGCCACTGATTTTTTTTTTTTTTTTTTTTTTAATTTTAAATTTCATTTTCATTTTTTTTTTTAAATTTGTGGCTTCATTTCTTATTATTTTTTTTTCACAAATTTTGAAAATTCATTTTTTATTTTAATATTTTGTTTGTTTTTTTTTTTAATGTTTTTATTCTATAAACCAAATTATTGGAATATTATAATTGATAACATAATTATAATTGAAAAATTATCCTTCCAAATTCACAATATTATTGATACATTTTCAATCACTTCACATTTCAATTCATAATTTTTACCAACTATTATTTTTAAGAAATTAGACTAATAAAAATTGATACATAAAAAATTAGGGTGCAAGAAAATTTGGGGTAAATAAAAATAAAAACATATAGTTTTAAAAAATCTAAGAGTAAAAAGTTGAAATAAAAAAAATAATAAAAAGTTGAATCAACCCTTGAATCCGTGGCTTCAATCCACAGATTCAAATAAGAACAAAAAAACAGCATGGTTTCTCCATTTTTTTTTCAAAAGACCGTGATTTCGCCAATTTTTTTATAAATGTATTTTTTTTTTTCTAATTAACCCATCAAATTTGCCTTCTAGAGATACAAAAAATTGTTGCAATTTTTATTGACAAGAAGCGATCGTTCGAGTTATACAATATTGAATAATTACAATTGATGCTTACTATGACTCTTTGAATGGAGGTTGGTCACACATTGAATTAGTGCACCTATTCTATAGGGTGCATCCAAACTTTAGATGTGAAACATCACAAATGGATTTTAGGGCACATTTGTTAAAAACCATTTATAAAGTGAAAGAAACCCAACTTTCAATACATACAGTTGTCTGATGTACATAGGCGTTTGCAGGTCGTGGATCATGAGATGTAAATCTTTAACTTCCTCCAAAAGTTCCCTAGTTTTGGAAGGCAAATGATGATTTTTTTTTTAATAATAATAATAATATTTATGAGAGTAGAGATCAAACCATCAATCTTTGAGATGTTAATTAGTATATTGTCCATTGAGCCATGCTCAAATGGTGCAATTGGTGGCTTTCTAAGCTATCTAATTACGAAATCATGATGGATGTTGTACTGATAATAAAATGACATCAATTTTCTAAATTTAAGGTTAAATTTATTGATCAAAGTGAGCATAGTTCAACACTAATTGTACTTTCGATCGAGAGATTAGAGATTTGAATCCTCTCACTCCCAAATATTGTTGAACTAAAACAAAGTTAAAATTATTAAAATTGAAAGTTTAAAGTAAAAGTTAAATTAAGTTTAGAAAAAAAATAATAATAAGGTTGAAATATTATTTTTATTCTCATACTTTAGGTTTCAAATATCATTTTGATCTTTGTATAGGTTTCATTTCATTTTAGTCTACTTTTTTTCAAATGTCTAATTTTATTGTTAAAAAAAAAATAATAATAATAATAAACCTTCAAATTAGTAGTTTGGATTTCATTCCATTTTAGTCTCTATTTTAGTCTAGTATTTTAAATAAAGCTTAAAATTGATTCTTATAGATGTTTTGAAGTTATTTTCTTTTTCAAAATTGGTTAAATAATCATAAAAAAAATCATGCAAAAAAAGACACAATGTAAACATATTTCCAAAATTTTTAGAGAAAAAGCTAATAGAAACTAATTTTTTTATAAACACTTAGACAATAAACCTAGGGCCCAATTTTAAGCTATTTAAAGTACCAGAATTAAAATTGAACATTTGAAAGTAATAGAATGAAACCTAAAATAGAGGGACCAAAATTGTATTTTAACCTGATAATAAATAAATAAATAATTGAATGTTCCCTTTATATAAAGTTATTGGCTTCATTTAACTAATCTTAATTCCATTTTTTGTTGTGTTCTTCATTATGGACAGTCACCAAAAATCACCACAAGAACAGTCACCCCCTTCAAAATGGTGGAATCTGTTTGCATCCCTCACAATAAGCTTTTTTTCAAAGACTTTGGAAACTAACTTACAAAATACATGGCAATCGTTGCAGATCCGAAGATTTTTCATGATTCGAATTGCAGTTCTTTCAAGAGTCTTAAGTAAGCCAAATGCAATGGCCAACCTCTCACTGTGTGCACAAAGCATCTGGACTTTCTCTTCCTCATCTACATTGTGTACAACTAACTCGGTTTGGGGAACATAACCTCCTTCCTTCTTCAACTTCTCAGTAATCATTCGTAGCTTTTGGTAAATCTCATCAGACTGCGGATGAGATTTGTCTCTTGCTATGAAGGTGTGAACCTCGCTCCCGAGTTCGATCCAGCTGCATCCCGGACTTTTCTTTAAGCCAATTCTCCTCATCTTCATTCTCACTTCATCTACTTCCTTCCACCTTCCGCAGGTGGCGAAAACGTTCGATACCAGGACATAGTTCCCTGGATTTTCCATGTCCAACTCCAACAGCTTCTGAGCTGCAACTTGAGCCAACTCTTTATTGCCATGAATCCAATTAGCCCTGAGGAGAGAGCACCAAGCTTCAGAAGGGGGTGTAATCTTCATGCTTTCCACAAATCGGCATGCCTCTTCTAAGCAATTGGCACGAGCAAGAAGATCAATGATGCACACAAAATGTTCTGGCCATGGCTCTAATTGGTACTTGGATTTCATAACTCTGAGAAACTTTCTACCTTCATCAATCAAACCTGAGTGACTACAAGCATTTAAGATAGACAAAAAGGTAATATGATCAGGAGAGAAGTTTTCATTCACCATCTCATTGAATGCATCGATGGCTGCTTTACCACGACCATGCATTCCATTTGCATTTATCATTGTAGTCCACAAGATGAGATCCTTACGTTCGATGCCTTGGAATATCCTTTCTGCAATCTCTATGTCTCCACATCGAGAGTACATATCAACTAAAGAACTCGCAATGGATCCAGAAAGGGCAAAGCCTGTCCTTAATAGAAAGCAATGAATTTCTTTTCCTTTCTTCAATGAAGATAAACTTGCAACAGCAGAGAGTATGCTCACTAATGACACAAAATCAGGCTCAACTTTACTTTTTTTCATGTAGTAGAAATGTTCAAGAGCTTCATTGGGAAGCTGATTTCGTACATAACAAGATATCATGCTAGTCCAAGACACAACATCTTTAGAAACAATAGATTTAAATATATGCCTTGCATAATCTACATTCCCCAAGTCTCCATATGCATCAACAAGTGCATTCTGAAGTACCTGGTCAAATAAAGATCTCCTTACCATGTAACTATGGATTTCTTTTATAAAGGAAAGACATTTCAATCCAGTACAAGATGACAAGATGCTTCCTATCATCATTGTATCAACATTTATTCCTTCTATCAGAGCCTTCCTGAATAATTCTATTGCACTTACATGTTCATCATTCAAAGAATAGCCGGCTATAATTGATGTCCAAGAAATGAAGTCCTTGTTAGGAATCTTATCAAAAATACAACTCATGATCTTCACACAACAACATCTTCCATACATGTCAACAAGGGTGTTTCCAACCTGCAAGTCAGAATCAAATCCATGTTTAATGGCATAAGCATGAACCTCCCTTCCATTCATTAATTTTCCCGCACGACCACAAGCTGCAATAACATTTAATATACCAACTTGGTCGGGAGTTCGACCAGCATCTTGCATGTCATGGAAGAACAAGAGAGCTTCATCATAATGACCATGCTGTACAAAACCAGAGAGCATACTATTCCATGAGAAGGAATCCTTCTCATCCATTTTCCTAAAAGTAACAGCAGCTTCTTTGAGCTTACCGCATCTCACATACATACCAATCAAAGCATTTAACACAAAAATGTCAGCAAAGTGGTTGGATTTTAAAACAGATGCATGTATCTCCCTGCCCAGTTTCAGAAAATGGGAATTCTCACAAGCTTGAAGAGCTGCAACATAAGCGTAAGCATTATTGGTGGCATAGGGGGCCACCTGCATTAGTTTAAAAAGTATCAATGCCTCTACTGATAACCCATTTGCAGAATATGCAGAAATCATGGAATTCCATGACACACTATCGCCATTTCCACTCATACCACGAAATACCCGTCTCGCGTTGTCAAGATTATTGCATTTTGCATACATTGCAACAAGTGAATTGAGAACAAAAACAACAGAGTCAAATCCTAATTTGATAGCCAAGCAGTGAATTTCAGCTCCAGAAGACGGGTTTTTAAGCATACCAGAAGCCTTCAGCACGCAAGGAAAAGTAAAAGAATCAAGAGGAACATCCAAAAGCCGCATGTTTCTATACAACTCAAGCGCTTTCAAATATTCTCCAACCGAAACATAGGCACCAATCATCGCATTCCAAGTGAAGATGGTTCTTTCAGACATTTTATCAAACAGCTTCTCTGCACTCAAAAGAGACGAACAACTCCCATACATAAAGATGAGTTTAGTGCCCAGAAACACAGAATCAGACAGGGAGAAAGATTTTATCAAGTGGGCATGAAGCTGCTGCCCCTGAAATAGAGCTTTCTTACTCGCACAGAGCTCGAGCATTGGAGAATAAACCTCATCTGGGAAAATTTTGGGCGCTTTTTGGCCTCTGAATGAATTCCCAATTGACTGAAATGCCTCTCGAAGGCTGGCGTGGCTGCAAAACAAGTTTAAACCAATCAATTTCATCGAATTCTTGAGAAAATGGCGATGACTGGCATGGATTTGGTTCCATGTCGAAGGAAGAAGAGTCCAAGCAGTTAATGGGGTAGTGGTGTAACAGTTGGGGATTGAATTCGCCAAAATAGTGAAGTATGTGCATTGCAAATGGAAGCTGAGAGCTGGGTAGGATCCAAGTCGCATGAGAAATGCTTACTGGTTTTTTGGTTGAGTTCAGTATCTTTTCTTCATTTTCAAAAGAAAGCTGCTGATAACCCATCCAAAAATACAGTAAGAAAGAAATATACTTCAAATGTTTCTTTATTTTATTTTTCCTTTTAGGAGATCATTTTAAATATTTCCAAAAATACAGTAAGAAAGAAATATACCCTCGATCATTCAAACTTTTGATTGCATAAAAATCACTTGTAAAAGTGTAGAACAAAATATTAAAATGATTATATAAAAATTAATTTTAACAAATCATTGGTAAACAAATAATTCGTGTTAACATTACTATTTCTAAAATTACTTCTAATATATCCATGTTTAGAAAACCAACTATTATTTCTTCAAGATGAGTTAGAAGTGTCAGAGTTCTAAAGGACATATTTATGTAGGCATTTTGAAGTGCTCCCCTATTCTCAAAAAATCCATTTGTGTTGTTATTATACATTTATACTTCATTATTTGGCAAACACTTCTACAATTAGCAACAAGTTGTGAATTATAACAAAAATTCAACCAATGTATCTTTCTTGATGATGTTTAATGTGCCAAATTTTCAAACATCTTTCATGAAAATTAGTAGTCAAGAATAAGAGATGAAATCAAGCAATTGCAAAATATAGGGGGAAAAAAGAACCTGACTTGTTAAAGTTGCTAATGCTTAAAAGTAAAATGCTTCTCTGAATTCATTCTTGAAATTGAAAAGAGCAAGGTTACCTAATTCTTCAATCCAAACTAGGAATACAAGAACAATAAAGAACATGGGTAATTAACCATTCAACCTGATTCATAATATGTATTCATCTTCTAAGACGACATTAGAGTGGAATTAGCAATCGCAAACACATGGAACAAGATACTATCAAATTTCGACAAGCACCAAGAGTTTCGAGCATCCGAGACAATGAAACGTGATTTGTGTTCCTATATATTTCATGACAAAAGAAACAGAGTTCCATTGCACCAAGCAAAGAGAACTTAAAATGAATACAATGAGGCCATAACATAACATCCTCCAACACAGACCATGGTGAGCCATATCATTCTCACCAAGCTTTCCCTCCGATAGCACATCTTCTCCTATATACAATTTCATTACATACTCATACCCTCAATCAATCTATTTACACCCAAAAAAACTATGGGGAAAATCTAACATTCTCGGTCAAAATCGAGAACATCCTAAATTTCACCCGAAAAATACAACAAACCGTGTCCAATCACAATCCTACAGCCTGCTGCCAATTAGAGCTGCTTCATACTTTTCACCAATTTGCTGAGTATAATGCAGTAGCATTCATGCTATTCTTCATGTCTCAAATGTTAGTCTCATGCTGCTGAGCCCAGTCTTGCTCAGAAGTCATCATGTTTCACCACCAGGCCAGCCCTGCGGTCATTTTATACCTGACATATTTGATTTGATCATGCAGTTGGCTCCTTCCTCTCAGAAAGGACAATGATAATGACGAGATCGTCTACGGTTGTCCATGAAGAGCAAATCAAATATCAACTTGAAAGTTGAGATATTTGCACTAGTTCTGATTGTCATTTCACCCCAGATTCATTGAAGCTGCTTTCAAGCTCTCACCTGGCAATGACCATGAAACAAGATGGCCACTGGAATCACCACTTAGTAACTGCTTTAAGTCACTTGTTAGGTGAAGCGCAGTCACGGGATGCTTGTGAAATTTCAGTACCTTATGAAGAATCAATCGGTACTCCACTACCTTATTGTCAAGATTCAGACCAACCACGCTACTACCAGTAGATTTGATCTGAGAAGCAGGATTGGAGCAATGAACCATTTGCCACACCTTGACAGCACCACTCTGATGACCTGTAGCATACCAATTTGTATCCATCCAATCAGAAAACGTACTGCTCGTTATTGAAAGAATGGAATCTGAGGGCAACTGGGATGTGTTAACCATCGCAAGGCAATCTCCATTTATGCTCCAAACTGCGAGCAGAATTCCAGCTGCTGTGACAATCTCCCCAGTCAAGTCATTAACAAAAATTGCTGAAACTGCAGTTGGGAACTTAGGAAGCTGCCTGACAAAAACCAGGGAGCTCAGATCCCATATAATGACAGTACAATCATCAGATCCACTCGCAATAAGCATGTAAGGTTGACTAACGTAAAGGCATGTGATTTTCGCTGTGTGAGCAGAAAGTGCCTTCTCCAACTGCAATCTTCTAACAAGCCGGGGTGCATGTTTGGTGATTCTCCAAACCCAAACCAGTCCATCGTCAGCCCCTGTTACCAGAGTACAACCATCATGACTAGCACCAGCACACTGAATTTGGTTACCCTCGTGTAGATTTTCATGAGTAGATAGGAGCCTGTCTTGATCATAGCTCAAAAATCTCAAGCTTCGGTCTGGGAATCCCCATGCAACATACTTGGTATATGATCTTGGTTTAAGCATGGTATTAGCCCCTGCCACAAGAATTTTCTCATTTAAAGTGACAATCTGGTTTACAGAAGACAAGCTCTTGCGAATCTCATGCGCGACAAGAAGATTAGAATGCTTGAGTGGATGAGGAAACTTTCTGTCAACCCGCCTTTTGACATGGGGCTTAAGGAAAAGTTGTTTGGGTGTCTGGCCAAAGTGATTGATCTGTGCTAGAATGGAGGCTTTCATTGCAGGATCCGTCACTGAATCAATATCCACACTCCCCTCATATGTGTAATGGTAAAAAACATTGGTAGCTTCCTCTGCTGCCTGTCAAATGCAAAATTATCTAACAGTTAGAAATTTCCCTATAACAGAAACATAACACCACTTTTGACAGGTGAAAATTAAGTGACATGCTCCACAGCTGCAGTGTTGTAACACAGTTATACCTTCAAGAATATGTTTAATAGTTCGATGAACTTTTTACAAGGAAACTAAACAACATAGATTTAAGAGCTAAGGCTCTAAACTTCAAAACCCACCTTCCCTCTCTGTTTATATCCAAAGATGAGGTCTATCCAATGATGCAAATTTTCCGAAACATAGTCAGATTCCAGTGCTTCTCTATGCTTCCTGATGAACTCCCTTGCACTGCCCTTGGCCCACGGAGGTAAGACAACGTCACCAACCTGGCAAAAAAACCAAGTTCAATAATAAGCAATGTGGTGGAGTGGGGATGATTCGTAAGTTTGAATAAAATAGTTTTTTAACACAGCAATTGGTTCTGGCTCATTTTTGTTTCTCCAACTCCTTAGTCCTTCCCCACCACACACCCTAACCCCAGTCCGATGATGGAAAAATATATGTCAGTAACTTTTAAGGGCATGCTACTGAATTAGTCATAAAAGATATTAGAAATGAAGGATAATCAACAAAATTGTAGAAACCTTTTCTCCGGATTGTTTCTCTCCCAAGTCAAGATTGAACTTATTTTCGAGGAACTCTGGCATGTAAAAGAATTCTGGAATGAGCTCCTTCACGTCTGATGTGTTCCCCTTTCCAGCTGCACTTAACCAAGTATCTCTAATGCTATTGAAAAGACGATCAGCATGGTCAAACTGCCCACCTTGAAGCTTCTGATTCTCTACACTAAATGGTGGAAGCCGCAGCAAATAGAAGAGGACAATTCCAGCACTAGAATAATGAGAACCATAGTGAAATTTTGGAACCTCTGGATCATCCCAGCTCTCGTATCTAAAGGAGAAGTTAAAAAAAAAAATTAAACATCATGTGAACATACATTGGATCACACTGAATAAAACAATAAAAAATTATCTTCAAAGTAGATCAAAAAAACAAAAATGAGATGTTGACAATTGTAGCTATAAGAGGGTTGACCTTTTCTTAAACTCCTCTTCTCCCTCGGGTGTCTGACAACCCATTGGTTTAGTAAGCATACGAAATGTTTTTGGATTCTTCAAGTCCAAGTTTTCACTTTCATAATCAGCAAGGACCCAAGGGAACACCGGGTACTGTGTAAGATCACTGTATCCTCGTCCTGCCAAGGTATTGAGATGCATGAGGTACTGGAAATTGCTTATTTCTCCATTTTGCCATCTTTTTGAAAATGATTTGGCCATTATCTTAAAAAGACGACTGCCCTCGCTGCTCTCTTGTTTGGTTGATCCAGAGATCGTAGTGTCCAACCTAAGAGAAGGATATGTTTGAATCAGAAAAGTTTTGAAAAAGAAGAAAAGTAACTATGCATAACAAGTACCACTAGAAAAGGCAGAAGACTATAGCATTGAATGCTTTAGAGAAAAAATGCAAAGAATTTGATAGTATATTCCATACATGCTGTTTCTGGGAAGATTCATGGCAACAAGATTTTTGAAGACCTCTTCTCTCTCCTTTTTATGGAACACCAGGAGGTCATTGCATCCATCCATGCTGAATATTTCAACAGCAACTGGTCGCAGCTGATAATCTCGCTTCAAAATCTCATGAACACTGTCAAGCTTCCACATACGCCAAGGATGAGGTAGATTACCGCTGCTACCTACTTTCTCCTTTCCCCAAGCACCACCACTATAGGCCCATGCTCTTCCCCCAGACCATGACTTAACTGTAACTCCCCAAGATGAAGTTGACTTGGACTGGAAATCCATACTGCCCAGACAATCCTTCCTTACACCCAAAGCCTGATCAATAACTGACAGTTCATCTTCACATTCTTTCTCACAAATGCATCCAGAGTCATCGATGTAAAAATTCTCAATCACATACAGACAAAGTTCACCAATCAGAAAGATACCATCATGTTTGTCAAGGCCAATGACACGCTCACAGTTATAGCGGAATCGTATCTTTTCAAAAGGCTCCAAATATGGTCTGATAAGGTATTCACCATCATCATGTAATTCTTTATCGTATTTATCATCGGTAATTCTTACCTCGTCAATTTTAGCAGAAGATGATGGTATAGGGGATCCCAGGTCAGATCTTCCTTGAATGCTCTCTGCTACTGGAATAGAAACAGCACTAGACTTGGCACCAAACTCAAGTGCAGAGTGAAGACTTGCATCATTTGCACTACTAGCTCTATCGTCATTCCATCCATTTTTAGCAGATGCTTCATCCCTTGCATCATCTGATTCATTAAACATAGGTTCATCATATAGGTCACTATCCGAATCATCCTGTTTGGCATTATCAGTTAAAAGATGAAAATAGGATTCTGATTCACCATCAGAAGCATCAAGGTCATTTCCTTCTTTTATCAGCTCGGCTTCTTTTAGTTCAAACTTTCCATCAAGAGCATTTTGAATGGTATCAATCTTCAATTTACTACGCTCTAGTTTCTTGCGCGTTCTATATGGACCCTCTATAGGACAGAGCTGCCATTCAGGATCATCTGTTACAGAAGATGTGGATATTGGAAATATACTGCGCTCATGAACAAGTTCCTGGAGATGACTTTTCCATTCACTCTCAGCATGGAGAACCCATCCATACTTATCCTGACGAAGTACTCTTAACTCAGTAGACATTGAGTCACGAAGTAAATCCAGAGCATACCTCCGCTCATTCACTTGCTCCCAGTGTCTCATATCCAACTTAGAAATATCTCGAGATCTTCTCCCCATCTCCTTCTTACGTCGACCCTCCATTGCCTTTATCCTCACTCCAGGAAATTTTGAAGATCCAGTGATATACTGCACCCACATTATGGCAGCACACTGTTCCAATACTTTATTTACAATCTGTTCAGAAGTCTGAAGCCAGTCAAAGAAATCAGACAAGCTTCCAGTCAGTAATTTGTCAAAGCCTCCATGTAAGACGTCCAAAGACTGTCCTTGGTTTGGTTTAGAGAGCAAATCCTCTAAGGCAGACCTTCGATGCACCAGGAGATACCTGACAACATCAACCGCCATGTTCTGAACATATTGCCTAGAGTCACGAAGTAGAGTTATTAAATTGACACAAAGACAGCAATTCAGATCAGTATCAACATTGCTTGGGCAGAAGATAATTCTTCTGTGAGCAACTAATAACTGTAAGACTGTGCTGATATCAACTCCAGAATCACCATGATATGAACCCGTGTATGATCTTTTCTTGGGTTCCATTAGCAAGCCCAAGCATGAAAGGAGACCATCTTCTCCAATTGAGATCAAGAACGATGGGAGGAAGCAATACAATATCATTCGACTGGTATTCTTTAAAATTGAATGTACGTAAGCATCAAGTTGTTTGCTTCCTCTTGCAATAGATAAAAGTCCCTTTCCAGAAGGAGATACTTCTATTCGACCATCCTTGTTTGACAATTGCAACATAGACAGCAAGAATTCAAGAGTTTTTAGCACACCAGCAGGTTGAGGAAAGGCACCCATATATACACGATCAACAATCATCCAGCAAAATGCATCTAAATTTGCAGACCAGCGAGTTTTGTCCAGTTTTTTTTCATCTTCTTCATCATCTCGCAGGAGGCGCCTTTCAAGGAAGTTCATCAGTCTACTAAGACACAAACCCTGAAAGACTAACATAGATTCTGTATCAACATATAAAGGAACATTTTCCAAGATGCTTTCTATGACTGGTGCTGCCTTTATCTGCTCAGTCAAAATATCTGAAAGAACTTCAGCCATAAAATCCAAGACAGCAGTAGCACCAGCAGAACAAGGACCACCTCCATAACCAGAATCATCCATTTCAAGTAGTAGCTTTGGGCTAACTGAAAAGAAAGTATTTGCAGATGGATGTGCTTGAGAAGTAGACTTCAGATCCGATGACTGATCAAATTCTGGAGCTGATGCAAAAGATTCCACAGATGGCGGAGCAACTGGCGGAGATTTTACTTCATTATTACTTGCACTCCCAAGCCAAGATGTCAATGCAATAACTGGAGACGATGAGGGTGTGAGTGGTACTCGAAAATTAGATTTCTCTGAAAGGATGGGAGAATCAATTAGATTTAGAGAAGCAGAACTATGAGAATCAATTGGCTGTAAGGGTTCCAGAGTGTCTTTTCTTGGTCTGAAACTAAACTCATTTGTACTGGATATGACAGACTCCTGGTCAATATTATCACCTTCTAAGCTCTCAGCAACCTGAAAATCATGCCCTGATTTGCTTGACAGTCGGGGGGATGGAATAGTATTGATCTCCTCTTTATGGCTAGACTCATTTTGAGGCACAGCAGTGTCATCAGAGCTAGTACTTGCCTGCGCCTGAGGGAAACTTCCAACGCTAATGGATGTCTTCACAGACAAATCCGGTTCCTGTGGTATGCTAGTGAATGTGTTCTGTGAACTACTACCATCATCACAATCATTTGAATTCTTTTCCTCAGCCTTTACTGATAGCTCTTTAGCCATCTTCACAGCATAAGCAGCCCTGTAGGATAGTTAATTTGCAAAACAACGGGAAAGAATAAAGAAAATCTCAGTCAGTAAACATATCATTTGATGAAATTGTCCCTGAATTTTTTTTAAACAAAAGTGAAGCAAAGTAAATGCATATCGAGAATGGTATCCAAAGACAAACCTGACACAAGAAAAGTAAAGGTCAACACAGCTTTCAAGAAAATCTGCCCTTCTGCAAACTGCAGAAAAAGGATGGCACATTTTTGCCAGATCAACCATAAACCTAAGGACAGAGGTAGCAGCAGCAGGGGCTGATGCCTCCCCACCCATTAGGCGAGCAGCATAGGTCTTATGCATCAGAGCTTCACCTTGAAGCTCTCCTGCATTGTCTGCATTCCTTTCTGCAAGTTCAGCCACAAGACCAGCACTAGCCTGGGAAAGGTTACCAGTTTGGTGGGCAAGCATTGTTTGAACACTCAGCCTATCAAATGTGGATTTTGCCATTGCAATTACAGGTTCCAGAAGTTCCACAAATTTCAGCTCTACAAAACTTCCATCACTTGGCATAAGGGCATGAAAGTCTAGCATTCGGACTTCAGGTAGTCTAGGATAAACTGGCTTTCCAAATATCAGGCAGAAAAGGATATAATATATATCAGGGGAATCATAGAAACTGGGAAGGACACGCACCAAACCTTGATAACCTCCACTTGTACGGAATTTAAGAGCAAATGTTGGTGAAGAAGTAAGGCATACCCCAAGAAGAGTCATGATCCATCTCATGCTTGAAGGATGAACAGCTTCATCAAGAAAATATGTTATCAACTTAGAGGAAACAATTTTATGCCATTGCTCTAGCAAATCTTCAAATTGTATGGTCACTTGCAGATCAATAAGCATCTCCAACAACATATTTCTCACAATCACATGCTTCCCCATGGACTCCCGCAAAATTGGACGTTTCGGTGTCAGTTGAGGTGGATCAAATGTCATGATCACAAACTTGACCACAAGTTCCAATTCAGAAACCAAAAATCCATCTTCTAAAATGACTCCAAGCAAGACAACTAATTTCTCCAACACAGGAACCTCAACATCCCCCCGCTGCAAAGTCACTAATAAATGCTGAACAAGGTTGATTCTTCGAAGAACTGTAAGGTTATGGTTCCTGTACCAGTGCATTGAGACTAGATGCTCAAGGAAACCCAAGAGAGCAATTTGAATGGTGACGGGGGCTGTTACCCACAATGTCCAGTCAAGTAAGACATGCTCAACCATATCTGGATTTGACAATACAACACAATTTGAAGTTTCACCTGGTATTTCAGGATTTTCTAGCTCTGAAATATGGCTAAATGAATCTTTCTGAGCAGAAAAATCATCCAAGTCACCATGTGATCCAATAGAGGAAACTTCATCGCGCAATTTTGATAAAGTAAGCTCCTCATAACTTGCCTCCTGAAAAGTATTAATTGGCGAGAAAGTACTTTGAATATTTTCCAATCTTTTTGGCTCCGCAAACGAAGCTTCACATGCAGCAATCTGGAAAAATATTTCTAGTGACTGCATGTCAAATAGTGACATCCGCCGGTGCAGAAAAAGAGCTAGTAAATGATATCCTCTGTAGGTCTGCATGTCCCTCACATTCTGTGGATTTTGATGAAGTGCACACGCAAGTAATGTAAGGGCCATGTGCAACATATCCCTCGTCTCAGAAGCTTCAACAAGGGCAAGGATAACAGTCATCCCACCAACAGGGCGTATAGTTTCACCAATTACACATTGCTTACAAACATAAACATCTCCATGAAGACGTCCAAAACGAGGAATACCTGAAAAAAGAAATGCCAAAAATAAAAGAGTTAACATAATCTTACAATGATGTTACCATCTACATCAACACAAGACCCAATTATTTTCAGTACAAGCCATAGTTAAATTTAAATTTAAATGTAAAACTTAAGTTCATCTTCTTGGTTTCTATTTGTTATCCACAATAATCTTACAATGATGTTATATCTTCATCAATACAAACCCAGTTGCTTGAGCCATAGCTATTTAAACTTAAATGTAAAACTTAGTTTGTCAACTTTGTTTCTTACCCCCAATAGGAGAAGCAGCAGCTGACATGGGATCTACTAGATTGAGCATAGATAAAACTCCTGATACTCGCATGGCTTCAGCAGATGTTCCATCAAATGCAAATATTAGTTTCTTGCCTGAAAGCTGTAAGGAAAGATTTCCTAGTCTCTCCATATCCCAAACTATCCCACTACCATCTGCCCTTGTGTCCCCCAACTTGCTTGCACCCTCATGCTTCTGCATATTATGGGTCAAAGCTAAGTCAGCTTCTAATGAGTCTAAAATAGCCATGCTACCACCACCACAAGCCTGGTTTGGCACAAAACGCAAAAGATCTGTGTCTTGGAAAATCCCTCTGTATCCTCTACCAAGTATGTACATGAAACATATGCACCCAGGAGTAAGCACCTCTTCAAAAAGATAGCAGGAACGGAGCTTCCAATGCATGTCACTAACTTTAGCACACGCAACAGGAGTACCAATGTTCACCTGTAGAGGTTTCCCAACAGGAGAGGGTGCATAGCCCAGTTTCCCAGTGTGTTTCAGCTTTCCATTAAGATACACATAAGCAATGCTGGCTTGGAATAGTCCAGCTAGAGCATTTGGTTTGCTATGAACAACTGCAAGGTGATGCCATCTGCCTTCCTCAAGATCAATGCCAGAAAATGATAAGGAGGAAGAGTTGCTTGTGGCAAGGGTTAGAACACCATCCTCCTGCAGATAAAGTTCGGCATAAAATGTATTATCATTGCTTGCTGCGCCAACAGAAAATATACGGAGAATTTGCTGCTCCTGGGGCTGAGAATTTTTGGCAGTCCACCTCTTTGAAGGGCCTACTTTTGAGGGTTCAAATTCCTTCCCTTGAGATTTAAGGAAATTGTGGAATTGAAACCAGCAAACAAAAGAGTAACCAGCAGCTGGAGGCCATGATCTTTCTCCAAGAGATACTTGAATAGAGGCATGCCCAATCTTACTCATATCCATCTCTATAAATGGTGCCAAAGAAAGACTCTCTGATGCCATATCTTCCATATGAACCAACCTTTCCATCATGTCAATAAGAATATGACCTGACTTCAACAATCTCATTTGGAGAACAAATCTAATTAGCATTCGAAGTTCTGATGCAGATAACCTATCACGAGAAATACAGAAATTAATCCAAGAATAAAAAAGTGAACAAATACTCAACTGAATAAGCCACATAGTATGCAAAAGTAACGTGACATGAATTTCAACCTATATGCCCCAAGAACTTCCACTATCTTCAGAGTATATGCAAGTAATGGAGATGATCCCAATAGGAAAGGACGAATTGTCTCCAATAGAAGTTCCACACAGCCTTAACATTCCCAAAAAAAAAAAAAAAAGAGAGAGAGAGAGAAAGAGTTAGACTTCAAGAACATGAACTAGGCCTGATTAAATTAAAAGGCTAGTATGATTAATGCACACCTACTGAGGTGAGATTCTCCTGATTGAAGGGGCCAGCACGAGCAAGCTTTTCAATGATGTCAAGAACTTCCAACTGTACCTTGGGGGTAAAGAGCAACAGCAAACGGATGAGAATCCTAATAGCTCCAGCATTGTACACCCGTTCTTTATTGGGATGAAATGAACCCGATGGAGTTATTAAGTGAAAACTGGATGAATTGTTATCCATGGAACTTGATGATGGGGCATCTTCTAATTTCAAGTATGGTGGTAGAACCATCTCAAGAGAAAGTTCCAACAGTAACTGAATGACTTGCCTTTCAAACTCCACACATATCAGGCCAGACTCAGACAGAAGATCATTAAATGTTTGAGACAAAATAACCGTGTGCAGTTTCATCCTGTTCACAGCATTATCCCACACTCCAGCTGTCACAACACGCATTAAGTACTTAAATAACTTGATGCGATCCTCGATTGAACACTGATATGAGTCTCCTCCACTTTGGAAACTATGAAGTGTAGTAAGCAAAAGAGAGAACCCAGTCACTTCACCAAAAACCCTCTGTGCAGAATTATTAACTCCCAGAATACGCCACAAGGTTCCCATTGTTTCACATTTCGCATCATTATGAAGCCCATACTGAGAGCCTGAAACGCTGGTGACCATTCCACTTTTCAGAATTTCAACAATGGAACTTAATTCTTCGGGATGAGCCTGGCAGGAAGAGGGAAACAAAATCAAATTTTGTATTATAAACACACTCATTTAGGCAATATTAACTAATTTTGTAAATAATATAACATGCAAAAGCACGGAATGAGATTTATGGCCAAAATGGCCGCTCATTCCAACACCTATTTAAGAAGATGGTACCTGTGCGGTATCTTCAATGATCAAACATGACAACAATCTGAGAACTCCTTGACGATGTACATTAGACACTAGAAATGGAAGGACAATGGTCACACCATTAGATGATCGAAATGATGTTTGACTGGCTTCAGCTTTCTTCAGTAAAGAGACGATACAATCCCATGCAACAGTAGTAGTACTCTCAACTTCAAAAATAGGGAACTTCCCAGAGCCAGACTCCAACAACTTGGGTGAAGAAAGAATTGTGTCCTTGTTGTCCAAATGCTTCTTGAAGCTGCTGGCGCTGGATTTTCTTTCTAGCTGTTGACAGTTACCACCATGCTGGTCAGGACCCTGAAGAAACCTGTGCTGCTTCAAATCATCCAACAAAACCTCCAGTACACCAACTTCTCGCAGGACTTTCTTATAATGATGGTCAAATGACAACAGTTTTACAAAGAAGGAAAGTATGGTGTGCTTTAATTCCGACATTATTGGCTGCTGCAACAAACAACACAGTGAAAGCAATTCCTGCTCGGGTACACAATTCACAACGGTAACAGCATATTCAAGAATTTTCAAGATTATCTCTTGCAAGGATGAAGGAAAACCAGCCATATTCAGGATGAGAAGTGGAACAGTTCGTAACTGCTGGCACAACTTGTAATTTTCCAAATGACCCGAAAATATTTTGAACATTCTATTTAAGACTTCTGCCTGTAGTTCTCTGTTATCTGCTTTCAGGAAAATATCTTGCAACATTTGGACAGCTTCTAGATCTTTGACTTTATTATTCCCTTCCTCCCAAAGATCATCAGTAAGCCGATCAGACGAGGATGTTCTGCTTCTGCTATGGTCATTGCTCTTTGAATGAGTAGATTTAGATCTTTTTCCAGTAGATGAACACTCAGATTCCTGTGGACCAGTTTGGGCTAGATTTACCAGAACATCAAGCAACCTTGACAATGTAGGGGAAAGTTGCAGGGAAGGGACATCTTGTTCCATGTAATCTAGCTTTTCTTTATCATTTATTTCGGAGGAGACATCTGTGGCTTGAATGTGATCTTGTGGTGGACTCGATTTTAGAGACTGAAAAGCTTGACTTCTAGGCAGTGTAGAAAGAGTCAATGCAAACTGGACAAGGAAGTGGTAACCATGAGCATTGTGTATATCCTCCCTCAGACTTATACCATTGGCCTCTACAAGTTAAAATTGCAACAAAAGCAGCAGTTAAAGGTATTAAACATGTACTAGCCGTAATAACTAAAATTACCAGAGATCAAGAAATGTTGCTTTAAGATAGAAATTTTTCTGGCATTAATATCACTGATGCATCAAAAAATCTCTCCATAGGGCTTCAAAATTGCTCGTCAATGGTCGAAAGACATGTTACTTACCAGGCCTATAAGACAATCTCACACACTCAAGTAGCAAGTCTACTATCCCCATGGTATAAGCAGAGTCACCACAGTTAGGATTGTAATCCTTCACTGCCATCAAAAGAATTTTGATCTGCACATGGAATCAGCATAATGAGACACATGCATCTGATAAACTAGAAATTTTAAGCATATGGAATGAAAGGTAAATAAAAGAAAAATAAAAGCTCAAAGAAACAATTGTAGAATAGCAAACTTTAAGCTGGACATTCAAATTTAGTTTGGGCTTCCAGTTTTTTTCGTCCACCAGCCAGCCTTGAAGGATGTGAAACTTGGTTTGAAACCATGTCCACCAAAACGTTCAAGAATATTATTTCAGTGTTGATACTGATTTGTGGGTTTACGATTTCCTTTTAGCTCAAATTCCCCAAAACAAAGCTTTTATCACATTGATCCACAAATAACTTTGGCCCTTTCTTTGAGACCATGTCCACTGAAAAGCTGGAGAATTTATTATTTACTAAAGCAAAAACTCAAGAGATTTCAAAACCTTGTAACACATAAACCCACAAATCAGTACTAAAAGAACATCAGAAATTAAGTGAGAACTATCCTCAGCCGATGAGGGACAACATGATTTAAGTCAAGTATTTCAGCCTTCATGTGGCAGAAGCAAGCAAAGAAATTTACTTTCTGAGGCATTTTGCTTTCCATAAAGCATTCATCACCTTCTTCGGGAAAGGAGGAGCCTCTACCAAATTTCTAACCAAAGAATTTACCAAGAAAGAGCCAGAGAGACACCATTACCAAACATCATGCCAAAAGAGAAAAACAAATAAATAAATAAATAAAACCTTCTCACCATGACCAATTTTTAAAGAAAACCTAGAGAAAAGGCCTTTTTCTCGAAGACATTCCATCGCGTGCTTCTTAAACAACTTGATTTTTAAGAATTAGAAAACCAACCAAAATATATTGGCGTATAAATATTATCCATCACTTTGTGCCTAATTCACTTTGTTCTCTTGGAAATATCCAAGGTTTTTCCAACAATGCGTCATTCTTTTTCCTTATACAATTTCTGGCCAAGCCACCACTAGACAAAGTTTTAGAAACCTCATTCACTCAACTAAGTTTCAAATCCCATTGCCACTGCCAAGGAAAACTCTTAGCTTTTTCTTAATTTCATTTGCCACCTTTTTTGAAGTTAGACTCCCGTGCCCATTATTAGGATCAGTTACAATCCTCAAGAAAATGGTTGGGATTCTACATCTTACAAACATGTGCGAAAGAAAATGAGGATTCTTTCTGGAGACAGAAAGAAAGATGTACATATTTCAATAACTTCAAGTACTAATATTCCTTTTTTTTTTTTTATATCTGTGAGTGTCTGGGCCAACTTATGCGCACCTCGACTAATCTCACGGGACAACCGCCTGACCCTACTACATTTGGTTGCCAAGGAAACTCGTAGGACATTAAATATCCTAGGTAGGTGGCCACCATGGATTGAACCCATTCCCCAAGTACTAATATTCAAGAATTAAAACGTTTGTATATCATGGAAAATACATACCAAGTGATGTTTGCGTATATATTTGGCAGTGCTTCCACTATCATTGACGAGAAGAAGATTAAGTATCTGAAAAGTTCATCGGAAAGAAGAAAAAACACATCTCAATATGAATTAATATCTATATGATGAGAAAGAAACTTGTGAAAAGCTAAACTCCAAATAAAAAAGTCCATAATAAATATCCAGCAATGATTAACATTAACATAAAAAGCGCAAGCAATATTCAATTAGTTTTTACCTGCATAGCATGTCTATGAAGTTGAATATTGTGCAATGGAACAAGACCTTCCTTATACTGAGAGAAGACTGTCAAGGACCCATTTGCAACCATCTGAAAAAGCATCTGAAGGGAATCATCCTCAATTAAACTCTGGGCAGCTGAAGGATGGCTGGCTAGAGCCTTCATGATATGAACAACACTACCCTCGATCTACATGAGAAACATGAAAATAGGTAAGATTATCAAAATCATAAAATGAAATCAAGCAAGAAATAAAGAAATATAAATTAATGGAAGGTTTTACCATTGGAAAGGATAACTTTCATGTGCGAAATTTATATTTCTTTATTTCTTGCTTGATTAATATAAAAGCTAAAAATGAAGCAAAAGGTTTCTACTTTACAGCATTGATTGAACTATTGAAGTCCAATCCCTACCATTAAAAGCTCTTGGCTTGAGAGGCCCTGGAAGAAGAGAAAATGTGGAAGGTTGTGAAGGAGTTTGGGGTCCTCTAAAGCCTCAAGCCTTGATGGTTATTCAGTGAGTCCTTTAAAATTGAAGAATACTAGAAGATGAGTTACTACTTTTGCAGTAGGTTTTTTTTGAAGTGGATAACTTACACGTTACACCCTAGAGGAGGACATGGTTAGGAATGTGTTATCATTTTCTTTCACATGGGAGGAAGTACTTTCTTCACCTTCCTTTTGTATTTCCTTCTCTTCCAATAAATAGCTTCTTATCCCACAAAAAGTAATATTGATATCAAGATGTCCGAAGGGGAAAATTTTAAACACAACTTTGCAAAATTTTGAACTTCCAATATTTTTCGAATTAAAAAACCTAATAATCACCCAAATACCAAATATATATCATAAAGGAAAGGAAACAGTTTTGGATGTTCTAAGCTGAAATAAAAATGAGAAAAAAGAAACATCATAAGACCAGGTTCATCTGCTCATACATAAGCACCTGGTCCAAAAAATAAAAAAATAAATAAAAAGAAAAAATAAAAAGAAGAACACTCCCGGTGATATAAAAATTGGAAGTTACCTCAAGCCGGCGTCCTTGTCCACCATGAATATTGTGATCTTCACCTAAGACTGATTTTTCTTCATTACTACCAGTCTTTTCCCTCAGATTGGCTTCATCAGGATCCAGGAGGGCATTGAGAATATGGATGAGGCAACAGAATATACCCGAATCAAGAAGGGATTGCTTGTCAATAGGCTGCAAAAGATTGTTTGAAAAGTAAGATTCTAAGGAAGGAAGAAGAACTGCTTGGTGTTATAAGCATAAAAGAAAGAAATAGCCATCAATTTCCATAGTTTTTCATTTCATGAAAGTAATAGTGTTATAATAAGAAAATATGATTGCATCATTGTCCACCAAATATCTTTGCCCAAATATGCTTGTTACTTCAAATAAATTACATAAATCTTCTTCTTATATCAATAAAGATCGAAAACTTTATCAACAAAATGAGAGAAACACAAATTCAGAGAAATAATCAAAGACTGAAGTACTCAACAGGACAGCAATACACGCACTGACACTAGAATGAATGACAAGTAAGAAAAAGATCACATTGATTTTCATGTAAAAAATAAAAATAAAATAAAATAAAGATGCTGAACTTAAACAGAATCTTCCAAAGTTTAAGGAATATACCCCAGATATAAGGACTTCAACTGCAGTTAACAGATTTGCACCTGGACTAATAATATCCTGCAAAGAAGTTATGACTTAAGTTTGATTGAATAATATGTATAATATGTAATTTGGATGAGACAGCAAATCACATAGCAAACCTCGGCAACTTCTGAAAAATACTTTAGTACTTTTACTACATCCAAAGACCTTCTTTTACTGCTGATTTTTAGCTTCTCAATATCTGTAACAAAAGCTCTTCCCACAACAAAAGAGAATATATGTGTTTCGACTAACCTGTAGTGCATCAGAACCCTCAAAGTCAATCAATAACCTCAAGAGAAAGAAGAGTATATGTCATTAAATAAATGTCTAAGCTAGAGACGAACACTCATTTACACTCTGACATACAACATGCCTCAAAATTTTCTTTGGAGGAAAAAAAAACATTCATTATTTGTTAGACCGTGCAATGTAAAAAATAGATTACGAATAATCATAGAACTTGGGCTTTTCAAATTCAAGGTAAATGTAAAATATCAATGAAACTTGAAAGTGATCCCATACTCAAAACCCTCAATTGATTGTCTCCTCATTTCAATATCAAAAGTCCACAAGTTTGCCCTAAATAGTCAAAGTGAAATCTCCTAATGATCAATCCGAAGTCTAAGACAAGACACCATAAATAAATTAATAAAATTTTAACCAAATACTTTAAGCTTTCAGAACTACAGACAAATTGATTCCATCATATACCATTTAATTCTAAAAGAAGCTCAAAATCAAAATCCCTCTGCAGTACATCTTTCACCAAGTTCTAACAGTTTAGGTAGCTAGATGAACCATTTTTTATTACATTCTTATATCCAAGGCATACATGAATCTGTGGATGGCAATATGACAAAACGCTCAGTTGTGACTCCAGCCACACTTTTTGGAGTATATGCATGGTGGCTTAGTTTTATGCATAAATTTCAAATTTGACTCCAGTACTTAGATAAAATATATATATATATATATATATCCAAGAAACTCTTTCTTATTAAAGTGGTGCCAGGGCAATTCTAATATCACTATCACCAAATATAGCAGGTAATGAATAAGAGCTACAGGTTCATTATGTCTAACTAGAAAATTATCATGTATAGACTCTCATTGATGAGTATTTAAAATGGATACCAAGGAATAAAAGAAAAGAATTTATCAATCAAAATGTCATCGCATAAAAAATATTCAATCAACTGAGGTAGTCATAAGAGCAGGGCAGGAGTGGTAGCCATACAAAGTAACTAATTGAGCTACATTAGCATGTTGCTTCACTAATCTACAAAATGTATCCACAGTCATATTCAAGGCCGCCTCTTTCTCCTGCATGGTTGAAGAAAGGATATCAATATCAGTGGTCTGTCACAACCAGTATACTATCTTGTGGGTGGGTGCATATGAGTGAGATTTGCAGGGCAGAGAGAACAAATGGCATAAAAGAACAATTAATTAATACAGTTACCACACCTTTTCAGAGCTGGATGACCGAAATTCTTCCCAATAACGCTTGAAGTCCAATTCCAGTTCATGTATGCTTCTGCATAAAAATAAAAGATACTATAAGATACTTAGATTGTATTAGCAAATTCAATAAAAGCATGAACGATTGAAAAGGTATTGATTGTAACCATAGACCATATTTCTAATTGATTTTGGATTAGTTAATTGAAGTGCAAGTGAAAAGATATGCATAAAAAAAGATCATGCGTCAGCTTCAGCTGCATTCATGTTTTAGAAAATTAAAGGAAAAAATAAACAAACAAACAGTAACATCAAGGGCCAAAAGTGGAGGACTCAATCAATTAAAAATCAAAGAGAAGTTAAATAAACAAGCTACATAAAGGTGGAGGATTAGACCAATACAATGTGTAACTCCGAAACTGAATATTAATGCAAAACTTTAAGTATGCTCTGAAATTATTTGATCCAAACAAATGCCATGCAGCCATACATCAAACATGATTTGATTACCCAAAGGGTCATCATATTTACAACATATCCATCTCAAGTTAACAGAAAAGTCAAGCCAACATGAGCATAACTAAGTGGTTAAGGCATCTACTCTTTCCCATGACGTTGGAGGTTCAAATCCACACCCCGAAAAAGCTCACAGAAGAGTCAAGCAGAATAACACGTATATATGTATAGTTTCTGAGGTAAAAAACAATCTCATCCCCCCCCCCCCCTCCCCCAAAAAAAAGTTTATTATATGCCTAACTATGCACTTAGTTCTTTATACTCAAAACAATAATGACCATAAATTATTTGTCAAAAAGAAGAAAGATGAAATCCATCCTATTAAAATACGGATGTTCTGCCAAGTTTAGAACCACAATATAACTTCTTTTTCTTATCTGAAGATCCGAGACTTTCATTAAAAAGAATAATAATCTAAAGGCCAGCAATAACTCCAAGTTTGAACCATATAAAAAGCTAGCACACCATTCATAGAAAAAAGAGAGAAAAAGGCAACCGTTGACAAAACATCACTTACAAGCATAAACCCAATCAAAAGAATCAAAAGAAGAATAGTCCTAGCCTACTAAGAAGCTGCTACACTAATAAATAGAGCTGCAGAGCTCACCACCTAAAATTCTATCCTTAAAAATTCTCTTGTACTCTTAAAAAAGGGCCCCAAAAATAAGCTAGAATGCAAAATCATCCCCTTCACTACGAATGGAAAAGCACTGATCAACTCCCTCAAAATATCCTTAGTCCCATAGTTAAACACAACATTGACCTCAAAATATACGGAAAAGAAAAAGTAAGCATAAAGTCACCACATATACCATGAGAAATGAAGCGATCATCCAAAAATAACACCTATCCTCTAAACTATCTCCATCAAAAAATAAAAACAAATAATAGGAAAACTATACACAGTAGAACTTGAAGGTAGTAAGAGCCTCCTCCAAATCCTATACACTACACTAAATCTCCTGCTTTTCGCCAATGAGGCAAAGAACCTCACCTTCTTAGGCATCCAATGAGGCACCTCAAACAACAAGGTGCGCCATCTATGAAAAATGGCCTCAAAACCAAATGGTTCGGAGGCAAAGAATGACCGTACGGTTTTTTTAGCATTGCACAATACACCTATAACCTCTCACACTACCTAAAATAGAAAGGGAATCACAAACTTCATCTGAATATGAACCAAAGTCAACTGATAGGCTTTTAAAATCCAAAATGGAGAAAGTACTTAAATGCCCCAAGAAGCTCTTTCAAAACAAGAAGTCAACTCACAGTACCTCCTCCCCGGTAGTAATCGGAGAATAGAAATCACAATTCTGCCACAGGAGGGATAAAACAACCAGGACATAGCTAATGATTACACATCTCACACCTTCTAGAACATCTCTAACTGGTAGAAATGAAAGTTGTTAGAAATAATACTAGCTCTATATATATCATGGTTTTTGCTAGATTCCTCAAAAGACATGTTCTGTTGACCAACATTCTTTTATCAAACTCAACATTATCAGTCCATGACGCTTGTTTTCAGTTTTAACAAACATGAACTACTACCCCAAATACTAACACTGAAATTTTCACTGTAATCAAAGGACAATCCCAGTGATTCTTGCATATAATTTTTCTTTTTAAGAAAATTTTGCATGCACAGTTCAAATGATGCATAAATCCATCTAATCCATTTTGATATACACTAAGTTTTCATATAACTTCTTCTCATCCCATTGAGCCTAACGATTAAAGCTTGTATTACTAGCAGTATATAAGTGACAGCTCCAAAGGTTGTGATTGGTTCAAATGCTTTTATAAAAGCAAGCAGAACTATAGTAAGATTTGAGTTTATCACCTAGCATGTTTTTTTTCTTTTTCTTCTTCTTCCTTTTTTTTTTTTTTTTTTGGTCAGAATCAAATGCTAAAAGAAATGTAAGGTAGCTGAATTATTTTGTTTCTCACCCACAATACTGTTGCTAGAAAGAGGGGAAACAACGACAACCAAAAGAAGGTAACTGTGGGAGTCAGCCAGATAGAAGTTTTCTAAACCATTTTTCATTTTAATTTTTGTTAATATATAGAAATTTGGGTTTTCTGACACATGAATGGAGGTGCATTTCCTTAATTATCAGCAGCCATGAACCCAGTAAGAAATGTTATATCTCACATGAAAACCACATAAACATATCAGAGCCAACAATGTTATAGATATTGGGGCATCACAGCAATACCATTAACAGCCAAAAACAGTAGTCAAACCCTTCCACAGAGAATGGAATTCATTAACTGCAACTTTAACCATGCCCAGACTGACAGAAAAAATGAAATGCAATGGAACAAAAGCACATTTTACCCACGTCAAACAAATTTCAAATCATCACATCAGGAATCAAATGAAAAATTCATCCACCATCGACACAAGCAACACAGAGGCTGAGAACAGGGAGATGGACATTAAACA
Organism: Luffa acutangula; assembly: GCA_036850905.1. Classification (NCBI taxonomy): domain Eukaryota; kingdom Viridiplantae; phylum Streptophyta; class Magnoliopsida; order Cucurbitales; family Cucurbitaceae; genus Luffa; species Luffa acutangula. Next base: position 48,605,611 of record CM072090.1, read on the forward strand.
AAAGATACTAGACACTGTTCCTGTCTACAATACACATCAATTCTGAATTCAACCGCAAATTCAATTCACCATTCCCATCCAAACCCCACAGAACAAATATCAAAAGAACCCCACATCAAAAACGAAACCAATGCGAAGCTTAGACAACGATTGGGCAGATATAATTAAGAAAGAAACAGAGATTGGAAGTGGACCTTGCAGGAGATGAAGCGGAGCCAGGGCGACGAATTGGGTAAGAGACATGATTATCGCGGGCGGAGGAAGCGAGTATGGAAGAAGAAGAAGAGGAGGAGGAGCCGGCAGAGGGAGCAGAGCCAGCAGAATGAGACGGAGTTAACCCGACCTTCTCTTTGATGTCCTTAAGCAATGTAACCCATTTCATCGTTTTGCTTTTGGATCCTTGAAACATGCGAGTCCTCCGTTTTCATCCGCCGCCGGGTGCTTCCTCACGACCAGATCGGAACCCTTCTAGGCCAACCTAGAAGGATATCCTGAAACAACCCCACCAGCTCCAAATTCCACAAAATGCCTCAGAAAATCAACAAATTCAACAAAATCAAAATCGACCCAGCTCCTCTAAATGCCTCCTCTCCTCCCCCAATCAATCAAATTGACTCGGCAAGATCTAGAACAAAACAGAAACCTATATTGATTCCGATTCCCACTGCTTCTTCAACAAAATCCGATAATAATCTTAGTTATTTTTGTATCTTCTTGTTTCCCAGAAATGAAATGATATCCCTTAATCAATCGAGGGTAGTAACAGAACGCGGACTTCCGTTAGAGAAAATAAAAGGGAAAAAGAAAAGAAAAAAAAAACGAACAAACAGCCACAGCCACAGCCACCACTTGAAATCTCTCTCTTTTTCTTTGTCCCTCTTTCTTTGTTCTGTGATTTTTTGTTTTTGGACGGCCACTCCGCGCCTTGTTTCTCGCTCTATATCCTTCTTTTCTTCTCTCTCACCTTCTTCGTCCTCTCTTTCTATGCACTTTGATTTTCCATTTCCATTTCATTTCATTATGTTTACATATTTTTTTTTCCCTCTCTCTCTCTCTAGATTGAAACTCGATCGACTGCGTCAACGTGGAATCCACGTCTACGATTTTGCCACGTGGCCGTCCAAGATTTACGCTCGAGACGTGGGGGCCTCTTTTCGCATGGGCCCCGCTGCCTATTTCTTTTGTGGAAATAGCAATGGAAATCTTTGATTAATATTTTCAAATTATATTTGTCTTTTTTTTTTTTAATTTGGAATCGTTATTTAATTGATTAAATTTGATTGATGTCTTTTGGCAAAAATATATACTCCTTATGGGTACCTTAAAATCTACGATACTATGTCCAAATTTTTAAATCATTTCACGTCATGACCCTTCTTCTTCTTTTTTATTTTTCCTAAAAATGAAATGATCTTTTTTCTAAATTTACAAAATGGTCCTAGCTTTTCTTTCTACTAACGATTTAGTCTTGGATCTCTTAAATTTTTATTTTTATTTTTAACATTTTGAAAATTCTTTATTATATTTTAAAAAAAAAAAAAAAAAACTTGAATAAGTGTTTTATTAATGTACTTTTTTTTTTGAAAAAAAGTGTTTTATTAATGTACTTACATATGTAAATATATGTCAATCTTAGTATAACTCACCTAAGTTGCTCAAAAAAAAAAAAAAAACTCACATAATTTTGACTAAAAAGTTGGTGATTCGTTCTCCAACCCCCAAAATTCTAAACTCAAAAAAAAAAACATGTGAATATATTGTTCGTATACTACTTAATACATGAAATTCAATTTATTTATTAACAAGTTTTAATTAATGATAATACATCAACTTTTTTTTTTTTTTTTTTTGAGAAATAATCTAATTGAGTTTTTTATTCATTAAAGAAATAGTAAATGCAAATTTGAGAATAAGTATATTTAAGGTTTGGTAGACATTTCAGATTATGTTTTATGTTTTCACGTTTGGCTTTTCAAAAACTGTTTTTGAATTCTGTGATCCAAATAGTAAAAATTCTTAAAACAAATTTTTTTCAATGTATCCAGATTTTGATTTTGAAATTTTTAAATGCATAATTAAATTTATTAATAAATAAATAAAAATAAATAAAAGATAAAAACCTTAAGCTAATTAAAAATTTTTAGTTTAGATTTTTTAGGTAACTTTTCATTGCTTCTCAATGACAAAAGGGATGTGTATTGAAGTTGTAGCCTTCTTGTTTCATCTTTTTCTAATTCTTTTTTCACGTTTTTTTGCGCATACCTTATATTATAAAAATTATATCTTATTTATAAAGCTAGGAGTTTTTTTTTTTTTTAATGAAAAAAAAACTAGGAGTTTGTTTATTTAGTAACGTAACTTTAATTAAATTTAGTTGTTTAGTTCAACTAACCATGATTATACTCTGTTTGGAAACATTATTAAGTGTTCTTTTTCATTTATTCCCTGCCTTGTTTTTTTTTTAGGAACATAGTAGTTTTATGATAAATAAAATGTTGATAGACAATTTGATATTTTTATTTGATAATTTAATAAATCGAATAGTCTAACATTTATATAATAGCGTTTAATGGATATTTCTAATATAATTTTATAATTATTGATGAAATATAAACAAAAAATCGTTCACGTGAATATAATTATTAATAATAAGATTTATAATTTATTTTACAAAAATTTTATGAGCTTCTTGGATTTTTGGTTTTTTAGTGAGGTGTGTCAACAAAAATACTTTCTATATAGATCATTTAACATATCCATAATTTGGAGTCTCAATATTATTTACACCTTCATCGTTAATTGTATGTCGAACATGTATAAGTGAGATATTTTCAACATAACGTTTTAAAAATACCTAATTCTTTTAGTTGATGTTGTACGAAGTTATTTTTAAGTCAAGTCGATTATATTTTACCATGTAGATATAAAAATATCTAGCTTCCCTTTTAGAATACAATATAATATTATAAACATGGAATGAAAATTCAAACCAACTATGAGATAAATTTCTAATATCATTGCCATTTGAAATATTTTTAGATTATCAAAATAAAAAAACAATTGGGTCCATTTGTTTTTTACTGAACAACATGAAAAGAAGTTGTATATAGTTGATTTTTTTTTTTTTTTTTTTTGAAAAGTATATAGTTGAATAATTTTTGACATGTGGGCTTGTGTGACAATATATTTCATTTTTTTTATTTATTGTGTTTTGCTTCTTGCTCTGATCTATAATAAGAAACAAGACTTTTTTTTCCTTTCTATTATTACTGTTGCTGGGCAAAATATAGAGTGGAATAAATGATGAGTTAATATGCTACTAAAGTAAGTAAACTCCAATTTGATAATATTTTTTATATATTAGCTTTTGGCTTTTCTACTTTTTATTTCCATTTTTCAAAAACGAAAACCATACCTTATTTTGATAACTTTTTTTTTTCTAGAAAACATGAAATTGAAACATGCTTGACAATGTTTTTAGATTTTTTTTTTTTTTTTGACAAAATGCACTTTTAGTCCCCGAAGTTTGGGGTTCATGTCTATTTGGTCCCTGAAGTTTCAAAAGATACACTTTAGTCATTGAGGTTTGTAAAATCATTCTAAATGGTCCCTGATTTAATCGTAACTTAACGGAATGCTGACTAGACCGTTATATGCTGACATGGATAAGATGACGTGGCTATTTCATTTGATTATTAGACAAATAAATTGAAAAATTAATTAAGAAAACTAAAATATTAAATTAATGTTGTCTAATAATCAAATGAAATAGCCACGTCATTTTATATCTTAATATGTTTTAAACCATTTTTAACCTTAATTTAATATTTTAAGTTTCTTAATTAATTTTTCAATTTATTTGTCTAATAATCAAATGAAATAGCCACATCATCCCATCCATGTCAGCATATAACGGTCTAGTCAGCATTCCGTTGAGTTAAGGTTAAGTCAGGGACCATTTAGAATGATTTTACAAACCTCAGGGACTAAAGTGTATCTTTTGAAACTTTAGGGACCAAATAAACATGAACCCCAAACTCGGGAACCAAAAATGCATTTTGCCATTTTTTTTAAGAAAAATATAAAGTTAAATTACAAATTTAGCCCATATGAACTTTCATATTTGTGTGTCCCTGAACTTTAAAATGTATATTGATCATAAACTTTTAATACTAATAGTACCTTGAAATTTTAAAAATGTCAAATATATATCTCTAACAACAATTGTGTGTTGAATGAGTTATTGGCATATTCAACAATTTTTTTAAAAAATTAATGAATCTATTAGACATAAAATTGAACATTTTGTACAATAAATTTGTTAATTAAAAAAAATGTTAAATATGTCAATAACATATTAGACTCAAAAGTGAAAACTAACGAACTCATTAGACAAAATCAAAAGTTGTTGACTATTAAATACTTTTTAAAATTTATAAAAACATATTATATACAACAATGAAAATTGAGGAACGTATTAAACACTTTTTTTTAAAATTCAAGGTCCTGTTTACAAACTAAAGGTTAATGATAAACTTGGGAGAAACGGAGCTTTTGGTTTGGATGCTCCGATAGGTTTGGATATGAAACAAAAAAATCTTACTCCTCAATCGATGATTTGGCATCCACAAGTAGTTATGTATATGTTTTTTCAATTTAGAAAATGCAAATGGAATCTTATTTCTATGTCTTCTAAAACTCGTTTTTATGCTTTAACATTCCTCTTAGGACCAAACAAGGGATCGACATTAGCGAATGCTCAATAACATCTTTGCTTTCTTGATATTAGTAATTAAGGATCTCTCATACTTTCAATAGGTGCAAAGCAATAAGATGAGTATCAATATGTATAACTTTCGTATGCAGCAGTTGGATGGAACGTTCTAAGTGCATCTCCAAATAATCAAAATATAGGTAAATTTTGTCTCTACACTATAAATTGTTGGATGACTATTTTGTATTTAAATATCAATAACAAATATAAATTTAAGAGAAATATTAGAAGAGATGTGTCTACTTTTGCATAGAGAAAGAAGTTCGAGAAATATATTTGTTAAAAGAGAGATCAATATTGCACACCAAACAGAGAAATGAGAGAAAAACAATGGGGAAAAGAGAGACAGGAAGCTACATAGGAGTGGCTAGTGAGTACATTAAATACCAAAAATAGGTAAAATAATTTTAAAATTCAAGTGATTTTTTTTTTAATATAGAAAAAGCTTAAGTGAGTTTCTTAATATAAATCATATATATAATTTCAACAAAGGGAGAAATGGAAACAAGTCCTAAAGAAATGTGTAGTTTTTTTAATTACTAAACTATGCTCTAGTTGGCAATGAAACGTGTTTCTAACAAAAAGTGAAAGTGTGAATTACAATTGTTTCCTCGTTTCATCACATATAATACCACATTAACAGTATTGTCACAAGCATATATTATGGGCTAGTTTTGCATATTATGTTTGTACAACTGTGTGTGAATCTTGTTCGTAGATGCATGAATTAAGTTGAAAAGTGTGAGAGTATATATTATTCTTTAAAGTATTACTACTCCACAATTAGGTGGGAATTTGAATTTATGATCCGTAAAAAAGATAGTTGTAAATTTAACCTGTTGAAATTATTGATATGATAATTTATTGTTTGTCAATATTTTTCTTGCATAAATAAAGTTGCTAAATGGTCACCAATTTGAATACATTGACATTCATGAGTCCAATGACTTAAAATTGTAGGTGTTTATGTCTCAAAAAAAAATTGTAGTTGTTTAGAAGTTTAAAAAATAAATAATAAAAAAATTGTTGTTGGTGCTGTTTTTTTTTTCCCTTTCTTTCTTTTTGAGATATTAATAAATAATGAGGTAATGAATGAAAACAATTTACAAATTACAAGAGCTTATACGTGGTTGTGTAGATTAGGTGAAAGTTGACTCCGACGTGGAACCTAATATAAGGTAAATGCAAGCACAAGAAATATATTCTTTTTCCAATTTTAAAGATAAGTAATTTTAAATAAATCACTACAATAATTACTTTCCTCTCACGACGTAGGAACAAATTCTAGAATTTTAGGATATCTTTATTCTTTAATAATGATTTAACTTGTATTGTAAAAAAAAAAAAAAAGAGTAATGATTTAATTTCAAAGTGTTATAAAGCACCCATACAAACTATCAATGAATAAAGTATCGATTATTATTTTAGAGGTGGATGAATGATGGATCAATTTCCACTTCTATAATTTATTAAATTAAAAAATTATATATATAGACATTAATATAATTATATCATCAAAATTTTAATACGATGGTAGTATGTCCTCGCTTCAAATCAAGAAATGAACGGTTCTTTACGAGCACTTGAGAATGATGAGTTTTGGGCGTATCTATGAGCTAAAGAAATCTCCATTGTTGTTTTAACCTAATTTTAGATAATAAATTAGAGATCCTAACTATGAGATGGTGATTGTCATGGACATCAGAGAGATATTAGAGGAAGTAAAAAATTCCAAGGATCATGACCTAACAACAAGTGATATGTGGACTAGTGACACTTGCAAAAGAATTAACGACACTAAAGTTTGGGTTGAAATGATCATTTGCTGTTACTCTCTCGAAACATTCATCTTCTCGAGAGTTTCGTTTGCTCTTAGTCTTTTATTTCTTTTGTTCTCATATTTCTTTCCTAACTAAAAAAATGAAATCATTCGAACCTTAAATTTATAGGATTGTTGTAATTATATCTTTAAGTCTATGAAATGGTTGCAATTAAACTCAACTACTTCGCTTAATTGCAACAATCAAATAATATTAGTATGTTGCTCAAATTGAAAATTATAATTTAGGATGGTAACCAACCTCTTAGTGATAGAATAATATATTTATAGTCTTTTAATTTTTTTGGTGCATTATCTTTTAGGTTGCTTTTCTTTACCGTTATAAGCAGTATTTCTTTAGAGTTTTATCTTCAACTAGGCTTTGTTACATGTGGCTATATGTCACCAATTAAATGTAGTTGTTGGCCTTAGACATTGTGTTTTGAGTGCATTTTACTTTCTTGATCTCCACTTAACCTTTTAATCACTCTACCTCTCAGTCTTTATAACCTTTTTAATCAGTTTACTTGAATGTATGAGGTCCTCCTCCTTTGTCCCTACTAATGGTGTTAGTTATTTCCTTTTTTGTTCTATCGACATTTTTTTGTAAATTCACATGGTTCTATCTTACGGAAACAAATAACGATATGTTACCATTCTTTCTCCAATTCAAAAGCATGGTTGAAGACTAATTTAGTTTCCTAGTTAAATATCTTCAAACGGAAGGAAGGTGAAATATTTCACTCACTCTCTTCGGTCTCCATTTCAATTGGCAAGAATCAGAATTCATGTTCATACACCCACAACAAGATGACCGTCGAGTTGAAAAGAGAAGCATACATACATGTTGTAAAGGTTGGACTTTCTATTCTTGTTCATTCTCACATTTCTAAAATAAAAAAAAAATTAAAAAAAAATTGTTGTATGCTTTGAAGCAGTTGAGTTCAAACTTCTCATCGTAAACATTTCTCCATATGTTGTCCTTCAAAAGTTCATAGGCTTACAATCTCTTGAAAACTTTTGAATGTGATTGTTTTCTCTTTCTTCAACCGTACAATGATAACAAACTTCAATTTCAATCTTGAGTTTATTTTATTACTTAGGGTGCTTTAGATCAGGTTTTTGGTCATTTTCTTTTAGTTCTTCGACCCAATGTGTGCATTAATATCTTGATCCAAATAGGTAGTAGTTTAAATGTCTTCCCCGTGATATTTTGAATGTAAAGTCCTTTCCTTTTGAGTCCAACCCTTCAATTTCTATTTCCTTTGTTAAATAGCTTCACATTGATTTGTATTTCAAAAATAGTCCCCCATTTTTTCCCAAATCTTTCTATTTCCTAACCTATGCTCCCACTCCTATGCCTCATTCCTCTAAATCCCTGCTAGCTCCCTAGTCCAAAACTTATACATAATATTACAAGCCTAAACTTCCACTGACATAAATCCAATGGTTACTCACTCTTAATTAAAGCTAAAATTTTCAAGCCCAAAGCTTTGTTTATCTAAGGAAAAAATACAGCTATTCAATCACTTTAATTCTCACAAAACCTTTGGTTTATCCTAATTGGAAGGATGTCATGATTGATGAATATGAGGAATTAATTTGCAATGGTACGTGGTCCTTAGTTTCTTTGCTAGCTGATCGTGAGGTTATCAATTGCAAATGGGTATTTCATTTGAAACTTAAGCCCACAAGTGATATTGATTGGTGCAAACCTAGATCAGTAACTCAAGTGTTGTCCGAACCATCTTACACGTTCATCGACTATTCTCACAGGACATCATGTCTTACCATACTACATTTGAGTAACTTGTAGGATATTAAATCCTAAATAGGTGGATATATCATGGTTTGAGTTATTTAAAAATGCAAAACAAAAAGGTTATCATATACTTCCTATATTTTTCTTGCATAACTATATTGTTAAAATTGAAATTGAAAATGAATTTGAAGAATTAAAAACATTAAAATTTAAAAGGATGACTTCGTATAACTTGAAAATATGGTCTAGCATCTTTGTACAATTTTGGGGGGAAAAAAATCAATTTTTACCCCTAAATAATAAATTTAACCATCAATTTTCTCTCAATACTTTTAATTTCATCAAAATGGATCCCAAGCTAAGGTAAATGTTGCAATGTTTATCCTCCATTAATTTCCACTAATCCAACTAGTGGTTTTAATCCAAAAATAAAAAATAAAAAAAATTCATTAATGTAATGAAAATCAAGTTTCGTACAAAATGGAATTTAATTCAGGCATAAAATCGTCTATTAAATAACTTCATCAAAACATACAAACTTCAACAGAAAAAACTAGTTATAACGTCATTTTTGTCTCCTTCCTATTGACTTCATGCCAAATATAATTAATGTCATTTTTCCCAAAGCTCGATATATAGTGGCAAGTCTTTATCCCTATCTTATTCCATATCCAAGAGCCCTAACATTTAGCTATTTGACTCTCTAATTATTCCTTGTCCAGCCATTTTAAAGTATCCCATTTTTGCATTCAAACTCTCCTAAATTCCCTATTTACTACATTACCACACACTCGATTTGATTGTTGAAGTTGCTTTAACAAACATCACACTCGTGTTAATACAAGACTCAAACAATTGTTATCAAAATTGAGTTAAATTCTTATACATGCATTATTTTTAACATATTACTATTCATTTTTATTTAAAAATTTGGCAGTACCTTTAGAATAATACTCGTCTACTCATTAGTGGATAACTATCTTCCTACACATCACCATTAAATTTTTTACGGGTCAAAAGTTCTAATTTTTTTTTTTCTAGCTTTCTCTCCCTTAGCTATAAATAATTTAATGATGGTGGATAAGCTATCTATCCACTAAAATGCAGCTCAATATTGTTCTTACCTTTTATATTTTTCATCATGCTACGTTTGGAATTCCTTTCGATTATAAATTATGATAAAAACAAAGCAAAAATTCCTTTTAAAAAAACAAAGATAAAAAAGTCAACATTTCTCCAAAAGTTTATCCAACTTTTGGGGTGATTAAAAAAAATAACTGAGAGGGAGAAAAAATCAAAGCAGAAATTGATGGATGGAATTGACAACCCCAATTGTAAAAAACTAAAAATTGTTTTGTTTTTGTTTTTTTTTTTTTCTGATAAAAAAAAGTATTAGGTCAATTTTCAACACAAATTGAGTTTGGTTAAGGCCACCACTTGGAGAAAAAAAAAAAAAAAAGTGAAAAAATGATGGAAGTCAGACACGCGAGAAGAGAATAGAAGAGAACGAGTCGTTTAAGCAACGCTAGGAATTTGGAAAAATCCATATCGCATCCCCACCTGAACTGACCATAAGTCCATAACCACAACTTTGCTTTAAAATCTCGCCGCCGCCGCCGGAGTCAATACTTCCATACTCCAATATTTTAATTGTTTCAAACCTATTTTTCAATTTGCAATTGTTATTAAAATAAATGTTTATTCATGAGTTGAGAAATTAAACTCATAACGTGGTGTTTAATTAGTCCATGAACATTAAAAAAAAAAGTCTCAAAACTTTCAACTTTATTTTATGTCAGATAGACTTTTTTTTTTTGTCGTGGTTTTCATCTTTGCTAAGGATATATTGGAATTTTTAGCCAAATTCCAAAAACAAAAAACAAGTTTTTGAAATCTATTTTTTTTTTTTTTCAAAACTTAAGTTGGTTTTTAAAAATATGGAAATAAAGTAGGTACAAAAGAAATAAACAGGTGGGGAGAAGTAATGTTCGTAGGCCTAATTTTCAAAAACCAAAAACAAAAAATAAAATGGTTATCAAATTGGGCCTATATATATATATTTTTTTTTCAAAACTTGACTTGGTTTTTTAAAATATGGAAAAAAATAGAAAAAAAAAACTTATAGGTGGAAATAGTGTCAATAAGCTTAATTTTAAAAAAATCAAATGGTTATCAAATGGGACTTATTATCCCGTTTACTTTTTTTAGTTTTCAAAACTTGACTTGGGTTTTGAAAATAATGCAAGAAGGTAGGAAAAAAAAAAAAACCCCTTATTGGTGGAAGTAGTGCTAAGTTTAACTTTAAAAAACCAAACAATTATATATAAAAAAAAAAAAAAGAGGTCTAAACTTTCATTTTTGGGTTTAATATATAAGTCCTTGAACTACCACTTTTATAAATAAGTCATTAAATTTACGAATTTAGTAGATACATCGAAGTTTATGGATCTATTAGAAATTTTTATTACGATGAGAAACAAAGTTGATTTTTATCTAAGAATATACCAAATTATATTTTTGTTTTTATTAAAAAAAAAAAGAAATAAAACAATGTTGATTTTTCTAATGATATTTATGATATGTAATCACAAGCACACACAATTAGAAGGAGTCCAAATTCAATCTTATACAAAAATAAACAATAATTTCTTCACTCATTCCACCCACCACCAATTTAATTAATCATTATGACTCTCAACCAAAAGTCTACTACACTTATTTATGATTATAAATTATTCATATTCACGTGGTTACATTTCATGACAAAATTTCTATATTTTAGGTTTCTAAATACAACAAATAGTAATAATGAAAATTATAATTTTTGAGTTATTGACATTTCAAAGTTTATATTATATAGTGTGCTTTTTATTAATTAAAAATAGTTATAATTCCTACTATGTAGGTTTCGTGTGCCTTAAATACTTGAAACTATAATTTTACACGTGGCATTGATTTCTGCCTCCAAAAAAGAAAACATGTGGCATTGATTATTATGCTTTGAGTAATTAATATGAAAAGTGGGATAAGATATACCTACTCTTTCTTGTACAATATATAAATTTGGTGGTTTTCTTTAATGTATATATATTCAAATGTATATTTTTATGTAAAATATATATATATATATATATATATATATATATATTAAAAAGAAACTTGAAACAAAGTGTGTTTAAAAAAAAAAAAATTGTCACATTTTTTACTTTGGCAAATGATAAATCAATGTATTTTTGTTTTATTGTAGAAATGTTTGAATTATCATTAATTGAATCATGGTAGAATAATTTGAATTTTCTATTAATTGGAGTTAAGAGACACTAATGTGGTGTTAGCCTAAAGAATTATAATGGTCCAGTTAGTAACCATCATGGGTTGGCCCTAATGGTCAATGAGAGCGAGGGCCATAGAAAAAATAAAGGACTAGAGAGAATGGGTTCAATCTATGGTGGCCACCTACCTAGGATATTTAATATCCTATAATTTGGATGAGAACATGATGTTCGTGGGATTTCCACTAAAAGATGATAATAAGTTTTAGGAATTTGAAGGGCCCACCCTGATTCATTCTAATGGTCAAGGCCGATCTTGATAATACGTTATTATGTTTAGAGGTGTCCACACATGAGTGTTCGAGACCTTAGGAGGTCCCAATCATGTCCGACATATATATGATTAGCTTCGTTTGAGTTTTGTAACATTTTTCCCTCCATACCAATTTGCATTGAACATATTGCATACATAATAATTCAAATGTTTCTTTCTAATGTATCTTAAGCTATGATCCTGCTGGCAAGTCTACCTGTTAAATTTTTTTTGTTAGAAACAATCCTTTAAATCTTTCGATCGACCAAATTAGAATGAGTAAAGATGTTAACTATTAAACAAATGATCTAACTAAAAACTCAATCCATTTCATGTCTACTGTTACATAATCTTTTGAACCCAACAAAAAGTTTGACAAACTCTTGAAATGGACTGAAACTAGGAAACTTCTCAATCCACTTGCCACATTTATTTAGTAATTTGGAATGTCCTACCATAGATGTTAGGATCTCATGTCCACTAAATCTTGCCTCATAAAAGGGTGGAAGAAGAACACTACTTTTTAGTACTTTTTGACTCATTTGCTTATTCCTCCCTAGAACCAAAATAATTCAAAGATTGCTCGTTGGTTGTGAACACCGCGTAATATACATATATATTTAAAAGAACTAATAAAAATAAAATATCATTTTGAAGTGCGTACTTTATGACTTATTCCATTTTAGACCCGGTGAATGTTCAGATTTAGTCTTAGGTACTTCCAATAAAACTTAAAATTTTGTATTTAGTAGACTTGTGAATTAAAAAAAAAAAAGTCGAATATTTCAAAGACTTATTAGACACCAAAATGTAAGCTGAGAGACTTATTGGATACAAAAGTGAAAGCTTAAGGACTCTACTAGATACTTTTTAAAGTTTAGAGACCTATTAGACACAAAATTGAAAGTTTGAAGACCTATTTGACATTTTTTTAAATTCATAGACTAAATTTATACCCTTCTAAAAATTGAGAGACTAAACTTATAATTTATTCATATTAAAAACACACAAAACATAAAGTCATCGATTGTGGAGGCGGAGAGAGAAATTGATTAGGGGGAACAAAGAAGAATAATTATTGAAGAAAATTGGTTATTAAAAATGCAATTACGCCTTCCTTTTATGCCCTTTACACCTGTCATTTATGAAGCTTCCATATCCAAAATCTTTTCGAGTCAAAACTTTCAATTCCTATCACTAGCATTGGCCCCTCATTCCCCCACCTGAATTTCTAGAAAAGTCACTTTAATATGTTTTGGAAAATTAAGATCCTTCTTCAATACCCAAAGAAATTTCTAAAAATACCACCCAAAGAAATTTCTAAAAATACCTACTTCATTTTTTTTTTGTTGGTGTAAAAAATGAGAAAAGAATTTCATGTGAGGATTTACTTAGTAAAGATTAGTTGGTGTATGAATTCCAATGTATATATAGTTCATCTTGATCAATGTCGGTGTAATAGATAATAGTGTTTATCAAGAGACTAAAATGAGATTTAAACATGTCATTTATGAAATTTCTAAATTTCACACGAAAGTCTATTTAAGTCATTTGTTCTCTTTATTTATTCCTATATATATATGAATTATTGCCGTTCACTTTCTTGATAAGTATGTGAACAAATATTTAAAGTTATAAGTTATAAGTTAATTATGGAGTTTTTAGAGATTTGTTAAATAATTAATCAAAATAAATAATTGCTAAAATAATTCTTTATACTAGGGTTTTTTTTAAAAAAAAAATATGTTTATACTAAGTTTAGGGGAAAAGCAAAAACAGTACGAAATCCAAGTAAAATCTAAATATTATATCTTTTTAAGAATAAATTTCTTGATGTTTAAACCATCACTAAAAAGTAGTAGTATACCGAAAGGTATAAAGTAGAAATAGAGTCATTACTAAGCAAATATATATTTAAGCAACAGTGGAAAAAAAAAAAAAGCAAAAAAAGATAAATTTGTAAAACTACTCCTAAATAATACTTACCTCTATAAAATTTTAATTTGATAAATCACCCCTCCTCTCTTCCAAAATTTTTAAAAATTGCAAAGACCACTCATAAATTATACAAATGGTTAAAATCAAACCATCAAATTAATTATATAATTTGTTTAAAAAAATAAATTATAGAATTATTACAATTTATAACAATTTTTTTTAAAGAATTAAAATAATTGACATCTTCATCGAAAATATATGTCTTAACCAGTTGAGTTATGTTCAAAGCCAAATTAACATAATTTTTAATTCTGAAAAATTGGAAAACTATCAAATTAACTCTTGAAATATACCTAATTATAGGCAAGAACATAGTTCAACAATTAAGATATTTATTTCTCCACGACAATTCATCGGAGTGATTATAGTAATTCAGACAGAGCAATTTACAACAAGATATCAACGATATCATAAAATTAAAAATTGATGAGCGTGATGGTATGAAATGTAATATGAACAAAAATTACATGAAAACATAGCGCGTGGAGGATAGAGATTTTATTTATGAAGTGAGAAAAAAGTGGGGTCGAATAATAGAGGAAAGTGAAAGAAAAATGGAAAAGATATTTGAGTGTGGGTCCCACAGTGTCCAGAAGCGCGTGAAAGTGGGTCCCAGTGAAATTTGATTACAGCAGCGCGATGCGAATGAGGAGGAATCGAGGATTGAGGAAATTCCCTTCCCTCGCACTTTCCACTTTTCAAATCTTTTTTTTTTTTTGGGATTTAATTTTTTGTTAATATATAATATTTTTTTTTTTAGAAATAATATATAATATATATTTTTTTTAAAATCAAGTATCTGTGGTTGACAATATATGAAATTTTTATTCACAAATTAATGACATGACATTTAAATGGATATAGTATTGATAAGTTACTTATTATTTTAAATCTTAATGGTTTAAAATACATAAATACGACCTTCTCTAAAGTTGAAAGTTCAATTATACATCTCTATGTTTATTGAATTAAAAATTATTTAAAAAAAATTAACTTTGAGTTTTTTTATTTTTTTTATTTTTTTTTATTTTTTTTTATCACTTAACAACATGTGGATGTGAAAATTCAAAAGATTTTTTTAGTGAAAGATAAATGTCTTAACTAACTAAGTTATGGTTGAGTTGACAAATCTCATATATATAGAATATCCCTAACTTTTTTTTTAATATAATCAATATGTTTGGTCTACAACCTCAGAATTATCATGTTATGATTACAAACTTCACTGATAGTTAGATATTTAATTCGTATTAGAAAATGTTTTAGATTTGTTCATTTGTTGTTGTGTTTTTTTTTTACCAACAACTTTTTTTTTTTTTGTTTAACAACATATGAAGATTGAGAGATTTTAACCTTTGAGATGATACATATTAATTAGCGTTGAGCTATGTTCACTTTGATAATAACTGTTTATATCTTAATATGAGTCGTATGATAATTGTGCATGTGACGAAAATATACATATTATATCCTATTCAATTTTAGATTAGATTTTGATGATGTTATTAATTGAAAGTTTTTTTTTTTCTTGTTTCGAGTTGAAGAACATTTGGAGATGAGAAGATTCGAACATCTAATCTCTTGGCAAGGGTGAAGGTAACAATTTGATGAGGTGATATATATATATATATTAAAAAAAAAAACAAATTGATGAGGAAGATCAGTATAAAAAATTAAAAATTAAAAAATTAAACATTATTTAGAAAAAAAAGATTGCGACTGAAATTTAAAAGTGACAACATTATATATTTATCTTAATTATTTATTTAACATTATGCTTAACGTCTTAAAGTTGGTGTGGGGACGGCAATTCAAAATTTGATTTATTTATTTATTTTTTTAATTTTTTTTTTTGGGAAAGGTTTGAAAATTTCTTTTGCATCCTTAGCTTTTGAATATTCCTCGAGGAGGGCTGGAGGCACATTGCAAATGACGCCTGATTCTTCTCCGATCACTTTTTTTTTTTTTTTAAGAAGAAAAAAAAAACATTTTATTTATTTTTTGAAAATATATTTTTTTAATATTGAAAAGAAATTATTTTATTTCTTTCTTTTGAAATTTTCCAACCACATCATCACATTTAGACATTGTTTATCTATAAATTATATATATAAAAAAAAAAACAATGGACCGTGTTCTAGGATGAGAAGAATTATTTAAAATAATAAAATTAAAAATCTCACTGTTTTCTCTAAAATTGTTTAAATGGTTAAATATATCTTCTAAAATATTAATAGATATAAGGTAAATCTACCATCCACTTAATAAATAAGCACACATGATCAGACATCCTAAATAACATCACGTGTCTATCACATACACACGTGCTTGGTCTAACTTGAAACAGGAAAGGTATGCTCACGTGTCTAGTCAAGTCATATTTATCTCTTATTTTTTCTTGATTGGGACATGGGGGCATGTTCTTCCTCTGGTAAGACATTGCAATAACAACCTTCTTGATCGGGGAAAAATGTTATGTTTGGTCTTAGTTGCTACACAACTAATTCTTCTTGGTTTTTTTTCCCATTTTTTTTTTCATGAAATGTAGAAATCTAACTAAATGTTATTTGGAATCTTCTGTCATCACATTTGACTTGATTTTCAAAATCGCTTTAACAAACATCACATTAGTTTAAATCTCTTAGATATAGTTTCTATTTTTGAAAGGTCGTCACGTGACTAGTGGTAGACTTCATTGTCTACAATTAAATGATATTGATATTTTTAATAATAAAAGTAGTATATGATTTTTTATTTTAAAATTCCAACATACAACAATACTTTATTGATTTGCAATTGTGTTACATATTGTAAAACAGTGTACCTGTTTAGCCGGTTGTAAGCAATCTCATTCAACAACAACACATGTAACAGAATTCTCTAATCTCACAAGTATAAAAGGATGATTAGATATCAGGAAAAGTAAGAGTGTGTTGTAATTTTCATCAGTGAGAGTGTGTGCCTTTGTAATTCTCTGTAATACTGATTGAAGTAAAGATTACCTCCTTTCCATAGTGGATGTAGGCCTTAGTTGCCGAACCACTCTATATCGTGTCTTTAATCTTCCTCCCTTTCTTTGATTTCTCTGTTTTACGTTGAATCTCCATAGATCATCTTCTTCGGCTGGTTTGCTTCTTCCTTCTTTATTTTTGTGTTTGTTCTCGATTGATTTCCCTTCGAGAATGATCCTTGCATGCGTCTGTGAGTAGTGCTGAGAGTAAAGTCACCAGGTGTATGAGTGTCTTTATCCACGTGTTGTAGCACTAACATTGGTATCAGAGCGAGATAAATCAATCAAGAACACAAATCTTGAAATCAAGAATGGCTGTAGCAATGTATGATATAGACAAGTTCGATGGGAAAGGAGATTTCGATCTCTGGAAGGCCAAGATCAAAGCAGTCCTAGGCCAACAGAAGGCATTTCATGCCTTAACAGAACCATCCAAGTTGCCATCTACCTTGACTGAAGCAGATAAAGAAAATATGGATATGGTTGCCTATGGTACCATAATCTTGAATCTAAGCAATGGAGTACTGAGGCAGGTCATAAACGAAGATACTCCTTTGAAGATATGGGCGAAGTTGAATGATCTTTATGAGAAGAAAGATGCACATAATAAAATGTACATGAGGGAGAAATTTTTCACATTCAAAATGGATCAAAGTAAGTCACTGTCCGAGAATCTTGATGAATTTAAGAGGATGACCTCAGAATTCAAGAGCCTAAATGAGAAGATAGGAGACGAGAATGAAGCATTTGTTCTCCTAAATTCTCTACCTGAGGCATACAAAGAGGTAAAAACAACATTGAAGTATGGGCGTGAAACCATTACAACAAATGTCATTATTTCTGCTATCAGGACAAAAGAACTTGAATTGTTGTCTCAAAAGAAAGAAGTGACTGAGGGGTTGTTTGTCAAAGGTAAAACCAAAAGTAAAGAAGGCAAACATCAACCAGAAGACAAAGGAAAGGCCAAGATTAAATGCAACTACTGTCACAAGGAGGGTCACATAAAATGAGATTGCTACTCACTTAAAAGAAGAAACCAAAATCAGAAGTACAAGAAAAATAAGCAATCTGAGGCAGCAATAGGGGAAAATTCTGTTACATATTCAGATGCTTTAGCCACATCTGATCAGAGTAATACTCAACAAGGTTCTTCAGAATACCATGACTGGATAATAGACTCAGGGTGTTCTTTTCATATGACACCTGAGAAGGGCTGGTTCAGTACATATAGAAAATGGGAAGGTGGAATTGTGTACATGGGTAACAACAATACCTGCAGAGTGATTGGTATTGGCTCAGTGTCCTTGAAACTAAAGGATGGGACAGTCAAACTCTTGAGAAATGTCAGACATGTTCCTAATCTAAAGAGGAATCTCATATCCCTTGGAATGCTAGACACTATTGGGTGCACTTATGGAGGGTATGGAGGTTCCATTGAGATAAAAAAAAGGACTCAAAGACAGTATTAACTGGTGTGAAAATTAATGGGCTATATGTAGTAAAAGATGTGGAGATGTTACCAGCAGCCCTCACGGTTTCAGAACCTTGCCTGACAGATAGTGATCTTTGGCACAAAAGATTGTCTCATATTAGTGTCAAAGGTCTGGAGGTATTAGCAAAACATGGTATACTCCCTCAAGGAACTGGAAGTGACCTCAGTTTTTGTGAGCATTGCATAGCTGGAAAGGCCAAGAGGCAGAGTTTTAATAGATCTCAGCAAAGCTCAAAAGGAATCCTTGAGTATATACACTCAGATCTTTGGGGACCGGCTTCTACAAATTCATTAAGTGGTTCCAGGTATTTTCTATCCTTCATAGATGATTATTCGAGAAAAAGCTGGATATATTTTCTAAAATCCAAAGATCAGATCTTTGAAAAATTCAAAGAATGGAAGTATATGATTGAGAAACAGACCAACAAAGAAATAAAATGCCTAAGGACCGATAACGGTTTAGAATTTTGTAATGAAATGTTTGATGTTTTTTGTAAAAACCATGGCATAGTAAGGCACAGGACAGTGAGGTATACACCTCAACAAAATGGAGTGGCAGAGAGGTTAAATCGGACTGTAATGGAAAGGGTTAGGTGCCAACTGTCAGACGCAATGCTCCCTGAGAAATTTTGGGCTGAAGCAGCCAATTACACAGTTTATACACTCAACAGATGCCCACATACGTCCATTGAATGTATGACTCCAGAAGAAAAATGGACTGGGAAGGCACCCAAGCTTGAGCACCTGAAAGTGTTTGGTTGTATTGGATATGTACACCAAAACAAAGGTAAGCTTAAAGCCAGAGCAACTAAATGTATGTTTCTAGGCTTTTCTGAAGGTGTAAAAGGCTTTAGAATGTGGCATCCCACAGAGAAGAGGTGTATTAACAGCCGAGACATTGTATTTAGGGAGCAAGAAATGTTTATGCTCCATGATAAACCAGAATCTGAAGAAGTAAAAATCAGAGAATCAGAGATTGAGGTGGAGCATTCCTTGCTTCCCTCAACCTCTAGGACTGATACAGAGGATGAACAAGATGGAAATGAAACCCATGATGAAGAAGAAGCCAGTGAAACTCATGATGAACAACCTGACCTGCAGAATTACTCATTGGCTCGTGATAGACAGAGAAGAAATATCGTGCCTCCAGCCAGATTTAGTGAGGCAGATTGTATTTCCCTTGTTCTCAATGTGGCTGATTCGTTGAACATTGAAGAGCCAAATAGCTTTGAAGAGGCTACAAGTGGACCGAATGCAAGAAATTGGATTGTAGCCATGAATGAAGAAATGCAGTCACTAGAGGAGAATGAGACATGGACTCTAAAACCTCTACAAAAGGGCTTCAAACCAATATCTTGCAAATGGATATTCAAAGTGAAGGAAGGAATATCAGATGATGAAAAGCCTAGATTCAAAGCACGCCTAGTGGCGAAGGGATATACACAAAAGGAAGGCACAGACTATACAGAAGTCTTTTCTCCAGTGGTCAAACTCACCTCAATTCGCATGCTACTGTCATTTGTTGTTCAAAATGACTTGGAGTTAGACCAGCTGGACGTAAAAACTGCCTTTCTACATGGGTTCCTAACTGAGACCATCTACATGAAGCAACCAGAGGGGTATGTAAAGAAAGGTGAAGAACATCTCTATTGCTTGCTAAAATGGTCCCTGTATGGACTCAAGCAATCCCCAAGGTGTTGGTACCAAAGGTTTGATGAGTATATTTCCAGAATTGGGTTTATGAAAAGTTCTTTTGATAATTGCGTATATACTAACTCAAGAACTTTCAAACACACTGTTTACTTGCTCCTTTATGTAGATGATATGCTACTAGCAGCCAAGACAAAAGAAGACTTGAGCAAGGTGAAAGGTCTTCTAAGAAAGGAGTTCAATATGAAGGACCCAGGTGAGTCAAAAAGAATATTGGGTGTGGAAATAATCAGGAAGAGGAAAGATGGTCTGATTCTAATAAGTCAGTCAAGCTACTGTAACAAGGTATTGAAGAAATTCAAACTTGATAATGCTAAATCAGTAACTACTCCCCTAGCACACCATTTCAAATTATCAGCTTCAAATTCTCCTAAGGATCAAGAAACAGAACATAAAGCATTCATGTCCACAGTGCCTTACTCACAAGCAGTTGGAAGTTTAATGTATCTAATGGTGTCCACGAGACATGACCTATCCTATGTTACAAGTTTAGTGAGCAGATACATGTCAAATCCAGGAAAAAGGCACTGGGAAGCTGTAAAATGGGTACTAAGGTACTTGAATGGTACTAGAGAAACAACCTTACACTACAGAAGAAATGACCTAACTGCAAATGAAGTATATGGATATGTGGATTCAGATTTTGCAGGTGACTTAGATAGACGAAGGTCACTCTCTGGGTATTTCTTCTTACTCGGTCAGAATTTGCTTAGTTGGAAAGCCACACTACAATCAGTAGTGGCACTTTCAACAACTGAAGCAGAATTCATCGCCCTTTCAGAAGCAATTAAGGAAGGGATATGGCTCAAAGGTTTGCTGCAAGACCTTTGGATAAAACAACCTAAGGTAAAAATCTATTTGATAACCAAAACACCATATTCCTAACTAAAAATCCACAGTTTCACAATAGAACAAAACTGTTATATTTTTTATACTTATATTCGAGCCATCCAAGACACGCAGCTGGAGTAATAACTCTACTTGGGCTTTTGCTTGTTGACTGAAGAATAAAGAAAGTCACGTGCTTGGAGTATGAGTGTTAGTTAACAAGCTGGTTATAAATTGAACACTCTGCTTAGGTATTTTTTATCATCTCTCAAAGTAAAAGCTTCTCTTGTACACAAAGATTCCCTTAATAAAATTCTCTCTCTGATCTCATAGTGGATGTAGACCATTGTTGTCGAACCACTCTAAATCACTTGTGTCATCTTCTTCCTCTTCTTCTTCTCTACTTTACTTGCTTCCTGATTTTTTCGTAATTGCTTGTTCCGTGAACTTGGTGATTCCGTAAACAACAATTGGTATCAGAGCTTCGAAGAGGAGAATTCTTGAAATTGGTCGGACTTGATCTTTCTTTGAAGAAACCAGTTGATCTTTCTCGATTGATTAAAGAATTGAAAGATTGCCGATTGTAGCCGCTGGGTACAACTAAATATCTCCACTTGAAGTCTCAAAGAGACTTCGCTCTGTTCTTGCTGGGGAGATGGCGGCAAAGATCGAACTGGAGAGATTCGATGGAAAGGGCGACTTCAATCTCTGGAGGACGAAAATGAAAGCTCTTCTCGTTCAACAAAAGGTTGCAAAGGCACTCCTCGACCCAGGTAAGTTGCCTTCAACCCTGTCTAAAGAAGATAAAGAAGAAATGTATGAAATAGCCTATAGTTCGATAATACTTCACCTATCTGATAATGTCTTGCGAAGAGTTAGTAAGATAGATAATGTTAAAGAACTCTGGGCTAAACTTGAAGAACTTTATATGCCTAAAACATTGACAAATCAAATCTTCTTGAAAGAAAGATTTTTCACATATAAAATGGATCCTTCTAAAAATTTAGAAGATAATCTTGATGTTTTTAACCTAATCTGTACGGAATTAGCTAATTCTGGTGAAAATGTCGATGTTAAAGATCAAGCTGTGATTCTCCTCAACTCACTACCTGAATCCTTTAGGGAAGTTAAAACTGCCATTAAATATGGAAGGGAAAAGATGACTTTAGATCAAATTCTAGATGCCCTAAGACTTAGAGATCTTGAAATTAAGTTTGAAAAGAAAGAAACTGAGGCCTTATTTGTCAAAGACAAACAGAAACAATACAAAGGGAAGAATTCTAATAATAGAGGAAATAATGGTCAGCATAACCAAAACAGTAATGGGCATTATAATCAGAGGCAAAATAATCAAAATAACCACAATAGAAACCAGAATTCTTATCAAAAGAATAATAGAAATAATCATAAAAATCATCAGCCTTCGAATCAAACTAATACATCAGGAGAAAAGACTCAAGATAGATGTGCTTATTGCCATAAAGAAGGGCATACAAAATGGGATTGTCCCCAACTTAAAAGAAAGGCAAATAGACAAGCCAAATCTGAGAATAAGACATCAGTAAATCTACATGAGGGATATGAATCTGCTTAAGTTTTAATGGTGACTGATAAAGAATGCCTAAATGAATGGATTTTAGATTCTGGCTGCACTTTTCATATGACTCCTTGTAAACACTTTTTTTATGAACTTGATGAATTTGAAGGAGGTAAAGTAGTCATGGGTGATAACCATCAATGTTTAGTAAAAGGGATAGGATCAATTATGCTTAAACTTGCTGATGGGTCTTGTAAAATTCTGTCTTCCGTTAGGTATGTTCCTGGTTTAAAAAGAAATCTAATATCCTTAGGAACATTAGATAAATCTGGTTTCACATAGAACTCTGAAAAAGGTTTTTTAAAGGTCTATAAAGACGGGAACTTAAAGCTAACAGGCAAGCTTTTAAATGGGTTATATATTTTGCAAGGTGATACTGTTATTGGTGAAAATAATGCTGCTGTAGATAAAACCTCTAAAATTACTCAACTTTGGCATAAACGCCTAGCACACATAAGTGAAAATGGTTTGAAACACCTGTATAAACAGGGCTTGTTAGGTGATAAAGGTCTCTCTGAACTAGTTTTTTGTGAACACTGTGCCTTAGGAAAAGCATCTAGACATAGTTTCAATAAAGCTGTCCATAGTACTAAAAGTAGGCTGGACTATATACATTCTGACTTGTGGGGACCGGCTAGAATTAAAACTCATGGGGGTGCTAGGTATTTTCTGTCAATAATTGATGACTTCTCAAGGAAGATTTGGGTGTTTTTGTTAAAAACTAAAGATGAAGTCTATAATTCCTTTGTAGAATGGAAAACCTTGATTGAAAATCAAACTAGAAATAAGATAAAATATCTTAGAACCGATAATGGCCTTGAGTATTTGAATGAAAAATTCATAGAACTCTGTAAAAATTCAGGAATTACTAGACATCTTACTACCCCTAGAACACCCCAACAAAATGGCCTAGCTGAACGTTTTAATAGAACCATACTAGATAGAGTAAGATGTATGTTGTCTAATGCAAATTTACCTAGAATATTCTGGGGTGAGGCTGTAAATACTGCTGTATATCTTATTAATAGAAGCCCTTCATCTGCCTTAAGCTTCAAAACACCCCAAGAATTGTGGACTGGCCATCCTCCAAACCTAAAACACCTTAAAATTTTTGGTTGTGCTGCATATGCACACATTAGGCAAGATAAACTAGAACCAAGGGCTATAAAGTGTATTTTCTTAGGTTATCCAAGAGGGGTTAAGACTTATCGCTTATGGTCACTAGAAAAGGGAGATAACAAGTGCATTATTAGCCGTGATGTGATTTTTAACGAAAATGAAATGCCTTGGAAACACTCTGAAAATAAACAGCAAGAAACAGAAACCTTTGAAATCGAATTACAACCTGTTTATACTGATTTTGTACCAAATATTACTGATGTTTCTGTTTTGGAAGAGTCTGAAAATACATTAGAACAGCCTGAAGATAACACTACAGCAGCTGACATGGTTCCTGATTTTCAAATTGAGCCCCCTGACTATCAATTAACAAGAGACAGATCTAGAAGAACAATAAGAAGGCCTGCTAGATTTGAAGATTCTGACTTTGTAGGGTATGCTTTTAATTGTTACACCGAGAACTTCAGCTCAGAACCTTCCACCTACAATGAAGCCATAAGGTCAAAAGAGAGTAATTTTTGGCAAATAGCTATGAAACAAGAGCTTCAGTCCCTATACTCAAACAATACCTGGAAATTAGTCCACAAGCCTGAGAATAAGAAAATTATAGATTGCAAGTGGGTTTTCAAGCTTAAACCTGGTATAAAACAAAATGACAAGCCTAGGTATAAGGCAAGATTGGTGGCAAAGGGCTTTAGTCAAATCGAAGGGGTAGACTACACCGAAGTTTTCTCACCAGTTGTTAGACACACGTCCATTCGAATATTACTATCAATAGTTGTTCAATACAACCTAGAACTAGAACAAATGGACGTTACAACCGCCTTCCTTTATGGAAACCTTGAAGAAAGTATATTCATGAAACAACCCCCCGGCTTTGTAGAGACCGGAAAAGAGAACTTGGTTTGCCACCTTCAAAGATTTATATACGGTCTCAAACAGTCTCCAAGACAGTGGAACAAGAGGTTTGATGCCTTCATTCTCACTCAAGGTTTTAAAAAGGGATCTTATGATTGTTGTGTTTACAGAAAAGATGTCTCTAACAAAGTGTTTGTCTTAGTATTGCTTTATGTAGATGACATCCTAATTGCTTCTAGTGATAAAGCTCAAATCACAATCCTAAAAGCTGCACTGAGTAAGGAATTCGATATGAAAGATTTGGGCGCAGCAAAAAGGATCCTTGGCATGGATCTTTTGAGAGACAGATGCAGAAACAACCTTCTGATTTCACAACCAGATTATTGTCTCAAAGTGTTAAGGAAATTTCACATGGAAGACTCCAAACCAGTGAAGACACCTCTTGCTCAACACATTAAGCTTTCCTCTGCTCAGTCTCCTATCACTCAAGATGAAATAAACGACATGAACTCAGTTCCTTATGCAAACTTAGTCGGCAGCCTTATGTACACAATGATCTGTAATCGACCGGATTTAGCACATTCATTAAGTATGGTGAGCAGATATATGGGTAATCTAGGAAAACCTCACTGGGATGCTGCTAAATGGATCCTAAGATACCTAAAAGGGACTCAAACTAAAGGTTTGTTATATACCAAAACTGATGTGTTTAAAGACTGCATTGTAGGCTATGTTGACTCAGACTATGCAGCAGACTTAGACAAACGACGCTCCCTAACTGGCTATATCTTCACACTCTTTGGCAACGTAATTAGTTGGAAGTCTTCCTTGCAGTCGGTTGTAGCCCTTTCATCCACTGAAGCCGAATACATTGCTCTAGCCGAATCAGTGAAGGAAGCCATCTGGCTTAAAGGAAGCATAGAAGAAATCTATTCCAAGAGTTTTGAAGTAAAAATTCTTTGTGACAGTCAAAGCGCTCTATCCCTTTCTAAAAATCCCACTTATCATGACCGGACAAAACACATTGACGTTCGTTTCCATTTTGTTAGAGAGGCTGTTCAAGAAGGAAAAATTCAACTTGAGAAGATAAGTACAGAACACAATCCGGCTGATATGTTAACAAAGTCACTTCCAGGGAACAGACTTGAATATCTTTGCAAATTGATGAAATTGGAAAACGGTTAGTCTGCTGCTACATATTAAATATCAGTTGAGAGGGTGCATCATTGTCTTTGTGATTCATACAAGTATCAAAGAGGGTGATTGTTATATTTTTGATACTTATATTCGAGCCATCCAAGACACGCAGCTGGAGTAATAACTCTACTTGGGCTTTTGCTTGTTGACTGAAGAATAAAGAAAGTCACGTGCTTGGAGTATGAGTGTTAGTTAAAAAGCTGGTTATAAATTGAACACTCTGCTTAGGTATTTTTTATCATCTCTCGAAGTAAAAGCTTCTCTTGTACACAAAGATTCCCTTAATAAAATTCTCTCTCTGATCTCATAGTGGATGTAGACCATTGTTGTCGAACCACTCTAAATCACTCGTGTCATCTTCTTCCTCTTCTTCTTCTCTACTTTACTTGCTTCCTGATTTTTTCGTAATTGCTTGTTCCGTGAACTTGGTGATTCCGTAAACAACAAAAACACATAGATATAAAGTACCATTTTGTGCGGGAAGAAATTGAGAAAGGGGAGATTGAAGTACTGAAAATTCACACATCAGACAATGCTGCGGATATACTCACAAAGCCATTACCGCAGCTGAAATTTCAGTACTGTCTAGAGCTGGTGGGATGTTACCTACCAGAAAAAGGATGAAGAAATTAAAACAAAGGAAAGGAGTATCCATTTGAAATCGATTGATTACAAAGGTGGAGATTGTAAAACAGTGTACCTGTTTAGCCGGTTGTAAGCAATCTCATTCAACAGCAACACATGTAACAGAATTCCCTAATCTCACAAGTATAAAAGGATGATTAGGTATCAGGAAAAGTAAGAGTGTGTTGTAATTTTCATCAGTGAGAGTGTGTGCCTTTGTAATTCTCTGTAATACTGATTGAAGTAAAGATTACCTCCTTTCCATAGTGGATGTAGGCCTTAGTTGCCGAACCACTTTATATCGTGTCTTTAATCTTCCTCCCTTTCTTTGATTTCTCTGTTTTACGTTGAATCTCCATAGATCATCTTCTTCGGCTGGTTTGCTTCTTCCTTCTTTCTTTCTGTGTTTGTTGTCGATTGATTTCCCTTCGAGAATGATCGTTGCATGCGTCTGTGAGTAGTGCTGAGAGTAAAGTCACCAGGTGTATGAGTGTCTTTATCCACGTGTTGTAGCACTAACACATATGTTGATAAATACACTATTTGACTTGCACATTTCATAGCTATATTCACACGATATGAGCTAGAAAATGAAATCAAATTAATATTTTCACTTTTAACAAAAATAAAAAATACTCGGTTGAGGTTGATTTGAATGAGATGTCTGTATTCAAGCATTCATTGCTTTCATTTTGCAACTCTTCACCCAGAAAAAGAAAAAAAAAACCCTAATGAAAGTTGATTTGATTTTTTTTTTGCTTTTTCACCACAAATTTATTCAAATCAATATTGTTTTTAACACAACGATTGCGAAAAAACAAATCAAACAAATAATGATGAAAACTATATGACAAATTATAATCGAGTAGAACATACCTTTTGACAGGAAAATTATGAAATCGTATATATATATATTTTTTTTGGTAGCGGAACTTTAATTTTAAAACTTAAAAAAAAGCATACAAATAAAATGTTGAACCCTTTTGGATTCTTATTTTTTTGTTCTTTTAGTTCGGCAAAAGTAGGAGACGGTTTAAATCTTTGACCTTTTAATCAAGTTAATAATGTTTTAATCCGTTAGTATGGTCTAATTAATTTTTCAGGCCATTTCCAATTCCATCTTTACATCTTTAAAATAATTCTCAAATTTACATTTAGCTCAATAAAAATTTTCAACTGAGTTGTTTTGTAAAAAAATATACATATCAACAAAAAGTTAACTTGTCATGTATTGTTGTTTTATTGATATATTTAGATATGTATACACGTCATTTAAATAGTACTCGACACATTGAAACTCGACATATTGGAATGACACATTAGTTTTTTATTAATACAATTTTTTTTTTTAGTTTTTAATACGGCGAGCATAAAATTAAGAATTTTAAAATATTATTTACTATATTTAGCCATTGCCGTAACTCGAAGAATACAATTAAAAATAACAAACAAAGATGTCTTAAAAAAAATGTAAATAACTACATTATGTTTGGGCTAACAGGGGACAGACCCAACTCTCATGGGCCACTTTATGTTTGGGCCAATATCCGAGAGACCATGTGTCTGGAAAATGCTACTGCTGCCACTGCCATGCCACTAATTTACAATGATGTATTAATTAAGAAAAAAAAGAAGGCTAAATCTATGTTTTGGTGATTGATGTTTCAGATTTTCTTTTAATTATAAATTTAATGCTTTTTTTCCGGAAACCCTTACAAGGAAGCATAATTATTAGGTTCAAGGTAAGAAAAGTTAATCATTGTAATGTTACAAGAAATGCAACAACTCAAGGGCCTGTTTGGTAACGTTCTCGTTTCTTGTTTATTGTTTCAAGTTTTATTAAGAAATCTAAGCATTTAATAACTATGTATGTTTCTTGTTTCTAATAGAAACACTCCCAAAATTTGTATAGAACTTTTGGGAACAACTAAAACTAGTTTCTAGTCCACTTATTTAGGCCAACAATTATAAAGGTGATTTTTTTTTTTAGGTAATCAGCATTTGAACTTTTGACTTCTTAGTCAATGTTTTTTAGGTAATCAACATTTGAACTTTTGACCTCTTAGTCAATGTTATGTGAGGAAGGAGAATTTGAATTACAAATCTTGTGGTTATCGTTACAACTTTATACTAGCTAAGTTATTGTTGGTCTCTTATTCAATGTTACATGCTTGAACTTCAACAACCATGGTAACTGATATTTTATTCATGGATGGACAAAATTAAAACTTTGTTCAACGAATTTGAAAAAAAAAAAGACAAAAAGAAAAAAAAACTTTCACACCCAGAAGGTTGCACTCTGCCGCATCGTGGTCGCACTCGTTCCCATTTCCCCGCTATTGGAAGGCGCAGTACTCGGCCCCTTCTTATTACAGTCGCGCTTCAACTCCACGCGAACTCTCGATCGATGGACGAAAATCTGCGAATCCAACGCTTCGAAGTTCCTCCGTCGGCTTCAGACTTCGAGGCTCTCATAGAATCTCGCAACGTTCCCGCTGTAATCTCTATGACAGTTCCTCTGATTTTGATTCTTAGGTAATTGCATTGCATTAGCTTCCGTTTCTTATGTTCTATGCCTCCGAAGGTTCTTGTAGGATGCGTTAAGGACTGGAGAGCTTTATCGGAGTGGAATCCATACAATGGCGGCCTTGACAATCTGCAGGTTGTCTTTCAACTTCAATTCTCTTCTTAGTCAGTTTAAACTAGCTCCTTGGTGGTTCGTTAAGCTGCTGATTATTTTACCGAGCTAGCTTAGGTCTTCTAGCTTTTTCTGTTATTAATTAGAGGCTTTGAACCGGTGATTAAATTGTGTTTTGTAAATTGAACGTTAGGAATGTGCAGGATCATGCATTGTGGAAGCTATGCTCACTAGAACGGCTCCAGTTTTCTATGGTGACCTTAGAAGCCACGAGAGAGTATAATCCTTATCAGAATTCTTAAATATTTAATTTTGAAGTTCAAATTTATGGATCTTTTGCTCTGATTCTGACGAACGCATTTCTATCTTAGGTTCCACTTCTATTTTCTTCTTTTATTCAATTTTGCAAGCAGCGTCTGCAAGAAAAGAGTCCAGGAAATGTTGTTTCTTCCGAATCAAATTCTAACAGGATGACCTGTTCTGATATGGAGAGAGGCTGTTTGCCCTTTGAAGACGATCCTCAAAAATTATACTTAGCACAGGTTGAAGAGCTTTGATACAATAGATAGATATACTAATAATTATGTTAATTGTCTTCTGAGCTTTAATATGCGGTCGTGTCTAATTCAGGTGCCAATTTTGGATGTTATAAACGAAGAAAGGGTACAACTGGAACCGCTGAGAAAAGACATTCAAACAGTTTGTATATCTCTCTTCCTTAAGCTACGTGTTGTCAAAGTCCATTTTTTATAGCTCAACAACATCTAGGAGGGAGGGATTCAAACCTCTAACCTCTTGGTCAAGGATAGATGCCAATGAGCGTTGAACTATGCTCACTTTGCCTTTTTTATATTGCTTAATTTCTAATACCATTTTGGTTGATGTGAAGCCTGCATTTCTGGAGAAAAAGAAGTTAGCCTCTGTAAACCTTTGGATGAACAGTGCTCAATCTAGGTCAAGTACTCACTATGACCCACACCATAATGTTCTATGCATAGTCTCTGGCAGCAAAAAAGGTTAGTCCTTGATTATCTTCCCTTATCCTGATTCTAATCACTTGTGTTTTTTCATTTGTTCAATGAAAGTTCGGGTTCTTACGAAAAAAAAAAAAAAAAAAGTTTCTCATTGCACAATATACATGTGATGCTTTTCTCTGTTTTTTCCCAATAAAAGATTGTGACGCCTTATGTTTCTTCTTTTTCTTGTCTTGTCCACATTAATATTAATATTCTCCCTCTTGTTTCGGAGAGGGTCAATCAGAAAGTTTGATAAAGTTGTTTGTATTCCAATGAGATAATCTCTTGGATTACAAAAGGTTTGGTTGTTTTTTCCAAAAGGGGTTAGTCTGAAGAAATTTTTACAGCAAGTTTGTCTGGATATGGTTTTAATTCAAGAAACCTAATTATTTTATCTGGATAGGAGATTTCTTAATTCTTTATGGAGCTCAAGAGTAGTTAATTGGGTCCATGTAGAGGCATATGGGCGTTTGGGAGGAATGTTAATGATGTGGGATGAAAGCAAGGTTAATATCCTTGAGATTTTGAAGGGTGGATATTCCATTTCAATCCAAGCTTGATTTCATCAAAATAAAAATTGTTGGGTATTGAATATTTACGGGCCAAATGATTATAGAGAAAGGATGCATCTTTGGGAAGAGCTACGTTCTAATCATTCTTATTATGAGGAACCGTGGTGTTTAAGAGGCGTTTTTAATATTACTAGATGGATTCATGAGAGATATCCGATCGGCAAATAGACCAAAGGCATGTGAAAATTTAGCAAACTCATTGAAGAACTTGGTCTAATGGAAATTCCCTTATCAGATGGTAAATTACATGGTCAAGAAACGGTGAAGCCAACTCTCGGTCATTATTGGATCGTTTTTTCATCAATAAAGAATGGGAGATATTATTTGATAATTTCGAACCTCTAGGCGGTTGGTTAAGGACCTTAAGGTGAATATGGAACAATCCTTTGTTGTTATTGTTAGTGCAAAAGATGAGGAGCATATATAAATATACTGATTTCATCAAAGCAGCTCCCCCGTCATCTAGTGGTGTTAGAATAATAGGAGATGTTGAAGGAACTTATCATGGGAGTTGGTGATTTCTTTGGAGGAAGAAAGGTCCATGCAAGTTCGAATGGTTGTATGAGAACCAAGATACTGGAGACTTTGATTTGGCGTCTTCTGGTACTTGTGAATATTCCTTGAATAAAGAAGATGTTGGGCGGCAATTAACTTTCATGTATGTGTCTGATCAATTTGGAGGGGCAAGAAGGTGAATCTTTGTCATTGACATCTGATGTAGTTAAGCTAGTTGGATAAATGCAGTCAAAGCCATTTTCTCATAATTATGGACGGATAGGAATCGACATGTTTTTTAAGATAAGCATCTACCTTGGTTTGATCAGTTTGAATCTGCAAGTTTGAAAGCTT
Source organism: Luffa acutangula (assembly GCA_036850905.1). NCBI lineage: Eukaryota > Viridiplantae > Streptophyta > Magnoliopsida > Cucurbitales > Cucurbitaceae > Luffa > Luffa acutangula. The sequence goes on from CM072090.1 coordinate 48,637,059, forward strand.
CATTATGGTGTTCTCTTTTCAAGATTTTCATAGATTTCTCGATATTTCATAGTAATTATAATCGACATGCTTTTGTGATTATTGTACTTCTGAGCATTAGTCTCTTTTCATTTCTTTCATGAAAAGCTGTCTCTTGTTCCAAAAAAAAAAAAAAAAAAAGAAGAAAAAGAAAAAGAACCATGAGAATAATAAAAGGCTAAGAGAGAATGAGTTCAATCCATGGTGGTCACCTATGGTGACCACTGACCACATCTGCTGGCATGTGATGTTTGGACATAGAATCGAGTCCTTGTGAATGGGCAAAGCCAGGTGCTCTTATTTAATATCATACAAGTTTCATTTGCAATCAAATGTAGTAGGATTAGATGGTTATCCCGTGAGATTAGTTGAGGTGCGCTCAAGCTAACTTGGACACTCCCGGATATATTAAAAAAAAAGATTCTAGAACTTATAGCTGGTCGATGTGTCAATGTGCTAGTACTCATGTATCAGTTCTTTGTTTTTTTCCTTGTCTATTTGGTTGGTCATATATTATTATTATTATTGATTATTTATTTACTTTCATTCATCTTAATGAAAGAAGGATCAAGGAGCCTACTCAATCAATCTCCCACCTAAATGAGTAAAAAGGAAAAGGTAGAGGTTCATGTCACCTATTGTCTCTTCTAACTATGAAGTTACCTTTGTCTACTATTTCTACCAACTTGTTCAATCCAATCCTTCCACCTATTCAAAGCCTAAAAGAACAAAATCAATAAAATCCCTCAGCATGATCATAGTCCTTCACAAAATAAATTTTAATAACAAAACTTATTTTTCACTCTATGATGGTCAACCTCATAATTGTTGAATAAAAAAAATTGCATGATGAATCTAAGCACTTTAATTAATAGTATCATCATCAAGGCAAACCTAAGTGTTGAGGCAACACCAAGAATCTTAGCTCTGTGATGAGGAATAATATGTCATCGAGGACAAACCTATGCGTTGATGCAATTGCATTAAATACAACTGGTTATGTAAAAAGGATGCCTAGGGCATGTAAAAACTCTAGGCAAACAAGGGCATTTCACATCCAATGACAGATGGTTATAGTGATGGTTAAGTGTCTGAGATCCGTAAGGTTCCATGTTTCTCTTTGGGCTTTGCTGGCAAAGTCTTTTTGTATTTATCCTTTAGGTCTCATTTTACTTGCTTGCCGTCCCTTTTTAGTGATATCTTGATATGATTTCATATTTACATGGGTTAATTAGATATCTTCTTCTTCTTCTTTTTGTTTTATTCCAACTCACTTTGTTGTAATATATATACCAACTAGCTTTATGTTTCCAGTCATTTTGTGGCCCCCTTCTGCAACTCCCTCTCTGTACCCGATGCATATTTACGGAGAGGCCTCTAATCATAGGTATAGTACTTCTTTGTTGTTTTTTCATGTATCTATTCTTGTTTTGAATATATTAAAAAGAGAGTTTATTCTAACTTGTCAATTTAAACTTTTGGTTCTAGTAGCAGTAGTTTGATGGATCAATGTCACTAACTGTAATAATTTATATTCTATATATTATTTCATAATTGTGAATATTGGGCCAGCCTAAATCTTAATTTATTTTTGCAGCTCAGTAACTTTAGAAAAGACTGACTATTCACTTTATCCAAGAGCACAATATTCAATAAAATCCTCTCAGACAGTTATTCTTCATGCTGGTGATGCGCTTTTTATCCCAGAAGGCTGGTAAGTAATATGGTCTAGTAGCATGTGTTTATTGACAATATCCTTTCGTAGCCTTCCAGTTCTTAATTCGCAAGCTGTTCTCACCTCTGAGGGTTTTTTTTTTTTTTTTTTTTTTTTTTTTTTTTTTTTTTTTTTTTTTTTTCTCGTTGTTTTCTTCTTCTTCTAGTTTCTAGTAAAAATTGAAGAACTCCCATTTGGAAATAGGAAAAACAGCCCAAAAAAATTCTCCCCACCCCTATCTGTCCAGCAAACTTGGAAGAACTCCCATTTGGAAATAATAAATCCTATTATTTTTGTCAACTTCTCAATCATTAGTCTAAGAAACTTGCTGTTAATAGGGTGACTGAATCTAGGCCTATTAGTCTTATGCAACTCTATACGAATTCTGGTTAAAAAGATTGTTGCATTTGAAAGACTTGGTTTTTCTAGGTCTTTTTCTATCCTTTCCTTGAACTCGGTTCTCAACAAAAATAAAAAATCTAAATACTTGGTTGGGCGCTTTTCTTTACATATCTATATGTGTATTTGACTCTCTGTGGAAGGGACTCACATTCTTGATTATACTTTAATAGCAAACGAAGTTGTTAGTGGAGGAGGAAAAGGGTTGTATTCAAATTCAATGCTGAAAAAGCGTATCAAAGAGATTTTACAAAGGGCCAAAGGAGCTGCCTACATCTCCACACTCCTCACTAAGCAACTAACCAAAAAATTCCCCCTCTCCCTCTACTCCCACCCATTTACAAGATATCATATACCCAAAATAACCTCACAGTAACAAACTTGGACCCACAGGTGGGCCCAATATCCCACCTCACCCACTTATGCTTCTTTTCCTCTCTTTCTTGTACGGGGAGGCCTACCTATCAGTTGGTCAAGCCCTTTAGATTATCAAATGCACCAAGATTCCTTGATGAAGGGATCATTAACTCTTCCGTGTATGAGATTTTCATTTGACTTATCCCAAAAAGGGTAGATGTGTGGGCGCATTAGAGGACTTTAGACCCATTAGTCTTGTCACTAGTTTCTAGAAGTTTATTTCTAAGGTGCTAGCAAATAGACTTGGATGGATTCTTCCTTGCACTATCTCAGAATCTAGAGGGCTATTATCGTAGGAAGGCAAATCCTTGATGAGGTTCTTATTTACAATGAGGCTCAAAATTCGAGAGGTTATTTTTAAGATCGACTTTTAAAAAGCTTGTGACCATGTTGATTGTAATTTTCTTGATTAAATTTATGGCAAAAAGATTTTGGTTCTATTCATGATCGTGGAGATCATGAATAGCCCTAGTGAGATTCTTTCAAAGCACTCTAGCCTGTCTTTCAAGAACCACCCAAAAGGATTTCGGCCAACCAATTCTCCATACGACTCGATTTACATTCTTGCAGCCCAAACAACATGCTAATGTTTTACCCAATAATATTGAAGATGCACTAGCTCTTATCTTTGTGGGTCACCCTTTTCATGGAGAAAAGAAGATCTTGTGGCTCGCTATCAACAAGGTCTTTCTTTGGTACTTATGGGGAGAAAGGAATGGCGGAATATTCAGGGATTCTTTTCCTTCCTTTTCAAATTTCATGAATTTAATTCTTTTTTATGCTTTATACTGGTGTAAATGTAAACACCTGTTCTCTGATTATAGTTTGTCATTTTTTATTTCAAATTGGAAAGTTTTCTAGTAATTCACCTCTAGGTATTTGGAGTTTTTCTTCTTTATTTCATTTATCAATGAAATGTGTTTCTCTTTTAAAAAAAAAAAAAAGAAGTGTTAGTGAGCTAAATGTTTTATGCTACTTGATCCTCTGCAGAACTTTGTTTAGTTTTGTACTCTCACTGGACAGCACTCTTTGCAATGCTAGTAGGGCAGTCTCTAATTTTGGTCTATTGAACTTTCTCTCTATAATATATATGGTTAGATATTCCATTCTTCTCCTACAGGTTTCATCAGGTTGATAGTGACGATTTGACCATTGCTGTCAACTTTTGGTGGCAGTCCCACCTGATGTCTAGCATGTCAGAGCACATGGACGGATATTACTTGCGTAGAATATTGAGAAGGTACTTTAGTTTCTAGCTACGTGGATTTACAACTTCAAATGGTAAACTAACCTGATGTCTTTTTGTTGCATATCTGATTCTGCTCGTTGAATGACTCTGGTAATTCAAAGATTGATGGACAGAGAAATGGTATGCAGCAATATTATTATCTTATTTCTTGGGGATGGTTCTCATAACCTTTTTACAGCTAAATATGTAATTTAGTCATTGAAATGTGCGATTTCAATTGTCTCTGCCCCTTCATTCTTTCTCAAAGCTTGGTTTCAATTAAAAAAGTACTTTACCTCAACCTCTGCTCTGGATTAAAAAAGTACTTTATCTTTGAGCAAGTAACATCATTAAAGTTGTATCAAGAAATGGTGGAGATGTTGGCATAACTTTTAGAAAGATTATTTTTCATGACATTTTCTCTTCGCCCTTTTTATTATTTACACAACCCTTATTTGTAGTTATGATCTTGATCTTGTTCTTTTGGATTGAAGTCCTTTTTGTAGCTAGTTTGGGACTCCTATTGCTCTTGGGTTTGTTTTTTGTATGCTCCTGTATTCTTTCATTTATTCATTGAACGCTTTCATTTATTCATTGAAAGCTTGGTTTCTTACCAAAAAGAAAATTATTCACATGACCTTTATTGACCACTCGGCAAACCCACCCATAGTGGTTGAAAATTTTGGATTTCTTAAGGATAAAATTAATGCTTTTAAAGCCAAATGGTATATTTAGCCCTTTTTCTAAAACTTTTTCTTTTTGATGCATGTAGCTGTAATGAATATCATTATCAATATCTATACTAGAAATAATTGTATAGACTTTGAGTAACCTTTTGTTAGGCATCTTGAGTGTCATTAATACTGAGAAACTTGTTGAGAGATGGTATAAGCTATGTACAAAATCCTCTCACCAATTCGAGAATGCTGTGGTACTCTCCACACTCTTTACCCTCACCTAAATGACGGGTCGGCTCTCCTCTCTCTTTATGTGTGTACCTCTAAGTAACAGTTACAGGTCACATTTCCCATTCTACCCCTCATATATACATTTACTGCCTAACACCATTTCAAATTTAAACTTCTAATTTGAAAACCACTAAAAAGGGGAATTGATTAAAACTCATTTTTTTATTATTGTATTGGTTTTGAAAGGTTTTGGTCCTTATATATAGATTTTTCTTACAATTCAGCTCTTGTAATTTCAGAAATGTAATAGATAAGTACCTTGTCAAAGATTCCATAATTGACATTTATTTCATCTTCATGCATAAACTCCTAATAAGATTTGTAATGAATTTCTTGATGTAAAGCATTTAACCATTACATTTTTTTAAAAAGTATGGGGATTAAATTGCTATAACGAAAAGTTGGAAGACTAGAAGATTATGAATGTCATCATGTAGGGACTAAGAGTATATTTTAGGAGGTAACTTAGAAAAATAAGGGATAAGTACCCTTTTGGTCCATGGAGGTTTGAGACATATGAAACCTTTTCAATGTTAAATTCATTGTCCCTTTCTTCTTTCTCAAGTTTATTTTTGTCGATGTCTCATCCTCTTCCTATATGATGTGTGCTTTTTATTTATTTATTTATTTTTTAAATGAAGTTCTGCATATCCAACAATAATAACAATTGTCCTACCCTTTTTAACTTTTGAATTTGAAGAAATAGAAGAAAAGCTTTAGAAGTTAATTTGAGTGAATTGTGATACGTGAGTCTGTGATAACATAAATTGGCACACAAAGTATAAGAAAAATAACTCAAATATAAATCTACCTTACTTAGAAACACTCTCTTCCCTACCATCCAGCTATGCTGCATCCTGTCAAGAACTAGTTCAAAACAATCCCAAATTATTTCCATCTGCTGGGAAACCCAAATATTAATAGAGCCACTTACCCATCCTGCTTTGCACAATTCATGGCGTTCTTGAATGTAATTATGGTGGATACTTTTAATAGAACCTGTGCGATGTATTATTGCATTAAGTAATATTTTGAAGTTTGCATCACTTCAGTCATAGATGCATAGATCCATGCACATATTTGTGATCTTCAGAAGCTCGATCTTTGTGGTCTAAAGAGTATCTAGATTGGGTAGTATATATACACATATTTTCTAGTATATATGCACATATTTTCTAGAATCTTAATCGAGCTCCGAAGAATTTAACACAGCTATAATCAGAGAGGGACCCTTGCTTCTGGAAAGGGTTTCTCCTGGAGTATTGTGGTTAAGCTCAAGTTATTCTGGTCTATGTTTTGAAAACTTGTAAACTATGACCACTAACTGTGTATGACAAAAATTTATAGATTGAGTTTAAATATTCAGTATCTCCATGAACTTCCCATCATGTTTTTCTTTTTTTTTTTGGATTAAGGCAATTGTGATAGAGTTGGTTTTTGACATCTTTAACATGAATGACAGAACGAAGTTTTGCATGCTTGTTCTCTTGCGAACATGGATGAAATGAAAAGCCACGAGTGTGATCCACCGAGTATCAGAGGGATGGGTAAGGTTCTCTTCCCCACTCTAGATTTCTTAATAGTATTTTGAACTCTCTCGAGAATGAGAGAAGAGAGTTTAGAAGTTACATTTTAAATTTGGTGGTCAAAGCAATTTGGTATCTTTGTTATCAATTACCAGATCATGGTGTTCCATGTTCGAGTCAAGCACTTGAAGGTGGGAATTTGAGGGAGAAAGAGATAAGGGAAGAAACTTCTTCTCATGAACTTGAACCCTGCACTGCCCAGGCTCTGCATGGGCTTATTACTTTAGTTCATGACCATGTAAGCGTTTCTGATCAACTTGGACCCCTACAATCAAGTTCTACAAATGGTTCTGCAAATGAGGAGAGGATGAAGATGACTAGTTTACATAGCTTGGAGAACGATCAAGTAGCTGCCTTTATTTGGAATTTGGAACCATGTATTCTTCAGAAGGTCCTTCTCACCATGGCGGTGAGTTCTTTTTACTCCCCTATTACATTTACAAGGTTGAAATTGTTTTTCATGGAAGGCCTGGTTTATTCCAATTAGAGTCTGGTCTGTAATTAATAAACCAAGGTTTCTCATTATTGTTATAGATGCATGAATATATTCCATGGACAACTATTTTTTAGTTTTAGTCAGTTATAGATGTGTGGAATTGTTCCTCTTCTTTTGTTTTCCTTTTTCTTTGTTTCTTCCTTGGCTTGTCATCTTATACTACTTTCTTTTTAATCTAGAATAACTTCCCAAGAACTCTAGAGGCTCTTATACTGCACTTGCTTTCACCAGTTGGAGCAGAAGTTCTTACTCGAAAATTTGATCAGATGGATCAAGGAAACACCGAGGAGGATCAGTTAATTATATTCTTACAAAAAAAATTTCTTCCTTTTTTCTCCTACTTTTATGGGAGGCTCGGGGAAATATCTTACTTCTGGCTTTGATCTCTTTCATCTCAGGAAAAGATTCTACGAAGTTTTCTATAGTTCATTTGATGATCAATTTGCTGTGATGGATGCTATTCTAAACAGGAAAGAGTCCTTTGCCCGTCAGGTCATTGTAACTCTATTTGACAGCAATTTTTTTTTTTTTTTTTTTTACTTCAACCATAGTATCTTTCCTACTTACATAGTTATAGCTCTGTGCAATTTGTTTTAAATAATGAGGCTATGCCTTAGATTCTCTTTTTTCGTGCACCTCTATCCTATTTGAAGAACAAAAGTCCCGAGCACACAAGTAGATAATAATAGTTATTAGTTTCGAAGGCTATCTTTATGGGCTGACAACAAAAGCTCTTCTCACGTGTTTATCTCATGCTCCGTAAATTTGGATGGCCTCAAATTGCAAACAGCACTCTGCAATTATGTGCTCAGGTTTTGTTCTTGTGAAATATATTGGTTTAATAGTTAGACACAACCCTAAAAAATGAGCAGCATATTGACTCATCCAAAACCGCCTATTCCTTTGCCAATAAATTTGATTTAGGTACTGTTACATAAGTTGATCTTGCAAAGATCCTGATGAAATATTGTGGCTGCCTGCTTTTGAGGAACTGCAACTCTTTTTTATGGTGGTTACATTTTCTGTTTCAAGTAACTGTTTCAACTTTCAAGTAACTGTAACTCAAGAATTTTTTCAGATAAGCGATGTCTTTTGACTTCTTTTGTGATTTTATTACAGCCTCTAATTGGAGTTCTTAAGATGGTCTTTTTTGTCATTATTCTTCTGCTGTTATCAACCATGAGTGGAAGGCTTTTTTGTAACCTTCTTTTGGAATAGGGATGCCTTATCTCTAGGTCCTTAGGCTATTTTAGGGTTTTGACTCATCCAAAACTGCCTATACGCCAATAAACTTCAGTTCGATCAATTACCTAAATCGAGTTCTTTCTCCGCACAACCTTAAATATCTCAAATATCTGTCCCTTGCGTGAATTTGACATCTTTTGAGAAATTTGAATCTTGGTGAATTTTCTAGCCATAGTTTTCTAGTTATCTCACTTCTGTCTTAACTTTTTAAATTTATTACTCCATTTCAGCTCCTGTGTTTTGAAGCGAAGGTTTTTTTTGTTTTGTTTTTTGTTTTTTTTTTTCCATTCCTCATTTATTTATTTAAAAAACATTATTATTGTCATCGCCATAGAATAGACAACTAGCTATAGCCTGCCTGCATATTCATTTATACTTTTTCTTATTCCCTCTTGAAACTTTACTTTTTGACGTTGTTGTGTTATTGTTATTAACCTTTACTTTAATTTCTGCGGCAGGCGTTCAAGAGTGTGCTGGATAAATATTTGGGAGTGAACTTAAATGGGCCAAATCTGGGATCTTGAAGGAAGTCCTTTAAAGAAATTGGTCCTGCAGATTCTGGAGCATATCGATGCTATCCATTTTCTAAAGCTTTTCCTCTCAATTGGTACTTTTACGTATAAGTTATCCTCGGCTATGTAGAATATAAATCATTACCTACTCTAGGCATTACTTTGTAATTTATTTCAGATCCGTTTTATTTTGTATAGAGAAGGAAATAAAAAGTTGCTTAAAATCTACACGATTCAAGTTCAATTTTATGCTTCCAGTACCTCCATTTATCATCTAATTTTACCCGTCAAAACTGCAGAAGTAAACCAGGAGCTTATGGACTTTTATGTTCACCACATTTGTTCTAGCCAAGGAAATAAAATTCCTTTAGTTAATAAGGTTAATGAGCTAAAATATAGTAATTCTGGAAAAATGACGTCAGCAGCAAGTAGACAACCTAAATGCTTTTGCCAGATATGGTTGCAATTGATTAGTGATTATTGTCGTAGAGTACCTGTGTTGGTGATAGGATTACCTAGGAGCTTCTGTTTATCTACAGATGAGACTGAAAGGTACATTATGCATAGCCAATGACCTCATTTTCAACTACTCTCCTATTTTGAGCCTTTTTTCCCCTATGATATCGTCATTATTCTTCTGGCTGTATATGAACTGAACTTGCTAAGATGACAAGGATAGGTAAGGCATTCTGATAGGCCTAATTAGAACGAATAAGAACATAGTGGAGGGATTTAGATAGGAACGTAATTTGTAATGAATATTCGTTCCTTGTAGAGTGGGAGTTCCAAGATGGGTTGCAAAAAAAAGATTAGGGGTAGCATAGGGGTCTGCAGTAGAAGGGGGGGAAAAGGAGAGAAAAGCATAGAAAAGAAGGGTCTGTAAATAATCAAGATTGGAAGGAAGAAAAGAGGGAAAAGAAAAGGTAGTTGAGATGAGATTCCCTGATGGATGATGACATGGGCAGGTAATTTTAATAGAAGAAGAGGGGGGGAGAGGGAATAGAAGCTTTTTGGTTTTTGTCTGTTTGTGCAGCACAGAGGGAGATAAAAAAAGATGCAGTCTTTTTTACCAGGCAAATGGCATATTGTACCTTAATCCTGCAACTCATGCACATACTTTCTAAAAGCTAGGATATACCATAATGCCAAACCCTCCTTTCATTAATCCCCAGGTTCTCTCTCGCTGTGTTTTGTCTCTCCCTGCTCTCTCTCTTCTCTCTCTCTCTCTTTTTCTCTGTGAATATCCTAACCTTTTCTTTGTTTAAGTTGATAAGCTTTGCCATTTTTGAAATTGAATGTGTGTGTGGTTTTTTTTTTTCTTTAAAAAAATTCCAAAACCCTTTTATCCAAAGTAAGCTGACTGCATTTTGACACAGTGGCCGCAGGAATCATATAAAGGTAGATGTACCACTTTGCATTATCTATCACAAGAGCTTTTTACTCTCATCAACTTAGAAGAATATTAAATGCATTGGACATCTAGTAAATTCCCGTGTTATTTTTTGTTTTATTTAAACATGAGAGTAAACAATTTTGATTGTGTCAATTTGAGCATGACTCAACGGTTATGACATCAGTAGGTTGAAGGTTTAAGTCTCTATCCTACAATTATAATACTATATTTTGAAAATATTTTGTCGGATTGAAAAGTCTAGTCACAGAGCATGAGAATGTATCCATATGAAAAAACACCCCCTTTTTTGTTTTACAGTAAAGTATTTGATTTCTTTTCAAGCATGCTGAAGAATATATTGCACCAATGATTGATATGATGATCTGATAACAGTAGACTAGACTATATGAGAAGGACAAGGTTTAAGTCAATAATTGGAATGTTATTGCAGGTTAAGCTGCCTACCAAAGGTTGTGATGTGGGGAATATGCACAGAAATTGATAAAGCCCTCTTAGCAACAACAACAAAAAGAAAGACTCACCACAGAATTGCAATTCAAACTTCCAGAACTCTTTGTTGGTATCATTTTCATCACCGTTGACATTTTTTTTCTTCCTGTCTTTAATTTTTTTTTTTCTTTTCCTTTCTTTTCTTTTCCTTTTCTTTTCTTTTCTTTTTCTTCCTTTAGTTTTTTAGTTTGCAGCAGCACCCAAGTCCCGGACCACCACCACAAACAATCACTCACTGAGGCACAAATTCACATAACACCATCAACTTAGTTTGCCTTTATTTTTTTTAAGAGAGGGAAAAAAAAAGACTCGCACTTGCAACCAAGTTTTACTGCTCCTCCATCTGACTTTACAAAAGGCTACTCTATGAAAATATTTCCAGTAATTTCTTAGTACCTCTAGAAAAGTTGTGAAGAAAAAGAAATTCTTGGGATTTGATCTTTTCAACTCGAATTTCACCCATGGTGTAGAAAAAGAATGTTATCTTGCCATCCATTTTCCATGGTCTTCGAGCCTCTTTCTCTTTCTAACTTATTGTCATTTGCTTTTGCCAATTCTTGCCTTTGATAGTAATGGTAATGAGAGGTTGAATATCTGATAGGACCAATGTGAGTGTTTTGGATTTGGTTTTTCCCACTTCAACTTAGTGGCAAAATTTGGATTGCTTCGAACATAGTTTCATTAAAATTGAGATCTAATTACATTTCTAGCCCATATACTTTTAACTTTAATTTAGTATATGTCATTTTAAAAGTTGCTTTGGTTTCATTTTCTTTATTAAAGCTTATCAATATTTTCTTTCACTAATGATGGGTTACATATGTTTGATGTAGGAAGTTATATTATAAAAGGAATCATTTGAAGTCAGTGATTTTGGAATGACTTAAATCACTTACAACAAAAGTGATTTTGGTCATCCCAAAATTACTCACAAATAATCGTAGCCTTAGAATTGCTTTTGAATCAAGTAATTTCGTATTTTCCAACTCGATGTCATAGCTCAAATCATGCATGGCCCCTCTTGAGCATTATGTATGACAACATGCCTTTACCTTCAGTCATGTGAACCAAAAGGGTACAATTGCCTCGTTTCTATTAGCTATGTAGTAAAATCATTACAACTTAGACTTCAACAGATACACTTTTACTCATGCTCAAATGATCTGGCTCCTTACCTTAGATGCAATAACATGCCTCTGTCTCTCAGCTTGCTAACAAAGTAACAAGCTCTACTAGTCGTAGAAATCCTCAAATCATGCAACAATCTTTTAGCCATCTAATCATGGATAGGTTCTTCACTACTAAAGTTGGATGCTATGTTCATTCTTCCACATATAAAACTCATTTCAAATGAGCTCATTCAAAGGCATTACATAGTCACCGGCCTTCAAACTTGACTGTCGTAGTTGCTTTGACAAACACCACACTAGTATAAGTTGGATGTTCAATACTCTTCTTAAAGATTTTGATTCCTACATTTCTCAACTCATGCAGTCTGGTAGACCCTCACATCATTAAAGAAAATATTTCATCAGGAAGCTCATTTGTCACATTCACAAATAATTTAACGCATGAATTTTTTATACTTTCTTGATACAAAAGGGACGTGCTAGGCTATAATCTAAAGATAAAAACCAATGATAATTTTGGTAGTGAATTTACTCAAGACATTTGAAAATGGAATCCTTTTGAGGCCCCTCATAGGTACAAATGAAAATCCCTTTGACAACTCAACACATCAATGATTTCTTGAAATCCTTTACATACACATGCACAGCGGGAAGGATGCCGTACTTCAAATGCATATACTGCACATTTGAAGGAAAAAACAAAACGAAACAGAGATGGTTCATAACAATAAAAATAGTTTTTACATTTTTGCAAGTAAATTAAAAAAAAAAAAAAAACGAAAATGGAAAAAGGAAAAAAAAGAAAAAAAGAAAAAGAAAAAAGAGGTTGGAAGGAGGAAGAGAGTGGCATCGCTGTCGCACAAATGCTGGCTTTGGGGTCCCCTATAGAGCAATGGGGCCAAAACCACATTGGTCGCTCTCAAAGAGTACACCCAATGGTTCCCACCACCGACACCTCCCTCTCTCCACATGCCATTCTTCCTCCCCCTCCTTCTCTATTCCCATGTCTCACGTTTCATCTTGGCTTCGTTCGGGATTGATTTTGCAAGCGTTAAAAGAGATTGGTTTAGTGTCTTGTAAAACCGATTCTATATGAATTTGAACAAAATGACTTTTTCACTTGGTGGTAGCTTTTGAGAAGGGTTTTTAGAGAAAGATTTGACGCTTCTTTAAACAAACTTTTAGAAAATTTCATGTTATTCCACTCTTAAAGGCACACTTGACGGTAATTACTTTACCTATAACTATAATGTTAAACTAAATCTTAGTCCTTATAGTTTGTGCTTGATTTTGGTTTGGTCTCCTAATTGTTTTAAATGTTTCATTTTGATTCAAATGATTAATTAACTCTCTCGAAACATTTGGTGGGTTAGAGTAAATTTTGGTAATTTTCTTATAGCGTATGTTTTTGGTGGATGTTGCTAGGTTATCACCTCTCTCTTTATCATGTCCAAAGAAAGCATATCACACATTAAAGAAAAATGTATCTTTGGATAAAACTACTAATGTTTGGTTAGATGGACTTTTATAAGGTTTTAACAAATTCATAGGGAGTAAATTGAAACTTTTAAAATTACAAGAACGAAATTAAACTAAAGTATAAACTATAGGACTAAAACAATAATTTAACCTTTTATTTTTCTCAATCAATTTGCAAATTATCCCTTTTTTTTTTTTGGGTAAATTGAGTCAAAATGTTCGATGAAAAATTTGTTAACTTTTTGAAAGTTTAGAGGCCGTTCAAAAACTAAAATAAGATTTAAGCTTAAAAATTAGAAAAAGAGATCAATACTATTAATTTGATATCTCGAATTTAGAGATTATGAATCGAGATCTTTATATGTGTAGATTCAACAAAGGGTCAAACTAGAGTAAGAATTTGCACTAACACAAGGAAAAAAAAAAGTAATTTTCATCAAACAAAGATTTTCTTTTTCTATCTTTTTCATATTACGTGTTTGAATTAAACAAATGGTATTGAGATGAAAAATTCAGAAAAAGTGAGGCAGAGAGCTTTTGAAGGCCTCTGACCGTAAATAAGTGACATTGGAAAGGGTAAAATGGTAATTTCATTGCATGCTACTATTGTTTTCCGTGATTCATGTAGGTCCATCATTCCATTATCACGGGAAGAAAAAAAAAGGCTTCGGTTCTAATTTTAATAATTTTGTTTCCCTTTGCCTTTGGATTTGTTTCCTTCAAATAACAATTAAATTACTTAATATAAAAAAAATTTGAAAAAAAAACATTATAATAATATTCCATAATGGTAGCTATTTTGAAGTAACATCATAACCTCTCCCTACCTACCAATTCTTTGTCAATTCTAAATCATACTCTATTGTTTTGTGTAATATCAATACCATATTTTCAATAATTTTCCTTATTTAATTTTGAATTATTTTGTTATTTTTTATTTATATATATTAAGAATATTACATTATATTACAAATGTGATGGTAATTCAAACCTTTAACTTATAAAAAAAGATTACTAATACTTTAATTAGTCGAAGTACATATGTTTAGCTTAACTCAAAAAAATATCGAAAAAATTAAAGAAGTATCAATTGTATTTGTAAGTTGATATGACATTGCAATGCAATACATTATTATTATTAGTTAAGTTTTAGGTGTTCATTTTAGTATTTATCATTTTTTTAATTGTATTTAATATGAATCTCAAATTATTCCAACCTCAAATGAAATATTTATATCACATAAAGGCCATTATTGAATGTACAACAAAAAAAAAAATCTAAACAGCAAAGACCTAAGACAAATTTTCATGCAAAGTTATATAAATAAAAATAAATCATACAAAAATATAAAGACAAGAGTAAAATAAACACAAAAACTTTGGAGAACAAAGTAAGAGTCTATATTTTAAAAAAAAAGCATTCATAAAAAAATTAATAACCTCCAAAAAAAGAGAGTGAAAAAGAAATTGCAATTGAACACATTGGAAAATTACTACTTTGTTTTTGTTTTTTTTTTTTCTCTCTTTCTTTTTCTTTTTTTTTCCTCATTAAAACGGCACCGTTTCGCTCAGCAGTCCCAAGTTTCATTGGCAGTTGGCTCCGCATATCCAAAACCATTATTGTTATGAGGCTTAAACATCTCCAATCCCCCTGCGTACGTTAGCATGTCCTTAACGCTCATGCTAACCTGCACCACTCCACTGCCGCCGTCGCCGGAACCACCGCCACGCCCGCCGCCGTTCCCATCTCCGGTCAGACCGAGAAAGTCCCTTGTCAGCCTGTCACTCTTCTGCCACGTGGCGTAGTCGGGTCCGAGTTGAGTCAGTGAGTCAATGTGATTCGGTGCGCCGAACTCGGCGATGCCGGGCATGTTGAAGTGAGTCATGTGACCCACTGACTCGGGCTGGTGGTGACCGGATTTTGCAGCTCCAACGCCAACTGTTGCAGCCTTTTGGAGTAGGGCTGTGGCTGATAGGTGAGCTGACGTGGCAGCATTCGAGGCCGGTTGCACCGACACGTGGAGGTTCCTGAATGGTGAGGTTATCATGGAAGAAGAGGAGGAAGAGCCAGCCTTGTGGTGGTGGTGGTGGTCTTGAATTAGACCAAAAGGGTGGTGGTTATTGTTGTTTGAGGAGGAATTGGATAGGGGCAAAGTTGGAATTTGGTGAAAATGATGAGAATGAGAATGAGAATGAGAATGTGAGTCTTCTGGCTTGATGATTTGGAGGGAATGATTAGGGTTAGGGTTTTGTGGATGCTCCCAAGGGTTTAGGGACATGTGGGTTTGCGGCGGTGGTGGCAGTGGTGGTGGTAGCGACGAGTTTGGAAACTGGTGGTGGGTACCGAAAGGGAAGAGAGATTGGGCGGCGGTGGCAGAGGACGGGTTTATATTGGTGGCGGTGGCGCCCGAGGCAGCGGCAGCGGCCGCCATGGCCAATTGGTTAGCTGAGAGCCTAGCACTTTCTTCAGCCAATGCATCACAAAAGGCTCTATGGGTTATGAAGCTATCCTTCCTACACAAAGAATATAAATTCCATGCAATGATTAGAGATTCACCAAACACAATTGAATTTCAAAAAGAAAGAATGAAGAAAAAGCAAAAAGACACAATAGAGAGACAGATATAATCAATCTCTCATGTGACAATTCCATTCCACCACAAAAAAAAAAAAAAAAAAAAAGTGTTTTTGAAAAGGAATGGCTTTGCATGGAGTTTATATGAATAGAATGTGTGTAATTTCAACAAAATTAGATTGGGTTTCTTTTCATAAATGGTGGGACTTTGGTGAAGAGCTCAAGAAGATTCATGCATGCTCATAAAAAAATCTCACATTGACTCAAAAAGAAAAACATAGTTCCAAATGAAAAACTCTCTCTCTTTTGGTCAAAATTAAAGTAGAGAGAGAGAGAAAGATACATAGAAGATATATAGTATAAGAAAAAAAAAAATCCAAAGAATCAATAAACTTTAGAAGACTTTTATTTATTTAAATTTATTTTTCCTTTATTGTACTGTAGCACATGCATGCAAACAAAGAATACTGAGTAAATATTCATATACACACAAACAAGGCTCTAAAACAGTCTAATTTTTTCCTTCAAATATATTTTTTCTCTTTTTTCTTCCATGAAACAAAATAGAGAGAGAAAGAGAAAAAGAGACAAATAGCAAGAAAATAAAAAAAGGAAAAAAGGAAAAAAAGAATCAGCAGCTGATAAAATATCAGATTTTCTTGCAGATTTATCCAGTTTTCACAATGATGAAAGGTTCAGAATTTCAGAACTCTGCAAGTAAATAATAATTATTATTATGAACATCTCTCTCAAATAATAATACAAACTAGTCACGGATCCATAATATCCTTAAACATCCATCCCAATTCTTCACAATCAATTCAGTCAAATTTCTTCACTTTTTCCAAAAAGAATCTTACAAAATATCACAAACCCAAAAATTATTTTTTTCAAAAAACAATTTTAACTAATAATGCAATGTTTTTCCTTATAAAATGGATACAAATTCAGAGATAAATTACATAATAATTTCATATTCTACATGTTAATAAATGCAATACAAAAAAGGGCAGGCCCCATATATGTATTTGTGTATAAACATTCCATGCATAGAGCTTTACCATATTAGTGAAAGATGAATTGAAAAATTTGCCAAAATAAAAGACACTAAAGGCTTCTCATTCAAAACAAAAGACCAATCCTTTTGGGTTAAAAAATTCATTGAAAGACATGAATTTTACCCCCCAACAAAAACAAAGAAGAGTACAAAAAGGAATTAAATGAACCTAAAAAAAAAACTTATATATATTATATGATTTGAATTTGATTAATTTTTACCTTGAGAAAAGGGTTCCACAGTCACATCTATATTCTCTAGTGCCACAAGTTTTGGAGTGAGCTTTCCAATCAGATTGAACTGCATAGACTTTAGAACATTTGTCACATTTCCATTTCTTTTCTCCATGTTTTCTACAGTAATGCTTTTTGATTCCTGTGAGATCTCCCAATGCTCTTGAAGGATGATGATGAACACATGTGGGCTCTGGGCAGACATATGCTTTCTTCTTCACTTCTTTGCTGTTTCTTTGCTTCAATTTCCATGGCAAATTGTGCCCTCTTCTGTGCAGCTGCAAGTTCTGATCCCTTTGGAAACCCTTGTTGCAAATCTCACACACGAATCTATTCGTCGCCAGAAGCGTTTTCGGCGACAGTGCTATCACTTCCGCATCTGGGTCTGCAACAAACGCCTCGAATTATAAGACGAATTCCCAATTCGAAATTACAATTCAATTATCCTCGATCGCTATTCCCAGAGCATCTGGGTCTGGTATAACTGTTTCTCGTTTCTTGTAATTTTACATACGAATGTTGGGAAACAAAACAAAAATTGGTTTTTCTCGATTGTAAACGGGAAACGAGAAACAAGAACGTTACGAAATTTGGCGTACCTGGGTTGCCCGGGAGGCTCCGTTTCTTCTTGACCTTTTGTGGTGGGTGGTGAATATCAGAAAATGTTGGAAGGAGAGGGTTTAAGCAGCTGAAATCAGGCTGGACTCTTGTGCCAGAAGAGACGCTAGCTTCTTCAGACAAAGAAGTTGAATTGGACATAGTTGCAGCAAACATATCACAAACTTTTCTTTTTTTTTTTGGGGGTTATGCCTTTGGAGAAAACTCCAACAGAGATAAAAACAACAAAAAATACCAAAAACTGATAAATCAATCTGATTTCTTTTTTGTTTGTTTGGGGTTTGAGAGAGAAAGAGATCTCCCTCACTTCTTCTTCTTGTTGTTGTGGTTGAGAGAGAGTCTCTTCTAGGTATTAAAATCAAAACCCTTTCTCAGAAATAGAGAGAGAGAGAGATATTAATACAAGAAAAGCCAAAGTTTTCAGAGAGAGAGAGAGAGAGAGAGAGATAAGAATCCCTTTGCCTTTGGAATCCAACTTAATTAGCTACAACAAGTACTGAAAGGCCTTCATCATATGGGAATTGAGTTATGAAGAAAGAAAAAAAAAAAACAAGACAAAAAACAAAACAAAACATCAAAACATGGCTATGTCTTGATTCTCCATGATGGGTTATTCTCCAAATTGGTCACTGTCTCTCTCTCTCTCTTTGTCTTTCTCTCTTCTTGTTCTTCTTCAAAACCCTCAAAGGAATAAGCTTTCTTCAAGATCAGCAGCTATGGCTTTCTTCAATGGAGAGATGTAGAGAGAGAGAGAGAGAGATTTGAAGCTGCAAAATGGGAAGAAGAGAGAGGGGAAAGAGAGGTGATGATTGAAGTGGGAGAAGAGAGAATGAGAATTAAAAGGAGACTCAGATGGGAAAAAGGCTATAAAAATACTAAAAAAGCTAAAAGAAAAAAAAGAAGAAAATTCTTCAAGGAGAGAGAGAGAGAGAAATTAAGAATGGCACAGCTTCAACCCAAAAAGACCTAGCCCAAGTTTCTCAAAAACTTTTTTTTTTTTGGCCTCTCAAAGCCACTTGATGATGATTTGTTTGTTTTGTTTTGATTAATTCAGCTGCTAAAAACTATTTCCTTTTGATAATTAATTATTCCTTTTTTTTTTTTTACCTATGATGTTGGCCACTTTCTGTCTTGTTCTTGTAATAAAATACCCAAACTCTAAAAGAGGGTATTGATTTGAATGGAATGATATTAAAAGGAGAGGGGAGAGAGGGTAATTTTCATGCTACTATAGTACTAATTTTTTTTTGAGTGAGAAATCTCAGACTAAAAATATTTCGAGTAATTAATTCGAATATAATTCAACTTGGTTAAAACATATATCATCGATAAAAAAGTTCAAAGTTTGAATCCTTCCATGGTAGGTTGTTGAACTAAAAGAAATCTCGAGTGAGAGAGAGGAATTCTTATACCTACAATAATGCTATAATTTTTCTTGATACCACTGTAGTACTAGAAATGTATTTCTAATTAAGTAGTACTATAGATTTTTTTTAAGGGAGAGAGATTGTTAAAGGAGAATGAGAAGGTGTGAAAGACAAAGGAGAGACCTCTAACTCATACTTAACCCTTTTTTCCATAAAAACCCCACAAACCTAACATGATTGATCCATTGATTGACTCTCCCACTTCACTTCAATCTTCATTATACTTTTCTTTTCCTTTTGCCACTATTTCCTTAATCATCAATATATTATCTCTTCACACCCAAAAAAAAAAAAAAAAAAAAAAAGAAAGAAATCTTTACATTTTTTCTATTTCTTTTACTCTCTATAACCTAATCCCCTTTAACACATATCTCTCTTTGAGCTTTTTACTTTTCATATGAAATCATTTTATTTTCATTAGGTTTCATATCCCAAAAGTCCAATTCCATGCAATGATTTTGAGGTGAAATAAGCATATCCAACTTTCTCCTCTACACAATTATTCTCTCCATCTCTCTCTCTCATGAGTATATTATTGGTTTTTTTTAATAATTTTTTTTTCTATTTCTCTTTCCTCAATTAAATATTCTCAAGAAGAAAAATAAATAAATTTAAAGGGAATGTTATAGTGAAAGCAATGAAGCTAACCCCACCAAGAGGGAGGATCGCAGGCCTCCTCTTCTTCTTTCCTTTTCTCAACTTTCTTTATTCCAAACCTAAATCTAAAGGCAAATGGGACTATTTAAGCACTCAAATTCTCCATTTTAGCCTCTCCCATTTACTATTCTTGGCAAAAGTTGAGCTCAATTTCCACCTTTATCAAAGGGTAGAGTTGTCATTTCACCTTAAGCTAAATTCAAAGTTTTTTTTTTTTTTTTTTTTTTTTTTTTTTTTTTTTTTATCCCTTCTCTCTCTCTCTCTCCTAATTGCATGCATGGCCTAAACAAGGCAAAGGAGCATGCAAATTAGAGAGATGTATGAAGAAAAGATTTAAAAAGGATTGTGTTTTGAGTTTGCCAAAGGGGACCCATTTGCCTATATATCTTATGGTTGCCCTTAAAAATCCTCAAGAATCCTATGTGTGAGTTTGTGGGCTTCTTTCATATATTCATTTATGTAGGACTTTTTAAGGGGATATTCCCAATCTCCCTTTATTTTCTTTTTTATTTTTTTTTTGTTTTTGTTTTTGATAAGGTGAGATTTAATATGCTTCATTTATTCACCTTTAATGTGTATAAATAAAAAAAAAAAAAAAAAGATCCCAACCTACACACGTAACTTCCCTTAAAAAAAAAGACACTTTCAAAAAAATATTCTCCCTTCCAAAAAAAAAAAAAGTTAAAAAAAAAAACACTTGGTTATCTGTGTGTGTGTTTGGTTACAGTACAAACATTATCCTTTGTTGGGATGGGAAATGACTTTGTCCCATGTCGAAGGTGATTTAATTTATATTTGCTAGCTAGAGGATTGACACATTGGTTGCTTTTGTTCTTCAAAGTTGTCTTCAAAGAATCATTAATATTTTCGGCTGTCTATAAATATTTAAAAAATTAGATTAGTGTGCATTTGAAATCTCATTTCCTCCCTTCCTCTTTCTTGTCAAGATTTTAATGGGGTATGTAGGGAGATTCCTACCTACCGGTATGCAGCCAAGTTTTGTTCATTTTCAATTTAAGCATATATCTCAATTGGTTAAGACATACCCTCGATGCAGAGAGATGAGGTACCAATCTTCTGACTCCATGTGGTTGAACTCTAAAGAGAAAAAAAAGAAAGAAAAAGAGAGAGATAGAAGTATATTCTATCTCCACAAAGTCTACATCTTCAAAGGACAAAACTTGCCTACTTATTACTGAGCAAAAGTCCTTTACTTTACCATATTAAAAAATATTAGTGAAATCTACTCATTCGACGGTAAATTTTCACTTCATGATCTAAAAAAGATATGGACACATTTTTGATAAAATTTATAGTATAAACTTTCAAATAGGAGCAAGATTCAAACTTACGACCTAAAAGACTTTTCAAGGGACAAAGAGACGAAGTACTTTTTACTACCGAAAAAGTGAACGGTCAACATGAAGGTTGAAGACTTAGTCGAGCAATAACAATGATAGGTTTCTTAGAAAGCGAGCGTCGTGAGCAGCATCGAAACCCTAAGGAGATTATTAATGAATAGTTTGACCAATGAAAGAATATTTGGAGTAAATTAGGAATGGTAAAAGAAAGGCACCCCTTGGTCCAAATTATTGTTAGTAAATGGTAAGTAAAAAGGCAGAGAGGAAAGAAAATAGGAAAAATTTACAAAAACCAACACTAGATTCTCTGGCACACTCTTGTAACAGTCACCTTTTTAGAGAGAGAGAGAGAGAAAGAGAGAGAAAATGGAATGCACATGTTTGGGTTGAAAGAGAAGATATGACTGAGTTGGTAAACCTAACTTCACTGCTAATTTTTACCTTTTACAGTTACTTATTTGCAAAATAACATTCCATCTTAAAAATTCCATTATTATTATTATTATTATTTTATTTATTTATTTATTTTTTTTCCTTTTTCATGTGAGAGAGAGAGAGAAAGAGAAAGATAGAAGCATATTGATATTGATGAATAAGAAAGAAATAGGTCCGTGCGGGCCACGCCTTATTCACGGGTTCTCCTATTACCAGATTCTGCCATCTAAGTTTTTCTTCTTTTTTCTTTTAAACCCATTTTTTAAACCCTATTTTACAATTTTCCACTCTTTTTTTCTTTTTTATTTCTTTCTTTTTCCACATTTTCATTTTAGAAAAAAAAAAATACTTTTTTGGTCCCTCCATTTATGAGGAATAGATGTGTTTGGTCCCTAAGTTAAATAGGTTTAAAATGTTCCTAAATTTTCGAAATAGATTTCTTTGGTACCTGAGTTTCCAGAAATAAGCTTAAAAAGTTTCTCATATTATTTTTTCAAAACTTTGAAAGTAATATTTTTTTATTTTTTTATTTAAAAAACCATTCAATATTAAAAAATATTAATTTAAAAAATTTGAAAAAATAACAAGAGAGACATTTTAAACTTATTTCTCAAAAATCAAGGATTAAAAAGGTCAATTTTGAAAATTTAAGGACCTTTTAAACCTATTTTTCAAAACTTAAGTACTAAAAGGGTCAATTTTGAAAACTCAGGGACAAAATGCACCTATTTCTCAAAACTTAAGGACCAAAATGATATATTTTCCTTTCCTTTTTTGTATATATATTTTTATTCCCAGACCTCTAAATTTATGTAATTTATGCTCAATATCCTAATAACCAAGCCCTCGATTATTAACCCAGGAAATTTGCAAGCTATAAAATTTGTACGAAGATTATATATATATATATATATATATATATATATTAAAAACACTAATAGTATACATAACCTTACTTAAGAATTTCGTCAACGCTCAACTGACTTTAATAGTTTATATCCTCGACTATAAGTTCGGAAGTTAAAATTCTTTGTTTCACATGCTGTAAAAAAAAAAAACTTGCGAATTCCTCCATTAATTATCAACTTATTGCAAACAACATGTTTAATTACATGTTTTTATTTGATGTGATAAACATTATGATGATGTAAATCAATTATTTATCCCAGATATTGATGAACTATAATCACAATAATAGAATTAAAAAGAAAAAGAAAATACTATAAGCATGAGAACCATTTATTAAACTAGATAGTGATGGATATTGTAATTATATTACTAGTTGATTTACATATATTCTTTTTTAAATTATATTTACAATTATTCTTTTAACTACTATTTTAAAATTATTCTAGCTTAATTGTGATACATTAGCTGGTACACCTCTTAATGTGTTTATTTGGTAATGATTCTATTTTTAAAAAAATTAAAACTTTTTTTTTGGTAACAATTTATTTGTCTCTAATCAATTTTTTGAAAAGATTTGCCAAAAATATCCTAACATAATATTCTAAAACTTGTTTTGATTTTTGTTTTTTGTTTTTTTGTTATTTAAAAATGAAAGTTGTTCTAATTCTCTTATTGATGTGGTTCTTGTTGGTACCTAACAACTATTGTTCCACATAAACTCATAAGCTTCATCTTATGGAAAATTAAAATTTTCTAACCATATACTATACATAAAAAAGAAAAGGAAAAAAAATATTTTCATTTGCTATTTTGACATTTTCTTATTTGTCTGTTTATATGTGTGTGAATCTGCTAATAATTATAAAATACTGTAAAATGAGTGGTTTTAATTTTCTAATTTCATTTTTTTATCCAAAAAAATATGACATATATAACAAATAGAAAAGAATTCATCTCAAACTCATTAGGAATCAAGTTTTTTTGTTTCCTTATATCATTGAAAGTATGCTTTGGAATTTTTCTAAACTAAGTTCAAAGTGCTTAATGTATACTTTTTAGGTAAAATATGTTATTGTTTGACAACATATTTAAAATATTTTATATAAACATATGGTGAAGATATTTAAAAATTTAAACTTTATCATTAATGTTTCACCGTAGTTAGACTTGGAATTATTGTAGCCATCAAAATAATTGATGTCAATTTTGCTTTTAAAAAGTAAACTAGTCTGTATGGTAAGTGTATTAGATTTAAACACGAAAAAGCATGTTACAATGTTTGGTAAATCAATTGTTGATGGTCAAATTTGGTCAGAGGAACTCACCTGACCTTCACGTGCCACCAACGGTAAAATTTGTAGAAGAGGGGAAGACGTGGCCTGCAAAAGAGAGAACCTGCACACCGGTGTGGTGCTAGCCACACCGCCTCCGATGCTTAAGTCAGAAAACGGAAGGGAGAGCTAGAGAGTAAGAGTAGAGAGTCGAGAATAGAGTTCGGGTCCCCTTCTTCAGTGGTGAAGAGGGGTATAAATACCTGCTCATCCTCCTAGGGTTTTTAGGGATTTGGAGGCGTTTTAGGCCAAACCAGGCGGAACCGGGGCGGCCAAAGGCGGTAGGGATCGAATGGAGTCGGACGGACTCGGCCCGCGCGAGCGAGCCGAGCAGGGGGTCGGGCCAAAAGCCCGACCCCTTCGGTCTTGGCCCGTCCCACTTGTCGGTTTCGCCTCTTGGGCCCATCTCCCAGCCTGATCTCTCCTCGGTTGTCCTCATCAGCTCCTTGTACATGGAGGTGGTCCAAAATTGCCTATAACATCAATATTAAATTGGTGCAATCTAGTTATAACGACTAAAATAGACCAATATTTCAATTATGGCTCAAGGTGGTGTTAATATTTAATTTCAATTTTTTGTAAGATAATTATCTAAAATTTTATATAATTTAAATTACAAAATTATATTTCGTTTACTTTAAATTATTTGATAAAGAATTAAGAAAAAAATTGGTATAAAAAATTACATTAAACAAATCTATTTTTAGTTTTTTTTTGTTTTTTTTTTTTTAAAATAATCTATTTTTAGTTTAAATAGAAAAGGAGTAGGGAAAATAAGTTATACTAAACATTAAATAAGAAGGCAGAAGCAACAAATTAAATTTAAAAATAAAAATTAAAGCTTGATAAGATAAAGTAAATTTTGAATTATAATATTTGAAAAATTTTGTTGTGGTAGATATGGAATAATAAAAAGGAGAATTTACATCAAATTTGTATGGAAGCTAAGCCAATTTAAAAAACTACTGTTTAACTAGGTTATTAAAAATCAACCTGATTTAAAAAATCGATTATATTTAAATCAATAAATACTGAATTTTACCAAACACTAGCTAGAAACTATTAAAATTTTTGTGCAATCAATTTAAAGTTTTAAAATCAATTCCAAATAGAGCCATAATCTCTTTTATTAACTACTTTTTGATTTACACTTACCTTCCATTTTGATCTAATTTTTCCCCATTTATACACATTTTGTAATGAACTCTTTACATTACATATATTGTCCCTACTAATCTTTCCGTTCACACACTTTCTTCAAGGAAAATTCTCGTTGTATACTTAATTCTTTTATCGAAATTCTCTCTACATGCTTCTTTTTCCTAGTTTCTTTCCACATATTTTCTTTCAATAATCTCTCGCGTAACTTCCCACACAACCTTTTCTATATACATCCATTTTTATGTTCTTTCTATACATGTTGCTTTATCTCACCTGTTTCATTTTATTGTCGGTTAACCTCTCTTACACTTTATATCATTATGTTCATGACATGAGGATGACATGATGAATATATTACACACCACTCGCATAAAAAGCCAAGGAAAAAAAAAATAAACAGTGTCTGATGGACGGGAAAAACAAAACTGAAAAGAATAAAGAAAATGATTCAAAATTGTAAAAGACCAATGACAAGAAAACGAGTAATGCCCTTTTTTCCTTTTATTGAAGGTGTTACAACAACAACGTCCTAACTCGAAATTATTAAAGTTAGAAGGGACTAAAACAGAAGAAATTTTGAAATATTTGAGGCTAAAATAGAAATGAAGTATAAATTGAAGGACTAAAATGATATTTGAAGGAAAAGAGAGAGAAATAGAATATAGATAAGGGTGGTTGGTTGGACTTCAGATTTGGGCCAACCATGCTCTGTTACTTCATGGGATGTTTCTGGTCAATACCCATGTGGTCCCTTCCCTATAACCTATTGCCTATTCCTTTGTCAGACACTTTGCTTCTTAACCCAAAAATATTGGGTAATTTTTTTTATCCATGGTAAATAAAGGGTTAAAAACTTAAATTATAGTTTTAATTTTTTAATTTTATTCCTATTTCTAGTTTGGTTTCTAAATTTTACTAAATTTTATTTTGGTCTCTCGACTTATATTTTGGTCGTATTTACGTTAAAATTCGAGTTAGAAGTTGATGTATGGAAAGATAGTGATATAGTGTGATTTGTCGTTAATTAAGTTAGATTGCAGCTTTTGCTTCTTAAACTTTCAGAGTTTTGTCTAGCCAATAAGCTTTTATACTTTGTTTCTATATAGGTCTCTGAACATTTTAATTTCATATCTAATATAATGTCGTTGTCTCTTTTTTTTTTTTTTTAGTGCAATCTTATGTGACTCTATTGTTAACCCTTTTATTTTAACATTTACACCATCGAAGGACTAAATTTACTTGAAATCTACTAGGCATCTAAGTGTTGAGTGATGAAATTTACCTTCAATAACAATTTTGATCCCATTTGATAACAATTTCTTTTTTAGTTTTTTGGTTTTTGAAAATTAAGTTTATAAACACTACTTTTACGAAAAATTATTTGGTGCTTCCGGTGCAATGCTCCGAATAGTTTTACACCGCCGTTAGATATATATCTTCAAATTTGTCTACCCCCTAGTAACTATTGATACAAAACCGAGGTATTTTTACAATTTCTCTCTTTTACATCCAACGGTGTAAAATTACCCGGAGCAATGCACCGAGAGCACCTAATAATTTTTCCTACTTTTACCTACAAGTTTCTTTGTTTGTTATCTTCATCTTTTCCTATGTTTTCAAAAACCAAGCCAACTTTTGAAAAAAAAAAGTAGTTTTCAAAAACTTATTTTTGTTTTTGTAATTCGACCAAGAACCCAAGTATCTTTTTAACAAAAATGAAAATCTTTATAAGAAAATTAAGAGAAGACGAGCTTAATTTTTTTTTTTAAAAAAAAAACAAAATAGTTACCAAGAGGACCTTAATTTTTATTTTTTCTTATTTGATTGCATTGTTTCTTAGATATTTTATTTGTTTTATCATCTATTTTATAAAAACATTTTAAAATTTTTAACCATGTTCAATAATAAATTTTTTGATAGTTACTTTTTAATGTGAAAAACAAAAGGCTAGAACTTTAGAAATATGTTTTACAAAACCAATAATTTTTTAATAAATAAAATTAATCTTTAAGAATCAAAAAAAAAAAAAAAAGGTTCGGATATTATCATGACAAACTGTCAAGGGTATGGAGAATTTCTTTAAAAGATATTTATCGAAGAAAAAGGTTAGTAAGAGGACAAAAATAAAAAGGAAAATATAAGAACATACTAAGATAGATTTTTCTTTTATTTTAAATTGAAGTTTAAAAAAAGGAATAAGATATATTATTATGGGACATTTCTTACATTCTAATGTTACATAGGCAGGGATATATAAGAAAAATATCTTACATAATAAACTGAAAGATATTTATTTATTTTTATTTTTTACAAAATAAACTGGTAGGTTTATTTGGAAAGGGCTAGCAAAGTTTCAAGCCCACATGGAAAGCCCAAAAAAAGGCCCAAATCAAGACAATGATAACAATGGACCTCTTGCACTCAAAAGAATTCATATAAATCATGAAAATGGTAACAAATGATATTTAATTTTGAGTTAACGATGAGTTTGGTTGAGATGTATATATTAATGAGTTGAACTACGTTCAAGTTACTACTTTTTTTTTTTTTGTTAAAAAAAAAAAGTTGACTATTCTTAACGTTGGAGAAATATTTAAGATATTATATTCTTAACTAAATTCGAATCTCTATCCTCACATGTTATCGAACTAAAAAAAAACTAACCGTGCTTATCTTTTTGTCCCTATTATAACAATTAACACACCATATATCGGTTTTTTTTTAAATGTCGAATATATCTGTTTGTATGACGAATTATTTGTACTTAAATTTCATTTTTTTTTAATCAACGATGTAAAATTGTGAAGTGGGGTGTGAATGAATCTTTAAAAAAATTAAAAGGGAGAATTTTGGATAAACATTTTTTAACCCTTCTCAAAATAAAAGTTTTTCCAACGTATATCTCTTTATTTTAAATGTGTGGATATTTTTCAACACATTATAGGGGTTAGAGTTTTATTGTCTTTTATTTTATTCAAGCATTCAAATGTATATGGATGTTTAGCAAAGCAAACTAGATATGCTAATTAGAAGGGTGTGATGATAAGAGGAAGGAAACCATGTTAAGCAACTACATAATACCTCAAGTTTTTTAAACAAGTTACTAAACCATCTAGATATATAAATTTTAAATATTGGGAGTTAGAATGTGTGAGATGTGAAAATCTGATAACAAAACAAAAACAAGTTTTTGGAACTACTTTTTTTAGTTTTCAAAATTTGGCTTAGTTTTTGAAAACATAAGAAGAAGGTAGATAACAAAATCAAGAAACTTATGTGTGGGAGTAATGTTTTTAAGCTTAATTTTCAAAAACCCAAAACAAAAAACCAAATGGTTATCAAACCGGGCCCAAGTCTTTTGATTTATTATTTTATATATGAAAATTATGCTCGTTTTCTCACAATATTTTGACAAAATTTTCACATTTTCTTATAAACACACATTCAAATTCCGAGCTACATTTCAAAAACAAAATCAAGTGTTTAATAACCTCTTCTTTTAGTTTTTAAAATTTTGCTCGACGATTTTTGAAAAAATCTAAAACCTTTTGCCTCCTCTTACTCTATTTTCATTTGAAATCTAACTTCACCATTGTATCTTATTGTGGTCATTTTGATGGAGAAGATTACAAGGCCACTTTCTGTGGGTTCACTCTGGTTGTCATCTACGGATATCAGGGTTAACCAAATTGTACCTATAGGTAAAATGAGAGTAGAGTAACTAGTACTAATGAGCTTAATTTTCAAAGATTGAAAACTAAAAACAAAATAGAAATGTAACCTAAATGGTTGATGGAGGAATAAGAAAACATATATGGACAACAAATTGCTAATTTATTTCAAGAGGCACCAAAAACAATGTAAGCAATTTGGATTTTACTTTCTATTTGAAAATATCTCTTTTTAATGAAGTCCTCTCTTCTTGTCTTTCATTCAATGGCGTTGAAGTATATTATCAAAATAGATATAAAAAAAAAAAAAGACTTATATCCTTTAATTTGTCTTTATAATTTTCGGTGGGAACAAATCCTTTTCACATGGATTTTTGGTACAATATATATATTCTAAATCACATTTGTTGCATAAAACTCGTGCAACCAAATTTTGTACATTGAACAAAATATATATATTATTCTTCCCACAAAGTTGTTATCTCAATTTGCTTGGACTATTATATACTAACACGATTATTATGACTCCTATGTGAGATTATTATCACCCTAATTAGTGATCAATAATGAAGTAACGACATTACTACGTTAGAAAACTTCTTGTTTTTTTTTGACAATTTTGTAGTTTACTTATTAAAAGTAAGATTTTTTTTTTCTTTTAAAGATTACGTTTTGTTCGTCCACAAATTGAGATATCATATTATTGTTTGTCCCTACCTGATATGAAATAAAGTAACTCTCATTCCTGATTGAATCAATCCATAGAGAATAGCTAAAAGTTTAAATTTCAAACCTAATAATTACACCATACAAAAAACCTTCTTCAAAGATTTTCATTTTGTCCAATTTCATGACCAAATAAACAATCTCTTTCATTTATGAAAATATATGTAGCTGTATATGCCACTTGAATTCATGGCAAGCTTATCATCAAGCTAATGCATCCTTATTTACTGGACGTACAATTTTCAAAGTTACATCATAGAGTTTCATCTCAAAACCAATTGACAATAAGTGAGGTGACCTTTGTAATTTATAAATTGTGAGGTATTCATCAATCTTTTCAATGTGGGACAATCCTCAACAACATCCGATCAGCGTAACTACTATTATGGAGCAGCCACATTACGATGGGCCACATGGACTAAATAAAATCACGATTGACAGCTCAAAAATACATTTAAATCTTTTTAAATTCAAAGACGAAAAAGACATGATTATGAAAATAGTTGAAGGACAAAACTTTATTATTATTCAAGTTATGGTCTCTGTTTTTGGAATTAAACATTAGGTTAAAGAGGGGGAAGAAGATGGTTAATTTGGGAAGAGCAAGAGACTCACGGAGATGGGGGAAAAAAGAAAAAGGGAAAAAGAGGACTTTTCAGTGTCAGTACAGATTTTGCCGAAAGAGAAACTCAGGTGAATAACCACAAAAATCATTACTCAATTTTTGGTTGTTTGTGGAGACATTTTGGATTTGATTTTGAGTGGAAGCCTCCGCTTTGAATTCCCATTTTTTGGGGATGGCTTCAATAATAATTCACTTTCAATTTCACCTATATTATTTGGTTTTAGGCTTTAGCTACGTTAAATTATAAATTTAGTTCTCCTACAAATTTTATGTTTGTGTTTATTACAAGTCGATATAGGGTTTCGAGTTTTTTCCCTCGAACCAGATTGAATCGGGTTGAACGGACCCTTCACATGTTGTCTCTTGGTCAGAATGCCAATAAACCTCATCTTGACCTCGACCTGGTTGACCCTAGTCGAGGTGGCCCCTTCCATAGGTTAGGGCTCACTTTGGGCCTTGGGTGTGGTTGGCTAGGCTTATGATGAGGTTAGCCTCGGCCTGATCGAACATTGCTTGCTTGAGCTCGAGTTCTTTTCCACTTCGAGCATCTTCCTTCTGACCTTCTCTCGACCTTTAATGTATTTTGTTAGGTCAATTTTTACCCATAACAATACCTAAAATTGAATTTTATGTCTTATAGAATATTAAACTTTCAATTTTGTGTCCAATAGATTTGTGAATTATTATTTTTTAAAAAAAAAAGTTGAATAAGACAATAACATATTAGACACAAAATTTAGGTTTGAAAATTTTAAAAATTGTTTAATAAGGTCTTTAAAAAAAAAATCCTATTAAACATAAAATTGAAAGCTAAGTGACTTGTGATTGAAAGTTTAGGAACTTATTAGGAGATTCTTTTTAAAGTTTAGAGACCTATTTGACATAAATTCGAAAGTTTAAAAATTAAACCTTATAATTTAACCTTTGTTTGATGAGCTCCCCCACATTAATCTTAAAATACTTATTACATGGTTGATAATATATATAAATGTGAGTGTAGTATATGAAAAATTTAGCCCCTAGAATTTTCTTCACAAATGATGTTGGTGCTTTGAATTAATCTCATTTCATTTATGTGCCTATTAAGAATAATTTCTATATAAATATGTTTTGCCTTCGTAAAATTAATTGAGATTCTTGTCTGGCTTTCTTTAGTAGCAATGCTAATAAGCATTTTAATTAGGATCGGATTTAAATAATAATTAAAAAAAAAAAACTTTATGAAGTATTGGTTTATCATTTGGCAAATGAGAGTCTTGACCTTTGCTATAAAACTATAAAGTGAAATTTTATGTTTACTCAGTAAACTTTGAGATTAATATGGATAACCATGCAATTAATTTTTTTTTTTAACTTAAATTTTTCTTTTGATTTGAAAATTGTTTCTAAATTTTCTGGAATTAGATGATTTATAAAGGATCTGTTGTGTAATTGAAATTTGATGTAGGGTTCAAGAGTAGTCTATCATTTGTTTCTTTTATCAATAAAATTGAAGGTTAAAAATAAACGAAAGCATTATATTTTATTAACCCAAATTAACTTGTCATAAAATTTGTACTTTTACCATCTAAGTACTTATCCAACAAAACTATTATATTTATGATAATATATATATATATATAAAGAACATATAATATATAAAATATGTTACAAAGAAACACGTTACAAAACATAAGGAACCACAACCCCAAGTGGAAGAAACTATACTAGGACTCTTAGTAAATATAAACAATTTACAACCAGCCATAACCTTTTCAATATATGAGAATAACTACAAACTCTATTTAAGAAAATAACATACAACAATTTTTGAGATTAGAGCACTAATAGTGCTAAGAAACTTGATGGGATCATATTGATAGGAAGATAATTATATACCTAGAATTACTCTTTGAACTATAATTAGAATTAGCATAATCTAAATAACTTAACAAGGATCAATTGGAAGGAAAATCTATTGCTAGCGGTCACTATAGTTTTGACTGGTTCACGATAAGTACCAATTAGCTCATTCCTACTATCAGTAATACACTTTTGTATTTATCATTCGAAACATACTCTCGACATTGTTACTCCGAAGAAAGATTGGCATGACTAACCATGGCTAATGCAACTTAAAAACATAACAAACACTTAATAGTTTGAAACTAACCATTAACATTCTTGAGTAATTACCAAAAAAAAAAAAAAAAAAAAAGAACTTCTATAAATCTTGTTTGTCATTTAATTATTTTTCTCTTTTTCTCTTTTATCTTTTGTGCTGTAAAGTGTAAAGCATAAAACTTCTTCAAATGCTTCTCCAATAAGCACTATAGACAAAAGACAATGCTTATAGAGTACTTCCTAAGTGCCAACTATTCTTAAAATATTCAAAATAAAATTTAATTATTGATCAATCAAATATAAATTTTGAAAAGTGGTTTTTTTAATGGGCTAGAAACATTTTTTACTCATAGGAAAGTCCTTCTAAATTCACCTCAAGTACATTGATAAAAATGTTTTAATATTTTACAAGTTTGGGTTTTACAAGATTTGTTTTTCCTAATGATATTTATATAGCAAATATTACTAGAGTATAGACAAATCAATAAAATGAAAATTATAAAAAAAATAAATAAATAAATAAATGAAAACAATTATGATAAAGAAAAAAATGAGAAAGAAAGAAACACATGAAGACAAATTAGTCCGAACAAAATAGTGCACAAGTTCAGAGTATAAATTGAAAATTTTCCAACATTATTTTCATATAGTTACAAAAGCACTTTCAAACATACTCGAAAAAATTAAAAGTATAAAACTTTAGGGACCAATTTTGTTGTGGTGTGGAAAATGCAAACTCTTTAAGAAACATCTTGAAACAGTACATTGCAGGGAAAAAAAGATTAAAAAAAAAAGAAAAGAAAATTATGGGCCATATATGCTGTGAACACATAATTTCAGTTTGACCTAAGGGATATGGTACACCTGTCTCCAAACACATCCACTGTTTCATTTTGGCAATGAGACAGTCAAAAGGGTTGAACAATTCTGTTGCCCAAACAGAGTGAATGTATATATACAAAATCACATCATTACTCCTAAATTCAACCAATAAAACAAAAACCAATCATTATATTTTCAATCATGTTTCATGCTACCTAAAGTTCAAAACATTTGTTTTTACTTTATCTTAGTTTTAGACTTTTAAATGTTTAATATTGGTCCTCGTTGAGAAGACGGATGATAAGAGGAGCGGTGAAAAAAAAGTAGTAAAGGAGGATCGGAAGAGGATGATATAATAGTGTACGAGAGAGTTGGTGTTTTGAATTTGAAAAGTACTTTTTAGCTAGAAAGATGAAAATTAATCTTGAATCATGTGTCTCATCTTTAAAAAAAGATTTTAAATTATTTTAGTCTCGAAAGGTTCCTTTTATCCTATCGTCTTAGAAATTTAATTAGGTTGATCCACTATGTTAAAACATTCCATGAATGTTAGTGGTTAAGTTGTAAGATTTTGAAATTTTAGATACCAAATAAACTAATTTCTAAAATCTTAGAAACTAAAAAAGTATATATTTATCCATATTTCCCGTGAGAAAGTTAGAATATTAATTTAATTTTAGATGTCTAGATGACCGTATTGACTCTAGTTATCAATACTTTTAGAAAACCAAAAAAAAAAATTGTGAATTTAATTTTGTAACACGTAAGTTTCACTAGAAGTGACAGAGGTGATTTTTTTTTTTCTATATTTTCAATTTGTTGTTTACCCTCATCAATAGAACATAATTGCAAAAGTGAAGAGTCATTTAAAAATTTGGGAATGATTCTCCTAGAAATAGAGATATCATTACCTCATAAAACCAATCTCAACTTTATCCATCCTTTTTCTTATTTAGTGGGATCCATAAATCTTAAGCTTTCATCCACCATTTTTCCATCATTTATATAAATAACCCCAAATTAAAAAATAATAATAATAAATAATCAAGTAAAGAGAACATCTAGAAAAATATCATTTTCCTTTTAATTTAAGGTTTGTTTGGTTTAACTTTTCAAGTATTCAATTTTGAAAAAAATTCTAATGTATTTGACAACCACTAAAAATGACTAATTAAAAAATGAGATTGAGAAATAAATCATTCTGAAAGAAACATTTAAAGAAAATCAAACATATGAGTGTTTAAATTCTAAACAATTTTTATACAAAATGTTTTAAGAAAAATGGATTCTTGAAAAACACTTAAACTAAATGACATTCCGATCCAAAGAAGCCCTTAATCTCATTCTAACTAGATTTCATTTTCTTTTGTCATTTTTGTTAAGCAAAAGAACACATTAGTATCCCTGTTGTTCATAAAAACGTGTGCCCTAGGATGTTATAATAGGTCTATGAGACTATTTAATATATATATCATTTCCATCTCAAGTATACATTTTACTTCACTCTCTCCTAATTGTAGTAGAAAAACTCGATTCTCCAATCGAACTTCTTTTTAGTCCGCAAGAGATTCTTTACTCGAACATCAAAATATATGTTTTGAATTGCATTTTTATATTATCAAGAATGGTCAAATATCAAATTTAATCATTTGGCCCAATTTTTTCTTCAATCTACTTCCCATGTGAATAAAACTCTTAAAACTTACCACCAAGAATTTTAACTATAAATGGTAATTTTGATCTGTTTGAAATAGCAATAATACAATAAAAAAGGAGAAGATTTTAAGTGGAAATTTTCACTTATTTCATTTTTAAAAAGAAAATCACCATTGTTAGAAGAGGCAAACAACTCAAAATTATCTGCCAACTAATATGCCAGTAGGCAATCCACCAAACCCTTAGAAATAAAGTTTGAGACATGACAGGTAACATGGCCAAATTGAAAATAACAATGATTGGATGGGTGAACCTTCATGTAAATTTATGTAGTAGATCATCATGTTCTAATAGAATTTAGTCACCATTTAATTATTATATTTCATTTATTTTCCATCTTAAATAATTTATTGAAGGTTAGCGATTCAAATCTTCATTTTTATATCTAAATTATTAGATTTTATGATAATAGCGTATATGGCTTGAATAATAGTACACTTGTCACACGTTAAAATATTTTATGAAAAAATTGTTCAAATATAAGAACCTAAGTAATTTACTTTATACTATATATATTAGTGATATATCTTATCAATGATATATAAAAATGATATATCTTAATAATTTAATATGTTTCCCTTTTCTTTTTCTTTTCCCTTTCTTTTTAAATAATATTAAAATAACTATAATGATTGAACTTTGTTGGTTGGTGTCGTTGCAACATCAAAATATTTAAATATAATATTTGCGTAATTATTATCCAACAACTTTTAATCACTAGGTAGAAGTCAACATATAATTCAACCGTCATTGATATGTATTACCTTTCCTTTACGACGGAAGTTCAAATCCTCATTCCTAATTTGTCGTCTTAAAAAAAAAAATTGTGAATGACTACGGAATAAAAAGACTAATTGAGTAGACATAAACATTATCCAAAAAAGTAGCAATTAATTCAACCGTAAAATTTCTATTTCTATTAAATATATATAAGCTCAATACAATCGAGAGGTTTGCCTAATTAATCTGGTTATGCAAATCATCGTTGACAACTTTTAATTAAAATAATTAATCTGGTTATGCAAATCATCGTTGACAACTTTTAATTAAAATAATTAATCTGGTTATGCAAAAATCCTTGTTTTTTCATACGTGAGAAGTCAATGTAGATTTGGTATAGACTCCAAGAAGGGAAAAGAACGTCAGTCAACATGAGTATAATTATACAAAGTTTGTATTAATGACAAATTAAAGAGGATTGTGGTGCCAAATCTCCCACCTCATATGTTGTCAAAAAAAAAAAGGGAAAGAACATTCATCCTTTAAGGTTGACACTGGCAAGACTTGAGAGAAGAAGGGAGAGTTGTTGATGCCAAAATTCGGATAGAGAGAACTCACCTGACCTTCACGTGCCACCAACGGTAAATTTGTATGAGAGGGGGAAGATGTGGCCTGCAAGACAAGGTAAACCTGCACATCGATGTGGTGCTTGCCGCACCGCCTCCGTTGCTTAAGTCAGAAAGCAGACGGAAGGTGAGAATGACCAAAAAGTTAGAGGGAGAAGAGAGAGTTCAGAGAGTTGACTTTAGGCCCTTTCTTCAAGATTGAAGAAGGGTTTATATACCTCTTCCTTTTTACGATTTCTAGGTGTCTGAAGACAGATTCGGACTGAACCAAGTCGAACTGGACTGGACCAGGACACTAGGGACCAAGCAAAGGGGAGAAGACTCGACCCACCGAAGTGGTCTGAGGCCATGGTATTTAGGCCTTGGCCCAATTCCTTTTGGCCTACCTCTCCTCCAGGGTCCGCTTCCTGATCTTGTTGGATGTTCAATTTTGAAAAATGAATTTTAAGTATGGTCAAACTGAATTTTAAGGTGATTTTTCTTACATTTTTTTCCATCTTTGCTTTCCATCAAATTCAATCCATCTCGCCAAAGCGAGCTTAGCTCAACAGTAATTGACATATATCCTCGACCATGAGGTTAGAGGTTCGAATCCCCCATCTCCAAATGTTGATGTACTCAAAAAAATAAATAAATAAATAAAAAAATAAATCCATCTCCACATTGTTGACCTTTTTATTTTAGGTTTTTCCTAAACAAAATCAAAACTTAAATACCCTCTCCTAAAAATAAAAAAAAAATAAAAAAAAAAATCGAATCCTCTTGACATTTTAAAATCAAATTTCAAATCCTACATCTTTTTCTAAATTAAAACATTAATCATACTTTTTAAAATCTATAATAGAATTTTATATTTAATTATGGCTCTTCTTTTTTTAACTATTACTTTCTATTCAAAATCTATTTCACATTTGATAGTCAAGAAAGGATATGATCGTAAATCTGTCCTAAAGAAAATATATAAACATTAAGAAAGAACGAATGACCATATTTGAAAGTTTAGGTTTTTTTGCCATTTATCAAAATCTATTATTCAATTTAGTC
Organism: Luffa acutangula; assembly: GCA_036850905.1. Lineage (NCBI taxonomy): Eukaryota > Viridiplantae > Streptophyta > Magnoliopsida > Cucurbitales > Cucurbitaceae > Luffa > Luffa acutangula. The sequence continues at coordinate 48,673,971 of CM072090.1, forward strand.
ATTTTGTAGTTTGTCCCAAGTTATACCCATTGAGCTACCAAACCCCAATGGGCTTTTTCATATCCAATTAGGCCAAAACTTGGACTATATTATCCAATTGGCTCATAATAGTTTTAATTTTTATTTATTATTATTTTGAAAAGGATAGTTTTAATTTATTATTGACAGCCAAATTAAATAATTTAATTAATAAATTGAATAATCAACCTTATTCTATTTTCTTTTAATTAAAGGTTCACTAACAGAGATCAACAAGTTAACAAGAAGTTGTTATGGGCCTACAACTAATCAGAGCTCTAATGTTCGAGAATTGATTGATTAAACTCTTTAAATAACTAAATTTACCATGAACCCAAGGTAACTTCATTATAGCCAAGGATTACACTCTCATAAACGATAAATGATCTACGAACATAGCCATAATCACTCATCTGATTCTTTGGAAAGTGATTCATGGTTTTAATCGGGCAAAATTACAAGTTCCCTGGGTGCCATTTCCTACCTTTAAGTCTCGCTAGTTCCCTAATGGACGATAACCTTGCATGATATCGTGATCATATATAGAAAAATCCTTCTTGAAAAAAAGTGTGGTTAGCTTTGTTTCATCTCATTATTGAAGGTTTTTTGGGTGGAACTAAAAGCAAAGTCATGAGGGTTTATGTCCAAAGTGGACAATATCATACCATTGTGGAGATCTGTGAGTGTCCGGTAGTCCCTTACAAGTGGTATCAGAGCATGTCCCAGGTGTAGCAGTGTTGGGTAGAATCCTTGGGTGCCGAACAAATAAGTTGTGAGCCTTGAAGTGGTCATGGGGAGATCCGTGGTTGAGCTCTGCGTAGACGGGTATATACTCCGAAGAAAGGAGTTGTTGTCCTGGATAAGAGCAACGACTCTCGGTACACTAGTGAAGCATAGAGAGTTGGACGCATAGATGACTATTTGAGGGGAGACTCGGTGGTACTTTATTCAAGGGAAGGATTGTTGGGAGTGCGACCAAAGTTCCACATTGGCTAGATAAAGGGATGATCATGGGTATACAAGGGAGGACTAGTATCTCCATTGGTATCAGGCCTTTTGGGGTGAACCAAAAGCAAAGCTAGGGGGGTTAATGCCCATAAAGTGGACAATATCATACCATTGTGTGTGGAGATCTATGTCGTGTCCTCGTCCCTTACACCTCTACTTATAGGTTTCTCCACATGAATTATTAGGATTGAATCATTTGTAACATTTTACCAAAAAAAAAAAAAAAAAAGGTCATATCAATAATGTAACTAAGATAGAGGTGCCTAACTCTTTAGATTACTTTTTGAACGTGATTTTCTTGTATTCATATCAATAAAATATGATTAATTATGATTTGATCTCAATCTTTAGCGGGTTATGAACTTTTATATATTTAGTTTTGTCTTATAATTCTTCATGGAGAAAGTGATATGGAAATCCATCTAAAAAGTCTATTATCACAGGATGAAAATATGATACCATAAGATGAAATCCGAATTTAAAAATGAAATTATTGTAAAAAGTACTGAAAACTCATGGTCTACCATCACGTAATGATGATATTGTTGTATAATGTGTTCAAATTTCAATATGGAGAAAGTAGATGATTAGTTCCTTTAGAAGTTGTTCAAAACCTAACAATATAACCTTTTTTTCGACCTCAAAGCCCTAAGAAGAATTTACATCATCTAATTGAACTATGAAAAAAAAAATTCTTGCAAAGAAGGAATATGAACATTGTTTATTAGTAGGTCAAGGGATATAAGGAACAAAATATAATTATAGGAATAAAATCAATAATTGACCTTGTTTTATAGAATTATGATTTTTTTATTTTTATTTTTATTTTTTGAGAAAAATAGTGAATCTAATTCAATTTTATATTATTGTTTTTTCGAATTAAAAGAAAAAAAAGGGAAAAATACATTTTTGGTCCCTAAGGTTTGGTTTAGGTTTCGTTTTGGTCCCTAAGGTTTCATACTCAACATTTTAGTCACTGAGGTTCGCATTTAGTAGCATTTTGGTCCCTCCATCCAATTTTTCGTTAAAAACTAATGGTCGCAAAAAAATTTTATTAAAAAAATTGTTTTTTAAGTTTTTTAAAATATAAATATAATAAAATAATAAAAATATTATTAATTTTTAATTTTTATTATTTCTTTCTCTTTCTCCTGTTTCATCTTCTTCTTCATCATCAACAACTCCGGCCACTGACCACCAGCGTCGCCGGCGCTGGTTTTTCTTTCTTTTTTTTTTAATTTCTCTATAGACCCATGCTCGTCGTCTTCTTCTTCACCCACGACCCACGTTCATCGTCTTCTTCTCCACGATCTCTACAGTGCCGAAACAACAAGACCCCCGCCCCATATCTGTTCGCGCAAACCCCAGATCTATTTGCAAAACGACTCGATCTGAGAAGACGACTTGAAAACCCCAGATCTAGACTCAACCCTCGCTGACTACTCTCGAACTCGCCAGAGATTTGGGAACCCACTTCGAAAACCCACACGAACTCTTCAACCTCTGCAAAACAAAACCACACGAACATATCTGGGTTTTCAGGTACGGGTTCAAGGCGCGATTTCAAGCGAGTTTTCAGGTGCGGCTGCGCTGGGGTTTCAAGGTCCGACGGATGGGTTTTTCAGGCATTTCAGTAGTTCATCCGGCGTGGTTTTCGGTCCTCCGTTTCGTATTTTAAAAGAAAAAAAAAAGAAAATTTGAGGAAGAAAGAAAGGAAGAGAAGAAGAAGAAGAGAAAAGGAATAGGAAAAAATAGAAGGAAAAACAAACAAAAAAAAAAAAAAAAAGTGGTCGTCGGCGGCCGGCAACTGGTTTATGGAAGAAGGAAGAGTTTCAAGAAGAAGGGAAGGGTTTTTTTGGAAAAGATCAAGAAGAAGAAGGGAAGGGTTTTTTTGGAAAAGATCAAGAAGAAGAAGGGGAGGGTTTGAAGAAGTGTTTGGAGAAGATGAAGAAAAAGAAGAAAGAGAAAATGAAAATAATAAAAATAATATTTTAATTAATTTATTTTTATTTTTATTTTTTAAATTTAAAAAATAATTTTTTAATAAAAAAAATAGGTGTCACGTCAGCAAACCGTTAGTTTTTAACGGAAAATTGGATGGAGGGACCAAAATGCTACTAAATGCAAACCTCAGGGACTAAAATGTTGAGTTTGAAACTTCAAGGACCAAAACGAAACCTAAACCAAACCTCAGGGACCAAAAATGTATTTTTCCCAAGAAAAAATAAACTTTCCTCAATTTTCAACGAGGTCGGCTGTCACAATGTGGTCGTGAATAAGCCATCATTGGACTAACCCATGATCTTATATCCAATTGAACGCTAGGCTTCCATTAACAACAACTTCGATTCTTATCAATTATTTAAAAAAAAAAAAAGAAATACATTAAAGTGTTCAACATTATTTAATTTAATCAATTTGGACCTTGCCAACAAGAGCATAGTTCAATCGGCACAGAGTTGTACTAATGACCATTTAGAAAGTGAATTTGCTCCCATAGGACAATCATTAGTGGGACAGACACCCCCACAAATGTTATTCATAATCCTAATATCCATATTGTTTAAATCTAAAAACCATCTGGGAAAATCATTAAACCAACAAACCGAGGACTTAGTTAAACATGTTGTGTAGGCCAAATGAGACCCTTTATTAATATTATTTCACAATTAAGGAAATTTCCCACCACTTATAAATTAGCTATTAACAGCCCTAATTAAACCACAGTACATCGAATTAAGTAACTAAACTCTCTAGTAAGTTAATTATTATCGTAAACAATTAGTCAATTAAATCTCGAGTGCAAAGATTTATCAGAAACAAGACATATCCGTCGCAAGGCAGGGGGCAATGGCGTTCTATTTTTGTCCCCATCTTCCTCTCCCAAAGATGTCGTTTTGTGGAGGGACTCGATTGTACCTACTTGGCTTTCCTCTGCTTTAAATAAGGATTAAATAAGGATTGTTGTATGCCTAATTTGGGTTCTCCTATTTAATAATAAAGTTTTATTAAAAAAAAAAAAAAAAAACTCTAGATAAAAGGGACTTTTACTAAATGATTCAAGGGGGTGTCTGGGGCAAGTAGCTGTGAGGCAGGAGATAGATGTAACTCCACCCAACTTCTTGTTTGGTCTAAGGACATACAACATCAAATTATGGGACCCACAAATTTATTAACCAATTAAAACACTCTATTGTGAATCTCATAAACTTATTAACTCCTATTCCAACACTTTATTGTGGGTCCCAGAGACTTATAAACTCCTAACCCAACTCCCAAAACAAAACAACTCCAGTTTCATAACTCAATTTCTTCCCTCAAACACCCACTCATAGTTTGAAGATATTACATCCAAATGAGTCATGTCCTGAGCTAAGCTGTCTTGAGCCCAAGGGAGACAATCCCCGATCGAGATTTCAGAGTGCTTCGATGTGCAAGCGTGAGTGACTAGACTATGGGCAACCTTATTCCCATCTCTAGGAGTAAATAAGAACCCCCTGATTTGATGGGCATGTAATAACTGTTTGAGCTGAACAATGAGGGGAGCAAACTCATTGGAATGTTGGTCATGGTCATGCAATAGATCCTATAAAAAAAAAGATCCTTTACTGGATCCCACGAAGGCAAGTCCCTTTATTCAAGATAAGAACCTAAACTCTAAGAAATCATTCTTAAAACTTTTCCAAAATGACAAAATTTAGATTTCTAATCTTACTTAACATGCAAAGAAAATATTAGGCAACATGAACATAACAATTAGGGTGCATCTGCTCTTCTTGAGGTCAAACATTCAAAATATTATCAAGACAATTAGCTTTTAATATAATAGAACAAATACCAAAGTGTTGGTTCAAAACAAGTCAGCTCCAACTAATTTCCTTTCTGACTTGTAAAAGAGACCTTTTTTTTTCCTTTCCTTTTTTCCTTATTGGGTAAGAATCCTATAATATAAATGTCCCTAAAAACAAGAGAGATACCCCACATAAACATGCCATTTCATTAGGTAAGAATCTGTCAAGATATAATTGTAACTAGATTTTTCAACACCAAAATAACAGCCATCAGAAACTCATAATTTTGGCCATAGCACAACATAGGTAGAAAAAAAGTACACTCGTTTACAAATTCAATCCCTATATCATGATATGCTTGTTTATTTAAAGTATCAAGTCACATCAATAAACTTGAATTATGATTATATCCAATACCTTCTGTTAATATCATATGATGTGACATATCATTAGATAAATATTGACTAATGCTGCACAATGTGATAGATAGTAAAAGAGATTGGACAAAATTACACCCCTGTATGGCATGCACCACTTTTTGAAGAAATGCATAAATTTTCATGTACATATTTTACTACATCGCTTATTTACCACAACGTGCCAAATTAGTGGATGTTTATCCATTAATCATGTCAATGGTAGAGACTATGTAGAATTGTGATGTTCAAGATTATTTAAAGATCTAAAATGAACTCACCCTTATTACAATATCACTTCAGTTTCACTGGGTAGCAATGAATGCATTTGTCTGAATGACACGTGTACCACTAAAATTAACTCTCTAGTAGTTTCAAAAAAGTGATTCCTTGTGCCTTGGAAAAAGCTCACAGTAGATGAACCACGTGCTGATTAACAATGACAATTTAAATGGTTCATAGTCCATCAAAGTTTTTAGTTTGAACAAAACTTGGCTACATACTAGGTCTTCCTACATATCCTACTAAAATCTTGACAATTAAGAAAGAGAAAGGTAGAAAATGAGAAAAAAAAAATTATCTCTCATAGTTGTCAACATTTTAATAGCGGAATGTAAGAACATCCCTGCATATCGATATGGAGTCAAGTTTTTTCCTTTTAGTTTCGAAGAATAAGGATATAAGAGAGAGTTTTGCTAACCACGAAACTGCTTGTGATTCTTCAAGGATTCAGCAACAGATCTTTTCCAATTTGATAGCTTTGGAGTGGGTGATCTACATTTGTTTGTAGGGAAATGGAAGTATTACAAAACATGAAGGTGGATAAGGTAATGTGTTAATTTAAAGAGATGCACATGAAACAGAAACCAAAACCTTGAGGCTTCACTAACAGGACAAACACAGAACTGAGTCCAAGCAGAGATTAGATTCCTGCAAACCTAACAAAAGCCAGAGTAGAGAATATGAGGAAGTGGCTGCAGATTGGGAAAGGGAAATCAACATTTTATTTGGGTTAGAAAGATTTAATCCAAAACGAAAAAGTTGTATCCCTGAAACCACTGGTAAGCACTGCTCTTTTCTTTTCATCTTCTTAAGATTTAATCCAAAACAAAAAAGTTGTATCCCTGAAGCCACTGGTAGTAAGCACTGCTTTTTTCTTTTCATCTTCTTATCCTGCCAAACAGCAAACCAAAACAAGGTTATAAGGGGTTTGTTTAGATCAAAACCCCATATGGAACACATTGTGATTGATTCTTCCCATGAAGCTAAACTGCTAGCTCTATTTTGGGCTTGAGCCCAAATATCCTAAACGATCAGCCAAAACATTCACATCTTCTTCTTCACCTTTAGCTACCTCCAATCTTTCACTGAACAATTCTTCCCAAAACCCTTCATCAAGTACTTTATCTTCATCCTCTGGTGTAAGTAACTTATCTTCTTCTTCCTCCTCCTCTTCCTGTCTTGCCTTGCCAAGCCCCTGCATCTCTAAAGCAAGTGCTTCTAGCTCTGTTATCCCAAACCCATATTCTTCAGATTCAAGAGGTTCAATCTTTATGACGTTTGAACCTTCACCAAGAAACCTCCCACTACCACCACTGCTATGTTGCCCTTGTTCAATGGGCCTTCTCCTTTTCTTCGTTATGGCTTCTTCAAGCTCCTTCCTCTTCTCCTTTTGCTGGAGTAACTGCTGGATAAATGATGGGTTTTGCATAGCTCTTGCTAAGAAATTCATCATTTGTCTCTGCTTAATTTCAGTTCCTCTGAGCCTTTGCTCCATTGCTTGAAGATAGGCTCTCGTGTTCTGTTGCTCTTGCCTCAGCTTCACTAACTCCATCATTAACACTTGCTTGTCACGTTTTAGACGATCGACTTCTGCATCTACTCCAAATTGACCAACCTCCACACAAGCTCCACTGGTTTGTTGTGAATGGAGATTGTGTTGGTGACATGTTGCCCTCCTTCTCTTTATGTTCTTAAGAAGATGCTTTTGTCCTCTGAGAAACCCCTCATTCGCAAACTCCCATCTATCTGGATCTATCTTTCTAAAACCCTGCAAGATTTAAGAAAAAAACACTTCAATAACAAAAACCCAGGTTCTGATTCCCTTTTGTGCGCACAAATTTCTCAAGATTTTCACTCTCAAACCTAATCGTTCCATAAAGAAAATCAAATTCAACAAGCTGATCGTACAGATGGAGATTAAGAAGAGAGATCACTGGTTCTCTTTTTGCGACATTTGGATTAGTGATTCACCAAATGGAAATCCACAAACCAATTGAAATTCCCAATTCAGAAAGCTTCTAGAGATTTCGCATTAAAGACAATGAAGGCAAAGGGACAGAGCTTCCCAATCGAAGATTCCAGAATATTGCAATATAAAAGTATTCAGTACCAATCGAGAAATTACATTCCTACCCATACAAGCTATGAATCAGCACCAACAAAAGAAATGGCGGTAAGGGCATTTCGGTCTACCAAAATTTCTCTGGTCCAAATTCAACCATCTCCAGAAAAAAAAAAAAAAAAAAAAAAAAAAAAAAAAAAAAAAAACAACAACAAGTTCGTTCATCTAAGAAACAAAATTCAAAACCGATCACAGAATCACTTACGTAAGTATTAAGCTGCCGAACGAAGCTAGAGAAATTATTGTGCTTAAAGAATCTCGGAAGCAATTGAACGGAAAAGCAATGAGGATCCCAAACAACGAAGCTAGTTCCCCCAAAGCTCCAAGAGATTACATGATTGGTATGAAAATCGTCAACGATTTCAAACGTCTTCGTCAGAAACGGCGGAGGACCGACGTCGTGAAGCCCCTCCATCGGCACCGGAGGAGCCATGGCCGACCGCTCGCCGCTGACCTCCGACGAACTCGATCCAGGAAACTCTTCCTTAACCGAAAACAGAGGATTCATCTCTGCAACAATCGCTAACAAAAAATCAACCATAAACATTCCCCCAACGTTCTCAATTCATTCAACTTCGTTGACTGTACAATCAACAAAAGAAAACTGAAAACGAAAGAGAAAAAAGAAGAAGATGATTGAGAGAGGGAGAAGAGAATAAACGAAACTGAAATTCCATTGGAAAGCAATAAAAAGGATATCCAATTGAATAAATACCAAATGTAAGGAGATGATTGGAAAGTTCTAGAGCTGGTAGGCTTAAAGAAATGGAAAATTGCAGAGAAGTTTCTTGGGCAAGTTGGAGGGGGGAGAGAGAGAGAGAGAGAGAGATGAATGAAGGTTCTGGAAGGTTCAAGAAAAATGGAAAGGGATATGGGAAAGGCAAGGTGGACGAATGATCGATGTGGGACTGTGGCTCGCAGTCTTATGAATTGGTGACCACAAATGGCCTTAGGAGAGGGCAGGGGGCCCTTTATAATATCAAAATAATAATATAATAATAAATTATATTAAATTCTATTGGTTGGAAATTGGGACGTGGCCAATTTTTTTTTTTTTTTTTTATGGTACCTTTATTTTGTTGAATATATATATTATCTGTTGGAAGGGAATGGAGTTTTTTTATTTTATTTTTTTAGTATAGTTTTTCTTTTTATTTTCCAAAGGATAATCCTTTTTCTAAAAGAAAATATTTAAATATGGTTATTATTTTTGTAAAAAAAATAAGAAATTTTATTAAAGAAACTAAACAAAAGGAAACTATCTAGGAAGCCAAGAAGAGAAAAAGAAGAAGATGCTAAAACACGGACTAGAACATTACAGACCCTTTTTACATGAGATAGAAAATAAGAAGAAAGACAAAAAGAAGAGTCCAAGCTTCATCGGTCCAAAAACCAATCTCATTAACATAAGAATGGGTTTGATTCACGATGTTAATTACTATTAGGGAGTCAATTTCAACAATTGGATTTTTGATACCTAAAAGAAGCTTACGCAAGTTCCACTAAGGAGTGTTTTGAAAGAAACTTCTTCCAATGCATTTAGCCGCAGCAAGAAAATCCGAAAAATCATGAATAGAAAAATCAACACCAACCTCCTAAGAAGAAGAGATCACAATTTTTTTTATTTAATCATATGCTCTTATCATATTTTGGTAGAGATGTAAGCGTTTAATATTTGATTAATTGAAATCAGTCTATCATATATATTTAAAATGATAAAACTAGTTTAGTACATAAATATAGAATTACAATTTTAATGGTGGAGACTTGTTTGACTCAAAATTAAATAAATCCAAAAGGGCTAAAAAAAAAATAGGTAACGGTCAATTTTTTTTTTTTTTTTTTTTGAGAAAAAATAACAGTCAACTATTTCTATAATTTACTAAAAGATATATTAATTTTATGGAAAACCTTTCGTAAAAGGTTTTCTTTTGTCACTACTATAGGCCAGAAAGATATTAAATTGAACTTTTCGTATTTAAGTAAATATCACATTTTTCAAAAAAAAAAAAAAAAAAAAAAGTAAATATCACACAAATCAATACACAGAAAATAAAATAAAAATATATATTAAATCGCCGTGGCTAGTTCTCATCTCATAAAAAGTAACGAAATTGTAAAAATTAGAGCATGCTTACGTGTCTGCTATGTATAAGCAGCTTTAGATTTTCCCCGGGAAAAAACTCCACGTGGAGGCTTAATAGTGCGCCACGTAATATTAAATTATCCCTCTACCACTGGCCCCAATTTCGGCATTTCGAATAGTAAGGCAACAGTTGTGCAAGTTGTAAATATTTTAATTCGAAATATATATTTTTTTCTTCAAACAATTCGAAATATTATTTTAATATCAATACACTGAAAATGTAATATTATTTATTGTGATTATTATTTTTTTTTCATGTTTCTGACACATGGTTGCTTAGTTCTCTCTATCTTCCTTTCTAGACCCTTCCTTTGGAGGATAATGTTAGATATGATTTTTAAAAAAATAAAAATCAAATGGTATATTTTATAATATTTTTCTAATATACGGAGAAGAAGTTTAGGAAGAAATTATTATTGATGGATAACTTTATTTCAGTCTTAATTATTCATGTAAAATTTAGACAACATTTTCAAATATATGAGCAAGAAAAACATTTTTAGGCATTTCATAGTTGAATTTCTTTTACAACTTATGTTTTTATAATTATTTCTTTAAAAATATTTTCCGTTTTAATTTTTATTTTTATATATTTTTTATATCCATAAATGATTAGGAGCCAGTTTGGTAATGTTCCATTTTTCCCCCTATTTTCTCTTTTATTAAAAAAGGTTGAAAAAAAAAAAAAAAGAAAAAACCTTGAACAGTAGGAACGTTCTGGAAGCTTCAAGAAATTTGAATGGAAGGGTATGGGAGAGGGAAGGTGGATGTATTGAAGTGGGGCTTCACACTAGTCTTATAAATTATTGACCACACAATTTTTTTTTTTTTCTTTTTAAAATAGTATACATTGTCTTGTATTGGAATGGAAATATCTTCTCTTTTTTTCTTTTTCTTTTTTTCTTTTAACAGGATAATGGAAATATCTTTTAATATATTTTTTTTTTCATTTTATTTCCAAGATAACATTTTACATAATTAGGTTAAGTTATAAGTTGAATATTTGAATTTTCAAGCAGTAGAAGTTTTCTAAACCTTTCAATTTTATATTTAAAAAGTCCACAAACCAACATTCTTTTTGTTTTGAAAAAAATGTATCAACTTATTAAACACTTAATTAAAAAAAATCAAATTGAAAATCCAGACTTATGTGTATTATATGTTGCTCTCATGTTCCAATGTCATCATGATGTATGAAAAAATATGATCGTAAAAAGTTTAGTTTAGTTGTATCAATCCTATAAGGTGACAGTTTGGTTAAAATATTGTAAGTAATTTAAAAATGTTTTATGCATTTTACGATCTTTAAGAGTCAATTTAATTGTAATAATTTCTTAAACTTAAAAGGAGTGATGGATCAAACTGAAAGAAATTTTAAGAGTAGAGTGTTACATCTCCCATAGTTTATGGTATTTTTCAGAAAATTTAAAAGTAACTTGACATGATCAAGTTTCAATCCATATTTCAAGTTCGACTTCACTTCCTAGTTCTAGATGTATGAACTCATTCCATGAACCAAATGCTCCCTAATTTACACTAAACTACCATGTCGAGCATAGTCTTCACTTCCTAGTTCTATTTAATGTTTATGTCTATATAAACATAAACATTTAAAAGACAAGGTCAGGGAGATCAACTCACAATCAAAAGGCAAGGTCATGAAGTTAACAATATTTTGACCTATATGATCAACTCACAATCAATTACATATCGAAGAACAAAAATGAACTCAAAAGGCAAGGTCAGGGAGATCAGATAAATATGCATGACTAATAGTTATGCATAAGGACGACTCTCAAGAATGGAGGCAAGAGTTGAAGTTTTATTCCTCAAAAGTAATGGGTGCTATGAGATAATTGCTCCAAACTAAGTACTCTATTTTGCTCCCTTTGGCACCTTGCAAGGAATGTCATACATTCCTTTTTAACTCTATTTCGGTCTAATTTGGATTTTCCTACCAGTGGAAGAGGAGAGGGGAGGGATGGTGGCATTAAAGACTGCTTCATCACAAGACGACGGTGAAACTCTTCAGGACAAAGAGATATGTGAACAAGTACTAGGTACGCGACCTGGGCATGTGAAGGGCCTTGGTTGGGGACCGAGACCAAGAAATGCTAAGAATGATCATGCAAGTTACCAAAAATCTAAAGCGACGGAGGCTCAAGTTGCTGAATTGCAAAGTATAGTTGAATCACAACAAGCGACAATTGAAGAAATTTTAAGAAGGTTGGCAAGTGGAGAAGGTTCATCGTCGAATGTGGAAAGGACTCCAGAACAGTCAAATAATGAAAATTAAAAGGTAATTTTAATTGTTTATAAGGACTTGGTATTGCTTGATTGCTATGGCTATCCTGCAGTTATGGTAATCATAGCTTAAAATTAGTTCATTTATTTGTTTCTAATGACTTGGTATTATTTGGGATGTTTAGTTGTCTTCGTTGATATGTTTAGTTGTTATGGTGTTGTTGATTTGAGTTTGGTTGCAAATGAATTTCATGATATTTGGGATAAGTGTTTCAGGTTGGACACCTTGTTGAGTTGTTCCATTTGCAAAGTTGAGTTTCGTTGTTTGATTTGTTAAGTTAATGTGTTTTGGGGGGGATCAATACCTTGTTGCACTTACGAGTTTACTTGTTTTCATTGATATGTTTAGTTGTCACAGTGTTGTTGAGTTGTGTTTGATTGAAAATGACTTTCATGATATTTGGGATAAGTGTTTAGGGAGTTGGACACCTTGTTGAATTGTTCCATTTGCAAAGTTGAGTTTCGTTGTTTGATTTGTTAAGTTAATGTGTTTTGGGGGGGGGGGGGGGTCAATACCTTGTTGCACTTACGAGTTTACTTGTTTTCATTTATATGTTTAATTGTCACAGTGTTGTTGAGTTGTGTTTGATTGCACGTAGTTCTTTTAATGAGTTATTGTGTTTTTGAAAGTTTAGTTTCACTTATTTTCCATTTAGTTATTATGTTTAGAAAGGTCGATACCTATTTGGACTTGAGTATTTTAACTAGTGTAGTTGTCGTGATGTTGATAAGTTTAGTTTAGTTTAGTTGTTGTGATTATGAATAAGGTGATTTCTTATGTCTTTAAGTTTCTGTTCATTATTTCTCATAAGTGTGGTTGTGTTCATGTTTCATATTTTTCATTACTTGTTTAATTATTAGGTTTCATAGCTTTTAATGAGTTGTTTATCAATTATTCAATCTCAAGCTTACATATTTTATTTCCTTTTATTTTTCAGCTTGGATGCACGAATCGTTTCGACAAGGGTCCCCTTTTTTGTATGGAAATGTGAAGAATGTAGGTTGGTTTCTTTGTTTGTGATCTTTTGTTAGTGAATCGTTTTGTATGTAAATGTGAAGAATGTAGGTTGTGAATCATTTTGTATGTAAATGTGAAGAATGTAGGTTGTGAATCATTTTGTTAAGCAAACTTATTCACCTAGACACTTGAGATCATTTTAGAGGGGGATCAATTTATATTACATTCTAGACATGTTTTTTTATTACGGTTAATATGGAGTAGTGCATTTTCACTATAATTGGCATATTACATTTTCTATTTCATTAATTGTAGAATTGTTATTTAGTTCGAAGATGATAATATTATTTTATTTACAGGTTTACTAATTGAATTAACTATTTATTTTTTAAATCATAAACCATTTTTAGCGACGTTTGATATAATGTCGATAAACCATCATGGTATGATGCGTTTCCAAAACCTCATCGAACCAAAAAAAAAAAAAAACCAGCATTCAGTTTTTAGTGACGAGTAAGCCTTTCTTTTACCAACATACATAGATGTCGCAAAATATCTTATTTTTTACAAGTCAGACTTTAGCAGCGTTGTCCACGTCACTAAAACTTATTTTCTGTGACAAGTTTGACATGCTGACCTTGTCATTGAATATCGTTTTTAGCAACAACGGTTTGGATGTTACTGAAAGTATCCATTTTAGTAACGTACTAACCATGTCACTGAATATCATTTTCAGCGACAACGGTTTGGATGTTACTGAAAGTATCTCTTTTAGTGACGTGCTATCGGTGTCACTGGAAATGATATTCAGCGACAACGGGTCGGATGTTGCTGAAAGTGATCTTCAGTGACGTGTCCCCACGTCCCTACCTATCGCTTACACCGACGTGCAAACGTCACTGAAGATGACTTTCAGCGACGTCTACAGTAGTATGTCGCAAATACTTACGACTACGTAAAAACAGCGACGGATGCAGCAACAAAGCTATGCGCGTCGCTGAAAGTTTTACCGACGTGTTTTTCGTTTCAGCGACATATTTTATGCGCCACTGAAAGTGTTTTTTCTTGTAGTGTTTATACTATAATATTTATATTTGACATGAGTCAACTATTTTTTAATTTAATAAAAAGAATATTAAATTTGTGGATGACATTTCATAGGAGGTCTTTTTGTTTTTACTTTTATTTTTCACTAAAAAAAATATTTTGTTTAACTTTTTTGCATTTAATTCTTAAATATCAAACAAATCAACGGAAGATTCTAAAAGAAGAAAATATAATAAATAGAATGAAACAATTTTTTTTTTTTTTTTTTTTGAGTACTAGAATGAAACAAAATTGATTAGTCGTGGCTAGTCTTCATAAAAAAAAAAAAAAAAAAAAAAAAAAAAAAAAAAAACCGCAAAATTATTTTCAAAAAAAAAAAAGCCGCAAAATTGTAAAAATCATAGTGGTTTTACCTGGCATCTGTCACACGTGGAGGTTTCTGGTTTCGCCACGTAATATATATCCGCACTCACTAACCTCAATTTCGGCGGTTGAGTTGGCAACTTAGCCAAACAATTGTGCAGGGCAAGTTGTGAATATTTTAATTCGAAATATTATTTAAATAATTCTTTGATGGACAAATATAATTTAAATATTAGTACTCAAGTTGTAAATATTATTTTTAAATTCTACATCTCTCCGAGTACATGTTCTTAGTTGTTTCTAGACTCTTCCTTTGGATAATGTTATAAACTTTATATAGAAGATGGAAAATGTTGTAAAAAAAAAGGAAAAAAAAATCAGAAATATAACTGATAAATAATCTTTTTCATTTTAGTACAACAAATTATTGGTAGAAATTTGAACATCTATTTTTTTTTTTTTTTTTTAAAAAAAAGGAGATTGTATTTCAACGGCTAAACTATACTCGTTTTACATATGAAGGGAATTTGACTAAAACTAAATTAGACAATTTTTTTTTATAAGTTTGAGATACCACATCTAGATTGAGATTTGTTTGAAATAACTTCTAGTTTAGTCATTATTTTTATATATCACATCTTTTAGAAGTTTTACATGAAAGATATTTTAAAATAAAATATTCCAAATTAAAACTTTATATTTATTTCTTTAATACATGTATAAAACAATACTTTTATTTATATATATATTTTTAAAATGTAACACCAAAATTTTGTTGTTTCTAAAATTTGTTTATATTTATAGCAAAGTTTCTTAAAAATAAAATAGTTACCAAACACTTACTTTTCTAAGAAAACTAAATAATAATTAAAAAAAAACATTATCAAATGAGGTGTAGGAACATTCTAGAAGCTTAAGACAATGGGAGTGGAAGGTGAATATGGGAGAAGGAAGGTGGATTATTTATTTATTTATACTTATTATTATTATTATTTTGGGGGGGGGGGGCAAAGGTAAGATGATGAAGTGAGGTGGGGCCTGGCACTAAGTCCTATAAATTAGTGACCACAAATGGCCTCTAAAACAGGGGAGGGTGTCCCAATCTAAATTATTAGTGGTTAGAATGTGCCCAATTTTTTTATTTCTTGTAATACTACCTTTTTATTTTATTCAACATACATTGTCATCTATATGAATGGAATTATTATTATTATTATTATTATTATTTAGGTTAAATTATAAATTTAGTTTCCAGCACATCTAAAATCTTGTCTAATAGATCTCTAAACTTTAATTTAGAGAAAAAATCAAATTTGACCCCTAAACTTAGCAGGTTATATCAATTTTAATCCTAAACTTTCAATTTCATCAAATTGAACCCTAAACTAAATAAATTGTATCAATTTGAACCTCAAACTTGCATAAATGTTGCAATGTAGACCTTTGGTCAACTTTTCATTTGAATTGCTATCAAAACATGTAATTGACAATTTCTTTTTCTGTTTTTTAATTCACCCTGAGTTAGTGTTTTGTAACAATTTTTTGGAAAATCCGGAAGAAATCAAATATCTCAGACTATTTTTTTTTTCATTATTATCCAAAAAAGAATCACAAAGTTATTAGCAACAAGAAAAATCCAGCAAATATGAGAAATAAAAAACTCGAAATTTCTTTATTTTCGTTCCTTACATTTGTACATTCTTCTAATTGACAATAAAAAAAAAAAAAATCGTAAAAGAAGAAGGAAAAAATCTCACAAAGTTCTTAGCAACAATAAAAACAAAACCAGTAAATATTTGAAGATAAAAAACCTCCAAAGTTTTTTTGCTTTCGTAATCTTAAATAGCGGCGAAAAAAGTCTTCACAATTAAAGTTCTCAACAACAAGAAAAAGTCATCTAAAATAAAATTTATCCAATATTTTATTTATAAGAAACCAATCCAAGTGCAATGTGAATTAAGAAAAAAAAAGAATAAAATTTACGTACAGTGGTTCAAACGAAAAGTTAACCAAAGGTATACATGGTGACTTATGCAAGTTTGAGGTTAAAATCGATAATATTTGATAAGTTTGAGGTTCAATTTGATGAAATTGAAAGTTCAGGGTTAAAATTGATATAACTTGTTAAGTTTAGGGTTCAATTTGATGAAATTGAAAGTTTAGGGTTAAAATTGGTACAACCTCCAAATTTCAGGATTAAAAATGAATTTTTCCCTTTAATTTAAAAATGTATTTTATCTTAAACTTTTAATTTTGTGTCTAATAAAGTACATGAATTTTAAAATTTATCTAATATAATAGGTTATTAAACTTTCAATTTTCAGTCAAAATAGAATAGAGATGTGAGCTATATATATATATATATATATATATATATATATATATTATCAATTATAGTTTTATGAACTAAAAAAAAATCTTGTGCAACTCGTTTTTCTTTTTGAGAAAAAAATAAAAACAAAGAAACTACAACGAATCAAAAGAAATGGTTAGGACGACCATATAACGCACATCATGAGCTAAACTGTTTTGATAAAACTTAATTCCAGGAATTTTGAGGCCAACTTTTTGGTGCAATGACAGCATATAAGTAGCAGCCATAACAATAAGTGCCGAAAAAAAAAGTGAATATCTTGTTTTAGCAATTTCAGGCTAAATTATAAAAAAAAAAATACTCATATAGTTTATATGCCTCTATATGGTAGCCAACAAGAGCTTAGCATAAAGTTGTATTAATAACCACAAGGTCTATGGTTCGAATCCCCCTCCCTACATATTGTCAAAAAATATACCTCTATAGGGTAAAAAGTTTCAAAAATACCTGTAACCTTTCAAAAATGTTAAAATAATATCCCGACTGTTAAGTTTTGGATGAAAAACGTTCATTTTTTTTAAATCCTTGACTTTTTAAAAATATTCTTACTGAAATTTTATGTGAACATTAACATATGACAATTGAAGGACACAACTTCATACGAGTAACAATGACAAAAAAGATTACTAGAAAAAAATGACCCAAAAAAAGTCTAGTAACATTTGAAAGTAATAATTTGTTTCAAGTAATCTATTAAATAAGTTTTTTTTTAGTACATCAACATTTGGAGGGTGGGGGATTCGAAACTCTAACCTTTTGATCAATGATACATGTCAATTACTACTAAGCTACGTGTTAGGAGTGCGACCAAAGTCCCATATTGGCTAGATAATGGGAGGATCATGGGTTTTATAGAAGAGGACAAGTATCTCCATTGGTATGAGACCTTTTGAGATGAACCAAAAACAAAACTATAAAAGGCTTATGTCCAAAATGGACAATATCATACTATTGTGAAAATCTGTGTCGTGTCGTTTCTTACACTATACTTGCTTTGGCATCTATTAAATAAGTTAATCTTATTCTTCTGTTCATAATTTGTTCTAACTATGTAGTCATTAAATAAGTCTTTTTTTTTTTTTTTTTTAAATTCATCCATTAAATAAGTCTAAATCTTAGGTCTTTAAATCCGTCTTCGATCTTTAGAAAAGATAATTAATATTTTTTATCCATTGAATACACCGAAACTTCATAGCC
Source organism: Luffa acutangula (assembly GCA_036850905.1). Taxonomy (NCBI): domain Eukaryota; kingdom Viridiplantae; phylum Streptophyta; class Magnoliopsida; order Cucurbitales; family Cucurbitaceae; genus Luffa; species Luffa acutangula. Next base: position 48,691,997 of record CM072090.1, read on the forward strand.
AAGTGATAAAGCACATCCTTTTTACTTAATAAACATATGATCTACATAGACACAAATGCTTATTAAACAGATCTTTCAAATGAATTTAAATTCTTTTTAAATAATTAATAAAAATATAATGGTGAGGACTGACATATTTTTATGCAAATTTTAAGAGAAAAAAAAAATTAACAAAACAAAAGCTTGAAAACTTTTTTTTTTGGTACAAAAACTTAGAAACTTTTGTATGTTGAGAAAGGACAGTAAAATTCTTTAATTAGTTTAATAAAATAAGATCTTTTAAAGAATTAATAAAAAAAATAATTTTGTGGAACAACATCTTATAAATTTTCTTTTTTAAATACAAAGTTTATTGTACGAAATACGTACAATACTTTTTTTTTTTTAAGAAAAAACATTATACTATAAGATTATAGTAGACAGCAGTCAAACTATTTCTTTAATTTAATAAAAAAAATTATTAACTTTGTGGATATAATTTCATAGGAGGTTTAAAAAAAAAAAAAAAAATTGCTGACTTTTATTTTCACTCTCAGAGCCAACAAGACATTTAATTTAACTTTTCGTATTTAATTAAATATAAAAAAATCATTGGAAAGAAACAAAATTGAATCTTGTGGCTAGTTCTAAAAAAAAGTAGCGAAAATTGTAAAAAAATCAAAGCGCTTGAGTGGCATCAAATAAATGGAAAAATTTCTAGTACTATAGGAGTATGGAAAATCTTCCTTTATTGTTTATTATGAAAGAAATATTTAAGAATTATCTAAGACATAAAATAAAATATTATATTATAGAATGTTCATTAAATAACATGTCAAATACTGAATGAAAAGAATATGTACTCTCGATCATGAGGTCAGAGGTTCGATCCCCAACACCCAAATGTTGATGTACTCAAAAAAAAGAAACAAATATATATATCTACTATCAAGTAGAATAATTTTTCCAAATAAAGATCTTTGGGAATGGTGAGTGGGACACGTGGACCGTTTCTGGATCCGCCACATAATATTTATGATACTCCAAATCTGAATCTCGGCGTCAAGGCAGTACACTTGTGCAAGTTGAGAATATTTTAATTCAAAATAATATTTTAATATATATATATATATTTTATAGGAATAATATTTTAATATTAATGCATTCGAATTGTAATATTATTTTTTAATTTTCCATCTCTCTGAGCACATGTTCTTAGTTCTTTCTAGACTCTTCCTTTAGATAATGCTATAGAATTTTCAAATAAGATGGAAAAGAAGGGCAAATTGGTTTTTTCAAAATTCCTTTTGAAAAAATATCTCATTTCAAAATTGTTAAAAATAAAGAAAAGAAATTTAGTCAGTCTACCTGCAACAAAATCAGAAATAGGTGTTGATGAATCTACTTTTATTTGTCTTAATATCGACAACTTGTTAGAAAATATTCAAATTAATTATGAATCAAATCACCAATTATTATCGTATAGTTATTAATTATGTTTGTAAAAAGTCTACAATTTTAATTAGAATCATATAGAAATAACATTCCCATACACGTGTGGCATGTGACAAAATATTTGACTTAGTGGTATAATCATGAAGGAACTTGTGTGTATTAAATGTATCTCCATTAATATAAAACTTTAGTACAATAATTTAAAGATGGGTTTATGAGATGAGCTTGTGTGTATTAGAGTCTACTTTAAAATTTTTAGTAGAACCATTTTGAAATTAATGAACATGGGTTAATTAGTTCTAGAGTTTAATTACTATTATATATATATATATATTTATTATCACTAATGTGTATGTAGTAAGTTCTCTATTAACGTCCAAACTCATTCTACGAATTTAAACTAGTTAAAAAGGTAATTTGAATGGTTGAAATTAAAGAGATGTGCGATGTAGCTAAATAGAAAGATTTTTTTTTTTTAAAAAAAATATTTATAAAAGCTAAATAGAAAGAAATTAATAAATAAATATTTGTGTTTTTTTAAAAGACATGTTTATTTAAGAAATATTAATCATCAATTTTTTTTTTCATATTAAATTCTTATCATAAAAAATATTAAATGTTAGATTAAAATACTATTTTAACCTATGTACTTTGGGACTTATTGCATTTTAGTATGTATACTTTCAATTTCAAATGTCCATAAATATGAAAAGGGGGAGAAAGAACCATAAATATGAAATGAACCCAATTTTTACATTTATGATAGATTGGGAGTTTAATTTTAACATTCAAAGTTTAAGGTTCTAATTTTTACATTTTTGAAAGTTGGAGGGTTTAGCTTTTATATTTGAAACTTTAAAAGTGGAATTGTTACAAACATCATGGTTTTGCAATTTGCCCAAAAAAATAATAATAATAAAATCAATGATTGAAAACTGTTTCTAAGCCCAAAGTTGCAAAAATTATCATCAAAATGCTGGCCCATTTGATTTCCAAACAGGCCCTTGTCAAGTTGTATAATTGTTTTCATTTTCAAAAAAAAAAAAAAAAAAAAAAAGTTGTATAATTGTTTTCAATAAAAAAAAAGGGGAATTGTGCTAAATGGCTAAAAAAAAAGCGTTCTTGATTTTTGGCTAGGGAAGTTTGGTCTTTGCAGGCATGGCTACCGGAATAGTAGGAACTGTTTTCCTGGATTTTTTTGGACGTTTTTACCCCTGGTATATACGGCTATATATAGACGGCCCTAACGTCCGTTTTTGTTACACGCAGGTTGCTCGCCTTTTTCTTGCGCGCTAGGTGTATTCCGGTTTACACGGGATTTGGTCCCTTTATTGCGCGCTGGATGTATCCCTATTTACACGAGATTTTGGGGGCGGTCTGTTGTGATCTGTTAGGGACTACCTACTGTTCAGGCGTAGGTAGTTTCCAACAATTATTTTTTTATTCCTTCACATTGTTGCCCCTCATATAAATGTCATAGTGTATTATCTTTTTGTTTCATATCACAATCACATTGCGGCAGTAATTTTCCGTCCTAATCTAACATGGTGACAGTTCAACAGGTCACGATTTTGTTTGGTGGTGGATGGAGTGCTGAGGGTATTTACAGTGATTTCAAGTCCGGAAGCGTGGATGTTAGAAGTGATTCGAATCTCCAAGAGTTTAAAGTATGTCTGGCGAAATACCTTCAGCTCCAGGACGACAATATGATTACTCGGCTAACACTCTTCAGGAGCTGGTCGAATAACCCAATTAACATAATCATTTCTGAGAACAGAGATGTTTTTTTGGATGGTCAACGGATTTCAAAACGGTACATACAGGGGGTGCTGTATAGTCGTTGACACCCCGGGGGTCAATACTGGTATACACCCCATGGGGACAGACGGGTATACACCCCTCATATACGGTTACAATTGAAGCGGGACATTATCAGATTGCAAGGAAGAAACGAACCCCTAAAATCTCGGGGGTAATGAATCTTTCTGTTGCAAATATAATGGAGGGGGAATGAATCCGTTACCTTATTTCAAATTTTTTGGTACAGGCCTCGCGTAGAAGAAGAAAGGATTGAGCATGTAAGAGGTGTTCGTCGGCGTACCGGATGAAGATCGTGGGGACGGCGGAGGGGGGCGTCGACGTGATGCGAGAGGTAGGTAGCGATATCCACTATGGTTGGCGGTGGAAATGCAATTTTTTTTTGCTCTCAAGGGGTTTGTCAAGGTGGAAGATGGAGGATGTTTTGGCGGTGGTAATGGAGGTACAAGCCTCGCGTAGAAGAAGAAAGGGTTGAGCATGCAATACGTGTTCGTCGGCGTACCGAATGAAGGTCGCGGGGACGGCAGGGGGGCGTCGACGTGATGCGAGAGGTAGGTAGCGATATCCACTATGGTTGGCAGTGGGAATACAGGTTTTTTTGGCTCTCACGAGCAAACAGTATGTTTGTCAAGGTGGAAGATGGAAGATGTTTTGGCGGTGGTAATGGAGGTTTTTTGGGTCTCGAGGTTTGTGGGGGATGGAGACGAGCAGACGGGGCTGGTGCATGAGGGGGGGTTTGGTGGGTGCTCATAATTGCAGCAGGTGTGTCATAATTACGTTTCTTTTTTGTTTCTCAAATTTTCGGAGGTTTTAGGTGCAGGTAGTAAATATGCAGAGGGACAAGAATGTTGTTCCTGATCAATGGAGTTCAGAGGTGTTTCTCTCTACTGACGGGGTGGTTGAACTTTGTACTCATTGTCCGACAAGGTATTTACTCCTATTCCCGGGGAACAACTAGGGTCTTTGTACTCATTGTCCGACAAGGTAGTAAATATGCAGATGGACAGAAATGTTGTTCCCGATCAACATTGCAACAGATGTGTCATAATTCCAGTTTCTTAATTTTTCAGAGGTTCTTAGGTGTAGGTAGTAAATATGCAGATGGACAGGAATGTTGTTCTTGATCAATGGAGTTCAGAGATGTTTCTCTCTACTGACGGGGTGGTTGAACTTTGTACTCATTGTCCGACAAGGTATTTACTCCTATTCCCGGGGAACAACTAGGGTCTGGTACATTTGGGTTTCAAAATAGTTGTGTGTCTTTTTTATTTTCGGATTTTCAAACCTCCTAAAATGTCTCCAACTATTTTTAGGGGTGTTTTTTTTTATCTCTCTTAAACTCTGATTTTGGTTTTAAACGTTAACAACACGTTAGGAAGTTTGTTGAGGGGCATTTTTGTCTTGTATAATTAGGGAATTATTAATTAATAAATGGTTTAGCCATCTATTTAATTTACAAACGTTTGTAGCCATTTTTCAAGCCACCTTTTTATTTGTAGCCATTTTTCTTGTTGCCCAAAAAAAAAAAGAAAAAAAAAGTTGTATATTAGAGAAAGTTGAAGCATAAGGCATGGCTAAAAGTTAAAACTATGTTCAAAACCACCTTTTGTTTTTTAGAGTAAAAATCCAGTGTGAAAACAAGTTAAGTTTTTTTTCCTTTTTGTCTTTTCCTTTTCCTTTTTTTATTTAGTGTGTTTTCACCAATAACTTTACTTTGATTTTAAATCAATTGAGCTATTGAATTTCTTTCAAAATGCTGAGGTTTTGTGAAATAATTTTAATCCACATAATGACATTCATATTTACAAGTCATCCCATCACAATCTTTAAAAACAATTTTAAACTTTAGAAATATAAAACTATTTTAGAAACAATTGGCTAAACAACCCAACTTAATTTAGATATATCAATTTTCTTTTTACATTTAATTACCATTTCATCTTATCATTATTTACTCTAATTACTACCAAGAGGTGGTTAAAATAAATAAAATTTAAGTTAACCAACTCTCTTGAGAATTAAAAAATAGAAAATAATTATCATGATAGTTTGATATTTATTAGAAAAAAAAAAAAACTTTCGACTCATTAATAACACATATCTTAATTTAGAGTAGTATTTAATAAAGTATAAACTCATTGATAAACTTCAAAATTAAGTTATTCTTTGCATCGATTTGTTAGAAAACTTAATAGTAATTATATCATACTTTAAGCAGCAATATAATAGAATATTTGATGGTTTATATGTCTGAGAAAAATTGAAGTTTCAATTTAAAGCTTGGTTAAATCAACTTAACTCATGTATTTCATCAAATAAATCAAAAAATGAAAAGAATATACATATATTAGTTGTAACATTGGTTACCTAAAGCTCCAACACTTGGACAATATATTCTCTCTTCTTTAGACAAGAAACTACAGGCAATTTCCTAAAATCTCTTCTTAGAATCTTCTTTTTTTCATTTCTTCAAATTATAAACAGGCAATGCAAAATGAAGAGCTCACACACAAAAATTTCATTAATATTTCTTCTTCTATTTTCCCCCAAGAGCTTCCAAAATCCATCTCTCTTGTTCTTTTGATTAGTGTAACATATTATCATGTCTGCACCACAACCACCTAAGACCCCCACATCATCTTTGTTGCAATCTCAACTCAAAACCCCCTCTAAGGAAGAGGTGAGCCTCAAACATTTCACCGACGAGATCGTCACAGGTCAAATATATGTCAAACACCGAGACGATGACAAGACTAAGATCGAAGTTGACAATTATGTTTCTCTCATCGAAAACATCATGACCATTGTTGGTCGAATCACCGATGCTGTTTCTCGAGTACTAATTTCTCATTATCTATTTTTTTATTCTTTAATTAGGCTTTGTTACCATTGATTTGTATATTTCTGACCATCGTATTTTATTTTAGGGCATTGAAGCACGCGAAATATTTTCAGACGACTCATTGAGATCCAATACCTTCATTGATCCACCTGTGTGCACTCTCCACAAAATATCCAGTAAGGTTAGTCATTGAAAACATCTAATTCTATATAAGAAGCTATCATAAATTGGTATAATCTAGTAGTTATACCAAATTATCAAAGATCAAGCGTATTTCTCAAACAAAAATTATCTCCTAATTAATTCGTTATAAAAAATATTTCCTCAAATATAAACAAATTTATCTCAACGATCAATACATAGCTTGTATTGACGCAATGAGTTTTTGTAAAATAGGGATGGAGAAAAAGATGTTCATAAAGAAAAATTATGCCTTCGGAGCTTTTAGATATATTGTCCAATCCGAACATAATCCAACTGGTTAATGGTTTGTTTACCTAATTAATTTGTTATAGAAAAATATTTCCTCAAATATAAACAAATTTATCTCGATGATCAGTATATAGCTTGTAGTGATAGAATGAAGATTTGTGAGTTCGGAGCAAAAACTGTTCATAAAAAATGAAATTATACCTTCAAAGTTTTTAGATATATATAGTCCAACCCGAACATAATCCAACTGGTTAATAGTTTGTTTACTTGTGGCATGAAATGCAATTCAGCTGTCTGTCATGCAAGGCACCAGGGATAGAAAGAGCTCATCAAACTACAATGGACATTCTTGAAATACTAATAAGCTATCCATGGGAAGCCAAAGCACTTCTGACTTTGACTGCTTTTACTGCTGAATTTGGAGATATATGGCACTTAAACCATTACTCCCACATGGACCCACTTGCAAAATCATTGGCAATGGTCAAGAAAGTTTCTTCACTCAAAAAGCACTTGGACAACCTCAGATACAGACAAGTGCTTTTGGGCCCTAACAGCTTGATCTTCAACTGCTTGAAAGCAATCAAATACATGAATCTACTCAGAAATTTCTCCAAATATGATGTTAGAGAGCTTTCAGAATTGTCTTCTGTGCCCTTCGCCAAATCCCCTTGGTCACCTATTGGGTCATACACGTTATCGTTGCTTCTAGAATCGAGCTTTCGAGTTACTTGAACGACGTCGAGTAAGTATCGACTTTCAAGTCTGTTTGGGATGACTTTCTTAAGTGCTTAATGAAGTGCTTTTAGGCACTTAGAAAGACATTCCAAATAGGCCCCTCATATCGTATGCATATGTTTATCATTTTCTTTTTTCATTTCAAATATTTGACTATGATTAATATAATACTTTTAGGGGTCTGCCACAAAGATATTTGAACGAATTGTCTAAGCCTCTCATTGATGGTTCTACTCTATCACCGCTAAGATATATGGAAAATATCAAGTTAAATTACAAGTTTAGTGCTGAAATTTCAGAGTTATGTCAATTTGGTCTCTTAACGTTAAAAAGTGTTTAATAGGTCTTTGACATATTCGAAATTTGAAAAACTAATCAAACTATAAGGTATAAAATTGAATTTTATATGCTTATTGGAATCCTAAACTTCCAATTTTGTATCTAGTAAGTCTGTGAATTTAAAAAAATGCCGAATAGATCGAGAATTTATTAGACACAAAATTGAAAGTTGGGGAACGTATTGGACACAAAAGTGAAAGTTTAAAAACCTACTAATTGACAAAACCTAGAAAGTTCAGGGACTAAAATGTTATAAACACCAGTTAATATTGAATTATTTGTATGCAGGTTAGTATTGAAGATGGCTTGAAGGACAAAAATGTAATATTGGTAATTTCAGGGCTAAACATATCGGATCAAGACATTAAAGCTCTTCATTCTGTTTACGATGAAGTGCAAAAAGATGATAAGTACAAGATTGTTTGGATTCCGATTGTCTCAGAATTTGTCGAAGAGGAAGAACAAAAGAGATACGACTATGTTAGATCTACAATGAAATGGTACGTTGTACAATACACCACAAAAATTGCAGGGTTGAGGTATCTTGAAGAGAAGTGGCAACTAAGAGAGGATCCTTTAGTTGTTGTACTCAACTCGAAATCGAAGGTCGAATTCACCAATGCAATTCATTTGATTCGAGTTTGGGACACTAATGCCATTCCGTTCACTTATGAGAGAACAGACACTCTATTGAAAAAGAATTGGCCGGAGTCGACCATTTTGAAGTTTATCGATCACCCTCGACTGCATAATTGGGTACGTATACACCACTGTTAAAATGTTGACGATCAGGAAAGAGAAGAAAAGATTCTCATTTTCTACCTTCCTCTCTTTGTTGTCCAGAGGTATATTTACATTTTTTAAAAAAACGTAGACATATATTCTTTTCAGATCAATCAAGAAAGGAGCATCTTATTCTATGGAGGAAAAGATGAGACATGGATCAAGAAATTTGAAGAAAGAGTCGTGGATATAAAAAATGACCCATTGGTGAGGGACAAGGGAATTACATTTGAGACTGTGCGTATAGGAAAAAATACCAAAGGAGATGATGATCCTACACTTATAGCTCGTTTTTGGGTCACACAGTGGGGTTATTTTGTGATCAAGAGTCAATTGAAAGGTTCTAGTGCGAGTGAAACGACCGAAGATATTTTGCGATTGATATCTTATGAGAATGAAAATGGTTGGGTTGTTCTATCAGTGGGCTCAGCACCTCTGGTTGTAGGTCGTGGTGACTTGATTCTAACTGTGTTTGAAGATTTCAACAAATGGAAAAGGAATTTGAGTATAAAAGGCTTCCCCGATTCTTTTAAAGATTATTTCAATGAGTTGGCTTTGAAAACTCATCAATGTGATCGGTTGACTCTTCCTGGATTTAGTGGATGGATTCCAATGGTAGTGAATTGTCCAGAATGTCCTCACTTCATGGACACTGGTATCAGCTTCAAGTGTTGTCATGGTCGCACTCATATGTGATATCATCCAACGCAAAGCTTGGGTTTCCACCCTCCATCATTACTATACGTACTACTATTAAGTGATAATGTTTCTCGTTGTATTTGTCAAAGTTCAGTCTATTTAGTCATGTGATTATCTCATGGCTATAAAAGCTTGTTATATTTAAAGGAAGTACTTAAAAATAAAAATCTATACTACTTTTCATCTTATTTTTCTTTTATTTATTATCCTCCATGCTCACTTTTTCTTTTACCATAATTGCTTAGATCACTGCTAATACTTAAGCCACGGTGCAATTCGTGTCTAACCAAAGTAATTTGAACGACATAGAAACTTGTTAACAAATGATAGACACATTAATAACTTCTTTTAAAAATCGAAACAACTCTCTACTCGTTTGAATTGTAATGTTTTGAGAAAACAAATTGTATTACAACACTTCTAAAACTATATAGCCTTCCAACAATATGATTTAGTCTACGGTTAACCAAATTACAACAAATTTATGGTCGCAAATTTGCTACTCGTGCTTACGAAAAGGAAAAATTCAACTTTCACACCTTGTAGTTGAAAAGGTGGGTCCAATTAAACTTTTAATTTCATTCCATTAGTTCTTAGATTTAAGTATATGTTGTAAAATTTACCTTTTCAAACACGTTTTTGCATAATTTACATGTTGTATTAAAAAATAAATGTTGTAAAATTTACCTTTTCAAACACGTTTTTGCATAAATTACATGTTGTATTAAAAAATAAAATCAAATTTTAAATTTTAACTCTCAAAATTAATCAGGTTACAAATTTTATATTAACCTTTCAATTCCATAAAATTAGATTCAAATATTTTTAATTTTATTTAATTTTCTTTTATTTTCTATTTTCTTCTCCTTCTCTCTCCACCCTGTGTACGGACCACGATGGAGAATTAAATTGTGAGTGAAGATGGAACTATCTCATCTTGTCATACCTACTAAAGATCCATACATACTTTTTTTTTTTTTTTTTATAATATGTGAGGTGAGGGATTCAAATCATAGATCTCGTGGTCATCAGTAGAGTACAACTTTATGTCAGTTGAACTAAGCTCTTCTCGACGAATATTCATACATATATGTAGGATGGAAATTCACATATTTAATTTTTTTTAAAGAAATGTATGTCTAATTGAGCTATGACAAGATATGCCTACGTTTATCTAATATATCCATATATTTTTTTTTTTGCTAGCATAACTCAGATAATTATTTTCGAGTCAAAGTTTCAAATTGCCTATCCAAATGTTGTTGGAAAAAATGTTAATTTATAAAAAATACTCGTGAATTACTATGAGGTTGGTTGTGTCCCTAAACTGTCAAAGTTTCCTTTTAATCCAAGTTTAAAGTTTGTTTTAAAATAATCGTTGACAGATTTTTTAATTAAATTGATAAAAAATGACGTGTTTATATATGTATTATTACTAATGTGAATAGAATCGAAAACATACATCCAAAGAAAACAATGTGCATCATTCTTTTATATTCTATTCCGGATTGAAGAAAAAGTCGTCTTCTTCTTCCTAATGCTGTTACAGAAAGCCCTAGAGAGCAGAGGGTGGATTCAGAAATGGAAGAACAGAGACCAAACATGGAGCAAAATCCTAAAATACTAGAAATCTACCAGCTCCAATATTCGGACCTCTTGCTCTCGTCTTCTCCTAACAATTCTTCATCTTCACTGCAAGAGAACGAACGGATGGAATCGGTAACCAAAGCGATTCTTGAAGCCCTAGGCCCCAATGGACCTGGCCTTCTCGCAATCACCGGCGTCCCCAATTCTTCTCCTCTCCGGCGAGCACTACTGCCTCTCGCTCGCAAGCTCGCCTTGCTCAATCCTGATCATCGGAAACGGATTCTTAAGGTTTCACTTCTACATTTTTCCTTACTCCCCTGCTCTCTCTCTCTCCCTCTCTTGCTCCCTCCTTTTTTGTGACTATTTAGTGAGCGTTTGTGGAAAGTGACTGACGAATCTGATGTTGACGCCCCCACCCACCAAAAATCTCGTCTTTGTCAGTTTGTTGAAAGCATGTCGATTTTTTTTTAATCGTTATCGTTTTCTTTCTGTTGTTCGAAGCTGAAATAGGGCAAGGAATAGTAACGGATCATTGAGAAATGTCACGAGATAATTTCATAGTTGCATTGATTTTAACTTTCTGCATACGTCGTGACTATTGGAGATTAAATTTTGGTTGAATTCTAGTTGATCATCTGGCATTTCTTTGTTTTATGTTCAACTTGAATGATTTAGCTAATCTGAGTTTCTGGGTTCTTTTTGTTGTTTAGGTTATTGAAAATTAAAATTTTATCTCAGAAGCTTGGGATGAAATTATCGAGTTGTCTTTTTTTTTTTTTTTTTGGTTTTCATGAGATCTTAGCTAAAGTGCTTGTTCATTATGAACATTTTCCCATATCATCCTTCGAAGCAGTCACATTCAAGTTCAAAGGGGATAATCTTCCTATTAACTCTGTTGCTTTTCATTTAATTTCTCAGGATCACAACTTAGGGAGTGATGTTCCCTTGAGGAATCCAGAAAGAAGTGTCTCCTCTTTTGCAATGCAACTCAAATACACAGAGAGTAAACAATTCATGCAGAATAGCCAAAGCCAGAGAGAGGACAAACATTCATCTGGTTCAGAAATTGATCATTTTTGTGATTCAATCAAGAAGGAACTTCAGGACAATGAATTTAAACATCTTGGTGATGCATTTAAAGAGTTAGGAAGTTGCATGATGGAACTGGGGCTTCACATTGCACGTATATGTGATCGGAAAATCGGAGGCCAAGAGTTAGAACAGAGCTTGTTAAAGTCATGCACTGCAAAAGGCCGTCTCATACACTACCATTCAGCTCTGGATGCTCAACTTTTAAGAAAATCAACCAACTGCAAAGGAACTGCAAGAAACCAAGCTAATTCTAGAAGAAATAAAGAACAAAGCATACACAATAGACAAGAGCCAACAGACAGTAATGGACTATGTCAATCAAGCACAAATCTATGGCAGCAATGGCATTATGACTATGGTATCTTCACAGTCCTAACAACTCCCATGTTTCTTTTGCCATCAAATATGCTCGAAACCGAATCAGAAGATCTATGTTGCTATAGCGAGTGTTGTTCTCCCAGTGGACACTTGTATTTGCAGATTTTTGATCCTTGTAAGAATGACATTTTCATGGTTAACGCTCCACCAGAAAGTTTTATCATCCAGGTAGGCGAATCGGCTGATATTATATCACAAGGGAAGCTTCGCTCCACTCTTCACTCTGTGTGCAGACCTTCCAAGCAAGAAGACTTGTGCAGAGAAATGTTTGTTCTATTCTTGCAGCCAGCTTGGAACAAAACGTTTTCGATGTCTGATTATCCCATTGAAAGCTCGATGTCATCTGAGGACAGAAAATATCTTGTTGAAAGGGAGGGAACGGCAATAACTCGAGAAATCCAGAAGATAGTTCCACCATTAGCGTCAAGATTGAAGGAAGGAATGACATTTGCAGAGTTCTCACGTGAAACGACCAAGCAATATTACGGGGGAAATGGTTTGCAATCTAACAGATGATTCAGTCATTTGTAAGTTTTCTCCTTAAAAGCCACTTTTTTTTTATCTTAATCTCCAATCAATCAATAGTTTCACCGGCTTAACTTTAGTTGATTGAGCAATTTTCTTATTGCATGCTCTTCTGGATAAGTTCTACATTTAACTGTTAAGAGTCATGACTTTAGTCTAACATAGTCGATCTTGAAATTTGCTTCTAAAAGATTCAAACCAATTCATCCTTTTGTTGGACCTTCCGTATTTTCCATAGGTTTTTTTTTTTTAAAATTTCTCTCGCTCTATTTTATTTATTTATTTCTTTTAAATGAGATTGAGTTCAAAACTTTATCATCAAAACGAAAACTGTTTAGAAAGTAACAAAGGGTGAAATTGGTAAACACTGGTGATAGGAATAACTTTCTAAACTAACTATAACAAGGTCAATAAAGCAGTAGCAGCCCTGAAAAGAAAATGAAACATTGATTTCTAGGCATAAAATCCTCCTATCTTTAGCTGTGAAATATTGACTATGTACATATATATATCTCTGTAAATGTCTGTTAACTTCAGCTCCAAATCCCACATATACATAATACAAATCATGGTGTCATATATTTCTCTGGTTCACACAGGGACAAAAAGGGCCAAGGAAACACTTTTTGATCATCCTGCTTGAAAGGGTGTGATTGACTAATGTCTAGAATTCTCTCCTGAAGCAAAGTGATGGTGAAGAAAAAGAAAGCATTCCTGTTCATGACTCTGCTACTCTAAAAATAGTCAACAGAGAGAGAAAAAGGTTGATGACATCCAAATAGATAGCCACAGCAGCCCAAATGTAATCATCATAAGAGTAAGTGAGGAGGTTCCCTGTGTCATATATGATGTATCCACAGAAAATGATTGAAGCCAAGCACCCATAGACCATTATAGAGGTCCTACCCAATGGGAAAAAGAGCTGCAGCCATGAAAATGGAATCAGAGGTTAGAATATCAAAACCCCAGATGGAATATGGCATTTTTGTTTTGTTCTTGACAGAACTAAGAACTTGTCAATGGTGTTTGATGAAATGTCTGAGAGAACAAAGTACTTGACCTGAATCATTCCAAACACAAGAAGAATCAGCAGAGCTCCAAACAGGAATGGACCAAGGAAGCTGAATTCAATCCCTCTTCTAGCAGCCCAAAATGTGTACAAAGTTAGACTGATGACTGCCACAGTGGTTAGCATTACAGATTCCAAAATCACTTTCCCTGTGAAACATTGAGAAAGGTGGGAAAAATGTTGAAGTTTGTGATTATAGAGAGACAAATGAATACTGTTTAGATGATTGATCTGGTCTGCAAAACATCTACAATCTGATGAGTGAGCAAGTTCTTTTGGTATCAAATGATCTCTAAAAAGATGAAGAAAAGTAATTTGTCCAACTAAGAGCAAGTTTGCAAATTATAAATATTCAATCAGAAAAAAGACAACTCAAGAAATTCTCCTAAACTAATTCAAACTCAGTCTAAACTCTCTCATGTCAAAATTCTAAATGTTATTACCCACCACTTGAGAAATCATCTACAAGATTTATAAGAATAGAAACATATTAATAATAAAAAATAGTCAATAAGAAAAACTCACCCAATTTAATTACAAGTTTATTGTTTGAGCTTGTATGCTTCTGTCTAATAAGTTCATAGAATATAATAGTCCTTTGAATTTTCAATTTTATACTTTTATAAGTCTTTAAATTTTATAAATCTTTAAATTTTAAAAGTGTCAAGTAAGTTTTTAAATTTTCATTTTGTATCTCCGTTCATTTGTCTTTTCATTTTTGACAATTATGCTTATATAAAAGCCAAGTTTTGAAAACTAAAAATTAAAATAATAATAATAATAATAATAGTTTTCGTTTTTGGAAGTTGATTAATAATTCACATGTTTTTTTTTAAGAAAGTTTAAGATCTTGTTTCTATTTTTGGAATTTGCTTAAGAATTCACATGTTTTCTTAAGAAAGATGCGAGAATTGGTGAAAAAAACGAGCGTAATTTACAAAAACCAAAAACTATAAATCAAATGGTTATCAAACATAAATTATTCAAAAATTTTGTCTCATAAATTTATGAGTTAAAGAAATTGTTGATTAGGTCGAAGGTCTATTAGATATAAAATTCAAAATTTAGAACTTATAAAAACAAAATTGAAAGTTTAGAAACGTAGTTTAAGAACTTATGTTATAGGCACAAAATTGAGTGTCTCGTGACCTATCAAACAATTTTTTAAGGTTTTATTAGATACAAATTTTGAAAGCTTGGAGACAAAACTTATAATTTAAGCAATCCATTTACTTGGAATATACTTGTAAAAAATTCAAATCGAATTAAATATCAATTCAATTTCAATCTTCTAGCATAACAGAAGTTGTATCAATATTCAATATTATCAAAATAAATGTAGGTGAATAACCATGACATACTTTTACCATCATAATTTTCAAACATTCAACTTTTGCCCTATAGGCTAAATACTTTGTGTGTGAGACATAATTACTTTTGTACATACCTATTTGTGATCCGAACAATCGTGTTATGTTTAAAAGATACCTAAACCCAATCGAACCCAACCCACAAAACACCTCTAATTTGTAATGTAATATATATGTATATACACTTCAAATGATCATCATCAATCAGACATGATAAAAGATAGAAAGTTTACCATTGGTGAAAGCACAAGTCAATCCAACTGCAAATGCAAGAGAAACTGTGAAGATTCCAACAAGTATGTAGTTCACCGGATGATATTGATGGTAATAGAACAATGGCCACAACACTGCCAAATTTCCCCCATCACAACCAAAACACATTTACATTTTTGGAAAATATTGGAAAATAGAATCCTCATTTTAACTTTTTAACTTTCAATTTCATCATCCAAAGCGAGTTTAACTCAGTAGTAATTGACATGTACTATCGAGTGGAAGGTTAGAGATTTGAATCCCTATTCCAAATATTGATGTACTAAAAAAGAACTTTCAATTTCATCGTTTCAACAATAATTGACATATACTCTTTTCCCTAAAGTATGAGGTTTAATAGTTGTTCAAGTTTTGAATATATACTCAATAGCTACTCAAGTTTTGATTATAAAGCAACGACATTTTTCCCTTTTGTTAGATAAAAAAAAAAAAAGTTAGGAATAAAAATTTGAACTTCAAATCTAATAATATAATGTCTAATTAATTGAGTTTATGAAATAATGTTTAATTAATTGTCGAACAAGAACTTAGCTCAACTGGTATAACATAATCATAAGGTCTGTAGTTTAAATCTCCGTATTTTTTCTTTTTAAAAAAAAGTTTAATTAATTGAGTTTATGCAACGAATTTAAAGTAATGAAGTTGCTCTATTGGAGGCTAAGAGTGGAACATCCTCCTAAAACGAAATAAGAAAAAGAGAGAAAATTTACTTATGAAGGGCGTAATTATGACCAATATATACAAGGCCAGCCCTCCGCTGTCTCTGACAAAAAACGCCGCTATCGGACGAACGGAGACCACGACGGCGGCGACGGCGACAGTGGCAAGCAACTGAACCGAAATGATGGAGTAAACCTTCCGGATGAAGGCCCACCGCAGCTGCGGCGGTTCCAGCATCACCGGGAATTGGGGGCCAACTCCGGCCTCCACGTCAGGCTTTCGGAAGGGGTGGTTCCACATCGTAGTTGCTCCGGCGATCGGCGCGTGGTTTTGTACGCGCTGGTTGGTTGCTCTGAAAATGGGCGGTGAAATGAGAAGAATCAAATTGATAGATCTGAATTGGAGTGTTGGCGGTAAAGAGGAAGTGGAGTTCGGTTGAGAATCACGGCCAAGTATCCACGTGTGTGACTTCATGCCACGTGGAATCAATTCTGTTGTGCCGTGCTCAGAAAAATTTGGTGGGAAAATTTTTAGGACAAAAATTTTCCTGATTCTTCCATTCAAAAAATTTGACACGTCATTTAATGATCATTTAATAATATAACATTTTATTTCATAGGTCTCACACTATTCTTAAATATTCTTTACATGACAAACAATGAATGAAAGTAGTATAAAAAAAAATTCATACTATGGTAGTACTAAAAATTTTTCGTGAGTGAGATTACTAACATTTTTTAGTTTAAAAATTAACAATATTGAAGGTAGGTTTGAACTTATAACAACTTTATAACAACTTTGCTGAACCATACTCACTTTAACAATTACAACAATTTTTTTTTATAAAAAATGGGAATTCAAATTTTCAACTAATAGAGAAGTAGTTGATACGTGAATATGTTAACTTTTTTATATTTAGTTATTAAATTTTGTGGGTTTTCTTTTTTTTGAAAAAAACTTGGTTTATGTTTATCCAAATTTAGATTTAAAAGACAATTTCTCAGGTTGAAAAAATTTAGAAAGATTTGACCTCTTGATCGAGAGTACATGTCAATTACGACTGAGACACGTCTCTTTGTACCAACTATGCCACTATAAGAGAAACATCTAACAAAACTTCAATATAAGAATGGAGACGATAACAAATAGCATTTCAGAACTAACTATAAATTTACTACCTAAATTATCTCAAGATTAGTGCAAGTATCAAAATTAGTAAGACTAACGGAATTAATCCACACTACAAAAAACTAACATCCTTTTAAGGCTTCCATACAAGACAGCCCATTTTGCTCAACTACTACTACAACCTAAGTTTTAAACAGGTGAAGAACTTTCTCTTCAAATTTGCAGAAAACGTTAAAAGGGTACAAAGAGAGGCCAAAAATAAACAGAAAAACCCTAATTCCTATTAAGTTGAGTGACAGTGTTGAGGCAATGTACAAGTGGTAATGTCATTTTTGAATCAGTACTCAACTTTACACTGTTGCCTCCTTGAAGCTCTTGGCCAACCAAATGGCAGTTTCCCTGGGAGAAACTTTCTCAGGTCCAAAGGGCTTCAGCAGCACTCCAAGCTCTTCAAACCTCTCTTGCTGCAGTAATTTGGCACTGAACTCCAGAAGCCCTTCCAGTGCCTCGGCTCGTTGCTGGTACGACGAGGTGTCGAACCGTCGCTGCCGTGACTCGAAGGATAAACGGCTTGAAGTGGCAATTGCTGGATTGTGATCAAAGAAATCACTTCCATTGCCGGGAACTCTATAGGCAGAATTGAGAAGACTGGATTTTGTCGTGGTGGTTTTGTCCACGACCTGGACTGTACATTTGTCCTTTGTAATCGAGCAGTTGGTGAAATCTTGTGAGTTGACAGAGCACTGTGCAGACGTTGATGATGTTCCACGGATGTGTAGGAGAGGATCCTCGGAAGAAACTAAGGGGAATTCGGCTATCTTGTCGATTCTCGGGGCATTGACGGAGATATCAGGAGAGTTCATGCTGTGAAGTAGCCCAGTATTTGACCTGTAAGGAGTGCCAAAACCTGCAGCTTTTGTTGACAATGGAAGAGACGCCCTGCGAGTTGAATGTGCAGATCTTCTAGCTGGAGTATGTGATGCTGGAATCTGCAAACCAACAGACCAAAAATGAATAATTTCAATAGTTGGTATTTGAAATGTCCTGAGGATTAAAAACATGAATTTCAAACATTACAAAAGAACCTGACAAATTAGAAATTGCCCCTAAAATTAAACTTAGCATGAATAGTTGTTATCTTAGCCAGTTATGGCAAAGCATCTAAAAAATCTCTGTTAAGGGTGAGCTAAACACTGTTTCACAAAGATATAATCCACTCATCTAGAAGCTTCAATATAATGTCTATAGTGGTGGTCTTGGTATTATATCACTTAGCTGCTGCTCATACTAATATGAAGGTGTAAACCAGAAAGGAAGAAAGAAAAGAAAAGAAAAGAAAAGAAAAAACAAGCACATTCCCAAACAGATGGAACTCAGGAAGAAGGGAGCTTTGCATTGGTTATGTAATATAAGAAGATATCCAGATTTATTATCAACTTACAGGATTGAAGTTTGCAGGTGAAAACTTTGATGAGATCGTCTGCTTTTTGGGTGTCGCAGAAGCCTTAGCAGTAGTTAACCTTGGGGTTTTTGAAACTGTTGAGAACTTTGTGGTTCTTGACTGGTCAACTTCAACATCACTTTCTTTCTCAGCACAACTACTAACAGATAATTCATCGAACTTTTTATTCAAATAACTGGGCAACTGCTGTGATCTTCGAGAGGAACATGATGACTCTTCCTCAGTCATGGAGACGCTAGGATTGAATGCCCTGTCATTGCTAAAAGACAGCCTCTTCTCTCTGAAAGTTTTTATGCTATCAGATCCTGGCTCTACAAATCTTGTTTTCTTGATACAATTTGTATCAGACCGTTGAAGAGGAAAAGTATTTCGCCTAGGGCTATTCAACTTAATGTGAACTTTAAGAATGTAAGGCTGGAGATGTGGATGATTGAGTAATTCAGCAGCCTAGAAAGTAAAAGCAAAAGAGCAACGTCAAGAAAAATCCACCAAAAAAGATAAAAAGGCTTTGTCAATGTTCCATAGAAATCCATGCATATTATCAGAATATATAGACATGAAGACATCCTAAATGCACACAAATTTTTCATTGTTGCCATGTAATTACCACAGTGCAAGGGTGAGTAGTTTCAATGCTCTAAAGACAAATTCAACTACTCATCTTCTTTCTTCTCTACAAATGTTCTTAGAAACTGAAGAGTGTGAAGAGGTATAAACCTGGCTAACTATCACACTTCCCAGCAGACACTGAACATCAGCAAGATCATACCTATTGGTAGTATTTTTCTAATAAATATGGTCCATCGTAACAGCAATATTGAACCAGAACATTAATAATTTGCTGACAAGTATTAGAAAGAAAAAACAAGCCACTTATACATAAAAGATAGAGTCCAAGCAGGCATGACTTTTCATTAGACATACAAATATAATTGGCTTCAGCTACTATTCATTCCTTGAGATAAAATAAACTATGCAGGCAAGAAAGAGAAAAACAGTAAGATAGGACGTACACTTGGTCGGAGCTCTGGATTTTTTCGCAGCATGCTTTTGACAAGCCCTCGACTGAATGGGGGAGATTAAAGAAATATTTTAGAAAATCAATATTGTTATTCATCGACCAAATTAGTTGAAGAATACAGAAAATTGATGATCAATTTTAGAACAAGTGGATAATTTTCTCATGGAATTGCAGAAAGGAGGGAAATAACATCAATGTTTTGAATCAGACAATAGAAAGTCAGAATATAGTTATGTCTTCAGCAAATACTGATTGATAAATGTACAGAGAAAATGGATTGGGACTCACAATGCACCCGAATACATGGTCGGAAGTGGAGCCACGATGGACTTGTTTATTTTATTGATCAAGGACTGCATATCCTGCTTGGGGAAAATATCAAGTTAGTCTTGCCCAAGAAAACAGGACCAGGTGTGATCAAATTTAACTACGAGATGCAGGTAAAATGAACCAGTTTTTCAGGATAAAGATATAACTATTGATAAGCAACTTACGAAGGCTTTAAATGCTGGCTTGTGGGCAGCCATTTCATATATGCAACATCCTGAACAGAAAGTTGGTGCCCATATAGACATTCAAGAAATCATAACTGATATAAGATAGGAATATAAGGACCAATTGTAGATGATTTACCAAGAGACCATATATCTGACTTCGAACCATAAGGTATGTCAGCAAGAAGCTCAGGGCACATGTAACTTGGAGTACCCACGACCTGCAGTGCATTAGAAATATTATAACTCTTAAGACTCTAGAAAAACCCCTCACTCACAACCACAAACACCTCCAAACACCGAATAGATATACATGAATGCTGAAAAAAACACATTATAATATATTCAAACACTCTTAGCCATGCTACTCACAGATGAAGCAAGGTCATCCGAGGTCAACATTTTAGCAAGGCCAAAGTCACCTGCACAGCCAATACCGGACATATATTCATTTATTCCAAACGAAACTAGAAATGAAATATTATGTGAAAGTTCATGACAAGACCTATATAGAGAGAAACAATGACCAAGGCAGATGGATTACCTAGGCGTATATCTTGATCTTTTGTCAAGAATATATTTGAACACTGTATCAGTCATTACCACAAAAGGATAAAACTAATTATTTTTTTTAAAAAAAAAAAAAAAAAAAAACTATAAGAACATAGTATAGTAGCTTAAAGGATTGTTTAATGTTATCTAACAAGAGCAAACACAATAAAGTACTGACCTTGACATCGCGGTGAAGAATATGGTTGCAGTGAAGGTAATCAAGTGCCATAAGAAGTTGAACAAGCCACTTACAAAGTTTCTGCACAATAGAGTGTTAAACAAACCAGGTTGATCAGCTGAATATTTAAACAATAATATTGTTAGCAAAGCGGAAGAATCTAGCCTTTAAAACAAAAAGGGCACCTCTTCAGGAAAATGAACACCGTTGGCTCTTTTTATAGCCTCAGCCCTGTCGAAAATAAGGAATACAGGAAAGTTAAGGAGATACCACAAAAAAAATAACACTGAAGATGAAATAAAATGAGATATCTTGTACTTGTGGAAAATTCTATTCAGATAGCTTCTTCTGGGTGCTCTTTAGAGTTTAGGTACATTTTTTATAATTATTCCTCTACCCAAGTAGTTACCTACAGAACGGTTTTATGTATTCCTTCTTGTCAGCCTTGGAGGATAGGTCATCTACATTTCTTTTGATAATAATGAAATCGATGCTTCTTACAACAAAAATGAGCTATTATGAAAAAAATATCAGCAGAACTTACATGTCTCCTCCTTCACAATATCCAATCACAATACACACGAAACAACCCTGGAAGAGAATATTTCAACAAATCAAACACAATGCAGAAAATGAGCTCCTTAAAACCAAAAATAAGGAATGGAGGAAAAGAAATTGATTTATCGTACATTCAAACAAATAATCGAACTGAGAAAAAGATGAATAAGGTTAGTAAAATTAACATTATTTAACTCAAAGGAACACTATAAGTGAATTCACAATGATGGATAGAGTAACTGAAATCTCATGAGAACACACTACATACATGTTTAAAAAATTTATTAAAAAAAAAAGCTCAGATAATGGAGTCAAACCCTCATCATAGATCCAGAAGGACACTCAGAAAACAGACATCAAAATAAATCACCGCTAAGCAACATCATAAAATAATCAAAGAAAAATACAGAAATTTCAAGATATACTGACCTTTTCTACCCAAGAATCTTTATACTCCACAATAAAGGGGTTGCGTGCTTTAGATATAAGCTCCATCTGAAGAAAAGTAATAGAAGAAAGCAAATAATCATGTGATAACGTCTTTTACAAGAGTAATCATGTATATCAACTAGCAGACACGGCCTTTTAAATAGTATTTCTTGTATCATATCTTAGAACGTACAATTTCAAGCAACTTAAGACAACTAAAACCAACCAAAGATAATTAGATTCAATTGTTATTTACACCAACCAATCCAATAATATAAGCTATAACACATCAATAAGGTGACATTTAAAGAGGTGACATTTAAAGATTTGATAAATGCCTGCAACCTGCTATTTATTAAAGGACAACTCACATCAATAAGGTGACATATTCAAGACTCAAGGTCGTCATTTTCAAACCTCATTTCCCAAAAATTAGAATAAATTCCATACTACATTAGATGTTAATAAGATAGCAGAAATGATGTTTCCTTCGCAGAATTACCACTAACCTCCTGATGAGCTGACCTTCTTGTTCTATCAGTCTGGCGAGCAAGACGAATCTTCTTGAGGACATACCTAAGAAAATGCAAAGGTAAAATCACAATTACATATCCACTAATGTCTGTCATCCTAAACAACTAAAGCCATAATCCATATACTGCATATAAGCAGGAAATTATCACACCTTTTCTTTTCAAGCTTATGCCTTACAAGAAGAGCTGAGCCGAATGAACCCTTGCCAATCTGCTCAAGAATTTCATACTGCTCCATTTAAATGCCGACACACCAGATGTCCTTTGATAAACGAAAGAGGGGTGCACCCAGGCCGAGACCACTAACTGACATTCATCAAAAAAAGAAAATTAGAGATGTACAGTATCATCGTCTCTTTTACTCTGAATTATCAAAATTCATAAATTTCCAACTGAAACGCATAAAACTTTTGGTGGTATAAGAGAATAAGATGAGACACAGGTGCAGTTTGTCCCCAAAATCTCCAAATCATGACTCAAAATTTCCCGAAGCCATATTCATCTTAAAAACCAACGATAATAAAATTACGTAAAGCCCAATTAAATCGTTGAAAACTTGAGACAGACTACAAACGAAGAGCCACACACAAGAAGGAAAGCCAAGTTCTATTAACTACGTATAAACCCAATGACCAAGGAAACAACCACGCTAGGGCTACGGAGCAAATCCTGCGCTATGGAATCCAAAAATTCAACTCTCATTGACACAGATGGAGACAGCGCGCGTAAAGAACCAAGGTTTTGAATTCAAACACAGAAAATGAACGGCGCCAAATCACACGATCGTTATGTAGTCTCTAATCCCTCTCAATATCATTCAACTCAGAACCACAAGGAAGTGCCATTCTTCTCCTCTCTCTCTCCTCCTCGCCATTCACTAAACTTCAACGGCTTCAAAAGCCACAAGAAGTGAAGCGTTCAACATTCAGAAGCAAGTACAAAAACACACAATACAATACAATACACCACGCCAGATTAATCAAATGCAAGCAGAAAAACAGCAGTAGTGAGTCGGAAGCAGCACGACGACCGACGACAGAGTTTGTAAACCAAAAACACACAAAGATCAAAAGAAAAGAGCAAATGCGAGTAGAAACAGGAACAATGCGAACTGTCTAGGGCAAGAACAGCGACATCTAGCATCAAATTTTCCCCGAGAAGTTTCGTAATCAGAAAGCAACTGAGAATGGAGTATCAGAGAGAGTCGCAACCTGGAAGATAGTTGCAGAAGAGAGGCGAATCTCCGGCGAGCTTCCCGATGGAAGAAGAAGGGAAGAAGCGAAGATGAAGTGAGGTTGGAGGAGTTGGTTGTTTGGAGGTGGAAGCTGAGAGTGGGAAAAATGCAGGGAGAAATGGACAGAAGAGAAGGGTGGATGGAAACTCTTCAACCATTCTTTATTGTAAAATCCATTATTGTAATGAGAGAGAAAAGAGAGATTTGGAAAAAAGCAAAAGAGACACAGAAATTCAAAGTTTCAATTTCAAATTTGTAGAGAGAGAAAGAAACACATGGAGAGAGAGAGGATGGATTTTTTTTTTTTTTTTTTTTTTTTGAGAAAATTACAAATTTGGCCCCTATGATAAAATTTCGATTTAGTCCCAGTGGTTTTTAAGAATTTCAATTTAGGTGGTAGAAATTTGGTTGAGTTTCAATTTGATCCCTATATGTTGGATTTAGTTTCAGTTTGGTTTCTATAATTTAGATTTAGATTCAACTTAGTCATGAATAGTCTTTTTCGGTGTCATATTAACCATTCTTTTTTTTTTTTTTTTCATTTTGTAGTTTTCTATTTTGATAACCAAAATCACATTTGATAACTATTTGGTTTTTTTTTTTTTTTTTTTTAAACTAAGCTTATAAACACTACTATCACTTATGAGTTTTTTTTGGTTTGTTATCTACCTTCTCCCATGTTTTAAAAAACTAAGTCAAGTTTTGAAAACTAAAAAAATGATGTAGTTTTCAAAATTTTGTTTTGTTTTGTTTTGTTTTTTTTTTTTTTTTTTTTTGAAATTTAACTAGGAATTCAAATGTGTCCAATGAAAACCACAATAAAAAAAAATGGAGAGAAAATAAGTTTAATTTAAAAAAACCAAATGGTGTATGCTAGTTTAGTGTTTAGTAAAAAAAATTAAAATAAAAAGTCGGATAGATTTTTCAAGTAGGTAAAATATGTACTAAAAAAGGTACAACAAGGTTTAAGTACAACTACTCCTCCAAAAAAAAAAAAAAAAAAGTTTTAAGTTCAACTTTAGTCCATATATTTGGGCTTTGGTAAAATTGGTTTTTTTGGTCATTTTGGTTCATGTATTTTTTTTTAAAAAAAAAAAGTGACCAATTTAGTCCATGTGTTGCAAATACACAATGGAAACTATGTAATACAAAACTATATTTCAAGAAATTTGGTAAGTGATACGTCATGTTATTATTATTGTTTTTTTTAGTTTAACAATATTTGGGTGTGGAGGATTCACACCTCCGACCTTTTAGTCAAATATATATGTCAATTACCGTTAAACTATGCTGACTCTGATAAGTGATATGTCATGTTAAAATTATGATAGAAATGAAAAAGAAAATTAAAATGAATGGACCAAATTAGTCACTATTTAAAATTATAAAATAAAAAAGAATATTTTAAAAATATGGGATCCAAAATGAACTAAAATATATATATAAAGACTAAAATTGTAAAATTTTGAAACTATAAGAATAAAATGAAACCTCTAATTCAAAATTTTGAAATGATAGAGAAATCAGAACTTTGTTCTCTCTTAAAAGAAGAAGAAGAAAAGAAAGTTCAAAACTTTGTGCAAAAATTTTGGCTTTAAATTAATAATTAATTTATTTATATTTGTTTGGATTTTGATTTTGTGGCATTTTGTGGGGATTCTTGAAAGGGACATCGCGTGAGTGAAATCCAGTGCACGGACGGGGGGCCACGATTGGATTCGATTCTGTACCCCGCTGTGTACGAAACCTTACGGTGCTCTTCTGCCGTCACTTTAAACGACGACGTTGCTTCCGCCTTTCATTTCTTTTATATAACTTTTTTTAAAAAAAGGTTAATGCAAATTTAATATTAAATTAAAATGTTTGTTTAGAAAATCCAAAAATTTTTAAAAATTCAAAAGTCGAAACACTAAATTTGAAAGTTTAGAAACCAAATAGATACAACTTCAAAGTTTAGAGACTAAATTTGCAATTGAATCTTAACATTATATCTATTTAGTCTCTAAACTTTAAAAAGTTTCAATTATATTTTTTAATTTTCAATTTTGTTTATAATAAATATTTGTTGTTACAACTTACCGTAAGTGTTGATGCAACGTGTTGATTGGATTAATGAGTGATAAATCCGACAAGTTGATTGGAATAAGCCTAGTCCAATATAATATGGACCGACAACTTGAAAAAATCAATTTAAATGTATTTGTTCACTTTCTCTCATGAAAATTTGTTACTCCTCCCGCTCTTATTTTATACTATTGATCTACTATGTTGTGTCAAATTATCCTATGTTTTTTTAGTTCAATAATTATAGGATTGGGTGATCGAAACATCAACCTTTGAAAAGATAATTGAGATCTTATCAACTGAGTTCTCAAATGGAATCAAATTATCATAGGTCAATCTAATCAACATCGTGTATGTTATTAATAACATATATATTATAAATAAAATTATAAGTGTTGGAAATAATTAAAACTTCAAAAAATGTTGTGGTTAAATAGACAAGTATTCACTTTTCAAAAACGAAAAAAAAACACACACGCACAACTTTAAAAAGTGAATTGTACTTTTCACTATTTTTTAATGGTTATTTCACTCAGTGTTAAAATACGGTTGTGATTTTGAGATTTAAGTTTTATTCTATTTTAGTTCATATACTTTGAATTATTTGATTTTAGTCTCTATATTCTGAATAAAGTTTAAAATTGGTTCCCAACTATTAATTTAAAGTTATTTTTTGTAAAAACATTCGTTTATTTTAATCTTCCATCTATCAATTTTGAAAATATGTTCACATGATGTCTTTTCTTGCATGAAAATTATCAATGAACATTTAACTGATTTTGAAAAAAAAAAAAACTTGAAACTAACAATAGGGATCAATATTAAGTTTTATTTAAAGTATAAGAACTACAATCAGACATTTGAAAGTATAAGAACTAAAATAGGGAATTCAAAGTATTAGGATCAAAATGATATTAAACCTTCACTCGTGGTTGAATTCCTTTTATTAAATAAAATTAGACAAGAGATAAAGTCATAAAGTAATATCTTTTGGGCGATTTGGTATACTTGAAATAATTGTTATATACTCGTTTAACACCTTAAAAATGTTAGGCTTGAAATAAGATTATTAGGAATTAGATAAATGTGAAATAGATGTTTGAAAAATAATGAATTTTAGTATGTTAATGATTTAATCATTATTTTTTTTTTAAGAAAATAATGGTGGGTCTCACTTTGATTCTAATAAATATTTGTTATTATATTATTTATTGATATGACATGTTGATTAAATTTGTCATGATATAACATTGAATAATACAAAAAAGTAAGTGGCTCACATGAGCATAGGTCAATGGTAATTGACATATTTCTTCTGATCTTGAGGTCCGAGGTTCAAATTGACATGTACTCGTCAAAATCTTATTTTATTCTATTGATCTACAATATTTGTCAAATTATTATTTGTTATTCTAGTCAATATCATGTGTCAACATTTAAGTAAGGTCATTAATTACGAAAATTGATTACAAATAAAATCAAAAGTCTAGGATATAATTAAATTTTTTTAAACTATAGTGTTTGGATAATAGACAACCCTCCACGTTTAATTTAAAAATTGAATTGTACTTTAACAATTATTTTAATTGTTATTTCACTGATTGTTGAAATTTTGTTTATTAGATAAATTAGCAAAGATAAAGTCATAAAGTGTGGTATTTGTAATCAAAAAAAAAAAAAAGTGTGGTATTTGGGCGATTTGGTGTACTTGAAATAAATTTTATATTGGTTGACCAGCTTGAAAACATTATGTTTGAAAATATGATTATTATTGTGAATAAGATAAATTTGAAATAGATGTTTGAAAACTTAAAAAAAAAAAAAAAAAAAAAAAAAAAAAAAAAAGAAATAGATGTTTGAAAGATTAGAAATCTTTTGCACGGTTAATGCTTTAATAGTTTCTAAAACTCACCTAATGTCCAAATGAAGAAGAGTTTGAAAATTAAGATCACCATTTTGTTTTCAGCTTCTTTTGTAAATATTACTTTTAAACTAAAAGAAAAAAAAAAGGGTAATTTTTAGAAATTTAAATTTTGTTTTTAAAATTTGACTTAATTAGAATTCAGATGTGTTTTATGAAAAGTGAAATATTTACTAAAGTATTGTGAGGGAAGAAGCATATAATTTTAAGGCTAAATTATAAAAAATGCCCCAGAACTATGGGGTTTGTTTAAAAAATGCCCCTGAACTTTAAAAAGTTTCAGAAATACCCTTGAACTTTAAAAAATGTTTCAAAAATACCATTGTTGTTAATTTTTTTGATGAAAACCATTAAAAATTTCAGTTTCATTAATACTCTTTCAGCACATCATCCCAAAAGCTTGGCTAGATTTTCAGCAATGGTTTTTCAAAACATTTTCAATGGTTCTCATACAAAAATTGACTGCAAGGGTATTTTTGAAACGTTTTGTAAAGTTCAGGTGTATTTTTGAAACTTTTTAAAGTTTAAAGGCATTTTTGAAACAAACGTCCTAATTCAGGGGTATTTTTATAATTTAGCCTAATTTTAAAAAGAAAGGTTACCAAACAAGGCCTTGAAATAATACCATTTAATTGAAAAATATAGGAAAAAGTAGGTCGTGTTTGATAACCATTTCATTTTTTTTTTGTTTTTGAATTTTGAAAATTAAATTTATAAACACTACTCACACCTACCAATTTCTTGGTTTTATTATCTAGATCATTCCCATGTTTCCAAAAACCAAGTCAAATTTTTTTTAAAAGAATAGTTTATAAAAACTTGTTTGTTTTTTTTTTTTTTTTTATTATTATTATTATTTTAAAATTTGGCTAAGAACTCAAATGTCTCCTCAACATAAGATGAAAACCATTGTAAGAAAAGCGAGAGAAAACATGCCTACTTCTAAAAAAACAAAAGGCCAAAAATCAAATGATTATCAAAATAAAGTTTTAATAAATTATTTATGTTCTTTTCTTTTGAAATTTGAATTTGAATTTAAAAGCAAAGGCTTTGTGAGTTAAGAATTCCCCTTTAGTAGTATGGTTCCATAATGCCATTTCATGGATATATCCTAGAAGACATAATTGACTTAATTTTCATCTAGACACTTGTGATAGGGGTCCCAAGAAAGGACCACCTACAAAGAATGTCAACTCACTTTCCTTGATGTCCATCTCCTTCTAATCTTAAGAGTAGAGTTCAAGCTAAGTATGAGCCTTTACAAGAATTTCTTATGAAGAATTACATCTTACAAGGTTTGTCTCTCTATCATTATTTTCCTCACCTTATTGTTCGTGTTAAGAAGTATTCCTTATTATATAATACTTGATTTCTCATGTACAGAAGTTCGGATCTACTATTATATTTAGTCTCAAAAGTATCCTCTTCTTGACTTCTTGTTCTTAATGACTTTAAAGTGTTAAAACTAATTAGTTCGAGATGATGTGTGTGGAGATGGCAAGAAATCTCTGTGCAAGATTATTTTGTTCATGAAAACAATCTCAATCAACTATGTTTAACTATTCCTCAAATTAAAATTTATCTCCTAAATCTCAATATGGATCTTAAGGATGAACATGAGATTTGCATTGTTAGGTTAAGAAATCTCCTTAAATAATTAGAGAAGAAAATCTTTAAAATTTCAAATGTTGATAAGGAAAAAAAAAATCAAGTGAATGAATCAAAATCGAGAGGTTTTGGAACGCATAAGGCCAAAAACAAATGTGGAAAACCTTCAACAATTTCACTTGAAATTTTTTAAGAGGACTTGTACCACACTATTGATACACATGGGTGAAAACTTTGGCTTTAAAAAAGAAAAAGAAAAAAAAAAAAAAAAAACTTGGGGAACAGTAAATTGGTTTAGAAGAGTGAAAAGAGACTCCAAAGAACCTTTTGAAACTCAAACAATTGAAATCAGAGGAATGAGATAAAAAATGATTTTTTTTTTTTTTTTTTATATGTTGATCAACAACTTAAAAACACCTTATAATTTTTTTATAAAACATCTTTTTTTTAGTTCAAGAATGTTTGGAGACAGGGAGATTGGAACATTTGACCTCGTAGTCGAGCGTACATACCAATTATTGTTGAACTATGTTTACTTTGACAAAGCACCTCATTTATTGCACACTATTATTAATGTGGCCACTTGAAAATCTAAAAATACATTTTTATTTCTTTCAAAACCATTATTGACTGCACACATTTTCAAGTGATACATTTGTTCAATCGGAAATATAATAGTAATTTCATTAAAGACACTTGTTATATGCATCCTACTTGATAGCTATTTGGCAAAGTGATTTTGGGTATTTAACCAAACACTTTACATGTTTGGCTACATTTTTATAAAATTGATATTTTTAGACATTATGTGATGGTAGGAACACCCTCTAGAACTATTACAAAGGAAAAAAATATCGAACGTGTGAAATGAAATAGATCCAAAATCAAAAAGCTCTGAAAAGACAATTCATGCCTCTACATTCACATCACACGAATATTATTAGCTATAGTGAGAACAAGGAAGGGCAAAATAATGAAACTCAACGTTGAATACAAATAACTTGAACAAAAAAAATCAAAATGAAATAGATTTTCTATGACCTTTATTTTTTTGAAGCTTCATACGAGTCAATGTTTCTCATAAGTTCTATGGTAGATATCTTTTAAATTTGAGCTTAGAAACGTTTGGTCAAATATGGAAAAAAAAAATTATTTGAAACTATATTATTATTAAATTGAAGGAGACAATGGTCATATTTGCAAATATTTTACTACAATTAAATAATCACGATTAATTTACAATTATTTAGATTATAAATTCCTATATATAATTTTAAAATATTTATATATAAAAAAAATGAACGCGTGATAGTAGGAATTTTACCTCCATAAAATTGTTGCAAAAATAAAAATTTGTTCTTCAAATAAAAAAGAAATGAATTCAAAATAAAAAAAAGGCAATACATTTAAATTGATATTGTTTTTAAGTTCTACAACATCTAATGGTGAAAAAAATTCAAACTTCTGACCTCTTATGTCCACTTTGACTAAATCAATGCATTTTGATATTAGCTTTGTTATACTTGAAAAAAAAAATGCAAATTTAATTAAATTCATAAGGTTTGGCTAGTCCTAAAACTGAAAATTTATGTCATGAAAAAAAAAAAACCAAACAAAATGACACAATTTCTCACTAGTGAGTACATTTAAAAAAATATATATTATACAAATTTTTTTCTTATTTAAATTGTACATCATCGAATAATGTTTCGTCATAGAATCATCCATACTAAAATATTCCAACCACCTTCATATTACTAAAAAGTAAACATATCATTTTTTTCTCCAAAAAATAAATTATAAAGAAGATAGTATTAGCCAACAAGAGCTTAGTTCAACTAACATAAAGTTTTATTGGTAGCTATAAGGTTTGTGGTTCGAACCCCCCTACCCATATATTGTCAAAAAAAAAAAAATAGTATTAAATATATTTATGAAGAGTGAGGCATTTGTCTAAATTATTTTTTTTATTATTATTTAGAAGAACTATTTTCTTTTTAATATTTGAAGATAATTCTGATATATACGTGTAAGTGAAAATATTATTGGGCTATGGGCCGAAGAAGAGAATGAGTAAGAGAACCCTTCCTCGAATTTGGGCTCGAAGGAGACAGATCCTAACGAAACAAAT
This sequence comes from Luffa acutangula, assembly GCA_036850905.1. NCBI lineage: Eukaryota > Viridiplantae > Streptophyta > Magnoliopsida > Cucurbitales > Cucurbitaceae > Luffa > Luffa acutangula. The sequence continues at coordinate 48,723,349 of CM072090.1, forward strand.
TCATATTTTCCTTTTCCTTTTACATGCTCAAATATTTTATTTATTATGTGTGTTTAGAGATTTATCATATATATATATATATATATAGCTAGATATTCATTTTAATTATGGATATTTTATTTTGATTTTGCTATCAAACTAAATCCGATTATGAGTTGCTTCAAGAAATCTAGAAAAGAAAATAGTAATAAAAACAAGAATATGAGAGAGTAGGACTTGTGATTATTTTAAATTTATGCTTTTATAAAATATTTTTCTTAAAACCGGACGAGATAAGTACAAATCCTTTATTATTATTATGCTCTGATTTTTAGTTTTATTAGAAGTGAATTTCAAACGAGCAGATTCAATCTCTTTCATATCCAATTCCTAAAAATTGAGGAAACTGTCTTTCTATTCCCTCTCATAAAAGAAAATAGGGAATCCTAGATCAACTATAAATAAAAGAGGGTAACTCCAAAATAAGGGAGCTCAACTGAATACTCATTCTTTCTCTTAGTTTTCTTTCTCATTCTATATTTACTTGCTACACTCACAATCGGATTTGCAGGTCACGTCTTTCCTCTTCAAACAAATTGTGAATGATGTATATCAATTGGAGAATAGAAAAGGAAAATCTGATCCTAGATACTGAAAACTCCGAGGTGGTCATCCTCCTCAACCTCAATCTCCTCATCCTTGGCCACACTCACCTTGGCCTCGACCTCCCCGATCTCCTTCTCGAGACTGACAGATTGATGTCGAGATATCTATCCTCAAAGAAAAGGTAGAAAAGATGGATCAAGATTTGGCCAGGATATTGAACATCTTGAATAACCCTGACCTTAGCACTAGGGTACATGGAGATCAATTGGTCAGAAATCCAAGGAAGAGAAAAGCAAAAGCACTGGTGGTGGAGAAAACGGGAGAAATTGACCGTGCAACTAGCAAGGTTAGGGGGCTCAAATCCACAGATTACACAACAGTTCCTACACCGGACAATAACCATGTCATGAGAACAGACTTACGAAACTTCTTGATCGAAGAAAAATGTAGACTGGCCAAGGTCAAGGTGGAGGTCAAGACTAGAGCCAAGGCTGAAGCTAAAGAGGACAACCTCCCTTGGAAAGTTGAACTTCTGAATCTACAAAAAGAACTTAGGGACCACCAGAAAAACAAGCAATCAAGGGACGTAGAAAAGTCGGACTTAGAAGCTCTGATTTATCAGGCGTTTACCCCGCTGTTCACTGACGAGGTTATGAAGGTTGAGATACCACATAAGTTCAAAGTCCCGACCTTCCTGCAATATGATGGTAAGAAAGATCCTATGGAACATTTACATACTTACAATTCATGGATGGTTTTCTATAATGCTTCAGATGCTATCAAATGTCGTGCTTTTTCCTTCACTTTAACGGGATTAGCCACACTTTGGTATGGAAAACTACCAAGGAAATCCATCGGTTCGTTCAAACATTTAGCCCCAGCCTTCATCATCCAGTTCGTGGGTTCAAGGTTTAATTACTGATATTTTATTTTGATTTTGTTATCAAACTAAATCCGATTGTGAGCTGCTTCAAGAAATCTGGAAAAGAAAATAGTAATACTAACAAGGATATGAAAGAGTCGGACTTGGAATTATTTTAAATTTATGCTTTTATAATATTTTTTTTATTAAAACTAGACTAGATAAGTACAGATCCTTTATTATTATGCTATGATTTTTAGTTTGTTCATCAACTTTCTTTTTAATTCTGGTCTCTTCGTTCAATTTAAAATATTTTAAATTAAAACGTCATCTATTTTAATTCGTATATTTTCAAATATTTAAATTTAGTCGATGTACTTTTAATAAATCTTAAATTTAGTTTCCACTGTTTTATGCTTAACTTTTTATATTAGCATTTTTAAATTAAAATGTCATCTACTTTATTCACTTTTTTCTACCTACAACTTTATTTGTTTTGTTATCTACTTTTTCTTTTCATATTTTTTAAAATCAATTTAAGTTTTGAATTTTCAAAAACTTGTTTTTGTTTTTGGAATTTGACTAAAAATTCAAATGTACTCTCAACAACGAAAACCATAATAAGGAAATTAGAAGAAAACAAACATAATTTTCAAAAACCAAATGGTTATCAAACCCGGTTAACATATAATTGAATTGAATTCCACTATCATCTGAATTTATAAAATTAAATGATTTAAATAAAAATAAAAGTTTTAAGATAAAAATATTTAAAATTGAATAAAAACGTCTTTTGTAAACACTTCGATTTTCTTTTTTCCTTTTTTTTTTCTTTATGCCAAAAACCATACCTTATCTTATCTAAAGTAATGGGATCGGATCATATCTCTATCTAACTAATTTCATTCCTCCCATTTTATTGGTTTAACTTCCAAAATTAAACTCTACTTAAGATTGTTCTTTCAAAAGTTCTATGTCAATCTCATTGAATTAAAAAAAAAAAAAGGAAAAGTGAAAGAGAGAATTATGATTGATCAAGTATTTTGAAGATTCGAAGTTACTGATTAAATTTTCTTTTGACTTTATTGATTAGTTTATGACCAATTATCTAATTTAGGTTTCAAAATGTATTAGTATCATTATATTTAAGTTTAGAGTTTAATAGGATGAAATTTAAAACTTAAAATTTATTGTTATATTAGACTAAATAAGAGTTAAATTTTCCCCTAAAAATTAACAAATTAAAGCTTGAGAAATTGGATTAAAAGTAAACAATAATTTGAGGACAACACAAAAATTTAAAACTAAAAGAGAAAAAATTAAATATTTTATACAATCAAATATATTAAATTAAATTTAAATATTTTGGTCGTGTGATTATAAAAATGAAATTAAAAAAAAAAAAATTAGTGTTTATGGAAAATAAGTCATTTCAAACCTATTCTAAATATTAAAAATTTCACACCACTATCGCATATCAATTATGTGGGTTAATAAAAAATATTAACTTAACTTGTGAGGCTTTTGTGGATTGGACATTAAACCTTTTTTAAAAAAAGGGTCCATTCCAAAAGAAAAAAAAAAGAAAAAAGAAAAAAAAAAGATTCCAAGGAAAGAGTTTAACATTAAAAAGATTTAAAATTAGAGAATATTGTTGATTTCTTAATTTATGTTACCTCAGAAGAACCTCAAGGGAATTTGGTTGGCTATTATTCTAAACCAAAGTATTTACTTATTTAAGTATCTCCAATTAACAAAAAGTATATATCATGTATTCTTTCAAGAGTATTCCTAAAACTCTTGAGGTCTTTTTCTCACTTAGCGTGGTTTCTAAGCCAAAGAACACCAACTCCTTGTAACTTTTGGAGCTAAAAATTGTGACTTCTTTTCCTTGTATGCCGATTCAATTGTAATATTAGTTACTTCAAGTATAGCTCATTAGATAAGACACTGATTATCTTTCGAAAGGTTGAAAGTTCGATCTGCAACCCTATACTTGTTGGACTTAAAAAAAAAAAAATTAAGACGTTGTCTGATTTAAGACACTTGTTTTACCTAACCAACATCCTAAGATGCTTAAGAATCTTGTAAATATATGATATCATATACATTATTGTATTGCTGGTGAAATTGCCCCAAAAAAGAGCTAAGGAGTGATTTTAAGTCGTTGAATGTAATTAGAGATCCACGTCGATTAAAAGTGAGTAACAAAAATCTATGATATTTTCGTATCATTGTGAAAATATGATGTGAAAATATGAAGATTCGTGCTAACATAAACACCTATATTTGTCAATATTGTAATATCAAAAGTGGCCATGTACGTAATTCATTTGTTGCAACCCATATTATAGATCACTCGTCACAACACATTAGCAATAAAGTATACAAAAACAATGGAAAAGATTCAACTAATAAGTTACATAATTTACAAGGTTATGAGTTTGGTTCCTATATTGTTTAAATACCATGTTTGGAGATACAAACATGTTGAAGATCACACATTGGAAAGATAAGTGGAGACCTCACAATTTATAAGATACACGAGTTTTACTTCACTCATTGTCAAATGGTTTTGAGATGGAATTTCATGTGTTATCTAATATGGTATCAGAATCCATGAAACTCGAACAAGTATTCGGTCCAAGAAAAAAAAATGGGATCCACATAACTCAATTATTAAGACATTTCTACCTGATCTCTAAAGAGTTTGTATGTTCGAATCTCTCTACTCATATTTATATATAACCTTAACCTTCCTAAATAATAAAAGAAAAGAAAGGTATGAATGTTATGCTCCAAAAAGTAAAATCATGCATATTTAAGCAAAGCCTTATTCATTACTTGGCCAAAATTATTATAAGCAAAAGCCCCACACCCATTAAGTACTCCCAATCCCATCATAGAACATGATATTATGAATGAATGAATGAGACTGCCATTGCAATTGCAATTGCAAGAGGGATGGCTGTGGCTGCATATATTATGCCCACCACAAGGATCTGTCACTACTTGCTTTAGCTTTTGGACCACTTCAAATTAACACCTTTAGGCCAAATTTCTCCTCTCCCAAGCACACAATTTTGTATGCATGCCCTAACATTATATAGTACTTTCTACTTTTTTTTTTTCTTAGAGATTCTGAAATCTTGTGAATTGTAAGATTTTTTTAGGTGTGTTTGACTTGGAAGGTTGGGGAATTAGTGGTAGTTGTAGTTGGTGCTTAGTTAAGAAGTTATGATTATTAAGTTAGGCGTCTTGTAAAGTATCGTACAATTAGTATAGTTCAATTAGTTAAAGGATTAATAGTCTATCTTAAAAGGATATAATAGAACTAAAAACAAGAAGTGGTATATGAATGTGTACTCTTTTTTGTGTCCTCCTTGACAGATGGAATGCTACTCAAATATTGGCTAGCCCAAAAGGTGTTCATGTTGCACGATGACAAAGAACCCTAAGAACGGTTGTTGTCGTGGAAAATTAGTTTTTGAGCTTTTTTTGCACGATTATTCATTGAAGTGTGGTGAGTATTTGGCGGCATCTTGAGGCCATATATTGAAATGAATGGCAAAAAACGCATCCAAGGACTCTTTGATTGGCCGAGAATAAAAAGACACTTCTGGAGGTTCCAGGTAGACACAGGGTTTTATGGTCTGGAACACGATGGATTGAATTTGAAAAAGACTCGATTATGTCCTATACCATATTGGGTATCGTGGAATGCTCTAGTGTAATAATTCATTTATGTATTTTGACATGGATATAGTTTGAGTATGTTTTGTTACCTAGTGATCATATCAGATCCACAGCCATGGATTTGGATCATAAAAGCCAAAAGGCATGAGATTGAGAAAGATAGATAGCTCCTTCCATTATGGGAAAAGGCTAGGTTTAGATTGCAAGAACATGTGTGAATGAACAGTGGGAAGATTGGTTAAGTGGTGGTGTGTGGTTTTTCTCACTTTTTTCTGTCACTTCAAAAGACTTCCTTTTTCATAATGCAATTTGCAAATATTCTCTTCAACTACATTATCCATCATTTGCTTCCTTCTAAATCCAAAATGTGACTATTTCTTTTAATTGGTGTTCATATATACTCACAGATCAATTTCTCTGTTTTTTTCCCCTTTTTTTTAAAAAATTTTTAATTATTGGTTTCCCTTTGCTCTACTTTGTCAGCATTATAACTCAAGTATTTATATAATACACCTAAATGAACTACTTGTCTTGTTTCCATACTTGGTGATAGTGTTCTTTGTCTATGGATTGTACTAGTGTCACCAAAAAGAGTAAGGGATGGCAAATTGTAGCTTTCTATTGGATAAAGAGTAATACACATTACTATCCCACAATATAATCTATAGTTGAGCTTGATCAAACAAAGTGGCGTGCTTTAAAGAAGAAGAGAGGGAAGTTCAAGATGCAAGAGAGAATAAACATAGATGCATGATTATTTGAGTGAAAAGGTTCTTCGATGAACTTTTATTTGAGGGGAAAATTGTGTTAAGGATGCAAAAATATGGTCGAAAAATTAGTTAGGAAAGTAGAAAAGATCTTGGTCAATATTTAAGGAAGGATATCGTATATCTTAATTCATCCAAAACATTTTGAGTGAAACCAAATACAAACTGATGTAGATTTTTTTCAGTTTTTTTTTTTTTTTTTTTCATTGAACTTTCTTTTTCAAATATTCTCATGTGAATAATATCCATCTTTAAAAAACACACATAGAAATGATTTTAAATATTCAAATACATAAAATATATAAAATAACAATTCTGACTTCAATTCATAAAACATTATTTTAAAGTTTTAAGATTAAATATTTAAGCTTTATCAAAAAAAAAAAAAAAAAAAAAAAAAAAAAAAAAAAAAAGAGATCAACTATTTAAGCTCCATAGAAAAACCATCAAGTAGGAGGTGTGGCATTGACACCACAAATTCTTCCTTTGAGATTATTACAACTTCTAAAGGTCCACATGACATTCTCTCCATAGTAACTTTACTGATCAGTGTTGCTGTCTTTTATCACACCACAAACATCTTTAATGATCATGTAGGTCATCTCTTTCCTTGGAGGAATTAGTCTATTTTCCTACATTATTGTAATCATCCGACTTTTTCTTTTGGCTCGTTAATATCTTCATTTTAAGTTGTGGATTCAATCGAATTTCCTTTTTCTTGTTTGTAACATGTATATAATATAACCAAAAAGAGAAAGATGCCAACTCTCTATTCTCTGTGTAAGTCATTATAGTGATTATGACACCTATAATCTTTCTTAATTGAACTAATTTCTTTTTCTTTTTTGGATGTTCTCGATATAATATGGTCATCCAATTTTCTCTTCTAGCTCTTTGCCTTATTTTATGAGTTGCAAGTTCAACGAAAAAATGTGACTCTTTTTTAAGTCAATCATTACAGCGATTAAGTGTGACTTTCTCTCTCCATAGACAATTTTGATAATTTGGTTGTCCAATTTTCTCTTCTTACTTTCTAGTATCTTAATTTATGAGGTGCAAGAGATTTGAATTTTTCTTGTCTATACATGTCGAAAAGAAAAAGATGATTTTCGTAATTGACTTACGTCATTACAATAATGGATCTCAAAATTCATTGAGTGGGACTAGTCCCACTCAATCAAAATCTTTTAAAAACAAGGTTGAGATGATTTGGATCCCTACCATATATATACCTCAAAACCAACAACCTTTTGATTCATTCATTTTCTCAAGGAAATCAAATTATATAACTGTAACTTCCATCTTTTGAGTGTATGGTTGCATGATGTCATTAACCAACCACACCCAAAACCCTAATTTTTGTATCCTCACAACATTCCCTCAATATGGAAACCTCATTCATTTTGTCTCCCACTTTGTTTGGAAGGTCAATCCAAAAAGTCAACCTGAATAATGCAAGATAATAAAAAAGGACAAGCTAGCTCTAATCCAAAGGTCAACCACAAGAGCTTCTAAATATTCCCATGTTGAATCCATAAATTTCAAAAAAGTGTGTCACATCATTTTCCAATCATACAACTTTATTTCAGGGTTTGCAATTCTGGCTATCAATAATGGAAGATTGTCTTAGTTTCTGTGCAAAGTCAAAAATAATATCTAATGAGTTCTATGGATATGGTTTTTCTTGTTTCTCCTTCCTTGAAGGTGGTCATGACTTTGGTGGGAGATTCTTTTCTCCTACCATTAAAGTTATTGGTACCTAGTACCTTAGCATTGTGTAATAATATATTATTACGTGTATCAGAAGTGCTTTTTAATATAAGTTTTTTTTTTTTTCATCGAAAGTAATTTCTTTTTAGATCAATTTTATAAGAAATTAATATAGATTATTTCTATAGTGGGTCTCCTACACTTGAGTAGGTATACACTTCATTCATGATGAGATTAAAAATAAAATAAAATAAATAGTATTTGGTTTCTCAGGTTTGAAAGGACACTTTTCTAATCTCTTAGAAAAATAGTTTTAAGTGGTGGATGTTGATAGTAAAATTTACCAACAAAAAGTATATTTTGTCTTAAATTCTAACACCTAAAAAGAATGTAAATGAATTTCAAAATGAGTGGAGAACGGTTGGATTATGTTTTTATTTAACAAAACAAGAATTTACAAAGAATTCCCTAGCAAATAATAAAAGTTTAGACGAAAATGAAATCACCGACATGATAAAATGTGTATAAAACTATTGTTGATTGAAACTATGGGTTTACTCATTAAGAAATTCAAATTATTAGGGGTCGGTAGATTTAGGTCAAGAAATTATTGGAGGCTCTAGAACTCAAAATTAAGAAACCATGCCCACTTTTTAAGGAAAATATAGAAGCATTTAAACATTGAAAAACAAGTTGAATTAACTTAAATTTTTAATACTTCTCAAAAAAAAAAAAATCTAATTTTTAATAGAATAATTGAAGTATCTTTTAGGGTCTAATAATTAATTTGTGTGTTAATAATTGGAGTGGGGCAGAGGTATTGTCAAGAAGTTAATTAAACAAATTTGAAGAAAATCCAAAGGTCAAAAATTGGAATGAATCAAGTCCAACTCAGTTTCATCAGCTTTTTGAAATAGAAAAATGTTTTCAAGCTTCAAGCCAAAAATCTAATCACAAAAAGATGTTTTTTTTTTTTTAAATAAATGTATCAAAACAATCCAAACCCACAGAATAAAAAAACATTATTATTCTCATTAATGGTTGAAAATTTAACTCATTTTGTCCTCTTCTTTTATTTATATGTATTTCTTACTTTTTGAAAGATAATGAAGCATCTAAATCTCCTTAATCCAAATTAGCATCTTTTCTAACAGAAAAAATTATAAATTATTTTTGATATCCTGAAATTTTCCACAACAAAATATCTTTAAATTTTCAAGTATTTTGTATTATAGTCCTTTTATGTTTTAGTTTCCAAAGTTCAAATAAACATTTATATTATTACTCTTTGTCTTTGTCATTACTTTTTTTCGTGATGATTTAGAATCCGTTTGGAATATTTTTTACTTTAATTGTTTTTCAAGAATACATTTTTTAAAAAAACATTTTGTATAAAAATTGTTTAGAATCTAAACACTCATATATTTGGTTACATTTCCTTATAAGTCTTTCTATACCGGTCAAGTTATTATATGCCTAAAAACTCTTTTTAAAAAATTTTGTTTTCAAGTGTTTCTTTCAAAATGATTTATTTCTCATTCTCATTTTTAATATAAATCTAAATACACTTAATAAAAAAAATCAAATGCTTGACTTACTACTTACACATGTGGTTTCAACAATTTGTCAAAGTAGTCAAAGCGTAGTCATTGGTTGGTTTGGGTAAATGAAGAAAATCCATGCCTTAGGTTTCGATTAAACTTCGGACCTCTTGGTTGATCGTACATGTCAATTACCGCTAAGCTATGTTTGCTTTGAGGATTACAAAGTAATGAAAGTGGCAAGAACGATTTTTTTTAAATTAAATTTTTAAAAGTTTATTAGAACTTTCTTTCGAAAGTTTAGAACTATAGAAAAATAAATATGAAAGCTCTGACTAAAATAATATTTATAAAAAAAGATAAGATGTGACTAGCACCTTTTCAAGATTTTTTTTTTTTTTTTTTTTTTTGAAATGAACACCTTTTCAAGAATTAAATTTTAGAACAAAGGTTCGTAAACCTTTTTCTTATAAGTATTTTTCTCCCTCATACTTTATTTTACAATCATTATTCCTAAGTAGGGATTAGTAATATTATCAAAGATAAATCAGTCAACTTTTACAAGTCACCTATAATGTATTTTGAAATTAAAATCATTTTAAGACTAAACTAAAAAGTTATTTTGAAACGAGCTCTCCCACTTCAAAATTTTAAATTAAAATGAAAAATTATCATAAATTACGACCTTAAGTAGCTTGTTATTTTTCCATTTTGGTTTTTTTTTTTACTACAACAATATACAAAAACAAGATGCTCAAATCAAAATTAAACAGAAGTTGAAGGACTAAACTGAAACAAAAAAGAAGAACAAGGATCATAAACTAAACTAAAATGATTTAATATTGAATTAGGCATTTGAACGCGGGAAAAAAAGAAGCAAAATCCAACCCATGCACGCTGTCGCTTTGTTTTTATCCCCTGCTTTTGCAAACTTCGATTGACCTCATTCTAAATTACCATTCTCTCCTCCATGAGATGCCTTTCACATTTTAACTAAAAGGTCATTATGGTCATTATGGTACAAAACTCCAAAATAGCCCTTTGTCTTTCTCTGTCCTAAAGATAGAGGAGAGAGAAATTCTGTTGTTTGTACTTGCAAGAATGTCACGGGCATTAAGATTAATTATAAATATAATCCTCAAACTTTTTTTTTTAAACTGCATGAATATATTGGTGGGCTTAGCAGAGGCATGAGGTTGTATTGTATTATTCATGTACTGTTTTTTTATGTAGAGTTTTATTTTTTATTTTTATTTTTATTAATGAATTGATATAAATACTGTGGATATAATGTTATTAACATATTGTTATTTGGATCGTGAATCATGACTTATTTTAATCACTCGGGTCTTGTTATTGTTGGGAGAAATATAATATGATGATATAATGACCACAATCAATAATATTATATTTATCTCTCATTCCACAGGTTAAGCCAAATAAGTCAATAATAATAGTCACGAAAAATAATAAAATATAGGGAAAAGAAAAAGACACCGAAAATTTATACTGGTTCGCCCCAAGCTCGGGACTACGTCTAGTCTTCTGCAACTGCAGGTTCTACTAGAATGATGGGAGACTATAGGAAGTCTTCGAAACAACGCACTATAAACAACCCCTCAATAGCCTAACAATAGCTATTGACTTCCAAGAACCACAATCCGGTAACTTGGAATAAACAATAAAAAAATTACCCTCAAACCCAACAAAGAGAATAAAATATTCCCTTCCTAATAACTCACTGCCACTCAAAATGCTGAAGAGAAATTTCAGCTGCACATGCACACAAGGTCACTTCTTCTCGTTGGGATGAAAAATGAAGCAACTCATGATCTCTTTTTATAGACATAGCAGCCGTCCAATTTTTTTCTTCAGTCAATCAGGTTTGCCGCAATTTCCTTCCTAATTAAGTAAGTTGCAACAAACTTTCTTCTTCACTAATCAAAGCTCAGCCGCAAATTCTTTTCTTTTCACACTGCCGTTATTGACTTTCTTCTTTTCATACTTCGCCGCAACGAGTTTCTCGCCGCAATGACTTTCTCGCCTCAATGAGAAAGTTTAGTGAATAATGGACCTTGTTTTTGGGCTCCAACTCTTAACAGTTATATAACCTGCAATAAGAGTACTTTGATCTAGTAAAATTGTTATTTAGTGCTTTAACTTCTAGTTCTTTATGATGAAGTTTTGAAATTCGGTTTGAATTTTGAAAATGGGTCGAGTGGTCGGCCTCGACCTATCATATGGGTCGGGCCAAGGCCCGGTCCCTCCGACCGTGGCCCAACCTTTTGGTCTGTTTCGCCTGCAGAGTCCATTTTTCAGTCCTATTTATGGGCTCGCGTTGGGTTGTCCTCGTCAATTCCTGGTACATCGGAGTGGTTCAAAATTACCTATAACAGACTAAATTATTCTTTAAAAAAAAAATATGGACTAAATTATTAAAAAAATAATAATAAATATTGAGAATCAAAACCTATCTTAAAACTCCACGAAATTAAAAATATTGTTAACTTCTAAAACAATAAATTTACAAATACCCCTCCACTAAACTTAAACTTTACCCAATTAATTTAATCAAACACAAAAAAAATAAATAAATACATGTGATTGTGATATATATTATAAGAATAAATTTAAAAATATCCCTCCACTAAACTTACACTTTCCCTAATTAATTTAATCAATGTATATCAAAAGTTAATACATAAAATTTTTTAAAAAATGTGGTGATAAAATAAATTACATATATATATATACATATATTAAAAAAAAAAAAAAAGGATATTTCAAACATGAAGGGTCATCAATGATCAGATCTTTGCAAAGGTCGGTAATCCTCTCCCATAATCCATAAACCGTATTTTGACTTAAAAAACAAAAAAATTAATAATTATAGGTTCGGTGACCGTTGAAGATGACGACACGTGTCGCATAATTACAGGGTCTGACATTCTTTCACGGTCACAGGCAGTGAGGGAAAGTAGGCACAACTTCCACCCACTCTCCTTCTGCCTCTCCACCCACTCTTTGACTTGGTTTTTTCAATGCTACTTATCTTTTTTTTTTTTTTTATTATTCCTTCTAAAGTTACAAGCTTAATATTATGAAATGGTTGTACAATAACTTTGACAATGTTTACAAGTTTCTTCTAAAAAAAACCAATGTTGGTTGGCATGCATGGCGATCCCTTTCCCTCCCCTTATTCTTGTTTTCGACTCCTCTTCCATTGCAGAAGAGGGAGTGAGTTTTTTGAATGGACCTCCCCATCTAGAATTAAACGTCTCTTAAATAAAAAAAAATCAATGTTTACAAGTTCAATTTGGTCATATTTATTACTAATTAAATTGGTTGGGTAGAAAAAGTGAAGCAATTATCCCTAACATTTTTATATTATGACATATGCATCTTTTCAAGAACTTTCCTTTTAGATGACTAATCATATCATGTCCTTTTTTTTTCATTCTAATTAAAAAAAAAAAAGGGACATATGATTGGCTGAAATGTTATCTAATCTATGAAAGGAAAGTCAAGAAAGATCACCCAACCTTTTTTGATCAAGTCTCAATTATTGAGTCATGAATATCAATTGATATATACACTTAGTTTATTATTTTAGTCAAACTTTATGGTAGGATATAAGTATCTTTTAGTTACACAAAAGAAAACAAAACAAAACAAAGTGCACGACTCAAATTAGGCACAACTTCCACCCACTCTCCCTCTACCTCCTCATCTCATCGTCGCAATTCTACTTTATATATAATATCAACTCTTTCCCAACAATAGACACCACATGCAACATTCTTCTCATCTTCCGAAAATTCATTCAACTTTTTCATTTTAGGTAAACACGTGATATACATTTCCCTCATGTTTTTTTCTAACACACTCTACATCTCAATGCTATGATTGCCTGTCATTCGTTTTCCGTTCTTTCTGTTGAGGATTCCACACTTAAAAACCACTTCACTCATTGTCAATTGATTTTTAGATAGAACCCATGTAATGTAACACTTTGATAACTTCATCCATAATTTCAAGTCTTTCATTTTGGGTCAGGTATCGATCAAATGGCAGGCTCGGGTAAAGAAGGTTCTCAACTGAACGTTCGACAGCAGCAACCGACTCTGATCACTCCAGCAGAGGAAACACCAAAGGGTCTGTACTTGCTCTCGAACCTTGACCAAAACATTGCAGTCATCGTCCGCACCATTTACTGCTTTAGATCAGAGTCCAGAGGCAATGAAGATGTTGGCCAAGTCATTAAAGATGCTCTTTCGAAGGTGCTTGTTCATTACTATCCCCTTGCTGGGCGGCTCACCATCAGCTCCGACAAGAAACTTATTGTGGACTGTACGGCGGAGGGAGCTGTTTTTGTGGAGGCTGAAGCAGACTGTTCCATTGAAGACATTGGAGATATAACCAAGCCTGATCCCCACACTCTTGGCAAGCTTGTTTATGACATCCCTGGCGCCACCAACATACTTCAGATGCCTCCTCTTCTTGCACAGGTTCTCAACTACCTCTCTCTATTGCCTCCAAATGAATATAACAACTAAATTATAAAAAATACTCTTCAACTATGGGGTTTCTTTAAAAAATACCCTGAACTTTAAAAAGTTTCAAAAATACTCCTAAACTTTACAAAACGTTTCAAAAATATCCTTGCAGTTAATTTTTAAAACCGTCGAAAATACCATTGTCGAAAATCTAGTCAAGCTCTTGGGATGATGTATTGAAAAAGAAGAAAAGTTCCTAGTGTATGAATACATGAAAAATTTCGTTTCTCTTCTCAAAATGAATACATGAAAAATAGGTAATGTCTCTCATTAATTTTCATGGAAGAAGAATTTACGGTAAGATAAGGAAAAAAAAAAAAGAATCATTTTCTAATAAGGTTGGATTTTTAAAATTTTTTGAAAGTCACAAAGTATTAATGAAACTAAAATTATTTTTGAAACATTTTTTAAAGCTCATGGGCATTTTTTAAACAAACTCCATAATTCAAATGCATTTTTTATAATTTAGTCAATATAATATGAATTAATGTTTTTTTTTTTTTTTGACAATACGTGGGTTGGGAGATTTGAACCACAAATCTCGTGGTCATTAGTACAAGTTTATACCGGTTGGAGATGATCAACGGGCTTTGGTTGGCAATATGAATTAATGTTGAATATTAACATAGGATGGTTGTTAATGTTGCAATAATGTCACAGGTGACTAAGTTTAAATGTGGTGGATTCGTAGTGGGGTTGTGTCTGAATCATTGTATGTTCGATGGGATTGCAGCAATGGAGTTTGTGAATTCATGGGGTGAAATCGCGAGGGGCTTACCTTTGACAGTCCCACCATTTCTAGATAGAACCATTCTCAAAGCAAGAGAGCCTCCAACGATCGAGTTTCCTCACCACGAATTCGCTGAGATGGAAGACATATCAAACACTTCCAAGCTTTACAGAGATCAAGAGATGCATTACAAATCGTTCTGTTTCGAGCCAGAGAAGCTCAGTAAACTCAAACAGAAAGCGTTGGAAGATGGAGTTTTGAAGAGCTGCACCACATTCGAAGCGCTCTCAGGATTCGTGTGGAGAGCAAGAACAGAGGCTCTACGAATGCAACCCGATCAACAGACGAAGCTGCTCTTCGCCGTCGACGGGAGGTCTCGATTTCAGCCCCCAATTCCGAAAGGGTACTCTGGAAACGCCATCGTTTTGACCAACTCGTTGTGCAGCGCCGGCGAGCTTCTGGAAAACCCACTGTCGTTTGGGGTGGGGCTGGTTCGGAAGGCGGTGGAGATGATCACTGATGGGTACATGAGGTCGGCCGTTGATTACTTTGAAGTGACGAGAGCGAGGCCTTCTCTGGCGGCGACTTTGTTGATCACGACTTGGTCGAGGCTGGGGTTTCACACGACGGACTTCGGGTGGGGGGAGCCGGTGTTTTCAGGGCCGGTGGCGTTGCCGGAAAAAGAGGTGATTTTGTTCCTGTCTCATGGGAAAGAAAGAAAGAGCATAAATGTTCTTTTGGGGCTTCCAGCTTCTGCCATGGAAATCTTCCAACAGGCGATGCAAATTTGAAGGGAGAATAAATGTGTTGATTTTGACGACTGTTCGTTGTTTTCTCTAAACTTGTATGAAAGATGAGCAAGTTTCATTTTTCTTATTGATCGATGTGTTCACTTCATCCAATTCGATTTATATTTTATATTTTAAATTTATATATTTATATTTATATTGATCGTCTCAGTGTTCGTTAATGTTCTAGTGAATAAAGTTGTAATGTTATATGGAAGTGATATGAAAGTCGTGTGGTAAATTGAAATTAAGAATCCTTTGGGGATGTAAATCCATTCTTTTCGATAATTAAAATCTTTGAGTAGACTACCTTGATGATCAAAGACGAAGAGTTAAGGAGAACTAGTTCCCTATTTAAGATTTGAATGCTTTACAATCAAATTCATCAAACTTACTTGAATGTTCAAGATATACAACTCTAGAACAAGAATGCAAAGTGAGGAGACGTATGGCTCTCAACTAAAGAATCACTACAAATATATATATATACACCAAATCAAATGGTTGCTCTAAACAAAAAGACTAAACTGCCCTTACTTAAATATGTTTAAAATGTGGATCATAATTGAAGCAATTTTCTAGTTTATTTCTTGAAGGGACAAAAGAAAAACAAAAAAAATTTATGATTGGTTCTTCTTCTCCTCTTCCTCATCATTTATTATACTGTGAATGAAAGAAGATTTGAATTGAAATATATTCACTTTTTCTTTTCTGAGGGAAAAAATATATTCACTTTGATAATTAGAATATTAAATTATACATTACCTAGAATAATACAAGTCGGTTACTTTAAAAAATTACTTAAAGTAACTTTTCCTTTTTTTTTCAAAAAAAAAAAAAAAAAAAAGTAACTTTTCCTTTTATTTTAAAGAAGACTAGTCTACAAAACAAAAGAAAATAGACTCGAGAACTGATAATGTAAGAAATGTGTTAGCACATCTAAAACACTGTTCTAAGAAAAATGGTTACCAAATTTCATTTAAACATTACTCTATTGTTTTTATCCAAAAAAAAATGTTTTTTTAATTTATTTTAAATGTCCTAAGTTTATTATTTCAAATCGTAATAATAATACGTGAATTCATGATTATAAGTAGGGGTGTGCGGCAGTCGGTCGGGGTCGATTTTTGGCCAAAATTGACGTAAAAAACCAGCCATTTGATTTCAATCAGTCAGTGGTCGTCAGTTCTTGATGGGTTGGTGACGTCGACAGACTGACTACACCAACGGTCGGTCGGTTATGGTCGGTTTCAAGAATCCGACAAGGTGAATGAATAAGAAGATTAAAAAAAGGAAAGTTTCAAGAATCTCACGAAGTGAATGAAGAAGAACATCAAAAAAAAAAAAAAAAAGAGGAAAGAAATAAAAAAGAAATAAGAAAAAGATGAAGAAAAGGAAAGCAAAAAATAATAACAAAAAGAAAATGAAGAAAAGGAAAGAAAAAAAGAAATAAGAAGAAGATGAAGATGAAGAAAAGGAAAGGGAAAAAAAAGAGATAAGAAGAAGATAAAAAAAATAATAATGAAAGGAAAAGAGAAATAAAGAAAAAAAAAAGGAAATACGGATAAGAAAGGAAGAAGAAAAGAAAAAAATGAAAAAAGGGAGGAGAAGAAGAAATGAAAAAATGACAAAAAGGATGAAGGAGAAACGAAGGAAAAGAGAGAGGAAGAAAGTAGAAAATGTTTAAAAAAAAAATAAATAAATAAATAAAATTTTTCATTTTTTTTTAAATAAAATCTTTGAGAAGACTATTTGGTCTTTCCAAGGCTAGTTATAGGCAGCGCATTAATGCTACATGCAGACAGACACGCTACTATTTTTTTTTCTCAGTTGGTTCAATTGGAATGGCAAGCCAACAGGTCGATTTACTTTATGTAAAACTGATCCTGATAAAAAATATATTAAAAAAAAAACGATCAACTGACGTCGATTTGATCGGTTTCGATCGATTAATTGGATTTTTCGATTTTTTTTTGCTCGCCCCTAATTATAAAGTGGTATAAAGTAATCAGAAAAATCATGGAATTTATTTCAATATCTCAAAATAGGTTCCTTAGAAAAAAAAAATAATGTTTCATTTTCCCTGGAATTAAAATCATAGAAGAAAACACTACCTAGTTAAATGATAATAATATTATTTAATATTAAAAAAAATAACAGAACTTCTCAAAAACTTCTTATGTGTGTTGATACCTTCTTGCATTTGTAAATAGTTTTGCATTTCATAATTATATTTGTAGGTATAATTAATATTCATATATAGTTACATAAGATAAACTAAAAAAAGTGCATAAACACTTCAAAGTTTTAAATTAAAATGAAAAATTATCATGATTTTTTTTAGTTCAATCATATTTGGAGGTGGATGATTCGAAATTTGACCTCTCTCAATCAAGAATACATATCAATTAACATTGAACTATGTTCATTTTGACAAAAATTATCATGAATTACGACCTTAATTAACTAGTTATTTTTCTATTTTGGTTTTTTTTTACTGCAACAGCACGTGCCATGTAAGATCAAGCCCACAAGATGCCCGAATGAAAATTAAACAGAAGTTGAAGGACTAAACTGAAAAAAAAAAAAGACCAGAAAGGACCATAAACTAAACTAAAATGATTTAATATTGAATTAGGCATTTGAACGCGGGAAAAAAAGAAGCAAAATCCAACCCATGCACCCTGTCGTTTTGTTTTTATCCTCTGCTTTTGCACACTTCGACTGACCTCATTTTAAATTACCATTCTCTCCTCCATAAGATGCCTTTCACATTTTAACAAAAAGGGCATTATAGTCAATATGGTATAAAACTCCAAAATAGCCCTTTGTGTTTCTCTGTCCTTTTGAGGATTATATTTATAATTAATCTTAATGCTCGTGACATTCTTGCAAGCACAGACAAGACAACAGAATTTCTCTCTCCTCTATATTTATTTAAAACTCTTTTTTTTTTTTAAACTGCATGAATAATGGACTTAGCAGAGCATTAAGGTTGTACTATTCATGTACTGTTTTTTTTTTTAATGTAGTTTTTTTTTAATTAATGCATTGATATAAATATATAGTGAATATAACGTTATTAACATATTGTTATTTTGGATCGTGAATCATGACTTAATTTAATCGTTCGGGCCTTGTTATATAACATGCAATGAGAGTGTTTTGATCTTGCAAAATTGTTCTTATGTGCTTAACTTCTAGTTCTTTATGATGTAGTTTTGAAATTCGGTTTGAATTTTGAAAATATTTTTCAAACTTAGATAATAAAATATGGAGACTTTCAAACTTATTAAACTCCAACTTTCAAACCAACTTTGTTTGCTAATTAACGTGGAAGCATAGTCTATATGTCCTAATCCAAAACATATGATGATAGATGGGTATATAGCAAAATATTCTCCCTCGAGATACTAGTCTTATATCAAATCATGTCATTCCTTTGTAGTTATCGATAGTACAACATCCTATTAAAGCACCTAATTTGCTCTTATATGGTCAAGTTGAGACACATTTCTTCATTGAGTGGCATACATGCACGTGACTATGATTTTATAAATTATATTCTATTTCTTGAAACGTATGAGACTTGGTTTCATCACAATGGTACTATCTCTTGGTTTGAGCAATATATTAAGAAAACCATCAACGACTGATCTCCATAGTCAACACATACTTTCAAATTAAAGAAGATCAAGTATAACAACTATCCCATGCTTTCCTAGCATGGCCAACTACTAAAGCTTACTATATTTCAAATTTAAAGCATGATCATCGTTCTTGAATCTTCAGTACTCTAAAATACCATATAATTTTTACATAGATTATATTACTTTACTTGGACTAAATATTTTGGTAGTCTCTTTTAACTATCACGACTCTAGCATCCCTAGAATTATTGCTAAAAGCATCCGAACAAAAAAAAAAAAAGATTTTTTTTTAAACTAAAAAACAAGCAAATGAACATATCTAAGACACTTGATTTTCAAAAAGAAAACCAAACCTATTCTTGATATGTGTGCTTTCTCAATCTATATATTCTAATCTATATAGGTGTGAGTGAGTTGAAATAATGCATATAAAACCATGGAAAAATAATTAAGATACATTTTGGGGGCACAAATGGGCAAAGTGTCTCTGAATTATTTGGTCATATCAGCAAAAAGTAAGATATTTTATTTACATATATTTTTGGCTTTAACATGCAATTTATTGTCTTCTTGCTATCCATTTGCTTTTATATATAATTAAAGTACTTATCTTTGTTATTCCTTAAAAGACAACCTACTACATTAGTATTCACGAGGTCATGTTTCATTTTCAACCCAACTTTAAATATGTTCGATGATTTTTTTTTTCTTCATATCTTTTCTTTTTCTCCCTTTTTATTTTTCTCAATCAAGAGATCTAAAAATATGTATAGTTTAATTGCAAGTTGTAAATTGAGATTATCATTCAAAATTGAAAAAAAAAAAGGAAGAATAAAGACTAGTATTTCTTTTTCTAACCCTAATTTTCCTTTGTGGTTTTAGAAAAGGAATTTAATGAATAATATTTTTTCCCTATACATCGTTTTGATAATAATAATAATAATTATTATTTTATTGAAGAGATTTGATTGAAATTTGAAAATTCGGAAGAATCAAATAGGAAATGATACCGGGATCATAGGACATAGTGAGATGTTTGTTTAATCAAAATTTATCAAATTTGAAAAACGGTAAGAAAAAAATAGTTGAATTTATTTTGTTTTTCATGTATTGAGATGATAATGCATATAGATATATAAATGGTCAAATGTAACCAAAAAGTTGTAGGTAGTCAACAAGAGCTTAGTTCAACTGACATAAAGTTGTACTTATAACCCACAAGATCTGTGGTTCGAACCCCCTTCTCCATATATTGTCAAAAAAAAGTTTTAGGTACATTTCATTTATATGTTTCAAAATAATATGCTAATACACTAATAATTTGCACACGGTTTTGAAAGTTACAATTTAAAAATTATTTTTGTATTTTTAAAAATAAGGTTAAAGTAGAAATGTTGTTGGACTTTGAACTATGATTTTATGTAATTTATATTGTTAAAGCTATTAACTTAACATAATTTAATATGTTGTCAAATTTGAGTATAACTTCACTACTTAAGACATATATTTTGAACCAATAGGTTAGTGTGATTCAAACTTTCTTTATTCCTACACATTGTTGAACTCTAAAAAAATGATATTGTGATATGTTTTTTTGACGAAACTTAATATTTAAAGTCAGAATAAAATGATATTGTGATATGTTTGTTAGCATTTTTTTTTTTTTTTGCCTCCAAGAAAATAACTTCTTGAACATATTTAAAGTTGCTGATGTTCCACAGTGGATTGGTGTTTTGGTCAGCTGACCGTTCCTTTGCCCGTTGTGGCGTAATGAAGTGATATTTTCTGTATTAAAAAAAAAAAAAAAAAAAAAAAGCATATGTCTAAAAAGGCATCATATGATAAAATATTAAAAATAGAAAGAATTTTTAGATCTCAGAAAAGAATGTGCAAATCACGGGCGCTTGATTTGAAAGAGCTAGCCTACTTGCATCAAACTTTAAAAAATATTTTTTTTTCTTTTTCTTTTTCAAATAATTTATCCGAGTGAATGCTGAAATTCAATTAATTAAGAACGTTTGATAAAAATTTTAGCTTTATATATTTTTAGTTTTTTTTCTTTCTTTTCGGTTTTTTAATTTTCAGAAAAACAAAAACCATACAAGGGTTTCATAACCGTTTCTTTGAAAAAAAAAATTGATTGATAATTGTTTTCGAGTTTCTGTTTTTAAAAAATTTAGAGAGATGTGTAGAGGTATGGGGAAAAAATTAAAGAGAGAAAGAAATTCTTTGAGAGAAATTTTAGAGGGAAAAAAAATAAGTTGAGAAAGAAATCATAATCATAAAGAGAAAAAAAAAATTATCGAGATAAAATTTAGAAAGAAAACTTTTAGATAGAGAAAAGTTAGAGATATTTGTTAGGGAGAAAAATAAATGAGAGAGAGTAAAGTTTAAAGAAGGAGGAAGTTTTTAAAGATAAATATGTTAGACAGAGGGGAATTTGGAGATGAAAAAATTTGGAAAAAAAATCATACATTCTTAGAGAGAGATTTTTTTTTTTTTTTTTTTTTTTTTTTTTTTGAAATAGGGAGAGATGTATTTATTAGAAGAGAAAAAGAAAAACAAAGTTATTATATAACTATGAAAGTTTCAGAGAGAGAATTAAAACTTAGAAAAAATCAAAATTTATCTCTAAATTTGTGATGTCGTATCATTTTTTATTCTAAGCTTTCAATTTTATCAAATTGTACCTGAAACTTAGATAAATGTTGTAATCTTAATCCTAAACTTTAAAAAGTGTTGCAATTTTTTTTTTTTTTAAAAGTGTTGCAATTTTAATGCTCAAGTTTTCGTTTGAAAGATTATTAAAAATGGTATTCTCGTATATGCATTCAATGAATTCAACATATGTAGGGTACAAAATTAATAAGATTTCAAAGAAAAACACCAATAGAGCTAGATTTTTGTTGAAATTTGTGTAATTTTGACAATGTTATTTAATGGTTAATTTGTGCATTGATCAAGCTTAATTTTGTGTCAAACTTTATTTTATTGAAATTAGTGAATTTATGGAGTTTTTTACTTTTTTTTTTTTTTTTTGTTAAAATTAGTTGGTGAATTAAATGGAAATTGAATAAAGAGTAAAAGTTGCAACACTTTGTTTAAGTTTAAGGGTCCAATTTGATGAAATTGAAAGTTTATGGTAAAAACTGATACCATTTGACAAGTTTACGAATAGTTATATGAACAAGAAAATTTTAGAGGAAATAACAAAGTACTATTTTAAAAAGGGAAATCAGGAGAGGAAAATATTTTAAAGAGGTTTGTTAAAAGATGGAAAATAATTTTAGCATTCAGAAGAAAAAATAAGTTTTTGAAAAATAAAATCTATTTTTCAAAACTACACAATTTTTTTATTTTTTATTTTTTTGGTTTTTAAAGAATAAATAGAATTGATTGAATCATGTTTTTCACAAAGTAAAAATGAAAAATAAAGTAAAAAAACTAAAAATATTTATTTAACCGTCCCTAAATGTATCTAGTCACAACTAGTCACAAAATAAATATATATATATATATATATATATATATATATATATATATATATATATATATATATATATATATTTTAAAAAGAAACTTAACTAGTTGAGTGTATTGATGTAATATTTAGTTGAGCATTTAAATGGATGAAATTAAAAAATTAAAGTTAAACTTGATTCAATAATCTAGATAGGTAAAGATACAAATTGAATTCTTTCCTATATAAAATACTTATACACACCCACTCATATGAATAAACCTACCATCTATATTTAATTAACATGACTCCACCTTTAATGATTTACTTAATTTGTAATGAATTGATATTGTACAATCAAATCCATTAAAAATATTACCTATCTCATTTTTGTAAAAAAAAAATACAAATACTAACGCATCATTGTTTTAATATTTAGTCATATTATTGACATTTAAAAAAAAAATCATAAAATTGAGACTTTTTAAAAATTAAGAATAATTTTAACAAAAGTTCAACTATATTAAAAAGTCATATATTCTCGATCAGAAGATTAAATATTTGAATTCTCACCCTAAATAGTTGAACTAAAAAAAAAGAAGAAAAAACTATATTGAACAAGTAAATAGGTTCATTTTCTCGATAGATAACACATAAATGATCAATAATATCTCTTTGCTATATAGTTCTCAATAAACAAATTTATCTATCTCTACATTCCGATATGCTATGAACTTTAGTTGAGTTTGTGTTCATCACCTTCAAATAGAAGAAATTCACTTCAATAACTACTTGATGGCTCTCTTCAATCATCACAACTTTTGTAATATCCAAAATTCTCTCTTTTTTTTCATACTAATATGGACTAAATTAAAAAATAATTAAATAATAAGAATCAAAACATATATTAAAACTCCACAAAATTAAAAACACTGTTAACTTAGAAAACAATAAATTTACAAATATCCCTCCACTAAACTCAAACTTTACTCAATTAATTTAATCAAACACAAACAAATAAATACATGTGATATATATTATAAGAATAAATTAAAAAAATATCCCTCCACTAGTATATCAAAAGTTAATACATAAAATTAAAAAAAAAAGTGTGGTGATAAAATAAATTACATAAATTAATTAATTAATTAAAAAAATATTTGAAAAATTAACGGTGGCGGCCAATGCCATCAGTGATGAGATCTTTGCAAAGGTCGGCAATCCCACAAGATTCCTCTCCCATTATCCTATCCATAATCCGTATTTTCACTTAAATTAAAAAGAAAATTAATAATAATTATAGGGTCGGTCACGGTCAAGATGATGACACGTGTCGCATAATTACAGGGTCCGACATTCTTTCACGGTCACAGGCAGTGAGGGAAAGCGTGTGGCAAGGCATTGAGTCACAGCGCACGAGTGGCTTTGTTTTGCTTTGCCCAATATTGAACGACCCACTAAGCACTCTCTTCATGACTTTCTTGACCATTTTTTTTTTCATTTTTTTGGATTTAATAATTTTGTTTTTCATTGAATTAAAAGAGAGTTTAAAGAAAATGTCAACTCATGTTGGCTTGTAAACAAATTTGTAATGTTATTTGTTAGATTTGTGGTTTGTACAAAAATTTTCAAAACATTCCTATCGAAAATGATCTTGTTTCTTTTGTCTTTCAAATTCGCCAGCAGTATAACTAATTTGAAGTCAACCGAAATGATCGGGTTTTAGTGGTAGTAGTTTGAATTTCTTCTACTCATGATCGGGTTTTAGTGGTAGTAGTTTGAATTTCTTCTACTCACTTATGATATAATATTACATCTCAAAAGAAATAGTGTTTGTTTAAATAAAATTATTTTAAATTTCTTGTTTTTCATTTTTTTAATTTTATATTAATATATAACTAAAATATGTTTTGGCTAGTTATATAATTTGGATTCTAATAATCTAGTCATTTTTCAATCTTATCTCTAATTTTTCAGAAGTTTTTATTAATCTCATCTTTTATGTACTAAATTTTTTTAATAAGATTTTTCTACCATCGGCAAAGGTTAAATATCTATCTATATATAACTAGATTTAGAATTCAAGTAAAAAAAAAATAGATTTTTTTTTAAACGGTTAGTTTGTAGTATAATAATATTTCCAAGTAGCTTTTTTCAAAAAAAAATAAATAAATAATATTTCCAAGTAGCTTTTAGGAAGTTCTATTGAAATATTTAGTTAAATCTTTTTTCTTCAAAAAAAAAAGAAAGAAAAAATCTCTACCTTTCTTTGTTTTCATGGATGAGACTTGCTTTTTTCAATGCTACTATTTTTTTTTATTCATTCTAAAGTTAGAAGTCTAATTATGAAATGGTTGTACAATAACTTTAACAATGTTTACAAATTCAATTTGGGTCATATTTATTACTAATTAAAATTGGTTTGGTAGAAAAAGTGAAAAAATAATCCCTAAGATTTTTATATTATGACATATGCATTTTTTTCAAAAACTTTCCTTTTAGATGAATAATCAGATCTTTATCCTTCTTTTTGTTTTTCTTTTGTTTTTATTGTAATAAACAAATAAAAAACAAAGCATATGATTGGGCTGAAATGTTATCTAAGGTATGGAAGGAAAGTCAAGAAAGATCACCCAACCTTTTTGACTATAGGTCTTAATTATTGAGTCATGAATATTAATTGATATATACACTTATTTTATTATTTTAGCCGCCAGCTTTATAGTAGGATATATAAGTATCTTTTAGTTACATATGATTGGAAAATAACCAAACAAAAATAATGTAATTTTTAGTATACGTAATTAAATTAGTGTTAAATTACATATTTGGTCCATAAACTTTTAAGTTTGTGTCTACAAGACCCCAAAACTTTGAAAAGTATCTAATAAGTCATTGAACTTAAAAAATGTCTAATAGATTTTTTAACTTTCAATTTTGTGTCTAATAGTTTTTTGATACATCCAAACTTCTTTTTAAAATTAGTTGATATATTAGATATTGAATTGAATTTTATGTCTAATAGAACCCTAACCTTCCAACTTTGTGTATAGTAGGTTCGTGAATTTTAAAAAATGTTGAATAGGTCAAGGACCTAGTAGACACAAAATTAGAAAAATTCAAAAACCTATTGGATACAAGATTGAAAGTTTAAGGACTTATTTGCCACTCTTTGAAGTTTAGGGACTAAATATAGACACAAACTTGAAAGTTGTGGGGCCTATTAAACACTTTTTAAAATTTTTTGGAATAAAATAGACAGAAAACTAAATGTTTAGAGACCAAATTTATAATTTACCTCAAATCCATGGTAAGAAATGTCTTTCAATATAGATAGAAGATGTAGGGAAAATTAAGGCTAAAGTTTTATTCCAACTCAAAAACAAATTCATAATAAAAAAAATATGTAAGCAACCATCTTTTGATTAAGGATGTATCTATGAAAAGATTGAAAAATATCTTCATAATAAAATTAAGAAGCTTTGTATCATCTATAATAATGGAAAACTATTTTTTTTTTTTAAATAAAAATGGAAAACTAATTTTAGAGAAAGATACAACTCGTACGAGCATTATTTGTCTTTTAAAGAAAAAAGATGTAACCTTCCTATCATAAAAAGCAAATAATAAAAGTTACGAACACTATTTCTAATTCTTTTACAATAATCAACATTATGAAACGTCAATATGAAAAGTTGTTTTCTTTCTCATAATTTAATAAAAAAATCATTATTTTGTATAGTAAAATGCAATGCAAATACAAAAAATATATTTTATTTGTATCATAGTCAAAAGTTTTTACAAAGGGAGGTAATTTCGGTAGCTTTTTTATTTTTTTATTTTTATCTTTTTAAAATTGATTAATATAATAATTTGAATATGAAATAAACTAAAAGAGTAATTCTTTTTTTTTTTTCTTCCCATTTTATTAATTGATTAGTAGTGATTAGGTTAGAAAATGAATACACTGTTATAGGTAATTTTGGACCACCACAGCGTACGGGGAGCTGACAGGACAACTGGGAAGAGATAGGACCAGGAAAGGGACTCAGAGGGAGACCATACCGACGGGCCGGGCCAACGTGGCCCGACCCGTACGGTCGGCCTGTTTGCACGGGCCGAGTCCGTTTGCCTCCGCTCGGCCCCTACCGCTTCCAGCTGCCTCGGTCCTGCCTGCTTCGTCCCAGAACGCCTCCAAACCCTAGGAGTCCGAGCAGGTATTTATACCCCTCTTCGCCATCGAAGAAGGAGGCCGAAAACTCGATTCTTGACTTCTTTCTCTATTCGCTAGCTGCCCAGTTTCCTGATTTAGGCATCGGAGGCGGTGTGGCCTACACCACACCGGTGTCCAGCGATTCTTGCTGGTCTTGCAGGTCACGTCTTCTCCAGCTTCTACAAATTCATTGTTGATGTCACGTGAAGGGCAGGTGGATTGCTTGGCCAAATTTTGGCATCAACATACACAATTTTGAATATATCTCCCAAAGCGTGTAAGTTGTCACTTTCGACTAGAGACTTCTTTTCCAAACTGGTTTAATTACTTGTTTGGATTATATGCTTAGAAAATTTTGAAGACCAAGTCAAAAAAATGGGCCACACCAACACATTTTGACACTACTATTTCCACCTTCCTTAGGTGGATAAACATTTTAGACAAAAATATTGATTTACATATACAAACCAAATCCATTTGAAAGTTTTCAAATGGATTGAAGTTTGAATAGAAATAAATCTTATTGTTGTGTAATTCTAGATATATTGTTAGATATATTGGATTAATAAGTGTAGTGGTGTATAGTTGGAGATAGCGAATGTTGGATTAATGATGACATCGAAGGTTGGTGTGCGATTGGAACCTACATATGCAAGAAATCAAAAATCACTACTAGATATTGGATAAATTTTACCAAATTCTTTGATGTTTAAGTTAATTAAGCTTGAAAAGAGTTTTAATATGATGTAGAGAGTATGTCTAGATCTCTTGTTCATTTTTCGATGAATAAGAGAGAAATGACACTGTGATCGGCGTCAATCTTAAGTCATTGATCGAGTTAGAGACACACAACAATTATAGCTTTGAAAAAAGTGACTTCTTTTAGATTGAATGGATATCGGTCGCAACTTTTGTAGCTTGTTCCAAATGACAAACTATGAATAGTTGTGATACCACTACTGTAGCTCTATTTGCTGAAGATATGATAGGTTGACACATAATGTAATGCAATACTATCGATTAAGCATTCTCACCTCGTCATATCAAATGTGGTAGACACAATAAAACGATTGAAGTACAACATTCTTGAATAGCTAATTTATGTTCAAGAACTTTGACTAAGCTTGCAGATATTTGGTCACATATTTAGGTCTAGTTCTAAACGTCTAGTTTCTCATGTAATAAGTCAAGCACACACTCAATCTCACTTGAGTCCAATATCTATAACACATTTAGACTAAGAAATTTTTCAATCTTACATATTGTTGATTCTCAACTTTTTCGATTTGTAATGGATGAGATGTGTGATCTCACATAGATTTGAAATCTATTTCAATAATCAAAATCATTTGAAGATGAGTATACTTTTTAGGTGTGATTCCGATAAGTGTAACCAAAATGAGATTGTATTGTATCTTTGAAAAAAGAAAATTCAAATTAGGTAGCCGTTTTTTATTTTCTTTTAATTAGAACTCGAACATTAAAGAGATCAATTGCGA
Organism: Luffa acutangula; assembly: GCA_036850905.1. Lineage (NCBI taxonomy): Eukaryota > Viridiplantae > Streptophyta > Magnoliopsida > Cucurbitales > Cucurbitaceae > Luffa > Luffa acutangula. The sequence continues at coordinate 48,751,406 of CM072090.1, forward strand.
AACCCACGTGGCAAAATTCATACTTTCAAACTCGCTGACTGATTAATCATCACATGTTAATTTCATTTTTTTAAAATATTTTTTGAATATAACAAAAAAAAAAAAGAGAATATTTAATGTTAGGTTTGGGAATTGTTAGAATGGGAATTAAAGACTTCAAAAAAGTGATTGTCTAATAATTAATTATACAATTTTGAAATTAATCTTACCCCCTCTGTCTGTAACCCAATTGCGAGGGGTGACCGACGTGTCCGGTTACTCCCGGAAAAATTTCTAGTATTACGGTAATACATACTCCCTCCATTCAACATTTGACACGTCATTTAATGAGCATTTAATGATATAATATTTTATTGTATGGGTCTTACATAATTCTTAAATACTTCCTATATGGCAAACAATGAATGGAGGTAGTATGGTAGTACTAGAAATTTATTTTTCATACTACGGTAGTATTAGAAATTTTCTCGTTACTCCTCGGTACACGTGGCAGAAAAGACTTGCTGAATCATTTATTAATTGACACGTCACCCTTTCATTTGTGGTCATTGTGGCCTTCAAGATCCACTCCCCCAAGTCATTCCGTCGACATTGATTTCTTCCACAGCTTTTAAATATTAATTATTTATTTGATGACAACAACATTACTATGTACAATATTAATTTTTAACTTCAATTAAAATCATTGGATTTGGAGGATTTTGTTCAAGTATTTTCAAGTTTAATCCCTGAGTTCATTGAATTTTAAGGCTTAAAATAAAGATGAATAATACCAAATTATACCTAATATCTTTGTCTTCGATTTTCAATTTTATTCTCAATTGATTCAAAATTATCTATTAGTTTATTTTGTAAAATAATTTTTTTTTTTTTTTGAAATGGATGTCTTCAAATTATTGTTTAACTAAATATTTAACTTGTGTGTGGACATATCATTCATATATTACTCTTTCGTGAAATTCAATAGTGAATTTGACTTTACTGTCAATAAATTCATTTCTTCCACTTGTTTAAATATATTAATAAAACTATAATTGAATGAAACATCAATGGATTTTCGTCCACAAATTTTAATAGCTGTTGATGCCAAAATTTGGCCAAGCAATCCACCTGCCCTTTACGTGACATCAACAATGAATTTGTAGAAGCTGGAGAAGACGTGAACTGCAAGACCAGCAAGAATCGCTGGACACCGGTGTGGTGTAGGCCACACCGCCTCCGATGCCTAAGTCAGGAAACTGAGCAGCTAGAGAATCGAGAAAGAAGTCCAGAATCGAGTTTTCGGCCCCCTTCTTCAATGGCGAAGAGGGGTATAAATACCTGCTCGGACTCCTAGGGTTTGGAGGCGTTCTGGGACGAAGCAGGCTGGACCGGGGCAGCTGGAAGCGGTAGGGGCCGAGCGGAGGCAAACGGACTCGGCCCGTGCAAACGGGCCGAGGCCGACCGTACGGGTCGGGCCACGTTGGCCCGGCCCGTCGGTATGGTCTCCCTCTGGGTCCCTTTCCTGGTCCTATCTCCTCCCGGTTGTCCTGTCAGCTCCTCGTACGCTGTGGTGGTCCAAAATTACCTATAACAATAGCTTTTTTCAAATTATCTGATTGAGAATTCTGAGTAAAACAATGAAATCAAAGATTAAACTGAGAATTATTTAGAATATTAGAAGAAATGTTAATATTTAGTGCAACATAAATACAACCATTACCATTAGTTGGGTTTTCTTTTTTCTTCTTCTGAGCCAAATGTTGATATTCTAGTTGAATGAGAGCAATTCTTTTTATGAAAAAAGAAAAAGAAAAAAAAAGGAAATTTTCCTTAAACATCTCCATTTTTTTTTTTTTTTTTGAAAAAACATCTCCAAAATTATTTTATTAAACCATGCTAGATTTATAAATTTCATTTATTCAAAAGTTTTTACCCCTTTACTTGACTCACTAAAGTAATTTTAACATATAATATTTTTATGGCTTGATTTTCCAGTTTTTATCTTTCTTTTTTGTTTTGAAAACACGTTAATTAATTTTATTACTGATTTTAGTTTATGGTTTAATTTAATAAACTTGATAATCTAAAATTAAAATCGATTAATTAACAACTATAAATTGGCTTAGTAATGAATTAATTATCATAAAAGAATGGGTTCAATAACTCTATAGTAGCCAACCTACATAGGATATTAAAATATTGAAAGGTCAAAGGAAATTGTATCATAGATTGAATATAGTACGTGCAAAGTAGACAAAACAATGGAACATTTTCTAATATTTCCATAGTAAAATGTTGCAATCATTTAAACTTGAAAAAATATGAATGTGATATCATTGAAATTATTGAGTTTATGGAGATTTTTTTTTTTTTTTTTTTTTTGTTAAAATTAGTAGGTGAATTAACAGAAATTGTATAGAGAGTAAAAATTGTAACATTTAACTAAGGAAAAAAAAATACACTTTTAGTCTTTGGGGTTTGGGTTAGGTTTCATTTTGGTCCTTGAGTTTTCAAACTCAACAATTTAGACCCTAAAGTTTGGTTTTAGTTTCATTTTAGTCCATTCATCCATCTTTTCGTTAATAATTAACGATTTGATGACGTGACACTATTTTTTATTAAAAATTTATTTTTGAATTGTTTAAAATATAAATATATTAAAAAGAAAAATTTTATTATTTTATTATTTTTTTAATTCTTTCTTCCTCTCCCTTATTCTTCTTTTCTTCATTTTCTTCTTCATTCTAACCGTTGTCGACGACTAGTTGAAGAAGAAGATGAAACCTAACCCAAACTTTAGGAACTAAAAGTATATTTTTCTCTTTAACTAAATCTAGAGTCCAATCTGATGAAATTGAAAATTTATGATGAAAATTTGATACAATATGACAAGTTTATTATTGATTTATACGATTGGACTTCACATCATTTTTAAATGATACTCACGTGACTAACCATTAAAATAAGTAATACTCATACATACCATCCTGATATAAGAAAATTTTCCCAAATAATCATGAATTTTAATAAAATTATCATTATATATTTATTTTATCGTTGGCTGAAAATGAATTATTTTTAATAATTACAAATATTAAAAAGAAAAAAAGTTAATATGGAAAACTTATAAAATCAAATTAGGACACGCATGAAAAAAAAAAAAAAAAAAAAAAGAGGAAAGAGAGAATGAAAGATCATAGCTAGGGAACGTGTACCTGCCAACAATACCAGTGGGACCCACTTACCACTAAAAAACCCAAAACAAAAACAAAAATAAAATAAATTAAAATCTGAGGGAAGCCCACCACCGTGGGCCCCACTCTTTCTCCATCTTTTTTTTTTTGTATAAAAGGCTATTTGTTCTTCCACTCGTCGCTCAAGACTCTCAAAAACAAAACCCCCAAACAAAGAGAGAGAGAGAAAAAAAAAAAAAGAAATTATCTGTTTGTGTGTTTTTATTTTCCCAATGGGCAACGCCGACTACGTGTACCCATCGGGCGGGGGCGGGGAGTGCTTGCACAGGGCGGCGATTCCGCCGGCGCAGCCGTTCGTGAAGTCGCTGAAGAACTCTCTGAAGGAGACGTTCTTCCCGGACGACCCGCTCCGGCAGTTCAAGAACCAGCCGGCGGCGAGGAAAGTGCGTCTGGGACTGCAGTACTTGTTTCCGGTGCTGGAATGGGGGCCACGTTATACTCTTGGGCTTCTGAAATCGGATCTCATCTCCGGTATCACCATTGCCAGCCTCGCCATTCCTCAGGGGATCAGCTACGCCAAGCTCGCTAACTTGCCCCCAATCCTTGGCCTCTGTAAGTATCAACGAAAATGACTCTTTAATTTTGTTTTTAAATTATAAAAATCAATTTCAGCAAGGTTTCTACTTACATCTACTACAACAAAATTTGAAATCATTTTATTTTTTTTCAAGAAAGTATTTTTTTTTTTCTCTTTTTCTTTCCACGTTTCTCTCTTTAATTATTATTAGATTTGTTTTTTTTGGTGGGTAGGAAGGGAAAATTTTTTTAAAAAAAAAAAAAAAAAAACATACAACATATCTAGAAATCTCTCTATATACCACATTAAAATCTTAACAACTAAAAAAAGAAAGTTAGAAAATGAGAAAAAAAAAAATTTATCTGGTATGTAGAAAGATCCTTACATACTGGTATGCAGCTAAATTTTTTTTTTTTTTTTTCAAAAACATATACAACTACCACCATTAAAATTTTGACAATTAAAAGATAATTTCTTTTTCATTTTTTTACCTTTTTATTTTTTAATTGTCAAATTTTAAAGAGATGTATAGGAAGATATCTAGTAGTCAAGTTTTGTTCAAAATTAAATAGACATATTGGGACCAAATTTATATTTAATTTTTTTTTTTTAAAAAAGACGGATAATTCTGACCCCACGAGTCAAAATTAGAATGGCGGTTGGAGTAATTAATTATATTATATGTAATGTTAATGCAGATTCGAGTTTTATTCCGCCGCTGATTTATGCTATGATGGGAAGCTCGAAGGACTTGGCCGTCGGAACGGTGGCGGTGGCGTCGCTTCTGATCAGCGCAATGTTAGGGGCGGAGGTTAACGCCGCCCACAATCCCACTCTTTATCTCCACCTTGCTTTCACCGCCACCTTCTTCGCCGGAGTCTTCCAAGCCTCCTTGGGCCTCCTCAGGTCATTATCTTTTACTTTCTTCACGTCCGGTTTAATTTCAATTTAATTATAATGTAAATTGGTCTCGTGATACATATCTCCTTAATCACTATCATCTTTTTTTTTTTCACAATATGTGGGAGTGGGTGATTCAAACCACAGACCTCGTGATTATCCGTACAACTTTATGTTAGTTGAACTATGCTTTTTTTTTTTTTTTTTAGAATAACTATGCTCTTGTTGGCTCCTAATCACTATCATCAAAAGTAGAAAATACGAAATGTTAATATAGTGAGTAAAAATATAATCATGCTTAGCTGTACATCGGTGTATAGGTATCTCTCTTCACATCATCATTCAAATGTTGACTATTAAGAGACATAAAAAAAAATTTAAAAAAAAATCTTATTTTCTACCTTTTTCTTTCTCTTAGTTATCATGATTTTAATAGAACTCATCGAAAAATTCTTACACGGTTATGTAGTCAAAATATTGTTGGCCAATCATTCTTCTTAATAGTAGATTTTTCTTTCTTCTTTCTATTTACTAAACTTTTTTTAAGTAAAATATTATTCTTTCTTATTTTGGATGTTTGCATGTGATTAAAGAGATGTAGTTAAAGTGGGTGTGTCTGAAAAATACACATCACTTAGAAAAAATGCCACTTTTAATTCATGGATGGTTGTTTTAAGATATTTAATTAAATTCCATAGATCAAATTAAAAATTAAAAAATAAATTAGGATGTCAAAAGTGTAAATTAAATAAACTCCATGAAGATAAATAATGATAAGAATTGATGGTGATAAGATAGGCTGAGTTTATTATTAATTTTAGGAGGAAAAAAAAAGAGGGAATAATAATAATAAGATTAGATTCATGATTTATATTATTGTATAAATTAAATAATGGGAAGGAATCCTGAAACAGCGATATGTAGATCCATTCCCTACCATATCAATTTATCATCATCAACTTTATCTTTGTCTTTGTCTAACTCTCTCTCTCACATGTAATATAATAAATTTCCAAAACCAATTTAATATATAAAAAAGAAAAAAGGAAAGGGTAAAAAGATTGTTATTTTATTCTTTCATGTTATGCAAAATTTTAATTAATTAGAAAATAATTAAACTATTTGCATGGATATGGATGAATACAGGCTAGGGTTCATCGTGGATTTTTTGTCACATGCAACCATAGTTGGGTTCATGGCTGGTGCTGCCACCGTGGTGTGCCTACAACAACTCAAAGGCATCCTTGGCCTAACCCATTTCACACACGCGACCGACCTCGTCTCCGTACTCCGCTCGGTTTTCACCCAAGTCCACGAGGTTTGATCCCGTCATCATTCTCTTTATACTTTATGTCAATTGAGTTATGTTCTTGTTCGCAAACAAAACTGTTTGTTTGTAAAATAGAAAATAAAAAATTAATTTACCTGTTTTCATGTTTTTGGGTTAATTTCAAAAAAAAAATATATATATTTTTCTTTTTGTATGAATATATAATTCGAAAGCTCTCTCACTTTTCTGTTTCAGAGTTAGCCCTACATCACGTGCCTTGTCTATATTCCACTCCTACCTATTTATAAAATATTAAAATCGGTTTGTCCTTTGTAATATTTTTCAATTTCATCTCTCTAGTTCTTTTATATATAAAAATTAAAAAAAAAAGTAATAAATATTTTTTCAATTAATTTCCTACTAGGTTAGTACAATTAAATTAATAAAAAGAATAAAAGAGACAATGTAAAAATAATATAGACACAATATTTTGTGGTGGTAATTTGTTTGCGTGATAACCTTTCTTTTTTTTTTTTTTTTTTTTTATAAGTTATTTTAAATTAAGTACGTTACTATGAATAATAAATGTAAGAATAGGAATATATTAGGTGTAGGTTAATTATTTAATAATAATTTCTTTTGATTCTATTGCAGTGGAGATGGGAAAGCGGAGTTTTGGGATGTTGTTTTCTCTTTTTCCTTCTGGTCGCCAGATATTTTGTGAGTAGAGATAAATTTACCTTTTATTTTATTTATTGTTTTAAGTACAATACAACTTCGTAATTATGAAAAATTCGAACATTTGACCTATAGAAAAATTATTGATATCTTAATTATTGAGCGGCTTAGGTTGACAACTCACCTTTCATTTTAATATTGCAATTTATGTTGATTTCTAGAATGTTTAAAATTAATTAATTAGATGAAGTGTCACATCTTACCCACTAGCTTTTCATGGTAGTAAAAGAATAATTATGCATGGCAGTAATAGCACCTACCAAAATTTACCAAATATTAAGGCCATTTAGGATTTGGTATTGTCAAATATCCATCGTCCACGTGGCAAAATCATTTAATTGGTGGAATTGTTTTTCGTTCTTTTAATTACATCTATTTAATTCATCTTAATTATCAATATCATCTCTTTTCACAAGCTGCCAAAACGAGTTTAGTTTAACGGTAATTGACATGTACCTTTGACTAAGAGGTTAGAGGTTCAAATCTCCCCACCTCCAATTCAAATATAGCATACGTGGCATATTCTGGTTTTTTCCCCATTGTTTACGGAGAAAAAAAGAAAAAAAAAAAAAAAAAAAAAAAACTTCTTTTACGAAATATAAGTATAAAAATGAAAAGCTAGTGGGTAAACAAAGAAAAAGAGTTTTTTTTTTTTTTCATAGATATATTTTTGAACTCTTAATAATTTTAAAATAAGAACTTCTATTTTTCATTTTTATAATTTCCTTTTAAAAAATATTACGAAAATAGAGTAGAAAACAAAGAAAAAGAGTTGATAAAGAAGCACAATTTTCCAAAGCAAAAAAAGGTAAAAACATTTTAAAATTTTAGGATTTGAAAATTTGCAATCTTACATTTATGCCTTTTCTTGTAAAACATTCAAAAGTATAAAGAAAGAATTTAAGAATATAAGGTTGGTAGAAGTAGTTAGGAATCACCCCCATTAATTATTATAAGTCTTTTTTTTTTTCTCATTTCAACTTTGCTTTTGAATAAGAAAAATGAACTTCCATAATCTAATTTCCTTTTGCAAACCACCATTTCAATCCTAACCCTAAACCAATCTTCCCCAACCCTAAAAAGCTAGTCATAATTTAAATTAAATTTTGCACCTTACTTTTCATGCAAATTCACTAATAATTTTAGATCGAATATTAGGGTGAAAGTCATAGCCACCTACTTTTTAAAGTGATTTAAAACAACATTTAATTTAAGAGAGAGAAATAAGCGTCCAAAATAATTTTTTAAATAAAAATAAAAAGTTATCATTTGGTGTGTTTTGTTGCAGAGCAAGAAAAAGCCAAAGTTCTTTTGGATATCAGCAATGGCACCTTTGACATCAGTAATTCTAGGAAGCCTTCTAGTGTTCCTCACTCATGCAGAAAAACACGGTGTCGAAGTGGTAAGCTTAAATTGATATGTTATAGTAAATTTTTAATCGTGATTATAATGAAAGCCACATGTCATTTTGTGTTTTTTTTTTTTCATTATTAAAAAAAAGTATTTTATGTTTTTCTTTTTCTTTTTGCTAATCCATTTTATTTTTCTCTCTACAAAATAATAGAGTCCAATTTGTAGTATTGTTTTGTTGCCTTAGACCGCCATATTTTAGGCTTGGCCGACTACCAATTTTGGAATACCAAACAAAATTACACCTCATATCCTTAAATAGGTTTTTTTAAAACCCTTAAATAGAATTTCAATGTATATTTCATTTTCATCCTTAAATTCATATATTTTTCCTTTTGGTCCCATATACTTTTCAAATATTCTATTTCAGCCTCTCCTTTGTTTTAGTCCCTCCATTTTGAAGTTTTTTTTTTTTTTTTTTTTTTTATCTTATGGCATTTGATTGGATACATAACCTACCATGTGTTAGCTTTTAAGGGGCTTGTTTCCTCAAAATATATATATATATATATATATATATATATGATACCCATGAACTATGATGTTTGTTTCGAAAATGCTCATGAACTTTGAAAAGTTTCAAAAATATCCCTGAACTTTGAAAAATGTTTCAAAAATATCATTGCTGTTAATTTTTCAAAAACCATCCAAAAATTAACGGCAAGGGTATTTTTGAAACTTTTCAAAGTTCAGGGCATTTTTGAAACAAATCCAATAGTTCAAGGTATTTTTTTATAATTTAGCAAAAAAAAAAAAAAAAAAAAACAAAAAACAAAAAACAAAAAACAAAAAACAAGTGCTTGTTACTGTAAATGAACAAAACGTGTGCTTAGGTCATATTTTCATGGAATAGTTTACTTTACAATATAATTAATTACAAGAAACAAAATATTTTGCAATTAATGCAAAATTTCAGTCAAAAATAAAATGTTTGAAAAAAAAAATATATATCATAAAAGAAATTGAAAGTTATTTAGATTTATTATTATTTTTATTTGGTATAAAAAAGAAATACATAACATTTTTTTGAAAAACTAAAATCATGATTTTCATAAAGATAATTTTAAAAAGTAGAAATTTAGAGATGGGAAAGTTTTGAAAAATAAATTTATCAAAAAAAAAAAAGATAATCATGAAAAAGAAGAAAGAAAAAGAAAAAAAGAAAAGAAAAGAAAGGTCTTGTTTTGTTTGTGTTCACTTAAAAGTGCAAAGTGATGGACCCCCACCAATAATAGAATCTGTTTCATTGGTTTGGTCCCATTTCTTTTTGTTTGATTGGACCTTTCTTCAACCCTTTTCCAAAGGTTTCTTTTTGTTATTTTTCTTTTCTTTTTCTCTTGACATTCACTAGAAATAAAGATGATTAAATTCTATTTTGGTTTTGGAATCAAATTATTCCTCATGATTCTTTTCAGTTGCTTCTTCATTTAGAAAAACTGTCTACACAAAATATACTATGTGTTTTATACTCTTAGCAAATAATATACTCATTGCTTTTCATTTGGTTTTTCTATTCTTAAAAATATGTCAATTTTGTTTTATGAATTAGACCTAAACAGTGTGATTTTTTTGGGTGATAGATTGGTGAGTTGAAGAAAGGACTAAATCCATTGTCCATAACGGATTTAGTGTTCGTGTCCCCTTATCTTTCCATTGCTATTAAAACCGGCATCATCACTGGCATCATTGCTCTTGCGGTAATTATTTATCATCTTTCTATTATTTATATTTTCCTATTAAATTCTAAAACATCTATTTTAATCTTCAAAATTTAAAAACAAAATCATTTTAATTTTTGCTATTACTACACCAATATGTTGATAGGGACAGTTGCATGGATGACAAATTGGATCGGAGTCTTTCTGATTAATCGAAGTATATCATATACATTCTAATTAACGAGTTTACCAGTGTGATAGATTTTGCTATATTTGCATTTTTTTTTTACATTGTGTTATATTTGCAATTATATAATTCTTATTTGTCATCCACCACAAATTCTCATGTTAATAAACATATTTAAATTCATGTTATCCAACAAGAATTAAAACAATTATTTTTTGAAGTTAAAAGACTAAAATAGATTATTTAAAAGTTTATGAACCAAAATGGGATATCATTTTTTGAATAATACAAAATGGAATAAACTTGTATGTTTAGGAGCTAAAATAAACCTGTTGAAAGTTTAAGTTCCAAAATTAAACCAAATTTAGTCTTTGAATTATCATACATATTTTAGTTTGATCATTTAATTTCAAAGATTTGAAAAGAAAAAAAAAATCATTTTTGAGATGAAGATTTGATGATGAACAGGAAGGAATAGCAGTAGGAAGAAGCTTTGCAATGTTCAAGCATTACAACATCGATGGCAACAAGGAAATGGTAGCCATTGGCACCATGAACATGGTCGGCTCTTGCTTCTCTTGCTATCTCACTACAGGTAAACACAAACACAAACACAAACAAAAACGAAAACCCACCTCCATTTCTCAATCAATTCAACTTCCATTACTGAGAAACTCCATTTCTCGCAGGCCCATTTTCGCGATCGGCTGTGAACTACAATGCAGGTTGCAAAACGGCGGTTTCGAACGTGGTAATGGCGATTGCAGTGATGTTGACGCTGCTGTTCTTGACTCCCCTGTTCCACTACACTCCTCTCGTGGTGCTTTCTTCCATCATCATTTCGGCCATGCTTGGCCTCATCGATTACGAGGCCGCCATTCACTTGTGGAAGGTCGATAAGTTCGATTTCCTTGTCTGTATTGGCGCTTATGCTGGTGTCGTCTTTGCCAGTGTTGAAATTGGCTTGGTCATTGCGGTATGTTGTGCCTCTTTCTTTCGTGTTCTTCCGGTGTGTCCCTAAGGTGTTTGTGAAAATGTCTTGCTGAATTCCTCTCTGTGTTTTGTCAATTTTAGTGTCCTAGAACCAAATTACCACTAGCTTTTAGCACATTTGTCAAGCGAGTTGGTTCAGTATACTTAAAACTTTTGTATATGTTATTGACAATAATTTCAGGTGGCAATATCTCTGCTTAGACTACTTTTGTTCGTCGCAAGGCCGAGGACACTTGTGCTTGGAAACCTTCCCAATTCCACTGTTTACAGGAACGTCGAGCAATACCCGAATGCCAATAATGTTCCCGGACTTCTCATACTTGAGATTGACGCTCCCATTTACTTTGCTAATTCCAGCTACTTAAGAGAAAGGTATCCGATCTAATCACATTGACACATGCCATTGACAAACATTGCAATGTTAACTTCTATTAAGTACATGTGAATACTGAGTGAATCATTGTTTAGATGGACTTTTTGGAAGTTTGTTCTGAAAGGAAAAATTATTATGTTGTAGGATTATAAGGTGGGTAGATGAAGAGGAAGACAGGATAAAGGCTTCAGGAGAAAGTACCTTACAATATGTCGTATTGGACATGAGTGGTAAGTGTTGGTTGGATCTTCAACTGCTGAAATGGACAAACATGTTTTCTTTTGATACAGAACTCTCAGAATTAATCTCTTTTTTCAGCTGTTGGAAACATTGATACGAGTGGAATAAGCATGTTTGAAGAGATCAAGAAGATTTTAGACAGAAGGGGATTGAAGGTACATTATTTCCCTGTCAAAACTTCCATTCTTCCAGCTGCATATTCTCTCTTTCAAACTCTGAAATAGTTACTATATTTATGAAGTACACAAAGCATTTGTATTGTCAAACTTCATACGGATGAGGATTGATTCATTATCCACTGAAAGTTCCTTTTGTTTTCCCATGTATGCAGATAGTTTTGGCCAACCCTGGTGCTGAGGTGATGAAGAAGCTGGACAAAGGCAAGTTCATCGAGAGCCTCGGACACGAATGGATCTATCTTACGGTGGCTGAAGCTGTAGCAGCTTGCAACTATATGCTTCACTCCTGCAAACCTGTGACTGATGAGAAAGCAGAGCCATGGAACAATGTCTAAGACATTGAGTCTTTTGATTTACAAGGAAAGATAAAGCAGAGCCTTGGAACAATGTCTCTGTGAAGTCTCAAGCTGAAGTTAACCTCCGGGGTAATTTTTTTCCCCTTCTGGATAGTAGTATCACTTGTAGGTCAAAATAGTATTTAAATTATATATATATATATAGATGGAATATGAAATTGATATTGAAAAGGAGAATAATGGTAGTGAGGAAATGCTTGTATTGTATCTCCTATTCTCTCAATGGAGTTACTAATTGTAAAGTTGTATCTGAAAATAATGCTAAGCCTTTTTTCGTCTGGAATCTTCAGTCTTCCCCACTTCCCCTAAAGTCTCTAAGAAATGCATTTGAATAACAAAACTGCAAGAAGGATTCTTATGTTACAACAATTCATTGCACACAACTGCAATGAAGAAGTAGATGAAAAAAAATTTGAAATTTAGTGCTCCAAAGACGTGAAATGTAAACAACAGAAGCGTGATGAACAGTAGTTTGGAGACTCAATAAACTGACTGTGTGCAGTATCAAGATGACTAATGGTAAGAGGTGAAGTGAAGTAAGGGCTGGTTTAGAATACATTTCACTTTTCAGTTTAAGTGTTTTTCAAGAATGCATTTTCTTTTAAACATTTGGTATAAAAGTTGTTTAGAATTTAAACATTCGTATGTTTGGTTAAATCATTTTTTGTGGTTGTCAAACACTTGAATTTTTTTTTTTTTTCAAAATTAAACTTGAAAAGTTAAACCAGACACACGCTAAACTACAAACAATGGTTTAATATAAATTGGAATTTGGTAGAGGAGTGCTGTAAGAACTAAAATACTAAGCATTAAACTAAAGAGGAGTACTCGTGATCTTTTTATTGGAGATTTAAGCACGTTCAAATATATCAATTACGGGTTTTTAGTAAAAGTAAAACGAAAAATGCAATTAGAAAAAACGAGTACTTTTAAAACTATTTAAAAAAAACATGTGTCGTGTCTCTTCAAGAGGCGCGACATGTTCAGAACCAAATCTAACTAAATGGCGATTGGATGGAACCAGACGAAATGCGACAAATCGAAACAGAGGAAGAAAATGATCAACAGAGATATGAGAAATAGTAAAATTGGTTCGATCGTCTATGGTGGCTCGGATTCTTTATTAGATGCGAAGCTCGAACAACATCAGATGTGTGGATCTAAACAGTGCCCTGGTTGTGACCACAAGCTTGAAGGAAGCTGTCAAGAACCTATGACGTTTATGATAAAAAAGAATTTTTATCATAAACGTCATAGGTTCTTGACAGCAAAAGCGATTAACGAAGAAACAAAGCTTTGGCAGCAAAATCAAAAAAGAGGAAGGAAAAATTAAGAAAAAGAAACCCACCGCAAATTGAAATAGGGGTAAAAATGGAATAAAAAAAAAGTTGATTTAGAAAAATGGCTATATTTGCAATTTTTAAAAAAATAAAATTAAAGATGAAATATAAAATGATCCAAGTGAAAGCAGAAGGCTTGTGCAAGGTCAAGCTTCATTCTCCAGAGTCCAGTGCATTCCTACGTTTTCTCAATTTCCAAATATTTTCAGGCAATCACAAATTCACAATCACTTTAAGTTTAATCTTCTTCTTCTTCTTCTTCTTCTTCTTCTTTCACATTTGAGCCGAGCTCTCCCCTCAATCGAACATCGCCCGGTGGACGATTGTTGAATCAGAATGGCGCCTGCAAAGAAATCGAAGAAGCGCAAAAGGGATTCGAAGAAACTGAAGAAATGTAAAACCTTAAGCGTCGTTCCCATGGAACCCAGATCCTCGGAGCCTGATTGGTGGGAAATTTTCTGGCACAAGAACTGTTCAACTTCAGGTTTCCCCTCTTCCCCACTTCGCAATCTTAATAGTTTTACTTGATTCTTTTTCCAATTTGGTACATGGGTTTTGTGGCCTGAGCTGAATTCAAATACTTAGCATTTTCTCTTTAGTAGTTGTAGAAGTTGCCAATCCAAATGGGATAGATTTTGAAGGGGGAGAATGTTTACAATGTTGGAGATTTGGGCCATTTAGATCGTTTCTGAGAATATAAGAGAATTTCATCTGTAACTGGAATGTTGAGTGAGTGACATTTTGTAATTCAGGGTTAGTCTGATATAGTTGAAGAGTTAGGAATTTGGACTGCAATGGTTTTTGGCACATTATGAACAGTTGCTCATTACATTTTCAGTTCAACTTTCGTAATTAAGGCATTTTGAAACATCTCAGGGTCAGGGGGCTTTCTAAATGTTTGCAGGTTCTCCGGGACCTAATGATGAAGAAGAAGGATTCAAGTACTTCTTTCGTACTTCGAAGAAAACTTTCGACTACATTTGTTCCCTTGTAAGAGAAGATCTCGTGTCGAGGCCGCCTTCCGGGCTTATCAATATTGAAGGGAGACTTCTTAGTGTGGAGAAGCAGGTTGCCATTGCTATGAGAAGATTGGCATCTGGTGAATCACAAGTTTCTGTGGGAGCTGCCTTTGGAGTTGGCCAGTCCACAGTATCTCAGGTTACTTGGAGATTCGTCGAAGCTTTGGAGCAACGTGCGAAGCACCATCTTCGGTGGCCGAGTTCCTCTAGATTGGAGGAAATCAAGTCACAATTTGAAGCTTCATTTGGGCTGCCTAATTGTTGTGGAGCCATAGATGCAACACACATCATTATGACCCTTCCAGCCGTACAAACATCGGATGATTGGTGCGATACCAACAAGAATTATAGTATGTTCTTGCAGGGAATCGTTGATCACCAGATGAGATTTCTTGACATTGTAACTGGTTGGCCCGGGGGCATGACAACTAGTAGGTTATTGAAGTGCTCAAAATTTTTCAAACTATGCGATGTTGGTGAGCGTTTGAATGGAAATGCAAGGAAGTTGTCTGGAGGGTCAGAAATCAGAGAATACTTGGTTGGTGGAATTGGTTATCCTCTTCTTCCTTGGTTGATTACTCCTTATGAAAGTGATGACCTATCGCCGTCGAAGTTCAATTTCAATACCGTGCACGGAGCTGCAAAATTGCTTGCTGTCAGGGCATTCTCTCAGTTGAAGGGCAGCTGGAGAATCCTCAACAAGGTTATGTGGAGACCTGATAAGCGGAAATTGCCGAGCATTATATTGGTATGCTGTTTACTTCAAAACATTATAATTGACAATGGAGATGAGTTACAACCAGATGTTGCTCTATCTGGTCATCATGACTTGGGATATCAGGAGCATTACTGTAAGCAGTTTGATTCATTGGGGAACACTTCAAGGGAAAACTTAGCCAAGCACTTGCATCAAAACAAAGAGAGAATTCGTTCTTCATAAGGTTTCGAAATTGCATCGGACTCCTGAAACTTGCCAGTGATCTGGTAAGACATGGATTTGTATCACTGATGTAGTAAAATGCATATTTTGTTCAAAATTTCCCCATTATGAAGAGGAGTATTTTAACCACCATGTGATTGTTAGTTTTGTTAGTATATGTTCTTCAATGAAAAGTCTTCATGTGATGAAGTTTCGGTATGGCACGGTAGGACGAACGGAGTGGATTAAATAGTGAAGCGAAAACAGCACTCGAGACGAATCGCTGCGCTTTCTGCTTGTGGATATAGCTATCTCTCTCTCATTTTGATAACAGAAATGGAGGAAATGAGTATAGAATTTTGGTGACATCCAGAATTTCCCTCATAAAGAGAATTTAGAGGAAATAGGAATTACTGAAGTCTGATAATTGCAGCTTGAAAGTTTTTTCATTGAGTTCCTCCTTGGTTCTTAAATCCTTTCATGTTTTTTACAGGGAGAAGATATGTAGAATCATTAGGAAATATTTCATGTAAGCACATTTAGCTGTTACATCATATTTCTCTTAACCAACTAATGGTTAGGGATTGTTTAGAACTAATTTCTAAAATTTATAAATTAAAATGTAATCTTTGAGGTCTAAAGATGAAATAGAATTTTAACCAGATTTCAAGGATGAAGTGTGTAGTTTACCATAATTTGAAGATTAACTTTTACATTATCTTCACACATGTAGAGACTAGAGAGTGAGGGGAGGAATTAATATATATTTTTGTCACATGAGCATCATTAATATTATAAATTTGTTTGTTTGTTTTTTCTTTTAATATTCAATCAACTATCCTTACTATAGCCAATGAAAAAAAAAAAAAAAAAGTAATGTCAAAGACCAAATAAAACTATTTTTCCATACTCAAGGCCTAAAGGCCTAAATTAAAATGAACATGATTGAGGTGCATTTATTCCTTGTCATGAGATTGCAAGTTCAAAATTTTACTCCAATATTTGTCGAATGAAAAAAATAATAAAAATAAAATAAAATTACTTTGCAAGATACAAGGCCTAAATCAAAATCTTTAAAAGCTCATGGACAGGAACAAAGGTAAAAGCTCAAAGCCAAAGTGAGCTTAGCTCAACGGTAATTGGCACATACCTTCGACCAAGAGGTTAGAGGTTCGAATCTCCCACTCCAAATGTTGATGTACTCCAAATAAGAAGAAGAAAAAAAAAAAAAAAAAAAAAACTAAAATGCCTAATTTTTCGACATTATGTACCTTTACAAATTTAATTATTAATTAATAAATCAGATAAATTAAAAATTTTAAAATATAAGGCAGGGGACATATGCCAGTCATGCCCCAATTTTTTCTCCCATTTATTGAAGAGTTAGAACCAATATTATATGGACAATGAAGAGCCTCTAAAAAGAGCAGCTTTCTCTGATTAGATGCAGCCTTTCATGTACAGCATAATCTCAAAGCTAAAAAGTAACATAAAAACTCCTCTATATAAACAAAGCTAACAACATACAGTTCCAGAAGAACCTCTCTACAAAGAAAAATTGATAGGTGATGATGAACCAATTAATATCCTTTTCATTAAACTAGAATGCTTATTTCTCAGATAAAATCAATGTCTCAATCACCCCTTGTTGGAGGTCTCATACAAGCACAAAATGGTGCCTTCTTCTTTTGCTTCTGCTTCGTTCTCGTCCCGCCGTAAAGATAGTCCCTTAGAAGAACTCTTGGACTCCGCTCGGACACTTTACTTGTGCCCCTGGCCTCTCTTTCACCATCTAGTTTCATTATTACAAACTGTAGCTTCTTCAACTCCAACTGCAACCGACCGATCTTCTCCGATCCCCTCCGTGCTTGTTCTGAAATTTGCCTACTTTGAACACTGTCATTTTCTTCTGGCTCCAGTGTGGATGCTCCATCAGCAGCCAGAAAAATATCTTGAACGTTCTTTGTGAGTTTAAGGTTCATCTCATACAATTTGGTGATGGCTTCTTCAGCTTCTTCTACTTGCCCCTTCACTGTATCATATTCAGCACCTTTTTCTATCTTGCTCTTCTCTGTAACCTCCATCTTCTTCTTCAAATCTTGTACTGTTATCTGAAGATTTGTCAATTTCTGGGCATCAGAATCAAGTCTTTCTAGAATCCTTCTCTTGTTTCCTTCTTGGGGGAGTTCAGAAAGTCTCCTGGAGATCTCTAGTTTATCCACACCGAACTCCTTTTCGACCAATGATTCGTTTGAAGGGTGCTTGCTACTTCGTCTCCTGGTTGATCCAACCCGGTGGTACTCAGTAGATGAGCTTGCCAGCATAGGAGCCTTGCCAGCTGCCCGATCATAGCTGCCATCTTGATCAGTTGATTCCCACAGCTGAAGCATCCGATCCCCAGCTGCTGCAATTTCTCTTCTACTGGTTCCATATGATGAACGGTCAGAAATCCGATCGAGTAGGATGTCTTTTGTTGGAACTTCATTTCCTGCTTCAGAAATTTCAGACTTTGAATGTGACCGATTGTAACGCTCCTGTCCTCGAAGTGCTGATATGTCCTTGGTCACACGACCACTTTCTCGGCCAGATTTTACCTTTTCAATCTCCTTCATTGCTTTCTCTAGCTTGGCATTGGCATTAAACTTTTCTAGTGTAGTCTGGCTCTCAAATTCTTGAAACGCTACTTCAATTGCTCGAATCCTTCTATTCAAATCTTGCAGCTCAACTGAACCATCGTGGTGAACTTGATCATCATGTGGCTGCTGGAAGCTTTCAGGATGCTGGGAAGTTGCAGAATCAGATTCCTGCAGAAAGTAAGATTAAAGGCCATGAGATTATGCAAACAAAACACAGACACCTTTCGAATGCTACAACTTTTTGATACTTGGGTACTGGCACCTCAGTATCCTATTGGATTGAAGGAGAACCAGATAAGGTAATCACGCCTAAGTTCAAAGAAACTGATTGTTCGGTTGATGTAATCCATAGAGTATGTTTCTGAAATGTCTTCAGATAATAGTAAGCAATACTCAAATTTAAAAAAGAGTGCACGATTTTGGTTTTCTTTTAAGGGGCATAATTTTGTTGTCATGAAAAAGCATTGATGAGGGATGGCTAAATAATTAAAGAGATAGAAGTCAATTAATCTTGGCTCAGAAGACTCAGTATCAATATCATGCAGAATATTAATTCAAATATTCAATTGAACCTTGCAGCTGGAAAAGAAAACTGTGAAACAAAAAACTACTAGCTTGTTTAACAGTGATTTCATTCTAATTTTCTGTTTGTAGAAGTTAAGTTTGCTCTCACAATCTCTTTTATTGTTTTTTACCTTCTTGAAAATGTGTTTGAAATCTTGGAAAAATTGGAAAGATAAGAACGAATCTTGAAATCTATGTATTCAGCTTTTATATTTGGGTAAATAGATAACAGAATAAAGAAGAGGTGAGTATACAAGCTTTCTTTTCATAAACTGACAACCAAAAAACCAAAAACAAAATGGTTATAAAATGGGTTCTGACTTCTGTATAAACAAGTTCATAATTGAATGAGCTAGAACCAAAAATATGAGGCATGTGATGAACGGTTGGAAAGCTAGATAAAACTCGGATTTAGAAGTTTCTTCTACTTGAAATAAGATGCTTTAAACACTAATGAATTTTCCTAACCAAAAGTGTAAGAAAATGTTAGTTATTTATTTAAGCTTAAAAAGTTCTGAACTCCATGGATATGAAAACAACAAAAATTATAAGAGCAAATAAAAATTGACATTCAGATAAAGGGATATTGTAATTACCTCCACTTCTTGTTCATTGACTTTTTGCTTTTTTGTTGAAGGAATTGCATGCCTTTCAAGAGAACTCATAGAATCCTTCAAGGTTTGAATAGCTGGAGCATATGCAGCCAACTGCATTTTTATTCGTTCATTTTCTCCTTCTGAACTAATAATTTTGCCCTTCAGCAATTCGATCTCCACATCTTTTGAAATATTTCTATTTTGAAGGATCTCGCATGCTTCTGTTAGCTCATGAGTCTTGTCTTCAAAAATTGATTGACGAATAGCAGCAATCTGCAGCTCACCAAAGAAAGTTGCAGTCTGGCTCTCCCATGATTGAACTTCATTGTTCTTCATCTGAAGTTCAGATGTTAAACTTTCCTCTCTAATTATATTCTTTTCGGCTTCATTTCGCAGCCCCTTAAGCTCCAAGTCCATTTTTCTATTCTCTTCATGAAGAAATTCAGTTTCCTTAGCGAGACAATCCTTATCTGAAGATACTTTGTCCATCTGCTTCTTTTGTTCTTCATTTATCTCCTCCAATTCATTATACGCTTTGAGGAGATCCAACTTTTCGTTTTCCCTCAAGGTTAGCAGTGTTTCAAATTCCCCAATCACACATTCTGACGCTCCCAGGGACATAATGAGTTCAGAGTTCTTTGTTAGTTCATCTCCCAATTCTCCTTCCATTAGTTTTATTCTCTCTTCAAGGTCTTTATTTTTGGACTGAAGTTTATCCATACACTCAACAAGCTTTCTCAGTTCTTGGAGATTTTCAGACACAATATCCTTGTAAAGAAAGGAAAGTTGACTTTGAAATATTGTTTCACCAAACATATCGATATTCATGTCTTCTAATTCTTGTTTCTCTTTCCTCAAGCCTAAGATTTCATTTGCCAAGGATTTTTCCTCCTCAAGTGCCTTGCAATTCTCAGCATGTAATATCTGATAAGCCCCTTCCAAATTTTGCAGCCTTTTGCATATATTATCCTTTTCAGTCGTTAGTAATTCTTCTCTGTGATTGCTCTCTATTAATTTCAAGCTCATATCTTCATTCAACTCCAGAATTTTCTCCATCTTACCCTGTAGTGTTGAATTCAGTTCAGATTGATTTCTGAGCTCCTGATCAAGCATGTTCCTTTCCATCAAATAATTTTCAGCCTCACTCTGTGATTTTTCCAAAGAATTTATGAGTTCTAAGTTCTTTGTTTGTTCATCTCCCAACTTTTCCAAAGTTACTTTCACTCTCTCTTCAAGTTCATTATTTCTGCAGTGAAGTTCATCCATACATTCAGTAAGCTTTCTCAGTTCTGCAAGATTTTCTGAGACAACATCCTTGTAAATAAAGGAAAGTTCGCTTTGAAATATTCTTTCAGTGAACATATTAATGTTTACTTCTTCTAATTCTTGTTTCTCTTTTCTCAATTCAGAGATTTCCTTGGACAAAGATATTTTCTCTTCATTTGCCTTGCAACTCTCATCATGTAGAATCTGGTAAGCCCCTTCCAAATTCTGCAGCCTCTTACATACATTCTCCATTTCAGTCGTTAGCACTTCTTCTTTATGGCTGCCCTCCACTATTTTCAACCTCATTTCCTCATTCAGTTCTAGAAGTTTCTCCATCTCAATCTGGAGCATCAAATACCGTTCAGATTGGTTTCGATGCTCCTGATCAAGTGAGTTCTTCTCTGTCAAATAATTTTCAGCCTCACTACGCGACTTCTCCAAGAACATTGTGAGTTCCAAGTTCATCGTTTTTTCAAATCCCAACTTTCTCTCCAGTTCCTTCACTCTCTCTTCAAGGTCATTATTTGCAAACTGGAGTTTATCCCTACACTCAGCAAGCTTTCTCATCTCTTGAAGAATTTCAGAGATAATATCTTTACAAATGAGGAAAAGTTGACTTTGAAATATTGTTTCATTGAACATATCACTGTTCTCTTCTTCCAATTGACATCTCTGTTTTCCCAAGTCTAAGACTTCTTTTGTCAAAGATGTTTTCTCAGCAAGAGCCTTGGAATTCTCTACTTGTAAAATCTGGTAAGCTTCCTGCACATTATGCAGATTCCTGCATACGTTTTCCATTTCCATCTTGAGCCCTTGTTCTTTATGGTTTCCCTCCATTACTTTCAACTTCAGCTCTTCATTCAACTCCAGAATCCTACTTTGGAGAATCAAGATCTGTTCAGATTGGATCCTGTGATCCTGATCAAGTGCATCCCTTTGCATCAAAATGTTTGTAGCTTCATTTTTCAGTTGCAGAAGGAACTTTTCAGTAATAGATTTCTCAATCACTAACTGATAGTATTCATCATAAATTTCATTTATAGAATTTTGTTTTTCCTGAATTTTGACAAAGATGTGGTTCAGAAGCGTTTGATCCTGCTCAGCCTCATGATCAAACCCATGGTGGATGTCAAGAGTTCTCAATACTTGTTGAAGCCCTGTCCTCAGAATTTTATTTTTCTCAATGAAGGATTTAACCTGCCCCTGTTCTTTAATATTTTCCAACTCTAATTCATAAATCACTTCTTTCGACCTCTCTGATGCCGTGAAAAGTTTTTGAGACTCTAGTAATAAAGAGAGATTATTATCCTTCATATCTTGCATGCAATTCTGTAAGATAAAGATCAAAAACTGGGAATTTATAGCTTTGTCTGTTTCTCCCTCATATTCTTTCTTCCAGTGATCACATTCTTCTTGTAATAGACGCATTTGTGACTCCATACCAGCTAACCGCTTTTCACTGATTTCAGTAAAACTAGAATGAGCTTGTTTTTCAGTATCCAAATAAGCCTTTAGCGTTTCTATTTCACGAAATGCAGATTCTCTCTCGCTGGCAACCACCAAATGTTTCTCCACTGATTCACGGTATCTTTTATCCAGATCTTCCAGAGTGTTATGGGAGGTATCCAGCTGATGGAGTAAGATTTCTCTCTCTGTAACGAGGCCAGACTTCTGTTGATCAAGCAATTGATAGGAGTCTTCTAGATCCTTTGATTTCACCCTCAATGCTTCAAGTTCAGCCATGGCATCTGAAAGGGAATTCTCCAGAAGTATATTTTTCTCTGAGAGTTCCTCCAGATTTTTAGTTGTAACTTGTAGCTGAGAAGTCAGGGCGACTTTCTCGAAAGAAAGAGTTGATTTTTCTCCCAACAGAGATTGACATGATTCTTCTAACATCTTCACCCTCTCCTTGGTCTCTTCCAAGTCAACACTCATATCAGAAATGGAATTTTCTAAAAAGGCATTTTTCTCAACAAGTTTCTCAAGAATAATCAACTTCTCCAACAGAGCTGCTTTCTCACTTTTCTCTGTCTCACAAGTCTCCTTCATCCTTGAATATTCATCTTGCAGTTCCTTAACAGATGTTCCAAAGCAGTCTAGATTGTAGCCAGTAGATTCCACCTGCTCCAATATGGCCCCATTTTTCTTATTCAAGTCACTAATCTCTTCTTTCAGACAGTAGATTTCTTGCTGAAGGGCATTTCTTTCATTTGTTCGGTGTTCAACCTCCGCTTCAAGTCTACTTATCTTCTCCCTCAAGCTTGACAGTTCATCTTGTAAATTTTTTATTGATAGAGCCGAAGACATATTGAGTTCATCAAGCTTCCTGTTTTCATTCTTAGCCTCCTGAATTTCAGCAACCAAACTCTGATTTTGGCTTTCCAGGTTCTTCAAAATCTGTGTCCTATTCTGAAGCTCAGCAGCAAGAGATCGCAATTCTTCTTCAGTCTGAGAATGCAAGTCCTGCAATGTTTGGAAAGCAGTCTCGGCTTCAACAAACCGCAAGTGCTCATCCTGTACACAATTCCAAAGTCTTCCCAGTTCTTTTTGATTCTCGGTGAGTTCTTGATTTTGGGATCCCATTTTCAGTACCAAAGACTCCAACTCAGATTGCAGAGCCAGATTTGATGTCTCCAATAAAATACACTTTTCTTCAGCACTTCTTAACTTTAAAACTCCATCATCGATTTCACGATGCAGTCTTTCAGCTTCTTCTTCAGCACAAGAAAGTCTATATTCAAGACTAGAAATCTTCTCCAGGCACTGCAAGTACTGGACAGCAGCAGCTTCCTTTTCTTCGGTTAATTTTTCGACTGCTTTCTTAAGGATTATCAGTTCACTTTCAGCTTTGTCAGCTAGTTCATTGTACCTTCTGGAACTTTCCTCTGCATGAAGAAGTTTCTCCTCTAGTTTCACTATCCTTTCTAAACTCTCTTGATATTGAACAAGTGCAGCTTCCTTTTCAACTCCTACTTCAGCAAGGCCTTGCTTCAGACTTTCAGCTTCATTCTCAGCTTTACTTGCTCTCTCAGTAAGTTCTTCAGCACCCTTTTGAATGTCCAAGATGTCACTCTCCAGAAGGGATACTTTGTCCAGGCACTGTTGATACTTAAGTAGACTAGCTTCCTGTTCACTCTCTAGTTTGCTAAGGGCTTCCCTCAACTTCTGAGCTTCAGTTTCAGCTTCAGAGGCTCGATCATTAAGTCTTGCGGAGTCCTCTTGTGCACGAGAGACTTCTGACTGGAGATTAGACAGCTTATCAAGACTTTGTTGATATTGAAGTAGACCAGCTTCCTTCTCAGTTTCTAATTTAGCCAAAGCCTCCTTTAAGGCTAAAATCTCCGCCTCAGTAGCCGAGACCTTGAGATTGTTTCCCCCATTTTGCTCATTTTCCTCAAAATCTTGGAAATTGAGGCCTTTCTTTGCCCTTCCTTCCCCAGAACCAAAAATATCGTTGAACTGCTTCAAACCCCTCCGACTTGTAACTGAGTTCGGTTCTTCCGTAAATGCTCCATTTCTCCTGCCAGAATTGGATCGGGGTGAAAGCCCCAAGCCATCCTTTTGCAACTCATCAGGGTCAAAAAGAGCACGCATGGGTGGTGGCATCTCAGGCGTCCGTGGATCACCCTCATTACTCATACCTGCAGGCAAATCATCAAATGGAACCTGGTTAGGAAATGCTTCAGCCATGGTACGATGAGCCTGGCGAAGCACCCCAGTTGCATTATCGTATCTTTCTGCCAATGCACGGTACGCCCGGTAGAATTCTTCAACCAATTTCATAAGCTCCGGACGCTTCTTGTAGTACATCTCAGCCCTCCTTGCAAAGGAATCTGCATCTTCTTCAAGAAGCTTGATCATCTGTTTCACTTTGGTATCCATATCTGTTTTCAAGCAGGAACGCCAAGTAACAACAATTAGTCAGCCATTTTCATTCATGGAGCACAAAATCAACACTACCAAAATTACACAATCCAAAGCCTATTTTAAAAAAAAAAAAAAACAATGCCTTCAAGAGATTAAACACTTTAAAGTGGGGGAAAAGCAAAACCTGTAAGATTTTCTTGAAGCCATTTAGAATTTTTTGGGCTAATGTGACTATCCCACCACCAAGAATACATGCGCCTGGAATTGGTACGCGTAGTAGTCGTCATGACTTCAGCCAAATAGAACAAACACTTTCAAATAACTCCAAGTATCAGATTTCTTTGGCTTTGACTTTTGGCCTCTTCTATAGTTCTACCTAATCAACTTCAGTAACCCAACACAAGAACAATTAGATACAATTTTTCTTATGGACTGAGAAATAAATCTCAATTTTAAGTTGGAAAAAAAAAAAAAAGAAAAAGAAACAGTGTGAAAGAAGTACCTGATCAACAAAACCCAGGTCCAGAATCTATAAAAGAGGAAGCAAAAATGGCAGTTTGTGGTCTGAATTGGAACAAAGTAGCTGATAGAAAGCAACAAAAAAAAAAACCCAGATAAGTAAGAAGTAGAAGAAGAAGATTCCATATTTATTTTAGTTCTCTTTCTCCTCAATTAATAACAGAAGAAATGAAGAACTCTCAAACAAGATCATCTGTAAAAGCAAACATCAGAAGAACAAACACCCAGATCAAGCACATCACGATCAAAAACAGAGATCGGTTCTACAGTTCAATCCATCCAAATACAGAATTCCAAAAGAAAACCCATTTCAAGAAGAACGAAAAAAACCCTACAAAAGGTACAAACAAGAGGGAGAAAAAAAAACAGAGTTTCAAAGTAGAACAGGGGACAGAAACTAAAACTTACCAGATGGGAAATCAAACAAGAAAACAAACAAAAATTGGCATATGGGTGTTGGATCAGCAGCTGTGACTAAAAATCAGCTTCAGCTGCCTTTGCATCTCTCTCACCCCATGGCTGGAACTTTCAGATCTCTCTCTCTTTCTCTCTATGAGTTTTTTTTTTTTTTTTTCCTTGTGTCTTCTTCTTGTTTTCTCTGTATTGTTCTCAAATTCTGGTTTGCTTTTCATTCAGTGTTATTATTGCCTTGTTGGTGTACTATCGCAGCTTTTGCTAAAGAAAACCTGCCAAAGAGAGGACGAATACTGGGCTTAAAGCAAAGCAAAAACCCGACCAAGAAAAAGTAAACGGATCAATGTAAATGTTTTTCTTTTTCTTGTAATCTCTGTCTTTAATAAGCTTTGATTAATGAATAATGTGACAAAATTGTAAATTTTTTTGATTGGTTTAATTTTCTTGTGTTGGAATACTGAGGGAGTTGGTAAAAGAACGCTGTCTAATTCTTCTTCCTTGGAGAATAGTCTAAATGTGGAATTAAAAAAAATGGTAATGAAAAAACAAAAAGTATGATTTGACTAGATTGCCCTTTGGTTATGGCATCAAAAATGTTCTTTCCTTGTGCTTCTAAAAAGTTTGACTTGTTTACTAGGGTTCCAAAATTCATGTTCTCTAGGAGGATTTAGTAATGGTCTTTTATCTTCTAACTCTAATTTTACTTCCTCTATCCCTTCTCGCAATTTATCAAATCTTATCATAATTAGAATAATTAGAATAAAAAAATTGTTGAGAATTAGGGCTAGCGACAATAACAGAGGCCAAGCCGACTCAAGCTCCTAAAGAAGAAATTTAAAAAAATAATAAAAAAAAAAGTAGAGTTATGTTATCTTAACTTTTCAAGTTGAGTTATATCTTAAATTCCAATTTTTCATTATAATCAAAATAAATATTTTCTACCTCAATATAATGATATTCTTAAAATACTATACTAATTATTAAATTTGAATTTTTTTTTTTTGAATAAATTAAATTTGAACTTACTCTTGGTAATGATTACTGAAAAAAAGAATGTTATACAATTAAAAATATATATAATATAACTAAATATCGTATTCTAAGTTTTACCGTTTTAGTTATATTTATCATGCTTAAAATATAAAAAAGAAGATCACATTGTTAACAATATCATGACTTGATACAAAGTATGAGAAAAAGATTGTCATCATAACAACTCTCAAACACTAAAAAAAAAAATTATATGATAGAGTAATATGTTTAAATTGTGAACATTGAACTCTTAAATCTTATGGCTAAAATAAGATTAATATTAATTTTCCCTTGATATTAGGCCTATCAAAATAATGATGGCTTATTTACTCTAAAAAGAAAAAGAAAACCAAGGAGGGTTTATTTGCCAGTAGTTTTGCACGTTGAATATAAAATAGAGAAATTGTAAAAATAATTGAATTCTATATTCAACGATTATTAAAGAGCAAACAAATATTATTATGTATTGATTAATTGATAGGAACCCTTGAGTGGAGTGACCCTTCAAGCTTATATGTTGTGAGGTCTCCACCATTCTTTCCGATGTAGGATCCTCAACATGCCCCCTCAAGATGGTGCCTCTAATACCTGATACCATATTATATTATATGGGCTTCTATCTCAAAACCAATTGGCAATGAGTGGAGTGACTCTTAAAGCTTATATGTTGTGAGGTATTCATCATTCTTTCCGATGTGTGATCCTCAACAACCCTTTTATCTTTTGATTGAGATTGTAATGTCCTCTACAGATGATTTGAATATAGTTAAAGTGGTTTCACATAGTTAATTTAATATAAGTCGACTATTGATACTTTAATAAATTGAATATTTGAATCCAGTCCTCATCCATATTTACTAGGAGCATTTTTCCATGGGTCATGTATGAAAATATATTATTCTCCAATAAATTATTTAAAATAGAAAAAGGAAGATTATTAAATAAAATTGGCAACGGTAATATTGAGAAATAATGAAAAGTTGAGAGGGATTATAATATAATAGCTGGCAGATGCGAAACTGTCATTTGGTTCAAAAGCTGACAAGATTCAGAGTCAGGGACGGTGGCCGTGGGCGCTCCTCATTCGTCACCACCACTAATCATTTCTCTTCCATTCACACGCGCCACGTGTGCACCCTCACAAAACATGCGTTTTCTTTTTTCTTTTCTGAAAAATAAACCTTTTTTTTTTATATTTCTTTTTAAAATCTCAATTTTGCCATAACATAGTTCAACTACCATAAAATTGTACTGATAATTACTAGGTCTGTGATTCAAATCTCTAATCTCTCATGTTTTAAAATCTCTCATATTATCAGTATATATATATCAGTTTTGACTCCTCCCACTACTCAAACGCAATTATTTCTTTTTCTAGGAATATGAGAGATGATTTCAAAGTCGCGAAACAAAGAGTGTGGCAAACGCTCGCAATACCTACGTATATAAAAGCGATACCAATTGATCTAAATAGTAAAAAAATATATGTCATTCAAAAATATCGCTAATTTAATAGAAAATTTCAATCAAAATACTTATTTGTTAAATTTAAATAGTTTTTATTAATATTTTTCTCAAATATATTCATTGACATCATAATTTTATATGTTTCTATAAAATTGGTATATATAATGTTTTGACTTAGAAATGTCAAAAATAAAGATTTGTGTGGAGTTTGACTTGTTTATTTTTAAAGTGTTGGAAGCGCTTCTCCAACTAGAGAAAAGTTATTAAATAAAATCAAACAATAAAATGCTATATCAATATAACAGCAATCAACTGTTTTTTCTTTCTTTTAATGTTTGAACCCAAATGATAATGTGAATAATTTCAACTACTTTTTTATACTAGGAGATAGCTTCAAACTAAAAAAAAAAAAAATGTATTATATTAGAGAGATTTGGCTTTTAAAAATTATATATTTGGTCCAACCTAAGAAAAAAAAAAACTCTATATTTTCTTCCTCTTATTATTATTATTTTTTTTTTTTTTGAGTTGGAAAATATGACAAATATGAATCATGAATAAGCTCTTTACTCTATCTTTTTATCTCGTTTCTTTTGACATGAACTCTTTACTCAATCTTTGGGTATTATCATATGATATAATCGTAATAATCTGACATTTATATATTTAATATATGATTAAGCAGATAATTAAGGCCATATATCATATCCTACAAATTATAATATATTCTATATGTCTTAGATGGAGGAGGTGGGATATTGAGATTAATACATAAATAGAAAGTCTAAGTGAGCTCAAAGTTAATAAGATGACGGTGTGGCAAAGAGAGAAGGTGTGATATACAATATCATTTATGTGTAAAATAATAGTGCTACAATGTGTATTTTACATACAATATTCATTTTGATAAATAATTATGATTTAAAATGTAATTTTGTCTTAATTGTGGGGAGTATAAATCCTCCAATAAAGTTTGATTTTTAAACCAAAATGACACCTTAACTAAAACAAAAATTATAGTAGATAATTGATTAGGTGTTTTGAAAATGTGCGTGTAGGTTGTTGCATTTGCAATATACAATATATCATTCTTGCAGTGTTGGAGTGTCAAAAGAGTGTCGTGTCATAAAAGAATTTTTGTTGTCTTAAACTAAATATTAGCACATACGTCAACATGTGAATCTCTATAAAAATCTTTGAACATTTGTCCCTCATTCATTTTTTGTAACGGATTTTTATGTTACTTTGCCCTAAGGGCCTCCTTTTATAAAGCCGTAGCTGAGCTACTGTTCATTCAAGAAAAAAACCAATACAAAAAGAATTTCCTATCCATTCTATTTCTTATTTATTCAAACAATCTAGTCTTTCAAGGAGAGAATGTTGATGTCTTTACCAATTAAGGCATGGTAAAGTTAATGGAGAGGGTCTACCTGAACATGTCAAATGAATAATTTTTTCATATAACATCAACTAAATATAGGGGAAAAAATCACCAATCTAAGATAATAATAATAGTATGATTTAGTATATCTATATGAACATTGATGTTTCCATCTACGTCTCTATAAATTGAGACCTTGATATATATTTGGAGTCTTTATTCATAAGACGGGTCAAAAAAACAATTCTCTCTAACAAGAAGCCAATCATGTAGGGCCCGTTTGATAACGTTCTCGTTTCTTGTTTCTTGTTTCCAATTTTATTAAGAAATCTAAGCATTTAATAACTATGTATGTTTATTGTTTCTCATTTTTTAGAAACACTCCCAAAATTTGTATAGAACTTTTGAGAACAACTAAAACTAGTTTCTCCTTTTTTGTTCTTGTTTCCAATTTTTTCCAAACATAAATAAGAATATAGGTTTATTATTATTGAATGTATAGGTGTTAGGGTCATGAAATTCTATTTTTCTTCACTAAAAATGAAGAAACAGAAACAAGAAACGAGAACGTTACCAAACGGGCCCGTAGAGGCTTGGTCCCAAAGAAAAGTTTATGAATCATCATATAAAAGCTGTTTCACAAAGACTTACCTCTTAAGGAGAAGGAAGATCATGTGAGGACTGAAAAAACCCTCGCGTGAAGCACAGAACTCCCTTTTTATCAGAGGGCACCAAACTCTCTAGCTAGAAGGTTTCTTTGTTGGACCACTCCATATCCAACAAAATCTTATTCAAATGGTTTATTTTTAAGGTTTAGCAATTAAGAAAATATGTTTTTTTTTCCTCTCTCAATTCAAACATAGCTCAATAGATAAGATATCAATTACCCATCTTAGAGGTCGAATGATTCAATTCCTCTATACGTCCTACAATTTTTGAACTAAAAAGATCAAATATGATCAAATTGTGTTCCATTTGGCGATTGAGTAGGTACGATAAAGAAAACAATATGTTCTATAATTTTGGGAATTTCTTATCATACCAAAACATTTTCTTATCCCATTCCTAACATTTATTGTGTTAAAAAAGGATCTTGCAACTACATCAAAACACAGCTGTAAACAACAAACAACATAAAAGGAAAAAAAAAAAAAAAAAAAAGAATAGAAGCAACAAACATGACAAAGAGAAACAAAATAAGGAAAAACAAAACTCAAACCTCAAGTGAAGCAAAATAAAAGTGAAAGTAAGAAAGAGAGGTTTAAGGTTAAAAATCGATACAAAAGCGACGACTCAAAAAAAAAATCATTATCGACATCATTGTCGGAGAGATCACTATTACTTTTAGTATTTTAATAACATGAAATTCACCATGAGATTACAAAGTATTATCTTTCCTAAATTTTTAGGGTCAATTTTTCTTATTATTAGCTGCCACTAATTAAATTGAAAAGAAAAAAAAAAAAAAAAAAAAGTCTATTGGGAATGGTCATGAAGCATAGCAGGAAGAAGCTTGGTGTGACAGAAGAGAAGGGTGGGATGGTGGCAGTTGTGTCCATCATGATATTTGTTGGGGTTTGGAGGGTAGCAAGAATTAACAAGCTACTATGATTGATGCATGTGCCTCATCAAAATTTTATGTCACATTTTTATTTTTCTCATTCCTTCCTCATAAATTTCCCCAAATTCTTATACTTTCATTTTATTTCCCCCTAAAAAATCTTCCTAATATTTCATTAGTTTCATTAATTTACTAATTTGGGTATACCAAATTATTGATTGCCAAATTTAAAATATAGGAATACTACAAAATGTGCTATATAAAGAGGCATGTTTAATCAAAATCAATGTGTTAATATATTAATATATACAATAGGTCAACTTAAGAGATTTTTTTTTTTTGATTTTCCAAAAAACTTCCAAATTACATATATCTTTCCCGATGATTTATCCCCCATACATATATATAGTCCCTAATATATAAGAGTTTTCAAAACGTAGTCCATTGTTTAAAAAGTTTCAATTTTGTCCCTCACATTTAGACATTTTCCAATTATACCATCTACGTTAGGGAATGTTATAATGGACTGATAATGAGCTTACATGATATGATGCTTAATTGAGTCAGGACAAGCTTAAAGGAAGAATTAGACTATGAAGGGAAAATATTTAATTTCTTCTCCAAATTTCTAAGAAATTAGCCCAAATAATTTTGAGTTTTATCTTCTCTTAGGTAGCCTGAATTATTTCCCTAAATTTTTGTCAATTCACTAAATACCATATCATGTTTGTTAATCATCAACCAATTTAATTAACATTCAAGAATGGGAAGTGTACTATTAAAAAGTTAAAACAATAAGAATCCAAATTGAAAGAAAAAAAATTCAAAAGTTAGAGACTGATTAAAACATATATTTAGTTGAAACATATATTAAAACATATATATAAACAATCTTCCAATACGTGAATCCAAAACTAAAGAAGAAATTGAAAATATGAAGTTTTCTTTTAGTTCAATAACATGTCGAGTGAAGATTTGAACATGATCTACCCATCAAATTAAATGTGAATTTAAAAGATTGATATATTGAACTTCAAATTTTTATTTTCCTCCTCCATTATTGCTTACCAAACACCAAATAGAAGAACAACATATAAAATGAAAATAATTTTTAAAAAAAGGAAAAAGAAAAAGTTGAAAACTCAGCTCTTTTTGTTTTATTATTGGGAAAAAGGAATAGAGTAGCAAAAGGGATTTGGACTGTTGCATTGAAGAAGACAAGGTGGTTGAAATAGAATGGACTGTGAAGGGATAAGAAAGAAGATTGATTGGAATTTTCTTTTTCTTAGGTGGATAAGAGAAAAATAAATTTGTATTATTAAATAAATTAAACATTACTTTATATTATTATTTGGTATATGAATCAATTTTGATTCGAAGTTTGAGTGTAAATGAAACGATAGGCTTTTTTTTTTTACAATTTGTGGGGAGAGAGATTCGAACCACAGACCTTGTAGTTATCAGTACAACTTTATGTCAGTTGAATTAAGCTTTTGTTGGCAATGATAGACCAATTTAAGAGCCGGCGGCTTTTGCTTTATAGGATACAACAAAAAAACAAAGGGAGTGATGAGAAAAAACGGGAGATATCAATTTCTAATAGGAATATCCCATCATTTTCTTTGGTTTCGTGTGATTTTTTTCCCCTTGGATAAGAACAAATTGCTTGATTGTAATGTATTATATTCTTATACTTTGGTTAGAATTAGTTACGTCATGTTGGATGACAATTTTGTTTTTAGTTTTCTACTTTTTAAAATTATACTTACTTCCTCACAATTTTCTTGGTATGTTTTCATTTTTTTATTAGTACATGTGGAATTTCAGACAAAACTCAAAAGCAAAACTTGGGCTTCGTTTGGGATTGTTGTACTTTAAAAATAATTGCTTGCAACTGTTTAGCTGTGACATGAAGTAAAAATAGTATTTGGTAAATTTTAATTTTAAACCTAAAAAAGCATATTATGGTGTTCGGTAAATTAATACTAAATTAATGTGATTTGACTATAATGACCAAAGTAGACATATTGCTTCAATTATTTTTAAAATGATATATAATATTAAATTTATTATAGAATAATTATTTAAAAATTTATATAATTTAAATTGTAAGTAACTTTGTTCCTAAATTATTTGGTAAGAGTTTAGAAAAAAATAATTATTATAAAAAAAAATTGAATTTTTTGGACGTAGAGTAAATTGAAAATTGATTTTAAATAAATTAAAAAATAATCAGATACCAAACACCTTAACGGTTTTTTTTTTCCACTACTTTTTCCTGCCAATCCCAAACAAAGCCTAAGTTCTTTAAAACTCCTTTTTTTAGTTTAAAATTTGTGGCTTAAATTTAAAAACATTTTTAAATAATAGCAAAACTAAAGGAATCCACGTTTATAAATTAATTTTTTAATTATTAAAAATAGAATGATGATTAAAAACAGGCCTAAATTAGTTATAAAAAAAAAATGTAGATTGGGACTACTTTTCATTATCATTTTAAATAAATCAATGAGAAAATCTCAAAATTATACCTTTTTAATAATTAAAAAAATTGTTTTGGACGACACAAGCATTTGAGAAGTTGGGAGTACAGCTAAGGACTGTGCCATTATTAAATAAAAGCAGAAATATTTCATTTTCTAGTATATATTCGGCCTTTAGCCATAGTCACAAACATGACCACAATGCACCCCATATTGGCTTGCTATCAATCAAATAGGCCCAAATTAATTACTTAAAGTCATCGCAAATAATATAAATCGAATTGATGATCGCAAAGAAACTAGATACAACTATTGAAAGTTAGTTTCAATAATGTAAAACGTTTCGAAAACTTAGTTGTTGCAATAGGGTTAGATTCTCTAGAAATTGTTATACTATTCTTACCATCGATCAAAGTTGTATATGTAAAAGTACTTTTTTTAGTTCAATATGTAGAGAAGATGATTCAAATCTGTGATCTTCTAATTGAAGATATAATGTCATAATCAGTTGAGTTATACTTAGATTTATTCGATTTATAAGCAGGTAGGTGTGAAATGCTTCAATAAGAAAATTTGATAGAATAGTTCTTGATGTGAAGGAATCTAGAATTTGGGTTTGGAGCTTTCCAGCTTGCTTAGAAGACTTCACTTGACATGACTTTGGTGTTGGTTAGATATTTATTTTCCTTTGTCTTCTTGTATTGTACTCCAAAATATTTATAAAAAAACGTTAAGAAAATGTATTGTTTTTTCTAAGATTAATTAATTAATTATTATTATTATTATTATTATTTTACTTTACTTTACTTTATAGCCTTGGTTTACCATTTCAAAAAGGTTCATCTTGGTTTTTTTTTATTCAACTTTTTTTAATCATTAAGGCCCCGTTTCATAATCATTTGGTTTTTGGTTTTTGGTTTTTGAAAATTAGGCTTGTTTTCCTTAAATTTCATCACCATGGTTTTAATTTTTGTTAAAGACACACTTGAATTTCTAACCAAAATCTAAAAACAAAAACAAGTTTTTGAAAACTACTTTTTTTAGTTTTCAAAAATTGACTTGGTTTTTGAAAACATGAGAAGAATGTAGGTGAAATACCAAAGAAACTTAGAGTTTGGAGGGGTGTTTATAAGCTTAAAAACCAAAAACAAAAAACCAAAAACCAAATGGTTATCAAACGGGGCCTAAACTTTCTAAAAGTTCTCGTTTTGATTTTTGTACTTTAAAATAGTAATTATTTTAATCCATGTTTACAAAATTCTAACACAACTTTAAAACATAAGAGAAACCTTAACTTCAAATACAAAGTTGTGACTATATTTCAAAAAATCTATTGATTGTACCATTGTGTTTGAAATTGTGATAGAAAAAAAAAAATACAGAAAACAAAATAAACATTATAAAAGTATAAAGAGAAAACGAATAGAAGCTGAAACAATTGACATCAAAATAGTATTTACAATTTCATATGTAAATATTATCTAATAGTATAAAAGTGACATGCATTATTAAATAATTTTATTTCTTATAACGCATCATTATGTGAATGTTGGATCATTTTTCTTAGTCACATAAAATTATCTCCTCCTCCCTTTATATGTAATATATTTTTTAAATCCAAAGTAAAATCACCTATTCAATTTTAGGATTTCTCACCATTATATATACATAGGTTATTTATTAAAAAACTATGATTATCATCTCTTAACTAAATTTGAGAATGATATCTAATATTAAAAAAATATTGATCGTGGTCCATCACACCTAAATCAATCATTCTAATTCCTTTAGTGATTCAAAGTAAAACTTTAAATCATTAAAAAGATGTTGGGGTGATTTAACTTCAAATCTTAGTTTGATTTTAAAATTTTCATTTTGGTCCTTAAATAAATTTTCAAATATCTACTTACGGTCTCTCAACTTTCAAAATATTATGCTTTAACCCGGTTTAAAAAAAATTACTTTTTTCCATTTTTATTAATCTAATTGAAAATGTTTGTTTTGAAAATCTAACATTTAATCTATTTATATGTGTGACTTTAAAAGCTTGTTTGTGTAAACAATATAATGCAATAGAATAAATAAAAGACATGTCTCTATGTAATACGTCCGAGTGTGTAGTGCAAGTCTACAACAAGTGTGGATAAATATTATGGTGTTAGGTTGAAGTTGAAGATCAAGTGAGAAGTGAATAAAAATATAAATAGATACATACATTATCTGCAAAATTTCTACCTTAGTGTATGTTTGAGAATGATTTTGAAATGGATAAATCAATTTTGTTGTGTTTGAAATTACCCTAAAAAACTTTTAATCATTTGAAACCAATTTGATGTTTGATTTTACACTTTTAAATGTAGTTTTCATACAATCGAAATTGATTTTGAATCATTAAAAACATGTTCTGGAGATATTTTTGAAAAAAAACAAAAGTGACTTTAACCATTTCAAAATCGCTCCCAAATATGCTCTTATAAGAAATCTCCACATTCGTAGTAAAAATTATGCCAAAAGAAGCAAAAACATTTTTTGCACTTACGAGAAGTTTGAAACTTGCACATGTAAAATGAGTTTAATCCTTAATGAAAATGTACTTAAAAGAAATACACAATGAAAAATTATAATGATCAGAAAGTATCGTTACTCACAACATTTCTTTTAGTTCAACAACACGTGGGATGAGATTCAAACTTGACATTCACATAAATTTTCTTTCTTCATTTTTGACTTAGTGATCGTATTTTAAATTGAGATTAAAAAAAAAAAAAAAACAACTACATGTAATGGTTGAGAAAGGAAGAATGATTTGAACATTTGATCTCTTGATTGTAGGTATAAATCTAAATTAGTTAAGTTGTACTCAATTGTCGAGATCCTCGTTCATAACATTACATTACAAGTCAGAGAAAAAAAATTTTAACCTCTCATTCATAATGTGAGACACTAATGTCAAAACACTTTAAAGTTAAGTTACTCTTATCTTTGTATTTGAAAAAAGAAAAAAGAAAAGAAAAGCAAAAGTTACTCTTAGCTTGACTCAGTCGTGGAATGGAAACATTCTTGTAACTTC
Source organism: Luffa acutangula (assembly GCA_036850905.1). Lineage (NCBI taxonomy): Eukaryota > Viridiplantae > Streptophyta > Magnoliopsida > Cucurbitales > Cucurbitaceae > Luffa > Luffa acutangula. The sequence goes on from CM072090.1 coordinate 48,787,597, forward strand.
TAATAAAAGTAGGAAGACAAAATGTTTTTAATGTAGTGTTTGATAATCTATCACATTCGTTTTTACTAATTTTTTAATTTAGTATATATTATTTTACAATTTTCATTTTAGTCCCTTTATGTATTCATATTTTTCAATTTAATTCATCACCATCTGTAAATGTTAAAATTTGTCAATAATAAACTTATCTAACATAGTACTTAGGGAATTGACATAAATTTAAAAGGAAAAAAAAGTCCTAAAAATGTATATTTAGCCTATTCATTTTCTATTTTGCGATGTTTTGCTTTTCAATTATCAGAGTGAATGATATTTTTTGCTTTTGAATTATCAGAGTGAATAAAGTTCACCGATAATTGACATATACTACTATCCTTGAAATTGAAAGTTATCCTCTTACCCCAAATTCGTGGTATTAAAAAAATTTACATAGCTCATCCTCGAGCTTAGATGAAATAATAATTAAAAAAAAAAAAAAAGAATGGGCCGGCCCATAAAAATGGGATTTAGATAAGGTCTTATGGTGGAATCGCGTGGGCTTCCGAATCTCATCCGATAAGAATAATCCGACAACAACTCACTAAATGCCACGTCACTTTCATCCATATCCTCTGCACAAAGACTTCACGTCCATCCCCTGTCCTACAAAAGTGAACCAATCATTAACTGCCACGTCAGAGTCCTTATATTTTATTCTCAAATATGCCCCTATTCATCACCTACATTACTAGAAAACCCTCCTTTTCCCTTATTATTAAATGGTTTAAATCTTTTCTGAATTTTCACGTTTCTACTTACTAGGCCATGTGACATTATCTTCTTGATATAAAATTATTTTTCCCTTCAAAAACAAGTTTCTTTATTTTTTTTTAAGTTTTATTATAAATTTAGTCCTCACTTTTCAATGTTGCATCAATTAGGTCCAGAACTTAAAAAAGTGTCTAATGAATCTTTGAACTTTAAAAATGTCTAAAAGATTCTCAACTTTCAATTTTGTGTCTAATAGGTTTTTGACATTTGGGGGATTTTTAAAAATTAACCAATCTATTATATATAAAATTGAAATTTATGTCTAGTGAGGTTTTAAACTTTTAATTTTGTATCTAGTAGGCGAAATTGATACAACTCTGAAAGTTTCAGTAACTAACACATGTTTTTTTGCCTCTCTAGTAACATTCTTGCTCACCATAAACATGGACAACATGGGGTGAAAGGATTCGAACACATAACTCTTGGTCATTAGTACACACTTGTACCTGTTGAGCTATGCTTTTTAAAAAATATATATATATATATATTTTTAGAAGAAAAAAATATATATTTTTAATATGTATTTGGAGTGACTTGACCATTTTTGAACGATTCCCAAATAGAGCAATTTTATATGGAAAGTGGTTTTTTATTTTTTGAAAAGTTTTTTTAGTAGAATTGTAAGCACTTATAAAAACACTTTTCGTCATAAAACCACTTATCCGCAGGATAAGAACAAGCTAATTTGTTTTGCTACGAAATAATAGAGATATCCATTGCCGTGCAGAACAATAACAACTATTTTTCGTACGTAAATTCACATTTCCATCTTTCATTTCTCTTTCGTTCGCTCAGTTTCAGGCCGTGGCGCGTCGATGGCGTCCATCATCTTCCGTCGAAAGCTTCCGAATAGACCTTGCCTTCTCCGAGTGAGACTCTTCTCGCACTCGAACTCCAACATTGAGCCTGCTCGCCCCATCGAGAAGATCTTGATCGCGAATCGAGGTGAGATAGCATGCAGGATCATCAGGACCGCCAGGAGGTTGGGGATTCAAACTGTCGCGGTTTTCAGTGACGCTGATCGGGATTCGCTCCATGTCAAGTCGGCTGACGAGGCTGTGCATATTGGCCCATCGCCGGCGAGGTTGAGTTATCTGAATGCTGCGTCGATTGTCAAGGCTGCGTCGAGGACTGGTGCGCAGGTGAGTATATGGTAGATGGAGGATTGGAAAATATCGGAAATGCTTGAATTCCTAGCTAACCGCGATCTTTTTCTAGTTTATTCAAATGCTTGCTACTGTTGATTTATTCTTAGATTTAGCATGCAATTTTGATGTAAAGTAGTACTCAAACAGAATTGGGGGAATGTATTTTATTGAAGGCAACTGATATGACTATTACAGTCTTGAAAGAATGGCAGAGAAAATGAATCCTTGGTAATCGGAGACTTTTGCTTATCGGAAAAGTTTCTCAAATCAAGGTAGTTGGGAGCAAAAATGCAATCATGATCATTTTTGTCGACAATATTTTCATTGCGTGGAATGGCATACTGAATTGCCTGATATACATAGGGAGAAATTTGTGTGTGGGTACATCCTGTGGCTAGAAGGCAAGGACTTGGTGACTAGAAGTTTGGAGCCTATTGCGCCCCGTTTTTGGGATGTCTTCAAATCCCGGGTGTGTTAACTATCCCAAGTTTGTCCTCGGAGAAGGAAAATATATAAGATAATAGGGCTTTCATTTAGAAACCAATTGGTCCCCTCCCAAGAGAGGACGTGCCTTACTTCGAACCCTTTTTTTTTAAAAAAAAAATTAAAATATATGAAACCAACTTCATACAAAAGCCATAGACCGAACTACCAAGAGGAGCCTACATTTCCAGTTATTAGTGGCTGGATTCACTGTTTAGATGTTTGGTCATTGATGGTAGACAGGGTAGGGAACAGGAACTCTAGCATTGGTGTTATCACTGAGTTATTGGGTAGCTGGGGAGAGTTATATTCAATTTCCTTAACAGACTAAAACTCAAGTTCCGTTGTGGCTATAGTGAGGGCCCTGCACTTGGATTCAGGGTTCGGGCTTGGGACAATTGGTTTTTTCTTTGATTTCCATGAGACCAGGTTTTCACTACAGTACATACAAAATCAACCCACTGATTTTCTGCCTTCAATGTTACAAGCCTAGTCAAGATCAAGTAACTTTTAAAGCTTAAGATATTCTTGATTTTGATATGTAGGCCGTAGCTAATTGTGCCTTTTATATTTTTGGGTTGATTGTTTGTGATTGATTGAGGGATTATATAGGTGTGTGGTTTAGTTTGTTCACGATGTAGTTAATATTTGGCAAGGGTGTAGGTATTGATAGGCTGCTATAGCAATCCTAATCATGATTGCATCAGACATAGGCACAAAGTCTTCTATGCTTGGATGGCATGCAGTTTCCAAATGAAAAAATTTGGAGGATTTGAAATTGGTAATCTAAGCACAGAAGATTCCATGCCTATTTCTGATGCAAGGCTGTATACAATGTCAGCTATAAGCTTGGAATCTTCCCTGCTAATGCTACCTATGGCTGACATTTTATTGAAAGCAATCAATGTAGCCATATACAGGCTTGCAAGAATTTAAGGAAAAAAAAAAAGAAAATAATATTCCGACATTGTATATGTCCATTGATGTGGGTCCATGACTGGGATGAACTTATAAAAAGCAGGAATCACTAGGCAACATACTGAAACAAATTCCAAAGACATGATAAACACTGACAACTAGCAATTTCTACATTTATAATTTGCTAAGCACTGCCTAACAAAACACAACAACAATATATTACTTATTAACATTGTTGTTGTAGCATTTGTGATTTGTGACTGCACTTTCAATCGACTCACACCAAATAAATTATTTTATTACTGAGTTGCAACTATTTTTGCTCCATCAACACCATCCTCAGGTTTTTCATTGTTTATCGATGCTGACCATTTACTTAACTCAGATTTTCTCAATTTGATGGTTATTCTTATTCTGGTTACATGAGACATGGTTTTCAGAGTGGGTATGTTGTTTTGGCACGTAGGCTATCCACCCTGGCTATGGTTTTTTATCTGAAAGTGCTGATTTTGCTCAACTTTGTGAAGATGAGGGCCTTACATTTATAGGCCCACCCATATCTGCAATTCGACACATGGGTGACAAAAGGTATGAGAAGTTGAATATCCCTGCTTTTCATGATTTTTCATTATGCACGTGCAGTAGTAGAAAGTTACTTTCTTTAGATAATGTCTGCAGAACGCAACATCCTCCTGTCCATTTACTTTCTTGTTCTTTTTTTCTCTTTTATTTTTCCTTGATTTTTAATTTTTTATTTCCAAATAATCTGTAACGTGTGTAAATATGCATCCATTTTTGAACATGCAAAGGGGTAGCTTCTTGCTTATGACTCATTCTTATTCTCTATTCTTGAGACATAATTGTTCTACTTGCCAATTGATATATAATTTTACTCATCTTTTCAGTGCATCAAAGCGAATAATGGGTGCAGCTGGTGTACCGCTTGTGCCTGGGTACCATGGTACTGCACAAGATATTGATACTATGAAGTTAGAAGCAGACAAAATTGGGTATCCAATATTAATAAAACCGACTCATGGGGGTGGGGGGAAGGTAAGGTAGTTTCTTTGTGCTTAAGCATTATAAATTTTTAGATTTGTCTATAACATCATAAATTTATGGTAGATTTGTGGTCCATTCATTTCTTAATGTTCTATCAAGAGTTGTGCAAAAGAAAAAAAAAAGTGTTCTGATGAGTGCTACATGTGCCTCTCATATCAAAACTAGTAACAAGTATACTTTTTTAGATCACCAAATTATAACTAGAAGCAGCTGTATGAGGGGAAATATGTATGCGAGCAAACTGTGGACCAAGTTATAAGAATAGCTTGTGATCAATCATCCAAACGATAAGACCCTTCCATTTTCTTTTCCAGGCTGAAAGTACAGCCATCTTTCTAGAGATTTCTTACATGAAATAATTTTTAGGGTATGAGGATTGTACATAGCCCAAACGAATTTGTTGATGCTTTCTTGGGAGCTCAACGTGAGGCTGCAGCTTCGTTTGGCATAAGCACAATATTGCTGGAAAAATATATCACCCAGCCAAGGCACATAGAAGTCCAGGTATTTTTCTTTGCTTTGATTGTTTTAAATAATATTTTTCTTGGAATTTTATCTCCTGTAATGTACAAGAGTCTTTGTAAAGTCCACTCACAAATATATGATGACATTTAATGCTATGAATACACGTGGCTCCAACTCACATCCAGAGCAGCCACACCATTTTTCTGTTAGTACATTGACAGAAAATTAACAGTAGGAACTAAAACAGACACTTTTTAAAAGCTTAGGAACCAAAATGGACATTTTAAAAGTTCAAAGACCTGGGCAAAATCAATAACATCATGAAACACCCTAGGAATTTCCTCAGACAAGGACCCTACTTAATGCTCAAGTTTCTTTCTTTCTTTTGTTTATGCATTGATCTTTAGTCCTATAATTTTGAAGCTGTAGATTTTTGGGGACACACACGGGAACATTCTGCATCTATATGAGAGGGATTGCAGTGTGCAAAGAAGACACCAGAAGATAATTGAAGAAGCTCCAGCTGTAATAAAGCGTTTTTCTTATTAAATTTAATTTTTCTTTGTAAATTTATTCGAACTGTAACTAAACTATGCATTAGTGCAGCCAAATGTTTTGGATGACTTTCGATCACATTTGGGTCAAGCAGCTGTCTCTGCAGCTAAGGTGAGGCTTACTTCATTTGCATGTAATGTAATGGATAGCAATTGAACAACCAAATAATAAGATCGATGGACTGAGCTTTTTTCTTATCTACTTGAAATGTGAATGACTCATTAAAACCACGTGACCATTTGCACCCTTTTTTTGGGTAAGCGATTAATTTTGCAAGAATTGTCATTTCACATCATTGAAGTAGTTTATCTTACCCATTATCTTGTTGAGTATTAGCATTAGAAATTGAAGAGTCTTTACAAGTAGTATCTCTCCATAACTTACAAAAACTGACTAAACCGACTAAAATTGAAAAAATCTATCCAAATTGAATTGACCAATTAATTTTTAGTTTTACATTTTATAAGACTAAACTAACCAATACCTTTGGCTCAAATCAACCTAACCAGCTCTGTACTGGTGGTTTCATTGGCCTTTTTGGTTATGGTTTGCATCTTTCTTCTAGTTACTTAAGTATGACATTTTTTTTTAAATGTATAATTCATGTGAGCATACTATTGGTTCTCCATGTTTCGTTGATTTAATACTTGATAGTGAGAAATCTCTTCTCCCAAAAACTCCCCTATCATTTTTTGTATGCCCTCGTCTTCTTTCATTTTTCTCAATGAAAACTTGGTTTCCTAAAGAAAAAGAAAAAGAAAGAAAGAAATCCATGTTGTAATAAAGTTATGAGGTGATGGTAGAAAGGTTTAGTGAACCATGAACACCCATTGATTAGTTTATGGGAAGAGATGCATATCCAGTGCTTGGTTGTGATTGGTATTAATGACTTAGTAAGTAGAATAATGATTGATTTGAGTGCTCACTGCTTCTGAATTTTTTTTCGTAGGTTTAGAACATGTTTTTATTCTCTTTTTCCATTTAATAGTCAAGTCTTTTCATTACATTAGGTAAGTTTTCTATTATTTTCCTCTTTCTAGGGATTTGAAGTGTACTTTCCTGACATGAATTTTCAATTTGGTGCATAAAGGCAGTTGGTTATTACAATGCTGGCACAGTGGAGTTCATAGTTGATACCATAACTGGTCAATTTTATTTCATGGAGATGAATACTCGCCTTCAGGTTTCTTGATTAAGCTTCTTGAATTCCTTTAGTAAATTATAACGGATATTATTTAATGCCAATTGGCTCTTACATACAGGTTGAACATCCTGTTACTGAGATGATAGTAGGTCAAGATCTTGTTGAGTGGCAAATCCGTGTTGCAAATGGAGAATCTCTTCCCATAAACCAGTCACAAGTGCCTTTATTAGGTAATCTGCTTTATCTTGAAATAATGAAGCACGAAAGATCTTCACTCGATGCTGCAATTAGTATGTACTGTAGCTACTTAAATATGAAAAGATTAATTTCTAGCATCACATTTGACCAAATCAATGTGGATGAAGGTGAATTGTATAGTGATTTTACCCGGTGGATGGTTGCTTAATAGTCAAAAGGCAAACAAGAGACTTTAAAGTTTCTTCTCCCAATCGTTATCAAGAAAATTTAGACACAAGGAAGAACTTCTAGTTCTGAATGTCTTTAGGTGCCCTTTTGTTTGGAGGGTTTGGAGCAGGGGAATGGGCAACTGTTCTATATTTCTATGAAAGAAGTTCGAAATTAGTCCTCCATACTTCCAGTATGGTTTTCCCTTGAAGATTGGGTTTTGGATGCAGATCCATAAATTTTCAGCCTTAAATAAATTCAGAAATTTTTTACTTTGGTTTCAAATTACTTCTTACATATTTGTGTACTACTATTTTATGCTCAATTATCATTGTCACTATAGATCTACAGTCTACTAGTTTGTGATATATATTTCTGTATATATGATTTGAAAAACAATTGCATGGATGTAAGAAATTACGAAAGAGGGGAGGAGGAAAGCCAAGTCCGACGACAAGGGAGATTATAAGTAGGTCTTCCAATTGGCTATAAGACACTAATTGTTGAAAGGAGAAACATTTAGACCGGGAAAAGCCACAAAAGAGAGGGAATCACTGAAACAACCAAAAAACTTTTCTTTGTTGTTGGAGATCCTATGCTTCCCTTCCTCTCTCAGGTCAAAAAAACCAAAAGAAAGCTCCAATAAATTGGTATCTTTTTTACTTCTTGAAAAGGTGACCCACATGATTATATTCAGAAGAGTGTTGATATCCTTGATGAGAGCCACTTTTCAATTAGAGGAGAGGATGAAATACGAGAAATTTCTAGCATGGTTGCATTTGGAATATATGACTTTGTGATTCTTATCCTTCCTTGCAAACGACTAATTTGGGATATTTTGAAATACAAGATTGTTAAATGCTGCAAATAAAAGCGTTGAGTATTACACATTCATATCTCACTTTCACTCCAATAGTTCATTGTACATGCAGTAGTACAATTAAAAGAATATTTAAAATTTATTATGAGAAGTTTCCAATCACTTGCTATGAACTTTCGGAATGAAACTATATTTGTTCAAGGACAATATTGAAAAGTGATTACATAAACCATGGTGGGTTGACCCAAAGTCATTAGGGATCAGTAATTAGAAGGAATAGGTTCAAATCATTGTGGCCACCTACTTTAGATTTATTATTCTGAGTTTTCTTAGCAACAAAATGTAGTAGGGTTAAGCTATGGTCCCATGGTATTAGCCGATTGCTGCCAATTACTTTGGATTTAATATTCTATGAGTTTCCTTAGCAATCCAACGTAGTAGGGTTAAGCCATTGTCCAGTAGGATTAATCGAGATATCTACAATCTCGCTTGGATACTCACAGATATGTAAAAAAGAAAAGAAAAAAAAGAAAGAAAATGATTATTCATAACTACTTCGAATTTCTATGGACAAATCTCACAAAACGTAGACATTTGTCATTGCCGTGTAATACTCAAGCATATTTATCCAACATTTCCACGAGCATCGTTATTTTCTTCCAAGGCATATGAAATTCATTGGAACACTTTAAAACTTTGGACCAAATGATAACTTAAGGCTTGAAGACTAAAGTAATAATGTGAAAGAAAATATTTAAATGTGTTGCTCATTTATGGATGTGAAAATGGAGGGATTAATAGCTTGTGCTGTTATTCTTTACAAAGTGACCAGTGACCACTATGGTCCTTCTTTACCATGTAATTGTTTATTCTCAAGTTTACAGAGGCTTTTCTATTTGATATTGCTGCTCAACAATGCGGACTCTGATGAAGTTAATTTATTTTGTTGTCAGGACATGCTTTTGAAGCCCGCATATATGCCGAAAATGTGCCAAAAGGGTTTCTTCCGGCTACTGGAAGTCTTCACCATTACTGCCCTGTTCCTGTTTCACAGTCTAGTAAGATGCTTTACTTCATTAGTGTAGCAATTCAATCTTCAGTTTCTGCAATGAGAAAGACATTTTATTGAAACATCCTAAACGTCTCTTAGTTATGTCGGACTGCTTACTACCTTTACTTGGGAGTTTCACGTTCACTTTGATTTCCATCTTTTATTTTTACTTTCCTTTTTTTTTTTTTTGTCTTAATTTTTGAAATCAATAACTCTATTTTAACAGTTCGAGTTGAAACTGGGGTTGAACAAGGAGATGCTGTTAGTGTGCATTATGATCCTATGATTGCTAAGCTTGTTGTTTGGGGAGAAAATCGTACTGCAGCATTAGTCAAACTAAAAGACTGTCTAACGAAGTTTGAGGTAAATCTAATCAGAATTAGTTTGCTCTGCAGAGTTTAGTATTCGACTTGATTTAAGCTGAAGAAATAAATTGTCTAGTTGAAACCTCACAATCGATATTTCAATGAGATATTTGGATATTCCTAGTAATTGGCCCGTTATAGAGAGTAAGAAAAATTTTTGGAACTAGAAATAGTGAAGGTGGTACTTGGTAGACTTGGCTGTTTCAATGGTTACTACATTTATTTTATTGCAGCTATTGATCCAGGAAGTTCCCTTCATGGCCAAATTTACAGCCAAATTTACATGACTTTCATTTATTTGAAAGCAGTTATTTCTTGGGTGAGCATCTGATGATTCTGGATGCTTATAGGTTTATGTCCAAGAGGTTTCTGACTTTGGCTTATGTTTTTAATTGACAGTATTCTAAGATTATCTTGAGTTAACATTCTGTAGTTCATTTTCAACACTTCACAAATCCAAATTCATATTGAATCATTGAGGCCATTGTTCTTTCATAAGGTTGCAGGTGTTCCAACCAACATAAACTTTCTATTAAAACTTGCAAATCATTATGCATTTGAACGTGGGGATGTGGAAACTCATTTTATTGAGCAATATAAAGATGACCTCTTTGTTGATCCGTCTAATCTTGTGATGGCAAAAGAAGCATATGAAGCTGCTGGGCTTAATGCCCGTCTAGCTGCTGCTTGTCTCATCAGCTTGGAACTTTCTAAACTGAATGAAAAGTCTTATGGTATTGCAAGTTCTTTATCTACTTTTGTGATCTTAATTGCTGTAGAAACAATTCTTAAACTGAAGATTCTTTATCTTTCCAGGGACTGGTATACATTCAATTTGGTACTCTCCTCCTCCATTTAGAGTTCATCATTCTGCTAAGCGCACAATAGAATTTGAGTGGGAGAATCATTATGATAGCAGTGTCTCAAAGCCATTTGCACTGACAATTACCTACCAGCAAGATGGGGGCTTTTTAGTTGAGGTACTTATATGCCTTTAACAGATAGCAAGTAGCCATTTTATAACATTTTTTTTATTTTGTTTTTCTCATTATTATTGTCATTTGTTTGGAAACAAAATACGTCTTTTGGCTAAGTGAGAACAACCATACAACTTTGGACCTTCGCAAAGGCAATTCCTGACCACCTGCATGGCTTTTAGTATGAAGGATCAAAGAGGTGTTGGTAAGCCTTTCCAAGGTGTTGGTTGGGATCAATATTAGAAATTTAAAGAAGAACGAGTTCTTTCTACAATTAGGGTTGTGCCTTAAAAGTTTTAACTTTGTAAACATCTTACGCATGAATAAAAGGATTTTTCAGCATTATTTATTGCATATATTTGCTCCTTACTGATATTCTTGCTGTTAAAGTCTGATATCTTCAATTGAGTAAGTTAATATAGGAGAGAATTTAGTTGAAGTAACAGTGCATGGTGACCTAAATGGTGGATAAAATCTATTATTAAAAGAGAGGACGTACTCCTCCCCATGGCCATAAGGGGCTTAGGTGTGACCACTCGTGGCCTTTGAAATTTAAATAGGATCTTTCGGCCTTTAGGAGCTAAGAGCTTATATACATATAGACTTTTAAAACATCATTTGTCCCACATCTGAAAGAGTGGGCTCTGTGATTGATTGCCGTATGGGCCTATAAAAAATACTACAAGTCAAAGGGTTTGGACGTTTGGTGCTAAGCTGACTGTTAGCGGTCAAAATGCGTGGTTTTGAGCATCATGTGATCGAATTGGCCTGAGAGAAAAATCTCCCCTCCATGGTCGACTTCTTCCAAGGAGAGGTGTTCTCAATCACATTCTTTAACATCAAACTCTTAAGAACATCATACCTTGGATGGAGCCTTTTATGACTCCGTACTTAAAAGACTTGGGGTAAGCAATTACAGTTTCAAGGTAATAGCTCAACTTGGAATTTAAGTTATAAAAGGTTGAACCTTTTCAAATTTATGGTTAGAAAGTAATCTCGACATGTTCACTGTTCACTTTAGTAGCAATACCACTATGCTGAGGAAATGTTTGAGTTCATTGTTCACCTTAAAATCTTCCAAATTATCCATCGCTTCTGTATGATGCTGCAAATAGGATCCCCCCATATTTCAAGATGTGTATACGGGGAAAATTTTTCTGCAATTTTCCCATGGGAACTTCCACCCTATCTATTAGACAATTGGCAGGCTAATCTTTTGTATTTTATGCAATATTAGGTTAGAAAGTAATAGGTGGGTGCCCAAGAGTGGAGAGTGATATTAGGGTTTGGCGTAGTTCAACATTTTCAAGAGGTCCATGCAACCAAAACTTTTTATGATTTTCATTGTATTTTTTTTTTAATCATAATCAGAACTCGGTCTTGTAATTTTTCTTTTTATTGGCTCTTTCATTTGGTTTCAACTTGGGTTTATATATGGCTGATTTCTCACATTCATTCTCCTAGGACAGCAGCTCTCTTGTAAATAATAAAATTAAAAAAAAAAAAAAAAAAAAGTATATTGATTTGATTCATGATGTTGGTTGTTCTCAATGTGTATACAGACTGGAGAAAATGGTTCTTCTGCGGTTGAAGTCAAAGTTACTCACCTTGGAAAACATAATTTTAGAGTTGAAGTTGATGGTATTATCATGGAAGTTCGCTTGGCTATTTACTCTAAGGTAACTGATGAATGTGTTCCTACATCAATAAGTTTCTCCCCACCCCATCTCTCTTTGTATTCTTCATTGGAACTTTTTTGAATTCAGGATCAAACGAAGCATGTACATATATGGCACGGGTCACATCACCATCACTTCAAACAGAACTTGGGGGTTAATTTATCAGAAGACGATGAATCACAACATAAGCCTGGTTTTGAGGCAGCATCCAACCACCCTGAAGGAACTGTTGTTGCTCCCATGGCTGGTTTAGTGGTCAAGGTTCTAGTGAAAAATGGTGACGAAGTTGGAGAAGGGCAATCTGTGTTGGTCCTTGAAGCAATGAAGATGGAGGTTTGCAACAGAACTGCGTGTATTTTAATGTTTGGTAACTCTCTTTCCACCAAAAGCAGAAGTTGTAATACTTTCACTCTTGAAATTTTTTTCAGCACGTTGTGAAAGCACCCATGGCTGGACAAATCCATGGCCTACATGTTGCAGTAGGTCAGCAGGTTTCTGATGGGAGTATTTTGTTTTGTGTCAAGGTAATCCATTTACCTTTAGAACTATTTCATGGATTATATTGATTATTTTTTTTTTCTTTTGATTCCTATTTTTGAAAATTTTTATTTTAAGTACTTCCGTTGAAGATAGGAAGTAGTACAAGGAATGGCTTACATGAATGAGACTGCCAAATAGATTGAAAATGTACTCACCCTCAAAAAGAGAAATAAATTGCATACGACTCCTACCTACTAGTATACTGATCCAGTTGTTAATAACAATGAAAAAGAAAGAGGAGTATGGAAAAAGTCAATGGGATAGAAGAACATTGAAATGCACATCTCCAAACTTTTGAACCATCAAGAACTTGACCAGCACAAGGCTCCCTTCTTTCATTTCCTTTTTTTTTTTTTTTTTGAAAAAAAGAAAATTGTTACTCTCCAACTAAATTAGTCAAAATATTTTAATTGAAACCTATCTTCATTTAGGTGTTGACATTCTTTATGCTGATGAAGAGCCAGTCTTAATTTACTACTAAAGAGAGAACTTGAATTACTGGTTTTTTTTCCCCAAAAAAGGAGAACTTGAAATGTGAGAAGTTGGGCTATAGAGTTAAAACTTTCGTGGTAGTGGATTCCATAGGGCTGAATAAACAAGTTTACAACTAGCCTACCCACAGTGGTTTCATCAAATTTGTATTTAATTGTTGAAGTCCGCTTACATTCCTCAAATTTATTTCCTATAGATAAGTTAGTGTTACTCCCAGTTGCCATTTTTCTCAAGGGCTTGAATTTCATCTTGAATAGCTATCTTCCATGTTAGATGGTGTAAGGCTTCATGAATACTTTTGGTTATTTGAATGCTGTCTAGATTCGTTGTGGAAACTTGAAAATTTGGGAGACAATATTTTATAGGAAATGAAGTTATTTATGGGATGTTGTTGATTGCAAGTTCTCAACTCCTTGGGCTTGCCAATGAGTAAACATCGGTAATCAAAGCCAGAATTTGTTTGAGGCTTTGTTATTGATGGTGCAAGGCATCTTGAAGACTTTGGGTATTTGAATGCTGTTTAGATTCGTCCGAGGGACAATGTGTTACAGGACACAAAGCTGTTTATGGGGTTTTGTTGAGTGCAAATTTTTACCTCCTTACATTTAGCAATGAGTAAATCAAGGTTATGAAAACTAGGACTAGTATCAGGTATTAGAGGCGGGCTTGGTTCGCAGTGCTCGTAGGAGTTGCTTTCAAAAGCTTGAAACTATTCTCCAGGGAATGAACTCCATTAATTACTTCATTTGATCCTTCCTTCTTTAGGACATTCCGATGCTAAGATGGACTCCTCACTTGGTGGTCCAATCTTGGGGAATGTTTCATTTACACCCATTTAGGCAGATTATTTTTTCCCTCGACAACTCCATAACTTACACTGTCAAATGAAAAAGTTCATGGATACAATGTTGTAGATAGAGGTTGTTAACTTGAAGACGTTAGCCTGAGACCATTTCTTAGAAGAGTAGCATCTCTTTCAGATTAGTATATTCTGTCATCTTAAATATGGCTTTAAATTGTTCAATATTTAGACGCTTTTTTCAAATGTGATTACCACTTTCGCATTGGCTTGTATTATTATTACTTGAATTAGACTTCGTTTTGATTAGATGTTGAAGTAAATTGTTGTTGGTGCAGAAAAACTATAAATAATGGAACGTCTTCTTTCCTGGCAATTGTTGTGAAGGTACGGCTCATTTTAACTTGTTGCTATTTCGACCATTGAAGGGGTTGTGATGGTTACCTCTGTTCAGTTAAAAGAAATCTTGTATATGATCATTATGGCTAAATAAAACACATCACTTGTCAATTTAATAAATGATCGCTCTTAGTTTTTCTTCAATACATTAATTCTCTCTCTCTCCTTGGGCTATTTTCCCAATTTATCTTATATGCATGATCGAGATTCTAATATTGGTCCTGGTTGATTGAGCAAGTTTGCATAATTGTAAGATGATTAGGTCTGCTGTGACGTTTCAATTTGATTTTTTGTTTTTCGTTTTTTAAAATTAAACTTAAAAACACTACATGCACCTACTAGTTTTTTTGTTTTGTTATCTACTTCATTTCCATATTTTCAAAAACCTAAGTCAAATTTTGAAGACTAGAAAAAATAGTTTTCAAAATTTTGTTTTTGTTTTTGGAATTTGGCTAAGAACTCAAGTGTGTCTTTAACAATGATGAAAACCGTTGCAAGAAAATTGGATGAAAATAAGCATAATTTTCAAAAATCAAATGGTTATCAAACTGGGCCTAAAGGGCCTAAACTGCAGGTTGTATTTCAAAAAGTTAAAATTATATTTATTAAGTCTATATATTTTAATAAGTTCCTAATAGGACCTCAAGTTTTTAACTTAGTATCTCTAATTCATTTAACATGTTACTCTAATTGTGGCAGCTAAGTTAAAGTATTAAATAAATGTTTTTTAAAAAAAAAAAAAAAATTGGGAAACCATGAAATTAACAGCAAGAAAATTTATTCAACAATTTTGAAAATTTTGAAAATTATTGAATAGATTCTATTTCTAAGATAGGGATATAACTAGGAAAGTGTAAAGATTTATTAGAAACATTATGGTATAAAAACTAATTAGATACGTTGGATAAACTAAATAAATACCATCACGAAAGTTCATACCAAATTTAGATTTAACCTAATTAATTAATTTTGATCGGAGTCACTCTAGGGTAGGTAGGCCTGTGAAAAAAAATCATTTTTTTTTTCTTTTCTCAATGAGTATTCCTTTTAAATATGATGATTTTGAATTAGAAAAGAAAAAACTTTGAATTGAAAGTAGATATTTTCTGTTGGTGCAATAACTAGAGTTATTCTTTATTGAAAAATTACAAACAACGTCTAGCGGTCCACAGTTTTTGTATTCTATATGAATTTCCAATTGGGTGAAAAGCACGTAGACTTTACGATTTGGAAATTGGTTTCATGTTTGGTGAATATATATTAAAAGAAAATTCTAATCACGTGCAAGAAATAATCACTTGCCATTCAAAGTTAGCAACAACTTTCCAAAGGATCACTCAATTCCATTGACCACATAAAAGTAGAAGTTATCTCCAATGATCGATATTGATATCGAGATTTCAATTTTATAGATATGTCGATGGATATATATAGATATCGACGGAGATCTCTGTAAATAAAAGATTTTTTAAAAAACCATTTAAACTTATGAGTAAGTTGTTTTTACTTCCAAACTAAGATTTAAACAAAGTCAACTATTTGATTTTTTATTTTTTATTTTTGAAAATTAGTTCATAAAGACTACTTATATATATGAGTTTCTTTGTTTTGTTATCTATTTTTTACCAAAGTTTTCAAAATCAAAGACAAGTTTTGAAAACTAAAAAAAGTAGTTTGCAAATGTTTCCTAAAGAAAAATGAAAACCAATTATAGTAAAGAAATTGTGAAAAAACAAGTAAAATTTTGATCAAAAACCAAATGATTATCAGGTGAGATCAAAACTTTGATGTTTATTTTATTTTGATCTCTAGATGCTTAAATATTTTGTTTTAAATTTTGAGTTTTGTATTGAAAGTCAATTTAGTTCTTATAGTGGATATATATGGTGTAAATTATATAGCAAAATCTTGACGTAGAGACATTTTTTGTTCATATAATTAATCAATAAGACATTCACACAAACAATTATTTGAAACCATATGTACCATATGTAGTAGTAACTATTCAGATCTGTAACAAATTTAGACTTTTGTTAATTTCTTAAATGAAGTTTAGAAACCGAAATGAAATCATTCACTATTGAAAGAGACTAAAATAATAAAAACTTTCTAATGAAATACGTATGGAAGTTCATATTTAAAAGTTTAGAGACGATAAATTGAAACTTTATTTTTTCGTGTTTTTTTTTTTTTTTAAAGATGTCACATCCATTTTTCTGTGCAGACTGTACAAACTACAATAAAGAAGAAAATTATGGTAAGGGATCTTACTTCCCCAGAGGTTACGCAGTCTAAAAATTTGAGCATCAATATCAAAATTAAAGGCATTATGGTATCCATTGGCTCAAAGAGTTTGAGAAGATTGGAGATTCTTATTGCACTTTGGCTTTGTCATGCTGACTAAAATATATACCAAATTTGTGTACCTCAAAACTTGTGGTTTTGCTAAGTTCATCAAAATGCCTTCCCATCTCTTCCCCCCTCTCTCTCTTGTTTTACACTATTTGATTGTTTAGGCTCGTTTGATAACCATTTTTATTTTTTGTTTGTGGGTTTTGAAAATTAAGCTTTGAGTTATTTCGATCATTTGTTTAACTAACTTGATTGTTCATCTTGCAAATTTTGTCAACTTAAATAGGGTTGAGTTGGTACGGGTTGTTTTAGTTATTTGTTTTAGGGAAAAATACACTTTTAGTCTATGAAATTTGAGTTAAGTTTCATTTTGGTTTCTGAGTTTTCAAACGAAACAATTTAGCCCTGAGATTTGATTTTAGTTTCAAACTCAACCAGGGGAGGGAGAGAAAGAAATAATAAAAAATAATAATATTTTATTATTTTAATATATTTATATTTTAAAAAATTCAAAACTAATTTCTTTAATAAAAAAAAATAGTGTCAAGTCAAACCGTTAGTTTTTAACAGAAAAATAGATGAAGGGACTAAAATGAAACTAAAACCAAACCTCGGGAAAAATGTATTTTTCTCTTTGTTTTGAGAACCTAATTGTTAGTATTGATAAATTTTCCAACTTAAGTAGGGTTGGATTGGTTTGAGTTGTTTCCATCGTTTGTTTGACAAATTCAATTGATTGTATTGCAAATTTGTCCAACTTGAATAGTATTATGCTAGTGTGAGTCATCTTAGGTCATTTGTTTAAAATTTTATGGGTGTATTAATTAGCCCCAACATTATAAATTCCCTTTGCTTCCAAAGCATTCAACAAAGATATAAGTACTTCAAATGTCAAACTTTATTTCTTATAAGAAAAAAGCTATTTCGATTAATAATTAGTGTCAATAGATCGTATTAAACTCAATTTAATTTTAGAACTGTATCTAATTTTAGAAATTCAATTGATTTGAATCCAACTTTTTGAATCATCCCATTTTTTTGAATATGTGCCAATAGTTAGAATGATCAAAAGGAGCATGCATTTGCATTTGAAAGGTGAGGACTTAAAGGATAGATATTGTGGAAAATAATGAATTTCATTTTGATCCAAAACTTTGCAAATGCTTTCTTTCAACAATACTATGGATGACTTCTTGAACTGCTATTAGTGGTGGTGGGTGTGTTTGCTTTTTAGCTTTTTTCTTTTTCTTTTTTTCAAACAAATTTCCAAATTTTGTAGGTATAAGTCAATTTTTTTGTTAAAGAAAAAAATTGGTATCATCTATTTTGAACCTTGAATTTCGATGAGTGTTACCATTTTAACTTTTATTAGATTTTAGTTACATTAATCTACTAATTTTAACCAAAACAATCTTAAAAATCATCCAAAGTAGCACTATCTTAACGAAAATCAAACTTGTTATGGGTAATTTTGGACCACCCAAATGCACAAGGAGCTGACAAGGACAATCGAGCAGAAATCAGACTGAAGGGGTCGGGCTTTTGGCCCAACCCCCTGCTCGGCCCGCTCGTGCGGGTCGAGCCCGTCGGGCCCTGTTTGGACCCTGTAGCCTCTGGCCGCCCCGGATCCGCCTGGTTTGTCCCGAAACGCTTCCGAACTCCTAAAAAACCCTAGGAGCATGAGTAGGTATTTATACCCCTCTTCGCCACTGAAGAAGGGGACCCGAACGGAATTATCGACACTCTTCTCTTACTTTCCTGCTCTTTTCCCATTTTCTGACTTAAGCATCGGAGGCGGTGTGGCCTACACCACACCGGTGTGCAGTGGTTTTTGCTAGTCTTGCAAGTCACGTCTTCTCCAGCTTTTACAAATTCACCGTTGATGGCACGTGAAGGTCAGGTGAGTCCCTTGACCAAATTTTGGCATCAACAAAACTCTTAATAGATCAATGAACAAGAGATCATTGAATAAATCTTCTAAAACTCATCAATGTCAACAAAAGTTTAGCTCTAGTGTTACGTTATCTATCTCGAAAATCTCAACAATTTTTACGATTCTCCAAATGCAAATTAAAACTTAATATGAAGTAAAATTGTAACATTTATTTAGGATGGTTTAATTGGAAACATTTATTTATTTATTTATTTTGGAAAAGGAAAAAAAAAATCTCTAAAGTTTTCGTTATCTCTATGGAGTGCATAGAAAAAAGGGCAAAGTTAATGAAATTAGATTTAAAAGGATTTGAATTTTCCAAAGAGGAGAATTATGCTTGAATAATCCTCATATGTAGAATTTGAATTTTGTCCAAAAAAAGAATATGCTGAGCATTTATTTTTTTTTAATTATTATTTTTTTAAAATCAAAATTCCACTTACACCCCTCACACATTTTGTACATTTCAAGGAATCAAATTTCCCAATTAGTTATTTTCTTCTTTTTTTTCTTTTTTTTGTGGGAAACTCCTTATCTTTTTTTCATTTTTTTTTTCTCACCATCTAAGTCTCTCTCCTCTAGATGAAAATTTATATTTAAAATTTCCCCAAATTTTCTAAACTCTTTATTGGCATTGAAAACATTGTATTTTTTTTTTAAAATAATTTTTCATTTCTACAGATTTCAAGTTCTTTTCAAATCCGAGTTGATCTAACTAGGATTGAGTTCGGTTAATTGGTTGAGAAAACAAAGAATTGGATGGGAAAAATCCAAAAAAAAAAAAAAAAAAAAAAAAAAAAGATAAGAAGTCATTTTCTATTTACAATTTGAAAATTACATGATAACATATTATATTATAAAGAAATCAATTAATTATTAATTTGTGTATTCTACTTTTATTTATTATCTACAAAATTAAACTAAGTGGACAGTGATTTTATTCCAACTATTTCTTTTGTATTTTTTATTAGGGGTATCCACACAAATGGGTCAATAGTAGCCTGTTTATTCCAAAAGTTTTGTTATAATTTTACATTTCTGTCAGCTCATAGTCGGATATTAAAGGAGTTTAAGAAACCGATTTACATATTTACCCTTACAGGTTGACAAAATAGAAATGAGCTTAGAAAAAATGACAGTTGACTAGAATTGAAAAAAAAAATGAAATGAAATCAATAAAGGTAAGGAAAAAAAAAAGAAATGGAATGTTTAATATAAAAAAAATAATAATGCTAAAATAAATTAATAAAATAAGAGTTACCAAATTTGATAACCGGTTAGTTCATGAAAAAACAAATCAATATTTATTAGAATATCAAAATTAATTAAGGACATTTATGAAAGAATAAAAATTGAATTAATGCACGAAATCTTAGAATTGATAAATTTAAAAGATTTAGACAAATTTAAAATTAATGGGTTAAATGAGTTCATCCACCATAATTTCTGTTGTTGTTGTTGTTATTGTTATTATTATTATTATTATAAGGGAAAAATACATTTTTGGTCTTGAGGTTTGGTTTAGGTTTGGTTTAGGTCCATGAGGTTTCAAACTCAACATTTTAGTCATGAGGTTTGCATTTAGTAGCATTTTGGTCATTCCATTCATTTTTTCGTTAAAAACTAACGATTTGCTGACGTGACACTAATTTTTTATTTAAAAAAAATTATTTTTAAAAATTTAAAATATAAATATATTAAAATACTAAAAATAATATTATTTCATATTTTTATTTATTTATTTCTTCTTCTTTATTTTTCTTTTTCTTTTTCTTCTTCTTATTCTTCTTCTTCCTTGTCCAGTAGCCATCGGCGACGGTATCGACGTCGGTCGTCACCGTCGACGAGCTCTTTTTTTTTCCGTTTCTTTTTCTCCTTCTTTTCGTCCCCCTCGTCTATGTGTTTTTCGACCGTTTGTGTATTTTCAGACCGCCAGTGACCCACATCCTCTTTCCTCTGCGTGTTTTCCGACGAGAAGACCCATGTCGTATGTTCCCTCACTGTCGTCGCCGTCCATCGCTCTCCCCCATCTCTCTTTTTTGCTGGCAAGTGCAAAGTTAGAAAAAAAAAATATTGAAGGGGGTTTCCTCCTTCGAATCCAGTTGGAACGAAGGGGCCAGGGGGTTTCCCCCTTCGAATCCAGCTGGAACGAAGGCCCCTTCATTCCAGCTGGATTCGAAGGGGGAAACCCCCTTCATTTATTTATTTATTTTTTAACTTTTCAACTATCAGCGGAGGGAGGGAGAGAACCAGCGGAAGAGCGGCGACAGTTGGAGGTTAATGGCAGCACACTGACGGAGAGAAAAAAAAAGCGAAAATGGCATGGGTTTCATGACTGGCTGGAAGAACAAAGAACGAGAGGGAGGTCGCTGGCGAGAAAAAGAAACAGAAAAAAAAAAAAATCTTAGTCACTTACAATTATTTTCAAATTGCTCTTTTCATATGATCTCTAATATTATACTCTCATTTGTCTAGAGAGTGATATTTTGAATCTTATTAATTTTGTAAAAAAAAAAAACAAAGAAGACAGTTGAAGAATCTTATTAATTTTGTGGACAAAATATTATTATTTAAATTACTATTTGAATATAAATAGACAATTATGTAATTAAAATTCATTGAGCCCATGGACTTTTTTTTTTCTTCCTTTCCCTTGAATGGTGCCCATAGAGTTTTGTTGAACATGGGTGAAATTGGAGGGAAGGTTTGTAATTAATTCTACATATAAGAATACGGTAACGGTCCCGATATATCATGTATGTTTTCATTCTACTATTTTTCCATCTAATGGCGAGATACATTGACTATTATGGTTCAAATTGTTGCATGCTATATTGTTTTAAGTTTGGATGATAGTAAATACATTTAGGTTGCTCTTCTCTACCTTGATATTAAGATAATCTTAAGTATATGAACCTAGATTTTTTCTTTTTGAAATGATTTTGAAATTTTCATAAGTGCCTAAAAGTCTTGTGAGCTACTGAAGGAGAAAAAAGTCCAAATACAGCATTCCCTAACTATATTAGTAGGAGGAGTGAAAATAAGTAATTAAGATTCATTTATCCAACAACTTAGCTACAAACATTAGAAGTATGAGAGACATGTCTAAGAATAACAAAAGAAAATAACTTAGACTCTGTTTGGAAACCATTTCGTTTTTTGTTTTTGGTTTTTGAAAATTTAGCTTATAAACACTACTTTTCCCCACAACTTTCTTTGCTTTGTTATCTACGACCTTTCTATGTTTCCAAAAACCAAGTCAAAATTTGAAACACAAAAAAAAAAATAGTTTTCAAAAACTTGTTTTTCTTTTGGAATTTGGTTAAGAATTCAAGTGTCTACTTAACAAAAATGAAAACCATGATAAGGAAATTGAGAGAAAACAAGCATAATTTTCAAAAACAAAAAACTAAAAACCAAATGGTTATCAAACGGGGCTTTAGGTCTCATTTGATAGCCATCTGGTTTTTAAAGTTAGGTTTGTTTTTTCTCATTTTTCTTACCATGATTTTCATCTTTTTTGTTAAGAACACATTTCAATTTTTAGCTAAATTCAAAAAACAAAAACAACTTTTGGAAGAGTATTGAGCATTCTAGATTATTCTTGGACAAGACAACCTAGAGTTTCAATAATTGTTTTAGAAGAAAATTCTTCTATGGTGCATAATCTAATAGTTTAAAGTCTTTATAAGTCATTGAACAATTATAATAATTCTATTTTAGTCTATGAGATTTAAAATATTTATTTTAATCTTCAAATTTTATAAAATATTATTTTAAGTTTATCATTTTTTTTTGGTTAAGATTCAAATCTCTCCCACCTTTAAGAATATATATTTTAGTAATTGTCATTAATTTTTTTTATAAGTTTTTATAAATACACTATAATAAAATTCTTCAAAAACCATAAATTAGATTTGTCAAAGGTAAGAACTTTTTTTTTTTCTAACAATATTATAATTCATATAAATGAGTGAAAATTTAAAATTATGACTAGAAAATGTTATTAATATCTTAATTGGTTGAACTATACTTTGTTCGACAATCAAATTAATAAACTAAAAAATATTAAATTCAGTTGAATAACAATACTTTAAAGGAAAAAAAAATAGTAAACAAGTTAATACTAGCTTTCTAAGTACCTAGGGTCTTTTTTTTTTGTTTGTTTTTCTTTTTTCTTTTTTTTTTTATTTGAGTTAACAAAATGTTATTTAATGGTTGAATGATTGATGATTAGGCCACATATAAAAATGATCATTGAGTCATGTCCCCATTACTTTTATTTTCATTTATTTATTATTATTATTATTATTATTTGAAAATCATCCTCATTACTTTTCTTTATTTATTATTTTTATTTTTGCAAATTGCATATATATTTTAGAAATAAATAAATCTGTCACTTTCTAAAAAAAAAGTCTTACCATTATTATTTCTTAATTATGAATTTTCTTTCTGAAATGTTGTGAAATAATTGGACATCTTTATAAATGCTTATGTAGGTTTTACTATATATGCTAATATCCCTTAAAATCCTTAACAATGAATTTCTAGATTCCCCAAAACAACATTGAAAAAAAAATCCTTTCCAAAAAATAATCCACTAAACTTTTTCTAAATTTCCAAATTTAATTAGACCTATATATATAATTTCATCCCTGCTATAATATAAGTGTTAGTTTCATGGTATATTTCTTTTATTTCAATTAAATAACTGCTAGAACAATGTGACATCCAAATCATTTTAGGACCCAATTAGTAATATTCCATATTCAATTTAATCCATTCGACATACCCACACATAAAATCGCACATGATTTTTTTCATAATAATTTATCCAACCTAAATAAACTCGTTAAATGATAAATCAGTTATTTTATTTAAAAACTATAGTTCTTAAATTATCATATTTAATTTTTATTATAATAATTACTTAATTGAAAAAATAAAGGTAAAATACCTTTTTGGTCCCTCATATTTTAGGTCAGTTTCTAATAGGTCCCTAGGTTTCAAAATCGAACAATCAAGTCCCCACTGTTTTGGAAATAGTTCAATTTAGTCCCTCCACCGTTAATTTTTTTAACGATGCTGACGTGGCACGTTAAAATTATTAAAATATTAATTTTAAATTAAAATAATAATAAATTATAATTAAAATAATAATTAAATTTTAAATGATTAAATGAAAAAAATCTCAGTCTCTCTCTCCTTCCCCACCGTCGATTCCCCTTCCCCTTCCTTATCTTTCCCCTTCCCCTTCCCTTCATTGCCGTCGTCGCCGCCTTCTTCATCCTTTCAACAGCGGCCTCCCACTCCCTTTTCTTCTCCATTTTCATCTCCAAATCCACCGATTGCATCCCCCATTGAATGAAAACAACCAAACCCACTTCGCAAATTCACCCCAGAAACCAGAAATCAAAAGAAGAACACCCCTGATTTCGAGTCCACGCACAAAACCCAAATGGAATTCAACCGGAAACCGCAAAAATCAAGAGACCCACATGGGAAAACACTCGGAGGCGATTGAAATGGAGAGAGAAGAGGAAGGGAGAGGGGAAATAAGTAAAGAAGAAGAAGAAAAGAGGGGGGAAAATGGAGGAGAATGAAAATGGGAAGAGTCCACGTGGTGACCTCGTTCTTCCCTCTCTGTTCACAAACAACACAGTGAGTTTCCTTCTGCAATTTTCGGACCACATCAAGATACCCACCAACTGAGTCAACTCGTCCAGAATCAAACAGAGAATGTTGGGGTTTTTTTTAGAGAGAGGAGTTTGCAGAGATTCATGTGGGCGTTGATGTGGCCTCTGCCTGGGTATGGCGTCATCGTGAGGTGGGTGGTCAGAGTGGATCTTGCAGATGAAGAAGGGATGAGTTCCATTGAATCAAATGGAATGGAGTATGAGAAGAAGAGGAAGAAGAAAGAAACTGAGTGGCCGGTCAATTGGCGGAGAGAGGAGAGAAGGTGGCGACCGGGATCGAGGAGAAAATAGAGAGAACGCGGTGACGGCGGTGATCATCGACGACAAGAAGGGGAAGGGGTAGGGGAATCGAGAGTGGGGAAGGAGAGAGAGACTGAGATTTTTTTTTATTTAATCATTTAAAAATTAATCATTATTTTAATTATAATTTATTATTATTTTAATTAAAAATTAATATTTTAATAATTTTAACGTGCCACGTCAGCACCGTTAAAAAAAATTAACGGTGGAGGGACTAAATTGAACTATTTTCAAAACAGTGGGGACTTGATTGTTCGATTTTGAAACCTAGGGACCTATTGGAAACTGATCCGAAATATGAGGGACCAAAAAGGTATTTTACCCAAAAATAAAATTCAGAGGAGAATTCTGTCACATTACTTGGCTGTAATTGCATTACGATGGGCAATACCAGACCAGAATATATTTTTTTTAATGTAATAATAAAATAAAACCTTTAGGGTCATTTTAGGAATTTCACAAGTCAAACCAAATTTTGTACGGAACATCCAAGGGGGAATAAAATTAATTAATGAATAAAAACAAAATAAACCAAAATAAAGAAAATAAAATAAAATACCGTTAAATTCGTTGAAGGCAAAGCGTGGCATATCAGAAGGCCTGATTCTTCGTTGTTTTTTGTTTTGGCATTCAAAAAAAAAAAAGAAAAAAAGAGTGTCCATTAATTATTCATCTTTTTTCTTAAAAAAATTAATTTCTTTTTGCATAAATTACAAAAAAAATCTCATTTTTTTTTACTTTTTTCATTTAATTGGTAATTGATTTTGTTATTCTCCATCTATCTTCCTTTTTCTGATTCTCTACTTGTACTTTGCCAATTCTTTCCTCTATAAATCGTTGTCCACAAAACTCAATTCTCTCTTTCTCTTTCTCTTTCTTCCACCAATTCAATTCAACAGTATCTATCTTCTCTCTGTTCTCTATTTCTTTTCTTTGGGGTATTAGTTTCTTTCCACCTTTTGATTTCTGTCAAGGTTTTTGCCTCTTTTTTTTTTTGTGATTTTGATTGGTTTTTTTTCACGATTCTTAGAGATTCTGTATATGGGTCGGTTTTCTCAGGGCTGTTTTATCGCCCAAATTTGCAGAAACTGATCGAAGATGATAAAATTTTACAGTTCTCAGCTCTCAGGTTTGTGGGGTGGCTCGTGCAGTTGACAGTTTATCGAGTTTTTAATCCTCCAGCACCAGAGTATTTTATTAAACGTTTGAATTTCTTAGCTGATTCTTCCTTTATTTTAATAAAAGAAACAAGACAAAAGTTGAGAGCTTATTGGTTGTTTGTTTGTTTGTGTTTTTTAGTTGAAATTATGGTGGTTTCTTTGAACTGGTAAGTCATTGATTATCTTCTTCTTGTCATCTTCATCAAGTTTTTTGAACCGATTTCTTGGTCTGGTTTTGATTGCCTTCTATGTGTTTGTGAAAATTTCCCACTGGTTTTAGAATTCCCTTGTTTTCTTTTTTCCTCTTTACTTTCAATCTATCTGCCTATTAAGCTTTATTGAAACATGGATTTAATAAATGGGGGCGAGACCGGCGACACTCCGGTCGCCAAGAACTCTGGTAATCAAGTAGCGGATATTGTTTCTGGTAAGTCTAGTGATCCCCTAGAGAAGGATTTGGGTTCAAAGTTGGAGACAGGAAGCAAAAGCAGCAAGGATATGGTTTTTCGTGCTGATAAGATTGATTTCAAGAGCTGGGATATTCAGCTGGACAAGCACTTGAGCAGGGCTTGGTCAAGGGACAGGGAAGTGCCGGCCAAAAAGGAAGAGTGGGAGATTGACTTGTCTAAGCTTGATATTAGATATGTTAAAGCTCATGGAACTTATGGTACTATTTACAGAGGAAACTATGATGGCAATGATGTTGCAGGTAATTTGCACCTCTGTTTGAGTAATCTGTTAATGATGGCTTTTTCCTTTTTCCTTCTTGTTTGCATGTAACAAAAAACCGAATCAGATGTGCAGGTATTATGATATCCTCATATACAGTTGAAGCTGGTATAGCTAATTCTGCCTAACTCGAGTGCGAAAAGATGTTGAATGTGGTCTATGTTGGTTGTCTTCCTATAAGAATACTGCTCTGTCAATTATAGAATTGATAACATTTTGGAAGTATCTTCAGCTCCACAGATAAAAGATCCTGCACATTAGATAATTAGTTCATAATATAGTCGAGTTTTCGTTTGTTGGCTTGCTTTATGACGGTATTCTGAATATTGTAGTGAAAGTGCTTGATTGGGGGGAGGATGGCGTTTCCTCAGTTGCTGAAATTGCTGCTCTTCGAGCTTCTTTTCGCCAGGAAGTTGCTGTTTGGCATAAGCTTGACCATCCCAATGTTGCAAAGGTACTATTTCGAAAATCATTTATGTGCAGATTATGGTATTACACTATGTCAAATAAATAAAACCTTCATTCATAATATGATGTTGTGTCAAACTTGAGCATAGCTCAACTGGTTAGAGTATATATCCTCGATCAAAGGATCAGAGGTTCGAGTCCCTACCCCAAAATGTTGTTGTACTAAAAAAAAGTTTCTTACTATGATGCTGTTCTCTTCTCTTTTTCATCCAACATCACACACATGCTTAGAGATTATGCTAACAGAGATGGCTTTGATTCTTCCAATTTGATGCTGGCACTGTTCTAAATGTTTAGATGCTCAAAATATAAATTTCATTTTTGATGATTGATCCTCTTACGTCTTACCTAACATTCAGAATAAGAATCCATTCAAGTTGCTCCTACTGAAATGTCTCAACCAATTCTTTTTGTCTTTACTCAACTGGTTCTTTGGGGCTCTTGTGCTATAAACTTTATTTCCTCACCTTTTTCATAAGTGAAGATCAAATAATAATATGACATTTCTGGTACAGTTTTTTGGAGCATCAATGGGGACGTCCAACCTTAAAATCCCTCTCCAAAGCTCATCAAGTGACAGTAACCAATCTTTTCCTTCAAGGGCTTGCTGCGTTGTTGTTGAGTACCTTCCAGGTGGCACACTAAAGAGCTTTTTAATCAGAAATAGGAAAAAGAAACTTGCATTTAAGGTTGTGATTCAACTTGCTTTAGATCTTTCTAGAGGGTAAGTTAACTTTTACAAATCATTCCAATATGGCAATCATTTGGATTTGGTTTTTGAGGTAATTGCTTATTTTGAATTTGCAGTTTGAGTTATCTACACTCCAAAAAGATTGTACACCGTGATATTAAAACAGAGAATGTGCTACTAGATGCTCAGAGGACTCTGAAAATTGTTGATTTTGGCGTTGCTCGAGTCGAAGCACAGAATCCAAGGGACATGACTGGAGAGACTGGCACCCTTGGTTACATGGCCCCCGAGGTTCCTCCTCCATTTTTCTCTAAAATCAAGTTCTAGAATGGACTACTAAAAGATCATAGTGGATAAGATTAGATGTTTTTTCTTCCAATACAGTTGGTTCCTAGAATTCTTGTCATTATCAGATTCAATCCCCATTTGGGTTGCACTTTTTCTAAAGGAATCTAACTAAGATTTCTTCTACAGGTCCTTGATGGTAAGCCTTATAATCGGAAATGCGACGTCTACAGTTTTGGTATATGTTTATGGGAAACATATTGCTGTGACATGCCGTACCCAGATCTCAGTTTTGCTGAAGTGTCGTCAGCAGTCGTGCGACAGGTATGTTCATTTCATTCAGTACACAATTATTTAGTTTTCTTTAAGACTTGAAACTTCTCATTATTTACACTAAAAATACGAACTGGTGTACTCAACTTCCAAAAAAATTCTTAATCTATCATCATTCAAAAAGTGAAGGGATTGTCTTCAAGGACTTGCATTAGACATTTGATCATTGAAGTAGATGGAAATAGTAATTTTTTCTCATACTAGTTTTCCATCTTTGGACTATTTTCATGGTTCATCTATTCAATTGATTTGATTGAATTAGCAATTTCTGAGTGGTTTGTTTGTTTAAATGATGAGTATCCATGGAAGAAGAAACTCTAGTTCAAAGGTTAAATGAGAGAAGAACATTCCTTAGTTACTTTCATCCTTTCCCAAATGTTTATAAAGAACAAACGTGTACGAGCACTCGTCGATAAGAAAAACTAAATCCATATTATAATGTTGACAAAAATTGATTGTGATGAATCGTGTTGTATTCAAGACAAGTATAAGCATCATGAGTGCTTTGTGCTATGTTCTGAAGTTGGATTTGTACCTTTCTATCTGCTTAAAGAGATATAAATGGTTTATGCAATTTGTTTACACTCCAAAATTACTTGCAACAGAATTTACGACCAGAAATTCCGAGATGCTGCCCGAGTTCCTTGGCAAATATCATGAGAAGATGTTGGGATGCAAATCCAGAAAGGCGACCCGACATGGACGAGGTCGTAAACTTGTTGGAAGCCATCGATACGAGCAAGGGAGGTGGCATGATACCTGAAGACCAAGCATCCGGTTGTTTCTGTTTCGGCGTGCCTCGTGGTCCATAGTTTCTCGACTTCATTCATCACGCCATTTACTTGCAGATGAAGATGGTTTGGAGAAGACATTGGTAAGCATCATATAATTCATTGATTCACATCACATAATACAGTTCTCAAGGCTTTGTGGTTTCATAGTTTGAACTTGTCTCAAATACTGAATAATGGAATGCCAACCATTTGTTAGTGTAATTATATTTTGTTGCTTGGTTTTGCATTCATGTGGATGTTCTGTTACAACAGCTGATTGGACATATATTTTTTCCTGTCCAAACTGTGTTATAGTCATTTTCTTTTTTCCCTTGTCAGTTCCTTCTATTGAATATTTGCATTTGTGGACTGTTCAGTATATTCTTATTATGTAAAAGAAAAAAAAAAAGTTGTTTTAAGGATTTGACTAAGAAAGATGTCTTTTGGACTGTTTAGTACTTGAAATTTTAATTTTAACCATTTTTTGTGCTTGGTAAAATTGATTATTAAATAATCATTGAAAATCACTTTTAAAATTACATTGAAACTTTTTCATTTTATCCTATTTTATTTTATTATTTTATGTTTAAATTTGAAATTTACTATTTACTCCACATTATAGCTTATTTTTTTTATATGCACAGTTGTGAACCATTATTTTAAAAGTGTTTTGAGTTTTGGATTATGAAGTCAAAATTTTATATTCAACCTTTTAAAAAAGATAAAAATTTACTCCGCAAAATTATTAGGCTTAATTTTTTTTTTTTTTTTAGTTTAACAATATTTAGAGATTGAGATATTCAAGTCTCCGACTTCTTGATCAAAGTTACATATCAATTACTGTTAAGCTATTTTGGTGCTTAAAACGATCACCTTATCGGTTTATTCTTCCGTTCCTTCCGTTGACATTTAACTCTCTCATAACTTGAGTAATATAAACACAAAGTGTTGGTTTTTTTTTTTTAATATGTAACATAAACATAAAATGTTATTTGGCACTACTGAAAACAAATAAGAAAATTTCTTGTACTAAGTTCCTCAAATTTGTCCAATGTTTCAAAGTTTATTATTATTTTTTATTTTTAAATCATTATCCAATTACTTGAAATTGAATAATGAGATTTAAAAAATTCAACAACATCATACTCCTCATTTGTGATGTTCTTAAATTTGTTAGATTTACCAATAATGTTTTACAATTGTAACTATTTCTTCTCTTTTTATTTTTACCAAAAAAAAGAAAAAAACAAAACAAAACAAAGAAAGAAAGAAAACTATTTCTTCTCTTTAATAATTGGGTTGCATTAATTTTTAATTCAGATACCATGTGAATTTTTATAAGAGATCCAATAAATATCTAATATTAGAAAGGAGGTCCTCACATATTTGAAATTATTGCGGATGAAATTGAATGTTTTAAATTATTGTCGACAGAAGAGGTTGTCTTTGATTGATCAAATCAAGTTGCATAGAGAACTAGTTTCTTATCCAAAACTCAATATACAACTATAACCGTAAGTACACCCAAAAGTATAAAGTGGTGATGAGCATATTATCTTGTTATCTTTTGAATTTGCTTTCAGTTTGGTTCATGGAGTAGTTCTTTTCACTATGATCCTCTTCGGTCGAACATACTATAGTTTGTAATTATTGATCATGGCCGAAAAGTGTCCTATCAAAGCTTCCTTGTAACTTATTTATCTCGAGTATTTGTGTTTGTCAATGGTGTCATGGATCATATCACATGGGCACCAAGAAATGTATTTTAGCCAATGAACTTTGAGAAATTGTCGAACTTTTGTTATGATGTGGCAAACTAAGACGTATAACCTTAATTAAGGGCTTTGATTCTCAAAAAAAAATATTGAAGAGATTTATCTACCTTATAGTCCATGGCTTTGGGACTAATCCAACCACAATAGAAACCTATATGACAACAATGAATCTTTTAGAAGCACGAGAAAACAACGAGGTGGAGATAGAATTTCTAAAGAAAAGAGACTCAAAATTTTCCACTAAACACAAAATTAAAAGTTGAGATTCTTTTTAGTTCAATAATATGTGGAGTAAAAATTTAAACTTTTAATATCTTGAGGTTATAATAACTTAACGAGTTGAAAGTCGAGACTTAATACATTTTTTTTAGGTTTTTGACACTTTGCAAAATCAAATTTCAATATTTTTCCAAATAATAATAATAAAAAAAAAATTAAAGCTTTCACATTTCTGTTGAAGGCTTGAAGATTACGATGAACAGTTGAAAGCGCCCTTCCAACTCCCTCTTTTCAATTAGCCTAACAAAGCTCCGACGGCGGACTAACAAATTCATACTCGAAACTTCCCAATTCTAGATCCTCGAATCTCTGCAATGGCGGAAGCTACTTCCGACACATTGTCATCGCCGTTCATGACAGAGTTTCTGAGAAAAGCCGGTGGCACCGCCATTATTGATGGCGGTTTGGCCACAGAGCTGGAGCGACACGGCGCCGACCTCAATGATCCTCTTTGGAGTGCCAAATGTCTCCTCACTTCCCCTCACCTTATTCACAGAGTATGTCTTTTTTCACTTTATCTTCAGCTCTTTGTTTCTTGGTTGTTTTTGTGATGGTGCTTTGGTGGAAGGAAATGTTATGCTTAGGATAGTCAGAAACTGGCTGATTGCTTTCCCGATGTATTTAATCTTAATTCTAGTGACCATCTACGTTGTTTTGAACGGTCAATTATAATAATAACTCTAAAGTTGGCTTGGCTTGGCTTGGCTTATCTGTTAACCTCACTTCAGGACTTGGCTTTTACCTAATTACATGATCGATCATTAGTCATGTAGGTGGATGAAGCTTTTTTCTGCTGATATCGTACTCCTTTCTTGCAAATACCTCTACTTTGAAAGGAATTAAATTCTGTTTTCAGTTTCATGGATGTTGAATTTAGAAAGTTGCATTTCCCCCATCGACTTTTGAGTTTATCGCTTATCAGCTGATTTGTATGTTTGTGTGGGTATATGTGGACGAGAAACGAGGATCCAGGCCTCACTTTTAGATTTGTTTCAGAGTGCTAAAAAGCATTTTTAGCTCTTTGAAAGTGTTTAATTTCATTGAACTTTGTAGCACTTGGGCCAAAGGTCCTCTTGAACCGTTTGCTCACAAAGCATTTCAGGGTGCTTTTGAATTTTTTAAAGAACAATTTTAATATACGCCCGAAGATTGATGATTTTGAGTGAAAGAGTTATAACAAAAGCGTTTCTGACTTTATTTTATAAGAAACAAGACGTATATTATGCACAAGGCCAAAGTGTCTTTGACATGGCTGAAAGCATTTCCAAGCATAGCTTTTATCGCCTTCATAGTCTCGTATGGGGGGCAAGAGTATGGACAAAGTAACATGGCAGATGACAGTAGTCTTTCTATGTTGTGGTTTTCTGATTTTTGTTACTTTCCCTACTTTATAAGAATATATTAGTCATTTTCTATGATGTCATCTGTCAATAAAGAACCCCCTTTTTTGTGGTTTTCTGATTCTTGTTACTTTGTTGCCTACTTTATGAAATAATATTCATCATTTTCTATGATGTCATTTGTCAACAAGAACCTTTTAGAAGTGGGATGTAAAGATCTTATGGGGTTGCTACTGAACACATAAAGTATGATATGATAAAAAGAAAAATGCACTCAAGTTAAATGGTGGTAGTAATAATAATAATAATCATCATTATTACACCTATAAATTTTAATTATGAGTTTCACCAGAATTTATGCGTCATTATTGATTTTTCCTTTTTCAATTATTTCTTTGGTATTGTGTGGAACAGGTACACATGAATTACCTTGAAGCAGGGGCAGATATTATCATCACGGCATCTTATCAAGTAATTCTCCCTACTGAATTTTTAATGATGTTCCTGTCATAAGAAAGTCAAACCAAGTGTCATTTTATGTCCACAGGCCACCATCCAGGGATTTGAGTCCAAAGGATTTTCAAAAGATGAAAGTGAATCCTTGTTAAGAAAGAGTGTAGAGATCGCCTGTTCAGCACGGGATAATTATTATGACAGGTGTAATACAAGTACTCCTAATGAGACTGCAGATGGTAAAATTTTTAAAAACCGTCAAATACTTATAGCAGCTTCTGTGGGGAGCTATGGAGCATATTTGGCTGATGGATCTGAGTACAGGTGAGTTGAATTAATTTTTTATTTTCACTTTATCTAAAAAAATCTTCCAGAGGGCTTTTACATCTATATATGAAGTTTGACTTGGATGTTCCAACTGTAAATGCAACCTTTTATCTAGCAATTTTGATGCCAACCATACAAATGCAGAAATTTCTGTCCACTTTCGACTCTGAAGTGATTCCCCGTTCTTTTTGTTTCTGCCCTCTGTAGTGGTAATTATGGTGACAGTATTACACTTGAGGCTCTGAAAGAATTCCATAGGAGAAGGGTAAAAGTGCTTGCAGAGTCAGGGGCTGACCTGATTGCATTTGAAACCATTCCCAATAAACTTGAAGCTAAGGTATTTGATCCTAATGCATTGAAATTAACAAGGGTGACATCTTTTAATGGTGGTGCATTTTGAATTTATGTTTGTTATATCTGTGACCAGCTCTTTTGACTGAAATTTTATAGTACAACATGCAATTTCCAATGATTGTTTTTGATTTATTGGGCTCACTGGTTTCTAGTACAATGATCACTTTACTGCCATTAAGTTGTTGCATGCTGTGTAAAGTGTGCATGACGATTCTTTTGATCATGCATGCTATGTGTACAGGCATATGCAGAACTCTTGGAGGAAGAAAAAATAAGCATTCCTGCATGGTTTGCTTTCAACTCGAAGGATGGTATCCACGTGGTCAGCGGTGATTCTTATTCTGAATGTGTGTCGATTGCTGAATCATGCAGAAATACTGTGGCAGTTGGAATCAACTGTACACCGCCTAGGTTTATTCATGGTCTAATATCTTCCATTAAGAAGGTAAGATATCTTGTTTCTGTGTCTTTTATTTAATAATAATCTCAATTAAACGATGCACTTCTATTGGAGTATAGCACTTAGAGTTTAATGTATTTCATTTATCTGTCAACATTGTTTCAGAGAGTTGAATGTTACAGCCTTTTCAAGGTCAAATACCAAGGGATATATGTATTCCTTTATTGGCTCTTGTAATAATCTCTGTAGAAAATTAAAAGCCAAAAGAAACAAGAAAAAAGAGTTCTCATTTTTTTTCTCTGTTGATGTCTTTTCTTCTCCCTTTCTTGAGTTTTACTTGTTCTCCACTTGAGATAAATTGTAGAAAACTGTGTAAGTGTGTTAATTTGTTTTTCTATTTTTCTTTAATTCTTTTATCTATCCATCTTTTCATGTGAGTTATTTTTTATTTTTTGAATGAATACATCCTTAATACCTTACCTGGCAAGACAGTAGTGGATAACTAGTTCTTTCTAATGAATCCCCCTTTCAGGTCACTACAAAGCCCATAGTGATATATCCAAATAGCGGTGAAAGTTATGATGCTGACCTTAAGGAATGGGTGGTAAGTTCATTTTATGACTATCTTTGTTTCTTTTCTTTTCAGACATTTCTTGGGTTGAAATGAATATATTTTCCTATGCACTTTCCAAACATTTTTTTAGGAACAGTTAAGAGAAATTGTATGGTTTCATATCTCTTCTATCTTTTAACATGCTGAGATGCAAATTCAATCTACATTATGGAAAAATCTTCATGCAAGGAAACACATTTCAATCTTTTATTAGCTTTGATTGAGGTGCGCGTAAGCTGGCCCGGACACTCACGGATATCAAAAAAAAAAAAAAAAAAAAAAAAAAAAAAGCTTTGATAGACTCTGCATGTCAATTACAAAAACTCCTTGTCGATTTTATGTAAATAAACACTCCATCTAAAATTAGAAAAACTGACTGTCTGAAGATGGTGACTCAGTGGTTGTAATTACTTAACAAGTATGTTGAAAAATATAAATGGAAGTACATCTTATAAAGAACACAAAGCCATTCCCAGTCTTGAAAAAAGAATAAGGTAAGGAGGCATTTTTATGTGTCCTTTTTTTTGTCCACTCTTGTGATTGTAGTTGCTCAAGCAGTTTGCGTGCACCTCAATTAATTCCATTGGACAACCACTTGATCCTATTTTATTCAGTGTCTAAAAACTTGTAAGATTAGGATGGTGGTGACCAGATTGGCCATTAGAATATACATGGAATGATTTAGTTTATATCATAATGAAATATAAAATTCTCCTATACTCCAATCAACCATCACCCTGTTAGCATAGAAATCATTCCTATACTTAGGCTAACCATTGATTGTAATTTGAGTTCATTGCTAATAAATGATTATATACTCCGAAATTTACAATTATCACTGAAATTTATTATATATGTCAGAAGTTCAAACGTGATAGTATTGTAGTTCAAAGAATTCTGACATAGCTAGGTTTCATGAATTCTTCTCTCTTTAAAAAGTGATCTAAAATTCATTTTTGAGAGGGTAGGTTCTGTTATCTCTTCCCACAGTCATTCTGTTCTGAGTTTAAAGCTAGTTCAAACGGTCAAAATTTTATATATTGAGTGTAAATTCAATGGGATCTATGTCAGTCAATAGTAGCTATGTTAATGACAAAACCAGGATTGCCTGCTGTAACTAGAAATCCCAGCATTGTTCGTGGGTTGCTCTCTAGGAAATAATATCTCTTAATCATCAAAGAATAATACAAATTGAGGCATTAAACTCCAGTGTGTATTGTCTGAATGGGAGAAACCTCTCTTCAACATTACTGACAGCTGATCCTAATTTCCCGATAATGAAATGAAGTGTCATAATGCTGTCTTCATGAATCAATGGTTTGGATTTGTTGGTAACTATGATAGTGGAAGAATAGTTCTACTTCTAAATAAGTCCCAATAAGCACTCTTCTTTTGGTTTATTGAGATGTGACTTTTTTACTACGTGCTGCAGCAAAACACTGGGGTCTCTGATGAAGATTTTGTATCTTATGTAAATAAATGGTGCGAGATCGGGGCATCGTTAGTTGGAGGTTGCTGCCGAACCACTCCAAATACAATCAGAGCTATTTACAGGACCCTTTCAAAGAGATAAGAAAACCATTCTCTAAAGTAACTGCTTTGGTGCAATTCTAGGAGTAACATCGCAAGGTAAGTCCAATCTGAGGAT
Source organism: Luffa acutangula (assembly GCA_036850905.1). NCBI lineage: Eukaryota > Viridiplantae > Streptophyta > Magnoliopsida > Cucurbitales > Cucurbitaceae > Luffa > Luffa acutangula. Next base: position 48,823,621 of record CM072090.1, read on the forward strand.
GCCTCTTGGATTCGTATATGGGCGACTTATCTTTCATCGAATGTGGCGGTAAGACTTGGCTGATTAATGTAAGGACGATTTCATGTATTTTCTGGAATTATATTTGACTTATTTCTTTCCCCTTTTTCTGGTTCTTAATTTGGTGAACCTGCATTCTGCTGATTGATGAGTTTAGTTGTTGTATGTATATAATTCGGCTTATGTTTCACTGTATGATGGCAAGGCTACAGGCGAAATGTCACATGGATGCACTGGTAAAAGGGACTCATCTCAATGCAAGAGCTGCTATGTTACTCATGCAGGTTCATTTGAATGTGAAACTATTTATCTTATCAGATGGTTAGGTTTTCTTTGATCAGTAGTTAGAAAAAAAAATCATCTTTTCTTAACACTTTCTATAAAGAGGGCTTGGCCAAGGGGACTAGCAGTGCATTTGGATAAGAAAAGTTCCGGAACTTTTTGTCTGTTTTCTAGGGGTTGGAACATTTGGTCATTCCTCTCAAATGGTTATTTCTAATTGTCATATCTGAGTTTCTATAAACTATTGTGTCAATTGAAGTAGGATGTGAAAAATCCACGTCTTTGCAGACATGGTATAATCAGTTTGCAATTCTGAGCTCATGGATAGGGGTTGAACCGGCTACCAACCATGGTATGATACTCTTATAAAATTGTTTGCCATTAAACTTTACCACTGATTGACATATAGTGATAGAGTTTAATTTCAATCGGTCGTTGACCTTTCGAGAATGGATGGTTACAACTCCTATGAGAAATTTTTTACAGTTGAACGTAGAAGAGAAACTAAAAAATTGTAATTTATCCATACGTCTAAGGATTAGAGGGAGGCAATCATAATGTGGCGGTCATATTGAATAGATTTTTCAACTATTATAACTCAAAGGTAGTTTTAATTTTAGGTTAAACTATGAATATGATTCCTAAGGTTTAGACATCGTTTTAATTTTGTCTCTAAGTTTTTATTTAGTCCCTACAGTTTAGGCTTAGTTTCACTTTCAATTGAGCCTCTATAGTTTTAAAAGTTTCATTTTGATCTCTATAATTTTAAGCATGTCTCACAAATTGTTTTATCATTGTCGTATTGAATCTATGACGTTCTTTTTAAGAAAAAAAAAAAAAAAAACCAATCTGGTCAACTATGTTGGTTGTATTGAGTAAAAAATAGAGAAAAATAGACGAGTATAAAACAGTTAATAGGATTTGTGATGTTTAAACAAATTATAAGGACTAAATTGAATATTTTAAGTTGTAAGGATGAAATTAAAATTAAGTCTAAATTATAGGTAAGTCGAACATTTTAAAACTAAACAAATTTATAATTTAATCTTTGGAGTTCACTGTACCACAATAAGTGGATGAAATTGAAACTATTGTGTAAATTTCAACAGCCGTTGTAACCCCAGCAAAACCATTTATTTAAAATCTGGTGCTCATCAAATTAACATTTCCTATGATTTTTTCTCCAAATAAAATAAATAAATAAATATTTCATAGGATTTCTTCAAATTTAAGCCTAATATAGTTGAAATTTGTCTCGTTTCTCACGTGCTTTAGCAAAAATGGTAGTTGAATATGAAAGTGCTCATAAAAACCGATTTCTAATCAATAAATGTGTGGTTTAGATTTTTAAGTTTTCTTATTCTACAAAATTTCAACATATTTACAAGATAATGTAGCTCAATAATTTTTAAAAAAACAATTGCTGATTTTACACAAGATATCCATCCTAAAGACATTTACACCATAGATATAACATGTCAAAATAAATAATTAAAAAATATATTTCTAATACTTTTCTACAAATTCTACACAACTTTTTTTTTTTTTTAATTTTAATTTCAACAACATTTGGAGGGAGGGATTCAAACATTTGACCTCTTAATCAAGCATACATACCAATTATAGTTGAATTATGCTAACTTTGACGCAAAGTCAACACAACTTGTCCATACCTTACCCAAAATAAAAAAAATAAAAAAAAATTATCGCAAAACATCATTTAATTAAAAGGAAAAAGAACAACTACCTTTTCTTAAAAGAGAGAGAATTTTAATTAAATAGAATAACCCAATTTGTTTTAGGAAAAAAAATCAATTTTTACCCCTGAACTTAGCAGGTTCTATCAATTTTAACCCTAAACTTTCAATTTCATCAAATTGAACCTTAAATTTAATAAATTGTATCAATTTGAACCTCAAACTTGCATAAATGTTGCAATGTAGACATTTGGTCAACTTTTCATTTGAATTGCTATTAAAACATGTAATTGGCAATCTCCTTTTCTTTTGTTAGTTCACATTGCACCTGAGTTAGTGTTTTGTAAGATTTTTTTTGGAAAAACCCGAAGAAATCAGCTATTATTCTCATTATTATCCAAAAAAGAATCACAAAGTTATTTGCAACAAGAAAAATCTAACAAATATGAGAAATAAAAAAGTCGAAAATTCTTTATTTTTGTTTCCTACATTTGTACATTCTTCTGATTAGCAAGAAAAAAAACTATAAAAGAAGACAAATCCCACAAAGTTCTTAGCAATAATAAAAAACCAGCAAATATTTGAAGATAAAAACCCTCAAAAAAGAATCAGCTATTATTCTCATTATTATCCAAAAAAGAATCACAAAGTTATTTGCAACAAGAAAAATCTAACAAATATGAGAAATAAAAAAGTCGAAAATTCTTTATTTTTGTTTCCTACATTTGTACATTCTTCTGATTAGCAAGAAAAAAAACTATAAAAGAAGACAAATCCCACAAAGTTCTTAGCAATAATAAAAAACCAGCAAATATTTGAAGATAAAAACCCTCAAAAGTTTCTTTGCTTTCATAATCTTAAATAGCAGCGAAAAAGTCCCCACAATTAAAGTTCTCAACAATAAGAAAAAATCATATGAAATAAAGTTTCTCCGATATTTTATTTATAAGAAACCAATTTAGGTGCAATGTGAATTAAGAAGGAAAAAAAAAAAAGAAGAAATAATCAATTACGTATGGTGGTTCAAAGAAAGTTAACCAAAAGTATATATTGTAACACTTGCGCAAGTTTGAGGTTAAAACCGATACAATCTTATAAGTTTGAGGTTCAATTTGATGAAATTGAAAGTTTAGGGTTAAAATTGATACAACCTCCAAAGTTTAAGGGTTAAAAATGTTTTTTCCCCTTTGTTTTATTAAGAAAAAATGAAGCCATTTGATCGTTAATAGATAGAAAAGAACTATTAAAAAAGAAGAAAAAAAATCAAGTTGAATTCAAATAGATTATTGGATTAACTAAAAAAAGGCGTATCTAAAAAAAAACTATTTAAAAAAAAAAGACTAAAATATGGCGGCATGTGAAAAGATGGTAACCATTGGGGACCTTTCATGCAATTGAAGGCAAGATTTCATCCCAACCCTGTCTCCTGTAAACATCATCAAGCAATCATCTTCAACCATTAATATCCTAACTAGCCCCAAAAGAGTTTCAAACGCAAATTCTTGGTGATAAACGGCTTCTTTCTCCATCATATACAACTGTTGGGTTATTGAAGCTGTTTTATCTAAAACCATGAAATCATCATACAACTGGATAACCAGTATGATCTTCCCTAGCGTTAAATGGTACAAAATCAGCTCTACTCCATTTTCATATGTACCTTAAATGCGTGAAGAAGATGATAGTTGCCTTTACATGTGGGGCGATCCCGAAACAAGTAAGGGTTGTCGATATGTTGCAGTACATCAGATTTTGGTTCCTGTCAGCTGCTTGTTGGGGATAAATAATACAGTCAACTGCAAATATAATCTTGTAACATGAAGCTTTGACATGAAATGCATTGTCAACAATTTAGTTGCAATGAAAGGTCAAGTATCGAAACCAGAGTAGATGCCACTTTCCCTCAGCATTCTCTTTTCTTCCTCAACATAATTTTTCCCCCTGCTTGCTTGGCCAAGTTCTCTTTTCCTCTTTTCCTTCTGGGAGAAGGAAATATTCTTTTTATCCTTCCGAGTTTGCGCCGTTAGCAGCTGCTCTCCATTTTCTAATGCAGCTCTTGTTTTCTGTCTCTCTTCATACGATTCTTCAGTCTCTCTGTTTTCCCGAGTCTCCCTACCAGTAGACCATGACCAATCTTGCTTCTCATTCTCTTTTGGTGGTGGCACTTTCAAGACTGATGGACCGCCTTTGTAGCCATGGCGTTTCAATGTATCAAAGTCCACAGCAATGCTCTTCCGCTTTCCAGATTTGACTGTAAACATGATGAAGCAACATTGAACATCCACTGAGAAAAGATGATGCTAATGGCTTTCTTTTATCATATTTATATAGGATGTTGCAAATAATACTACTCAGCATATTTTCCCAGATTGTTATGATCGAACTACACATTTAATGGGTTGTTTTCTTTTGTTCACATCCAGGTCCTCTATCCCCTCCATGTTCAATAAACTTAAAGATAGAGAATATTTACCAGTCTTACAGGAAAGTCAAAAGGTGACAGATATATTAAAAATCCCAAGCCTTCCTTTTTCTTCTTTCCATTTGAATTGGGTTTCGTCTATATTCGCAAAGTGAAAATTACTCTTTGACGAACCAAAACATGTTATGCATCTGCATATTCGTTTAAGGTTGCCTAATCCTATCAATTCAACCTAGATGAACTCAGGACAACTCAACGTACTCATAACTGTAAGGCATAAACCAATTACCTTTATCTTATATATATTAAGCCAAGCCAATTGAAAGCAATATACTCATAAGTCAGAACAAAAGCTACGTTATGCACTACAAACAAAATGTAGCATGTAGGGAAAAATATCTAGCACTGAAACACTCTCGTATCAGTGCATGGACTACTTTTAACATTTCTGTCTGACACAATACGGATTACTTTATTTACTGAAAATGCAAAACAGAGAGACAAACGATTAAATGGATTCGATGAAGCTTTAGATTAAAAATTCATATTCAGGAGTACTAGCAATATTCCCAGCAAAGCAATTATAACCTTCAGTGTCTTTTTCTTTAGAGGACCGGCTAGCTTTAACCCGAAAGCTTGCTTTTGTCTCGCCACTATCTTCATCAGCGTCTGAATCCGACTGTGATAAAGACGACTCTTTAGATGACGAATTGTCCTCTTCACCACTCCATGGCATTGCCCTTTTCATGGCAAAGCAAGTCCAATCTGAAGCAAATTAGCCAACAAAGACCTTTATGGTTTAAATCAATCAAGCAGAATCCAATGAAACAAAAAATGACAAACCCCGCTTTTGAACAGAACAGACCTAGGGTTAAAATTGAACGCAAAATCAGGAAATAATTGAAGGGCTGCATTTCAACTCAACTCCATATCAGACAGTACACACAAACACGATGGTTTTCTTCCAAAAACAACCTCGAAACTTGCCAAAATTGAGTTCATATGTAAAGCCGCAACGAATAAACCGCGAAAGAGAAAATGATTCGTCTAATTCGAAATTCCTATGAACTACAAGCATCATTCCAGTGCTATGAATTATGAGTATGAGAACCAAAGAATCAAAGATGGAAGAAAAAGAAAGTTATACCGAATCAAAAATTAGAAGCCCGAAACTGGCGAGTGAGCTTTGATTCAAAGTTAGGGCTTGTGGAAATCAGGAAAAAGAAAACGAAGGCCTTTTTGTCCGATAGGTTTAGGGGCTTAGGATTTGTCGCAAAAATTAATCCAATTCCAAACATTTGTTCGAATCAAGACTAAAAATTCCCCATCGATTTTTATTTTTATTTTTATTTCTATTTTATTATTTATTATTTCTTTTTCTTTTTTGAGTTTAACAAAAGTCCAATGGTAATTTGTGTCTTATTTTATCCGATTATGCTTAGATTGACTTAAACTTAAAACATCATTTTAATTTCTATACTTTGAGTTTTATTTTATTTTAGTTTATATACTTTTAAATGTTTAAATTTAATCTTCTATTTTTAACAAATTTGTTCCTGAGTTAGCTTGAAGTTAATTTTTATCGAAATTGATTAAATAATAATAGTAATTTTTATGCGAAAAAAAATTGATATGAACATATTTTCAAAATTTATAAATAGGAGGCTAATTAAAACAATTTTTTTTTAAAGAAAAGTCAACAATAAGCTAACCATAAGGACCAAATTTTAACTTTGTTCAAAGTGTAAGGACTAAATTTAGACATTTAGAAGTACCTCGACTAAAATGGATGAAACTCAAGGTTGAAAGACGTCATATAAGGAGCATATAATTGGCATGTACTCTCCACCAAGAGGTAGATGTTCGAATCCTCCCACCCTCCAATGTTGTTGTACTAAAAAAAAAGTTTGATCTTGCAGTTTTTTTTAGGAGAGATTTCACGATTATGTCTAACAAATTTTTAAACTTTAAAATTAATGGGTTAAAATATTATTTTAATACAATCCTTTGGGACTTATTTTGTTTTAGTTTGTATATAAGTTAACTTTTATATGACAACATAATAATAATAATAACCATTTGCATTTATTTTTTAACATATTGAAGTTAACTTATTTTAACCAAATTTGTATAATAAATCTCTAAACTTTTAATTTTGTATTGATAAGTCTCTAGATTTTTAATCTTATCTGTCAAATTAGTCATTGACCTATTAAATAATTTTCATTTTATTAAACTCAAACTTTTAGAATATATATATATATTTTAAGCTCAACAAATATGAGCATGTAAGGTCAAAGTTTTAACTTTAGAAAATAAAATAAATATCTTACATATTAAAATACACTCAGATCGACATGAAAATTAACATTCTTGTAGCTATAAAAGACTATTTTCCGACCATTTTATCATGGAGCAATATTGGATTATCACTACATGAATGTCTCAATTTTTGTTTTATTAATTTATTGTTTTGTAGTTTACTAAACAATACAGTTGATATTTGTCATTCTTTACTTCATTTTCGCTGATAAAGTATCTAGTTATATTATCTTTTTTAAAATTGAAGAATCATTCCTTATCTCAACATTTGTTGAACTAAAAAAACTATAATATTCTCTTTATTACTCAATAATACTTATTGTATATGTCAACTTATATAAATACTTAGGGTATATGTCAACTTAAATATAATTTAACAATTAAGATATTAGTTAAAAAAAAAGAACAAAATACATAATACATATGTTTTGAACTTGTTTAAAGATACCAAATAAATAAATATCAATTGAAATATTTGAATCTACAAACTTTTATTCTTGCATACAATCAATCAACTAAGCAAACACATGAATGATTTTGCTACTTTTCATTTTGGGCCTATTCCAACTGGCCTAGAACATAGCCCATTTGGCCCAAAAATTTAGCTTTCTTATGAGCTGATTAATCACCTTAATCCTGGTAATTAATATGATAAAGACTGATTCAAGGAATGATGTAACACTCTAAAATATCATATTATAAGATAAGGTTTGCAAAGTATTGCAAAATTAGCATGTCAGTTACACAAAGTAGTCATATTTAACTTTTGCTAATTACTAATGTAACCCCTCATGGTTAAAATCTAAAAAATCTTTTTTTTTTTTTATGAAATCTAAAAAATCTTTTTGTTTTGATTAACACACTATGTAGACCCCTAAATTTGTCCGAAATTTTATTTAATTTAAATTTATCCATTTTTTTTTGGAAATGAAAAAAAAAGAAGAGAGAATATTCTAGATCTTTAATTTAGCCAATTCAAATGTTTTTTTTATTATTATTATTAGGTCAAATATTTTATTTTGATTAATTAATTTGCCAAATCAAATATTAGGTTTATTTGGCAAGGTTAATTAAAGAAAATATTTTATTTCCTTGGGGGATTGATGGTCAAATAATATCTTGTAAATTTTGGAAGGTAGAATTTGTGTATTTATTTAATTCCCTTTTCATTTTTATTTTATTGAATTTTTATTTTATTTGATCACTTTCCAAATTTATGGTGGTGGGAATTGGCTATAAATAGAGAGCCATAATCCTTGCAATTCACGATTTCTCTAGCCTTGGGATACCTCTCTACACGTTTTTTTGGCTAAGAGTAGACTCCCCAAATCTCTCTCCCTAAAAAAACCCTAGATACACTTTTCCCTCTTTCCCACCTAACTTCCTTTACCTACTCAAGATTTTTTTTCTCACGTTTTCTCACGGTCACAAGCATTTTTTGTAAGTTTGCTTTTCTTTAATAGTTTTCTTTCTTTCCATGAGGCTAACATTTTTTTTATGCTTTTATAAAGTTTAGTTTATTTATCGTTTCTTTCGCTTTATTCTAATATGATTTCTTTTTAGCATTCAACAAGTTATGTGATTTTTCTTTAGGGAATATTGAACAATTGCATGCATGTTTCGATTTCAATTTTATCATTTTCATTGTTATGTACTTAAAAATTGATTATTATATTTTGCTTATGTGCAACTTGTTAATTTTGTTTTATTTTGTAATCTAGTATTATTATTTATGATTTAGTCATATATTTTCATTAAGCCAATATGTGGTTATTTTGCCTAAAACCAATATCTCTTTTGTTAATTGTGTAAAAAAAATAAAAGGAGTCTCCAACGACGGAATCTCAATTTTTGGAATGCCAATGTTGAGTTTTCTTGAGGTAAGAAATCAATGTCTTGGAATGCCGATATTTGATTTCAATATGGTTCCTTTTAAGCAAATGAATTTAATGAATTTTTAATTATTACGTAGGGTAGTTTTCTTCTCTTTTTAAGCATTTTATCTCAATTGTATATTGCTGAATTTTATTTATTTTATTTTCACTATGTTATGATATGATATTTAATCCATAATTTCCTTGTAAATTTCTTTCCCTTAATTAAATATTTGCAAAACAAAAATCTTCCAACGATGGAATCTTGAATTTTCGGGATGCCGATATTTAAGTTTCTTAAGGAAAAATAAGATCTCGGGATGCCGGGATTTGCTTTTAATATTCTTTCCATTTTTATATATATTTTTTTTCTTTAAAAAAAAAAGCATTTTTTTTCCAACGAAGCATATTTCATAAAAGACAATCTTAAGAAATGTTTTAAAAGCTCTTGAAAAATTTATTTCATTAACTTTATTTCCAAAATAATAAATCAATCCAAAAATCCATTTTCCATAAAAGTCACCTTGCTTTAAAAATAAAATTAATTAAGAGTTTTCATTAAAAAATATTCTTTACTCACACACTTTTCAAAATTAATAAACCAAACGTTTTTTTTTTTAAAAAGAATAAACTTTCCTATGACGGAAATTAGGAATTCATACAAATTTTGAATGGCCTTATGTCACCCACAAATCAAATATTGCTCATTATTTATTTAAGGAATAATGAGAAGTAAAATGTGGGACATTTAAAATCAACAAAAAAAATCTTTTAGTATTTACCATAGCCAATTTCCTTAAATAACACAAGAAAAATAAAATTTCGTTCTTTGAGCGAGTGTTATGGGGTGCTAATACCTTCCCCATACACAAAAGACCCTCGAACCTTAAATCTTTTATTTGCAGACCATTTTAGCATATTGTTGGGTGCCCAGTCACACCCTCTAAATCAAGACTGGTGGCGACTCCATTTTTCTCCTCTTGGGAACAAAGTCGGCCGCTCCGCGTCGCAAACCCGTAGCGACACACTAAAATATGGGCATAAAAGGAACAAACATAAAAACACTGGAAACACTATCTCAATAACTTATTGAGTCCAATTATGTCATATCAAATGAAACTGACTTAAATGAAGAAGAAGAAGAAGAAGAACAAAAAAAAAAAAAAAAAAAAAAAAAAAAACTCATTTAAGTTCTTCAATTTTAATTTTCCTAAAAAACCTGAGGTTAGAGTCAAAAGTTTTAAATTTCCATTATAATATTAAAATATAACAAAAATATCAACTTCACTAATGTGGACCTGTGTTAGTAACAAGTTTAAACTTAATTAAAATGTCTGCAATGTTTATTTTATAATTTTTTTTGTAGACGAGAAATGTGTATTGACATCAATGTATTAAATTTTCATCGATATGTCGACATTTCCATCGACATTTCCACATTTCCATGGGTTCGACATTAACATGCAGGATGAATCGACATTTCCATTATATCGTAATTATAAAATGTAAACAAAATAGTAACAAAATGTAACTAATATGGAGATAATATTTATCCTAATTATTTTAACTTATTTTAAAATTGTAAAACATTTATTAGTTAATTTAAATATTTTTTTGATTTTTTTGTTTTGAATATTGTTCTCGTCGACATCGACATTTTGTCGATATTTCCATCCACATTTCCATTAAATTGAGACCTCGACATTTCCGTCGATATCGACATTTTAATCCTTATTTGACATCGAGATTTTATCGATGCGATATTTCCATCAACATACTCCCACATCTTGTAAAAAATATATATATATTTCTATCAACATTTCTATAAAATTGAGACGTCGACATTTCCATAAATTTGATATTTTCTTAACGCTCTTCCTATCAAAGTTTGAAATTTTACACAATACCTAATTGAGAAGGAAATGACACCATAGGAGTATAGACATATGATGTTTTGTTTTGATACAATTTTAAATCTAAAAAATCTTAATCTTCTCAAAAAAAAAATCTAAAAAATCTTAAAGGAATAGGTTAAGATATTTTATATTTTCTTTACAATCTCTAAGTTGTAAGTTAATTTGAACAAACAAAAAAAAAGTTGTATCCCAATCAACTAGGGTTGAATTTGTGGAATTCTTCTAAGATATAGGGCCACATGAAATTTGGCTATATATGTGAAGGTGATTGAAAATTGACACAGACAAAAAATGATGCAATAATCATCTATGCATTTATATATACATTTATTTTTAAAAAAATCAAAATGTGAGCAAATCATGAGGTTGTAAATAAGGACAAAGCAAATAAATGCAACTTAATGTTGATTAGAAAATGGTATAGACTTCAAAATAAATAATGTGTGGAGTTTGGTTTGGATGAAGTTGAGATTTGTTTTTTTTTTTTATGAATGGGAACTTAATTATTTTTGTATCAAAACTAATTAGTTTTACATTAAGTTATTGCATACTCAATTAAATTAAGTTTTTTTCATTGTATAAATCTTTTTATCTATTTTATGAGATATTATTAGGAGAGACAACTCACGAAATCACTGACAGTTTTATATCGTTGAATGTATCCAAACAGAAAGATACAATTATTTTAAATCTGTATCAAATGGGTATTAAAAAACATATACATTTTTAGATCTATATCCAACTATCGTTAATGAATAGTCATATTCTTAGGGCTTTATTTGATAATGGTTCATTTTGTCGTTAAGAGGAGTTTTTTTTTAGGTTGATATTGATATCAAACCAACTTATCTATTTATGAAGAATGAAAACTCAAGGTTGAAACCAATATTTTGAAAATATAATTGTTACAAATTGATCCAAGAATCTAGATACTTCACTTGAAATCAAAGGGAAATGAAGAATCAATAAGGAAGAAAAGAGAATAAACCAAGAGTGGTTGAACTTCAAAACAAAAGCCTAGTTCTTCCACTTTTTTTTTTTGGAATTAGTTCCACTTGTTATTGTGGAATCATTTATTAGTCTTTCCATTTTGATTTACAAAGTACACTCACATGATAATTTTTTCTGTTTCTTTTCTTTTGAATTTTATACATAGATTGAGAATAAGAAAGTAATCATTGAAAAAAAAAATTGTTTTGTTAAACTAGTGCACTTCATTTCAACCATTTTTTTTTTCTTTTCTAGCTTTTTTTTTTTTTTTTTTTTTTTTTTTTTTGAGTTCATGATTTAACTTTAAACAAATGATTTGATAATTATCCCACCAAAATCAAATGGAATTGATCGCCTATTTTATGGTTTTTTTTTAGTTAAAAAAGTTATATTGATTTTCACTATAAAATTTTGATTTCATCAAATTGGACCATAAATTTAGATAAGGGTTGAAAATTTTCCATTTATTCAATTTTGCTAATCACCCACTAATTTCAATTAAGAAAATTAAAAAAAAAGACTTTTAAAAAATCAATATTTAACGAAAATCAACCTCTGCATAATTTTAAGTTCGATTAATGCACAAAATCAACCACTGAATAACTTCGTGTAACACCTACAAATTTCGAATCAGTTCTTGTATATTTTTGTTTGAATGTTATTAATTTCATACCAAATATATGTTTTATAATTTTTTAAATGTACTTGAGAATATTTTTTTCCCAACAATTCTTTGAACAAAAACCTACCAAAAGAAAAAAAAAATCAATGTAAATATTGCAATACTTATCCAAAGTAAACATACATTTTGATGAAATTGATAGTTTATGATAAAAATTGTCACACCTTACAAAAACGAGGTTAAAAAACGATATTTTATCTTGACTTATATCCCTACTCTCCCATACCGAAATCTTTCTCCTCTTTTTCCTTTCTCCACCATTCCATTTTGTCTCTCCTCAAGATATTTATCTTGCCTAGAATAAAAGTACTCTTCCTTTTATAGAAACAAAGGATAAGCTTCTTTATATAAAAATTAGAGACAAAATAATGAAAAAATGTGAAATTAAATAGATAAGTTTAGATGAAGAAGCCAAAGCGAGCTTAGCTCAGCGGTAATTGGCATGAAAAATTTTAGGGCATTAAATGAAGATGATGGACAATACCTGTTTTGATTTGATAGGGGACATGGGTGGTGATGCAGTTTTATGACATTTAATTGGTACCAAGACAGTGACAGAATTTTTGCTCTGGTCAATGGACTTTCTCCATTTGTATATTAAATAGATAAATATAAAGAAAAAAAATACTTTTATATTTCATTTTCTCATCATTTTTCTCTCCTAAGTGAAACCCCTCACATCAATACAATCAAAACAAATATTTTTTTTAAAAAAATCACTTTTTATTCCTAAATTGTCAAATTGTATCGGTTTTCAATTTTTATTGTACCACAAACTTAAATAGTTGTTGTAATTTTGGACTAAAGTAAAAAAAAAAAAAAAAAAAAACATACCAATTTTCTAATCTCTAATAAATTTTCGTTTGAAAGATTGTTGAAAAAAGTTTTGACATATGTGTTCAATGAATTATAAAATATATGTATAATATAAAATTGAAAGGATTTTAAAGAAATGAGACCGGAGCTAAATTTATTAGGTGAGTTTTTGCTAAGTTATTCAATTGTTAATTTGTACATTAATCAAATGCAAATTTGTGCAAAACTTGAAATTCCTTAAAATTGAAGTTAAATTATTGATTTTTTAAAATATTTTTGCATTGCCTTTTGTTAAAATTAGTGGAAATTGAAAGGCGGATAAAATTACAACACTTATTTAAATTTAGGATCCAATTTGATTAAATTAATTGAAAGTTCATGGTTAAGGTTCAGATAATAAGTTTAGAAATAAAAATTGATTTTTTCCACATTTATAGAGCCATTGCAAGGTTGTTGAAATTGTTTTGAAACTAAATTTCATGCTCACTTTATTTTGGTGTCTAAATAAATTTTCAAATGTTTTATTTTGTCTATTGACTTGACAATTATTTTGTTTTGGAAGTTTTGGATTGAAGATCTATTTTAGTACTTATTGTTAATTTTTTTTTATTAAGTATTTAATAACAAAACAATTTCAATGGGAGATTTGATGGTTAACCTACTTCATGATTCATAACATTTATTGATAAATAAAATGTGAACTAACGAAGAATTTATGTCAAGTTTATATTTAATAATGTATTTTTTTAGCAATATTAAATAATTTATTTTAAAAAATTAATTACAATGACTAAAGAAGAAGTTAATGTCAAATTTATATTATACTACTTAACACATAAAATTCTACTCAACCATTATCAAAGTTCGACTCATTCGTCGAAAACTAAGTAGATGATATAATCATATATTATCGTTATTATATTTATAATTATTATTTTTTACTTAGGATTTGATGTTCTGCGTGTTACTTTGCCAACCAAAATCTAGTAAAATTCGATGTAATCGTCTTGAGAGTAGTCGAGGTGTGTGCAAGCTGTGACCTAGACTCACGGATATTTGAACAAAAAAACATTTTTTAAGTACAAAATTTATAATATTTCATTTCAATTATGGTAGAGTTAATTTAATTGACCTGAGGGGTAAATGCGTCCATGGGTGCATTTATTGTGGAGAAATTGAAGAAGCACAGAAAGGGTTACGGTGATTGTACGGTCCATTGGGCCGAATGTGGAAATGAATTGAGGTCCAATAATTGACGATATGATCAATAATTGAGGTCTTTGCAGGCGTGGCTACCGGAATAATAGGAACCGTTTTCCTGAATGGGAATTGTGCTAAATGGCTACAAAAAAAAAGCGGGCTTGATTTTTGGCTACACCCAGCGTGCAAGAAAAAGCCGAGCAACGTGCGTGTAACAAAAATGGACGTTAGGGCCGTCTGTATATAGCCGTATATACCAGGGGTAAAAACGTCCAAAAACATTCAGGAAAACGGTTCCTATTATTCCGGTAGCCACGCCTGCAAAGACCTCAATTATGGGACAACAAGAAAAATGGCTACAAATAAAAAGGTGACTTGAAAAATGGCTACAAACGTTTGTAAATTAAATAGATGGCTAAACCATTTATTAATTAATAATTCCCTAATTATACAAGACAAAAATGCCCCTCAACAAACTTCCTAACGTGTTGTTAACGTTTAAAACCAAAATCAGAGTTTGAGAGAGATAAAAAAACACCCCTAAAAATAGTTGGAGACATTTTAGGAGGTTTGAAAATCCGAAAATAAAAAAGACACACAACTATTTTGAAACCCAAATGTACCAGACCCTAGTTGTTCCTCGGGAATAGGAGTAAATACCTTGTCGGACAATGAGTACAAAGTTCAACCACCCCGTCAGTAGAGAGAAACACCTCTGAACTCCATTGATCAGGAACAACATTCCTGTCCATCTGCATATTTACTACCTGCACCTAAGAACCTCTGAAAAATTAAGAAACCGGAATTATGACACATCTGCTGCAATGTTGATCGGGAACAACATTCCTGTCCA
Source organism: Luffa acutangula (assembly GCA_036850905.1). Classification (NCBI taxonomy): domain Eukaryota; kingdom Viridiplantae; phylum Streptophyta; class Magnoliopsida; order Cucurbitales; family Cucurbitaceae; genus Luffa; species Luffa acutangula. The sequence goes on from CM072090.1 coordinate 48,838,693, forward strand.
TCTGCATATTTACTACCTTGTCGGACAATGAGTACAAAGACCCTAGTTGTTCCCCGGGGATAGGAGTAAATACCTTGTCGGACAATGAGTACAAAGTTCAACCACCCCGTCAGTAGAGAGAAACACCTCTGAACTCCATTGATCAGGAACAACATTCCTGTCCATCTGCATATTTACTACCTGCACCTAAGAACCTCTGAAAAATTAAGAAACCGGAATTATGACACATCTGCTGCAATGTTGATCGGGAACAACATTCCTGTCCATCTGCATATTTACTACCTTGTCGGACAATGAGTACAAAGACCCTAGTTGTTCCCCAGGGATAGGAGTAAATACCTTGTCGGACAATGAGTACAAAGTTCAACCACCCCGTCAGTAGAGAGAAACACCTCTGAACTCCATTGATCAGGAACAACATTCCTGTCCATCTGCATATTTACTACCTGCACCTAAAACCTCCGAAAATTTGAGAAACAAAAAAGAAACGTAATCATGACACAAAAAAACCTGCATTCCCACCGCCAACCATAGTGGATATCGCTACCTACCTCTCGCATCACGTCGACGCCCCCCTGCCGTCCCCGCGACCTTCATCCGGTACGCCGACGAACACGTATTGCATGCTCAACCATTTCTTCTTCTACGCGAGGCCTGTACCAAAAAATTTGAAATAAGGTAACAGATTCCTTCCCCCTCCATTATATTTGCAACAGAAAGATTCGTTTCTTCCTTGCAATCCCGAGATTTTAGGGGTTCGTTTCTTCCTTGCAATCCCGAGATTTTAGGGGTTCGTTTCTTCCTTCCCCCTCCATTATATTTGCAATAAGGTAACGGATTTTAGGGGATGTCCCCGCGTCTGTCCCCATAGGGTGTATACTAGTATTGACCCCCGGGGTGTCAACGACTATACAGCACCCCCTGTATGTACCGTTTTGAAAATCGTTGACCATCCAAAAAACATCTCTGTCCTCAGAAATGATTATGTTAATTGGGTTATTCGACCAGCTCCTGAAGAGTGTTAGCCGAGTAATCATATTACCGTCCTGGAGCTGAAGGTATTTCGTCAGACATACTTTAAACTCTTGGAGACTCGAATCAATTCTAACATCCACGCTTCCGGACTTGAAATCACTGTAAATACCCCCAACACTCCAGACACCACCAAACAAAATCGTGACCTGTTGAACTGTTGCCATGTTAGATTAGGACGGAAAATTACTGTCGCAATGTGATCGTGATATAAAACAAAAAGATAATACAATATGACATTTATATAAGGGGCAACAATGTGAAGGAATAAATAAATAATCGTTGGCAACTACCTACGCCTAAACAGTAGGTAGTCCTTAACAAATCACAACAGATCGCCCCCCAAAATCTCGTGTAAATAGAGATACATCCAGAGCGCAATAAAGGGACCAAATCCCGTGTAAACCGGGATACACCCAGCGTGCAAGAAAAAGCCGAGCAACGTGCGTGTAACAAAAATGGACGTTAGGGCCGTCTGTATATAGCCGTATATACCAGGGGTAAAAACGTCCAAAAACATTCAGGAAAACGGTTCCTATTATTCCGGTAGCCACGCCTGCAAAGACCAAACTTCCGTAGCCAAAAATCAAGCCCGCTTTTTTTTTTGTAGCCATTTAGCACAATTCCCCTTATTATTATTATAATTATTATTCAATTTTAAATTTGTTTTTATATCTGACACGTGGCGACGTGTTTTACAAACACCATATGGACCATAAGATCCAATTCCACCAACTTTACAGACTTTTTTTTTCCTTTAATATAATAATAATAAAGAAATTACAATTTATTTTTTCAAAAAAAAAAAAAAAGAAATTACAATTTAATTGAAGCCACACCAAAACAACAATAAAAAAATACATGAGCATATAGGTTGAAAACAATATTTAAGATGGTTGGAAAGTTATTTTATTTATTTATCTCACAATTTCTTTACTTCGTTATCTACTTTCAACATTATTGCTCAAATTTTAAAAGTTAAAAACTAAAAACGAAATAATTACCTTAAGAATAAACAAAAATGAGAAAACAATTAAAAAGTTATGAAGACAGTATTATAGTTTCTCACCAAATGGTTCAAATCAATCATAAGAGCAAGAATTTCCAAAAATATTTCATTTCTAAGAAGAAGATCTATCCTTGGTTACCTTTTTGACAATATGTGGAGTGAGGATTCAAACCAGAGGCTTCCTAGTTATTAGTACAACTTTATACTAGTTGAGCTACATTCTTGTTGGCATTATGACAATTATTTTCTTCCAACATGATAGAGACAAATGAGCTGACATTAAGTACAAACTAGGTCGTGAAAAGTGTAAGTTGACTTATCATCTTACGGGTTTAATTTTCTTTTTTTTTTTTAACAATTCTTATGGGTTTAAATTTGGTTAAAATAGAAAAGAGGGGTTAATGAGATAAATGAGTCGAAACCCTAAAACTTTTTCATCTAATATTGAATGTGACCTAAAAGAATGTCATTAAACACTACTATTGAATTAAATATTTGAACTCAACCCTAACAAAATATTGAATGTCAACAAACCTTATATCGATTGCAACTCGAGCTCAAAAAATAAAATTAAAAAAAATAATAAATATTGATGTAAGTACTTAAGCACCATCTCTTTCAACCTCATTTAAAAAAATTTTGTCCACAATCTAATAACGACAAAGAACATTTTAACCAATTTAATCAAATTATAGTGACCAGATTGAAACTAAACACACAGACACAAATCGCAAAACAATAATATTTGAAGTCCTATCCCGCTCTACGACGAGGGAAACAATAATTTTATTAATTATTGAATATGAAAGAGGGAATATAAGAAGAAAATAGAAAAAAAGGGGTTAGAAGAAGGTCTCCATCAAAAGCAACATCAACCAAAACCAGAGGGTGCTTTGGAAATACCCTAAATATATCCCCATGCTAGATGGTGATGAAAGGGACATGAGCACAAAGCCCATTCACAAAGATCAAAACCACACACACACCTAAAAATAAATAAATAAATAAATAAATATCATAATTTTATTTATTATTTTTTTTTAAAAGCTCAAAATTTGATAATTAATTTCTAGAGAGAGAAGAAAGTTTTGTGTGTGTGTGTGTGTTAAAGCTGAAAAGCAAAAGGGGAACAGAAAGAATACAAAATTCCAACTCCCAAAAGAATAGGAGGGAGAGAAGAAAATGAAGATCATGAAGAAGAAGATACTTTGTTTATTGTTGCAAAGTGCTAATCAACCATCATATTTTGAGTTTTGACTGCCTTAATTCCTTAATCTCTCTCTCATAAAAATATATTATCTTTTCCTTGCTTTAATCACTTACCTGCTTGATAACGATTTTATTTATTTTTAAAAAGTTGTATAATTAGTCTACTTTAAAATAACATTAGTTAATTTTTTTAAAATTAAAAAAAAAAATCATAAATCTAGTTGTAACGGGTAAGTAGACAAGTTTTGTTCTAAGGATTTCTAAGAAATACCTTTAAAAAAAAATCAACAGGCTTGAAAATAATTATTTTTAGATTACTAGTAAATATGCTAGTTGGCCCTATGTCAAGCATCAAATGAAACATTAATTATATGAATGAAATCTTAGCCAATTTTACATTCTCTTTCAAGTTGGGCCAAATTTCCTAAACATGAAAAGAGCAAGAAAGTGAGTTAGAGAATGATTTGATAGATGAAATGTTATAGATACATTTAGTCATTGATTTGAATAGTTGTGTAGTTGAGAAATCCCATTTTGATGAAAAATATATCGTCAATAGAAAAAAATCCCTAAAAAAATGACTCATTCACAACTTTCAAGTCCAGAGCCGAGAATTTAGGTCATAGAAGAGAGATCTAGAAACAGACAAGTTAGAATTAGGTCATGGAGGAGAGATCTAGACAGAGGGAGTACTCGAAGAAATCGAAGATCAAAATAATAGAAAATTAGTATAAATGAATTGAAATAGGTGTGGTTGAGAGACATCCTATTTTGATGAAAAATAGTGAATAAAAAAAAGACCCCCCATCACAAGAAAATGAAAATTTGAGATTGCATTGGGCAATCCCTTTGTGTGTGTACTTTTTATACCTGTTTTTTTTTGTACAATTTTCTTTTGAGAGGGTACTCTCTGAGTATTGCGTAAGCCCTATGATATATGGATTTGGACATTTCATTTCCAAAATGGGTCCTTCCCAATTTCACCCATTTGTTTGTGTTTTTGTTGGGAGGGAGAGAGAAGAAATCAACGACTCGCAGATCATGTAAGAGTTGATAAATGAATGACAATGACAAATATAATATTTTATATATGAGCGATCAGACGATCTTGTAAGATATATGACAAATGAACGACAAAAATATGAATCAAAGAAGATATGACAACTTGATAATACCTCGAGGAGAAAAACCTAAACTAGTTTATAAATATTGATATCTATATTCCTTCCAATCATTCATTTAACTGTATTGAGTGATTTTTCTCACATGTTAAGGACCCATAAAACACTATTGTTGACGTAATTGTTGCTGTTGGACATTGATTTATATGGCGTATCTGCGCTCTAAATTGGACATTGGCCACGAGTACTGTTGAAATAACTCAACTGTTGATGGTCGATTTTGGCCAGAGGATCTCACCTAACCTTCACGTGCCACCAACGGTAAATTTGTAGATGAGGGGGAAGACGTGGCCTGCAAGACAGTAAACCTGCACACCGGTGTGGTGCTCGCCACACCGGCTCCGATGCTTAAGTCAGCAAACAGAACGGTAGGGAGTGGAAAAGTAAGAGCAAGAGGAGAGAGTAGAGAGTATAGAATATAGTTTAGGGATAGAATTCGGAGTCCCCTTCTTCAGTGGCGAAGAGGGATATAAATATCTACTCATCCTCCTAGGGTTTTTAGGGATTCGGAGGCGTTTTAGGTCAAACCAGGCGAAACCGAGGCGATCCGGGGCATCAGGGACCGAAAAGAAGTCATCGGACTCGGCCCGCGCAACCGGGCCGAATGGTCGGCCTCGGCCTTTTGTCGATGCCGACCATATGGGTTGGGCCATGTTGGCCCGACCCTTTGGCCCGGTCTTCCTCTGGGTCGGTCTTTTGGTCCTACCTCTGCCCGTTTGTCCTCGTCAGCTCATTGTGTGGTCCAAAATCACCTATAACATCAACTAAACACAACAATAATGTATTTAACTAACTTTAAATTATATATCAATCTTATTATTTCTCTGCTTTAAAGTCAATAACTACTTTGAAGAGAATAGAATATTTTATAAATGGATAAAATCTTTAAGATCATTAAGGCCCACCTTCTATCCTAACATGTTTAGTTAACTACTTAATTAGCCAAAATCAAACAAAATTAGAGCTAAAGTGAACTTATTTTCCTATTTCTCTTGAGGTAATGGGGTGCCACATAAACCTTTGACAGCCTAATACTTTGGAAATAGTTGGCTATAAAATGGTAGTGGAACCTTCATAAGAGTATATAAAATTTAGTTTGTTGGCTGATTCTCCCACTTAGGGGATAAAATAAATTTAGGGTTTTTTATTTTTGAAGGGCCAATTTCTTGCTGTCAACCCCATTTCTTTAATCTCTTCAAGGGAAAAAAAAAAAAACCCATTTTTTAATACTAATTCTACTTGGGAAAAAGGGGAAAAAAAACCATAAAGAATTAAGCATGCTAATTGATTACCAAAGAGCCTAGAAATTGAAAGCTAAGATTGAGCTTAGGGACCAAGACACAGTCTCCCACATGTAGCATGTGTATTTTTGGATTAGTCAAATAAGATCAAGCCTTTAAAAGGGACTTATTTTAAAAACCCTAAAAAATGATAATTAATATATAGTTTTCTTATAGGCCACTTGAATACTTGAAAGTATATTTTAATATGAAAAAAACCCTAGAAGGAAGCATTTGTGGGGGAGAGTGATGGGTTAAGGTAGGGAACCCTAATTAGTGCCCTAAACAAGATCCTACATCTATGTTAACAATTTAATTTAAAGAAAGAACAAAGTTCACTTTTACCCATATGGGGGTTTTTTATTTTATAGGAAAAATTAATGTTGAGACACAACAATGACCCTTGAATTAGGACTCATTGCATTGGTCCAATTGGACACAAGTCTTAGATTTGAGTCAACATGCCCCAAAGTGAATTGCATTCAAAAAGTAGAAAACACAATGTTTTTATTTTAAGGAGCTATATATCTTTGATGCTTTTTTTTTGGAAGCCCCCTCTCTCCCAATAAAAAAAAAAAAAAAACACTTTTTTCCTCACAAAACTCCAAAAATATTTATTATTTATGGTTGGAAAAAAAAACATTCTTAATTTTGAAGCCTTAAATGTAAAAGAAACTATGATAAATTCATCTTAATAAAAGAAATGTACTTGAATGAATTTCAACCCACAAGACAACCAAGAATGAAGAGGAGGAGGACAGTTCATAAATTCAAGATATATGGTACTTCAAATTTTACCATTCTTCCTCTAATTTGTCTTTAATTGAAAGATTCTATATCTAAAAAGTTGAAAGGTGAAATTTCTAGCTTCGACCCTGGTTAGATATTAGCTTCACTCAGTTAAAAGGCTCAAGTACAAATTTGTTGTCGGTTCACTCTTATTTATTATCCTACTTTAAAAGTTAAAAGCTGGTTCAATCCTTCATCTCTACGTTAATTATATTTGTACTAAAAAGAAAAAAAAAAGTACGAATTTGTTTCCGTTATTTGTGATGTAATATATATTTATAAAGATTAATTTTTTTTTTTAAAAAAAAAAACAGAGCTTTGGGAAATAGGATTGGAATATAGAAAAATTTAAAACGAGAGAAGGGCATATGTTAAAAGGAAACAAACGCAGAAATCGCTTTTTCTTTGTGATTCTTTTTCAACTGCTCTTTTCCACAACTCCGTTGGTTTTGACGAATGGTGGATTTACAATACACAGTCTTTTGGGGCAGAGAATGAGCATGTTTTACACTAACCCCAGATGCTGACCGCGGGCAGATTTTTAGTGAGAGAGAGAGAGAGAGATACTGTTCTAGAGAGAGAGAACCAAAAAAAAAGGAACAAAATATGGCTTCATGAGACAATGAGTCAGATGGGTTCGGGCAATGCTGGCTCGGGCGGGTACCCTATAGATCCACAGCCCTTCCCCAAGTCCCTAAACTGGGTCTCCCTTGGATTTTGAGCACAAAAACTTTAGAGTGATAAAAAACTTCCCTTCTCCCTTTATTGCCTTCAAATTCGACATTTTACTCTGTACCCAGAAGGGGATTTTGGCTAAAGTGAAGCTTCATCTTCTTCGTTTCTACTGTATTTGCCTACATTGCTTGTTTTTGCCCCACTTGGATTCTCATTCTACCCTTTGATCCTTGCCCCATTTTGGTTTCTATCTTGTTTCTCCTTTCTTGGGCTCTTTTGACTCTGTTTTTCCCCATTACTTGTTTGAGCATTGGGAAAATTGGAAGCCCCACTTGGCCGATTCCCCTTTGTGGGCGGTTTTCTGGGTTATGTCTTCCTGTTTGGGAGCTGGGAAAATCAGAATGCCGAGAAATAGAGATTTTCCTTGTTCACCCCTTTTCTTCTCTCTCTCTTGCTCGCTTGATAGAACAGAGGATTGCCCATTTGATGATATGTTTACATTTCTTTTGACTTGATCATCATAGACCAAGGTCTTGTGTGTTTTTTTTTAGTGAAAACTAAAATCGGGTGAGCTTTGAATAGGGAGCTTCTTCACCTTCGGCATTTTTGTTTTTTATTCTTCTCTTGGATTTGGAAATAGTGAGATTGATAGTTTTTTGATTGAGATTCTTCATTATCGTTCACTTTGGAAAGAAGAAAAAAAAATACTGAGAAGCTTGAGGAAGGAATTGGTAGTTTTCCAGTTACTGCTGTGAATCTGGTGTCTATATGAATTTGGTGGAACAATGAGAGATGAGAATTCAAAGAAAAGCAAGGTTAGAGAAATGCTGTGTTTGTTGTTTGTATGTGTATGTTCTTCTTTTGTTTATATTCTCTCTTTTATGGTCTGAAATTGCTGATATGCTGCTGTTCTTGCTGAAGCTTTCATGGCCTAAAACACTGGTTAAGAAATGGTTCAACATGAAGAACAAGGCCGAGGATTTTGTATCAGATGATATCGCTTACAGAGGTGATTGGTCAAATTTCTTAATGATTTGGATTATATCAATTGGTTTTTTGGTTGTGGAAAATCCAAACAAAACTGGGATTTTCTTTACCATTTCCTGTAGCTTGTTCTAAAGCCGATTTAGATTCTTCTTCTAAAGCCTGGATGATAAACTTGCATTATTCTGCTCCTCGTCACTGTTTTGTCTGGTACACGAGTTCTTTTTGGTCATTAATGGGGGGTTCTGTTTGGGTGTAGCTCAACAAGAGATCTATAATTTGTTTTCTTCCTCTTGCTGTCTGTTTTTTTCTTTTGGACAGAGAAAAACAAAAGACTGAAAATTGAGTTCTTTTTTCGTTCTGGATGGATTTGAATGCGTGCGTTTGATGATGATTAACTGGGAAGTAAAAGCATAGCTTTAAACATTCTTTTGTTGTTTGTTGGTGTTTCTTTTTCAGGTGGTGATGAAGACTGGAGGAACAACTGTTCAAAGAGGGAGACGTGCACTGTCAAGAAAAGCAAAACAGGTTGGTTCAGTTTCAGACATCTCTCCGTTGCTTTCTTTTGGACCACAGCAGCCTTAAAAACTCCAAAACAATGGACAAAATAATCTGTTTTAATCATTCATCGTTTTCTGTTCCCCAATTATTTTCACTAATCCCTTTCAATATCTCCCAAATTACTTCCACCAGACAGATCCAACAAACGACATTCAGATCGAACCCGGAGAGGCAAGATCGACCTCGATGGTACGCAGGTTACTGATGTTCAAAATTACAGGTAGGCTCTATTGTTGTTGTTGTTGTTTGTTTGTTTGTTTTTTTATTGGATTTGTTCTTTCTTTGCTTATCTGTTTTGTGTGGACAGGGTTTTTGTTTCTACTTGGAATGTGGCTGGAAAGTCTCCTCCTAACTGTTTGAATCTTGAAGATTGGCTTCACACTTCCCCTCCGGCCGATATCTATGTGCTTGGGTATATACTGAAATCTAATGTTCAATCTCATTTCTGTTTCTGTTTTATTATAAAAGTTTGGAAATAGTAATGGAGAAGCTTAATGTTGCTTACTTTTGTAGGTTTCAAGAAATTGTTCCTTTGAATGCTGGTAATGTTTTGGGCACAGAAGACAATGGTCCAGCCAAGAAATGGCTGGCTCTGATTAGGAAGACTCTGAACAGTCTTCCTGGCACTAGTGGGAGTTGTCACACTCCTTCTCCTATCCCCGATCCTGTTGTGGAATTAGATGCGGATTTCGAAGGATCAACGAGGCAGAAGGCTTCATCGTTTTTCCATCGCAGATCATTTCAATCACTGAGCCGCAGCATGAGAATGGACAACGACATGTCCATGCCACAACCACGACTCGAACGACGTTTCAGTGTCTGTGATCGGGTTATGTTTGGACATCAACCAAGTGATCATGACCCCAGTTACAGATGGGGGTCTTCAGATGATGAGAATGGGGATTCACCAGTTGCCTCACACTATTCACCTTTCTCATATAATGGTTTTCTTCCCATGGAGGATAGAGATAATAGACATTCTGGGCATTCAAGATACTGTTTGGTTGCAAGCAAACAAATGGTTGGCATATTTTTAACCGTATGGGTGAGGAATGATCTCCGAGACGACATTCGAAACATGAAAGTATCTTGTGTAGGTAGAGGATTAATGGGTTATCTTGGGAATAAGGTAAGAAGTTCTTTTGGATTATATATCAAACTAGAGTAGCCATAATGTGAACTGAAGGAAATAAATAGTAATCTGATTTCTGTATGGATTTTCAGGGATCAATTTCAATTAGCATGTCTTTACACCAAACAAGTTTTTGCTTCATCTGTACTCATCTGACCTCTGGTCAAAAGGAGGGCGATGAACTTCGAAGAAATTCCGATGTCATGGAGATTCTCAGAAAAACAAGGTTTCCTAGAGTTCACGGCATGGGGGACGAGAACTCTCCTCAGACGATTCTAGAGCATGAGTAAGAATTCTGATCATTAAACAAACTTCTCTTACAATGTATGAACTTTGGTTGTTGGTTCAACATTATTAGCTTTCTCTGAAAGCTTGTCATTGTGATTGAACTGTTGCAGTCGAATTATTTGGCTCGGGGACTTGAATTATCGGATTGCATTGTCATATCGATCTGCAAAGGCTCTTGTCGAGATGCAAAATTGGAAAGCATTGTTAGAGAACGATCAGGCATGTTATAAATCTTCTTTAAGAGCAAAAACATAATCCATCAAATGCTGTGTTCTTATTTATATTGATGACCACTTGATCTAAGATTGTATATTCTGTTCTTGCAGTTACGACTTGAACAGAGACGGGGCCATGTCTTTGAAGGATGGAATGAAGGAAAGATATACTTTCCTCCCACATACAAGTATTCAAATAATTCAGACCGCTATGCAGGAGATACAAGGCACCCAAAGGAGAAGAGAAGAACTCCTGCTTGGTAAAACGATATTATACGAAATCGTGTTTAAATTCACAAAACGATGCGACATATACCCTCTCTGAAAATGTTGATTCTAACATTGATTATATGTGAAGGTGCGATCGCATACTATGGTATGGAAGAGGCCTTCACCAACTGTCCTATGTTCGTGGAGAATCAAGATTTTCAGATCACAGACCTGTTTACGGCATATTCTTAGCCGAGGTCGAATCTATAAACCATAGCCGCATCAAGAAAAGTATGAGCTATTCGAGTTCCCGAATCGAAGTAGAAGAGCTTTTGCCATGTATGTATGGACACCCTGAAATGAACTTCTACTGAGGGGTCTTCTTGCCACACCATGCTTTACTAAGCCAACAACTTGTGATCAGCCAACAACTTACACCAGAAGGTAATCAGCCAAATCCCAAGTATATCTCTATCAAACTTACCTTTCTCCCAAATAATAATCATACTTCCATTGCCATTACCAGGTCTCCTTCAGCATCCGATCGTCGTACTCGACTTCCTCATAAATCCAACTAAAACTCGCCCTCTCAAGAAAGGTAATCCCGTTATCTCCTGTCTTCGACAAGCACATTGTTCTGTTATTTCTGAGAAATCTAGACAATTCGGTTTAGGGAAATGGTAAACCATCTGTGTTTGTTTATAATGTACTCGGGTCGGGCGGCTTTTGATATATCTATTCTAGGGTAAATGGTGAAGTAACTTTAATTTTCTACTACCAAATTCAAAATTCTGATATAGTTGACTACCATCCATGGAAAACACTAAACAGAACAAAGAACCAAGCATTTGTTCTGAAACCCACTGCTGAAAAAGTTGTCTTGTTTCAAAAACAAGTTTAGGTTTAGATATGTTGATTGGCCTTATCCCATTTGCAAACTGGTCCCCCAATCTTGCAGGCTCTCTCTCTGTGCAGCAGAAATGGAAAAAGAAAAAGAAAAAGAAAAACTTGCTTCTTTTACACAGCAATGGCACCCTTCTGAAAATCTGCAAGATCAAGAAGAAGGTCCATTATGAGCTTTCTCTCATTCTCTAAGTTTGGCAGAAATTTTTTACCATTTTATGATCTCAATAGTTTTTTTTTACTCATCACTGTGCAGGTGGTAGGTACAGACTGCAAATTTTTTCATCAGTAAGATTCAAACTGATATGTTGGACAAAATAAGCAACTTTTTTTTTTTTTTTTGGGGTTTAATGTTGGGTAGGAAATTCAATTTGTAATTGGTGGGTGAGGTGGAGGGAAGGTTTTGAGGATTTTGAATGTATTTTAGTTTTAGTGATGATTCTTTTGAGTGATTTTTGGGAAATAATAAAAAAACATAGGCAACTTTTTTTTTTTTTTTTTTTTTGAATTTCTTAGTTGGTTTGATTGAACTGTAGAAAAGTTGAAAAGAAGTGGAGAAATGACAGAAACTACTGGCTCAATGCAAAGTGTAAAATAAAAAAAAAAAAAAAAGAAGAAGAGTTGAGGGTTCTGAATGGTATAAAAGCTTCTTTTTTATTTTTTTTTTCCTTCTATTGTTGAGGCTCTGATATATTCTTTTTCTTTTTCTTTTTTTCTGTCTTTTTTTTTTTTCAGAAATGGTTAATTATATTTATATTTATTCATACACTTTCTTTTCTTACTGCCCTTAAAAGAAATCTATAGGGGAAAGAGATCACAGTTTATATTGCTTTATCTTTAATTCAAGTAGACCAAAGTTAAATTTGTCTCACTCAGATTGAAATTAGTTTGAATCCTATTTTGTCCTTTGAAAGTCTCTTCAAATTCCCTTTTTTTTATTTTTTTTTTGGAAAAAAGATATATAATAATCTCATTTATCATTAAATTTTAATATAGTATTCAATAGAAATTTTAAGTCACTCACTTTTAAATTAGCTACTAGACTCCATTTTTGTGACTTGAAATACAAGTCTTTTGTGGGAGTTGGTTGGATTTTCTATTAAATACAAAATAAGAATTATATGTTAACTTGGACTTTTACACAAAATTTGAGTATTACTGTATTAGAATAAAGATGAAGATGAAATTAGCATAGAAATTTAGAAATAATATAACATTTAAGTTGTTCAAATTTGATAGATTAATCTAACTTTGTCATATGAACGTAGCTTAATAGTCAAGACAAAGACATTAACTTTTTGAAATTGACAACATGAACATAGTTCAACTGTCATAAAACTTGTACTAATGATCGAGAGGTCTTTGATTCAAATCTCTTACCCTCACACCAAGGTAGTTTTCATAGATTTAACTTACAAAAAGTATTACTAATGTTGGTCAAGAGTATATATCAATTATCTCATTCGATAAATTCTTTTGTTTACATATTTTCTCAATTCCTTATCCTTCCTAGTCATTAATTTTTTTAGAGTGATATAGAAAATCCATGAAATTTTAAGTTTTTTAATTGAATAAACACAATATAAAAAGTTAACCTTAATTATCAGAGGCTCGTGGAATTAACGCAAGAGAATAAAAGAAGATTATTAAAAAATTTTAATTATAAAGCATCAAATTGAAACAACCTTATAATCCAATCCAAGTGTGAAAAAGGTAAACTTTAGCCTAATTTTAATGTTTCTTATATTCCACTCGTGACATGTTCTTTGAAATTAAAGTTCACCATGAGAGATCTACATGTGCCTTTATTCCACCAAATTTATTGGGATTCTGTTGGACCCATTTTTATAACTCTTGGAGTTTTAATTATAATAATTTAACGAGAAATTGCAAATTTCAAAGTAAAATATATACTATTTAATTCATAACGTTTAAAATATCTATTTTAATCTCTAAACTTTTTTTTATAAAAAAATAACAATTTAAGCTAATATTATTACTTTTGCAATCAATTTTTTAATAAATAGATGATGTGACATCAAATATATGCATTAAAGTACATTAATGTATTGATGTGAACCTGCATTAAAGTCACATATATAATAAAAGGAGTATTGAGTAGAGTGAAAATTAATAACTCAAAATCTTTTCAAAAAAAAAAAAATAATAATAACTCAAACAACTAAATTTGATATTTTTTAGCACATAGACTAAAATATATATTTTTTAAATTTAAGGAAGAAAATTAAGTAAATTTGAAAATTAACTAATATGAAAGGTAAACTTGGTTTTTATATTTAAGTTTTTTTTTCATTTTGTTTTATATACCTTCAAAACGTTCTGGCCAATAAATGATCGAGAATATCAAAGTACGTTTCAATTACCATTGAACTATACTGTTTTGGCTATACATTTAATCATTTACTAATAAATGATATTTCCTTAAACATGTTGGAAAAGTGGCATTCCTCGAGATATGTTATATTTTTCACGGTCCGTTGACCGTTAATAATATTCAAACACCGTCAAGGAAGATAAATAATAATAATAAAAAGTAAATAAAATGCTTGGAAAAAATAAAATATTTTTGCCTTTCTCTATTTTCAACGGAATATAACTACGTGGCGAAAGATAATTGGATGAGGCAGTTCAGTAAAGTTCTGATTACTCCAAGATTTCTGATACTCTTTTTTTTAAATAATAATTACAATATATTTATTATTTATTTCCACGTCAGCGACAAATCCAAATCCAGATCAAACGGCTTTCCTTTTCGTGTCGCCACCCTTCACTTTCACCTGCGGGCACTATTTTATTTGGCTAAATTATAAAAAATATTCTCTATTTTGGTATTTATCTTAAAAAAATATATTTGTATTCTTTCAAAAGTTATAATATTACTCTTTTCCTTTTTGGAAAAGTTTCAAAACTATACTTTGAATAAAAACTTGTTAGAATGTTGAACGAAAAATAAACATGACCTGAAATGGTGTGACCGTGATTGGAACGCTAATCTGGATTAAGTTTGAAAATATAATGTTCCACCATGTCGACTTTTCGTCCAACATTCTGACAATTTTCTATTCAATAATAGTTTTTAAATGTTTATGAACAATAAATGGTAATATCGTAACTTTTAAAAGAATAAGAATGATTTTTGAAACAAATAACAAAGTTACATTTTATTTTTTGCAATTTTCTTTTTGTTAAGTTACAAACTATATTTATTCTAAAAAAAAAAGTTACAAACTAATTTTTAAATGAATCACTGAGAATTCGAATATTTGACCTTTAACTTTTAGTCAGGTACATAGTGTATTAAGTAATTAAGTAATTAAGTTATGTTTAGACTAACGTTATCAAATTTATTTGATGATTATATATTTTTATTATTTAATTAAAAAAAGTTAAAATAATTATCTAAATTAATGATAGTTATTTTTTTCCACAAATATGTGGAGTGACGATTCATACTTCAAATTTTATACCATCATAATTTAAAATTTAGAAATATAATTGAAGCTTTTTAAAGTTTAAGAAAGGAAAAAAAAAAAAAAAAGAAAAAAAAGAAGTTACTCTTCATTGAACATGATGTACTAATTTTCACTCTGAACTTTTAAATTCATCAAATCGAACCATGTACTTATACGACTGTGGTAATTTTCACCATTTATTTAATTTTCGTAAAATTCACGTACTAATGTTTAACAAAATTCAATTAAAAAACTCTCATAACTCACCAACAATTTCAACAAAAATCAGACATTACATGTAATATCAAGCAAAGTTAAAGTACAAGATAAATCATTGAACAAATCTTCTCAAAATAGCATAAATTTCAACAAAATCAAAACTCCAATGTCCTTTACATTTTTCTAAAGTGCTGTCAATTTCATACCAAAGATAAGTTATATTATTTATTAACGAGAAAGATCCACTTTCATTACAACTCTAAATTGAAAGTTTAGGATAAAAATTGAGATACGACTAATTCCTTTTATGTCCTTAAAGATTTAATTAATAGCACAAACATCATATAGGTTCATAGCATCGAGTCCTACCTTCCCCATGTTAACAAGCTGAGGACATGTCAATGAGTTGGATAAGTAAATGAATGAATAATAATAATAATAATAACCGACTTCTCGGGAAAGGTATTTTTCTAAAAAAAAAATCATAATCATAGTTGAGCATTTACATACCTTAAGATAATTAAAAATTGTACCTCTCTAATAAAAATCCAACCGAATTAATGAATAATGATGATTAATTCACTTGGTGGCATAGAGTTAATTGATACATTATTGGAAATATTTTGTTTTAAAAATAATGAAATTAGTAATTTGTGAATATTAAAATTGTTATACATCTATTTACAAACTTGTCATTTTGTTTCTCAAAAAAAAAAAAAAAAACTTTTGTTATTTTTTAAAACCATTTAAGAGACACATAAATTTTAGAAAATAGCTAATTAAAGATGAAGTAGCTATCCAATAGAAGTGAGTTTTACACTTTATAAAAAAAAAAAATAATAAAAATAAAAAATAAAAACCATGGTCAAAAAGTGGATCACAAGATAATGAAAAGTTGTAAACAAACCAACATGAATTTAGAATACATATAACTAAGAAAAAAAATCACAATTAAATAAGATCTTTTTAACTTTTTATATATTAATTGTTAAAAAAAAAAAAAGAAAGCAAAAGCCAATCTTCTTTGAAAGAATAACCATGGATTATGCTTGATTTCTTTCATATAAATTAAACTAGGAAGCTTGTAATTTGGATAATATTAATTATATGATGATTACTTACAATGAACACTCCTCCAAGTGTTTAATTAGGTCACTAATTAATTCTAATCTTCAATTAATTAAGCAAATGAAGAGCCATTCCAATCAACTCATAATTATTGCATATTTTATTTCCTAATTGACTCTCAATTTGATCCATAAATCAACTTCTTAAAATAACCAAACATCACTTTGATTAATTTAAGATAAATAAAGTAATTTGGTCTCTCATTTGGGAGAAAGGTTGAAAAAAGCTATGTTGGGACTGCCAAGTGGCATCTTATCAACATGTTATTGTCTAATTCATACTATTATTTTTATTTATTTTCCTTCAAATACAATAATCAAATAAATATTCAATTTATATATATAAAACAAATAAACATTGCTGACAGATTCTTTCCCCCTTGTGTAAATAATTCATTCAAACATTAAAAAAATAGTGTGGGGTCCCACTGTCCTGGTAATTTTTTTCAGTGATATGATATTTTTTCATTTGGTCTTAATTGAGATATTGTATTTTTTTTTTTTAATTTTATACCCTAATTATCATATAACATGGGTTCTGTTATAGGCAGTTTTGGACCACCCCGATGTACGAGGAGCTGACGAGGACAATCGGACAGGAAGATGGACCAAGGAGGCAAAACCGGCAAGTGAGACGGGCCAAGACCGAAGGGGTCGGGTTTTAGGCCCGAACCCCTGCTCGGCCTCGGCCCATGGCCGAGGCCGAGCACATGGTCGGCCTCGGCCATGTGCCGAGGCCGACCCTCGGCTCGCTCGCGCGGGCCGAGCCCGTTCGGTCTCGTCTGGTCCCCACTGCCTCTGGATGCCCCGGTTTCGCCCGGTTTGACCTAAAACGCCTCCGAAACCCTAAAAAGGCTAGGAGGATGTACAGGTATTTATATCCCTCTTCGCCACTGAAGAGGGGATCCCGAATTCTATCCCTAAACGCTATTTTACATTCTCCACTCTCTTTCCTCTTGCTCTTACTTTTCCACTCCCTACCGTTCTGCTTGCTGACTTAAGCATCGGAGCCAGTGTGGCGAGCACCACACCGGTGCGCAGGTTTACTGTCTTGCAGGCCACGTCTTCCCCTTCATCTACAAATTTACCGTTGATGGCACGTGGAGGTCAGGTGAGTCCCTTGGCCAAATTTTGGCATCAACAGGTTCTATCTCAAAATCAATTAGCAATGAGTGAAATAGTCTATGTATCTTATGGATTGTGACTCTTGGATCGAATTCCTTTTTGTTTTTTTTTTTTTTACTGATACTCGTTTGGGTTTTGCGGCCTCTGATATCATATCAGATAACACGGAGTTCCATCTCAAAAGTCAAAACTAATTGACAATAAGTGGAGTAGCTCATGTATCTTATAAATTGTGAGGTCTCCACTCATCTTTTCGATGTGAGATCCTAAAAAATAATTTCGTATCTTAAAAAAATATTGTTGTATATTGGGTGCAATATAAATGACATTATTGCTTTATATACGTGTGGTCGTTAAGTATGTCAAGATAAATTTGATTTTTTTAAAGTACAATAATCAAAACAGACATTTTAGAAGAGTTTAGGGACACAAATAGAGTGAATTTGAGAGTTAGGATGGAGATGAAATCAAATTTAAACCCTTTTAAAATAAGTAAAACAAAGCCATTATCAAATAGATATTATAAGAAATGAACATGCAATTCGTTTTTGAGGTGTGTACAAATAGCTAGATACTCATATATTATATTATAATATTATGAAATGTTCCAAATATCAAATATATACTCATTGAAATACAAACAAAATCAAAATAAAATCAATTTGATTAATGAAAACCAAAACTTAAAAGATGGATAAAATCTTGTGGGATTTGATTGAATAGAATAAATCATTAAAAAAAATTAAAAATTAAAAATAGAAGAAGGAGAAGAATGAAAAGAAAAGGAACACAAATCTCAAGGGGGAATAGAATTTGAAAGTGAGAGATTTTGGGTGTGAGAGTGCACCCAAAAAGCCAAGGAGGATTTCAGCTTTGTTGGTTTTTTTTTTCCTTAAAAAAAATCTTATTTTATTTTATTTAAAAAAAAGGATTAATTAAAAGACAGTGTTTTGGATATTCTAACACTTTCTCAGCTTTTGTAGTGTTTTTAATAGATCTTGTCTCTCTCTTTTATCTCTTATTTTTCTCTCACTAGATCCCATCTTGTTCCCCCTTAGCTTAAAATAAATTATTAATACATTGTACTATACTATATTATTCATATAATATATAATTTTTGAAGAAGATGAACTCAAACACAATGGACTATGTCATATAGAAAAGAAAACTCAAATGTTTATTTTGACAATGATATACAAATTATTCAATGAGAAACAGTAGATTTTGAAAGTTTTTTTTTTAAAAAAAAATTTATAAACTTGCATGCAAAATACTATGTTATTGTACAGTACTTAGTCAAGTATATCAGCTTTCTTAGAATTATCAAATATAAAACTATAGAGACATAAACCCTTTTAGCATAAATATATATTATATAATAAAATAAAGGGAAGAACTTTAATTTGGGAAAGGCAAAGAGAAAAGAAAGAGAAAGGGGAGGCAAGAAATCCAAGTGGGGTTAGGGTTGGTTGCCATTTTATGAAGCAAAGAAATTAGAAAGGGAAAATGGGCTGCAAAATGTGTCTGATATATTCAAACACATAAATCAAGAAGATGAAGAAGAAGAAAACAGAAGAACAACAACAACACCCCAACAACAACAACATTAGAAGAAGTTCAATTCCCCAAAATCAAAGTATCTATCCATCAAATCACTATGTTGTTTCACCCTTTCTCCTTTAACCTATATATATATATATATATATATATATATATATATATATATTTTCTTTTCTTTTGGATGGATCCCAATTTTAATTACTCTAGCATGATGTTAATTAATATAAGTTATATTTGAATTTTGTTGGGTTGTTTGTGAGAGTTTAGACATGTACACCTCGAGTAATTTTACCGGTTGTAGGTGTTGAGGATCCCATGTTGAAAAGA
This sequence comes from Luffa acutangula, assembly GCA_036850905.1. NCBI lineage: Eukaryota > Viridiplantae > Streptophyta > Magnoliopsida > Cucurbitales > Cucurbitaceae > Luffa > Luffa acutangula. The sequence continues at coordinate 48,857,992 of CM072090.1, forward strand.
TATAAGTGAAGGCCTCCCAATATATAAGATGTATGGGTTACTCCTCTCATTGTCAATTGGTTTTGAGATGGAACCTCATGTTGTCAATATGGCATCAGAGTCCATTAAACCGAACCGGGTATTCAGTCCAACAAAAAAAATAAATAAATAATGGAGGATATTTTATGACCGCGTTGTCCCTCCAGCCCGCTCTTGATACACTCTCTAATACATGATTATTAGAAAAGGACTTTTGAGATGAAATAAATATTGATATTATTTATATATTAGGATTGGAGATATTTTTCTTTTGAGTCCTTCTTTATTTAATTTATCTAAATGGAATCGTTGATACAAGCTTTTATTGATAGATATCTATCTATATATCTAGATAATTATATATATCGAGATTCTCATAACATAGCATATGTTTTTATTTGAAGATGCACAATTCAAATACACGATAAATTACAGAATAATATAAATTGGCCTTTCATTACTTTCCCGTCTCAAAATGATCTATTTAGACCCCGTTTGATAACTATTTGGTTTTAGAAAATTAAGCTTATAAAAATTCATTCCACTTATACATTTACTTGCTATCTACATCATTCTCTTGATTCCAAAAACCAAGTCAAATTTTGAAAAAAAAATAGTTTTCAAAAACTTGTTTTCGTTTTTTTAATTTTGGCTAAGAAATCTAATGTCTATTTGACAAAAATGAAAACCATCGTTTGAAAATTGAGAGAAAACAAGTATAAATTTGAAAAACAAAAATCAAATAGTTATCAAACGAGATCTGCAATAATCAAAAGTGATGTAGTTGTAGTGCTGCCACACAAACAATAAATAGGAATGGAAAAATAACATTTTCTCCAAACAAGTACCTCTCACAAGTAGAAACATTGAACATCAAAAAATAGAAATTAAAAATTAAAAGGAAAAAAAAAAATGAAACATTTAAGACCATTTATTCTGAACTAACAGAACGTACTGTTTTGCCCAATGGCTCTGTTTTTTTTTTTTTTTTTTTTTGTTCGTAATAAATTAAATTGAATATTTAAGTGATTTTTTTTTTTTTTTAAATTGATTTGGCTGTACAAGTATTGACGTCAGCAGGACCCCTCCACACGAGGTTTGCTTACTCTGTCACTGCAAGTGGTGACGTCATGCGGTGTGGAAGATACCTCAAACTCTTGGAATATCATTGCCGTAAGATTAGACCTGACCGTACGATTGGAAAGCTTTGATTTTATTTTTACATCAAATCAATTTCAATTTTGTTTGAATTAACGAAAATGATTCAAACCTCATCCCAATTAAAGATTTTGTTAATTTATAAATATAGAATTTAGAAGGAACTTTATTATAGACAAGAAGTAAGTCAATTGAATAAAGACGGAGTGAACATGAGCCTAGTCATTTTTTCTTTGGCATGTCTACCTCTTTTATTCAATTGACCAATTTTTTTGTCACTTATCACATCATGTTGAATCATCACTATCAAGTCAACCCTCGTCATGTCAACATTTAATTAGTGATATGATGTTAGCAACATACATTTTTATTGAACAAAACTCTCCCGCTAGCCAATAGAAATGTTTTCGCTCACAAATCATACTAAAATTTATTTATGACGTAACGTAACAACGGTTAGCATGAAATCACACTATTAACTAGTCAATAGTAAGTCTTTACCATTTCCATTAGAACCAAAATGAAAGTTTGAAGGTTTAAAACCAAATAGATTCTAACATGAAAAAGTTCATAAACTAAGTTCACAATTTACCCATTTTGTTTTCCAATTTTAGGTATGAGTCTATAAGGCAAATGATATTTGGTAGGACCCACAAATGAAAAGAAAAGAGATAGGATTTGGGGATTGAAATGTGGGGAGTGATAAAGAGAAAGGGTGAGATATCCAATAAATAGCAATAGTCTTTTATGGTTAAGGGAGGGTGTGTCTGACTTCTGAGTCTCTGAACAAGCAGCAGAGTACTAAAACTCTGTCCTAACTGAAATGCTTACAACTCCAAAATTATTAAATTTGGCAACAATGGAGATTGGTTGGCTTTGGTTATGCTGAAATCCAAAGCAGCAGGCACATTTCTTTGGGAGGGAGAGTAATAATAACGTATGAATTCACTCACTACTGTAAGTTTGGTTCAGCAAAAAGCTCATTTAACACAGCACAAGAAGCACTGAAGACACTGCAAAATGTGTGTATATATGGAAATGAGCTGCTGCTGCTGCTGCTGCTGAGGCCATTCTGACACTGTTAACGCACGCTTTAAAATTACACCAATGACAATCATCATCAATGCCATCCTCTCCCTCTTTGGGAGTCGTCAACAAAACCCCAGTGCCCACCAATTCACCATTTCTCATGCAGCACCAACAACAACGAATTCCCCATCTTTTGAATTCAAACCAAAACCACCCCATTTCATATGTCTCTATCCCTCTAGACTTGGGATTGGCATTCTCTCATGGAGTGAAGAAAGTTGGAGATTGTTACCGACTTAAAAGCTGTTGGGGTTCCGATGTGAATGTAGTCTTGCATCTGTTAGAAGTAAGAAAGATCATAGATATATAAGAAAACAAGCAAAGGAAGAATAATATCTCTCTTGTTATAAGGTTTTTTACTGACATCAAAAGCAAAACCATGCAGGTACGGGCTCAGGCTCATGTAGCATTTATAACCGTTGTCTTTAATGAAAACAGGTAAAGTTTAATGAGAGAGAGCAGAAGGGGGAGAAGAAAGCTGGAAAAAGATTAATGGAGACATAATTAGCAAAGCTTGTTAAGATGGTGGAGGCAGAGATTAGCAGTTTGGTGGTGGTGGGTAATTAAATTTAACCACATCAAGAGGCAGCTATCAGTGTATTCAATATATCAGTGGGTTTAACTTGTGAAACAAGGGATGTCAGAAACAGAGTAAAGAGAGAGATAGAGAGAAGAAAATGAGAGGGATTGTGGGGACGACCAATTATGAGTCAAAAACAAGGGAGGGAGGCAGAAAAAGCCAATTGGGAAAAAAAGGCTCTGTGGTTTTGTTGGGGGTAAATGACCTCACTCTAGGCGTAAACACTGCAAAAAAATCAATGGGGTTTGTTTGTATGTCTTTGTTTGCCAGCTTAAGCATGGAGTAAAAGAGAGCCAAATGAAGGAGGTGCTTGATTTGGTTCAGTGATTCAGTCCGATCCACTAGTCACTTCATTTACGATGTTTTTCTTTCCTTTTCCTTTTTCTTTTTGTTTCTTGGGATGGTGTCTAGGGCAAGGCAACCTTAAGATTCCAAAGGTGTATGTCACACTCCCTTTTGTTGTTTTCTTTTATTACCTCTGAAAGTGTTTTTTAGATTTTCGAGAAAGGAATGAACCTGACTAAAGAATTCTACTTCTGTACCAACTGCCAATAAGTTTTCAAGATGATATATTTTTATTAAAACGTGGCTGAATCTGAATTGTTTTCATTTACCAAAGCTTTAAGTTTGAGCACATCGAATTGCTTGATATCATTCAAGGGACTCCACCTTGGGCCCTTATTTTACCTCACATCAATGTGGTCGAAAAGTCTCTCAAGCTCGCTACTCAGAAATGGAAAATTCCCAGATGATGATCTGCATTACAGGGAAGTTTTGGATGGAATTATCTTTGAACCCACTGAACCAAGTTGAAGTCAAACCCTTCAAACTAAACACGAACAATAGATAGTGCACAATAGATAGTGCATGGTGTCGCGACCATTGTATAAGTTAGACATCCTAACCAATTTACTAAATGGAAGAGAGAACCAATGAGTTCCCTCAGTCCCATCTACAGATTTTGAACTCTATGGGTACAAACTACCTTGACAGGCCGCCTTGGTCACTACTCAAGTGAAAGGACTAGGAGAATCACGCTCGGGTCAAGGTAGGTCTTGAGTGATTTGCGACATTTCCTCTGCTCTATATGTATCACTCGTCAAGGTCGTTAGACTCAACCAATATCTGGACCAATCACTTTCAATGTGGAGCTTTTTTTCAAAAAAAAAAAAAAAAAAAAAGAGAGAGACGATGACTCTTGAGACAATGTTGCAAGAGAGTTGGGTTGGTCATCCATGTCTTTTGTTTCTCGAAAGCAAGTCTAAGACTTTCATGGGCATTTGTTGCTACTGCATGGTTAATAGTTGTTGGTGGAATATTATTAATCGTGGTAGTCATGTCCAATTGCCTTCATATCCGATACTCTCTTTTTAACAGTTCCTCTAGTTTCTGAAGGACCAGACCAACAGGTGGGCATTGCCGTTAAAGGCACTCAAATACTTTCCTGAAAGTGCCCACTTAGCGGTTTCTACAGCAATGGTCCTCCTGGCGTTAGCCATAAAGTAAGCAAAAGTTGAGCTGTTTGTGAAAAGTTGAGAAATGTTCCCACATATGGTGCCAAATTGTGGTTGATGGAATCAACAATCAAAGATAAGGTATCCTACAAAACAAGGAGATCTAGATTAACATACACTGGTGGAGTGTTTGCTAAAGAAACCTCAATCTTCAACTTAGTATTGGAAAATGAATTATGCAATGTAATGATAAAGTCGAAGCTTGTATGTGTACTAGAATGACTTGGTCCAAGTCCAATGGACTCTCGACATGTGAAAGGTTGAGCAAGATTAGCGCTATTAAGGTGAGTGTTAAGGCAAGATTCACTCCCAGATCCAAGTCAAACATAGACACCTAAGTAGGACAAGGTCAATTATAAAATGTTTTCCATAGTAAGTTATATGAAACAGTTTCAAGGGGAGAATTGTATAGGTTAATAAGAATACTGCAAGATTAGTCTCTTCTGAATCTGAACAGGTCGAGGAATTGCACCTAGGTGGCCAAAGGGGAGAGGTGAGGAGCTTTTCAAATGATTATAAGTCCTACAATTGAGAGGTTTTCATTTATAGATAACACAATGATTTGAGAAACCCAGTTAAAGAAATGCCCTATACAGTGAATAACCCTAAGAGGCCCAAGAAAAAAAAATCTCTATCATTTAGGACATCACAGCATCTAAAGTAAAATTTCAATAGATCTTACAATGCCCATTACAGATTGTCCAATTAGCAAGTACAATGGAAACAATATTTAAAAACAACTTTATGTTTTTCAAAACAAAAGTACCAAGAAAAACGTGGTTGGTAAACCATTCAAGTTATTTTATTAGTTCTTTCCAAAAAAAAAAAAAAAAGGTTATTTTATTAGTTTCCAATCACTTATTTTCAGGAAAAATACAATATTCTCTCTTCCAAAACCACAGATTTGGGTAATGATATTAATGTGGACAATAATCTTAACTATTTCAAGTTATTCAATCAAAACTTTCAAAGAACTGTTTTCCAAATAAAATAAAATAAATTGTTTTCAAAATAGTTTTCTAAACTGCCCCTAAATCCCACATCACAATCCAACAAAAGCTATGATTCTAAAACAATCTTGTGCGACAACACAGAACATAGAAGCTCTTAACCATGAGAATCTAAAAGCAGAAAATGCTCATATTTCACAAAACTGCATGACAGTCTCAAGTGCCGCTCCTAGAATCTCGGTCCAAGTAGCTACACACTTAATAGTAGATGACTGAAAAAACTGCAAACCAGTACCTTGTTATAGTCTTCTTAATCACCATTGAGGCACAATAGGACCATAACGGAAGAAGAATAAATTAAACAGTGCCCATAGATTCGATCGACAACGTTGCTGCTGATGGAGGAGTATCCATTTCTCTTGACTCCGAACTTTCCTGTTTGACCATCTTATTGCGGTGCAGAAAAGAGTCCCTCGAAAGTTCAAAAACTGCATCATGCCACCAAGGTAAAGTTTATCATTTTTGTAACAGGAAAAACTTAGGTAGTACAGAACACGTAAAAAGATAATCACAATATGCAGAAACTGAAAGACAAGACTTAATAGCATACTAATTACGAAGTAACACGGTTTCGCAAAAAATAAATCAAAACATAGAAACCAAGTTAGATCTAGCAAATTTTCTCAAATATAACTTGAATTAAGAATTTGACTATATGATACAAATTTTCAATTTTTTCCTTACAAGCAAATACTAAAACTGTGGTCAAAGCTCAGCACAACAATTGAGCAGGTTGGTCAGAGACAAAATGAAAATTGACAAAAGGAGAAGAGAATAGGGGACACAAACCCTTGCCGACACAAGAAGACGCCATCTTTTTAACCAATCTTCTTTCATACAGCAGTAACATTTATTCAGAAATTTGATGATCAGTTCTTTGCAATGCTGCTACATCTCCAGCAACTCCGAAGTTAGAATTCCCACCCAGTTCAATCTTGCCCTAGCACCTCCACATTTGATGTCTTCAGAGCTTTCTCATAATACAATGAGCTTCTTAGAGATAGTTACATCGAGACAGCTGAGAAAATCAATCCCATCACGTGTGGAGTAGGATGATATCAACAAGAGATTGTTGAGCGCATCAGAGTTGGACTCAAAGACTCGAGGACCCAATGATGCAAGGGCATTTGACAGAAGAAATGCGTATTTTGGGTAAATCAATACAAGCCAACCCACTTCTTAAAAGCCAAGGCTGATTCTCTCTTCCTTAGTTGGGCTTCTGTTTGGAACTTGGGAGCCTTCCCCTTGTAAAGTGTTTTGTGGTACTTCAAGAACAGGGTTCTATATTTGTACTTGTCAATGAACATGTTATCTTTCTCCATCATCTCGACAACTTCATTTGCTCGACCAAAAAATCCACCCCTCACAAACGTATAGAGGACAGAATCAAGGAGCTCTTGGTCAAACTTCAAGAATGAAGCTGATGCAAAACTTTTCATTTCCCCCCACAATTCTGTTACTTCTATATATTTTCCACCAATGGCAGCATATCCAGTTACCATAGAATGGAAAGTTTGAGCATTCGGAGAATGTCCAAGGCTTCTCATTTTCTTCAGAGCCTTCTCAGCATCTTGCATCAGTCTCTTCTTACAGAAGAAATGTATAACGTTGTTCCAATCATGAAGTCCATAATCCACTCTTTGCCCATCTTTTATTTCCTGTAAAAGTTTCGCCATCAATCCAGCTTCACCATTCTCTGCACTATCCTCAACCAATCTTCTAAATTCTTGATGTCCAGATCTTGGTATTTTAGCTTCTTTCATCTCCTGAAAAAGTTTGAGTGCCCCCTTGTTGTCATTCTGAAGCACTCTAAAATTGATCAATGCGTCATAACAGCTTGAGTCAAGCTGTATTCCAGCCTTACGAGCATCTCGCAAAAGAGATGTAATCTCACCAGTTTGATTAGTTTTAGAATAAGCTTTTAGGAGAGAACCATATACAGAAGAACTAGTTCTAACACCAGCCAGATGCATCTCATCGAGAAGGTCATGTGCTTGATCTAACCACCCAAGTGAAATGCATGCATTTATGACATGAACTAACAAAGAATCGTCATTAGATACAGGTGACTCTTCCCTCTCTGCCTTGATAAGAAACTGAGCTAAATCCTTGGTCTTACCAGCTTCCAGAAAAGCCCTAACTAATTTCACAAGAATAGCTTCAGTTGGCTGGAGAACACCACGTTCAGTTGTAACTAATTCAACTTGCAATTGCAGCTTCATAAGCAAGGTGCGAAGAATTTCCTTGGCTTCAATATCAAGGTTCAGAAAATTTCGATCCATAACAAAATCTTCATAAGAAATGGACTTCCCATTTGATATCTTATCTTTTAATCCATCATTTTGGCAAATAAAAATTTTCTCAGAACCTAGTCCAGATGATGGTCTTACATGATTTTCAGCAGTACCACATACTAAGGTAGTTGTAGCGATTGCATTTTTAGCTATCTTTGCTTTCCTCAGCATGTCCAAAACCATGTTAGATGCAGATTCTAGATCTCCAAATTTCAGGTGACATGTGAGTAAACAACTATAAAACTGCCGATACTGAACATCACTTAGATTATAGGCTTCATCTATGTGTCTCTGTAATTTCTTCAATTCTTCTTTCCGCCCGTTTCTTTCATGTATATGAACCATTACCATCAATAAGTTGGCATCTACTTTGACACCAATTCTGGGCATCATATCAAGGAGTTCTTCTGCCTTTCTAGTTGTCCCAAACAAGACACATCCCGCCAGAGCAATGTTAAAAGCTGTAGAATTAGGCTTCATAGCAATCAAAGGGGCATTAATCTTTTTACGTGGGTCCACCCTGCCATCTTGAAACATGTAACCTATTTCAAGAATCAATTCAGCTGCAAGGTAAGCCCCAGGGCCAGTTTGTGACATGTGGGCCAATATTGCAGACCAAACAGCAACAGGGAGAAACTGTTCCATTTTTATCAACTTTCTTAGAATAGTTGATGCTGGAACTGGTAACCCCAATTTTGCTAGACTAAAAGACAAATAGATTAGAGGGTCCTTCTCTAGCAAGTTCTGCTTCCCTTCTACAAACGCCTGTTCTACCAGATCATAGGCCTTCTCAAGCCATTGAATTTCCAGACTTTCCGCAAAACCTGTCAATAGTTTATTAAAAACAGATTTTCTAGGAAATCCTTCCATTTCCATATGTTGTTGATATAACTTCCATGTATCATTCAATCTATGCTCTTCAATGGCAGTTTGTATGTCCATACTCAGCTTTGCAGGATCTCGAGCCTGAACCAAAATTCTTTCTGACATCGTAGATAACAACTTGATGTCAAAGATACATTTATTCCTAAGTCCCAACACAAGGGATTCTACATTTGAGCTCGATGGTGAGGTAACAAATGCTCTGAAAAACTGGCAATTGGAATTAAGTGTGCATTTACTGACTCCAAATATGTTGTGATTAGCACCATGAAATAAGAAATACAAAGCAGAAGGTGAATATACAGCAGCCCGGCAACTTGACTTCATGATCAGATGATTCATCTTACAGTTCCGGCCATAGAACAAATGCACAATCCAAAGTTCAAATGCAGCAAATTTGGTTACGCTTTGCAATGAATAGGTTTATCGACATTTGCAACAACTCTTCTGAATTGCGGCCAGCAAGGCAAAGTTCTTCAGTGCTTGATAGCAAAAGTCTAGTACAAGAACAGACCATGTTATTATAATTTGCAAATAACGAATGCTAAAAACAAATTAGGCACTTCTAATTCTTATTTGATAATTAACCATTTAGCTTAAATAATTAATATCCATTCACGAGTAAGATTATGAAAACTAAGTCCCTGAACTGGGGTTTGGATAGAGCAGATATGAAAGCACATTTTCAATTAATTATTGACAAACAGATAACAGACTACAGGATCGTTCACTAATTAATAAATCTGAAAGAAAATTTTCATATACTCTAATGTCTAATGTTGTTTGTCTTCAAAGGAATTAAGAGGAATTGAATTCCTTTATTGTATCATTCAAAGTAACAAGATTTCAAATCATATCTGATTTCTATTCTCTTTTTCACTCAAAAAAGTTTTCCAGATCAAAAGGGTGAAATTTTGTGGGGTTTTTATCAAGATGTTAAATGATACCAAACATCAATCCCACTCCAAGTTATGAGATCAACATGATAAAATTATTGCAGGACAGGTTTAGACTATGCTAATGTTATGCCATGAACAAAAAACATAAGATTCAAAAATCCAAAACTATTAAAATCCTTTCTTTATTCGTATTGGCAAGAAGAACAGACAGCACTGTTTTTTGAAGAATTTACACCAATAAAAATTATGGTCTTATCAAAATATTCTTTCTATCAACTTTTCATCGACGTCAAGGCACCATTTCAATTGTATAAACTCCTGCAATTACGAGAGAAGAAAAGATTTTGAAGAAATCCTAGGGGGAAAATTCGGCAGTTGCTACGGAGGACTCAATTCCTGAAGCTCTCTTTCTTTTCACATAAATACTTCAAAGAAGTACGAAACTAAACCAAGTCCAAACTAAATGCAAAACCCCGAAAAGTAATTATTATTCAGACATTAGTAGCCGACTCTCATGATTCACCGCTCTGCTGACAAACTAAAATTCATATATATCAACTTGAATGTCACACTAATTAATAGATACACAAAAAATAAGACCTAATACTCAGAAAAATAATCACGAACCCATGTAAGTTAAATGTGGCAATGAGCTTCAAAAGCCAAGCATATGAAGACATTAGATATAAGGCAGAATGCATAATACTTTTAGGGCGGGAGGGGGGCAGCTACACGGCTAGAGAAGGAAGAAGGGTTTTTTATAGAAGTAACAAAAAAAGGGTATATCACTCCATTTTTGTAACTAGTTTCAACTCATTTTTCTGACATTTGAAACTAATAATTCAACCTGGATGTAGACGTTCTCCGCAGCACGCTCCTCCTCACTGAGAACCCGACCTTTGCCGTCGGAGAGGAATCGGAATTCACCACCGGCGGCCGTACGCACAGTCGACGGAGTCAGCGAGGACGACCGACCACCGATCGCATAGCCATTTGCGTTCTGTGAATTGAAATGTTCGAGAGAGTGACAGCGTGAGGTTTTTTGGGTTCCCCAATTTATAGCGGGTTGGACAACCCCAAACGGCGTTCGGCCGGGGTCGAACCGGGTTTTTTATGCGAGCAACGTAACTCTATTATTTATTATTATTATTATTATTTTTCACAACATAACCCTATGATTTTCCGTTATTGAAACTTTTTTTTCATTTTCCCAATATTTGATTTGTCCATGGTGTGATAAAATGTGATATAAAATGTCAAAACTGTAGTAGTGTTCATGAATACTCATAATTATTTCTATAATACTCTATCTTTGGCTCGTGATTTACTTTCTTTTAAATAACTTAAAAATAACATTTAAAGAATAATATAAACAATTTAATCTACTATAAGAATAAAATGATTAGTCCGTATATAATGTGATATGTTAATATTCAATCTAATTGATTTTTTTTTAAAACAAAAAAAAAAACCATTGCCACATCATTTCTCTTTTTTGTGTAGTTTGAAATGGTGCAAGATTTTTCTTTATATTAGTTTAGTTTATATTAATTTGAAAACAAATTTCATAGCATAACTAGGTTGCCTTTCTGATTCAGCTAATGCCTGTAACTTGAACCTCAAAACCCATGGCAGAAGAAGAAGGAAGCTCATTTTATTTATGCAAAAAGCCTGTACAAGGGAGAGTAGTTATAGAGCCTATAACTAGTCAAGTATTTAGCAGCATACCATTTTTACATTTATGTCTCTCTACTCTCTAGGTTTTCACCTCAGGCATCAGCCCATTCATGTTCATGTTCATGTTCTTGTTCTTGTTGGGTTGGTCCTGGGAAGAAGAACTCCTCTTCTTGTTGTTTGAACATTCTTTCAACTTCTCTTCCTGGTGTGTTGAATCCCAACTCTTTTGCTATCCTCTCCATCTTGTTCACTATGTTGTCTTTCCCTGCAACAAACATCATAAACTCCAAGATCATGAATGTGTCAGCTAAGCAAAAGCTTTTAAAGAAATTGATGATGTTCTTCTGTTTCATATGAGCTCTGTTATGACTTAAATCAAAGCAAACAATTAATAAGATGGTTTTGTATATAGTGTAGTATTTTTACCTGCAAGAAGGTACTTGATATTGCCATAGGCATTGACTTCAAAGCAAACAATTTGGAGATTGTGATTAGGAGAGGCAAACACTGAAAAAGGATGACCTGCCGGAACTACAAACACCATCCCACGTCTCAGCTGCCCTCTAATCTTCTGGTAATAAGTCCTCTCACCCTTCCGCTCTCGCTCCGACCACCGTCCACCTTTGCTCGAAGATGAAAGGTGCGGACACGCCATTTGGAACCCTCCTTCCCCGTCCACCACCACCGCGATCTTCATCGCCTTCGAGTTATAGTGAGGAGCCATCATTGAACCCTTGAAAGAACATACAGCAAAAGATAAGCAACCTGCTGAAAAAGTTCCATATAGTCACATATGAATTAGTCACGAATGAGGCATTCGTGTCCGTTGCAATAAACGAGTGCCAGATATGCAAATTCAATAGGAGTAAATGACATAATGTCACTGTGTTCTAGTCCATGTCAGATTACTTACAATGTTTCTAAAGAGGTACTTACTTTGGTCATGTTGGCGAAGGCGATAGCAACACCGAGGTCTCGAAGCTGACTGAACTCATTAGGAAGGGCTTCGAAGAGACGACCGAACTTGTTCGACTGCCATGGATGTTGCTTGAGGAGATTGAAAGGACGTTCAGTTTCACCTTCTGAGAAGGGCCATATCCTTGTGAATTCTTCGTGGTGGCTAAGAGATTGGATCTGTTCTCGAGAAGCCTTGATTATGATCCCTTCTTTTTGTTGCTTGAAAAATCTCTTCAACTTATCTCTTGGAATCTGTTTGGAAGCCAAGAAAGTTTGTAGGAAAAGAAGAGAAAATACATACATATATATGTAAAAACCAATTAAACACACTATATGAAAGAATTTTGATTACCTTCAAGGCTGCTTCGAGTAAGTCCCAGCTGAATGCAGTGTAGAATGATTCTGGGTTTTCGCCACCTGCCTGGAAAATCTGTTCAAAATGTTCATTCACAGATGAATTCAACTCAAAATGATTGGTCAATTCAATCTCAATTTAATCATTTGATTTCAAAATTTTTAATTTACTTCCTTGGTTGCTTACTCTTTTACAGAAATGCAAAATAAATGGATGGATATTTCTAAAATTACTAGAGTAATAAAAAAATATTTAAATTAAATAATAAACATTTCACCCTTTTAAATAAACAACAATTACAATTTCATCAGTTTAAAAATGTCTAATAATTTCAATTTTATGTCTAGATTAAAAACATATTTGAGATTTTTAAAAAATTAACTCATCTATTTGAGGTAAAATAAATTAACATAATTTTCTAAATTTAGTGACTAAACTGGCAATTTAAGCTAAAAAGGTATTAAATTAATTCCAAAAAAAAAAAAAAAAAAGTCTATGTGCGTACCTCAAAATGCCCGGGAACTGAAGTGGGTTGAAGAAGGTTGACAATTCTGAGCTTCTGGTGTTCGTCTCTGTTCGTCAAATAAAATGGAACTCCAGATGGAACCCTAAACACATCTCCACATTTCAGATCAAAGCTCCGTCTCTTCTCCTTTATCACTGTGATCGAACCCCGCCCTTCAACCAAAATCATCATAATAATCATCATCATCAAACCACACAGTATTTTCTGAAAAAATCACATAAAAAAAAAAAAAAAAAAAAATCCAAATGAGTATCATACCTTGAGCAACGAACAGAATCATCTCCGCATCCAAGTGGCTAGGAATCACGAAAGTCGAAGGATTCGCTTCCACGATCGAAACCCTAAAGTTCTCGATCCCACGAAGAAGCTCCGATCGCTCCGTGAACTTCGGAACAACCATAACTCTGCCTTCCCCTGTTTCCATCTCACCTCCTACTAAATCTTCTTCCTCGAACACAAATGGATTCTCATTCTCCTCTTCTTCTTTTTCTTCTTCTCTCTGACTCTGTCTTTCGTAATTCTCTCTCTGCTTCTTCGTCTTGTAGTACTCATCGCACTCTCGCTCGCAATCGCGCCTCTCTTTCTCGTCGAACTGGCGCTGGACCTTGCACTGGTGCTTGCACTGCTTCAGCTCTGGATCTCTGGTGGCCAGACAGGCGGCGGCCAGAAAGAGGAGAAGAGCGAGGGCGAGTTTTCTGGAGGCCATTTTTGGATTTGGATTTGGATTTGTATTGTATTTGGAGGATTTGCAGTGAAGTGTTAGGAGGATTATATGGAGGGATTGTGGGCTCATGCGTGAGGACTGGTGTCCGGTTTACGTGTCGATTCATGGAGGAATTTGAAGCTTCGTAATGGGATTTCGATGGAGGAGACGATGTTGCCGATTTTGATGATGAAGCTAAAGTTCATATTATTAATTTCACGATCAGATATACTAAACTACTCTCAGGTATTTCTTAATTTTAAAAAGTATTTGGGAGTTATCCTTTTATGAATTATGATAACAATGACGACAACTAGTTTTTCTATTATGAAATCAAATAAAATCATTCTTTTGTTTTCTACTGCATATAATTTCACCCTTCCATCTTTTGTTTTTCTTTCTAAAGTTAAAATATCATTTTCATCTACTAAGTTTTATTTATTCTTAGTCCATTTCAAATGTTCAATTTTTATCAAAATTAGTCAAATAATCATAAAAAATATATATATAATATTGACTATATTTTCAAAATTTATAGGAGGAAAATAAATAGAGTCCATTTCAAATGTTCAATTTTTATCAAAATTAGTCAAATAATCATAAAAATATATATATATAATGTTGACTATATTTTCAAAATTTATAGGAGAAAAATTAATAGAGTAATGACCAATTTTAAGTTTGGTCGTTTCAATTAGAATGATAAAAATTAAACATTTGAAAAAGATAATAGGTTGCACCCGTGTTCAAATTGCATTTTGAGTAATTGTACATTGGGATTTAGGTTGCAAGACACATTAAAATAGACATTTTATTTTAAAAAGTTACAAAATCAAAATAAAGTAAGTCATAAACGTCAAGATCAAAACTAAGATCCCCAAAGCAAATTTAGTTCAACGGTAATTGACATATACTCTTGATCAAAATGTTAGAGATTCGAATCCTCCCCTCCAAATATTGATGGAGTAAAAAAAAAAACAGAGATCAAAACTAAGATCAAGGCTCAATTTAGGATTACTTTGGTTGATAAGTTTCAATTGTATACACGAAGCAGGCCAACCTACCCTGTTAGGCATATCAAATTTTGATGGTTGTGATTTAGATATAATAACCAAAGTGGCCAAAATTGAAATTCGTACAAGCCGTTTCTAATATGCTTCTCCACTCGTACACGTGAATAAATTAAAGCCACATAACTAGCCAAAATTTCCTTACACTTAATTTTAGAGGACAAAAATTCTATGAAAAATAACTGAATTTTAAATTATCACAAAACTTTGAATCTACACTCGAGCGCATAAGCTTTGATTTCCAAGGCCAACCAATCTAGTCCCCTCTCATCATGTTGTGATTTTTGTTTCTGTTAGAACCGATCACTTCTTTTTGAAATCAACTTTAAAATCATAGTCATCATCTTCCATAGCATCCGTAGACACTGAAGATTTACCATTTTTGTTAGCATTTTTCCTTCTCTTCTTCTCTGCTCTCCTCATTTTTGTATTTAGAATACCTTCTGCTGAATACAACTTCTCATTTTGCTTGCTAGTTGCATCTTGTCCCTTGGCTTTGCCCTCGTCGTCGTCTTCTTCTTCTTCCTGCTCCATGGACTCATCCTCACTGTTATCCATCGTATTCTCAAGAACTTCGTCGTGTTCCATAGATTGTTGAGCATTCCCATTCTGCATTGTAAAATAATCAAATATATAGTTGTCCTAATCCCCACATGTAAATAACGGAACATCATCAGGCTATGAGAAGACAGAACTTTGCACAAGATGCACACCTCTAAAAGCATAGATATGAAATAAATATACACAGAGATCAGTTAAAAACTCAATACCCGAACTGGTTGCAGAGAACTCAAAAAGTGTCAAATGTATGCGAGTGAACTATAGAAAAGATTTAAATGTGAAAGAGAATGGAAAAGAAGAACAGGCATACCTCTTGCTCTTGCATACTACTCTCATCAAAATTCAGTGGACCATTCGGAGGAACTTCAACAGGATTGAAATCGTCCACGGATTTGAGGCTTCCAATGAACGAAGATTCACCACTATAAACTTCGTCAATATTGAACTCTTTCCCAAGCTCTGTGACGATTCTTGCCTCTGAAGGTTCTGTCTGAGTCCTAACTGGAGGCATTGTGTAATATGGGATTTTACCTATGACATCAAGCAAGCAGCTTAGTAAAATAAGATTCTGAAAAACTTATTTATGTTTCGTATGGCAGTTGTCTTTTTATTTTATCCTAAACTAAACAGTAAGGTTAATTTCTTATCTCTCGAATTCCTTTTGCTATGAGACTTTCATTCAATAATGCCAATGGGATTAGGTAGTTGGGAGAAAGTTCAACTTGTTTTGCACTTTTCATATTGCACTTTTCATTCAATAATTAAAAAAAAATTAAAAATAGACAGAAATACCTTCGTTCCAGTCATGCAGAACAATTCTAGCAGCAGCTTCAACATCCACGATACCGCCCTTCTTAAGTTTGCCCCGAATAACAGCTACCTTCTGCAGAAAATCATCGACTGTATCGAAGCTTGAAAGCTTATACAGAGTTACCAAGGTTTTGGCAGGGCAAAGATTCAAGATCTCCTTAACTACGATATCCAAAAGTAGTAAATAAGCTTAGAAAACCAAAACTCGAGGACCACAAAAAGAAGTTACAACATTGCAAAATCAATTTACCAGGAGCAACGGGATCCTCCAACTTCTCAATTCTTTTGCAATTTCGCAGAGCTATAGATGGCTCGTTTTCTTTAGTTCTTAGCATTACAACACCAGGGCAATCCAGCAATTTGACATTTTTGTCTAGATGAACCTCTTGCATCGATCTTGTTAGTCCTGGCGTAGCACCAACATTGACAACATGGGATCTCTTGAGACTGTTGATAAGACTGCTCTTGCCAACATTAGGCAAGCCTATAACACCCACAGTAATTGATTTTTTAATCTGTCAAAGGGAAATACACAATAGAACATATCAATTACCCAAAATTGGAAAGGAAAATTCCAGATATTGATCAGGGACAACTTTTAAGAATAAAAAATGCATGCTAGAAAACTAATCCCATGGAGCAAAAGGATATACGACCATCCCATGCATGTATATCCACAAAATAATCATCAAAATCAGATAGGGATGTTAAACATATCAGACTTTCAACTACACAAAAAGCAACAATAAACAAAACAAAACAGAATAGTCGATTATCAAAAGTGTAAAAATTTTCTATAGAATTCCCAGAACCTTAGAAGTACCTCATAACTTCTTGAATAATTCTTCAACAGTTTAATAAGAGTTTCAGCTCCAAGACAATCACTTCTCTGCAATAAATTGCTCGTTTTTGTTTTGGATGCCTTTGAAGATTTCCAACCTAAGTTGGACCTTTGTTCTTGCGTGCTACACTTGAAGGCAACAGCAGGCAATTCTTCTCTCAGATAATTAAGCCACTTCTCAACAGCCTCTCGAGGGACAAGATCTGTTACCAAAAATATATAATTACATAAACTGTAATTGCTACAGATGAAGATAAAATATTCAACTCCTTGGGCCTCACATGACTAATCCATCCACAATGTTAAGAGGATGTCTAATTAGAAATACCTTGTCACTAGGTTCATCTTATTAAGAGCAGATCAAGCTCAAATAAATAAGCACAAACACTAGTGAGCTACCAAAAAGCACAAACACTTAACTTGGTTAACTTATAAGTGACAAAAAAAGCACTCATCAAACACTAAAATTAGTCTTACATCTTTCACTAGTTTTGGGCACAATGTAACATGCTCAGCCAAACACGAACAACAAGAAATGTAGAGAAGGAACAAATAAAGAAATATAAAGGAACGACATTTAAATCATTTTAAGTATAAAATGTACAAGCATATTTGACCTTCATTTTATTTTTCTTATAAGAAAAAGATTGATTACCTTATTGTTTGGTTATAATATAACTTATAAAATATTGCATTATTTAGAAATAAAAGCTTCTTCAACTTCTTAAGATTTCCATTCATTATCTATTTTCCATATTGAACTTTAGGCAGCAGATTTCACACATTAAAATGCTTTGGTATGAGCATGAAATTATTGAAATGTATATAAAAATATAATTAAATTGTAGTAAAAATATCTTGAACATGTCCATATCCTAACTCTTTAGGAAATAATGAATAAAGATAACCGTGTTGTATGGCACCTATTTTCTATGCTTATGTTCATCTTCATTAGTTAACAGAATTTTGTCACAAGGGAAAGAAAATTTACCAATTTTATTTAGAAGTAGTACAAGATGCTTATCAGGACCCGCCTTCATCACCATCTTCTCCATATCAATACAACGGGAGCCAAGGGGATCTCGTGCATCCAAAACTTCTAAAATAACATCTGATGCCTCAATAACTTTTACCAATTCCTTGTAGAAAGCCCTGTCTGAGTTATCTGCATATTTGATATTTACAGTCAGAAACCCAATGCAGACAATGAACATGATAATCATAATTTGTTTACTCCATTTTTAATTCAAAATTCTTCATAGAAAACAACCTACCACGATTCCGCACCGGCCCTACGGAGTTGTCTCCATCCTTTATCTCTCCTAAACTTTGTTCTGCAGAAGCCATATTATCATCTTCCAGCAACCCCAACTTCCTCTTTTGAGCCTGCTAG
Source organism: Luffa acutangula (assembly GCA_036850905.1). Lineage (NCBI taxonomy): Eukaryota > Viridiplantae > Streptophyta > Magnoliopsida > Cucurbitales > Cucurbitaceae > Luffa > Luffa acutangula. The sequence goes on from CM072090.1 coordinate 48,876,329, forward strand.
AACAACGATGTAATATTAATGGAGTAACAGATTGCATAAACGCATTCACAGGCACATAAATATATACATACATTATATTATACATAAAAAATATAAAACCCTCCATGATAAAAAGTGTTAAATTGCAATACCCTCTCCTTCCGAGCTGCTTTCTTTTGCTCCATCTCATCAAGAGCACGGGCACGACGAGCTTCAAGAGCCTTGAGCTCCTGTTCCTTGAAGGGCCAGTCATTGGGAATACCTGGGTCCTTCTCAACCTTGCTCTTGCCCTTGAAGCTTAGCTTCTTGGCTTCCTTCGCCTTCTTCTTGTGATGCTCCTTCACCTTTCTAATGATCTTGTACTTCTTCTTTAGACTAACCCTCTTGCTTTTACTCTCTACAAGAAACAAAACATTTTAGAGAAGAAAACCATGAAAGCGTGTCCCAGATGCTGCAGGAAAAAAAAAAAAAAAAAAGGAGCATGCGTTGGCTTCCAAAATTATAAACAGCGTCCACTTACTTTTGCTCCTCTTAACCATCTTTAAGTTTCAGAAGACGAGAGCTTTGTGCAGATGGCCTTCACTGGCAACACAAGAGAATGACTCAGCAAAATGTTCTTCCCAAAAATACATGACTTATCGTCCATATTGCAGAGGAAAAATCTCTACTATCTATAGTACATATAAAAGGAAGAAAAATAATCATCGAATTTTCAAAAAAAAAAAAAAAATCATTGTCTTCTCCCAACTATAATCTACAAAAATACAAATATAAATAAGGTTGAAGTTGTTCGGTCAATCAATCAAGCTAGAAATTAAAAGAGAATTGGATGACTAATTCGTGACCGAAACCAAGCAGCCAAACACAAACCACGTACCAATTGGCCGCAATACTGTTTTTCTCGTCACTATTCAGCTATTGTTATTTAAGAACTAAAAAAAAATCAAAATCAAAATCAAACAACTACTCCATTCTTTCATAATTTTTTTTTTCAAGTGAGAAGAAAGACATAGATGAGAGAATACCAGAAACAACGGGTAGAAAATCAGTGCAAAACAGCTACGAGGGAGGCTGTGGCGGCACGAACGAAAGAAAGACAACTGTGGCGGCGGCACAAGCGTAAGAAAGACGACGGCAGCGCTAGCAGTGAACGGGAGAGAGGCGGCGGCGACACTGAAACGGATGAGGAGACGGCGTGAAGAAGAAAGCAGAAGAAGAAGAAGAAGTGGCGCGGAGCTTAGGTTTTCCTCTTTCGTTTATTCATTTTTATTTTAATATTTTACAAATTGGGATTCAATTTTGTTTTTCTTAAATAAAAAAAAAAAATGTGGGCTTTTTAAAAGTAAAAATATATATATATCGACTTTGATGCAAAACTTTTGTGATATATTACTTCCAATTTCAAACTTGTTGCAATTTTAACTCTCCGGTGGGTTATCCTTCCAAGTATTTTTGTAGAAATATATTTTTTTTAAACTGATTTTTGTAAAATATTTTCTCAATACATTCAATGAATTATAGATAATTAAATTATGAATTTGATAAATAAAGTGACATTAGAACTAGATTTTAGGTTGGATTTGTGAATTTTTAAGTTTTATTATATTGAAATTGATGAGTTTATGAATTTTTTTTTTTTTTTTTTTTTTGTGAATTAGTGGAATTGAATTGTGAGTAAAATTTGCAACATCTATTTAAGTTTATAGTTCAATTTAATGAAATTGATAGTTTAGCATCAAAATTGATTTTTTTTTTTTATTATTTAACCACTTTATATCCTTAAAACTTTCAGATTAACTAATAAAAATCTTAAACTAATAATTATATCAGTTTTTTTTCTATTGATGGTCCAATATCTTTTTGGTCAAAATGAGACCTGACATACTTTTTTTAACTTAAACTTATATAACATTTTATTTGTGTTAACATTATAATGATTTTTTTGTTAGTACATTAACATTTGAGGATGAAGGGATTCGATTCTCTAATTTATTGGTCGATAGTACATGTCAATTACTGCTAAACTAAGCTCGCTGGGGTCCTAGTGAAATTACTTACCTCATAATTAAAACAAAATGAATTCTCTCTCGCTCCTTTTATATTTTAATCATCGTATTTTTTTTTTTTTTAATCGGCTCTCCCTTTCTCGGTTCTCATTATTCTTAGTGTGGTGGGCTTCTAGAAATTATTCTAGAAGCCCACCACATTTTTCCTTCTCTTATTAGTTTTGTTTTTTTTCCTCCTATTTGTTAGGGCTCAATAGAAACTTTTTTTCCCAAATTGTCAGGGCTCGGTGTAAACTGCATGTTTTTTTTTTTCATCCTCCAACATCAAACAAAGAAGTAAGAACCATGATGAGATTTTTCTTTTCGAACCAAAATCACAAAGAAAGGATTTTTTTTTTTTTTTTTTTTTTTGTCAATCGAGTCATACTCACTTTGACATTAATATATATTTTATATCAGCTTTTTTTTTTCGAAAATTATGTTTTATATCAGTTGAACTATAATCATGCTGGCATATTAATTAAAACTGAGAACTTTCGTATATCAATTTACATCAGATGTCAGATTATGTGTTTGGAAAACATTAGTCCACATATATAGAAACTTATAATTAAATCAAGAGAAGAAAAATCAATTTTGACCCTTGAACTTTGCATGTTGCAACAATTTTAACCCTAAACTTTCAATTTTAGCAAATTGAACCTCAAACTTAACAAATTGTATCAATTTGAACCTCCAACTTGCATAAATGTTGCAATGTATACCTTTTGTCAACTTTTCATTTGAATTGCTATTAAAATATGTAATTGACAATTTCCTTTTATTTTTTTTAATTCACATTGCATATGAGTTAGTGTGTTGGAAAAACTCTTTAAGAAATCAAATATCTCAGACAATTCTTCTCATTGTTATTAAAAAAAAAGTCACAGAGTTATTGGCAACAAGAAAAATCTAGCAAATATGATAAATAAAAAAACTCAAAATTTATTTATTTCCGTTTCCTAGATTTGTACATTCTTCTAATTAGCAAGAAAAAAAATATTAAAATAAATTTAAAAAATCCCACAAAGTTCTCAGCAACCAGAAAAAACCAACGAATATTTGAAAATAAAAAACCTCCAAAATTTATGTTTTTTCGTAATCTTAAATAACAGAAAAAAAAAACCTCTCATAAAATCCTCAACAACGAGAAAAAATCTTCTAAAATAAAGTTTCTTCAATATTTTATTTATAAGAAACCAATTCAGATGCAATGTGAATTCAGAAAAAAAAAAAAAAAAAGAAATAGTAATTACGTACGATGGTTAAAAAAAAAGTTAACCAAAGGTATACATTGCAACACTTATGTAAGTTTAGGGTTAAAATCGATACAATTTGATAAGTTTAAGGTTCAATTTGATGAAATTGAAAGTTCAGGGTTAAAATTGATACACCCCCAGAGTTTAGTGTTAAAAATGAAATTTTCCCTTAAATCAACTAGACCTCTAAGCCGTCGATTTAATTTAGGCCTCGATTTGAAAATCATATAAATGGAATTGTGTAGACTTCTTAAGATATGTATATCCTCTGTAATTACTCAAAAAAAAAAAAAAAAATGTATATCCTCTGTAAAATCATACATTATTTGAACCATGAAAATCATACATTATTATCCAGAAGCCATTCCGCAAGAAACAAGTTAACTCTGGCCTCATATTCTCAGTGGGGCACATTCTCAAACCAGTCTCACAATTTCTGGAATTAATCTCACAAAAAGAGCTCGATGAACTCCGTAACTGCCCCTTTTTCCTCCAGAATCATTTCGTATTGCTTCGTTTGGCTTTGAGGTGAAATCCAAACCACTCTGCTTCTCTATTACTGACCTAATTTGGAGCCTTCGAACCATTGGGTTTATGTATTTTTACCTTTAATTTTATGGAATACTCATTTGAGCTTTGAATCTGGAATGACCATCACTTTAGACGATGAGTTTCGTTGTCTTTCTAGTTTGATTTATGCTTTTATGGCCTGAATAGATTGTGGAATTTTAGTTAGTTACTTCGTATTTCTTGTGTTTGGATATCGGAATATGCTGGAATTTGCCTGAAGTGTCTGATGATTTTAAGGTAGATGAATGCAAGGCACCTAGCTAGATTCAAGAAAAGGATTATCATGTTCTATTCTTGCATTTGAAATTTAATATATGGAAAATGTTGACATTGTTTTTCTTAATTTGCCTGAATTGTTGGTCTTAACACTTGGAGATTTTGAACTCCTTTTTTTGTTTAGCTTCTTAAAAGCCATAGCAGATTTTAGCCAGAAAAAAATTTTGTACTAATTGGTGCATCATATATTCTTAGTGGACAAGATTTAGTTGAAATGTGCTTATATTTTTGTTAGCTTAATTCTCAGGTTATACTTGGAAAATTCCTTGGGGAACAGAGACTTCATCTATCAAAACTTGAATACTTTTCTGAGATACAAATTAAGTTTTCCTATTTGTTTCTAGCAGTTGTAAATGTGAATGGTTGTAAAGTTTGTCTTGTGTGGAGAAAAAATTGAAAACCTCACCCCAACCAAACTTGGTACACAAGGAAGAAGGAAACCAAACTTGGTGCACAAGGAATAAGAATAAATGAAGCCTTGGGCCTTAAGGCTCGTTAGGTCTTGAATGTTTGCACATATATATGTGATTATCTTTTGATTTGGAGGGAGTGGCCTTTTCTTCCTTTGCCAATTAAGAAATCACAGGGTATGATTTCTCATGAGTGCGACAATGAAGTAATTGAGAGAGAGTGTGTTATTCTCTCGGTTGAGAGTATTTCTTTGTTGTTTATCCCAAGCTACTAGGTTGTGGTTATTGAAAGTCTTATTGTTGGGCAATTTGTGACGTTATTTTGAGGGCTTCTAGTAATCTCTCGATTTCTAGTAGAACTTGCAGTTGCAGAAGACTGAACGTATTCCCGAGCTTGGGGGAACCAATATAACTTTCGATGTCGTTCTCCTTTTCCCTGTCTCTTTTATTATTTTTGTGACTATTATTATTGACTTGTTTGGCATAATTGTTTTAGTATTGTGATTTTTCTGTCTTGATATTATATTTGTGTTATTCCACATTTTTCTCCCAACAATGGCTACTACCTAAAGACACAGCCATTCATTTCAGTGCTCCCAATTCATTTATTTTCATTTTGAAACCTGTACAATCACAGTGAGAAATAACAATTTCACTGACCCCACTATTCTTTGTTGATATCTTATATAATCTAAGCTCCTTCATTCTTTCTCATTTCAAAACTGGAAGAAGGTTCTGTTTTAGTTTTAACTTTCTCATGTTTTTATACATTTCTTGATGTTTCAGCTAGCTGGCTTTCAGTGTAAAGACTAATCAACACAGAAGAAAAACTATGTCTGGTCTGATTGAAGGTCTCCCTGATGCAGTTGCCCTTAGATGCCTTGCTCGTGTCCCGTATTACCTCCAACCCAAGTTGGAACTCGTTTCTTGCTCTTGGAAAGCCGCTATCCGTAGCACCGAACTGTTTAGAGCTCGACAGGAAGTTGGTTCATCTGAGGATTTACTGTGTATTTGCTCTCATGATCCAAACAATACATGGCAGCTTTATGAACCCCTTCAGAACCTTTGGATCACCCTCCCTGAACTTCCCTCAAAAAGAAGGCACCTTGCGAATTTTCGCGCTGTCTCCACTTCTCAAAAGCTGTTTGTTCTCGGGGGTCGCAGCGACGCTGTTGATCCAGTGACCGGTGACCGCGACGACAACTTTTCAACCAATGAGGTATGGTCGTTTGATCTCATAACCCGAACATGGTCTATTCGAGCACCAATGCTTGTGTCGCGTGCTATGTTTGCCTGCTGTGTTGTGGATGGGAAAATTGTAGTTGCAGGTGGCTTCACCAGCATATCAAAATCAACTTCCAAAGCAGAAATGTATGACTCTGAGAAGGATGTTTGGATTCCATTACCTGATCTACCGCACACCCATGATTCAGCCTGCTATGGATTGGTGATTGGAGGAAAAATGCACATTGTGTACAAGGGACTGTCCACAGTGCAAGTTTTTGACAGTTTGGAACTGAAATGGAGAGTTGAAGATTACGGTTGGCTTTCCGGCCCCAAGGCTGTCATTGGAGATTCACTCTATGTTATGAGCCTAGGACTTATCGTCAAGCAGGATGGACGAGACAGCCATGTTGTTGCTTCGGCATCTCAGTTTCTTCAAAGGAACGGGATGGCAATGATCGGCTTTAGAGGTGAATTATATGTGATCGGAGGAGTAGTTCGCCCTGCGCGCGTCGATGGAGATCTTGTAAAACTATCTGACGTGCATGTTCTTAACTTGAGGGATGAGAAGCCAACTTGGTATTGTGCTGCTCCTATGAGTCGATGTCATGGTACTGTTCTTGGGTGCACGGAATTGAGAATATAGGATTTGAATGTTGGCTTTTCTGCTGTTGTTTGGATTTAAGGAGAAGTGGAAATTGATCCTTGCAGCTCTGTTGGAATTTTGTATATATATATATATATATTTTTATTACATCAACATTTGGGGGTGGGGGATTCGAACTTCTGATCTCATGGTTGAAAGTACATGTCAATTACCGATAAGTTAAGCTCGTTTTGGCATGAAATTTTGTATATTTGAAACTTGAAAAGTGTTATTTTAATCCCCGAACTTTGAAATTGTTCTAAAAGAAATATTCTATAGAGAAGATTGAGATTGTTGTAATTATACCATTTCAACTTGAAAAAGATTGTTGACATCATGTATAACATCGTTCTCAAAAGTTTTTTTTTACACATCAATTATTACATCAACTTACATGAATGATGCTTTCGGTATCTTCACTTTTTTGAAGTTCGAGTATTAAATTCAATACTATTAGATGTTTTTAAAGTTACTTGTTAAACATGGCTCTTAAGACCAAAATTGTAATTTAACATTTAAAATAATGCAATAATTGGGGCAATTTCCCCAATTATTTCATTTGTAAAGTCTAGAAAAATCTCTATTTATAAGTTAGGTTAAATCACAAGTTTCATTTCTAAATTCTTAGTATCGTATCTAATAGTTCTTCAGATTTCAATAGTGTCTAATATATTATTGAATTTTTTATTTTGTATCTAATATCTATCACATTTGACACTTTTTAAAATTCATCTTTAGAGTTACTTCTCAAAAGCTTTTTGTTCTTTGTGGTTACATCTTAAGTGTTGTCCCCCATCCCCAAATGTTGTTGTACTAAAAATAAATTCAAAAACCGACTTGATTTTGAAAAAAAGTTTTAAAAAGCAGACTATGAAATAAATAAACTTAAGGCGAAAATATTGTTTATAAATTAAATTTAAAAATCCAAAAGTTATAAAAAAAAAAAAAGCAGAAAAACAAAAAATATTAGGGATCAAACCTGTTATTTAAGCAGGCGATCATCCTCTTTTACCCATCAATGGACTCAAAGAACTGCCACTTCTTCCTCCACAATCTGACCAACCGAGAGACTCGTTTCTTCTTGCTTGGTTTTATCTGAAGGTGAAATCGAAATTACTCTGCTTATCCACTTCCCTGTTATTTCTTTTCAATCACAAGCCATGATTAGCCTAATTTAGAGCCTTCGAACCAAAACGATGTTGGTTTATTCTTGTTTAGCTTTAATTTTGACGGAGTACTCATTTTGTGCTTTGAATTTCGAATGGCTATGACTTTCAGCAATGGTCTCTTTTGATTTTCTAGTTTCTTGTTTAATTTTGATGGGGTTTTTTTTTTTTTTTTTTTCTGCTGGTGTTTAGACACTGAAATGTCCAGAATTTTCTCCTGAATTTCTGATAAAGCATGATATATAGTCTCCATTTTAAGGTAACAAAGAATGCAAGACATGTACCAAACCATTTTTGTTTTAGTGCTTCAAAAGGAATAGCAGATTTGTGAAAAGGATTTGGTAGAAATCTGATTACATTTGCCCCATCATATTGATCATTGGCTGGTTTCTCATATTAGACTTTTCCAATAGACATGGAACGAGGTTTTATCTATCAAAACTTGAATACTTTCTCAGATGTAAATTAAGTTTTTCTATTTGGAAGCTTAGTTATAAGTGTTTATTGCCTCAATCATTCTAAAAACTGAACAAAATAATCATCTGTCAGCAATGACAATCCACTTGCTCTTTATGATATCTTAGTTCCTTCGTATGATCCTTTTGGAACTAGAAGAGGGTGCTGATTTAATTTTATTCACCTCATATTTTTGTATGTTTCTTGATGTTTCGATTAGCTAGCTGCGCTGCGTGGAGATAATCTGGAATTGAAGATCATGTCTAGTCTGATTGAAGGTCTCCCTAATGAAGTTGCCCTTCGATGCCTCGCTTTTGTTCCCTTTTTCCTTCTCCCTAAGTTGGAACCTGTTTCTCGCTCGTGGAAAGCTGCCATTCGTAGTGTTGAACTGTTCAAAGCTCGACAGGAGGTTGGTTCATTGGTGGATTTACTATGTGTATGCTATTACGATAAAGATAATGCCTGGCAGCTTTATGATCCTTTGGATCACCCTCCCTCGACTTCCAACGACAAGAAAGCAACATTTTGGTGTCGTCTCCACTTCTCAAAAGCTGTTTGTTCTTGGTGGTTACAACTTAATTCTTGATCCATTGACTCGTGATTCAGGGACTGCATTAGTGGTTGGAAGAAAAATGCAAGTATTCTCCAGTGACCCCATAGTGTATACATTTGACAGTCTGGAGTGTAGGTGGAGTGTTGACACTGTTAAGATTAAGGATTACAGAAGGTTTTACATCGACTGCGTGGCTGTTGCTCAAGATTCACTCTACATCATGACCAATGAATACATCTTCAAACAGGATGGACAAGACTACAAAGTTTTTGTTTTGGCAAGTCAATTTCATCCCAGATCTAGGATGGCGATGATCTATTTTGGAGGCAAACTGTATGTGAGTGGAGGATTACTTCACCACCCGAGCTTTCCTCCGCCGAATTGTAGTACAGAATCATCCCCAAAAATCTCAGTTAGAGATTTTACCGGAAGCCACTGGCAGAACATCTGGTAAAGAGACCCAATCTTGAGTGAAATAAATATCGGGCTTCGATCTTTTTCAATAAAATAAACACCTGGTAATGCTATGAGCTATTTTTTAGTACATCAACATTTTTGGGTGGGGGATTCGAACCTCTGACCTCATGGTCGAGGGTACATGCCAATTACTGCTGAGCTAAGTTCGCTTTGGCGGTAAGTATTTTTTTTTCCATATTATATTTGTGTTATTCCGCATTTTTCTCCTGACTACTATGTCGGATACAATTTTTTAAAAAAAAATACGAAAATTAATGAAAGTTGTTTGAATTATTAAATAAAACTTTAATTTAATTACATTATAATGGATTGTTTTTAACCACCCGTCTAAAATATATATTTATATATATTATTTATATTAAAAAATGTTGATAGAATTTTTTTGTTGTTTTTGAATTATGCCAATTGATTAAAATTATTTGAACTATTAAATCAATTAAGTTTTTATTCTGATGACTTAATTAAATTATAATGGAATAAACAACTATAGTTTGGATAAATTAGTCTCTAAAAAAAACTATTCAAGTAGGAATAACAATGGGCCCGTTGCAAGGATAGCAATATGGGTCAAAATAATTGCAAATCTAGCAATCCACAAAAAAAAATTGCAAAAATGGCAAAATCTAATAGTTTGTGTGTTGCATTTACTAAAATACCCCTCCAGATTTTCTTTCACTGATAGAAAGTTTTTATATGACTGATAGATTCTATCAGTGATAGAAATTTTCTATCAGTGATAGAAATTTTCTATCAGTGATAGAAATTTTCTTTCACTGATAGATTCTATCATATGATAGAAAGTTTTTCTATTACTGATAGATTCTATCAGCGATAGATATTTTTCTATCACTTGTTCGGTGTTCTATCAGTGTTTGGTTGTTGTTATTTGATTTTCTATCAGTGTTTGATTTTTGTTTTTCAGTGTGATTTCTATAATCGTTCGTTTTTGCTTTATTTTTCAATGCTCGATTTCACCATGTATCACCATCACTGATAGAAACAAAAGATCTTCTATCACTGGTAGAAAAGTATCAGTGATAGAAAGATTTTCTATAACTCACGAAAAGTTTTTCTATCAGTCTCAGTGATAGAGATAGAAAGTTTTTCTATCACTCATAGAAAGATTTTCTATGAATGATAGAAATTTTTTCTATCACTCATAGAAAAAATTTCTATAAGTGATAGAAGATTTCTATCACTGATAGGTTCTATCAGAGATTGAAATATTTTCTATCAAGAGTTTTCTATCATTGATAGAATATCTTTCTATCACTGATAGAATAGTAAAAGATTTCTATCGGTGATAGAAAGTTTTTCTATCCCTTATAGATTATATCGGTGATAGAAAGATTTCTATCGGAGATAGAAAGATTTTTATGGGTGATCAGGGATTGAAAGATTTTTTATCAAAAGTTTTTCTATGATTTTCTATAAAAAGTTTTTTTATCACTGATAGAACCTATCAGTGATAGAAATCTTTTATCACTGATAGAAAAAGTTTCTATTAGTGATAGAAATCTTCTATTCTATCAGTGATAGAAACTTTCTATCACTGATAGAAAATTTTTCTACCACTGATAGAATCTATCAGTCATAGAAATATTAGTGATAGAAACTTTCTATCGCCGATAGAAAATTTTTCTACCACTGATAGAATCTATCAGTGATAGAAATATCACTGATAGAAACTTTATTCTATCAGTGATAGAAACTTTCTATCACTGATAGAAAATTTTTCTACCACTGATAGAATCTATCAGTAATAAAAAGACTTTCTATCAGTATAAAAAAAAAAAAAAAAAAAACTGACGAGAAAGAAGAAGATGGGCACACAGGGGCAATTTAGGAATATAAAAAATTAATTCAAAAATTTTGCCATATTTGCAAATATTTTTAAAATTTGCATATTTGCAATTATTTACCTTCATGTTGCCACCCATTACAATTATCCAATAACAATTGTAGTTTAATTCTAAATAAATAATGCAAACTAAAAACACGAAAACAAATATACAATGACCATATTTTTTTACATTGAAAATAATTATATAATATTACTAATATTATATAATTATTTTAATTTATAATATTATTAAAAAAAAGGATAATTGTAATGGGTGGCAACATGAAGGTAAATAATTGCAAATATAGCAATTTTTAAAAATATTTGCAAATATGGCAAAATTTTTTAATTAATTTTTTATATTCCTAAATTGCCCCTGTGTGCCCATCTTCTTCTTTCTCGTCAGTTTTTTTTTTTTACTGATAGAAAGTCTTTTTATTACTGATAGATTCTATCAGTGGTAGAAAAATTTTCTATCAGTGATAGAAAGTTTCTATCACTGATAGAATAAAGTTTCTATCAGTGATATTTCTATCACTGATAGATTCTATCAGTGGTAGAAAAATTTTCTATCAGCCATAGAAAGTTTCTATCACTAATATTTCTATGACTGATAGATTCTATCAGTGGTAGAAAAATTTTCTATCAGTGATAGAAAGTTTCTATCACTGATAGAATAGAAGATTTCTACCACTAATAGAAACTTTTTCTATCAGTGATAAAAGATTTCTATCACTGATAGGTTCTATCAGTGATAAAAAAAAAACTTTTTATAGAAAATCATAGAAAAACTTTTGATAAAAAATCTTTCAATCCCTGATCACCCATAAAAATCTCTATCACCGATATAATCTATAAGTGATAGAAAAGCTTTCTATCAGCGATAGAAAAGCTTTCTATCGCTGATAGAAATTTTTACTATTCTATCAGTGATAGACAGATATTCTATCAATGATAGAAAACTCTTGATAGAAAATATTTCAATCCCTAATAGAACCTATCAGTGATAGAAATCTTCTATCACTTATAGAAATTTTTTCTATGAGTGATAGAAAAAATTTCTATCATTCATAGAAAATATTTCTATGAGTGACAGAAAAACTTTCTATCTCTATCACTGAGACTGATAGAAAAACTTTTCGTGAGTTATAGAAGATCTTTCATACTTTTCTATCAGTGATAGAAGACCTTTTATTTCTATCAGCGATGGTGATACATGGTGAAATCGAGCATTGAAAAATAAAGTAAAAACGAACGATTATAGAAATCAAACACTGAAAAACAAAAATCAAACACTGATAGAAAACCAAATAACAACAACCAAACACTGATAGAACACCGAACAAGTGATAGAAAAATATCTATCGCCGATAGAATCTATCAGTAGTAGAAAAATTTTCTATCATATGATAGAATAAAGAAAATTTCTATCACTGATAGAAAATCTTTCTATCACTGATAGAATCTATCAGTGATAGAAAAACTTTCTATCAGTGAAAGAAAATATGGAGGGGTATTTTAGTAAATGCAACACACAAACTATTAGATTTTGCCATTTTTGCAATTTTTTTTGTGGGTTGCTAGATTTGCAATTATTTTGGTCCATATTGCTATCCTTGCAACCGCCCCTAAAAAAAACTAAAGTTTAAATACATAAAAAGTAATTAAAAAAATAAAACTGAAAAAAGAAAAGAAATTAAAAAAATAAATTTGAAAAAACCAAACGTTTAAGAGAGAGAGAAAAAAAAAATATATATATATAGCCCTTCGCGCTCGATCTTAACTCCTTGAATTTAACGAGGCGATCATCCTCTTTTATGAGGATCGATGGACTTTGGAACTGCCACTTCTTCCTCCAGATTCTGACCAACCCAGCAAATCATTTCGTCTTGATTGGTTTTGTTTTAAGGTCAAATCGAAATTACTCTGCTTCTCTATTTCCCTTTCACTTCTTTTCCATCGCAAGGCAACATTGGCCTAATTTAGAGCATTCGAACGAAAACGATGTTGGTTTTTTGTTGTTTAGCTTTTATTTTGATGGACTTCTCATTTTGTGCTTTGAATTTGGAATGGCTATGACTTTCAGCAATGATCTCATTTGATTTTCTAGTTTCTTGTTTCAGTTATGCTCTTTTGACCTGAATGGATTCTGGGGGTTTTAATTATATATATCATTTATTTGTTTTTGAAATGTCCTGCATTGTCTGATAAAACATGTGATATGGTCTCTATTTTAAGGTAACAAAGAATGCAAGACATGTACCAATATTTTGGAAAAGGATTGTGCTATTCCATTTTCTCATTTGGCATTAAGTACATCGAAATATTGACATTGTTTTTCTTATTTTATAAAACACTTTGAGAAGTAGAAGCCATTTTTGTTCTAGTGCTTCAAAAGGAATATCAGATTTGTGAAAAGGATTTGGTAGAAATCTGGTTGCTTTTTCCCCCATCATATTGGCTGGTTTCTCATATTAGACTTTTCCAATAGACCTGGAACGAGGTTTCATCTATCAAAACTTGAATATTTTCTCAGATGTAAATTTAGTTTTTCTATTTGGAAGCTTAGTTATAAGTGCCTATTGCCTCAATCATTACAGGGGCCTAGAAATTCATTTTATTTTCATTCTATAAACTGAACAAAACAAGTATCTGTCAGCAATGTCAGCAATGACAATCCTTTATAATATCTTAGTTCCTTCGTATGATCTTTTTGGAACTAGAAGAGGGTGCTGATTTAGTTTTATTCACCTCATATTTTTTGTATATTTCTTGATGTTTCGATTAGCTAGCTGCTGTGTGGAGAGTGGAGACTGATTGGTGCAAGAGATAATCTGGAATTGAAGATCATGTCTAGTCTGATTGAATGTCTCCCTGATGAAGTTGCCCTTCGGTGCCTTGCTTTTGTTCCCTTTCATCTCCACCCTAAGTTGGAACTCGTTTCTCGCTCGTGGAAAGCTGCCATTCGTAGTGTCGAACTGTTTAAAGCTCGACAGGAGATTGGTTCATTGGAGGATTTACTATGTGTATGCTGTCATGATAAAGATAATATATGGCAGCTTTATGACCCTCTTCATGACGTTTGGATCACCCTCCCTCGACTTCCAACGACAACAAAGCATTATTTTGGTGTCGTCTCCGCTTCTCAAAAGCTGTTTGTTCTTGGTGGTTTCAACTGTGATCCATTGACTGGTGTTCTCCATGATGAACTTTTATGCAATGAGGTATGGTCCTTTGACCCTGTAACTCGAAATTGGTCGATGCGAGCACCAATGCTTGAGGCACGTGCAAAGTTTGCTTGTTGTGTTTTGGATGGGAAGATCATTGTTGCAGGTGGCATCACTGGAAAACGTAAATCAACTTCTAAGGTAGAAATGTATGACTCTGTGAAGAATCTTTGGGTTCCATTACCTGATCTACCTATAGCCAATAATTCAGGGACTGCATTAGTGGTTGGAAGAAAATTGCACGTCAAATTCTTCAATAGCCCCACAATGCAGACATTTGACAGTTTGGAGTGTAGGTGGAGTGTCGACACTGTTATGACTTGGGGTTGCAGTAGGTTTTCCATCAACTGCATGGCTGTTGTTCAAGATCCACTCTACATCGGGAGCAAAGAATACATCTTCAATCAGGATGGACGAGACCACAAAGTTTTTGTTTTGGCAGGTCAGTTTCGTCGCAAATATGGGATGACAATGATCTCCCTTGGAGGCAAACCGTATGTGGTCGGAGGATTACTTCCCCACCGGCGCAATGATGAACATCTGTTTGACGTGTGCGTTCTTACACTGGACAGCAAGAAGCCAACTTGGTTTACTGCTGCTCCGATGTCTCGAGAATGTCGAAAGGTTCTTGGTTGTGCAGAGTTGAAGCTTTAAGATTTGTTTGTTTTTCTTTTTCTAGTGTTGTGTTTTCAGGTTTGAGGACGATGTGAAAATGGGCTCTACAATGGTACCTCTGCCAGTGAAACTTGTATGAGAGCTTGAAACAAGTGGCAAAAATGGTTGCTTCTTCATTAAGTTTTATGACTCAGTTGGTTTTGAACTTTTGTATGTTCGTGTCATTGGAATTGTTATGAGCGTCAATGGAGAATGATTTGGGGCTTGTTTGGGAGGATTTCTCTGCAAAAGTATTGCAGTACTTGAAGTTTATTAGCAAGATAGTCTACGTTTTGAAGCAAATTCGAAAGTACAAATTAGGAAGGATAATTGTAATGGGTGGCAATGAAGGTAAATAATTACAAATATAGCAATTTTTAAAAATATTTGCAAATATGGCAAAATTTTTTAATTAATTTTTTATATTCCTAAATTGCTTTTTTTTTTTTTTTTTTTTTTTTACTGATAGAAAGTCTTTTTATTACTAATAGATTCTATCAGTGGTAGAAAAATTTTCTATCAGTGACAAGTTTCTATCACTGATAGAATAAAGTTTCTATCAATGATAGAAAGTTTCTATCACTGATAGAATAAAGTTTCTATCACTGATATTTCTATCACTGATAGATTCTATCAGTGGTAGAAAAATTTTCTATCGGCGATAGAAAGTTTCTATCACTAATATTTCTATCATTGATAGAATAAAGTTTCTATCACTGATATTTCTATCACTGATAGATTCTATCAGTGGTAGAAAAATTTTCTATCGGCGATAGAAAGTTTCTATCACTAATATTTCTATCATTGATAGATTCTATCAGTGGTAGAAAGTTTCTATCACTAATAGAATAGAAGATTTCTATCACTAATAGAAACTTTTTCTATCAGTGATAAAAGATTTCTATCACTGATAGGTTCTATCAGTGATAAAAAAAAACTTTTTATAGAAAATCATAGAAAAACTTTTGATAAAAAATCTTTCAATCCCTGATCACCCATAAAAATCTTTCTATCTCCGATAGAAATCTTTCTATCACCGATATAATCTATAAGTGATAGAAAAACTTTCTATCACCTATAGAAAAGTTTTCTATCAGTGATAAAAGATTTCTGATAGAAATTTTTACTATTCTATCAGTGATAGAAATATATTCTATCAATGATAGAAAACTCTTGATAGAAAATCTTTCAATCCCTGATAGAACATAGAAATCTTCTATCACCTATCACTTATATAAATTTTTTCTATGAGTGATAGAAAAAATTTCTATCATTCATAGAAAATCTTTCTATGAGTTATAGAAAAACTTTCTATCTCTATCACTGAGACTGATAGAAAAACTTTTCGTGAGTTATAGAAAATCTTTCTATCACTGATACTTTTCTATCAGTGATAGAATATCTTTTGTTTCTATCAGCGATGGTGATACATGGTGAAATCGAGCATTGAAAAATAAAGCAAAAACGAACGATTATAGAAATCAAACACTGAAAAGCAAAAACCAAACACTGATAGAAAACCAAATAACAACAACCGAACAAGTGATAGAAAAATATCTATCGCTGATAGAATCTATCAGTAGTAGAAAAATTTTCTATCATATGATAGAATCTATCAGTAGTAGAAAAATTTTCTATCATATGATAGAATCTATCAGTGAAAGAAAATTTCTATCACTGATAGAATCTATCAGTGATAGAAAAACTTTCTATCAGTGAAAGAAAATCTGGAGGGGTATTTTAGTAAATGCAACACACAAACTATTAGATTTTGCCATTTTTGCAATTTTTTTTGTGGGTTGCTAGATTTGCAATTATTTTGGCCCATATTGCCATCCTTGCAACCGGCCCAATTAGAAATATTGATGTGTTTTTGAAATGAGTAATTTTAGTCAGAGTACTTTGACTATAGCCACTTCAATTAAAAGTGCTTAAGGTACATTTTCCTAAAGTACTTTGCCAGTATTTTTTTTTTTTTGACAATATATGGAGTAAGGGGAATTGAACCACAAACCTCGTGGTCATCAATACACCTTTGTGCTAGTTGAGCTATGCTCTTGTTGTCTTTTAGTTGGTAGAATGATGGATAATAAAAAGTTTTGTACTTTGTTTTTCATTTTGGAGTATGAATGGCTACTTTGAAAATTTATTTCAATTGGCCAAATTACTTTACCATATTTATTATTATTATTTTTAGTTCAACAACATATTAAGGTGGGAGGATTCAAACCTCTGATGTTTTTTGTCCAAGGTATATGTCTCAACCAGTTGAGCTATATTCAAGTTGCAATATTGAGTTATTTTATTTTATTTGAAGTAGCAATATTGAGTTGTTATTACAACTTGAACTCATTTCTAAGTTCTTTTTTTATGGTTCAATTATTTCAATAAGTTAAGCATGAAAAATTATTCCAGAAATTGTACATAATATTTGGTTAATTTTTTAATTGGCCAAGAACGATAGATTGACTCAAAATTCATTTAGAAACTTGTGCGTTCTTGAATCGGCAGATTGTACAGCTATATTTGAAGTTCCAATAAAAAAAATTTGTCCACTCTATCATACGTTTCTTTTTTTCTTTCTTCTAATCCAAAGTTTTTTCACCATTAATTAGTCACCGACTCATTGTTAAAATGACTATGTCCAAGGCAATTTATCTCTTCACTTTCAACCACCTTCTACTCAATAAATAAAAGGGCCGGTTCCAAGGATGACAAATTGGGTCAAACTAATTGCAAATATGGCAGCCCACAAAAGAATTTGCAAAAATAGCAAAAATTGAAGATATGAAATGCGCATTTACTAAAATACCCTTCCTTCCTAAACTGTCGGATTTCGCCGCTCGAAAAAATCGTGTTGAAGGCTGTGTTGCATATCCAACCAAATCAAACACCCAAACCCTGTGTCGTCCATGGTGATTTCTTCTTATTCTTCTTCTTTTTCTTCAAGTGGTAAACAGAGCGGTGGCGCAACCATCTTCGAGTTACGGCAGCGACGGCGAGAGAGTGAGGGAGGTGGGCGGTGATCGACGCGAAGAGGAGCGAGAGAGAAAAATAGAGGGATAGAGAGAGATTGTGAGGATGAGAGAGAAATGGACGAGGGAAAGTGTGAAAAAGAGAGCCTGAAAGAAGAAAATCTTTTCAAAGTTTCTTTTCTTTTTTCTTTTTTCAATTTTTTTAAACTTTTTTATCAGAGAAACGTGAACCCCTTTAATTATTTACTTTTGCTAACTTGCTTTTGTTTTTTCTATCAGTGATAGAATCTATCAGTGATAGAAAAATTTTCTATCAGATAGAAACCTACTAAAACAAAAAGAGAGGAGAGATGTAGAAACACTTTCTATCAGTAATAGAAAGTTAATTCTATCACTGATAGAAAGTTAATTCTATCAGTGATACTTTCTATCACTGATAGATAGTTTTCTATCAGTGATAGAAAATTTCTATCACTACCAAAATAAAAAAGAGAGGAGAGAAATCCACGCCGACCGGAAGATGCGCGCACAATCCAAGGGCAAAACGGGGATATGCAAAATTTAATTAAAAAATTTTGTCATATTTGCAAATATTTTAAAAAATTGCTAAATTTGCCATTATTTACCCTAATTTTGCCACCCATTACAACTATCCTAAATAAAATATATATTTATGAGTTTTGACAAAGTTATTCAATAGTGAATTTGTACATTAATCAAATATAGATTTGTTCAAAACTTGATATTATTCAAACTAGTGAGTTTACAAAGATCTTTACTTTTTTTTTTCTTTTAAATTGATTAATGAGTGAATGGGAAGATTTGGAGCACAAGGTAGAAATTGCAGCTCTTTATCTAAGTAAGTTCAATACGATAAATTGAAAGTTTATAGTGAAAATCAATATATCTAGTATTATAAAAAAAAAAAAATCAATATAACTAGACAAGTCAGGAGTAAAAAAATGATTTATAAAAAATAAAAAAAAGTGTTTTTTTTTATAAAATTGATATGTAATGGGAGGGTATTTTAGTAAAAGTGATGTTTGAACTAGGGCAATTCCCCCAATTTTCTCACAAAAACCCTGAACTGCAGTTCTCGAAAACGCCCTAATTTTACTTTCAGTTTACCGGGAAAATGGAAGAAACGCCGGTTGAAGAAGGAGATACCAACAAAGATGTTGAGGTTGCTCCGGCCTTAATTGCCGTTCACCCCGCCGAGAAATCTGTTGCCGTTGCCGTTGGGTCCGACCTGCGCGTATTCGATCTCGTGTGAGTTTTTTCGGCTCGATTAATTTGATCTTCTACATACTTGGATTGATTGTACAATACGATTGTAGTCACTCTGTTTTTACTTGGTTTGTTTAAAATTAGATTCGAACTGTACCCGCTTTGTAGCTCTGTCGAATTGCTTGCTCGTATGTTGATGGGTTGTTTTGAATTAACTGCAGAGGTAACTGTCCGGTTTCTTTGGTTGATGAATCTGGGGGACCTTATCATAAAGACTCCATTAGAACGATTTGTTACGGTTCGAAAGGACAGCTTTTTGTATCTGCTGGTGATGATAAGACTGTTAAGATTTGGTCGACTGAGTCTTGGCGCTGCATTTATAATGTGTAATTTTTTTTTTTCCTTCTCTCCTGTCTTTTTTGCTAGGATGTTCATTGGCTGTGGACTTGTGAATTGATTGATGTATTATTTCAGCATTTTCACGTGCATATTTGTTTAATGAATTGGTACACCAACCGGTGGCTAAACATTGCGTAAATTGTATTCTTTTTTGGGTTAATAAAATGGAACTGTACTCAGCATTGAATTTGCCAGCGTATATTAGCTTCTGGATTATGTGGAAAAATTGTAACCAGCTGCATGCTTCCTCGATTGGCCTTCCTTGTGTAATGCTGAAGTTTTCATTATTCTTCTGACAGGTGTTCTGAAAAACGAGTGAGTGCAGCTGCCATTAGCCCTAATGGTCTGCATGTTTGTTTTGCTGACAAATTTGGGGTTATCTGGGTTGTGGATCTTGATGGAGGGGTTGATGGAAATCAACCTCTGGCCAACAAGAAGGCAGTGTCCTTACTTTCACATTATTGCAGTATAATCACTAGCATGGTAAGCAGTTCTCTGTTTGCCATCCTTTTTTCAGTATTTAGTCATGTTTTCTTGGTTTCTCGAGTGAATTGAAAGATAACTATTCTGTTCGGATTTATTTTAACTTCCACTATGGTGCCTATGTCCCTTTTTATTTGCTTCTTCTTCTTTATTTTTTTTTTTTATTTATTTTTTTTCCTGCAACTCATTTCATTGGTTTGTGCATTGTTTATTTGATTGATGTTAAATATTTTCACCCTTTTTTCCCATCACCGTTTTTCATTTCTACAATATCAATTTTCCCTTTTAGACGAGGCTCAATATTCCTGTTTTTGAGAGTTGAATTATTGGGGGTGCAATCAAGTTGGGTGGGTAGGTCACTATTGGCCACCGCACCATATGGTTTGAGCTTTATCCAATGAATGACATGCTACAAAAAGGAGTGGATTTAGATAAAGGAAACTCTCGACATGCAGAGAGTGGAAAAGTAAATGACTATTTCAAGGGAGACTTGGTGGTTCTTCTTTTGATGGAGTTGTGATGGGTGTGACCAATGGTCCTTACGAGTAAGAAGTGAGGGAGATCATGAGTTTAAAAAAAATAACATCTTCCTTGCTAGGAGACTCTTTGGATAAGATTCAAAAGAAAATTCATATGGGCTTATGCATGCAGTGGAAAATATCCTTACACCAAATACCAATATGGAGAGATCAAAGGACGTGTCTATCCAAACACCCTTTCAATATCCAAAGGAAAAATAAATGGGATTTCTTTCTGTGGCTTGCTATGGCTTACGAGGGGATTGTTTTTTTTGCAACATTTAGAGGAATGTGTCAATATAGCCTCATTCCTAGTGGTGCATATTCTGCTAAGAAGCTTCAAAGGACTGTCACCTTTTATTGATTTATGACTAGGTTGTACATATAACATCTGGAGAATTTCCTTCCTCTGTAAAGCTTCATTGCCAACTGTACGGTGAGGATTATTTTGGAGTTACTTTGAAATTTTACATTTGAGCTAACATCGAGGGAGTGATTTCTATGTGGAGAACCAGGGTTTTGGATGCTCTTTGAGACATATGGTTGAGCATCATGGGAGGGTTTTATATTGTAGATTTGTTTATGGTGTAGGGGATTTGGAGGTTTGCATATGGATTTAGTTTGTTTGTTGTGATTGACAACGTCTTTTGTTTTGGAACAGCTATTTCTGTACGTTCATTCCTCTTCATGAAATTTTATTTTTCTATCCAAAAGCCACAAGAACAAAATTTGGATGAGGTTGATTCATATGATGCTATGAAATATTTGTAATGGGAAATATTCCTACTGTTTTGCTGTTTGTATGGTTTTCATGCACTTACTTGAACATAATTAATTTCTTTGTTGTTGCAGGAATTCTCACTGGATGGGCGGTTCTTAGTTAGTGCAGACCGTGATTTTAAAATTCGGGTAATCATATTCTCTCATCAATTATGATGAGTAAGTCATTGAAATTCACGTTTTTGAAAATGGCGTTGCTTTTGTTGAAGGTTACAATGTTTCCCACAAAACCTGTGAATGAAGCACATGAGATTCAAAGTTTTTGTCTAGGCCATACAGAGTGAGTTTCCTTATCTAAATCTAAATATTACAAGATAAAGGTGGATAGAAAGTAGTGGTGGCATTTTCAAGTGACATTTTCTTGATTTTGATTTATATGTTTATTCCATGTGCCTACTCTAGTTTCGTATCCTGCATAGCCTTCATTTACAACCTGGAGTGCCCACACGGGTTTCTTATCTCTGGAAGCGGTGATTCAACTGTAAGACACAATCGCATATGAACTTCTAATTTGCTCTTGGTGCAATATGTGAAATACAATAATATTTTGTGTCCTTTTCAGGTACGCTTATGGGATATTCTCTCTGGATCACTCCTTGACACCTGCGAGATTGGAGATAAGGTGTTTTTGTTGTTCTGAGCTTTTCTTTAGACCTCTAAACTCTCACTTTAGTTGTTTATAATAATGGAATTGATGAATTCTACATTTAATACTAGGTTTTCTCTCATAATTGGTACCTTGATTAATGAACACTAAAGTTAGGACAAGATACCTGTTAACTTAGATAAGAGTTTATTGTATCCCATATTATGATTGGTGTAAAATATCTCTGGATTGTTCTAGTTTTTTTCCTCTGTATCTGTAACTAAAAGAGTTAATTGAACTGTGCATCCTTCTTTTTTGTGGTATGGGTTTTGACCTCCTCGTGCACTACTTGATTTCTCTCACTAATTTACTGAAGGTAGAACTTTTAGAGTCTAAGGAAAGAGAGGGCTGCCATTCAGCTGTCACAAGTCTCTGCACAATTGCCAATGGTGCCCTTGTTGCAGTGGCGGTTCAAAGGCAATTTTTTCCCCTTTATGCTCTCTTTTTCTTCTTTTATGGGGTCCACCATTGAATTTTTGTACTAAATCACCTTATCATTTCTCTTTGTAGCTTGCATGGAATAATTTTGCTGAACTGTGACCTGTCAAATCATGCTCTATCTGTAGTTAAGGTAATGAACTCATGCCAACTGGAACAATACCAAAGGTCGTTATGACAGGGTTCTCCAGATTAATATTTTTACAAACTTCTGGTTGGTATATCATGACAAGGTTTCATGCCCTCCCCCCTCCCTAGAGATTTATTGAGGATGAAAGTAATAATTTAGAGAGTCTAGTCAATTTTCGCACACCTCGATTTAATTTTGTTTGATCTCCTTGTTTCGAGATAAAATTCATTTGTCATAGTTTTGATAATTTCAGGTGGTTTCTATAAGCAAGGAGACTTTCATCCCAACTTGCCTATCGACTAGTTGCTCGTCTGAACACCTATGGATGGTAACCGGTGTCTCCAGTTTGCACGATTTGGGGCACTCCTCTCTGGCCCGTGTCAAGGTCATCAGCGGTTTCAACAAGGACAATCTAGATTCCACCAAGAACGAGTTGTCCATACCAGAAGATGATGCAATACCCGGTGGAAAGAAGCTGCTGGAAAAATTGCAGGGAGGTGTGTCGTTTGACGAAAAAGTGTTCTTGGCAGCTGCTGAAGCTGTTAAAACTGCAATGAGCAATCTGTTGACAAAGAAACAGTACTCCACAGAGAAGCGGGACTTCAGAAAGAGAACAAGAAATGATAGAAAACTTAAACAATGATGAGTATTAGTTCACACATCAGCAATAGTAGCCTGTTTCCATGTAAAATTAGTTCTTTAAACAACTTTTTTTTTGTTTGACAGTTTCTTAGTTCTTAGATTATTATGATAATGTTTTTAATTTATTCTGCAAGAGAAACTTGACGTGTTTTAGCCGCAGTTTTTTTGGTCAAATTCAAAGCCATATCAGGAATAGGGATGTAAATTGGTCCCCTCAATTATTTTGAAGAAGATGAATAGACCTTCACAACTATTGGCCTCTCCTCATATGGATGAAAAAACTGGCCTTGAACTGATTGAAGGTGGATGAATTTTGATTAAATATGAGTTAAAATTGGTTTTTTAATTGCATTCAGAAACTGAACTCAGCTTAGCACTGATGAGAAGTGATTTGACAATTTTACGATTTTAGTCATATGGGAGAGAAATTGTAGAAGTATTTTGATTTTGCATTTAATAGTTATTAGGATAGATAAATTTTAAGATTTACACCTGACTGTTTTAATTGAATAATTTAGGTCCCGTTTGGTTCGCGATTTGAAAATTGTTTTCAAAAATAAAAAATTTAGCAGAAAACGAAAACAAATTTCTTATTTCTATTATATCTAAAAATATGTTTGGTTTCAATTTAAAAATTTTAAATTTGAATTCAAAATTTGAAAACTGTGTTTGGTTATGAATTTGAAAATACATGAAAATATTAATTTGTGCTTGGTAAAATTAATTTTTTTTATAGAAAAAGTTAATTTAATAAGATTATTTTTCTACTCGACTTTTATTCATTTTTAGAAAGATTATAAATCAATGATGCTGCAATTGATTCTTCCAAAAAAAAAATGTTGGAATTGAAATTATAAGAAAAAAAAAAGTTATACCATATGGTTGTATTAAATGAAACTTTTGATTTGTAAAGTGGAGTATATCAAAATAGGTATAATTATGTAAAAAGTAAAAATAACAAAAACATCAGTATCAATCAAACACACTAATTACACAACAGTAATTTTGTATTTTTTCCCCTTTAGAGTCGAAGAGAATTTGAATATCAAAAATAAAAAATGTTGTTTGTAGATAATGCAACATTGTTGGATGGGAAGAGAGATGCATCCCGTGTTTAAGTTGTATCTTGTGTTTCCATTATTTTGAAAACAAAATTGGAAAACAATGAAAACAAAATCTTATCGTTTTTGAAAACAGACAATTTTTTGAGTTGTTTTCGAAAATTGTTTTTGAAAATAGGTATACCAAACACGTTTTCATGGTTTCCCTTGTATTTTTTATTTTTGAAAACATAAAAATGAAAACGGATCATGAACCAAAGAGGGCCTTATCCTACCGAACCCAGAATCTCTGGTTCCGTAGACCAGCGCCTTATCCATTGGGCCACAGAGTCAATTACTTAATAAAATAATGGGGTTTAATAAAAAAAAAAATGCTTATTTATCTTTATTCTAATTTCAATCTTTCTTGAGTAAGAAAAAAAGAATAACGACTCTGCTGGGGATCGAACCCAGAATCTCTGGTTCCGTAGACCAGCGCCTTATCCATTGGGCCACAGAATCAATTACTTTATAAAATTACGGGGTTTAACAAAAAAAAAAATAGACCAGCTCCTTATCCATTGGGTCCAGAGTCTTTATAAAATTATGGGTTTAACAAAAAAAAAAAAAAAACTTATTTATAACAAAAAATAAAAAAACTTATTTATAACAAAAAATAAATAACGACTCTGCTGGGGATCGAACCCAGAATCTCTGGTTCCGTAGACCAGCGCCTTATCCATTGGGCCACAGAGTCAATTACTTTATAAAATTATGGGGTTTAACCAAAAAAAAATAGACCAGCTCCTTATCCATTGGGTCCAGAGTCTTTATAAAATTATGGGTTTAACAAAAAAAAAAAAAACTTATTTATAACAAAAAAATAAATAACAACTCTGCTGAGGATTGAACCCAGAAATCTCTAGTTCCATAGACCAGCGCCTTATCCATTGGGCCACAAAGTCAATTACATTATAAAAAATCGAGCACATTATTTAGACTATTTGTGAGTTAATTTCTCGAAATTAATGACAAACCTAATAGTCCATAATTGGAAATACATTGATCTAATATAAACTTTTTAAAATACATGGATTTTACATACTATCTCGAAAGTTTAAAAATTATTGGATTTTTTTTTTTAAATTTTTTATTCTTATTTATTTATTTTTTTAAGCCTAGAAGTTTATTAGACACTATTTTAGAGAAATTTATGGATTAAAGTTGTAATTTAATATAAGAAAAATCTAATAGCGTAAAAATGAAAATTCTTCTTGTTTTTTTTTTTTCGTCAACACATTTGTTGGATTATCATTTTCAAAATTTTATCCATGACATTCATTTTATTCTACATTTTTTTTCCTTTGAGATATATTCAATTAATTTTACTGTTGATGGCGAGGAAAATTACTTAAAGTTTGAAATTTTGACTCTACCAAATCTTGAAAAAATTATGTTTTTGATAATGAAAAATGTTTTTATCTAGATTATCCGACTAAGATATTGGTGTTATGATTTATTTATTTTTTGAATTCCGTTTGGTATTCAATTTAGATTATTTGAATTGACCAAATTCAATGAATATTGCTTAATATAGTTTTTTAATTATGTAATTCAATCGGTGGAAATTTTGAAAACCATTTATATATATAATTTGTATGTCAGAACTCCACTAAAAGCGGACAATAGTTTTTTAATAAATATACTATTTCATGTTATAACTTATTTCATTTTATTAAATTTAAAATATATAACATAATTTACTAGAAATTATAAAATATTGTAAAATAATTATACAAAGCTTAAAACATAAATGTGTTAATAAATCTATTAATAATATTTAAGATTTAACTAAATATTTAGTGAGCTGGTATTGTTTATGAATTTATTATTGAATGTAGTTTGAACCAGTTTTTAAACTTAGATCCAATTTATTATTATTTTTTATCCAATTTCTAATTTTGCTATTTAACATATTTTGAGAAATAGTAAAAGTATACAACAAAACTCTATTTTTCATTGAATATTTTGCTTTCAATTTTTTATTTTTACAAATGCAATTTTATTTTCTTTTATAACTATATTTTTAGTATAACAAATGTGAGATGAAGATTTGAATTTCCGATTGACCACAAGTAAAAAAAATTAAGTGCTTTGATCACTTGAACCCTATTTGATAACCATTTGGTTTCTTTGTTTTGTTATCTACCTTCTTTTTCCTATGTTTTTTTAAAATCATGTGAAGTTTTGACAAAAAAAAAAAAAAAAAAAAATTCAAGGACTTGCTTTTATTTTTGAAATTGGGTTAATAATTCAAATGTTTTATTAACAATTACAAAGATGAAAATCATTGTAAGGTAATTAGGAGAAAACCAAGCACAATTTTCATAAACCAAAAACCAAAAATCAAATTATGGTTAATCAAAGCGTAAGCTAGGTTCAAATGTTAGCATGCAAATTCAATATTTTTGAATCAAATAATAAATTTTATTATAGTCCAAAGAGTATAGGTTTTAATTATGAGCTAAATTAAGTCAAATATTTTTGAAATCGTTGAAGTTGGTGCACTAATTGTTTGGATATTATCTATACTAAAAAAAAGAGTTTGGAATTTGGATATTATCTCAAGTTTTTCAAATAAGGACAGGTTCATTTAAAAGTAGCATGAGTTTAACCTAAATAATGAGCAAGTAATTCTTTCAAATTAAATTTAGTATAATATCTCATGACTTTATAAGTTTCTGTTTTCTTTTTCATTTTAGAATTCAATGAATCTATCATATACCAACCATAAAAAACTATTGACATTAAAACTTTAATGTAGTTAGAAGGTGACACAAAAATCATACGACAAAGCAAAAACAACTCAGCAATACGTCGAAGTCTCTCTTTACTACTTCAATTATCAACAAATTAATTGAGACGTATTGCATACTAAGTGTTGCAACCCTTAAATTTGATCTCTATGATAAGAACCGATGATTACTCACTTTATCATTTTGTTTCATTATTGACATACGAGGTCCAATATTGCATGCATCTCATACAAAGATAAGGATGCAATAATAATGAATTGTATAGTTTCGTTGGCAAATGTTGTTCTATGACGACAAAAACTTGTGCGTCGGTCAAAGACTTGTCACTAGAACTCAAAATTGTTATAATGTATATAATGTTCACCTCATGAAAAGTCTAGAATTTGTATGATTTGATCACAGTTTGAAGGAGAACTTGTACCAAAAACTTTGGTAAGTTATCCAATATTTTCTCTTGAGAACAAAACTAAATAATTCTAAAAAAAACAATGTTACACAACCTCCAAGATAAATAAGAGGGCTAGAACATTATGCACAAGTAATTTTCTATTTAGAGAGAGTGTACAAATTGTATTTTAAAATCACCATATAAATGAACGAAACATGAGCGATTTTAAAAATGATGGTAAGCATCTCATCTACTCATGAGCTATACATAAATTGATAAACTCGTATCAAACTATAAACTCATATCAATCGGTCAAGAGAAGATTTATAGATAATTTGTTTTTTTTTTGACAATATGTAAAGTGGAAGGATTCGAACTACAAACCTCTTAATCATCAGTACAATCTTTGTCAGTTTAGCTATACTCATGTTAACATATTTATTGATGAATTTCAAACTTGTATCTAACAAATTTTAATTTAAATGTGACGGTTTCATCGAGTAATATTTTCACTCTTACATAAAGACGAAGCTTGTGTGTTTGTTGACTTTTCCAAAATTAATTATTATAATGTTTTATTATCCAAACCTATAAGTGCGTGCCTTCATTTATTTCTACGTTTCAGTGTTTTGCACGAGCTGTGTCAGAACTTCAGATATTAACTACAGAGCAAAAAAAAAAAAAAGATTCTTTCTAATATTCATTTATTTATAAAAAAAATATATTTTTTTCCTTTTTGTTGAAAATTTTGTAATTTCTCATAATTTTCAGTTTGAAAATGATAAAATATTATATATGTCCCAACCCAAATACGGCCTAATCTAAAAGTGAAGTCAGGACAAGGCTTCACGTGATATAAGCATGAGAATAAACTGTCACACTACACGACAAAACCCCACCACCTTAATAAAATGATAAATTATTTTTGTTTTTCTATTAAATTTGAAAAAATTCCAAATCGAGGTGGCTTCATCGCATCAACAACCTCCATTTCAACTATTACGAACCGACCTTTAATTGATTAGATGTTTAATACAATTATCTTCAAATTTTTTTTTCTCGTAATTATAATGTTTTATTACAGTAAAAAAATTCTTGTTTGATTATTATTTAAAGAAAAAAAAACTTATTCTCTACGACATTCTATTTTAATCATTCTATTTTAATTAGCAAGTTATATGTTGGGAGTGCGACCAAAATCCCACATTAGCTAGATAATATATAGGAGGATCATGAACTTATAAGGGAGGACAAATATCTCCATTAGTATGAGACATTTTGGGGTGAACCAAAAGCAAAGCCATGAGGATTTATGTCCAAAGTGGACAATATCATACCATTGTGGAGATCGATGTCGTGTCCGTTGTCCCTTAGATTATAAACATGTTTAAAGTCCTTTTGATTTTTTAGTTTTAATATTATGTGGAAAGATTTGATATCTTCCCTTTTTGATCGAGGTTGTAATACCTAAATCAACTATATTTAAATTGGTTTTAAGGTCTTTGTTTTCTTTCAATTTTTTCATTCTTATAGTAATTGAAATTCCAACAATTAATTAGGTTACGTTATTCCTGAAAACCAATACATTTACTATCTAAATCTAAATCTCGCAGTCAACCTATGTAGTTGCAATACACGCCTAAGTTACACCACCATGTCGATACATATATTTAAAGCTACGTCATAAATCTATATATGTTAAACATCAATTGACAACAAGGTAAAAGAGAGACGACCAAAATAAGTATCTGGATTGTTGAAAGGTAGAGAAGAAGAGATGAGATCGACATAATTCCAAATTAGATGGGATAAAAATAGATTAACCACGTCAAAAAAGTAAATACAAGTACCGACAAACAGGATAAGTAGTAGATAAGATTTGTTGTGTTATTTGAATTAGTCATAACATTTCCACTAATTATATCAAATTGTAATATAGAGATGACAACTTTTGGAGTGAAAAAAGGAGCAATTTTTGGAGGTTTTGTGGGACTGTTAAGTCCAACCCAACCCACTGAATTTTTGGTGTCCATGATTCATTTTTCACTGTCTTTTTAATCTTTTTAAAAACTCCATTTTTCTCTTCTTCAAAACCCCCCAAAGCTTCTTCTTTTTTTATTCTTCTTCTTCACCATTAATATCCTTTTTTCTTTCTCTCTCTCTCTCTCTCTTCTTCAGCCTTGTGGCAAAAAAAAACCTTTTTATTTGTTTTTCTTTGTTCCTCTGTGGATGCTCAGACCCTTTTTCTTGAATCCATGTTCATCATCACATGGCTTCCACGCCGTTTGATTGGGTTTGATCGACGGTGGTTTGTTGTTCTGTGAAGGGTTTGTCTTGTTCTTGTTCCACCGCTTTAGCAGAACTGCCATGGAAGCAACTGAAGTTTAGCATTCAAAATCCAAAGCTTCTTATTTAGATCCTAAATTTTCCTTTTCGGATTCTAATACCCAAAAAAAAAAAAGTCTTTTTTTTTTTTGATAAAAAATTAAATTCACACTTCCCAAATCCAAACCCAGAAGCTGGTTTCTCAAGATTTTGTCCTTTTCATCATTATTTTTCAGGTATTTTTCTGACTTAGCTTGCAAAATTTTACAAGGAAAAAGTTCAAAATCTTCTCTTTTTTTAATATACTGAGTTAAAGATTTTATCTTTTTTAGAAAAACTGAATTTATTAAAAGATTAGAATGTAAAATTTTGTTTTTTTTTAAAAAAATATTTCATGGGTTTAATTTGTTTATTCATTCTTACATGAGATCTGATTTTTTTTTTTTTTTTGTTAATTAATTTTTCAGGTGAAGATTTTGAGATTAGCCAAGAACATGCTGAGGAACAGATCTAGAGCTGTAACTGGCAAACAAGCTTTAATGGCAGATCACAAATCTCAATCTTCTTCTTCTTCTTCTTCATCTTCATCTTCATACACAAAACCAGTTTCAAATTCTTTCTTTGGTTCTCCAAGATTCAAAGCTTTTGCACCAACACCAACAACACAATCAATTGATCATCACTCTTTGATCAGCCCCACTTCTGTTCTTGATTCCAAACCATTCTTCTCTCTTCAAAATCCCTTCTCTTATGATCCAAAACCAAAACCCAATTCCCCAAAGAAGCCAATTTTCTCACCAAACAAACACCAACACAAAATTTCAGCCCCAAAGCCCATTGGGCTTGCTCTAATTGAGGATAAACATGATTCCAAGCCCAGTAAAAGTGTCATCTTTAGTGCTAAACTTCGTGTCCTAATCCCTCCTCCGCCGCCGGACTCCGCCGTGGACGACGGCGACCCCAAAGGTGCAAACTTTTTCCCTTCCCGGATTGGTGATGGGTTGATGACAGTGAAGGAGATGGAGCTCTGTGAAGAGTATACTTGTGTGAGAAGACATGGCCCTAATGCTAAAACCACTCATATTTTTGATAACTTTGTGGTGGAAAGCTTTGTTGATTGTGATTCTCACAAACATTCCATGGAGGATGTCAAGAAGAAGAAGATGAAGATTAATAAGAATCACTTTCTTAGCTTTTGTTACACTTGCAAGACCAATCTTGAGCTCACCCACGACATCTATATTTACCGGTACGATCCGTTTTACAACGTTTCTGTTTCTCATTTTTATTTAATAAACTTGTTCATTCCAGAGAAAATTAAACTTTTTTTTTTTTGGTTGTGAAATAGAAAATAAATTTGTGTTTGGTAGTTTCATGGTTGGTTTTAGTATACTTGTGAAAAATATATCATTGTTGTTTCATTGGAAAACACTCAAATTTACATAAAAAATATTTTTAGAGGAGGAGATTTTCTTGTCTCTCTTGGGTTTCTTTTTTTAGTTCAACAATAATTGAGGATGGAAATTCAAACATCTAACCTCTTGGTCGAGGATACATGTCAATTATCGATGAGCTAAGCTCACTTTGACTATTTAAGATCCCGTTTGATAACCATTTGGTTTTTTAAAATTATGCTGGTTTTTTTTTCCTAAATTTCCTACCATGTCTTTCATCCTTGTTAAGGATCCATTTGAATTCTTAGCTAAATTCTAAAAAAAGAAAAACAAGTTTTTGAAAACTACTTCTTTTTTTTTTTCAAAATTGGACTTGGTTTTTGAGAACAAAAGAAGATTGATACTAAAATAAAGAAATTTATAGATGGAAGTAGGTGTGTATAAACTTAATCTTTAATAACCAAAAGTCAAATAGTTATCAAACGGGACCTTAAAAATTTGTATACAATTTTGAGTTATTTCTTAAAAATAGAAAGAAGAAACACCTAAAAGAGATTACCAAGAGAATAAACTTTTAATTAAAACTTTATATTTTGAAATGATAGGAGATGTTTTGATGAATGAATATTATTATTAAATTTGCAACATTGTTATTTTTATTATTGCAGAGGTGAGAAAGCTTTTTGCAGCCATGAATGTCGCTACCAAGAAATACTTTTGGATGAAGAACATGAAGATTCATCTTGATTTTCATTTTCAAAGCCTCTGGTTTCTGGTTCTTCTTCCAATACATTTTTCACAAAATTCATGGAATTTTTTAGAATTTTTTTTTTTTTTGGTTTCTTTTTTTTCCCCTCTCATGCAGATAGAGATAAGAGAGAGATGTTTGTAGAGAGATAAATGATAAAATATTTTCAATATGTTGACTAATATGATTGCTGCTTTGGCTTTTACTAAAAAAAATTGGGTTTTTTTTGTAATAATAATATTTTTTTTTGGTGTAATAATTCATAATGTGGAACTGATAGCAAGCCTAACTTTGTCTATTTTCACTTTAATGATTGTGCATATAAATATTTGTACCTTTTGGGACCATAAGTGTATTTTAATACATTGGAGGAATAAGATTCCTTTTTCATATATATGAAGACTTATCCTTTCCTTTCTCTCATTTCTCTATTTTTTATTTTAATTTTTTTGACAACGTATGTGATCGAGGTGAGAGATTTGAATATCTAACCTCTCTTAGTTAAGGGTACAAATTTTATGCTAGTTGAATTTTATCAACAAAAAACACCCAATTTTTTTTTTTTCATTTTTAGTTATTTAACTTTATAGTTCAATGAATAAAGCACCAACTATCAACCTAAAAGTTGATGATTTGATTAGTCACTCTTGCAATTTTTATATTTTTCTACCTTTACAATACTATTTTTTAAAAAGATTATGTATAATCTTGTAGTTTTAAAAAATAATAGGGGTTAAAAGAAGTAAAATAGAGGGAAAAAAACTAATTTAATTAAAGTAAGACAAATTGAGAGGATAATGTTCATTTCCTTTGTTCTTAGTTTCATCCCTAAATTATTCAAGCACTTTTTCATTTGTCAAAACCTATACAATTCATATTGTTCAAAAAAAAAAAAAAAAAAAAAAAAAAAAACTAGCTAAGATTTAGAGTTTCTTTTTGTTCCTTTTTCTTTTCTATATATATATTACAACATATAGGATTATAATAAATCAATATCTAGATTGATATAGTTGTTATGATTAATCATTCGTAACTCAAACAAAATTATCATATAAAATAAAGTATCATTAATTACCATAGTCAAAATGTGATCAAGAATTTTCTAAAAATATGCTATATGTATGAACTTTTCAAAAAAGAAAGAAAGAAAAATGCTGTATATATGGGATTAAATTTCTTTATTAAAATTATATTTATAATGATTTTTAAATGTAAAAATTTACAAATATTTTAGAAAAGGTAACTATCCATATGAAAATTTAAAATTAAAATAATATTATTTTGAAATCACATAGCACCTTGCATATTAAATTATTTGAAGTTTGTGAGTTTCTGTTAAGTGGAAATAAAATAATCAAATCTCAATTTAAAGTAATATGATGTTATTGGTAGTTGGTATTAACTAATCTTAAATCAATTCAAAACCAGCTACTTTTTTGTATCATTTCTTATTCACCATATATGAAAATTAAGTTTCAATTGATTTTAAAATGGATGGATTTAATTATAAGGGTTAAACTTATATTTTTTCAAAAAAAAAAAAAAAAGGTTAAACTTATATAAGTGAAGTATGCACAAACTTGAGTTTGTGTTTAATAAGTGCACCTGAAAAAAAATGTATAATAAATATCTAAACATTTAAATTTGTATCTAATTGATTTTATTAATTTAAATGTCTTTAGTAAATCTTTAAACTTTCAATTTTCATGTCCAATAAGTTCTTGCTCTATTATTGGACGATTTTAAAGGTTAAATGATCTAATAATAGTCAAAATTGGTTTTTTTGGTTTGATTAATGTAATCCTAAACTTAAATTTTGTGTCTACTAGATTGTAAATTTTAAAAATCTTCCATAAGATACAAAATAAATAATTCAGGAACTTATTAGACACATAATTGAAAGCGGTTAAAAATCTATTAAGCCAGGTTTGTTTTGTTGGTATTGAGTTAGGTTTTGGTAATGGTATAAAACCCGAGTTTGTTTCAGTGGTGTTTACTCGCTAAAACCAAGCTAGGTAATTATTAAACAAAAAAAAATTGAAAAGGGACCCATTTAAAGTTTAGAAACTAAATAGGCACACAAATCTAAAAGATAAAAACTAAACTTATAATTTAAACCTTGGACTTTATCGTAGCAAATAATTGATTTAATTAAGCTAATTATTATTAGACTAAATCCCAACGTCTATTTCATAACCAAGCGCTAACAGTTTTTTATGTAATTATAACCTGTGCTATATCTTTGTCACGATTAAAACATATGTCACGTAAGAACAATAACAATTCCTACTTTAATGATAGTTTTAAAATCATAAGGTAATTAAAATGCTTTTAAACCATACTAATTGAGGGAGCTGGGTATTTCTCAATCTAAGATTTTGATCATAAACAAAACAAAAGGGATTAACTTTTTTTTCTTGATCATATTAATGATGTGTCGAGGGTAGGGGTGAGCAGCGGCCGGTCGGGGTCGGTTTTTTTTTTTTTATCATATTAATTCAACTCTGATTACTTTGTCAATTTAAATTTAACTCAATTTATTAAAATATATACTTTCAAATAAGAAGTCAAAGGTTTAAATTTCACTTTTCTAATATGTTGAACTGAAAAATAGATGGTGGATTAATTGAATACATTCTCTAGAAGAAGTTTAGTTCTAATAAATTATAAATTTAGTCTCTAAATTGTAAATGTGATATCCTTTTAGTCCCTATACATTAAAATATTTTTTTTAGTCTCCTCAAGTTTTCAATTTTATGTTTAATAGGTTTATATTATTAATTCATTTGGCATAATGATTAGAAAAACAAATTGACTAGATCATTGAAAGCTTTACGTGACACAAGTTGAAGCTAAGGTGTCTTAACATGATTATT
The DNA here is from genome assembly GCA_036850905.1 of Luffa acutangula. NCBI lineage: Eukaryota > Viridiplantae > Streptophyta > Magnoliopsida > Cucurbitales > Cucurbitaceae > Luffa > Luffa acutangula. The sequence continues at coordinate 48,910,939 of CM072090.1, forward strand.
AAAACAATCACATTAAAATAGTAGTCTATTGATAATTTTTTTTTTTTTTTAAAAAAGAAGAGCTATATGGAATATTTATATATTTTTGATAAATATATAAAACAAATTTAAGAGTTTAGATCTCTATTAAAAAAATATTAGTGCAAAACTAAATAAACACAAATTCCAAAACTTATAATTTAATTAGAAAAATAGAAGGAAAAAAAATTGGAATTGTGGGATTCGAATTCCCTTTTGGGATGAGTAAAAAGGGAAAAAGGAGACAAGATAGGGCGTCTCCCACTAGCAATTGTCCATTCTTTGTCTCTTTCTTCCTTTTTTATTCCAAAACCAATTAGTAAAAGCCATACACATTCCAACCTCAACCTCCACTATGAATTTTTACTCCCAAAATTCTCCACTTTTTTCTTCATCAAATTCAACATTCAATTATGTTAATCAATCTTTGACATTTTACCCCCACAAAATTGTGCAAGAATGGACCATTTTAGGATCAAGATAGTTAGGATGAGCCTTGTTGTTGGCTCATTTGGTAGAATAGAATTAGATAAGATGAGTATACCTGATCTGATTCGTTCAATAGAGTAAGGTAGGATGAGCACACTAGACTTAACAAGGTAGGTGAGAGAGCTCATTCTAGTATAGTACAACCCGTGTGGTACTAGAAATAGTTAAGTTAGTAGAACTTCTTGGAAATAGTGGCTTGACTAGGTATTTAGACGAGTCAGCAGATTGAGGTAGCTTCAGGGATAATCGTCTTCAACTAGTGAATGGATGATGACACGTGTCTCTTAGATGTTATGGTTTTTATGAAGTTAGACACGATAACGATATAAATTGATGATTACTTCTCATTCAATTAATAAAAAAAGCTTAAGATTATTGTCATTATTTGGTTTTGCTTGATTCTAGCTTCGACCTAATATAATATAGGTGGGAGAAGAATGAATGTTACATAAAAGCTTCAAAACTAATGAAACTTATGACTTTGAGTTGTTATGTATCAATGAACTTTTTTTTTTGAAAGGGTATCAATGAACTCTTAATTCAACATAGTGAATGCATTTTAATCTATCAAATTTAATGCATTTTATTAAGTTTGAATATATACACTTGCGTGTTTCAATTATCAATGAGTTGTAACACATTTAAAAAAAAAAAAAAAAAAAAAAAACCCATATGATAATGGAAAGAGAAAAAAAAAAATTGAACTTTAAATTTAAACCCAGCTTCAATTAGGTTTGTAGTTAGATTGATCCCAATTTTTATGATCATATTAAAAGAAAGCTCTTAAATTTACTTCTATATATTAAATTTAGAGTGATTTTATTTTAATATTAAAGTTTTATTTCATTAAATTAAACTTTTTTTTGAAGTACATCAACATTTGGAGTGAGGAATTCAAACCACTACCCTCTTGGTCGAGATTACAGGTTGATTATCGCTAAGCTATGCTCACTTTGGCCATTAAATTAAACTTTAAACTTAGAATAGTCCATAAAAAAAAATATCAAATCAGTTACTTGAATTTTAGGTAATGAAATATTAAAAAGTATCCAAACCTTACCACAACTATTAAATAATAAAAAAGATCCAAAATCCAACACCAAAAAATACAAATCTAGCTAAGAGTTAAGACAAACACCTAACGCAACTACAAAAATTAAATACATCCTCAAAAATAGGGTCACGAAACCGCAGGAATACACACACCTAGTCATAGATCTCGAAAAATTAGCAATTCAATAAATAAAAGGAGTTAATTTTATCACTTTATTCAAGTTCTTGATTTAACTTAACAAATTTAAAATTTTAAAGTTAAATTTTAAAGTTAAATTCACGTTTTTATTTACAATATGTGGAGTGGTAGGATTCGAATTACAAATCTTTTGGTTATTAGTACAATCTTAGACCAGTTGAGCTATGCTCATATTGACAAGTTAATTCACTTAATTAATATGATTTTTTATAATTTATTATTTTAGTTTTGGTCGCTTTTGTGAATTATTATTTATGCCTTGATGATAGCAACACAAACTTGCAAATAGTAACATTACTTTGTTTTTTATTTTTTTTTAGTTCAACAACATTGGGAGATGAGGAGATTCAAACGTTTAATCTCTTGATTAAAAGTAGATGTCAATTACCAATGGAGCTATGCTAACTGTAACAATAGTAACATTACTTTAACATACCTCTTTTGTCATCAGTATAGCACATTTAATTAATAGTTTCTAACATAAAAATCATAGTATAAATGTTATGCATCACTCGCTTATAATTTCTTTTTAAAACATAATAGAGTTAAGCATGATAGTATTTAGCTAAGAAAAAAAAAAGGAAAATTAAATAAAATCTGGCTAAAAGAATTATAAACTTATTAAAGTTTTGAGGACTTAACTATAGGACCATAACTATGTTTAAAACTTTTTTTAAAAGAGAACTATATTTAAACCTAACATAAACCAACCAAACCACATAAATATAAAATATGCTACATGGGTGTTACAATTCATTTTAAATAGCAAAGTTTTCAAAGGGATGGATTTTGACATTACTCCTAAAAGTTGGATTTCAAGAAGATATTTTACCTTACCATAAGGCTCCATGAATCAACTGTCTCCAAGCAAATGAACTTTATCAGCAGAAAGGCTAAACAAACAGTGTATAGAGAATCTTGCATTGTAAAGTAAACATAGTTGAAAACAATTACATGTCACAATTTCCCTTGCCATCTTCTTCTCTTCAAAAGGTACACAAGATGGAAGATGAACTACAAGCAGAGTGTGAACAAAAGGAATCAAGATTTAAGATTAGGTAAGAAAAACCGAAGAGAAGGAAACATCGATGATCGGCAAACGACAATCTCCAAGCCTACGCTGACACAAGAACAGGGAAGATTTTGCTACAAAGCAGACATTCAAATGTTGAACTGTGAAAAGAACAATTTGACTGATACATAGTAGACTATCTGTAGAAACAAGATGGAGATGAACAGGAATCAAAGTTGAAGGTGTCGAAAGGAAACCTCGGATTCGTTTAAGCTACATTTCATTTACGTAGTATCTAAGTTTACAAGCCTAAATCAGAGCTCTGAAAGTGTATGATGAACAAGAAGATTAAGTGAGAAGAGAGAGTTCAGAATTTACATTCTCTCTCTCACTCTCTCCCTCTTCTTTTCTAACAAGTTTGAGTAGCTGGATTCCTTGCTGCTTTACTCTTGTCCAGTGCTTGAAACAAGCTCCACATCTAAGCAACCATTCACAGTTTTTAAGAAGCTTGAGATTGAATAAAGCTGAGAATATTTACCATCAGCTACAAATCCCACTTCTCAAAAACCAAAAAGAGGATCAAATTTCTAAATCCTACCCCATATCAACCATGATTCTTCATTATATTTACAGTCATACACTAACCCCACATCAAAAAAGAAAGTCCTACAAACAAGTGAGCTTGATGCTCACTGAAACATCATTCATCATTTCATTCAGAGTCAAGATCAAGGTTAAGGATTCGTCTAAGTGTTCTTGTTGCAGAATCAGCACCATAAAATGGCTCTCTGGAAGAAGGATGATTATGGCCCCGAGTTGGGGATGGTGGTGCAGATTTCACAATTGGGTGAGTTTTTTCAACCGATTGAGCAACTGAATTGGTGGGCAATTCGAGTGAAACAGTTCTATTTCTTCGGATTGAAAATTTGGGCATTGGTAATGAACTTGCAGGGGGTGAATTTGAGTAAGTTGGTCCAGCCCAAAGCTCAGGAAAGGATAAGCTCTTGTAACAGCATTGTTCATCGAAATCAATACAAATTTCCGCATTAATCGGAATTGGATCACTTCTCGGAAATGTTGAATTCGGTGTGTGGTTGTAATCAGTCGAAGGGGGCGGTGTTTTGGGAGAAGAAAAATAATAAACAGGAATTGAAGAGATCTCCAGTGGAGTAGGGCGAAATCCTGTCCCCGATTGAAAACTCAATCGATTTTGATTTTTCCCTTTTCCTTCTTTAATCGTCAAATTCCCAAATCGACCCGATTCTAGAGTCTTGACCCGAGTGTAGAACTCATCTCTGTACTGTTCTACAATCACCAATGTTTCCATCGCAGAATCAAACTCCAAACGCATTCAATTGCAAAATCGATTCAAAGATCCACAACTCATAATCTCAGTAAACACCGAACACCAAACCAACGACGAACTCGCGAAATCCTTAATCTAAAGAAACAATAACAACAAGAAAGAAACAAAATGCTGCTTAAGAACACAGAAACACTTCCCCAGAAATGAAAAAAACGGAAGAGAACGAACATGAACTGACCTGAAAGTGGAAGAAAAACCCTCAGCGAACGATCAAATTTGAGATTGGAAATGGGGTTTGTGGGTTTCATTGATGAAGTGCTCTTGCGCGAGCGATTGAACTCGGAAGTTGAATGAATCGGGCGGCTTGTTCTTCATCTTTTTCATCTTCGTCGGGCTTTAAGAAGCAGCAGCGGGCTCGGCTTTTTATGAAGTTTACGGTATTTGTCCTTGGTTTGACTGAATTTACTCATTGTAGGTGGCAGGATTTGAGGGGTATCTTTGTCTTTTCCATATGAATTTGCAGTTGGAAATTTGAAATTTGAATGGAAAGCTTATTTATAATAGTAAGTTTTCATTTTTGGAGTAATTTATAATGGTAATTGATTTGCATGAATCGAGGAAAATATTGTAATTAGCTTAAATATAATCATAATACCCCATCCGAGTTATCTTTATAGAGTTATTCATTTATTTTTCATATGGGTTAAATTACAATTTTAGTTAGTTCAAAAAAAAAAAAAAATAGTTAATAAATTTTCAAATTTGTATTTAATTGACTTTTGAAAATTAAAAAGTATTTAGTAGATTTGTTTTTAATAAATTTTTGAATTTTCAATTTTATATGTAGATCCAACTTATCTTAGATAGACCAATGAAAAGTTTTGGGGTACTATGAGACAATAAATTTAATTTTTATGTCTAATAGATCCATTAATCTTAAAAAAAAGTGTTGAATATATCAAAAATCTATTAGACTCAAAATTGAAAGTTAAATGACAAATTAGATACAAAGTTAAAAGTTTAAGGCCTGTTAGACATACAATTAAAAGTTTAGAAATCTATCATACACTTTTCAAAGTTCAGAGACCTATCGACATAAAGTTAGGAAGTTAAAATCTTTTTTTTTTTTGTAAAGGATTCTAATAAGACCTTGGACTTTCAATAACCCCTAAAATAAGGGAGTATATGTAAGAACATATTAGACACAAAATTGAAAGTTGAAAGATTTATTATTATTTTTTTAAGTACATAGATTATTTAGAGAAAAAAAAATAACCTTGAAAGTTTATGATCAATTTTAAATCTTATTTTAACAAATATTTTATCTAAATCAAGTTAGAATTATAGTTATTGTTGATGCCAAAATCCTGTAAGGTTAACCCCACCCGATTCGCCTATGATCATCTAATATTTTTTTAAGGAACTACATACGTTGGGGTGTTTGTCATACACACTCCGATACTTAAACTTGACTAGAAGAATTTTGTATGTACCAATAGTTGAACTTAATGAGACTTACCATCGTGGGCAATTATAATGCATATTTACATTAAGTTGACCTCGGGCCTTTAAGGAAACATGCACCAAGTTTAACTAGATTGGAGTCGGTTTGGTCTATTTTCGTCGGGTCAAGTCGACCTAGACCAATAAGACTAGGTTTTGACTAAGGTTTGGGTTGTATTAGGCCTAAGTGACTTTGACCCTAGTTTGACCGACCCACCTAGTCAAGGAAGGTTTTACCCACATAGTAGACATTAGTTTCGTTTCCTGACCAATCTCACGAAGTCAACTTATTCCAAATGTAATTTTATCTCTAATAGGTAACACCCATTTTTATTTGATTACTTCTCTCGATTGGAAAAAAAAAAAAGAAAAGACTAGATCAAATAGTATAAAATTTGAAATAAAGAGATTATTAAATATAAACACATTAAACTATAAGGATTGTTGATGCCAAAATCCGGACAGAAGACTCACCCGACCTTCACGTGACACCAACAGTGAATTTGTAGGAACTGGGGAAGACGTGACCTGCAAGACCAGCAAAAACCGCTGCACACCGGCGTGGTGTAGGCCACACCGCCTCCGATGCCTAAGTCAGAAAACTGAGGAGAAGCTTCAGATAGTAAGGGGAGAGTCAAGAATCGAGTTTTCGAACCCTTCTTCCGTGGTGAAGAGGGGGTTTTATACCTGTTTGTCCTCCTAGGGTTTTTCAGGAATTCGGTGGCGTTTCGGGGCGAACCAGGCGAAACCGGGGCGATTCGGGGCATTAGGGACCGAAGAGAGGTGACCGAGCTCGGCCCGTGCAAACGGGCCGAATGGTCGGGCTCGGCCTTTTGCCGAGGCCGACCATATGGGTCGGGCCATTTTGGCCCGACCCTTTGGTCCGGTCTTCCTCTGGGTCGGTCTCTTGATCCTACCTCTGCCCGATTGTCCTCGTCAGCTCCTTGTCCATCTGTGTGGTCCAAAATCACCTATAACAAGGATTAAAATAAAAAAATTAACTCAAAAGAAAACAATAACAAAAGTACAAAAGAACCAAATCTTTCATCGGATCATTTCTATTATTGACTCAATGAAAATTTTACTAATAATTGTTCATCTCGTTTCTTTAAAAAAGTATCCTTCTCAAATTCCCAAATCATAAGACTTGTGAAGAATTTTATTGAAATAAACTTGATACGCAAGAAAATATAATAAAAATTTTTGAAAGAATAAGAATGAAATTGGTAAATGACATATTCTTTAAAGAGAAAAATATATATTGAACTTAAAAGTTATATTATTCTATTTTCAAAATTGATTTTTTATTCAATATATAAATAGGGAAAGTATTATAAACTATTTATTTAGTGTTAGTTGGAATACGTCTGTATTGCCAAAACAAGCATATCTCAGTGGTAATTGGCATGTACCCTCGACCATGAGGTCAGAGGTTCAAATTCCCCACCCTCAAATGTTTATGTACTAAAAAAAATGTTTATACTAAGTTAAAAGCGGAATTACTAAATTTCAAAAAAAAAAAAAAAAAAAGACTTACTAGAGAATATAAAACTTTTTTTTTTTTTTTTTTGTCATTTCTTAAAGTAAAGAATTGTATTCTTCAAAGAGGATTTACACCATGTGGATCTTTCTATCTTCCCACTTTTAATTAATATTGAGAGTTATTCTTTAAAAAAAAAATAATAATAATATTGAGAGTTGTCTAAGTACCCTAAACCCTACTAATGCAATGAAATAATATTTCTTTTAGAATTCTCTCCGATTATTTAGTCTACTAAAACAATTCAATGACAAAAGACACTGTCTCTAAGACTATTCATCGGCGTGTCAGTTTTAGAAGAAAATTGACGTAAAAAACCTATCAGTTTGTTTCTCTCTCTTTTTAGTATGACCAGTTTGTTTCTATTAAATGGAAATCAATGGTTTTTAGGTAGTTTGTCACTGACAATCAATCGGTCAGTTTGGTCGGGTTTTCTATTTTCTATTTTTTTAGAAATACCTTTTTGGAGATGGGATATATTTCCACACTTAGAGTAAAACCAAAAAAACTATACATATTATTTAAACCTAACTCAACAAATTAAAACATTACAATCTTGATCAAAAGACCAGTAGAAGACTGATCGTAGTTCAAATATCTACCTTTGAACAAAAAAAAAAAAAAAAAAAAAAACCAATAAAATCAATAAAGAAATTAGCTCATTCTCAAAAGGTTATTAAACTAATAGAAAAATCTAGAAGATAACGAGTTGACAACTCAAATAGCATGATTTTGATGGGGCTATGAAGAATAATGGAGGAAGAACCCACTATCTCAAAAATATGTGAAAAGTTGTGAAAGCTTGAAGAAGAAGGTGCCTTAGTTTTATGAATATATATTTAATTATCTTTATTAATCTAGCCTTTGCTTGCTAAGCAAGATTATTAAAAAGGGAAGATAAATATAATTTCCCAAAAACACTCTTTTTATGGAAGAGCAATAACTTCCCTCTAATTTCATGAGAATATCTTATATGAAAGTAGGTGCTAGAGGAATGGTAATATAAATTAATTCTAAAAATGAGAAACAGACAAAAATATATATTTCCTTTCCAAAATTTTCTCTTCATAGTATAGTATGGTGTCGATGAGGATCTTTTCTTGAAGAAGATATATTATAGGTTAAATTACAAGTTGAACTCCTAAACTTTAGAAAAATGTCTAATAAATTCGTAAACTTTTACACTTATTTTATTTTAGTTGTCGTATTTAATTTTTAAATTTGTAATACATTATACATATGCATAGGGTCTTGTCTTTGGTTTAGAAATAATCCATTCACCTAAAATCCACATTAAATATAGTGAAAAAAATTTAATGATAATAATCAAACCTAAATTCTTTTGTGTAAAGTTTTGAAAACCAAAATATAATTATATTTTAAAAATACAAACAACAAAACAAAATAAGTATTAAAGTTCACAAACTCGTAGACAGATTTAAACATAAAAATAGGTACAAAGCTACCATAAGAAAACAATTCACAAAATCAATTCTACAAAAGTATAATTTCAGATGGAAACACCACCAAACAAAGTAACCATTCTATTTTGTTCAACTGTCTATTTTCAATTTCTTCCTTACATCCATCTATCTATTAATTTTATGTCAAATCAACTCTCTTTTGTTTAATAGACATATTTTATTATCATAGATTCATAGTCAACCTTTCCTAACTTAGACTATATGCTACCATAATTTAAACTTCAAAGACGTAATTATATTCTTTAAATTTTAGAGGTGGAGAATAGATACGGTCTCTCGGGACTAAATGTATTATTTAACCTAGAATCAAAATTAATGATGAAATTAAAGTGCTTCTTTGCTCGATTGGGATTAAAGGTAAATAAATTTTTTTTTAAAAAAAAAAAAGTTGAGAAAGGAAACGTTTGGTTTTGAGTTTGCACGCCGAAAGGGATGCCAACTCTATCTCTGTTTATAAACCATAATGCTAAATATGGCCTTTAAAATACAAACTAAAAGTGAAGTATTAGAACACAAAAAAAATTAAAAAATAAAAATAAAAAAATAAAAGGAATAAAGGGGAAAAAGATAATGGGGACTTTTTTTATAAAAAGAAGAGAGAAGATAGTCCACGTTTGGTTTTTGATAATTTCTACTTTATGGCATAAAAGTTAGGAAAGTTGAAAAAGAAATGAAACTATATGATTCAATGTGGTATGGATGTTAATTATTGTTCCTTCCATTTTAAGGGTTCTTTTTCTTTTTTTTTTTCAAAAAAAAAAAAGGGTTCCTTTTCTTTTTCCTCAAATCAATTCAGAATTCCACGAAAGATTTTGTGTGAATTTTTATTTTAAAAAAACAAAAAGGGTTGTGAATTAAGAATTAAATATTATTTTTGTAATTCTTATAAAAAGAAAAATATCTTATTTTTTATTGGATTTTTTATTATTGTAACTTGAACTGAAAAAATGCAAAATCATTATATACATATAAAAATTTTATTACTTTTTAAAGCATTATTTGTAGTCAAAAGGATGTAAGGGTAAGTACACAACTACTATTCCAACAGAAATAATTGAATATTAATTGACATATATCTCTTTTAAAGAGACGTGGAAAATATCACGTAACAATATCATATCTTCAAGAGACAACATACAACCACACATGATAGCAAGAGATTGATGTATCCTCATGAATCGAAATTGCACTATTAGAATAATAGGTTTGGAAAATAATATATTTTAATAAAAAGCTCTAGAAATTACAAGATTAATAAAATAACTCTATTGAAGCCTGCACCTTAGAGAGAAGCACTAACATCCCTAATCACTACTATAAAAGTTGACAAAATTTATCGATTTGTGTATAAAATTTCCATTGAAGAGTTGCCCTTTCAGCAGCATCTTAGATCTCCAAATAGATAGACTTTCAGGCAGTGATGTATCCTTTCTGGTTCAAAGAATACTGAACTTTCTTCTGAGGCTCTTGCCATGTCGTAAATGTCATTGATAATTTGTAAGATCTTATGCATTTCACAGTAGCTCCTCGGTCCCAGTTAACTTCGCGTATTCTGTTTCATCGATGGTCCCCTTTTTGAGTTTTTTAAAAAGTTGATATTCGCGCGCCAACTCATCTTCATCTTCAACCTTTTGTGCAGCACGTCTCTGTCGAGCTGTTTTCTTTCTCAAGATGGGAGCCGTAGCATTTGACGTTTTCTTTGGTTCGGGTTTAGGCTGTTGCTTTTGTGCTTCCTTCTTAGCTTGGAGGTTTTTCTTCCGTTGTTTTTCTCGATATTTATCCCTAATGAAACACGTTAGTAAGCTAGTGGCAAACTTCTATTTTGCAGTATCGGTAATTACAGAGTGAAGTTAGCAATCAGCACAATGCATTTAACAAGACATAGGCTAATCACAGAAATAGATGTGGGATAATTGCCACATGACATTAAAAAAAGCAATTCATTCAAATATTGAAAAGCCTAAATTTGAGAAATCCCGAGATTGGATTGTAAAGATGAATTTCAGATGCCTAATTTGCATACTTTGAATTTAATTTGTGGATTTGTTAATGTGAATTGTAGAAGTTAGCGTGTAGCCTAGAAGGGTGAGTTTCCAAAGCTGGAAGACAACAGACTAGAGAGACATAACAAAATGGCTTAGAAGGTCCAAGATTGAGAAGGGTCCTTACTTGTATTTAACGTCCTCTAGTTTAATATCTTCAACAGGAACAAAACCCTCGGTGGAAAGCAAGTGGTGTTTTATCTCAGGCATCAAAGGAAGCTGCAACAGACCATACCCCATGGCCAACTTCCCTATTTCAAGTTCTCGCCACCTGGATGACAATATCAACAATGAAAAACTAGAAAGTTTTGTGGATTGCTTCAGAATGTCTAAAATAAATGTCATTAGCTACCTGAAAATGTAATGGCAGTGGTGCTGTTTATAAGCATGTATAAAAGATACGAATGCCTTAACTCCTTTCTCCATGACATCACGATCCTTTTTGGCAGTGGCTCGTATCTAAAACAAAATTTTTATCCAACGTTTAATCTTTTGGTGAAAGTAAAATAACGCCTGAAATTCTTTTACTGCCTATATAAATAGTAAACATTTAAGAAGGAACGGAAACATTCACCAGAGAAATTAATATCCTCACCTGTGGAACTATATCCAAAGCCTCAGCACAACAATTTCTCTCTTGTCTGGGAACGCCTCCACTTAGGCGTTGGAATTCTATATAGGCTTCTTCCTACACAACTCAATCAGAATGCTCGTATTAAGAATAAGAACCACTTAAAAACAAAGAAGAATCTCTTGTTAATTTACTTTTTTTTTTTTAATTATTATCATTATGTGAAGAGACTCGGAGGATCCAATATCCCAATGATCTTTCATCATTGCAATATAAGATGCAAAAAAATATCGAGAATCAATAGCACAAACTACACCTTTGGCAAAAGAAAAACAATGGCATTTCCTTCTCTACCCAAACGAGCAGTCCGACCAACTCTATGTACAAAGCTATCAGGATCTTGAGGAGGATCATACTGCATAACAGAACAATCAAGTAGATTCATTTTAGCTCGAGGATATAAGCACTTAAAAGAGAATAGTTAAGAAACTTTCTAAGTAGAAGATCATGGATTCACATCCATAGCCAACCTGAACCACATAATCTACGCCAGGAATGTCAAGTCCACGGGCTGCAACATCTGTGCATAGAAGAACACCACTTGAGAGCGATACAAATGAGGCTAGTGCTTTCTCCCTGGCAGTCTATCAGGCACAAAAGATGTAAATCATTATAAAGCACATTAATGAGTCACAAGAATGAAACTTCAAATCTACATGATAAGGCCTTCAAAAGTTACCTGTTTCTTCTTTCCATGCAGAGAGATAAAGGAAAAACCCTTCAAAATAGTAAGCCGTGGTAGAACAACCCCCCAATAGTCAACACAAGCACAAGTCATGAAGTAACTGTACAATGCAAAACCTTACTAAAATGACAGGGAAATCGTAGTGATTTCAATACATATGTAATTTAGCCACATCGATCATACAATTGAATGTATGTAAATCCAACTAATAACTTACACTATGATTTTCTGGGATCTGTTCTTAACAAGAAAGTCGACAAGTTGTGTGGATTTCTTGTCTGATTCACATTCCATATACTAAACCAAAAGGAAAAGAAAAATGATCAAAAGGAAGCTACAAGACATCCAAACTACATTGCTAATGCAACACGTTTTAATGACAAGCATACCATATCTACAAACTACAATGTTTACACACAAATCTTAGACCATTCTTTCTTGGCTATTAGGCATAACCAACATTGCATGACACACAAATTCTCAAAACTCATATACGCATGGATTAACTCAAAGCATTAAGTAATTGAATTAAACCATGCAAATTTGCATGGATTGAGAAGCAGTTGCATAAGATACCTCAATATGAAGACCGGGGGGAGTTTTCTGAGTTTTCTGACCAACATCAACCCTGATAGGATTTCTTAGCCCTGCCTTTGAAAGCTCTTCAACTGCCTTAGTTTGGGTAGCTGAGAAAAGACCAGTCCTACGAGTACTAGGTAAACGAGATATAATAGAAGTTATCTGCTCTTGGAATCCCATGCCCAGGAGCCTATCTGCCTCATCTAGTATAAGAACCTGTGGACAAATAATAAAGTTACACATATCACTTGATGTTCCCATGAATTCAGTTCTCATACATCATCTCACACAAGTATAATATTCCAAAAAATTAGCTGATCGAAGGTTGAACGTATTGATAAAAATGTAAATATTTCAGAATGAAATTTTTTTTTTCTAATATGGGTCTGAAAAGGTTTCATTTTGCTTTTGCACCAACCAGTGAAATGAAAATTAGTGTTGTACACTAAATAAGTAAGCTCGGCTGTTGAGGCTGAAGCATACCTCAAAATTTCCAAAAGACAAACCGTCCATTCGTTCAAATATATCAAGTAGCCTTCCTGGAGTCCCAATCAACAAGTTTGCACCTTCGTCTTCTATTTTTTTCATGTCTGCTTCTACGTCAGTTCCTCCAACAAGAAGCACCGATTTGAAATTCGACAATGTAACAAATGGAAGAGCAACATCGAAAATTTGTGAGGCAAGCTCCCTTGTCGGGGAAATTATCACTCCCATCACCTGCAGATGAGAATAGTGAATAAACAGGAAGCATAGAAAGATAATTTGCAAAACTTTACAAAATTAAGTGGAAGTCAATACACAACAAAATTCACTCGAAGAACACTCTAGTTCCTTACTGAAGCAAACAAATTGACAAAGTAAAATCTGAGGGATGAGACGAACCTGGTGAGGTTTGGGACTGGAACATCGGCAGAGGATTTCGACAACCGGAACCACAAACGCTAGGGTTTTCCCCGAACCGGTGGCAGCATTGACGATGACATCCTTGTGGTTGCATAGCAAAGGAATTGTATCCGCTTGAACTGGAGTACATATTTGAAAACCAGATTGGGTCAAGACGTTGATAACTGGACTAGAGATGGGAGGTTTGAGGTCAGAGAACTGTGGGAGTTCAGAGTCAGCGTCCATGGTTTTCCCTTTTCAAAAGCTTTGCTAAGAATGACGATGACCTCTCGCACATTCTAATCTATACTTCTATATAAAAGTGGCTATAGACAGAAGCTTTATCTTCTCATTTTGCCCTACACATTTAAACATATGCCTATATTATCTAATTCCATTGGATGTATTGGAATCCTGACAAAATGCAAGAGGGAAAATAGAAAATGTGAGTTGGGTCGAGATAGTTGCCCCACAACCCCACCAAGCGAATTTAATATACATTATTAGTTAATGTACCCCTCTGTTTTTATTACACAAAAACTTACGGGCTCTTCTCGTTCGAAGCACCATTCATTAGAGAATTTCAAGAGATGACTTAAATTTTCAAAAAATGACTCATTGACTTCCTACAAAATATTTTAATCCAATAACTCATCAACATCTATTGCAATCTTGTTTTTTTTTACACAAAAACCTATGGACTCTCTCATTCCAAACACCATCCATTAGAGAATTCTAGAGACGACTTCAATTTTCAAAAAAAACGACTCATTGGCTTCCTACAAAATATTTTAATCCAATAACTCATCAACATCTATTACAATCTTATTTTTATTACACAAAAACCTATGGACTCTCCTCCCTCCAAGCATCATTCATTAGAGAATTTCAAGAGACAATTCAATTTTCCTAAAAACAATTGGCTTCCTACAAAATATTTTAATCCAATAACTCAACAACATCTATTACAATCTACGATCAAAGTAAGTCCTAATTTGAGTTTCTTGATGGAAAGGGAGAACAATTCACAAACAAATGCAATACCTTGGTTTGTTTTTTTTTCAATCCAATTCCGTTTTAATCTGTCAAGAATGCAGTGTCTCGGAACCACCTTATACGTACCAATTGTGCCCTCAAGAACAACCTCCTGTTTTTTGTTCCTGTTTTTTTGGTACCATTCGGCTATTGTTATATAAAAAAGAAAACCAAACAACTCCTATATTCTTTCATTAGACAAGTTGTAATTTATGTTTTTAAAGTAAGCAAAAAGACATAGATGGAGATTGGGAAAATACCGGTAACTGCAAGGGAGTAGAAAATCGAGGGAGACTGCGGCAGCACGAATGGAAGAAAGACGATGGTGGTGGCGGTACAAACGGAAGAAAGACGGCAGGGGCGGCAGCAATGAACAGGAGAAAGATGACGGCGACACTAAGCTGCTGAAACAGAAGAGGAAACAGCATGAAGAAGAAGAAATAGCGTGAGCTGTTAGAGCTTCCTTGAATGTATTTTAAATATATGCCTATTTTACCCTATTCTTTTAAGTACATCCATTGAATGTATTAGAGTAGGGACAAAATGCAAGTTGGGAAAGAGAAAGAAGGTTGGTTCAAAATATTGCCCACAGCCACACCAAGTTGGCTTTCCAATTTACTATCCTATGCTATTAATTAATGTACCCTTTCTTTTCATTACACAAAAACTTATGGAATCTTCTCATCCCAAAGTACTAGAGAATTTTAAGAGACAACTCAATTTTCAAAAAATGCCTCAACATACTTCAACAAACTATAATCTATCTAACATTATAAATATGTGGAGATTGTTTGGTCAATCAAAGGAACTCCATCAAACTAAGCCCGAATTTGAGTTGCCTGATGGAAGGAGACATCATAAACAAATGCAATACCTTCAATCTGGTTTGGTTTTCTTTCTTGTCAATCCAATTTATTTTCTCTCTGCCAAGAATGCAGTATTTCTTAGTCCGAACGTTGGATCCTCCACACTGTTCAGTCCCGAAACCATCCTTTTTCGTATGTGTACCAATTGCGAACTCAAGAACAGTCCCTCGTGTTTCTATTTTTTGGTTACTATTCGGCTATTGTTATTAGAAATAATAAAATGTATTCTTTCATTAGATACGTTCTAATTTGTGCTTTTCAAGTGAGCATAAAGACATAGATGGAGGTTAGGAGAATACCAGTAACAACAACGAGTATAAATACGAGGGAGGGTGTGGCGGCACGAACGGAAGAAAGACGACGGTGGCGGCGGCAGCAGCAGTGAACGGGAGAGAGGCGGCGCTGCTGAAACGGAGGAGGAGGAGACGGCGTGAAGAAGAAGTGACGTGGAGCAGTTAGGGTTTACCTTTTTCCTTCGTTTGTTTTTATTTTATTTTATTTTACAAAGTGGGTTTGTTTTTCTTAAGAAAAAAGTGGGCTGAAGACGTATGCTGATTTAGAGGGGAAAAAAACCTAGGTTAAAAACTTAAAAGAGATATATATATATTATTACCTACCTTCCAAAAAAAGACTACAAAAAGATATATTAAGAAATAAATAAAAACAATCTTTTTCAAAATAAATAAATAAATAAAAACAAAACAAAAGGATTAGAAAAAAAAAAACAGGTTAAATTATAAAAAAAAAATACCCATAAATTATGGGATTGATTTCCTATTATACTCTTCAACTCCCAAAAAAGTTTCATTTTCGTTTATTTTTTTTCATTAGTAAAAGTTAAATTAAGAGATGAAAACATAATAAAACAAAAAATAAAATGACAGTTGAATATAGATTTTTGGACAAAATATATTTTTGGTCCTTGAAGTTTGAGTTTGATGTCTATTTGGTCCTCAAGTTCAAAAAGTGACACTTTTTCCGAGGTTTGAAAAATAATTCTAAATGGTCATTGAGTTAATTTGACCGTTAGTTGACTAACGAAAAAATGATGTGGCATGTTTAGGTGACACATTTTAATTGAGGTGACCAATTTAATAATTTATATTATTTTTTTAAAAATAATTTCGCGGCGTTCAGATGAAAAGAATCTCGTCGAAGGTGGTTATATCTCTTCGGAAAATGTGATTCTCTGTTGCCAAACAGACAAAAGAAGAATGAAAAATTGGAGAAATGAATGGAAGATTTGTGAATTTGTCGTCCACCTGATTGGGAGGGTTGAGAGCGCAATGGAAGAAATAGAGAGGGCCAGGGCGTTGGCCCGTGAGATTGCAGAAATGTAAAACAAGGGAATGGATGGGCACTGATGTGTTGCTGTGGATATTGAGATTTTAAGCTTTCTTTCTCACCCATCCTTCACGTTGAGGATAGTTTTCTCGCCGGAAAAGTGGATAAGAAGAAAAATGGAGGGGAGAAAGAAGATAAGTGAGGAAAGAGAAAGGGAGAGAAGGGAAAAATAAAATAAAATGACATATAATCTAAAAAAATAATAATATAAAATCATTAAATTGGCCATCTCAATTAAAATGTGTCACTTTAACATGCCACATCATTTTTCCGTTAGTTAACTAACTGTCAAATTAACTCATGCACCATTTAGAACTATTTTTCAAACCTCGGAGACTAAAGTGTCACTTTTTAAACTTGAGGGGTCAAATATACATTAAACTCAAACCTCAGGGACCAAAAGTGTATTTTGACTTAGATTTTTACTTTTATTCCCATATGAGGGGAAAAGGCCAAAAGTTGGGAGGGCATTGAAAATCACCAAAAGAAAAAAGAAAAAGAGAACCCTAATTTTATTCTCTTTCCCCCATTTTGTCGGGTCAGGGAATACATGTGTGATATTTTAATGGGAAGAAAATAAATTTTAACTAACTATATTGGATCCATTTGAATGATCTTAAACTTTCAATTTCATTGGATGAAATGTTATCGTTTAATTTTTGCTAATTTATTAACTAATTTTAACCAAAAAAAAAAAAAAAAACATCATTGTAAAATTCTTTAAAAACTCATTAATTTCAATATAATAGAGGTTTGCTCATAAACTCACAAATTGAACTTAGAGATGTTCGTTTGTCCTGCGGGATCGGGACTCGTGGGGAATGGGAGAGGAAGTATGGGAAGAAAAAATCATGTGAACTAAACGAGGATGGGGATGGAGAGAATGCATTTCCCATCTCCTATTCCTCGTTCCTCGCACCATTCCACGAAGTAGCATTTCACTATTTTTAAATAAGTTCACTGAGCTATTTGAAACTTTTTAGAGTTTAGGAACTTAATTGATACGACTCTGAAAGTTCAAAGACTAAATTTTTAATAAAAACACTTATTGAACACAAAAGTGAAAATTTAAGGATGTATTTGATATTTTTTAAAGCTAGAGACTTATGTGAAACAAAATTGAAAGTTTAAAGATCTATTTGAAACTTTTTAAAATTCAAGGAATAAATTAACACGACTTTGAAAGTTGGACTACACATGAAATTTAACCCATATATATTTTTCTTTTAACCTAGTTTTTTTTTTTTTTTTTTTCTAGAAACTATGGTGGATGGACTCCTTTAACCCATTAATTTCAAAGTTGTCTAAAATCTTCTAAATTTATCAATGTAAGATTTTGTGCATTAATTCAATTTTTATCATTTTCTAAATGCTATTATTTAATTTAGTAACTCTTATTTTTATTAATTTATTTTAGTTTTATATTGTCAAAAAAATTATTTTAGTATTATATTTGGTTTTTTTCTGTCAACCGGTGAGGACGAATACGTAAAGAACAAAACTTGGTTGCATATAGATAGGTAGGGATCTCCCTACATATCCCATTAAAATATTGACAAGTAAGAAAGAGGATAGGGAGATTCCTATCCTCTTAGTTGTCAATGTTTTAGTGGTGATATATAGAGAGATTCCTACATACCAGTATGTAGGCAAGTTTTTTCCATACTTAAATGAATTTCTTAAACTTCTTTAATATCTGGTTGTGAGGATAGGAATCTGACAAAAATGTAAAATTATAACAAAATAGACACTTTTAGAATAAATAACACATTTGCGTATTTACCCTTTTTTTTCCCCTAAATCAGCCTACGTCTTCGGGCCACTTTTTTTTTGTTAAGAAAAAGAAACCCACTCTGTAAAACAAAGTAAAAACGAATGAAAGGAAAAAGGTAAACCCTAAAGTGCTCGACGCCACTTGTTTTTCTTTGCGCCGTCTCGTCCTCCTCCTCCTCCGTTTCAGCAGCTGAGCGTCGCCGCCACGTCTCTCCCGCCGTCGTCTTTCTTCCGTTCGGTCGATTTTCTACGGTACTTTCTCGATCTTTGCTTCTGTATCTGTAGGTAGTGGGTGGTTGAATTTGTGTCGTACCCTTACATTTATAATATATATATATTATGGCATTCGAATAATCTTGTGTTTATTCATGTTTCTTTTTCTCTGTGTGTGTTTGTTGTGAGTTTAGGATTGGGACATGGGCGTGGCTGAATTTTTCACGTCATTATTTATTACCTCTCGAAATGAAAAGGTCGGTCGGAGCGAGCTTCAAATCTGCAACAATTCGATCCTTCTCCTATCTATGTTGGTTTTACTTGTAACAATGCAAGTATATATAGTATTTATTTGTTTACTTGCAGCAGATGATTCATCCTGATAGTCATAGCAGCGTTGAACATGAATGCCAAATTCTGAGGTGCAGAGTAAGGGAACTTGAAAACAGAATCAAACAAGCCGCTGAAGATCGAGCTGTTATGGAATCAACCATTGCAATCGGTGACTCTCAACTCGCCGCACTACGAAATGAATTGAAGCAAGTAGAGGAACTACGATTGAGGAAACAGGTTGGTTGGTTGGTTCTACTGAATCGATATTGATATACTCATACTCATACTCAGTTGTTAAATTAACAAAATAAATCTGTTTTTATCGAAATTCATAATAATTCATAAGAATATGTATGTATGTTACAATTACATGATGATTTGTTTTAGGATATTGACCAACGGTTTGAGCAGCTTGAGAAGCTTAAGAACAAATCATTATATCTTAGACTGCAGCATATCAGGGAACGACATAGAACACGTATCTGTAGGGATATGCCGGATTTTCCATTAGTAGTATTTTAAGGTGGCAGGTTTGTTTGTTTCACTTTATATTATGAATTTTCAATCCAATTTTAACTTTATACTTTTTTTTCCCAAGTTAAGAACAAATTATTGTTAAACAGAACCAAATTGCTAAACAGAATGTTTCTTGTTGTTGAATTGCATCTTTATATTTATTTATTTTTCTTGTTGTTTTAGAATGTTTCTTTTGCTACGCTATTCTATTGCTTATCTAATATGTTAGTATGTCAAGCGAATAACTTGTTTATTTTTTACAACTTATGTTATAAATACAATATTGTTAAAAGTTGAGGGGGGCTCAAGCCCCCACGTACCTCCGTCGTTGGTTTGAGTTCTGTTTCAAAACAACCATTGAAGACATTTTTTCGTTAAATTTATGGACAAAAAATGACGGGTTTGTATATATATTGTTGTTTGTGTGAATGTATTTGAACATATTCGTGGAAGAAACAATAAGCACATGCAAACACATCATTTTTCGTCCATATATTTAACGAAAAATGTCTCCAAACATCTTTTTAAACAAATTTCAAACTTTAGGGGCTAAAATGAAACATTTGAAAGTTCAGAGTATAATTGAAATCAAATATAGAGTTAGGGTATTTTTTATAATTTAACCAAAAAAATAAATAAAAGAAAAAAAAGGGTTACGTAGGTTTAAACCAACGTATTAAATTTCGCATGTCGGCATTTCCATCAACATGAGGGGTGAATCGACGTAAAGAAATCGATCAATATAAAGAAATTAGTTATGAAATGTAACTTATATGGACATAATATTAGTAATAAGTATTTTGACTTATTTGGAAAATGTAAAATATAAAATATTTATTTTATTCAAAACAAATATTTAAATTAACAAATAAATGTTTTACACTTTTAAAATAAGTCAAAATACTTATGATAAATATTATATTTACATTAGTTACATTTTGTTATTATTTTGTTTCCATTTTATCAATTTTGTATCTCACAAACTCACCCAAAAGTTCTTAATCTACTCAAACTCAATCCACGTCCCATAAACTCACTCAAAGAGATTTCAAATCTCACAAATCCATTCAAATTTAACCTTTAAATATATATATATATATATATATATATATATATATATATATATATATATATATTAAAAAAAACTTTTGAATTTAACAAAGCAGATGCATGGGAGAAATAAGTAAAGAAGCTAGGTATTCGAACCAACGAAAAAAATATTTGAAATTTTCATACGATAAATAGGCATCATGTTCCACCACATAAGTGAAAACTACAACATATATATTAATGAAACATTCACTTCAAAATTACAGCCATCTGTGGATCACAACAAACAACCAAAATTGGAAAAAATCAATATGCATGGGATGCACAAATCACACATCAGAAACACAAACTTGACGGGTGGGAAAAAACCACTAATGCCACTTGCGAAGTACAAATATAATTCCCCATAACCATAACATCGCATTTTAAAACCATTAAAAAAGTCTACAAGCTTTTGCTTGTTTGTTTTTCTGCACGTGGAGCAGTGCACTTTCCTTTCCACATCTGACTTCTTCATTTGCTCCTTCTTTTGGATTCCTTAAAAAAATATAGTACTTTATGATCATTATATTGTCATAGTTAGATAAAATTACAAAATACAAAAAATGTGTAACTTCTGCCACAATTACCTTTTGCTTCTTCTTTGATTTTATTCTCCCTCATTTTTTTCACGTTGTCATACAAAATTGTGACCACGCCTGCACCTACGCTCCCGATTATATTCGTTGTTGCCCCTCGATAGAATGCTTTCATTCCTTCCCTCTGGTATATTTTTCTAAAGCAATCCAAGGTTCCATGATATGCCTTCTCCTTCAATTCAGCTTCCATCATCATTCGACTCTTGACCGTATCCAAATGATACCCTATAAGTCCAATTGTCACATTTTGCAGAATGGTCTCAGGGTAACATGCTTTCCTTAATAGGAATTGACTCCAAATCTTTTGTTTTCAACCATCCAGAGCTAAGTGATTGCACACAAAATTTGGAATATAAAGAGGTCGGAAGCCCTCGATATATGCCTTTAACTCCTTGGCCTTTGTAGATTGTTTTGAAAAATTGGTACAGTCCGTTAAATTTTTAGTTATCTGCTCCTACAGCAACGCGTGTGTGGGCAAGCTCTAACGGATATAGCAAAGTTGTCATCGTTGAAGATTTATCGTAATGAATGTCGAATGTTGACCATTGCCCCACATTTTTTTTTGTATAAATTCTAAAAGTGTGAAAAAATTTAGAATCAAACATATAATAACAAAGTTTTAAAATATAATGAAACAATTGTTACCTCGTGTGAAAAAGTGTGGAGCAATGGTCAACATTCGACATTCATTACGGGACTTGCTGCATCTTCAATGATGACAACTTTGCTATATCCGTTGGAGCTTGCCCACACACGCGTTGCTGTAGGAGCAGAACTGTACCAATTTTTCAAAACAGTGTACAAAGGCCAACGAGTTAAAAGACATATATCGAGGGCTTCCGACCAGATATTCAAAATTTTTTGGGCAATCACTTAGCTCTGGATGGTTTAAAGCAAAAGATTTGGGGTCAATTCCTATTAAGGAAAGCATGTTGCCCGTTGAGACCATTCTGCAAAATGTGACAATTGGACTTTGGATATGGTCAAGAGTCGAATGATGATGGAAGCTGAATTGAAGGAGAAGGCATATCATGGAACCTTGGATTTCTTTAGAGTAATATACCAGAGGGAAGGAATGAAAGCATTCTATCGAGGGGCAACAATGAATATAATCGGGAGCATAGGTGCAGGCGTGGTCACAATTTTGTATGACAACGTGAAAAAAATGAGGGAGAATACAATCAAAGAAGAAGCAAAAGGTAATCGTGGCAGAAGTTACACATTTTTGTATTTTGTAATTTTATCTAACTATGACAATATAATGATCATAAAGTGCTATATTTTTTTAAGGAATCCAAAAGAAGGAGCAATAGAAGAAGCCAGATGTGGAAAGAAAAGTGCACTGTTCATGCAGAAAGACAAACAAGCAAAAGCTTGTAGACTTTTTTAATGGTTTTAAAATGCGATGTTATGGTTATGGGGGAATTATACTTGTACTTCGCAAGTGGCATTAGTGGTTTTTTCCCACCCGCCAAGTTTGTGCTTCTGATGTGTGATTTGTGCATCCAATGCATAGTGATTTTTTTCATTTTTGGTTATTTGTTGTTATCCACAAATGACTGTAATTTTGAAGTGAATGTTTCATTAATATATATGTTGTAGTTTTCCCGTATGTGGTGGAACATGATGCCTGTTTCTCGCATGAAAATTTCGAATGTTTTTTTTTTGTTGGTTCGAATACCTAGCTTCTTTACTTAAGCATTTATTCTATGCATCTGCTTTGTTAAATTCAAAAGTTTTTTTTAATATATATATATTTTTAAAGGTTAAGTTTGAATGGGTTTGTGAGTTTTGAAATCTGTTTGAGTGAGTTTATGGGACATGGATTAAGCAGATTAGGAACTTTTGGGTGAGTTTGTGAGATACAAAATTTTTTTTGGATGAGTTAGGCAGGTGTTTGGCTTTTAACGGTCAACTTAGGTGGGATCGTAAACTATGAAGTGAGTTAGACACGTTGGAGCGAAATTGTGAAATTTGAAATGTGTTGAGGTGGATTAGGAGTGAGTTTGAATGAGTTTGTTGATTTATAGTGAGTTTAGACAGGCCCCTTAGAATTAGAATATTTAACTTGTTCAAGTGTAATGTGATGTGATCCTTAGGATGTATTTTAAACTCCGTGGTCAAGGAGGAGACTTTATGGTAATGTGATTGCTACCTTTCAATTAAGGTGATCATACTTTTGACTTTTGTACAAGAGTATTCGATGTTTTACTTTATTGTATTGTCTCTCATAAGTAACTTCTTTGTCTTAATTTGTCCATTTTCAAGGTAGACTTATTTTGATTGTACAATGAAAACCACACAAAAGGGACCCTTCTAATTCTTTAATGTTATAAAAATATCATGAAAGTTATTGGAATTATGTGTTTGGTTGTATGTTGATATTGTGCCTTTTGTTTAATTATTAACTCGTATGACTGTTTAAAAGTTATTATAGCCATAGTTGAGTTTAGAAAGGTTTTTTCTCTTATGTCTTAGTTTACTTGGTTGTATGGATATCCTGCGGTTATGATACCCATAGAAATTAATGAGTTTGTTTGATTTGAATTGTGTTTGGATGAATTTATGAGACTGACCTAGAAAACTAGGTTGCTAAGGTAGTTTCTTAATGGTCTTTCTCAATCTCCTCTCCATCACCAGGTATGTAGACTTATCTTTGTTATAATATTTGATTTGTTCCATTACTTGCTTTGCATTAGCAATGTTTGGTTTGTTTGTGGCATTATCTGAATTGTTTTAGCTTAGCATGTTTGCTTTGACTTTTAGCCCACTTAAGTACCTTTAAGCTACTTTTATTATGCAAGTATGATGAGTTATGTGGGTTCACTTTATGCATTTTCTAGAGTAAAAATGACCCTATAGGTCATTTTAAGCTAGTTTTTGGTATCAAAGAGGACTTAAAGTACCTTTAAGACACTTATGTAGGTTTAAGGGGTGGGTTTGAGTGCACTAGGCTTGCTTAGTCACTTTAAAGTTCATTTTAGTCTCATAAGACACTTAAACACTTTAAGACACTTCTTAGCCACTTTGAAGGTTTGTGAGTTAGGCACATTTGTTTTTGCTTTTAAGGATTAGTTTGGTGAGTTTGAGTTAGATATGTTTTGTTAGTTTTTAAGTATTTTGGATGAGTTTGTGATATTTAGAGTGTGTTTTGGTGAGTCAGACAATTTTTTTAGCATTTAAGTAGTTTGCGTGAGTTTAAGCATGCTTGTGGAATTTGAGAGTATGCTTCGGTGAGTTTGTTTTGGATTTGGAGTGAGTTTAGGCAAGTTAAATGTCTTAGTTTCAACCTAGGAAAATGACACTTGAGACTTTTAGACCACCTAAATACCTTGGGAAAGACAAGACTTGGAAAATGAGGTATGTTGGACTGTTTTTTCAGGTAGTTTTATTAACTGTTTAGAATATACTTTTAGAACAAGGCTCCAAGTTTAATTAGTGCTTGTTGTTACTTATGGGTTTCTTAACATTTACTAAATGTAATTTTGTTGGTTTGTATTTGCAGCAAATTTCAGAGTTATGCATCGAGAGAAGCCAAATCTGATCTATGAACCAAAATAGAAGCAAAAACCAGATTTATGACTATTTGGCAAAAGGGTAATCAATTACTCAAGCCAGTAGTTATGTATTAGTATTACCAACTGCAGTTTAGATTTCTAAGACATGAGTTATCATTTTCTTAATTAATATTACATGACTTGAGTTTCTCTATGTATGGATTCTTTAATAAGCAAATGAGAATTTCTATACTTAATAGAGCTTGAGCCCCTTATTCTCGGTGGAAATTGAACTTTGTTGGCATTATGCTTCGTTTTCTTAACTTCCTTTGTTCTTGTGGCTTTTAACCTATAAATTAGGTTCACATGGTTGGTGTGTGTGATTTCTACGCCCTCTTTCTTTCTTTTTCAGTTTCTCCTTCCCCTCATCTCGGACTCAGCCTCTGTTCTCCCTCTCTTTGATCAGTCCGTCGTCTCTTTCTCTTTCGGTTTCTCCCTCACGATTCTCTCTCTTTCAATTTCTCGTCTCCCTCAATCGCTCGATCTCTGTTCTCTCTCTGACATATTAAAAAATTGAAAAAAAAACAAAAGAAAAAAAATACGAACCGACCGACCGAACCATCCGGTCGGTTGGCCGGTTGCCAACAGTCTTCGAAAGCCATTGGTTTCCAGTTTTCTGGAAAACCAACCGACCGATGAACACCCCTTGTGCTAGGTCCCTTCGGCTTGACTATGACATGTTCAACTTTTAGTTTTGGCCTTCAAAGGACACTTCCCCACTTTTTGGACCCGTTTTGGTCCGTTCTTAGCCACTTGGTAGGTTTCGAGGGCCTATTTATATTACCCAGTTACAAATATTTTTTCTTTTGAGAACTCCTTATTCCTATTTGATTCACTTTTTTCTTTTTAGTTTATGTTCTAACCTTCTTCGTTTTTATTTATTATTTTTCTTTTTCAGGTTTGTTATTTTCTTCACGTTATTCAAGGCACTTTCGAGACAAGATGTGGATGAGTTGAATCGTGCTCTTGTTGACACCTTTATAGTCATTTAGAGTCTTTAGATTGAAAAGAAAGAACCCAACTATATAGTCTTTCTATACAATTAGGTTTATTTACTGTCGACTTATTACGATTAATTGGGGAACATTTATTTAATTTGTTTAGCTCTGAGGTTTGTTGGATTATTGGCCCCTCCCCTGGTAGTTTCTTTCTTTTCTATCCAAGTGAATTTTCCAATTTTTTAAGTTCGATTTTAGTTTATTATAAATTTTGGGTGGATTATTTTAGTTTATAAGTGTGGAGTTGATTATGAACGTTGCTTCATACTTGGTTTCGTTTTCATAAAATCTTCTTGATTATATGACTAGCTCAGCAATTTTTAGGTTTTATATATATGTATTGCTTAAAGAGCACTGTGCTGGGCTAACAATCAAGGAATTGGATGCTGGTAAGATGACTAAATTAATTGTTCACTTTCTTTGACTATGTATTTCTTTTGTTGTTCTAACTTTAGTTGTTTCTTTTATTATCAAAATTTTAGGACATTGCCCACATGATGAGCTACCCCCAGAAGTGAATTTTATCCCATGTGAATGGATAGTGAGAGTGGAAAATAGAGTAAAGGCGGGTAGTATTTTGTAATTTGCATCGACTGGTCATAACCAATGTTTTGTTTTAAATGTTGACGGCTACATTCTTAATTTTATTGAACTGTCGAGATCTTATGGCAATGTTGATGGGTATTGATAAATGTTGGCGTTGGATATTTTTGAAAATATTATAAATATAAAATATTTGTAAAAATAATTAAATCAACGAATTAGCATTTCATCATTTTTAAATTAGTTTAAACTTATTATTAATATTTGGTCCACATTAGTACTATTTTGATTTTTTTTTTTTTTTTTGCTATATTTCGTTGATTTTTCTATGATAGGATGAAATGCCATTTTACTATGTAAATTCATGGACATATGGAAATGTGACAGAGCGATATAAATTTAAAACCCTTCTTTAGGGGTGATTGTTTATATGAAAGTACTCTTAACAAGTATTTGTTTATAATTTTTAAATACAAATTAAGTATTTCTTTAGGAGAATTGGAAAAAAAAATAATAAGTGCTTTTGTGGAAGGTAAACTTTTCATCAACTGATGCATTCGGTTATTCTGCACAGATTTTAATATAGTGTATATATATATTTTTTTATTTTATTTAAAATAAACTTTAAGGTATTAAGAGAGAGTACTAAGTTGGACCCGTTTCTAGAGTTCGACAGTGGCGAATCCGTCGAGTGATGGTGAGATAACTAGCAACAGCGACTCCGACGGTTACACTGCACACAAGGTTTTTATATTTATGGTATATATATATATATTTATATATTTAATTTAAAATAAACATTCATATTTTAAGAAGAGTACCTGAGTTCGACTGAGTTCGACGCAAAAAGGAGAGGGAGAAAATGGGGGGAGATAGTGTTGCTGCAAGAGGAAGAGGATGAAAATAGAGGGAGAGAGTGTTGCTGCAAGAAGAAGAGGGTGAAAATGGAGGAAGCTACTGCAGAGGTGCTCAGATAAAAAAAAAATAAACGAAATTATATTGGGTAATCTTTTCTTGTTTCAAAATTTTCTTCTCACAAACATTGAGAAAAACTAGTCTATTGTGACCAATTTTCTTTTCAGCGTTTTAGAAAGTGTTATAAAACTCAATAAAATTGCAACCTTTCTAGCAACATGTAATTTAATAAACCGCAATAATTTATATATTGTTGTTGAAGTCTATGTACGGTTGCTAAAGTTGCTTAGCAACATATTTACAAATTGTTATAAATATGTCCATTACAACTATTAACTTACAACACTTTTATTAATCACTACAAGAAGAGTGTACTACAACACTTTTGCTAAAAAAGTTCTTATAGAAATGAGAGTTTTACTTCAGACTTTAATTTAAGTAAATATCTGAAACTTTTACTTCTTTTTATTTTATTTTTTTTTTCATATTTTATTTGCAATTCTTTCAACAAAAGTTTAGGTGATAACAAACAGCATTTTGAATCTAAAAATAAGAGAAAAGTTGGACTACTTATTTGTGATGTGAATGAGACCATTTTATTCTTAATTTTAATAACGAGTTTAACTTTTTTTCAAAAAAAAAAAAAAAAATCGAGTTTATCTTAGAAATCAGTCTTTTTCATTGTTTGGTTGGAGGAAGGGTATAAAATATATCTTGGAAGTGGAATTGATGATTCTGTAATGAAGATTTGGGAATGGTGTGTGAGTGTTGCCTCGCCTTAGAGTTTACACATTTGTGGTAATTTTATTTTAAAAAAAGATTTTAAATCAAGTATATTTTCAAATCTAATTTCAAAACTTTCCTTTTAATTTATCTAATTTAATTTTAAATCTCTGATTACACACATTTTTTTTCGAAGTAAAGTTGCAAAGAAATCCACTCAATGAATATACATATATACATATATACATGAAATATCTTTGATTGTTGGATTGCAGTATGAAGTAGATTGGGAGAATTAGGATGCAAATTTGGGGATTTTTTTTAATTGTTTTGTTTGATTGGTTAAAAATGCATCCTCTTGAAAAGGAACGCTTTTGAGCGAAGTCGTCGCCTTTTTTTAGTACAGGTACAAATAAAAGAAAAAAGAGAAATCAACAAAAAGACTTGATCTTAGAAAATTAATCTCGGATGACAATTCCCCTCCGGCGTTGGCCTTGTAAGTGTGAATTTCTTGCGTTTTCCTTTCCATTTTGCTTCTAGCTTCTTTTGGACTCCTTCGAAAAATGTAGCACTTTGATCATCATATTGCCATAGTTAGATAAATGTACAAAATACAAAAAAAAATGTGTAACTTTTGCCACAGAAACGACGACCTATTGGCTTTGCTTTCCTTACCAAACTATAATCCATGAAAAATGTAAAAATAAAATTTAATTACCTTTTGCTTCTTCGACCATATTCTCCCTCATTCTTTTCATGTATCATATTCGTTGCTACCTCTCCATAGAATACTTTAATTCATTCCCTCTAGTATATTTTTCGAAAGCAATCCAAGGTTCCATGAAATACCTTCTTCTCCAATTCAGCTTCCAACATCATTTGCCTTTTGACCGTATCCCCTATAAATCCAATTGTCACACCTACTAGAATGATCTCAACCGACGATCTGCTTCCTGAGTTAGGAATTGACCTCGATTCTTTTGCTTTCCACCATCAGAATTTAAGCGATTGCATAAAATTTTTTGAATATGAAGAGGTCGGAAGCCCTCGGTATCACACACTCCTTGGCATGTGTAGACTGTTTTGAAAAATTGGTACAATTCGTTAAATTTTCGATCATCTGCTCCTACAACAAGTAGTGGGTGAGCTCCAACGGATATAGTAAAGTTGTGATCGTTGAAGATGCAACAAGCCTCGTAATTAATTTCGAAGGTTGACCATTTCTCCACATTTTTTTTGTATAAATCCTAAATGTTTGAAAAAGTGTGAAAAAGTTTAGAATCAAACATAATAACAAAGTTTATAAAAATAATGAAACAATTCTTACCTCGATTGGATCATCGCAAATTGTAGAGAACCATAACAGATGAGATAGGTTCCATTTTCGTAGAGAAAACCTTTTTTTTTATTGTATCGAATATAACATGTGTGGTCCCATTAAAGCCACCGACTCTTCCTTTTGTTTGCACTATCAACTTTGCTCTCTCAAATGGAGAAAGAGTGATCTCACGGTTGCTCCACAAATCCAAGCAGGGAATATATGTATATACATTTATACATATATATACATATATACATACATGAATTCCCTCTGATTGTTGGATTCCAGAAGAATGAAGGAGAGAATTAAGATGCAAATTTGGGGATTTTTTTTTTTATAATTGTTTTGTTTTTTTTATAATATATGTATATATACATTTATACATATATATACAATGGTCAACATTCGACATTATTCAATGATGACAACTTTGCTATATCCGTTGGAACTTGCCCACACACGCGTTGCTGTAGGAGCATATAACCAAAAATTTAACGGACTGTACCAATTTTTCCAAATAGTAAGGCCAAGGAGTTAAAGGCATATATCGAGGGCTTCCGACCTCTTTATATTCAAAATTTTTTTGCAATCACTTAGCTCTGGGTGGTTGAAAGCAAAAGATTTGTGGTCAATTCCTATAAAGGAAAGCATATTGCCCGTTGAGACCATTCTGCAAAATGTGATAATTGGACTTATAGGGTATCCTTTGGATACGGTCAAGAGTCGAATGATGATGGAAACAGAATTGAAGGAGAAGGCATATCATGGAATCTTGGATTGTTTTAGAAAAATATACCAGAGGAAGGAATGAAAGCATTCTATTGATAGGTAACAACGAATATAATCGGGAGCGTAGATGCAGGCATTGTCACAATTTTGTATGACAACGTGAAAAAAATGAGGGAGAATACGGTCAAAGAAGAAGCAAAAGGTAATCGTGGATTGCTGCCATATATATACATTTATACATATATATACATATATACATTTATACATACATGAATTCCCTTTGATTGTTGGATTGATGGCTGAGGAAGAATGCAGCAGATTACTAGAATTATGATTCAAATTTGCGGATTTTTTTTATAATTGTTTTGTTTTTTTATAATATATGTATATATACATTTATATATATATATATACAATGGTCAACATTCGACATTCATTACGGGACTTACTGCATCTTCAATGATGACAACTTTGCTATATCCGTTGGAACTTGCCCACACACACGTTGCTGTAGGAGCAGATAACCAAAAATTTAACGGACTGTACCAATTTTTCAAAACAGTCAGGCCAGTGAGTTAAAGGCATATATCCAGGGCTTCCGACCTCTTTATATTCAAAAGTTTTTGGGCAATCACTTAGCTCTGGGTGGTTGAAAGCAAAAGATTTGTGGTCAATTCCTATTAAGGAAAGCATGTTGCCCGTTGAGACCATTCTGCAAAATGTGATAATTGGACTTATAGGGTATCCTTCGGATACGGTCAAGAGTCGAATGATAATGGAAGCTGAATTGAAGGAGAAGGCATATCATGGAACCTTGGATTGCTTTAGAAAAATATACCAGAGGAAGGAATGAAAGCGATGGGTAACAACGAATATAATCGGGAGCGTAGGTGCAGGCATGGTCACAATTTTGTATTACAACGTGAAAAAAAATGAGAGAGAATACGGTAAAAAAAGAAGCAAAAGGTAATCGTGGATTGCTGCCACATATATACATTTATACATATATATACATATATACATATATACATACATGAATTCCCTTTGATTTTTGGATTGTTGCCTGAGGAAGAATGAAGCAGATTGGGAGAATTAAGAGGCAAATTTGGGGATTTTTTTTATAATCTTTTTGTTTTTTTTTATAATATATGTATATATACATTTATATATATATATATATATATACATTTATATATATATATATATATACATTTATATATATATATATATATATATATATATATATATATATATATATAAAATGGTCAACATTCGACATTCATTACGGGACTTACTGCATCTTCAATGATGACAACTTTGCTATATCCGTTGGAGCTTGCCCACACACGCGTTGCTGTAGGAGCAGATAAAAAAAAATTTAACGGACTGTACCGATTTTTCAAAGCAGTCAGGCGAAGGAGTTAAAGGCATATATCGAGGGCTTCCGACCTTTTTATATTCAAAATTTTTTAGGCAATCACTTAGCTCTGAGTGATTGAAAGCAAAAGATTTGTGGTCAATTCCTATAAAAGAAAGCATGTTGCCCGTTGAGACCGTTCTGCAAAATGTGATAATTGGACTTATAGGGTATCCTTTGGATACGGTCAAGAGTCGAATGATGATGGAAGCTGAATTGAAGGAGAAGGCATATCATGGAACCTTGGATTGCTTTAGAAAAATATACCAGAGGAAGGAATGAAAGCATTCTATCGATGGGTAACAACGAATATAATCGGGACCGTAGGTGCAGGCATGGTCACAATTTTGTATGACAACGTGAAAAAATGAGGGAGAATACGGTAAAAAAAGAAGCAAAAGGTAATCGTGGATTGCTGCCATATATATACATTTATACATATATATACATATATACATATATACATACATGAGTTCCCTTTGATTGTTGGATTGTTGCCTGAGGAAGAATGAAACAGATTGAGAGAATTAGGAGGCAAATTTGTTGATTTTTTTTATAATCTTTTTGTTTTTTTTTTATAATATATGTATATATACACTTATACATATATATATATATATACAATGGTCAACATTCGACATTCATTACGGGACTTACTGCATCTTCAATGATGACAACTTTGTTATATCCGTTGGAGCTTGCCCACACACGCGTTGCTGTAGGAGCAGATAACAAAAAATTTAACGGACTGTACCAATTTTTCAAAGCATTCAGGCGAAGGAGTTAAAGGCATATATCGAGGGCTTCCGACCTCTTTATATTCAAAATTTTTTAGGCAATCACTTAGCTCTGAGTGATTGAAAGCAAAAGATTTGTGGTCAATTCCTATAAAGGAAAGCATGTTGCCCGTTGAGTCCATTCTGCAAAATGTGATAATTGGACTTATAGGGTATCCTTTGGATACGGTCAAGAGTCGAATGATGGTGGAAGCTGAATTGAAGGAGAAGGCATATCATGGAACCTTGGATTGCTTTAGAAAAATATACCAGAGGAAGGAATGAAAGCATTCTATCGATGAGTAACAACGAATATAATCGGGACCGTAGGTGCAGGCATGGTCACAATTTTGTATGACAACGTGAAAAAATGAGGGAGAATACGGTCAAAAAAGAAGCAAAAGGTAATCGTTGATTGCTGCCATATATATACATTTATACATATATATACATATATACATATATACATACATGAGTTCCCTTTGATTGTTGGATTGTTGCCTGAGGAAGAATGAAACAGATTGGGAGAATTAGGAGGCAAATTTGGTGATTTTTTTTATAATCTTTTTGTTTTTTTTTTTATAATATATGTATATATACATTTATACATATATATACAATGGTCAACATTCGACATTCAGTATGAGACTTACTGCATCTTCAATGATGACAACTTTGCTATATCCGTTGGAGCTTGCCCACACACGCGTTGCTGTAGGAGCAGATAACCAAAAATTTAACGGACTGTACCAAATTTTCAAAACAGTCAGGCCAAGTAGTTAAGGCATATATCTAGGGCTTCCGACCTCTTTGTATTAAAAATTTTTTGTGCAATCACTGAGCTTTGGGTGGTTGAAAGCAAAAGATTTGTGGTCAGTTCCTATTAAGGAAAACATGTTGCCCGTTGAGACTATTCTGCAAAATGTGACAATTGGACTTATAGGGTATCCTTTGAATACGGTCAAGAGTCGAATGATGATGGAAGCTGAATTGAAGGAGAAGGCATATGATGGAACCTTGGATTGCTTTAGAAAAATATACCAGAGGGAAGGAATGAAAGCATTCTATCGAGGGGCAATAACGAATATAATCAGGAACGTATAGGTGCACGCATGGTCACAATTTTGTATGATAACGTGAAAAAAATGAGTGAGAATACGGTCAAAGAAGAAGCAAAAGGTAATCGTGGATTGCTGCCATATATATACATATATACATACATGAATTCCCTTTGATTGTTGTATTGATGCCTGAGGAAGAATGAAGCAGATTGGGAGAATTAGGTTGCAAATTTGGGGATTTTTTTATAATTGTTTTGTTTTTTTTATAATATATGTATATATACATTTATACATATATATACCATGGTCAACATTCGACATTCATTATGGGATTTACTACATTTTCAATGATGACAACTTTATTATATCCGTTGGAGCTTGCCCACACACCCTGTAGGAGCAGATAACCAAAAATTTAACGGACTGTTGATAGCGAGCATAGCTAGCTATTTTTCTCTGATTAATTAAGCTAGTATTTTTCAATTATTTGCCCAAATTTATGCATTTTTATGTTTTATTTGTAGGAAGTATGTGCTTGAAGCTTAATTCAGCAATTGGAGTCAAATGGAGCTTCCAATCTTAAAAAAAAAAAAAAAAAAAATTCATAGCGTCGCGACGCTATAGAAAATTTTCCAAATTTTCGGATCGCGACAGCGTCGCGACGCTGTCTTGACAACGTCTCGACGCTACAACGAAATTTTGCTATTTAAGCATCTTTTCGGCTAGGTTTTTGGGACTTCGAATGGGGGACTTTTGGAGCCGACATTAGAGCAGAAAGAGGACAGAATTGAGTTGAAGCAAAGGGGATTAGTTGGAAATCAACCCATTGTTCGTGGGGATCGTGACGGGGACGTTCGGTCTCGGCTTACAACGAGTCTATTTCTCTTTTCCCTTACTTTAGACACTTTTTATGGCTTATTTAGACTTAGTTTATATTGTAACGAGGATTATGTGTAGCTAAGTTTAATTCTTAGGGATTGATGTAGCCGTTGGGCAAGTTTTGGATTGATTTACGGTATTTATGTTATTGATGTCATTTATGCATATGTTGTATGTTTAATGCTTTCGATTTACTGGCCATAAATTGATTGATGTTTATATTTGAATCTAACTCGGGAGAGAGGATTTAAATTAGTAATCAATATGCATAACTAGAATTTAGCTAAAAATCGGGAGATTAAGGTTAATTCTAGAAATTATCATAGAGGTTAGCCTTATTGCCTTGTATGTTTATTGGATTTAGATAGGGATATCGGGTTCAATTGCATATGGGAGAATCATGTATGCTCGGGAGAGATATGTGTGATTTTAGTTGCCAAGATTTATGAATCATAGCATGTGTTAATCCGTTTATTAATCCATAACTCCAATTGGTGAAATCAATTCCCTAAGACCAATTATTCCCATTTGATTGTCACTTTTTACTTTAGTTTTGTGTTGATTAATTCATATTCTCATTCTATTTGATTCTCTAAATAAAATTGGCCAAGAGTATTTTCGATAATTAAAACTTGGCTAGACACCAATCCAAAGGACGACATTCGATTGCATAATCACTATATTATTACTTGACCCGTACACTTGCGGTAAGCAAATTGCGCATCAACTGTACCAATTTTTCAAAACAGTCAGGCCAAGGAAGACATATATTGAGGGCTTCCGACCTCTTTATACTCAAAATTTTTTGTGCAATCACTTAGCTCTGGGTGGTTGAAAGCAAAAGATTTGTGGTCAATTCCTATTAAGCGAAGCATGTTGCCCGTTGAGACCATTCTGCAAAATGTGACAATTGGACTTATAGGGTATCTTTGGATACGGTCAAGAGTTGAATGTTGATGGAAGCTGAATTGAAGGATAAGACATATCATGGAACCTTGGATTGCTTTAGAAAAATATACCAGAGGGAAGGAATGAAAGCATTCTATCGAGGGGCAACAATGAATATAATTGGGAGCGTAGGTGCAGGCATGGTCACAATTTCGTATGACAACATGAAAAAAATGAGGGAGAATACGGTCAAAGAAGAAACAAAAGGTAATCGTGGCAGAAGTTACACATTTTTTGTATTTTGTAATTTTATCTAACTATGGCAATATAATGATCATAAAGTGTTATATTTTTTTGAGGAATCCAAAAGGAGCAATAGAAGAAGCCATATGTGGAAAGGAAAGTGCATTGCTCCATGTGCAGAAAGACAAACAAGCAAAAGCTTGTAGACTTTTTTAATGGTCTTAAAATGCGATGTTATGGTCATGGTTATCGGAGAATTATACTTTACTTCGCAAGTGGCATTAGTGGTTTTTTCCCACCCGCCAAGTTTGTGCTTCTGTGTGATTTGTGCATCCAATGCATAGTGATTTTTTTCCAGTTTTGGTTGTTTGTTGTTATCCACAGATGACTGTAATTTTGAAGTGAATGTTTCATTAATATATATGTTGTAGTTTTCCCATATGTGGTAGAACATGATGTCTGTTTCTCGTATGAAAATTTCGAATGTTTTTTTTCGTTGGTTCGAATACCTAGTTTCTTTACTTAAACATTTCTTCTATGCATCTGCTTTGTTAAAATCAAAAGCTTTTTTTTATATATATATATATATATATATATATATATATATATATATATATATATATATATATATATTTAAAGGTTAAGTTTGAATGGGTTTGTGAGTTTTGAAATCTGTTTGAGTGAGTTTATGAGACGTGGATTGAGTAGATTAGGAACTTTCGGGTGAGTTTGTGAGATACAAAATTTTTTTTGGATGAGTTAGGCATGTGTTTGGCTTTTAATAGTCAACTTAGGTGGGATCGTAAACTATGAAGTGAGTTAGACACGTTGGAGCGAAATTGTGAAATTTGAAGTGTGTTGAAGGTGGATTGGTAGGATTTAGGAGTGAGTTTGAATGAGTTTGTTGATTTATAGTGAGTTTGAATGAGTTTGTTGATTTATAGTGACTTTAGACACTCTTAGGCCACTTAAGAATATTTAACTTGTTCAAGTGTAATGTGATAGTGAACCTTAGGATGTATTTTAAACTCCGTGGTCAAGGAGGAGACTTTATGGTAATGTGATTGCTACCTTTCAATTAAGGTGATCATACTTTTGACTTTTGTATAAGAGTATTCGATGTTTTACTTTATTGTATTGTCTCTCATAAGTAACTTCTTTGTATTTGTCCATTTTATGTGTACTATGCTGCTCTGAAGGTCGGAATCCAGAAGACAGTTTCGGTTTATTCTTTGATCTATAGAGTCAATTTTAAAACATTGACAACAAGACACCTAATTTAATAATCCGAACTTAATTACAACCTTAAAGAACAAGTAAAAACATCAAAATCTGACCGAAAAAAGGAAAAAAAGAAATTTGATAAAGAAAAAATCACAAACAAATGTTGATTGTTTCACAACTCCACGTGTCGATCAACCATGCAACCATTTGTTTTTACATATCCACATGTAGAAACCTCCAACCATTCTTGAAAGCTCCTCTTTCTCCTCCCAACACGTGTAAAAGCCTTTCAAAGTCTCTTACAATCCATGTATATATATAATATACACTCATTTTTCAATTTCACATTACAAACAAAATTTCCACCGAACAAAACAAGACCAACAAAAATGAGCCAAGGACAGCCTCAAAGGCCCGCCGGCGACCACCAGGATCCGATCAAGTACGGCGACGTTTTCGACGTCTCCGGCGACTTGGCCTCCAAGCCCATCGCCCCTCGTGATGCTGCCACCATGCAGGCCGCCGAGAATATGGTCCTCGGCCAGACTCAACGTGGTGGCCCTGCCGCAGTCATGCAGTCGGCCGCCACTGTTAACGAACGCGCCGGCCTCGTCGGTCACTCCCAGCTCACGAATGTTGCTCGAGACGAAGGCGTCACCGTGTCTGAAACCATCGTCGATGGCCAGCGATTCGTCGTCGAGTCCGTTGGCGGACAGGTAAAATTTAGATTCACCATTGTAAATGGAACCAACAAAGTTCGATAATCGATTATATATTTATAGGTTGTCGGACGATTTGTTCAACCAAACGTTCCGATGAGAGCTCCGGGTGCGGCACTCAACCGTGATTCAATCACCATTGGGGAAGCTCTAGAAGCAAGCGCGGTCAGTGCCGGAGACAAGCCGGTCGACCAAAGCGACGCCGCTGCAATCCAAGCGGCGGAGGTAAGGGCCACCGGGAAAAACGAGATAACGCCCGGTGGCATAGGGGCGGAGGCCCAGTCTGCTGCCATGCTCAACGCCCGAGCCATACGCGACGGGGACAAGACGACGCTCGGCGAAGTTCTAGCTGTAATATTCTTTTAGAAAATTCATTCTTTTCTTAGATGTCTTAGATGTCTTAACTACTAAGTTATGTCTTCAGGATGCGACCATAAGGCTATCGGAAGACAAGACGGTGACGAAGGAAGATGCAGATAGGGTGATAAGTGCGGAGATAAGAAACGAGCCCTCGATGGCGACCACGCCGGGAGGAGTGGCTGCGTCGGTGGCAGCAGCGGCGAGGCTAAACCAACGGGGATAGGTTGAATGAGTGTCATATATGGGGATCCTTTGAATCTTGTGTGTGTATAGTACTGTGTTTGTTTTTCTTTTGGTTACTTTAGGCCATGTTATGAAGTTTGTAGGGGTTTTTGGGAGTTGTAAGGGAATGAAGAGAGATGTGTAATGTTAAGATATTGAATTTTAGTGTCTTTTCTTTAACAAGTGTTTCTATATATCGATTTTTCTTATCTTATTAGTATTGGTATAGGGCTTAGGATGTGTGTGGATTGGATTTTGGGCCAAAATTGGTCCAATGGGCTAATCTAGTTTAGATAGGGTAGTTGCAAAATGGACAAATATTCCTCCAAGAAGGAAAAAAAAATCTAAAAAATATTATCAATAAATAAATAAATAAATATATATATATATATATATTTATTGTTAATAACCATTTGAGTTTTTGGTATTTTCTTAGGAATTTAAGTGCTTTCAAAAAGAAGTTTCTTAGGAATTTAAGTGCCTTTAACAATAATTTCAAAAACTTCTTTTTTTCATGTTTTCTTTGGTAGGTAGGGAATCAACATTTTAATAATTTTTTTTTTCATTTTCTACTTATTTTCTTTGTTGATTGTTGTGAGGACGAATTATTAGTTCTATAATTATATTTTATCATGAAAATTAGGTTGGGTATGTCTGAAAAATAAAAAATAATTAAAATTGAAATAATAAATAAAACAAAATCCTCTCTTCCTTCCCTTTTCAACAAGTATTTTGTGCACTAAAAAAAAAAAAAGCATTCCATCTATATAAACTCATATGGAACAACACATTTATTAATTAAACTCCATATATATATATATATATATATATATATATATATATTTAAAATTAAACTCCATATACTTTTATCTTCCACCCAATATTAGAGAGAATATTTTTTTTTATATACATATACATATTAATATTAGAGCAAGTACCATACTAACATATTGAGTTTATAATCTCAAAAAATGAAGAGATCAAACAAATCTAGAAATACAAAGAGAAAAGAAGTTCAAAAAAAAAAAAAAAAAAAAACTAAATGCCAGAGAAAGTACAGTGAATGTTGTTGGAGTGAGATTGGAAGCTAATTAAAAGTACAAATAATTCAGTACAATTGGAACCTTTTTGTAGCTTCATTCAGTACATATTTTTTAAAAAGAAAAAAATAAAAAAGATTCATTTAGTACAAGTTGTAGAATATATGATTTTTTTTTTTTTTTTTGAAATATTGTAGAATATAAGATTAATACAACTATTTGCCAAGGCTTTTTTTTTTTTTTTTTTTTTTTTTAAAGAAAATTTTGCCAAGGCTTTGTTGTTCCCAATCACAAAAGACAAAAGATCTACAGCTAAGATCTAAGATCTTCAATATATATTAATAATCTCATTTAATTTCATCTTTTTCTGTGCCTCAATTAATTGATATATGGCTTTATTCAAAAAAAAAAAAAAAAAATTAATTGATATATGGCAAAGTTCCCTTTGGTTCATTGGAAACTTCTTGGCTTTGTTGTTATTGTTCACTGAGCTAGCTAATGAAATCTTAATAATTTGGAAAAAGTACCTTTTTAGAGTTTTGAGGAATTAAGTGTGTTTGGTCCACAGGTTTTCAAAAGACGTTTCAAATACCACACATGAGTTACTGGGCATGCCAGTTTAATATAGCCCATTAAAATAGATCTTTTTAGTTCCTGAATTTTGAGAAATAGGTTTAAAAGATCCCTAAGTTTTCAAAATGGATTTTTTTAGTCTTTGAGTTTTGAGAAATAGGTCTAAAAAAGTTACTCATTTTATTTATTCAACTTTTTAAATTAATATATTTTTATATATTTTAATATTGAATGATTTTTTAAATTAACAAAATTAAAAAAGTATTAATTTAAAAATTGAAAAAATAATGAGGGACTTTTTAAACCTATTTCTCAAAACTAAAGGACTAAAAAGGTTCATTTTGAAAATCTAAGGACCTTTGAAACCTATTTCTCAAAATTTAGGGATTAAAAAGGTCTATTTTGAAAACTCAGGGACCAAATGTACTAATTCCTCAAAACTCAGGACCAGAAAGGTAAATTTTCTTAATAATTTTGCTTGGAAAATGCATTATGAGATTTGGTTTTGTTTTTATATTAAATTATTGGGTTCTATTTAGTCCACAAGTGGGTTTCAATAATCTAATTCTCAAAATTTCAATTGGGTTTATCTTTAATTTTATGCTATATTAACATTGGTTGGCAGAATTATTGATGTGGGTAGTGTGTGAGATTTTTTTTAGATGAGATGATGTGATTTGATAGCTAGTTAGATGAGTTGTAAACTATGAACATGTTCAAATCAATAATTAGTCAAAATTTTAACTTGTCTCACATCCATCTCCGATAAGTGATAGCACATATTGTGAGCTATTTTTTGAAGTTTAATTATTGCTAGTGATCTTGATACTTAGTTGGCGATCATTTTTACATTTATATTTGTCTATGTTGTAGAAATCGAGCATTTGGAACAAAACAAAGCTTTTAAAGGAAATATCAAGAAAATCGAGTTTGTTTGACATAAATGGAAGATTTAAAGAGAGGAAGAAAAGAAGAAAATCAAGCTTCAGACCCGAGAGGGAAGCATCGTGACACTGTTCAACGACATTGTGATGCTACAAATGGACATGGATAGATAGCGTCGAGTGTCTCGACGCTATAGAAATGCAAGTGCATGCCTTATTCGATTCATCTAAAACGTCCACTTCCTTGTTTTGTTATTTTTGTTCCTACCAGTTTTTTTTTTCATTACCATTTATGAAAGATGAAATTAAATATATGCAATATTCAAAACATATTGATAAAATTTTGTAATTTGTCTATTTTTTAATTATAAGATGGGATTAGAATACAACTTTTTTTTAAAAAAATAGTTAAGTTGTATTTTAAAAAATTTCAAGCAAATTCATTATATAACTCATGGTTTTTTTTTTTTTTTTTTTTTTTTTTTTGTGAGAAATATAACTCATGATTTATTCAAGGAAAGACAGCATGCGATTTTGATTTTTCTTTGATAATCAAGAATCATGATCAGGTGATTTGAACAAACAAACAAATAAATAAATAAATCTTTTTTTCTTTAAGATTTTCAAGAAAATGCATCATAATATGTGGATTTGAACAGAAACATGTTGAGATTTTGTTCTTTGATAATTAAAAAATTATTTAAAAATAAAAAAATAAATAACACATATTGAAGCACAATTTTGTAACGTGTTGCATATCACTCGAATGAAATAATGGAACACTTGCTTCCCTTTTTGTTTTTGTTTATGTTTTTCCTTTTATTTATTTACTATAATTTTTTGTCTTTAATCAGAGTTT
Organism: Luffa acutangula; assembly: GCA_036850905.1. NCBI lineage: Eukaryota > Viridiplantae > Streptophyta > Magnoliopsida > Cucurbitales > Cucurbitaceae > Luffa > Luffa acutangula. The sequence goes on from CM072090.1 coordinate 48,952,061, forward strand.
CAAATATACCCTTCAATTATTTTTTTTCTTATTGAAAGTTACCCTTCAATTATTTAAAAATCACGTTTTGGATCAATGCCCTTAAAACACCGGTTTTTTTTTTTTTTTTTTTGAGGTAAGGAGATTCAAACTTCGGATCTCTTAATCAATGATAATACATGTCAATTACCCATTGAATTATGTTCACTTTGGCTAATATATCTAGTGTCAAAAGAAAGTTATAAAATAAATAGAGTGGAAGGACAATAATATGGGAGAGATATTTTCAGGGTGACATTGATTTCTCACAAACCAAAACTTTTTGTTGTTCTTTCCCTCTCATCTCACATCACTTGCTTGCTACATACAGTGTTTAAGTACACATACCCTTTTTCAAAAGTTTTATCATTTTCTTCTCATTACATCACATACCTCAATAGAAAAATCTTGATATTTTTAGGTTATTTTAGCAAGTAGATATTGTTGATGGTCGATTTTGGTCAGAGGGAACTCACCTGACCTTCACGTGCCACCAACGGTAAATTTGTAGATGAGGGGGGAAGACGTGGCCTGTAAGACGAAAAACCTGCACACCGGTGTGGTGCTAGCCACACCGACTCCCATGCTTAAGTCAGAAAACGGATCAGGAGGGCTAGAGAGTAAGAGAAGAGAGGAGAGAGTTCGGGTCCCCTTCTTTAGTGACGAAGAGGGGTATAAATACCTGCTCATCCTCCTAGGGTTTCCAGGAGTTCGGAGGCGTTTTAGGTCAAACCAGACAAAACTGGGGCAGACGGAGGCAGTAAGGAACGATAGGAGGCTAACGAGCTCGGCCTCGAGGCCGAGGCCGACCATGTGGGTCGGGCCCAATTGGCCCGACCCATTTGGTCCGGTCTTCCTCTGAGTCGATCCCTGGTCGTGCCTCCGTCCGGTTGTCCTCATCAGCTCCTTGTACGTCATGGTGGTCCAAAATTACCTATAACATATATCAATTAGAGAAAAGAGAATTTATCATATGATAAAAAGAATTTAATTCAATTATTGTTAAGGATTCGATCAGCTTAATCATCAAATAAGTTCAATTTATGTCCAAATTGATATTCGAGAGAAGTCAAAATTTAAAGTCATTAGGCAAACAAACGTCTCATGGAGAGTTAGAGGTCAAATTTAAACCAGTCGTGAGAGAATAGATTTTTAAAAAATAAAAATCTTCCTTTTCATTTTTCCAAAAGTGAGATATTTTTGTGAGAGATCATGTTTCCTTTATCCTCTCAATGGAATATAATGTCTAGACCGGTAATCTATTTTTTTCTTCTTCACTTCTTTTACTTATACTACCGTTGTTTGTTGCCATTGTCGAATGTCAAGTTTAAAGATCCTTAAAGTTGATTTATAATATACGAATATATGGTTGTTCTTTATTGAAATCTAATTGAGACCGACCACAGTTAAGATTAGATTATATGATCAATAAAAGACCGTTTGAACAAACTCAACCAAAGCATACTCTACTCGTACATGTTCGAGTTAAGTAATGTTTGAGAAAACTTTTTTTTTCTCTAGATTACTTAATACACTAAATTTTGGAGGGAGAGATGTTTCATAGACTTGGGATTGAGGTGGTACAACAATATTGTTGGGTGTTAGATAAAGTGGTCTTCCACACCCATGTGCTAGGAATGGCCAAGGTTGAAAATTCTTTTTTTCTTAATTAGAAGGAGAAAAAATATATATTATCCTTATTTTATTGTAAGGCGACCATATCCTGGGATTAGAAGTAAAGTGAATGAAGTTTACCGTATTTTAAAGTAATTAAGAACAATGTTTCTATTGATGAAAGGTCTTTTAAGTGAAACTAAAAGTAAATTCACGTGGAGTTTGATCTAAGAGTAGATAACGTTTTATAGGTACTATGTAAATTGGAGAGAGATCAAAAGGATAAGATATGGATTCAATTTAGTGCATAGATATGTGTGATGGAAGAAATTTTATGGATGAGTCAAGCATGGAAAACATTAATAAGTTTTAATAGCATAAATGGACAGACAAGAAAAGTTAGCTAAATGCAAATTTTGAAGATTTTACTTATCCTTTTATGCAATCAATTTATCTATATATATATAACCAATGAAGTTATATTTGGGTTGACAATTCAAATTTTTATTTTTGTGTAGCTAATTAAACATTTTTTTCTCTTTTCTTTTTTTTAAAGATATTCTATTAATAATGAAGAGACAACAATAATTATTAAGACTACCAATATTACTTCAACAATGTGAACAAAATAAAGAATAAAAGGTGGGAATGTGGCAATTAATTGGAAAAAGAAAATTAAAATTTGCAGTTGAGAATCTGAATTTCTCGAGGAAAATCAACAAATTGAAGTGAATGTGAACACTTGTTTCAAAAAAAAAAAAAAAAAAAAAAAAAGTGAATGTGAAGTTGTGAACACAATTGCCCAAGTGCTTTTGCTTCTCCCTTTTAATATAAAAGAAAAGAAAAGAAAAGAAATGAAATGTACATAGGATCTTTAAATTATTTTGTTTCATCACACTCTCATAGAGATTATTTATATTTAAAGTATATGGCATCCTTAATTAATGGGTCAAGGGTCAATCTAATTTTTTTTTAAAAATTATATTTTAGTTTATGCTATATACTTTATAGATTATATAATTAATTAAATGTTGGATAGATGATTGTAGATGGTAGAATCTATGGTCAAATTTCAAAATGTTGTGCCATTTAGGGATTTTTATGTGTAGCTGACGAGCAACTATGAGGAGTTGATGACTATTGACATATGCTATAGACTAGTTTTCCCAAGTTAAATGTGAGTAAGCCAATAGTACATGGACTATTTGAAAAGTAGAGGACATAATAGTATCTCATCGTGCCAAAGCATACATAGCTCGATTATATGTGCATTAGCAATGACATGCTTAACACTGTAGCAAGCAAGTGTTTAATTCCATTGGTATACTAAATTCAATTTAGAGAATAGAGAGAAATCATGATATTTGTTCACGCAAGGAAACATCAACCAAGTGATGAGCAACCTATAACCCTTGTCATGTAGCTTGTCGTGTATTCAAGTGCTCGATGAAATTAGAATAATCAATCGAGCTAAGAAAATTGTGATAGGTTAAAAAAAAACAATTTTAATCCTTGTAATTTTATTGAAGTAACAATTTAATCCCTAAACTCCAATATCTAATTATTAGACTCTTATATACTTTTAAATTTATAAAAATTTAGTCCATAAAAAAATTAAACACCCCTAACATGAAAAGTCTCGTCAAGTTAAAGTATTGCTTTTTTTTATTATTATGTACCAATTTTGTTCCTATAATTTACAAATACTTTTGCTCCCTCAACTTTGTTAGAAGAGTTGATTAAATCTTAACAAACAGATAATAACCAAATCCTTACAAGGATTAAAATGTTTTTTAAACATAGTAGTATGATATTATTTTTTTTTAAAAAAAAATCAAAATAAAATGAGTGTGTGAAACTAAAAAAATTAATAATTTAAAAAATTAGAAATTTGAGTGGACAGAAAAAGAAAGAAAAACAATTCTCCAACCACCAGTCTCTGCATGTGCGCCTTGCTTCCTTTCTACACAGAGCTCTGGGCTTACTTATCTTTTACTTTACCCACGCGCATATTGGCGCGTGAACTACTGATGCATCGTTAGTAGAGAAATTGGAACTAAAGCGCGTGGTGAATATGCATATGAATGCGCGTGGTACTAAAGAGTACCGAGTTCGTGGAAGGCATTAAATGAACCGGTTTGACGATCACAGCCTGTTTGGTCAACATTTTGTACATAAAGAACTAACTTACAAATCACTCCATTTTTTTAAACCATTAAATTTCATTATCATAATCATTAATTATTAGCTTAAATCATTTTCTATTACTTCTTATTCTTATATTTGTGGATTTGATATTTTAAGGGTTTTAAATATATAACTTAATGTTTGAAATATAGTTTTATAAAAAAAAAAGTTTAAAATGTAGTTAGATGTATAATTCTTTTCGTTGTAATATTAAATTACATCTAGGTAAAAGATTTGAACCTAATACCTTAAATATTTTAGTGACTCAGATAGGATTATGTTTGCATTTAGATGTATAGTGTATACTAGAACTTAGTTTTAATATTTGAATCTTTTTTAATTTGATTTTTAAGCTTTCAAATTATTTATATATTTATTTTTACAATCAAGTTCTTATTATTGTCACATAACAATAAAATTAATCGAAAATATGATGATATAATGTTAAAAAAAAAAAAGAAAAAGCTTACTAATTTTATATGACTTAACCTATTGTAAATACAAAATTGCTTGTTATTATTGAAAAATGACAATTTAAAATGTTGAAATACTAACAATTAGAAACTTTACAAAAATTATTACTTTTAATATCATATATCAGCATTCTTATAATAATAAAAAAAATACAACACAAAAAAGATGAAACCTAAAACTTTTATGTAGACAATATGAACCAAATTGGAAAAAAAAAAAAATTAAGAATAGCATCAATTTGATTAGTAAAATATAAAAAGATTAATCAAAAGAGAAAAGGGAATCAAATTTATCTTAAGAATGGCAACAAGACGACCTCAAATTGTTTGGAATTTAGTGTAGTTTAGATTAAATTGACTTTTTGAAGAGATTGATTCTATTGAGTGGGGTTTAAAATAATTTTTTGGGAAATGACATCTAGTGTTAGCATCGGAAAATAAATCATTGTTGATCCCTGAACTTTACAGAAATGATGATTTAGTTCCTGTACTTTCAATTTTGTTTATAAATACATTTGGTCTCTAATTAGGTTATCAATGTACATATGTAAGCAATCTCATTAAATGTTTATATAATATTTTTCAATTCATGATTAGGAACTAAATTGCTACCTACTAAAATTTAGGGTGTGAATAAAATTTGACACTTAATTTTGATAGGATTAAATTTTTGCAAAAATGAAAAAAAAAACAAATATTGTTATATATATGCTAAAATCTAAAGATTAAATTGTTACAATTTTGAGTGTAAAAGACTAAATTGTTACGAACTAAAATTTACGTACTAAATTATTATTTCCATGGAATTTCAGGAATCAAAGTGTTTTTTAACCTAATTTTAAAAGTAGGATTACCAAACTATTATGTATTTTGAAGGTATATATTTCATAATGCTTTCCAAATGAGTGCTTTACCAAAAAAAAAAAAACTTCTATTTTCATTTGGTTCTAATATTAATCAAAACTATTTTTGATCTCATATACATTTTTTTATGGAAAAAAAAAATTCAAAAATCACCCCTAAATTATAAAAGTTGTTACAATTAGTCAATCATACTTTTTAAATAATTTCAATATAATCAATCACACCTTTCTTAATTTACAAAATTATTACAATTAAACCTTTAAATGTTATTTCAATCAAACTCCTTAATTATAAATTATTTCAAAACGATATATCTGAAAAATCAAATTCTTGTTAACCGTTAATATTATAATTTCAAAATTTATAGAGTTAAATAAATATTAGGTTAAATTGTAACAATAATCTATACTCTCTCTCTCTCAATAATAAAGTTCTCTGTTTCCCATATAAAGAGATGAGGTCTTTGCATTGGCCATTTTAAATTCACACAGCACACCAAAAAATGCCGACCAAACTTGGAAGAAACTATTTGAATCTCTGTTTTACAAAGATCAAGAACCAGCCACTCTCCCCTCAATCTTCTCCGATCACTCACACGGCGGATCGCCACCGTCCACCCCGCCCATTCTCCTCCTCCGCCGCCACCTTCATCACAAACTACAACTCCCTCTACGAGATCACCACCTTCGACACCACCAATTCCACCTCCAAACCATTTTTCGCCTCGGCCAACGATGGCGCCGATCCCGACGCCTACGTCGCCGTCGACTTCATCACCGCATTCACCTCCCATCGCTTCTTCTTCTCCTCCCCCGGCCGATCCAACTCCATTATAGAATCCTCCACCCCCACCAGCACCGTCGTTGGATCCACGACGACTTCGCTATCTTCCTCCTCGAGCGCCGCCTCGGACGACTCCGGTGGCGAATTGCTCTTGAACAATAGCATGGCGATCCCCACCTACTCGCCGGATCCGTATGCGGACTTCCGACGGTCAATGCAGGAGATGGTGGAGGCACGTGAGGATATGGAGGTGACGAAGTCGAGTTGGGAATTCATGCATGAGCTTCTTTTATGCTATCTTGCGCTTAACCCTAAAAGCACTCACAAACATATCCTTAAAGCTTTCGCGGACCTCGCGAGGGGAATGAAACCACCATTGCCACCGTTGCCTCCGCCAGAAGCAACGGAGAAAGACGGGAGCGGAGGTCGGGAAGCTGAGTCAGCGGCGGAACCACGACGGATGTCAGATCTCCGGGCAACAAAATGATAGAGATTGGTGAAAATTGATTAGATAAAGTTACAAAGCAGAAAAGAAGCTAAAGAGAGAATTCCAGAATATGATGTATTATTCTCAGCTGAAGAATTATTACAGCAATGGGCTGAATAAATAGGGAGAATGGCCCTAACAAACAAATATTCTATCCTCTAGATATTTGCCACGTAAATACAAAGAATAACAACTTACCAACCTATACAGCAAGGTAAAAACGACAGCGTTTAATATCACTATTTGTTGGACACTGTATGAGTCATTACTCTATCATCCCCCCTCAAACGAGAGGGTGAAACAACCACACCGAGTTTGGATCTCAACGTCGTGAACTGAAGCTCAGATAATGGTTTAGTAAGAGCATCCGCAAGTTGATCAGAAGAGGGAACATATCGAACTTCCAACTCATTGGCAAGAACCTTGTCCCGAACAAAATGGACATCTAGCTCCACATGTTTACTTCTAGAGTGAAAAACCGGGTTCTGAGCGAGAGAAAGAGCACTTACATTATCACACCAGATAATAGGAGCAGCTGAAGGACAGAGGTGAAGTTCACGAAGCAAAGACTGGATCCATGAAAGTTCTGCAGCAGTTTGTGCAAGAGCCCGATATTCGGACTCCGTGCTAGATCGAGCAACAACGCTTTGCTTTTTGGATGACCAAGACACTAATGAATTCCCAAGAAAAACACAGTGAGCAGCAATTGATCGACGGTCATCCACACAACATGCCCAGTCGGCATCCGTAAACGCAACAAGGGATATAGAAGGAGATCGAGGAAGGAACAAACCATATTCTAATGTCCCTTTGAGATACCGTAACACACGCTTGACTCCTTGCCAGTGAACAATGGTTGGTTGTTGGAGAAATTGACTCAATTTGTTGACAATATAGGCTATATCGGGACGGGTATGAGTAAGATATTGGAGAGCACCTAAAACACTCCGATATAGCGTTGGATTAGAGAAGGGATCACCCTCAAAGGCGGAGAATTTCTTCCCCGTGACCGCTGGAGTTGAACATGGTCTCAAATGATCCAAACCAACCCGATGCAACAAATCGGTTATGTATTTAGCCTGCAACAAATACATCCCAGAAGCAGTACGAAGTACTTCCACACCAAGATAATAACGCAAAGATCCTAAATCTTTGAGGGCAAACACAGTATGTAATCTGGCAATAAACTTATCAATAAAGATAGGACAATTTCCTGTGACTAAAATGTCATCCACATAGATTAAAATCACAACGGACATCTGAGCGGTCGAGAAGAAAAATACCGAGTTATCAGCACGCGAGTTATGAAAGCCCCATTCCAAAAGAGTGCTACGTAATCGATCATACCATGCCCGTGGAGCTTGGCGAAGGCCATAAAGAGCCTTGTGCAGCTTGCATACATAGTGAGGATGAGAATCATCTACGAAGCCATCGGGTTGCTTCATGTAAACATCTTCCCGCAGCTGGCCATTCAAGAAGGCATTATTCACGTCCAGCTGACGAATTTGCCAATCCTTAGAGACTGCAAGAGCCAAAACAATCCGGATTGTTGGTGCTTTAACCACCGGGCTAAAAGTCTCCTTAAAGTCAATACCGGGAATTTGATTGAACCCTTTGGCAACTAAACGGGCTTTGCAACGTTCAAACGAACCATCAGAATTAGTCTTTACTTTGAACACCCATTTACTCCCAATAAGATTAACATTCGGTGGAGGCGGAACCAAACTCCAAGTACCATTTTGAGAAAGAGCCGCCATTTCAGCATTCATAGCAGAACGCCAATCAGAGGACTGTAAAGCTTCCTTGACAGTAGCTGGTTCTGTAACAGAGACAACATCATTAGAGTTAGCAGAAGAAGCCAAAAAGGAGCCCCAATTTTTGGGACAAAAGATGCCACTCTTGGCCCTTGTCTGCATAGGATGGCTGTTGTGAGGAGCTGGTGGATCTACTAGAGGATCGGTAGCTGAAGATATAACAGGCAGTCTGGGCACATCAGGAGATGAACTATCGGCAGAAGAATCAGAAGGCATGGCAGTACTCGGTGAAGGACCAGCATTTAGACCAGAATCATGAGCAACCGTAGGGGCTATCGTCTCATTGTCTGAGGAAGACACAGCATTAGTAGAAGACGAAGTTGCACGAGGTTCAGAAGGTAGATCTACATGAATATCAGATACAGATAAAGAGGGCAATGAACACGAAGAAGACACTGGAGCAGCCTGAGAAGAAGAGTTATTAGAGGATGAAGGAAAAGGAAGCCAATTGACTACAATTTCAGAAGACACAGGGGTAGAGAACTCTTGAAGAAAACCAAGTTGAAAAGGAAATTCAGCCTCATTGAACACCACATGACGAGAAATATACATACGACCTGAAGGACTGAGACATTTGTAGCCTTTGTGAGATGGACTATATCCCAAAAATACACATTTAACACTTCGAAACTGGAATTTATGAGAGTTATAGGGCCGTAAATAAGGAAAGCAAGCACACCCAAAGACTCGAAAAAATCGATAATCAGGAGTTTGATGAAACGCCTTTTCCCAAGGAGAAATATTACCAAGAACAGAGGTAGGAAGTCTGTTTATAAGAAAAACAGAAGATGAGAAAGCCTCCCACCAATATTTCAGAGGCATAGACGACTGGGCTAAGAGCGAGAGACCCATATCTACAATATGCCGATGCTTTCGTTCGACTATTCCATTCTGTTGACTTGTGTGAGGACAAGAGTGTCGAAACTCAATTCCTAGAGACCGAAGAAGAGGAGAGAAGGGACGAAACTCACCCCCCCAGTCTGATTGAAGAATCTTAATTTTTCTATCAAATCGATTCTCTACTAGAGCTTTGAACTGAGTAAAGGATGACAAGGCCTCACTTTTGGTTTTAAGAGGGTAAATGTAGGTAAGCCGAGTATAGTTGTCAACAAAGCTGAGGTAAAAGCGATAACCCAAATTAGAAATAACGGGAGAAGGACCCCATAGATCACAATAAACAAGTTCAAGAGGCTGTGATGTACGAGAGGTGGAGAGGGAAAAAGGCAGTTTATGCAATTTACCATACTGACAAGCATCACAAAAGCTAAACTTCTCATTCATGGAAATTTTCAAATTACACGCTTTGATGACTGAATTGACAACATTCTCAGAAACATGACCAAGGCGACGATGCCAGAGAGATTTAGAGACACCACAAGATACGGATTGACCAACATTGGACTCGACAGGACTTTGAGAAACAGAAACAGCAAACAACGAAGATTGACAATCAGCAGAATTATTATGACCAGGTGCAGCTACCAAAGAAGAAACAGGACTGACAGGAGATTGAGGACTTTGAATTGAGGGGAGCTCGAGCTGATACAGACCATCCTTAAGAACCCCGTGCAAGATCACCTTCCTTGAAGCTTTGTCCTTCACAAGACAACAAGAGGAGTGAAATTCAACCACAACATTGTTATCAGCAGTTAAGCGTGCGACACTAACCAAATTCCTCTTAATATTAGGGACATGAAGAATATTTTTAAGTTTAAGATGAGCATTCCCAGAAGACAAGCACACATTAGAGGAACCAACATGAGCAATCTCTAACTTAGTACCATTTCCAACAACCAGAGAATTATTACCATTATAAGGAGTTTTAACAGCCAAGTTACCAGCATCTGCAGATACATGAGTGGTGGCACCACTGTCCGCAAGCCACTTTGGGTCATTCAAAATTTCAGGTGCAGCGATGAAGGCAGAGGAAGAGGCATTTGAGTTTCCTCCTTGAGAATTATTCCCAGATCCATGAGGATTATTGAACGATTCTTCAAAGCGAAGATAACAAAATGGGGCAGAGTGACCATACTTGTTACATAGCTGACATGTAGGTCTAGAATTGTTACCTCTTTGACCACTGCTTCTGCCACGACCACGGCCTCTATTCGACCCTCTATTACCAGAATAGTTGTTACCTGAGAAATTTGGCTGAAAATTGTTCTGACCGTGATTCCCACTATTGGAGCTGAACGAACGTTGTCCTGAGTAACCCTGTTGAGAGCGACTTTGATGGTTGTAGGTTAAATGTGCCGCAAGATCCGGAAGCTCCTTGGTGTTTGGAACATTACTGTACCGTGCTAACGTCCCTTCAAAGGTGATTAGGATCGAGGAGAGTTCTTGCCAGGAGGAAATGTCCTTGTCGTCGATTGAACAAACAATCGGAATGTATTCCGAATCTAAGCCGGAAACCACATAAGAAACAAGATCACCAAGGGAAACAGGTTTACCTGCTAAACTGAGATTATCAGAAGCCTGCTTCATTGTAGTAAGATACTCAGTCATCTTCATTGCTCCCTTTTTGGTATTTTGTAAAATACCTCTCAGCTGGTTAACCCTAGCTTTGCTGGTCGAGCCATAGACTTTCTCCAACGCTTTCCATATTTCTCTAGACGTCTTGAAGCTAACAACATCTGCGGCAATCGCTGGTGACATAGAGCCAAATAACCACCCAGCTAAAGCCTGATCAACAGTATTCCATTCATCGAACATGGGATTAGGATCTAACTTCTTCCCTGTCTCTGTGGTTGTTTCAATAAATTCCGACGGCTGAGCCTTAGTTCCCAAAATATAGCCGTCGACTTTCTGGCCTCGAAGGATGGCCAATACCATTCCTCTCCACAACAAATAATTGTTTTCATCAAGCTTGACCGTGAGCACAGTGCTCAGCGGATGACCAAACGAAGAAGAAATCACAGCTGCTGCAGACGATACTTGAGCTGAGACTGCAGCTGAGGATGACGAAGAAGAAGCAAGAACGTCTCCCATGGCGTTTGCCTAGATTGGCTCTGATACCAAGTTACAAAGCAGAAAAGAAGCTAAAGAGAGAATTCCAGAATATGATGTATTATTCTCAGCTGAAGAATTATTACAGCAATGGGCTGAATAAATAGGGAGAATGGCCCTAACAAACAAATATTCTATCCTCTAGATATTTGCCACGTAAATACAAAGAATAACAACTTACCAACCTATACAGCAAGGTAAAAACGACAGCGTTTAATATCACTATTTGTTGGACACTGTATGAGTCATTACTCTATCAGATAATGAGTTTGATATGATTTAGAGTTTACAAATATTATTATATATTAATATATGTGTGGGGGAGGAAAAAAATGGTCCCTCAAGACTTTTGTTTTTGTCACCTTAATTATTAGATCAAACCCTTATCTTTGATATTTTCTTCGATTTTTGTCCCATCCTTGTTTACATTTTTGTATATTTTTGTTGCTACAAGACAGAGTGAAATGACAAGAGGATTAGAGTAATTTATCTTGGTTTATTTATTATTTTGTTGGGATTCTAGCCAAATTTTGGAACTTACAGAAAGAAGTTGAAAAATTTTTGGTATTTACTTTTAAAATTGAATAATATATATATATATATATATATATATATATATAAAGACTATAAAAAGGTAGAAATAAAAATGAAGAAAGAAATAACATGTTGTAGAGTATATTAAGTTATCCAATTTGGCTTTTAGATAACTTTTTTTTTTCCTTTTGAGTACAAGCTTTTAGATAACTTAATATAAATTAAATTTAACTTTAACCTATTGGCCACTTTAAAAAAAACAAAAAAACTATTGGCCAAAGTTTTTGAATCCCTTAGCCCCGTTTGATAACCATTTGGTTTTTAGTTTTTGAAAGTTATGCTTGTTTCTTCTCAATTTCCTTACATGGTTTTCATCTTTGTTAAGAGCACATTTGAATTCCGAGCCAAATTCTAAAAACAAAAACAAGTTTTTGAAAACTACTTTTTTTAGTGTTCAAATTTTGACTTGGTTTTTGAAAACAAGGGAAAGACGTAGACAACAAAACAAAGAAACTTGTGAGGAAAAGTAGTGTTTGTAGGCTTAATTTTCAAAAAACAATAAAAAAAATGGTTATCAAACGGGGCCTTAGTAATTTAAGATGCAAAAGACGACGTGGCATATTTATTTAAAAAATATTGATTAATTTGACATCATATGGTAATTAAACAAAGGATAGAAGGAAGTTTGTATTAATGGCCGAAGTCTCTAGTTTGAATCCCCCACTTCACACGTTTAAAAAAAAAACAAATGATAGAATAAAGTGAACAAATAGACAAAAGAGAGTAACACAATGATCAATTTTAAAGAAATTTGATATACAATACTTCAAAAATAGGGTATGTTTAAAAAAAAGGTAGTTAGTTTCTTATGTTGTTTTATTTTATCACTTTATCCAAATTTCTATTCTCAATCTATTTGTCACTTTCTGCCAAATCAACCAATATATATCTAATAGAACATATCACATCTTCATTTTAGTTAAAGTCGTTAAAGACCACACAATCACAACGTAAGATTCAAAAGATGCATAAATTGAACTCAAATTCTTCTAGATACTAAATTTGTAATTTTACCTAAAACAAATAAAAAAACTAAGATACCAACACAAGATAATATTTAAACCCGCTCACTCGATTATATATAAATACGTGAAAAGCTAGGAAGAAGATAACGATGAAACCAAATGACAATGGAATGAGCAACCAAAAAAGGAAAACTTGGAAGAGGACTATACATTTGTGTGAAATTTGATGGGAAGCAACACATGAAAAGAAGCACTCACACTGTCATCACCATATCATAGAAGAAAAAGCAAAGCATATATATATATAAGAGAATTAGAGATAATAGCTTTATTTCTCACTTTTGTTCTCCTTTCCCACAACAAAACAAACCCAAATTTCCATTTTTTCAGCAGAAAAATCACATGGCCACCCCAAAAAATAGTGATACATTACACATGCTAATTTTAATTAAAAAAAAAAAAAAAAAGAATGGGCCACATGGATCCACTCCAAATGTCTTGTTCTTCACCCCATGAAAAAGACAGTAAACAATGATAAGTTACAGTCATCAAAGGACAGTTTACAGAAAACAAGAACAATATAGTAATGGTTTTTTGAGCTAGGCTGTCCAATGTTGTGGAGACAGATGATGGCTGTACTAATAACATTACATTGGGCCAAATGGGAATCTTTGGATTGTAAAAATTTATTTATTAATGCTGCCAAATTGGGGAATCTTCATTATTATTTTGTCTCCATTTTTATTTGTTCTAAGTTTCAAAGTGGGTGAGTGAGTGGGTGGATTCATATGCACTCATGAGATTCAGTGAGTTTTTTTTTTTTTTTGCTTTAACCAAGTGGGATACTTTAGCTTTGTGGAGTAGTTCTTACTTAAATCTATTTAGTATTTTCCACTATTTTTCATGTGTAGTGACATTTTTTTAATAAAAAAATTTGATTTGATTGTGAAGTTTCTCCTTTTTTGAGGATGGTATATGACTTTTGTTGAAGGGAATTGATGGGAAGTGAAATTTAGTTGTAATTGGTTGAACCCATTACATCTAGTTTGTACTTTGTAGTAGTTAAAGTTGTTGTGATTTAGTTTTTTTTAGTAGAAGTTGTTGAGATAGTCTTTCTAGAAATTATTATGGTATCTAGTTCTTTTAAGAAGTTGTAATGATAACTAGTTATGTATGGTAGGACAACTCTATAAATTGTAGGCTAGATATAAAGTTAGCGTATATATATAATTCTATTTTTCAACTTTTTAATCTTCTAGAGCCGAGATTAAAAAAAAAAAAAAAAAAAAAAACATTGATCAAAGTATAATGATACTAAAATATTAATTTATCATACGAACTGAACACACATTCATGTTGAGTTGTGGATCGTCTAATCTTCAAAATAGGTTTAATCCAAACCGAAGTTAAAGCTCGAAACGAATTCCGAAAATTGTCACTTGAAGCGTGTACGAAGTTGGCATACGAATGTCGCCACACAAAAGAAATAAGCATAAGGGCAAAAAAATAAAAAAGAAAAAGGTTCTCCAACAAATATGATGCAAATATGGAGAAACAAGAGTGAGAAAGAAATCTCAAACCACAACAATGAAGAGAGTTCTAAGATGGTGTTGAAACTCACTTTTTCTTGCAAGAAGAAACCCCTTGTTCTACAACAAGGGAACCATCCAAATAGAACACTTGACATATCTCAAAAGGCAATTCCATAAATAATATCATTGAATCACTTAGGCTAAACTAAGAGAAAATAGCTAGATTTTGTTCCTCTTTAGGCAATTCCATAAAGTAATATCCAATAGAGCATTTAGAAAATGTACATTAAGAATAAGAGGGCATTCAAATTTATAATTTATAACTATGAGTTGAAACAGAATCCTCAACTCTATAGCAAGTTATCATAGAGAGCTCATAGTTCAGAAATCAAACTAAAATGATTACTAAATTAATATGCTCTTCTAAGCTAATATATTGATTATTTAGAAGTAATCACCAAATCGCCCTTTCGAAACCTATGATATCTGAGGATGAATGCTGCTCTATCTTACTTATCTGGATATGGGGGTCTTGTAGAGAAGGCAACACAAAAAACCTTAGTCAAACAGTTAGATACTTACATGAAGAACCGGAAAGGAAGTGCCTGGAGCTGCAGCCACTACTTTACAGTTTACATACATATTTAACCATGAAAACAGTTTGTCTAAAATTAGAAAATCATGTTAGTAATTTTAAAAATAAGCTTTTCCAGAGCCACTTAATCAAGTTCTCTGTTCCAAATCTTATCTGCCACAACAAAGCATCAAGATAAATAAACAACGAAGAGATGCTGTACAAAGGCAATAACATTTTCATAGTAAGCCAACTAAACTTTAAATTTACAGTAAACAAGGAGGCTTCAAAATGCACAGCCCTTTCGGGCATTTTCGTAACTAAGAAGAGAACTTACAGTGCTTCTCCAGAACTGTATGCCAGAAACAAAAACGGGATGTACAAACCATTCTACCCCAGGTTAGATGAGCATGACAAGATCAAATTTCCCCTAAACACTCGCTCAAAATGCACCATCAAAAAATCTAGAAAGCAGTTCTTTTTGGGGGGGATCTGGGGGCGGGGGATATCATCATCCATCCCAAAAAATGGCACAATTGGTTAGTAAGACCAACAAAAAGAGTTCTGCAGCACTCCTATAACGGTAGCCACTGAAGATGCATCGTTTCGAGACCAAAAGGATACGAGTAGCCTGGTTTGATAGAATCGTACCTTAGGGTTACCGGAAGAAAACTACCTTCATCTGAGCAATGGCACAAAGAAAAGCCAAAGCAGAAGCAAAGTTTTAGTAGAAGAGTGATCTATTATACAGTGTGGCATGTGTTTATCTGTGAACCAGACTCCTATTGATTTGGTAACTGTTCATCTGAATTCTCTAAGGAACTAAATCTGCTTCAGAGGTGGAGATTAGACTATACTCCAGTCATCACTTCTTTCTGCTCAGCATCGTCTCCCAAGTACTTGCTGAAATCCCAGAGATGCAGGTCATCTGCCTAAAACAACGTCCTCCGTTGGATGGCAATTGGAAGAAACTTTAGCGGAGACAGCATGGGCCTTAAGCCTATCACCTTCAGAGGGAGAACTAGTTTTATTGTCCGATAGCAAAGTGGCATGGCAACCATTCACAATTTCTGAATCAAAGAGAACCTTCTGTCCGTCGTGTACAGAAGCAGTCTCTTGCGGGTTACTAGAGCCGACTGTGTCTGATTGATTTACATGCACATCATGAGTAGACTCACGTCTGTCACTAGGAATACCAACTTCTGCAGTCTCCTGGCAATCAACACTTGCAGTTCCCTTTGGGCATTCCAGGCTCGACTTTTGATCAATTGCTGAATTTCCATCCAATTGTCCATTTAGTTCAGAGGTCCGATCTTCAGGGTCTGAAATGGTAGAACCAAGAGAGGTAGTTTGATATTGGCCAGCCTCTTTAGCTTCCTCACATGTAAGGCATGTAGAGCACAGTGAGTTTTCAAAATTTTGGTTCCTTTCCTCCAAATTATCATTCATAATCTCCCCATTATGGGCTGCAACATTGTTAGTAGGATTATCTATTTCATCGTTCAAGATCTTATCATTTGGTTTAACACTGGATTCAACAACTGCATGTTCACCAGAAATCCCAAATCCACCATGTGCAGTGCCCTCGCTGCATGAATTTAAACAAGGCCCAGGAGAATGTCTCTCTTCAGGAGAGGTTGCAACGACCTCCACCTTTTGTTGTTCTGCAAGTTGAGGGGACTCAGAACCTACAAGAACGAAAAAATAAATTATCTGTAGTCCCCACCAAGATGAGTGCACAATGAGCACTAATCCCTCATAGTTGATACCTTCTGCAAGAGGTGTACGTTCCACCGGAAGATGATCCTTCAAAAGTGGTTTCTGCAGCATTTCTACACCAGGAAAGACCAACAGACTCGTGCTCCTCATCCTTTGCTTGCTAGTCTCTTCAAGGGGCTTGAAACCAAAGGCAGAAGTCCATGTATCTCTTAGTTCAGATATTGCGGGAATGACCAACTTCTCAACATTTAGAGAGGACAAAGCCTGACAGAGAAAGGGATAACAAAAAAAAAGCAAGCATGTATCAGTAAATCAAATTGGACAATGATATGAACTTTAATAACCTTAATATAAGTCAGCTAGGACCCCAAAAAGTCAGATATATTATTAATACACATGTTTGCATGTCGAAATTAGTTTCTTTCCTTCTCTGTGAAATTACCGAATGTCATCATTATCAAGCCTCTCCAGAAGGAGAGACAACTACTAACACAAGGAAATATTTAAATTCGACTATAACAGATTAAATGAGTACATCTAGAACTAATACAAGTTACTGTGGGCAAGGGGTGTGGTCAACTTAAGAATTCTTTTTTGCCATAATAGACGTCAAAGCACTATTTTGATCAAGATGGCTACTCCTGCCACTAACTGAAAAGTCAATATACAAGATCCTTCACCGATATGACCCAACACCGTATATTTATTTTATACCTAAAATTTTTAAAACCTTCACTGTTCATCAAGTTCTAACCTTACACGATTTAGAATTCGGTAAACTTGATAACGATTTTGACTTGTGGCCACTTAGCTAAATTCAAGTCCTTTTTACTGCTACATCCTATTTTTGGCGGGTGTTTTTGGCGGACTTGTTTTTTGTACGCCCTCTTGTATTCTTTCATTTTTTCTCAACAACAGCATGGTTTCTTATTAAAAAAATTTTTTTTAAAAAAGGTCTTTTTTACTGCTATGCCAATCTGTCTATGCCACACCCTAGTAAAAAAAACATCGAAAAACAAAATGAAATCTAGAAGAATGATCAGCACTAGTAAGTTATTGGACCACACAGAATCCACAATAACATGAAGGTACAATAAGACATAGATTATGACCTACCGATTCAATCGCAGCAAGAAAGCGACGGCACATTCCTTGACGCCTATACATATAACGAGTTCCAATGAATGGCATCTCCGCTAATTCATTTCCATGGATCCTATTTTCATCAATCAGGAGAGAATTTCAATTTTAGAGGTTTAATAAGTTCATATGAGTAAATTAAATTTTTTTTTTAAAAAAAAAAGACTATAAAAATTGTTCCCTTCCATAACTAGAAAGCATATATAATATATATTGAATAGTATGAACTCAAGAGATCACGACTTTAATAGTAAGCCTTATTCAAGTGGTTGGTGGTCCCTTTGACCTTAGTAACCATGTTTCAAGCAAATTATGCATCTGTGTTTTTTTTATGGAAAACCAAGCTTTCATTGAGAAAAAACGAAAGAATGCACGGGTGAACAAAAAAAACTAGCCCACAAAAAGAGAGGCCCCATTAGATAAAGGGGCTCTAATCCAAAATAATGAGAACTATGGAATAATTACAAAATAAACGAGTCACCGACGCCCAAAAACTTGCCACAAGGGACCAAACCTCAGATGAATCTCTCTCCAACCCTCTAGAATTCCTATTGTTTCTCTCACTCCAAATCCCCCAAATAATAGTGCAGATCCCAACTTGCCACAAAAACTTTCCCGGATCCCAAAAAGGGGGATGGGAAAGGAACTCCTCAATCATCTCTCTAAGGCCTCTGTGTCTGGCAAACTGCAAGCCAAACAGGGCAAAGAACTCATCCCACACAGCCGTAGCAAAATCGCAGCTCCATAAAATATGGTCGAGGTCTTCCTCCATCCGACAAAGAATGCAACAAAAAGGTCCAATCAAACAAGGAATCTTTCTGGAGAGCCGATCAGGAGTGTTAACTCTTCCATGGATTACCTGCCAAATAAAAAACTGCACTTTTTTTTAGGACTTTCACCTTCCATAACATGGAAAAAATGGACACATCGGTAGGAGAAGGGTCCAATAGGCATTGGAAGAGAGACCAACAAGAGAAGCCAAGAGAGGGGTAGGGACTCAACCGAAAATCCCTCCTAGTAGCACTAAAAGTGATCTCCCCAATCAAGGAAAGGAGAGTCAAGAGGTCTGTAGTTTCTCTATTAGACAACGGATGCACAAAGCTAGAAGAATAGGAGAGAAAGCTCCCAGGTGGACTCAAAACCTCAACTACGGAGTGATTTTTCATAGAAGATAAATGATAGAGTCAAGGAAAGGTAACACAAAGAGGCCTTTCCCCCACCCACCTGTCTTCCCAAAAATATGTATCCTTCTCATTCCTTCCAACTTGCAAGTTTTTTCCTCACCTTATCCACCATTGGGTCCCATAACGAAACTGATCTCGGGTTGTGCCCCAACGACAAACATAAGTAGGAAGACGAAAACGAGCTCATGTGACAACCAACTATCGTCGCCCATCTCCTCACCTTACTAACCTCGCAATTCAAACCCAACATTTGACATTTACCGCTATTGATTTACAGGCTAGACATGGATTCAAAGAAAGCCAAGATGTGGTTCAAAACTAAGGACTCCTCTTTTCCAGACAAAAGAAGATCGTGTCATCTGCAAACTGAAGGTGGGATAATGGAACCCTATTCTGGCCCACCTCGAAACCTTCAAAGAGCTTACCCTCCACCCCTCTAAAAGCGATTCTACTAAAGGAGTCCACAATCAGGAGAAAGAGGAAAGGAGATAGGGGGTCGCCTTGACGAAAGTCATGGGTAGCTCAACTCCTCCCCTTGGGTCTACCATTGATGAGAATCGAGTGGGTCACCGATTTCATGCAACTCCAAATCCAAGATCTCCCCTTATACCCAAACTCTTTCTTTTCCAGAATCTTAAAAATCACTCCCTCTCGACCGCTCCCTCAATAGTCCTCAACAACTTCGTTAGCAATAAGGGTTTGATCCAAGATTTGTCTTCCTTCAATAAAAGCTCCCTGAGCCTCTGTGATAGTGGAAGGGAGGACTTTTTCCGACCTTTTAGTAACCTTAGCAATGTTCTTATATACGCTTGTGATCAGGCTAATGGGTCTGAAATCTTACACCCTATTTGCTCTTTCTTTCTTAGGGATGAGGCACACATAAGTTTCATTCAATGAACTATCCAGAATGTCCCGTTCAAAAAATTCTTTAAAAGCCCGCTCCAAATCCCCCTTTAATCTCTTTCCAATTGTCTTGAAAAAAGGCCACAGAAAAACCATCCAGACCTGAGGCTTTATCTCTATCACATTCAAAGATCGACTTTCCTAATTTCCTCCATCGTGAAGGGAGAATCCAACTCATTTTTCTCCCTTTCTGAGATAGGGCTCCAATCAATCTCTTCTACAAAGGGCTTAGGGGACACCTAAGGGACACAAAAATTAGAAAAGAAAGAAACAATCTCCTCCTCAATCTCATTCTCCTCATGGAGCAACACTGAGCAACACCCCCATGTGTTATTTTCTAAAGGGACAATTGTGTTCTTCTTCTACCACTAGCCAATCTATGAAAAAAAAGGCCGAATTGCAATCACCATCCTTAGCCCATTTAACCTTGGCCTTTTGCCTCCAACTAATAGTCTCTTTCTCGACTAGCTTAGCAAACTCAATTTTGAGAGGGAGAGGGTCTCATCCAAAAGTCCATCTTCTTCCATAATATCAATCTCTTTGATCCTGTTCAACATTTCTTGCTTCTTCACCCTAACATCCCCAAAGACCTCTTGATTCCGCGATTTAAGAGTTCTTCTTAGAGATCTGAACTTTTCCATAAACCTATAGCCTTCTGACTTCCCTAGAACCTCCACATTTTCCCACCTTCCCACTTTCCTCAATGACATCTTTATATGATAAAAGACCCGGACTCACATAGCACAAAACCAAGAGAAATACTAATGACCCTGAAAGTTTTAATTCTTATCTAAATCCTAGGGAATTTTTTTCAGTAAACCAACTTAACTTCAGTAAACCAATTTTTTTCAGTATCGCTATCAGAGACTAGACAACCCCAGAAACCCCAAAAGATTTACAAAATTCCCAGGCCAGTTACATTGAACCGAAGTTTTGTAAAAGAAAAATTAGCACCACACTACCATAGTCAAATTGTTAAGAGATTGTCTTGCAAAAAGAAAATAGAATTGCAGAAAACAACAGGAGTGTTTTAATCATTTTAAAGAAGACTCAAGTTAGGCACATATTTTAAGTTTTTACTGCAGGAGTTTGCATATCCAACATGCTTAAAGAAGGGTTAACCAACAAAACATCCAGCATAATGTTGAGTCCACAATAGTGTGATTGGTGCAAGAATGCATCGAAGAACTTGAGCATGTACTTTGGAGAGGTAGCTTTGTTTTCTCAATTTGGGTTGCATTGTTGGAGTCTTATGATGTGTCCTTAGTCTGCAATTGCTCTTTTCGTGCAATGGCTAAGGAGATGTTGTGGAGATTAGGCTTTTTAGCAATCTTATTAAACATCTGGCTCAAGATGAATAAGAGGACACCTAGGGGGAGGAGAGACTATGGGCGAGGTTTAGTTTACAGCTATACTTAATCCTCCCTTTGAATGTAGTAATTATCCTTTGTTTCTAGGTTTTAACCATTGGAGCTATTTCCTTTAATTGTTTGGCATTTACGGTTGTTTAGTCTTTGCTCCGCTGGTTGTGGGCTGGTTTTTTGCATGCCAATTGTATATCCTTTCATTTGAACTATAAAAGTATGGATTTTTCCAAATAAATAAATTTATGTGGAAAGCTAAGAAATACCAGGCAAAGCCCAGGTGTAAACAGTAAAAAGGAATGTGGTAGTACTTTTTTTATAATATAAAGGAACTGGAATTTTCTCTCAAAGTGCTCGGCATCCTCTTCTCAGGTACTCCAGCTTTGTCTGCTATTTCTTTTAGCAATTTCCTAACCTTATTTGAAGGCTTACGTTGGTTGTTCTTCTGATTGCCGTTTATTGTCTAGCAAAAATACCAAGTCACTAGGTTGGCATTGGTATTCGACCCCTAGTTGTTCGTTCCTCTAGTATATGTCAATTGTCATTTTCGTTGAATATAATCCCTTTTTTATAATTATAGCTTGCTTATGATTATTAACGATTGGCAAGCTCTTTTGAGATAGTTTTTGGGCGGGGCGATCTCCACCCCGGCCCTTAGGTTGTTTCTCCTTTTTGTGAGTAATACATATCCTTTGATGTTTCTTATCAAAAAAATAATCACTTCTTTCCCAAAAAAAAAAAAAAAAAAAAAGTTTTGATAGTTCACACCCACAGATACTACAAACGTAACTAGCTTCAAATCAAAATGAACACTCCAACGGTATAAGAAGTTGAACATTCCAACAGTATAAGAAGTTGAATACTCAGATAATACAATAAGATATTTTACAAGCTATCCAAACTCATTCTCCGAGTATGATAAATTCAATAGAGTTAGCAATGAACTCAAATGGGATTTAAGCACCATGATAAACAAGACACATACCTTATGGATGCAGCACATATGATCTCGTCATCCTTTTCAAGAATTGCAGTGTAAAAACCACTAAAATTTAGACGAGTAAAATTTGACCTGAAAAAGGAATTTAGCACTTTTAAGTACCGATGCACTGCTTCCGTTGCTTTAGAAAATAACACAGCAAACACAGAAGTTGAAGAAGGTTGAAGGTATTTAGAGGCTAAAATGCATGTCCAAAACAACTACAAGAGTTATTGGACTAAGTTTAGTTTACATTTGGAAAATTTACAGGTTATTATTAATGCTTTTGAATCCAGTTATTTTGCCTCATTTCACCATATTTATATCCCAGGCATGTCATAATAGAAAAAGAAAAAATGGCAACTTCTGTGATGAAGGATAGATGCCTTAAGCTGACAAAATTAAGGTCCTAAGCACATAAGACATTCCAGTCCTAAATATTATGCTCTTGTTTATCTTCATGCACTCCTCCCCATTAAGCTTAGAGATCCCATCCTTGGCTTTTAGGCCGTTCTCTTTAATATGATTTTTAGTGATGTTTTTGGAATACAGTTCCAACTTTCAACCTCCTTAAACAGAAAATGTCATCCTGGAAAATGAGGCTTCGTTCCTGGCTAATAATTTTTTTTCTTAGTTTCTCTCATGTATAAACACTAGCTTTGCCAGTGGTGCACCAATGACTGTGTACCACCATAAAACAGGAGAAAAAGAAACTAAGACAACTATGAGCTAGTAAGCTAAAAAGGTGGAAGAGATAGCAATAGAATTATTGCTTCCATCTTCCTTTCCAAAACTAAAGCTCCCATCTCTATTCAATTCAAACATCAACGTGAAGAAAAGCCAATGCACAACCTTGGTTCCCATGTTGAACATCAGTTTAGAATTAAGATGTGCTGCAAATAAAATCATCATTGACCAACATGCAGCTTGCCTAGAAACATCCAACGGGTTCTCACTAATTGGGAAAAAAAAAAAAAAAAAAAAAAAAAAAGAAAAGAAAAGAGCAAAGCCATATTCCCATCAGTTTAAAAACCCCCTCTACTGCCGATATCTACTGGGTTATTTGGTTAAGAAAAAGACGTTTTTTTTGTGGATTAGAGCACTCCTTTGACCAACTCATGGACAATGTCAATTATTTCATATAATATGTATCTTATTTTGGTGCGGCCATATGTATATACACACACATATATATTCCCATCATTTTAAGGATCTCAATGTCTGCATCAGAAGCACCTAACAACTACAAGTAACAGGTGTTCTCTAAGATAAATTTCAAAAAGCTAAAATGTAAAATTAAGTTACTGGTCAACTAGAATTGTACATTCATTAGTCAAGAGACGGCCAACTCCTCTGAGAATAAACTAACAAAGAAAGAGCAAAAACAAGTCCATGGACATTTATCATTCTAACAAATTGGTATTTGCCACATATATTGCATGCTTAGAAACCAAGCAATGAATGAAAATGTGTCTAGTTAAGTACCCTACAACCTCAAGGACTAGTTGCGGGGGCAAAATTATGTCAGACATGGACGTAATTAAACAAGTAGTGCATATTTTGTACGCAGACAAAAAAAATCAAGTAATTAGTAACTCAGAGTTGAAAGATACTTACCCACAATTATAGAGAATATTATGAATCAAATTGATGCCACTTCTGTGGTCAATGATAGGTAAAAAGCACTCATCCATAACAAACAAAGCAACTGCAAGCTTGGAATTACATTTAATCTTCTGTGCTACTTCACTGCAGAGACTAACATCTGAGCCAACGTCACTTCTACGAATAAGAGTCCATGAAAATCCTTCTTCCATATTCTGCTTAACCCCAAGAAGCATTTGTAGCTTTTCATGTAACTGGAACAACATCATATAGTTCAACTGATTATGTGAAAGTAGAATCAGGTTAAAAAAACATTCTTAGGAGAAACTAAGGAGGTTTTTTTTTTTTTTAATTTGAAAGGAAAGAATTAAAAAAAAAAAAAAAACATTCCTGGATAAAAGAAATAAGCTAGTTTTGTTCCAATTTGAGAAAAATACAACCATGTCAAAGAATAATTAAACTTAAAGCTGTGGATAAATAAATGTAGACTATGCAGCATTCCTAAATGCTGCATAGTGACTTTACCCAAATTAAGAATACCAGAGGTTTTTCAGCATCATAATGTCAGGGATAAATATCCAAACAAAACTCATAAAAAAGTTAAATATTTCTGTCTGATTATTATAACAAATAACTGAAATATTACCATTTGACATTTCTTTCCGCAAAACAATGGGTTATTCACGTCATCACCAGAAGCATCATTCGTCTGTACACATATGGGATGATCTGCAGATAACAATTACTTATTCACAAATCAGTTTACAGCCATCAGATTTCAAATTAAAACAAATGCAATGAATCATTAAGACGATGATTATTTGATGTTATATTACTATGTCAAGTATAGCATTGATGATATTACTATGTCAAGTATAGCATTGATGATATGATTCTAACAACAAGAAATGTTGCTAAGAAAAAAGTAACATAACTGCATAAGCATTGCAAAAGAATAAAAGCGAAATATCTAAAGGCAAAAGAGATGTAAGATTCATTACATTTTTCCTCACAGAGATGGCATTTACGTAACACAGCTGCATCTGCCTCATCATTATCATCCCTTGGAGGTAAACCTGTTGTGACTTGTCCACATGATTTGCATGAACAATACAGACAGTGCCAGGGACCAGAAGGAAACTTCTGAAAGTTAAACAAAACCGTTAGAAACCCAATGCCTTAACAGTTTAAATTTTTTTATGAACTTTGATACATCAGAAAAAAAAAATCAAATGCCACTTAAAAACGACAATAAAATTCATGTCCCAGATAGCTTTAGAGACTTTCACTAAATAATCACTCATAATTTGATGCAATATGCAAGACTGAAAATTCTTTGACCTGGCAGATATATTGATTCGTCATCACCTGTCTAATTCTCTAGGCAGAAAGGACTAAACAGTTCAGTGACAGGAGTACCTTCACAATATTAACTGCTTACACATAAGTTAATAGTCTAAAAATCAACCGGAAAAAAAAAAAAAAAAAGTTTTTAACTTAAACAGAGTTAGGGTAGCCCAGACGAAGGGCATGAACCCAAAAGCATCATTTGTTTGCAATTGAATGTAACTCACACACACCAATATTACGGTAAACACTTACCTTAATATCCAAACAACTTTGATGAAACGTAGATGGACAACTATCACAACAAATCAAGTCTCCCCCATCTCCACAAATTCCACAAGTATCATCATTAGGATCTTCGACATCAACATCTACAAAGTTATACCCTTTACATTGTGGTTCATTTTGTTTATTCCATGATTCCAACAGGCATTGGAGGAGGGAAGAACCAGTTTGTACACATATGCTTTCAAGTGGCTGACCAAGTTTGCTTCCTGCATGCATTGCAAAATTTGAAATTGTAATAACTTCATCACAGCAGTTGCAATGAATTCCATCTCTTGTAAGTCTACCCTCAAGCTTCACCCGTGTCTTTCTTTGGTTCATGTACTGTACCTTCTCATCAAGGGACAAAATCCCCAAGTCTATCATCCAAGCAACTAGTGTCCGCTTCCCAGTATATAGTAGATACCCATCATTGCATGAATTGGCGCTCTCCTCTGTGTTTCGAACCAACAAAGCACATCGCTTTCTATTTTGTGTCCGTCGTGAACTAGGAAACTCCTTTTCTAGGTTACGGTCTGAATTATCAAGCTCCTGATGCAACATATCTTTTTTCCTCTTCCTCTTAATTGACTTAGAAACTGGACTCCTAGCTTTTGTCTTTTCAACGAACCCTCTCATTTTTAATTTTCCATTTCTCCTTTGATTTTTCAATTCTTCGTTCTTCCTTGCTCTTGTAACCCTTGTTAGTGTCTTGATTTCTTCCTCTGGTATTGGAGTAAATATAAAACCAGTCTTATAAACTCTAGAATCACCATCACCTACTTCATAGTGCTTTTTAAGTACATTATAAGCCAAGGTTATTGACCAGTGAGTTCGTCCCTCTGGACTCACATAAACTGCATCCTTGTACTCTCGATTAAATCTGGGCCTATACTGAATTGTCCAACCAGCAGTTTTTAATATTTCAGTAATCCTCTCTCTCAATAAATTCTTTGCTATAGATCTACTGCATTGATCTGCTTTGATCTTGGGCTTTTCTACTTTCTTCACTTCCTTAATCTTGTCATCACATGTAATCACCTTTGAACTTGTTGGTGCTGCCTCTGGTTCTTGTTCCTGAGATAAATCCTTTTCAGCCGGCAAAGTTTTTTTCATGTTCATTGCTTTCCTAATATGCCTCTTACCTGAGGATAAACGATCACTTGGCACATTATTCCTCACCCTGTTTCTCAACTTCATACTTAACTTTCTTGCCAACCTGACCTTTCTTCCCTCAGTAGGCTCATCCTTCAGAGCTCCATTGCTTTTTTGCAACTTGGGTGGTCTTCCACGCCTAGGTTTCAAGGTATTCAATTCACCAGAAAATGGATTATCATTTTCCTTTTCAGTCTTGGGTGGTCTTCCACGCTTCCTTTTTAACTTCTCCGACCCACAGACAAATTGATGGTTGTTTTCACTCTCCAACTTGGATGGTCTTCCAGGCTTCCGTTTCAACTTCTTCATAGGGCTTACTTCCACAGCTTGCTTTTCCACCTTTCGTGGCCTCCCACGCTTTCTTTTTACCTTCTGATCCCCAGACAACAATTCATCACCACTTCCCCTCTCCAACTTCACTAATTTCTTGCCATACCTACTGCTCCTACAACTCTGCACCACCATATTACTGTTATTCTCTTCACTATCAACTACACTATTGCACTCTATCTTTACTGCAAAACTCGACCGCAAAATTCGATCACTACCCCTTAGTTTATCATCCATAAGTTTTCTTTTCACTTTCCCCACCACCTTTTTACTTGTATCTTCAATGTGGCCATCATCCACCTTCCTCCTTTTCCTACTCCTATTTTCCACTTCAGCATTTTCCCTACGCCCCTTATGTACATCCACCATTACTTCCTCAACTCCCGCCCCACACCCCTTCTCGATTTCCATCCCCAACGACTCTCTCTCAGAATCACAGCTGATAGAAACCGAATGCAGATTTTCCTCACCCTCTACATGAAGATTCCTCAACGCTTCATTTCCCTCCTCACCTAAAACTCGATCAAAATCAAAATCACCCCCCTTCGCCTTCCTCAACAGCTTCTCAGCGCTCAACTCCTCCTCCATACCCCAAGAACACCCAAAATTCCAAAATGCTCAAACAGAACCCCCTGAACCTAACCAAAATTCCCACAATACAACACCCATAAGAAAACAACGAAGAACAACACAACCCCCACCCCTCCTCCCACCACAGCCAAACCCCCAGAAAGCAAAATGATCCAACCCCAAATCAAAAAAACACATAAGAACAAAAAAAAAAACACAGAAATCGCTGAGAGAAAAAAACCAGATCAAACCCCGGCCATGGCAACAGCGAAGAACATCCTTCCAATGCAGCAAATTCCGAGAAATTGCAGAATCGTGGGACTTGAAGAACGATATTGAGGTCAACAGGTGTGTGATTCGGTGACAAAACTCGGCATATTTGCGAATGAAAAAATTGATTTTGTTATTTTGGGTTTAAAAAGGAGAAAGAAAGAAGACGGGTTTAGTCTACAGAAGAGGGGTAGAGTCGTTGGGTGGCTTTTTTATTAAAATCAGTTCATAGAAGGGTAGGTTCGTACGTAATTATTGAACCTATTGAAGGGTATAATCGTCATTTTCTCATTTACGATTTCTAATTTTCCCTCCATAAAGTATTTCCAAATTAAAAAATTATATACGTATACCCCCAAGGGAAGAGAATCGAATTAGGGTTTTTTTGGGAGATGATTTGTTAATTCCTTGTTAGATTTCCAATTCCCTCTCAAATTTTGGGTTTTTTCCAAGAAAAGTAAAAAAAATTTCCTATTAATTTCATAAAGATGAACGAAAATACATTTGGTGATATTTTCTTGTTTTTGTAAAGTTTTTCTTGTTACAGAGTTGGGAGTTCCACTTGAAAATTAATTTAAGTAGATATCCAAAAATTTTACAACCTTTTATTTTTTTTCTCATATACTGAATTTCTAAAAGAATTTTTAATTTAAAAAAATGCTAAAAAGAAAATTGTCCTCATTGTTAATTCTCTTTATTTTTTTTAGAATAATATAACTATTGTAAAAGTGGAGGTTTGAACCGGTTATGGATTTCCTTGAATGTTAAGTTGCATTCTATATTTTTTTTTTTTTTTTTTTTAGCACAAGTTGCATTCTAATTTGACATTAAACTTTCATGAAGTCACATTCAAAAAATGACCATAACAACGTAACATTTTTTAAAAATTGATTTTAATGTTTTTTTTAGTACATCAACATTTGGGGGTGGGGGATTGAAACTTATGACCTATTGATTGATGATACATATCAATTACCGTTGAGCTATGTTCGCTTTGGCTAATTTGATTTTAATGTTGGTATGGCAAAAACAGTTTTTTCTACATTATTCTTTTAGATATTTTTACATTATTGCTTAATGTTTAAAGTAACATTTCAAAGAACAGTAATATGTTTAAAGTCACATTTCAAAGAACAATAATAATTCATTTAAGAAGAAGAAGACCCTAATCTCTCAATGCAACTCTCCCTCTTCTTCTTATCCGAAAAAATAAATAAAAAATAAATAAACTTGCATCCACGTAGGAGTGTTTTATGTAAAATTTTATTAATTGTTAGTTCTACTTCTATTTTGTTTTTGAGAAACGTCTCAACGTTTTACCATCTATAAAATTGTAAAAGGTAAATACAGTTGTATGTTTCAAAAAGTTCTTATATAAAGTTTGAATTATTACGTAGATAGACTCTTCATATTATGGTGTTGTAATAATAGTGACATTATAACCAAAAGTCTAAAGTATATATGAACTTTAAAATAGTTCTAAGAAAAAAAAAAACTTTAAAATAGATAGAGAAGTGCAGAGAGAGGAGGGATGTTATTTTGTCAAAGAGAAAAGTATGTGCTAGGGGCATAGTCAAAATTAAGATCATGTCAAATTAGAATCTATATCAATGTTTTGTGAATCTTTTGATAAAGATTTTTGAGGGACATTGAAACTTTTAAAGTTCTTGAGACTATATTATCAATATGCTTAAAGGATAAAGTGGGAATGTTAGAATTATATTGTACTTTTTTTTTTTTAAAAGAGAATTATATTGTACTTAGAAGTCATGTGTAATCATGTTGTGGTATAAATAAAAGTCAAAATAAAGTAAGGTAAAATTATATTTTTAGTTTTTGAGATTAAAGATAAAAGAAAATTTTCAATTTGGGTCTAAATGATTTTAGAAGAAAAAAAACACCTATGAAGTTTAAGAAATTGTCCAAATTGGTCTTTCAAATTATTTGTTACACTAGTTCTACTAGAATGAATGTAATTGTGATTAAATAATTTCTAATTTGAATTTGCTTATATTATATGGGTCAAATTTAAATGATATAGCAAGTTTTTTTTTTTTTTTTTTTTTTTTTGAAATAAATGATAGGATAATTGTAATGGGTGGCAACATGAAGGTAAATAATTACAAATATAGAAATTTTTAAAAATATTTGCAAATATGGCAAAATTTTTGAATTAATTTTTTATATTCCTAAATTGCCCCTGTGTGTCCATCTTCTTCTTCCTCGTCAGTTTTTTTTTTTTATTTTTTTTTTTATTTTTTTTTACTGATAGAAAGTCTTTTTATTACTGATAGATTCTATCAGTGGTAGAAAAATTTTCTATCAGTGATAGAAAGTTTCTATCACTGATAGAATAAAGTTTCTATCAGTGATATTTCTATCACTGATAGATTCTATCAGTGGTAGAAAAATTTTCTATCGGCGATAGAAAGTTTCTATCACTAATATTTCTATGACGGATAGATTCTATCAGTGGTAGAAAAATTTTCTATCAGTGATAGAAAGTTTCTATCACTGATAGAATAGAAGATTTCTCTCACTAATTGAAACTTTTTCTATCAGTGATAAAAGATTTCTATCACTGAGATAGGTTCTATCAGTGATAAAAAAAACTTTTTTATAGAAAATCATAGAAAAACTTTTGATAAAAAAATCTTTCAATCTCTGATCACCCATAAAAATCTTTCTATCTCCGATAGAAATCTTTCTATCACCGATATAATCTATAAGTGATAGAAAAACTTTCTATCACCGATAGAAAAGCTTTCTATCAGTGATAAAAGCTTTCTATCAGTGATAGAAAGATTTCTATCAGTGATAGAAAGATTTCTATCAGTGATAGAAAGATATTCTATCAATGATAGAAAACTCTGGATAGAAAATCTTTCAATCCCTGATAGAACAGAAATCTTCTATCACTTATAGAAATTTTTTCTATGAGTGATAGAAAAACTTTCTATCTCTATCACTGAGACTGATAGAAAAACTTTTCGTGAGTTATAGAAAATCTTTCTATCACTGATACTTTTCTATAAGTGATAGAAGATCTTTTGTTTCTATCAGCGATGGTGATACATGGTGAAATCGAGCATTGAAAAATAAAGCAAAAACGAACGATTATAGAAATCAAACACTGAAAAGCAAAAACCAAACACTGATAGAAAACCAAATAACAACAACCAAACACTGATAGAACACCGAACAAGTGATAGAAAAATATCTATCGCCGATAGAATCTATCAGTGAAAGAAAAATATCTATCGCCGATAGAATCTATCAGTGAAAGAAAATTTCTATCACTGATAGAATCTATCAGTGATAGAAAATCTTTCTATCAGTGATAGAAAATTTCTATCACTGATAGAAAATCTTTCTATCACTGATAGAATCTATCAGTATAGAAAAACTTTCTATCAGTGAAAGAAAATCTGGATGGGTATTTTAGTAAATGCAACACACAAACTATTAGATTTTGCCATTTTTGCAATTTTTTTTGTGGGTTGCTAGATTTGCAATTATTTTGGCCCATATTGCTATCCTTGCAACCGGCCCTAAATGATATAGCAAGTTTAATAAGTAAAGTTGTTTCATTTTAATTAGGGTAAAATACATTTTTGGTCCCTCATGTTTCAAGTCAGTTTCCAATAGGTCCCTAGGTTTCAAAATCGAACAATTAAGTCCCTACTTTCCGAAAATAGTTCAATTTAATCCCTACACCGTTAATTTTTTTAACGGTGCTGACGTGGCAACGTTTAATAATAAAATATTAGTTTTTTTTTAAAATTAAAATAATAAAATAATAATAAATAATAATAATATTACTTTAAAAAAAATGAAAAAGAAAACGCCTTCCTCCACGCGTGCCCCCCTCTCCCCTTTCCCCTTCTTCTTCATTTGTCTCCTTTTCTTCTTTTCTGGCACCGCCGGCCGACTCCTCCTTCTCCTGCCTCCGCCGCCACCCCTGGCTCCTCTTCCTCCCGCCAGCACCGTCGACTCCTCCTCATCCCGCCAGCGTCGGCTTCTT
Source organism: Luffa acutangula (assembly GCA_036850905.1). Lineage (NCBI taxonomy): Eukaryota > Viridiplantae > Streptophyta > Magnoliopsida > Cucurbitales > Cucurbitaceae > Luffa > Luffa acutangula. The sequence continues at coordinate 48,983,826 of CM072090.1, forward strand.
TTTCTTTCTCTGATCTGAAATGCTCCATCTGGGTTTTTTTTTCTCAAATCGTTGGCGACGGTAAGAGGTTGTGGCAAGGGTTAGAGGTGGGTTCGTATGGAGGAGGATGAGGCTCCGACGGCGGGAGGATGAGGAGTCGACCGACGGTGAAGAGAAGAGGAAGAAAAAGATAGAGAGAGAGCGATTTGGGGGGTCAGATCTGAAATGCTCCATGTGGATTTTTTTTCTCAAATCTATAGTGGCGGTATAAGAGGTTGTGGCAAAGGTTGGAGGTGGGTTCGTTTGGAGGAGGAGGAGGCTCCGGTGGAGGGAGGAGGAGGAGTCGGTCGGCGGTGAAGAGAAGAGGAAGAAGAAGATAGAGAAAGAGCGATTTGGGGGTGGGGAGAGAGAAAAGAGAGAAAGAGAAGGAGGGTGGGCTCGGTTTGGAAGAAGAAAAAGGAGTAGGAGGTCGTCGGTGAGAAGATGAAGAAGGCGGCGGCATCGACGGCGACGACGACCATCTTCTCACCGGCGGCGATGAGGGCAAGGGGAAGGGGAAGGGGAAGGGGAAGGGGAGGGACGGATGGGAAAGATTTTTTTTAATATTATTTTATTGTTTTAATTAAAAATTAAATTTTGAAAAAATTAATATTTTATTATTAAACGTTGCCACGTCAGTACCGTTAAAAAAATTAACGGTGGAGGGACCAAATTGAACTATTTTCGAAACAGGAGGGACTTGATTGTTCGATTTTGAAACCTAAGGACCTATTAGAAACTGACTTGAAACATGAGGGACCAAAAAGGTATTTTACCCTTTTAATTATAAACATTTTTTTTAAAAAAAAATTGTGGTTCATGATGAATCACTTTAATAATTTTCTTATATTCTTAAAAATACTTTTGTTATGCTTCTCGAACAAGGTATGAAGGTCAATATTCTATGCAAGCTTTCTCACAAAACAATGATCAAGTGTGTTCGACTTTTTTTTTTTTTTTCAAAACTTTATATTTACTACTCTAAAGTAAATACTTTTGCTCACGAATATGATAAAAAATTTCAAAATATATAGCATAATAGTTCTATTACCTAATACATTGTTAAAATATGGAAGCATGAGATTCTTACTAGTATATGCATTATTATGCTTTGTCAACCACTCGGGTAGGTGTTTCCATCTAAGATAGAACGCTCTTTTGTTGATACATTTTTACATCCCACAATTTTGGTAGATCGTTTCATCTCATAGTCCAAAAGGTCTAGAGAATACTTAGATAATTGATCTATATATAGATCTTTCTTCTTCTTCTTCTTCTTCTTCTTCTTCTTTTTTTTTTTTTTCTTTTCTTTTCGATATTGTGACCACACATAAAAAGGACATTGCACTAAATTAAACGAGGTAATAGTTCACTAGTGAAATAGTAACTATAGCTCTTTAAAAAAAAAAAAAAAGTAACTATAGCAATTTTGAATAATTTCTCAAATCTTAGAAGTTAAAATATGCCTTTTCTTTTTATTTTTTAATTTAGAGACTAAAGTGAGATATTTCTCCAACTTCAAAGAAAAAAGTATACTTTTATTTCAATCTTGTATATTTCAACCTTGTGTAAACTCAAACTAGCATCTACTCATATATTTAAGAGGATTCCTTTAATGATGTAATAGAAATATTCTATATTTACACATATACATGTGGGTCTTTAATTATTTTTTTTAATTGTTTTTTTTAGACAACGTGTGGATCCGCTTCAAGATTTATTATCAATATTTTTTTTTAAAAAAATATAACATCATAAACATGTGAGGAAGATTTGAACATTCGACCTGTTATACAACATATTTTATTCATTAAATTACATTTTAGTTAGCCACCGACTTAAGTTATTATTATAATTTGTGATGTATAAATCTCCCCTTTAAAACTAAATGAAAATGAAAGAGAAAAGATTATTATAATTTTAACATTTTATGGTTCTTTTTAAGAAAAATTTATGAAATTGTGGGTATGTATTTATATATTATGAATTGCAAAATTATATATATTCCCCAAGGCTAAGCCAAGGATAAGGGGAAGAAACGAGAGGCAGAGGGGAATATTACAAAATGTACAAAGTAGTCGTCGGCCACCAGAACCGCCGCTGTTCTCAAGAACCACCATCTCTCTCCGCTGCAGACGGCAGTGGAGGTTCGCTACACATTAGGCAGAGAAAAGCTCGGTTCACGGCGGCGATGGCGTCGTAGAAGGCGAGCTCGACTCGACAAGAATGGACCAAAGCATTTGCACATCTTCACAGGGGCAAGACTTCACATCCTTATACAGAATGTAGATCCCTTTCCCTGTATGCAAAAAAAACCAAAACGTCTTGTAAGTATGCACGAACCCGAGCGAAGAAGGAAGGAGGCAGACAATTGCATCTTTAATTTATATTAAATCTTTGGTCCTACTCATTGGATGTTATTTTTTCAATTTAGTCCTTATTATTTAAAAAATTTCAATTTGATCCCTTATGTTTTAATATCATTCAATTATATCATTTTCATCAGTGAATATTAAATATCAACTTATTGGATGTGATACTCAATGAGTTGATAGAAATATTGAAAATAGAAATTTCTACCAGCAAAAGCAACTTAGAAATTTGAAATAAGCATAATAATTTTTCCTATTTTTAGTCATTAATCACATTCCTTTTTTAAATTTCTATCCATCACTATTTTTAATTTAATCCCTCACTAACACAAGAGACTAAATCGAAACATTTTAAACAATAAGGACTAAATCAAAAAGTAAAATAATAATAATAATGAAAAAATAAATAAAATAAATTATTCAAACAGAAAAGATGAAACCATATATATTTAGCCACATCACTAATTAAAAAATACATATCTAACTTCATCCTTCTACATGAACAACCTCTCACGGGAAGCGTTGTTTAACAATGATCACAAAATAGATACACGAATCAACATCAACGATACACAGATCATAGACCGATCATTCATGAAATTTCGATGAAGCAATGAGATCAGAGAGGAATTGAAGATATCGAGATGGAAACACTTACGATTTCTATGGGGCGAGTGAAGACGATCCCAAAACTTCTTCAATGGCGAAACGAGGAGGGATCTAAACCATCCCATTAGGAAGAAGAAGAAGAATTAAAGGCAGAGAGTGTGCCTGTGGGATGAGTTTGGCTAGGTTTGGTTCATGGTTGGTGAAGAAGGTGAGAAGGAAAAAGAGAGGCTTTAGAAACTTCAAAACTACTAATCTATGGTGAGAGTTTGCTTAGGGGTTGAGACTTTTAATTTGTTTGCTTCCTATATATATATATAGTTGATATAAGGCACATGAGTTTTTTTATTATTCACTTTTTTTTATCTCCATGACCAATAATATGGTGGCATTTTAAAATCAATATAAAGAAAATTGTATGAAAATATTGGGACATTTTAACTTTTAGTGGGTTTTTTTTTTAAATTTAAATAAATATATTAAGTGGTGAGAATTCGAACATGTTTCTCAAAAGAGCGAGGTATAATGACAAAACTTTTCGACGTGCCGTACAAAATTTCCTATTGTTCATTATTAAATGTTTTACAGGTTGGAGAGGGGAAAATTTTCTAGTACTTCAGTAGTACCTACCCCTCCATTCGGCATTTGAGGAAAATTTTTCATACTATCGTAGTACTAGAAATTTTATCGGTTAGAGAGGGAGGAAGTACGTATTTTGATAAATATATAAAAAATAAAAATGCATCTCAAACATTTAATGAAGAGCAGTTGAAATTTTTCGTTGTTCTCGAGTCAATAAAGAAGTTTTGTTGAAAATATAATTAGAGACAAAGGTATAGAAGAAAAGACAATAATTGTAACTTTAATTAGTTTGTCTTAAAAGATTAAAATGATTTATAGAATTTTTTTAAAAAAAAATTGAAGATTTTCTTTTATTTGTTCCTTGTATTTTCAAAATGATTTGATCTATATACTATATTCAAAGTTTTATTTGAAAAAAAAAAAAATTATTGAATGTTGTAATAGTACTCACTTTTTTTTTTTACAACATGTAAGAGTGAGGATTGAACTTTTGACCTTTTGATCGGGATACAGGCTTAATGTTAATTGAGTCATGTTTTCGTTGGCTCTAATCACCTGAAAAATGAACTTCAATGGAAGAGATTATATCAACTAAATTTCAGATACTTTTTATACACGAAATATTATTAGTATTATTATTAATTTATAATGGACTTATCTTCCCTATTGATCATCTACACATATTTTAATAATAATAAAAGAAAAATAATTAATTGCCACCCAGATGTGGAGTTGTCTCCTAAATAACCACTCATTGCATATTCAAATTTTATTTCAACAGTTTAAAATATTGTCGGTTACATTATTGCAATCCAATAATCTCTCTTAAAACTATATAATATGTTGCAGTTAGAAATGATTGTACCAACAATTTATCAAATATGTTAAATGTTCATGGTGTATTATTATTGCATTTATTACAACTAAAATGTTATATATTAATTAATATATAATTACACAACATAAATTGTATATAATGTTAATATTGGTGGTACGATCCATGCTCTATTATTAGATTTTGGTAGGAACAAAGGATATGGTGTGTCTTTATATTAAGGATTTATGTACTTTTACACACGTGTCATTTTTTCTATATTAAATTATAATAATACAAGTAAACAAAATTAGAAAAATGGTGAATCTTTTGAAAAGATTTAAAAATCATTATTAGTAATACAATATGTGGTTTGAGAAATTAAAGGTCACTAATATTATTGTTTCTTGAAATTACAAATGGTTGAGAAATTAAAGGTCACTAGTATGTGGTTTGAGAAATTACAAATCATTATTATTAATATAATTTAATGTTTCAAGAATTACAAATTTTTTTCCAAAAGTATAATTGATATTCAAATGAGGTTAAACTTCAATAATATTTTTGAAAAAAAAATTATAAAACACATATATATATATATATTATTATTACAACTAGAAACACTAATTTATATAGAGAGAGGGAACAAAAAAAAAAAAATTAAAACATGTAATTAAACTAACTCTTAGGTTTCTTGTTTCCATAATCTTTCTAGAACATTAATATATATATATATATATATATATATATATATATATATATACTCTTATCATGTTTTAACTTGCAAATTTAATATCAAAGATCAAAAAGTTAAAACATATGACATAACAATATCTTGAATGTTTTATTTTTAAAAATTAACTTTGACTTTTTTATTTTTAATTTAAGAAATATAATGAGAAGCACTATTTTATCACATTTGTTATGGAGAGAGAAGGATTTTACCAAAATGGTTTTAAAATTATCATATATATTTGGCCTAAGGGAAGCATATTTACCCATTAAAAACAAATATTCATGCTAACCTTGATAAATATCTAAACTTTTTTACATGGGTTTATATTTAAAATTCCTCTCTCCTAATTGTAAAAAATTTAGCTGTGAATAACTTAAAATGTCTACTGTCTAGTTAGCAGGAAGTATTATTGCCAAAATTTCCACCGTTGCACTAGAGAGAAATATTTTACAAAAATGATGTTATATTTGCTTAAACTTGTAGACTATGACTAACTAATATTTTTCTTTTTCCTAAAAAAGAAATATTATTTTGCTTTCTAATAATTAATTCTAACAATGACATTGAATTATTGCAAGAAAAACATGCAAATATTTTTGGTGTCATGTCTTCATCAAAGATCTCTTTCTCTCTAACCCAATTTTGTAGAAAAACAAATGTGTACAGATAGTACATCTCACCATCTCTCAACCATATATAAATAAATAAATGTATATATATATATATTAAATATATAATTTTCCTTAGTATTCTCTTACAAGCTTCACTTTTTGATCAATTTATCAAAGTCATCAAGCAATATTGTATCTGCATGCTATAACAAATTAAATCTAATATAAAGTCAATATTTTTATTGATTTTTTTTTTTAGATAGAGGATTTCAACATCAATATTATGAGTTAATCGATATTTACTATATATATCATAGAAATATGAATGAAATAACTAAAACGAACATAGTTCAACGAGAATTGACATATATCTTCGACCAAGTTAATGGTTGGATACTCCAGAAAAAAGAAAAAAAAAATCTTAAACATTGTTTATCTTGACACTTGTTTAAGAATGATAAAAAGGATTTACTTATTTATACATTCAAATTGTTTTTGTATATACAATTTTTCATTTTCCATGAGTTTTTTCTAGATTTTTTTTACCATAGTTTTTTTTTCTTCAGAAATATGAGGGTTGACATCAACATTTAAAAAATATTTTCACCGACGTCTCTATAAAACCGAGACTTTGACATTTATGTCGACATCCACATTGGATTTTTAATATAATAATAAATAAAAATAAAGTCGTTATATTTTATTCAATCCAATAACTTGTACTTAATGATCAAATGTAACACCACATCAACAAAATAACTTATCTCGACATCCACTTTGGATTTTTTTATATAATAAATAAATAAAAATTAAGTCGTTAAAGTCGTTATATTCTATTCAATCCAATAACTTTTACTTAATGATCTAATGTAACACCACATCAATAAACAAAATAACTTATCTATGTTCTTAATATATGATTAATTGTTCCTTTTACTTTTACTTATTCTTGTGTTTCAAGCTCAAAAGATATGAAATTTCAACTAAAAGTTTCATAAAATCTTAAGGTGGGATATGCATTTAGCTTCATGTTGAAGAGTTTTTGTTGTGCTGCAATAATAATTAATTTATTTCTATTAAATGGGAAGAGGCAAAATTTCAAAGATGGCTAAACCATTCTATATATATATGTATATATTAATTTTGGTGTAAAGTCTAACATTTTAAGACAATGAAAGATCAATTTGGTGAATTTGCTCCATCATAGGAGGTTGGATTTGTGACTTTTTACTCTCTCAATATATAATAATTCATTCAAACTTGGCTATAAATATGATAACAATAAAATTGAAAAATAAAATGTTTTTTTTATAACATATGAGGGTAGGAGATTTGAACCATAGACCTTTTGGTCATTAGTTCAAACTTTATGTCAGTTGAACTATGCTCATGTTGGCAAATGAAAAATAAAATGTTGATGTATCATGAATTATTTTTTATATGAGCTAACAGTTTTTTTTCTATCAATAATTGCAGAGGTGAGAGTGCATCCATACATTTTTTTTTTCTAAGTTCAACCATATGGAGTTGGGAGATTCGAACTCTTGATCTCTTAATCATAAGCATATATATAATGTTTAATCATACCAATACCATAGGCTCTAGTTGGCATGCATCCATTAAGCCATATTGTTGGCATGCCAACATTTTTTAATGTTAAATACTCACTCCACCTTATCTAATTAAAAGACGGATTAAATTGATTCCTTTTACACAAATTTGTAATCATCTTCACAATACTCTCAAACTAAAATTTAGTCAATAATGTGAACATAGCTCAACTGACATAAAACAAGTATCATTGACCAAAAGGCCAAAGGCTCGAATCTCTCACTCCACGTATTGTAAAAAAATTAAAAAACAATAATATAATGATTTCTACTAGACCATTAAAATTCACTTAGAAGGATGCAATCTCATTAATATTATTATTCAATATTTTTGTTTAACTCTATTGAATTTTTTAAATAAATTATTAAGCACGTCATTAGAATATAAACATTTGTTTTCTTCAAGATCATGACAAGCTAAGCTATATATCGATGTAGGAAAGCTTTTACATTGCGTGACAAATGAAGAATGATGGTTGTGTACACTAGATAAAGTTGATTTAATAATCAAGAATTTTATCTAAATATTTTTAACATTTTTAGTGCGTAATAAAATTACTCAATGTAAATTTTAACTTTAAGATATTGAAAAAGAATTATTTTACAAACAAAAAAAAATATTAATATGATTTTTTTTTTAAAAAAAGAAGTTAAATGACAATGAATAAATAATAAGAACGAGGATAACATATTCAACTCCCATGAGAATGACTTTAGAATTGCTTATAGGTAATGCTTTTTTGAAAAAGATATTTCAAAATTATGGACAACATTAAACCACATTTAAGCATAAAGTTTCTAAAATATAAACTTTAATAAACATAGATTGTTGCATTCATAAATCATAAGGACTCTGCCTTTAACCATCACAAGGATAACTAAACGAGTATACATCCCTCCTTAATCGAGTACATTATCATTTTTTCTTTGTACCCGTTATTCAAATTCATGCAAACGTGTCTACATGACTACATCTATATTGTCTCGACGAGGAATTCATTCACATGAAAAACACAACCTCCACATGCTTAGGAGCACCTCATCCTTCATTTCCATACAAGACCAAACTCGAGGTAGGTGGGTCGAGGTTAAGGCACCCTCTGCTGAGTACCATCCCAAAAAAAGAAAGTGCCTCATATACCACATTAATGTACAAAGAACACAATACATGAAATTCAAACTAAGGTCTATCATATAAGATCAATACATAGGCAGAAAATCACTGTCTGGTGTGCTTTATGCACAACAATTGTCAATGCCCCCTAAAATCCCATCTACCTACCATGAAACAAGGTGATTTTTTTTTTTTTTTTTTTTGATAAGAAACAATTTCATTGATGTATGAAATTTACAAAAGGGATACAAGATCCATAGGAGTTACAAAAGGCTTTCCCAACTATTGATGAGGGAAGCATATGAGTATGATGATAGTAAGGGAGAAAGTTTACACCAAGATTAAGAATATAACAGAATCAAAGAAAACTTCAAAAGAGGATTCCATTCCTTGAAAAGTTCTTTTATTTCTTTCTCTCCACAAGCTCCAATAGAAGGCTCATAACAGTGCTTTAATGTTCTTGAAAGGGTGGCCCATCAAGGATGATGCGAGGAGATCCTCCACTCGACCCGGGAGAATAAAGGACCAGCCAAAGGAAGTCGTAATTCTAGACCAAAATTCTCCGGCAAAGGGGCATAAGGCAAATATATGAGTCTGTGATTCGTCATCCGCTTTGCATAAAGGACACCTCCCGAGGGAAAGAGGAATATAAGGCATACGCTTTTGTAAAATGTCGTTGGTATTGATGGCTTTATGTGCTAGCTCCCATAAGAAGAATTTAACTTTCTTGGGATAGTTCTCTTTCCAGATTGCCTTGGCCAAAGATGGGTCTATAAGGCTAGAGGTTCCAGCCATGTCAGTGGTGAGGGATTTAGTGGAGAAGCTGCCATTAGTATTGAGAGGCCATTTCCAGGAGTCTATTGTTTGGGATAAACGAATGGGGTCGAGAATCAAGCTAAGATCAGCCCATTCTGCAGCCTCGGAGTCCTTCAAATTCCTGCCCAATTTAAGGTTCCAAAAAAGATTCAAATCATTCCAAACCTCCTTGACAGATGTTGTTTTGCATTGGGAGAGTTTATAAAGAAGGGGATATCTAGTAGCCAACGACAAATTGTTTATCCAAGAGTCGGTCCAAAAACAAGTATCCTCACCATTTCCAAGCTGATGAACTATACGGCTGGTGATGAGAATCATTGTGGAAGAAAAAAGAAATTTGTAACCCCCAGAAAGGGGTCAAGAGCACAACTCAACCTCTTAACAGACATATCGATTCATCCTAGAATATAATCATAGCTTTGTACTCGAACTCACTTGAAAGATGAGCTTGAAAGTCTCCTACTGCTATTTCCACATTTAGGTCCAAGCAGAGTACGGAAAGTTTGTTCAAATCCAATCTGTATGCAATACAAATAGCAAGAATCAAGTATTTATAGTCACAACCTAAGCACCCCAACAAACTTCAGGTCATGAAGTCCTGAACTACTTCAGTATGGCAAGAAATCAAGAAAAGTGATGTTAAAGGTTAAATGCTTGATAACATAATTGTCAAAGTAGTTCATGACCTGTACATGATTGAGATTCATGTGCATTTATATGGATGAACATAAATACCACAAAACCATTAAATCTAATTTAAGGGGGTAAAAAAAGATGATTAGTCTTATTTGAGAAACCTGGATATCCCTCAGAGTTTGAAGAACAGTACTAAAAAGTTTGGAAGTCAGAAACCAAGAATCCATCCATATCTCACATAACAGTCTAGTGCAAATGCAGTAGTTACCTGTTTTTGAGCCTTTCCAGAAACTAATCCAAGCTGATTGCAAATGGCACACACACAAGTACTTTTTTGTTGCTTTTTTTAAAAGAAAGGAACTCGAGAGTCGAGAATATTCTCCGGTACATACAGTTCTTTGGTCAATTTTGTGATGGTGTCCATTTACAGCCTCAAAGTGGAGTACTTAACACATGTTTTTGTTATATCCTTTCTTTTATCATCAACTTGGATCATGGGCCTTTCATCTAATTCCTCATCCTTTGACATCAGGACACCATGACCCGGTGACTTATGGATCACGGGCCTTTTTGTTATATTCTTGTCGTTCGGAGGGTTGTGGCAAACAATGGTGAAACAGATGAATTTAAATGGTTTATTATGGCTACATAATTACAACATAGCCATAGAACACTATTGTTATTTCAAAGGAAGAGAACAAGTAAATATATAGGTATTATAGCTTCAAGATAGCACTAGAATACAAGATTTTTCCAAAAGAATAAAAACAAAAAATAACTATTGTGAGCTGCACACAAAATTTTTCTTAAAAAAAAAGCATGTAACTATAGCTCTCATAACTACGAGATAACAATAAAATACAAGATTGTTGTTACCTGAGGTATATTGATTGTTATGGTATCAACTTTTGGTCCTACAAGCTTCCCTATGCCAGCAACTGGAAACAAGTACAGGCTAGAAAGTCAGTCGTGTGATCATAGTAACATGAACAACATTCATAACATTTATAAAATAAAAAAGGCAAACGAATTGAATGCAAGAACCACACCTCATTCTGGCTTCATATATATTAATTGTGAGATGGAGTTCTATCCAAGTCATGGAAATGCAGATTTTAGCCGGGTACCAGGGACAGTCCACAGGCTTGACACCAAAAATGAGGTTCTAAATAATCATCAGAACAGCAAGAATTAGCAAAATGGTAAACAACCAAACGGTAATGTACGTAAATTAACCTTTGATAAGCAGCAAAAACAAAACATATGGAGGCATGATACGAGAATATACCAGCTCAAAGAAGATTTTAACAATGCAAAGACCTAGTCTGGTTCAGTTAGAGGAATGGCCCATGGTATGCATTGGGTCCTAGTGAGAAGCCTCTAAGCTTCGTGATAGACCGTGCTCAAATGTTCCTAGACATGTTCGCTATACCATCAATATCCATTTCTACCTAATTGAATCAAGAATCCCAAATCTAAACATGGAAACTACTAATTAACGTTGTGAGCAAAAGCCTAAGTTGCAGAGATTGAGAAAGTGCATGATGGCAGTTATGCAGTAGAACGTACATGCAGCATGCAACATCTACAATTTTCCGGGTAATGCTGACAAGTAGCAGCTGCCAAAGAGTAGGATTCAGTGAATTTGAAGTCTGAGAGAAAGAGTAAACAGGGAATAAGATTACGACTATAGGCAAAAAGGAATGGACTGGCAAAGGAAAAGGAGAACATACATCCTCCCACATCCTCCTTTAATGTGAAAAAGAAGAACCAAGTTCATCAATGATTGTAGAACAAGGCCATCTTACATCCCAATTATACATACTTCATTTTACCTTTTACAAACATCGACCATGTAAACTTGCCAAGCAAAAGGTAAATGAAATTTGGCAATCTTCTCTCCAGTGGCCCTGTAGAGTAGGCTATTATGTTGGCAGCACGATTTCACATTAAGCAAATCTCTCTCTAATTTCCATCCTTGTTATGATGATGCAGATATTCAACCAGTAGATGTGGAGCTGAGGACAGACTCTATAGTTGACATGACAGCACCATCCACGGTTCCTTAGTAGTAGATTATTCTGTCACAAAAGTGAAAGAGGGTTGAGAGCAAACATTTTCACCGAAAGAGCTAAAGAGAGAAGAGAATGAAACTCTACAAAACTACCAAACGATTCTATGACTAGTAGAGAAAAGATGGGCTTCATTATGCTTACAATTGAAAGCATGAATCCCTATTGTTCGGTGCTCACCCCAACTTGAAAAGTCCAGAGAGAGGATTGTAACTTGTAGCTTTTCAAAAATATCAAAAAAAAAAAAAAAGGACGGTTATTAACAGTAAACTACAGTATTTTTACATACTTTTTTCAAAAAAAGAAAAAGATTGAAGTAAAGTTGACAGTTAAAAAAGAGAAAACTTGACAGTTTACAATGTCAACTCCAATGGATATAAAAATAGATAGTTTTTAACTATTCTGGAAAATCATGCATTTAAAAGTTCCAACTGAACAAATTCATTACGAAAAACAACCTAAATTAATCCAACTCAGCTAATAGACATGCATCTCAATTTGACTGATGATTGATATCGACATTTAATTATACTTATTTTACTAGAATAATAACCAATATCAAGTACAAATCTATTCACCTTTGACTTTACAACTTGATACGGTCCAGATCCAGATATCTTAATGAGTAGAATAAAACAAAATAATTAGGGCAGAATACTTGCTTGATCAAATGCGTATTAAAATGTTTACTTGGTCAGAGAATTAAAGAAAAGCACAAATATACATTGTTGCAATTCAATTTAGTTTAAATTATTTGAAAATAAAACTACAGGAAGTATCAATTTATCATTTAAATGATTTTTTTTTTATATCCGTGAGTGTCCAGGCCAGCTTACGCACATCTCGACTAATCTCACGAGACAACCGTCTGACCCTACTACATTTGGTTGCCAAGGAAACTATTGTTTAAATGATTATATATCATTTCAGCCACTCAAACAGTTCATACACATTATATTGAACTGTTTTGCGAAGATAAAAGAATGATTCTATTTTTTGACCCCTAGAAACCATAATGCTTCTACTATCCATGTGGGAAAAAGTTCAAAAGTAGTACCTAAAGGATATCAGAGTCGAGATTGAACTTCTGAGCTTGTTTCCCTGAAGAGACCTGCAAAAAATAAATAAATAAATAAAAATAAAAAAATAAAGTGCCCAATTGTAATAAAACCACAAGGCAACTGAATTCAGTTTCAATGGTAATCAAATAATGCTTCTATATCCACAGTATGGGCTGTTAAAGCAGATGACCGGTTTGAAAATTCAAGTTGTTTCACAGAATAATACTCATTTATAACTCACAATGGTACCTTGGAATTCAAGATCTAATTGATAACAATGATCCACATGTACGTGAGCATATATTGAAGAAATTATAATAAAACCACAAAAATGGAGGAGGAATTTGAGCTTCACCTATCACTACCTTCTAGTGCATCAAATATTTATCATAACCAATTATTTATTAAGTGATCCATGAGATTATGGATGAGGATTCAAATGCTAATAGTAAGAGAAAAATGAATTCATACAAGAACATACCTGGATAGCCAGTACCTTTGAAAAGAACCAAGTTTCTTTAGTCCAGGAACTGTGATGGCTAGAGCAAGCTTCCTCAGTATCAAATACAATAAACCACTCCACAATAAAATCCATAGAGAAGCCACATCACCAAAAGTCATTACATGAGCAAGCACCACTCTTAAAATGGTGGAATCTATGAACATCACGAACAACTATTTCCCGATTGGTGATACTTGACAAAAGCTTCATGACATCATGGCAATCTCCACAAATACGGAGATTTTTGAAAATACGAATTTTTTTCGTTGTGCTGGAACTTATAAGTGCAAAAGCAAGGGCCAATCTTTCACTGTGAAATCGAAGGTATTCCCTTTTTTCTGTTTCTCCAACATTATGAAGCACATATTCAGTTTTGGGCACATATCCTATGGAAGTCAGTTCTCTATCAAGCTCCTCTAGCTTTAGATGTATTTCCTGAATTTGTGGATGTGAAGAATCATGAGACACAAATGTGTGAGCTTGACCGTTAGCCTCAACCCAGCTACATCCTGGCTCCTTTTTAACTCCTTTACTAGACATCAAAGTCCGAACTCTTTTGACATCATCCCACCTTCCTTTAGTTGCAAAAATATTTGAGAGTAATATATAATTTGTCTCCTTCTCTGGTTGAAGCTCAAAGAGTTTGTTTGCAGCTTTCTCACCCAATGCCAAGTTGCCATGCATTTTACTAGCTCCAAGGACGGTCTCCCATATCAGTGCATGTTGTGATAGTTGCATTTTTTCAATGAAATCTTCGAGCTCATCAAATTTTCCCACACGGCCTAGGATATCGACCATACAAGCACAATGGTCGATGGTAGGTGAAATGCCAAAACCACTATACATAGAGTTAAAATGTTTTTTCCCTTCTTCAACTAAGCCTTGGTGACTGCATGCAGAAAGAATGCCTATGAAGGTAACCTCATCGGGCAATATACCTTCATCTAACATCATCTTAAAGGCCTTGAGAGCTTTATTTCCTTGCCCATTCTGTGAATATCCACATATAATGGTGTTCCATGCAATTGTATCTCGCCAAATCAAAGCATTGAATAATGTCTCACCTTCTTCCATACAACCACATTTTGCGTACATGTCAACAAGGGCACAACCAACAAACATATCACTTAAAAGTCCACTCTTAAAAGCCATGGAATGAAGTTGTTGTCCACCTTCTAGAGAAGTCAAAGAGGAGCAACCACTCAAACAGCCAGCAAGAGTGAACTCATTTGGCTTTACACCTTCTTGTTGCATTTGTCCGAAATAATTAAGAGCTTTTTCTCCCTTGTTTGTCCGTGCATGGCTAGTAATGATAACAGTCCAAGTAAAAAGATCTTTAGCACTTAACCTGTTGAAAGCTACATCAGCATCTTCCAAGCACATACACTTGGCATACATGTCAATAAGAGCTGTTTGAACAAAATCATTATCATCCAGTTTATTTTTAATTATATGGGTATGCACTTGCCTTCCAAAGTGCACATGTAAAAGACATGAACAGGATCTTAAAATACTAATAAAAGTATACATATTCGGTGAAAAACCTTCCTTTAACATGTGACAGAAGATGGTAAGTGAAAGATCATACATTCCAGAATCATGAAGTCCAGATAAATATGTATTCCATGAAACCAAATCTCGGTCAATCATTGACTCAAACAACCTTGCACCCTCATGTACACATCCACTTTTCATGTACATTGTGACCAATGCATTGCTGACAGAAACATCAGTTTCAAATCCATATTTCCAAACACAAGCATGGATGCTTCGGCCATATTGCAAGTCTCCCATATTTGTAGCAGCACTTATAAGGCTGCAAAGAGTATAATTATTCGGTCTAGTACCACTCAACCTCATTAAGTGGAATAACTTAATTGAGTCCTCACTTTGTCCTTGCTGATCAAGGCATGTAATCATGGCACTCCAAACCACTATATCAGGCTTTTTGATCTTCTTAAATACTTCTAATGCATCAACTGCAAGCCCACACTTCGAGTACATATCAACCAAACCACAACCTAAGAATTCATCGCCTTCATACCCATATTTGATAACCAAGGAATGGATTACCTGCCCCTGTCTTAAATTTTTGGAGTTTGCACAACCCTTGAGAACGGTAGTTAAAGTGAATTTGCTACACTTCACATCTGATTCCATCATACCACAAAAAAAATTCAAGACTCCTATCCCATCACCCCCTTGAGTGTAACCATTGAGTAGCACATTCCATGTCACATCATTTTGCTCAGGCATGCCAAAGAACATTTTAGACGCAAGTTCCACCTCACCACATTTAGCATAAAGATCAACAAGTGCAGATCCAACAAACAAATCTAGTAATAATCCAAGTTTAAAAGCTTGGGCATGCATCTGCTTTCCAAGATCTAGGGCCATGCACAAAGAACATGCTTTTAATCCAGTAGCTAGAGTGAACTCATTGGGCATGATTCCTTCATTTTGCATCTCCTGAAATAAATAAATACTATCATTAGCAAATCCTTCTGCTACAACACCTTGAATTAATGCCGTCCAAGAAACAACATCACGGTCAGGCATTTTAGCAAGCACTAATCGAGCATATGCAGAGTACCTACACTTTGCATATACATTCACCAATGAAACCCACAAATGGGAATCTGGATTAATTACATCCTTCACAACAAGCCCATGAATGGCTTTTGCAACACCCAAAGACCGTTTTGATGCACAATCATGCAACATCCTTGAATAATATTTCAACCTCTCCTTGCTATTCAACAAGCATACTCGATTTTCCATGCCATCTTCAGTCTTTTGATGTTCAAAGTTATATCTATATGGGAAATTCTGAACCGTATTCTTAATTTCATGACCAAATTGACCTTTCGACATTGAAATTCCATTAAAGTCGGAAGGATACCTGGGATCTAGTAAAATTTTGAAACCACTCCGTCGAATGGGAAAGAACAAAGATCTAGTAGTATTTTGAAACTTGTTGGGGAATTGAGTCGAACTGTGCAACCAACTAGATATCAACAGATTTTGAAACCCAGGAGGTGAACCGTGCATTCTCACAGCAATGAAATTTCGTTCCATCAATTCAGACCAAATGAAACTACTCCTACAACAAAACCAAATTCATTAAACATCCATTTTATTTAAAGGACAAATATCAATACTTTTAAGCGGACACATATGTGAAACTAATTTCATTCAGGGAATAGGAATTAGGAAGAAGCAACATGAAGTGAAATTCTTGTCAACAAAGAAAGAATATCATTGTCATCCTAAAAAGACCCAATCAGAGAACGATGATTTGCCAAATTATATCAGAACAGACGAACGACGATTTGCAAGATTTCAAAGAATTATTTAGCCTTCTCTCTGCTAAAATCATTGATCCATCCGACGTTTCTTCAAGAAGCTCATTGCATGCTAGAAAATCTATTGAAAGAACACGAAATTCCAAAACCTTAAATAGCGAGGTACAGAGATTACAAAATGCATATGAAAAGCCTGCATCAGAAAGGAGTTCTGAGGTAACTGCACTTCTGGCAGAGAAGACGATTGTATGGAACCAGTACAACATTATGGAGAATGACTACAAAAGTAAATTAGAGCATAAGCGTATAGAAGTTGAGCTAGCACGTACAAAGATTGAAAATCTTCTTGCTAATATGGAACAACTTCACTCTTCGAATAATGAAAAAGATTGCACAATTGCAGCTTTAGAAAGTAAGTTGGAAAAGATGGAGGTTGAGATTCTAGAAAATTGAACGATGACATTGCTAGAATCTCTCATGAGTTGAGGAGCAGTATGTATGTGTAAGTTGGTACTCTACTCTCATGACGTATTAGTGGAATTACTGAGAAAGTAGCAGTTAACCATGTAAGTCTAAAAAGACCCAATCAGAGATACTCTCGGAGTAACAACAAATGCTTGTCAATAAAGGACTGCATGAGCCTAAAATTCATAATTGAAAATGTAATAACTTTCTAACATATGATTTTCTTGATAGAAACTCCAAACGTAACAATGAGGAATATACTAATGGTAGAGTAGATAGCAAACACTTTTGTCAACTGAACATAGTCCAATTGATTAAGAAGTTAGTAACTTCATTTCAGCAGTTCATTAATGGGCATAGCAAACATTCAAATAGTTGCAGTACTTTTCATGGTAATATCAAGCTTTCAACTTTCCTAAACAGTTTCCAGGAAATACTGAAGATTACCTTCTCTGCTATGATTCCAGAAACCAAATAAGCCGGACTAACATCAATAACAGAGATACCAGATGTAGCCACTAGCTCCTCGAGACCTCCACGAGAGTTCAACAACTCCTTGGGAGACCTTTCTTCTACAATGAAGAAAAGGGTAGGTCGTAAATGGTGAAATAAGAGGGGACATGGTGGTTTTAAGTTTTAACCAAAGAAATAGCGGAAGTGATGAATGAAACTAGAGATTGGAGGAATCAATAGAGCAGAAATCAAATATATGAAATTTAAAACATTCAAAAACTTACCAGTCCGAGGAGGATGAAAGAAACAATGGTGAGACGAAAACTTGAGAGGTGGTGTCCAATCCAGACATCCAGTGGTGGCGGTATTATCTATTATGCGAACGAGCCGAAGCTTGAATGAAGGAAGGGAGGGAAATAAATACGGATTACAGAGATAGGACTGAACTGAAGCTGGAGATATTGTTTTCCAAAATAATAATAACAAGTGACATAGCAATTTTCGAAGAAAAAAAAAGTGACGTAGCAATAGCATTGGCTTGAATCTCGACCAATATCCCACTCAAATATTGTTTTTTTTTCCTTTACAAAATGTGGGGTGGTAGGATTAGCTCAAATTAGCCACAAGTGTACTCTTTTCAGTTAAAAAATTGCATGCAAATCTAAATATAAATATAGTGTTTAACCTTAAGATAATTAGTGTGTTAATCCACCAATCTGGATCGATAAATATTATTCGAATGTTTCTTAAAAATATTTTCGACGTTTTTAAATTTAAGATTTTTCTTACACGGGTAAGAAAATCATCGATTTTTAGAAGGGGATAATAATGGTCTCTCTGCAACCAAGACAAATGGAAGCATAGTCTGTACTTTTCCAAACCGAACCGCCCGGTTCAGTCTTTCATTCGAAACCGATTGCGAGATAAACGATAGCAATCCAAAATTCTCACCGAGGAAAAACCCTATATCGATGTGACATAGATTAAGGGAGCAGCCGGCAGCATACGGCGGCGGAAGTGGTGGTTCGATCCGCGGCATAACCTTGATGTGGCCGGCGGCGTCGGGGGCAGTCGGAGACTCGGAAGAGCAATTTTATAATGTGGCGCCGCCGGATTGCAATGTGAGAGAGAGAGCTCGCAGGGACGGTGGCAATCGACCAGCCGGCAGAAGGCTGCTGCTGCGCCTGCGACGTCGGCGGCGGCCGGCAGAAGAACTTGGTTTCGTTGGCGGCAACGGACTGTATTAGAGCGAAGGAAAGTGACATTGCCCAACTAATAAAGTGGGCTTTTGAAACCGGCTACCAGTGGGATTTGGGCTTGGTTAGCCCAAATCCAACTATTAATTGGGCTTGTTAAACTAGCTACTAGTGCTATTTGGGCTCAAGTAGCCCAGCCCACCTAATCAAAAACAGTTTTTGCTTTCTAACCAGCTTTTACGAAGCCCTTGTATCAAAAAGAGAGTAAAAAGTCTAATTTTCATGTTTTTTATTTTAAAATAGAAATTATTAGGTGCTCCCAGTGTAATGCTCTGGTTAGTTTTACGTCATTGGATGTAAGAGAAAAATTGTAAAAATACATCAATTTTGTATCCCACGGATAAATTTGAAGATATACATCCAACGGTGTAAAACTACCAAGAGCGGGAGTAGCTAATAACTTGTCCTATTTAAGTTTGTGGGCCCACAAGTGCATTCTATTTTAGTTCGCAAACTTTCAAATGGCTATTTTAGTACTTTAGTATCTATATTTGTTTTGTTTTTAATAAATATGAGATATGTAACTTTGAGAAACAATATATTTATCAAAAGAGACCTAAATCGTTTTGTTTTAGTGATGGATTCATACCAAATTTATCTTTTTGAGAAACAATTTATGTAGACCACAAACAAAAAGTACATTATTGACAATAATATGAATGTTGAATAATTGTGGCTATTGGTAAGAGATGTTTGATAAATTTCACTATCACATTCACATGCAGCTTCATTTCTTTGAATGAATCATTGCTCCAAGTAGCCATTTGGTGTTATCTTCATTTCTATGAACAAATCTTTCATTTTTTAGTGTGCTTCCATGCATAAGGTGTCAAAAGACAGAATCATAACAAAATTATCTTTTTTTCTTTTTTTCTCCTTTTCTTTTAATTTAATTTATCATTATTTGTCCTCTTATTTTGATTTTAAATGAACACAAAGAACATCCAAAAATTTATTATTATTTGATCTCATATTTTGATTGTGAACTTATTGTGTTGATTTTAGAACATAACTTATTAGGAGATTTAAGGGGGAAAAAGTGTTTTAGGTTACTCACTCCCAATTCTTTATTTTTTTTCTCTTTTAAAAGAAAACTTTATAGATAAAATACACTTTTAACCCCTGAGATTTGAACTTAGTCGTTTCTATTTAAACTTAAGGACTTTAGGAATCAAATTCAAATCTTGAAGACCAAATATATGCCACTTTTGAAATCTCGAAGATCAAATAGAAACAAAATTCAAATCTTGAAGACTAAGTGTTATTTTCGAAAACCCAAGGACCAGATAGAATCGAAGTTCAAATTCTAGAGATGAAAAGTGTATAGTATTTTACTGAAAATCTACTTTTGACTCGATTTTGTTAAAACAAGCTAAGTTGTTCTATGTTGGTGTTGTCACACCTCTCAAAAAAGAATGTTGAGAGAAAAGACAAGAAAGACTAAAGAGTATCCATGTAGAAGAAAGCTAAATATTGGTTAAAGTTATGAAATTCTTTGATGCTTAAGTCAAATCAAAATGTGTGAGTTGGCAAAACTATATGGTAAGGAGTATTGAGTAACTAAACAATATTCATCCACTATATTTAAAGTGAGAAGATAATGATTACTTTTATCATAACTACAATACCTAAATGATAGATACAATATGTCCATTGTCCAAGCATACATGCGTTGTCCCTTTATTTGTTGAGTGTGAAAGAAAAAACAATAACACGGTAGGAGTTCGTCGAACCATCGACTTTTAGATGTTAACTACTATCTTATTCAATGATGAACTTGTTTAGTGGATTTGTGAACTCCGAAGAGTATATTAAGTTCTTTACTTTGGTACAAAAGGAAATGTCACACTTAAAATGTGCTTATATTACATACATATGTATACGTACACATATGTATATCCATATATTCGTATCTCTTCTGCCTTGTTAGTCTTGGCGTTGTTCATATTGCTATGTTCTTTTGTAGACGAACAACTATTATATTAGATTTTCTCTGGCCAATTCGTGCATAGTTTATTAGATAAGGTACCGATTACCATTTCAAAGGTCGATGATATCGATCTCCCAGCTATACAATTATTGTACTAAAAAATATCATATTCTCATCTTTCTTCACTTTTTTTGGGACATGCGTTGTTGAACTTTCTATGTGTGCTCACTTGTCTTATTAGGCATTTATGTGCTCTCATTTAAACGTGTACAAAGTTGTATGGGCCAAATGGATAGACATGACGCTTCATTATATACTCCACATGATATAGTTGATAAATGACACATAACCATTTAAATATTTAAAATTTCCACCCATATAACAATGATTAAAATCTGAAAGAGTTCAATTTAATTAATTGTGAGAATGCACCATGGATATAAATTAGAGTGAATTTTTTATTTAAAAAAAAAAACTACACATTCTAAGATGTCTTTTTTGACATGCTTTTGGATTTAAAAAAAAACCGTATATATAAGTTGGGAACAAACAATTTCAAATTCATCTTAATTAGATTCAAGTGGAATAAATCTCAAATAACCATTTGTACATTCTCGAATCAACTTTATCCACTTGTCATAAATTATCTCAAGCCATTCATACATCATCTATTTCATATCACCAAAAAAATTAACCCAAAAATACGAATTACAAAACACAAGACAAATTAGAGAGAACCACCAAAAAAGGAAGCACAAGATCAAAATTATATACCTTCCAAAGGCAAGAGCAATTAATTAGTTTGACCCAAAACAAATGTAAAAGGAATCAAAAACAAGAAAATATATATGACAAGAAAAAATAGCATTTAACTTGACTATACACAATTAGAAATGGGATAATTGACCCATAAATTAAAACAAGTTGTTGATAACTTGATATTGTCATAAATTAGGTAATAGCAAATGCAAAAAAAGGCACATAAATGAGTATATGGAGAGATTTTTTTTTTATTTATTTAATTAAGAGAGGCCATCCCCTTGAAGAAATTGAATGGCACATGACATGTTGAGATGAGAGAGAGGACTTGGAGCTTTCATTCACATGCAAAGCCAGATGTGATATGAGCTGTGTGTGTTTGAAAACAAATTTTGTGGGGTTGGGGGAAAGGCTAAATGCAATGCAACTTTCAACTTTCAACCTTCAACCAACTTATGGGTTTTTTTTTTTTTTTTGGGTCAATAATTCTCTCTTTTGTTCGTCATGATTTCGGTCCGAAACTCGTTCGATTACATATCTTTTATCGTGATCCATAAGTTCAAGTTGTTTTGATTGTTAGTTGTTGATCTAACTGGTCCAGCTTTTTTTTGTTGTGTTGATTGTGAGAAAGAATGAGATTCAATAGTTGTACAATATGATCAATTTGTAACCTTTCCAACTAGAAAATTTTTTAGCTAGTATGAAAATTTTTAATTCGTTACTACCTTGATTTATTGTTTGTCATAATAGCAACAATTTTTCTAGAGTTTGACCGTGGAGAGTGCCGAATTTGAATCTCTAACTTCTTGATCAAGGGTATATATGCTTGACCAGTTGAGTTTGATTCAAACTGTTCTATAATAGTATCATCAAGAAATAATATTGTGAGAGACGCATGAAATAAAATAGTAGATCACTTAATATATACTTAGTAGAGTGTTAAATTGTGAATAAAATCGATATGTAATACTTAAAATTTTCATGTTTCAATTGAGATATGTTTTTATGGAAAATAATTAGTTTTTATTTACTTGTTTTTTTAAGAAAAAGAGAGTGTTCCTTGAATTTAAAGAAAATGGGGGATCTTCATGAATGTGAATGATGGAAGACTTTCTTGAATTTCAAGTGTGTTTGTAAACTTTATGAGAGATGTTGTTAAAAGATGCAACAGTAGCCAAAATTAATTGGGTTTGATGAGAAAAAACAAATAAATACCCAATATCTCATTATTGTTATTTATTGTTCAAAATTCAAAGGGAATTTCAATTTTTTTCTTAAAAAAAATTGAAATTTCAAAAAGAAAAAATAATTTTGTAAAACTTTTTTACTAGATTTTTTTTTCTACACACAAAGAAATACCTTTGAATTTTAGACCTTAAAATTTTTTTGATGTAAAGAAATACCATTTTAGTGTGTCCAGTAGGACCAAACAAATTTAATTATTTCAACCCTTCTCCTTTTTTCCTTTTCCAATTTTCCAATCAGATAATGATTTTTTCATATAATTTTTTTTTTTTAAAAAGAGTTTTTTTTTAAGAGTGAAAATATAATTTCTTGGGGGTCTTTTGTCTGTTAGTAGGTGAACCCAATTAATTAATAACTAAAAGCCAAGAAAACAAAATTAGATAGTGTGCAAAATTGTTTAATCAGCATAAAAATCTACAGTTTAAAATAGTTTTATATTTCTTTTAAGTTTTTTTTTTAATAAATAGATAACTCTTTTAGGTAGATAATATTTTGTAAAAATAGTTTTTTTTTTTTTGGGGGGGGGGACAGAACACAGTATTTGCTGTTGTTTTCTTTATGAAAAAAAAAAATGTTTGTTTGATGTTTTGTCCATTAATTGTTACATATGATCATCAATTTTTTTTTTTTTACTTTTTTTTTCCTCTCTTTCTAAATATTGGATTACTATTGCACACTCTAGAAAGTTTCAAGGTTAACAACAATGGGATCATTTATGTGGTTTCAATACATGCTCACTCACTCAACACACGTCGATACACATATTCGAAACCAGTAATCTACTTGTTACACATTCGAAGACATAAAAATAATAGATATTTGAATAAACTCAAACAAAATGATATTTCTATCTATAAAATTGCACTAACATTTACGCTCAATTTATAGGAAAAAAAAAGAGATGATTCTAAAAAATAAAACCCCACCACTATATCAAACAATACAACTTTGACATAAATTCATATCAAAGTTTTTGTTATCAACAGTAAATGAGAGGGACATACATTTTCATATAAAACGGTACGTGTAAGTTACGAAATAAATTAAAGAAGGATAGTGTACAAATATAGAATGAAGTGATCTAAAAAAATAAAATCCAACCACACATTACAAATAATTATTGAATTGAATAAAAGGTTAAAAAGAAGGGAACTATTTCATTAATTATATATGTACTAATTGAAGCCCACATTGAATTAATTGAATTAGTTGAATGAGGGAAAGGGATTTGAAGGGTGTGGCCCATTGAGAGTGTGTTGATGGAGAGACAAAGGTCACTGTGACTTTGCTAAGATATGAGGGATTCAACTTCAAAATTTAATGTTGATACTTAAGGCTGTCCAATTTCTAGAGAGAGAGAGCTTTGTTATTTCTTTCTCTCTCTTATATGAATGATATGATCAAATTGATGCTAAGACTTGGTCACTTATGGTCGGGAAAATGTTCTAATCGTGTTTCGAGTAGTTTTCAGGAGCGGGATGTTTTTAAATGAAACACTTTTTAATAAGTATTTAGAAATAAATATTTTTGTTGGGTGTTTTGGTTCAATTTTTGATCGATACGGATCAAAAGTACTTTCTTTCTGTTAAAAAAAATGAATGTCGTAGCATATACAGATAAAAGTACTTTTGAAAAAAAAAAACGAAGGCTCAAAAATACTTCTAACATGCATGACTTTTTATATAAAGCAATTGGGTTATATATGAGAGTACTTTTGATGAAACACAAATCTCCCATAATCATCACGTTTAAGAGTGTAAAATTACTTTGAAAACAAAAATAAAAACTACTTAAAATGCTTTGTGAGAAGCACTTGTAGTGTACTTGATCAAGAAGCACTTCATAAATATTTTAAAGAGCTAGTGGAAAACCAAATATCAAATTAACTACCGCGTGTACTTGTTAAGCACTTTAAAACCTTTTATAATTAAAATATTATTTATACTCAAAGAACTTATTTTAAAATGACTATTAGAATGAGTTTAGAATGACTTTTGAGATCAATATATTGTAAAATCATTTCTTTTTAAGAAGGGAAAGATTAATCTTAAAGTTCATTCTAGGTGTGTTTTTTAAAACATTTTTACACCTATAAAATTTTGAAAAATACTTTTAATTAAAATAACATTTTTTCCCTAAAAACAATGATTGGGAAAGCATATATTATATTATTCCCAAGCCATTTTAATAACCTAGTTGTGTAGCACATCATTAATGAGTTGCATTGATATGACCTAAGTTCTCCCATGCAAAGGATTTGAATGAGCTAAGTTAAATTAGGTGAAGTTGCCCCATCTAATGCCTTAGACTTGGCTCAATCAAGGACCACACACAATAGGAACTTCCAAATGCTGACCTATATATGTTGCTCATTGCATTATTTGTTTTTACCTCTTAAAAAATTCAACGATATTTGTTCTCGTACATTTATTTAAAAGAAAATTTTGGGTTTTTTTTTGTTCTTTTGGTGAAAACTGGGTGACAGGTTTATTGGAATGATCAACGCTATTCTCCCTTGAAAAGTCGTGAACTTGTGAATAGATGTTCGATAATTATAATGTTAGAAGTCATCCGATCATATTTCTTGGATGGACTTTGAAAGAATAAGTTTAAACTCCTAAAATATTGAAACTATAAGATCAATTTGTTAACAACAAATGTTGTAAGTTTAAATAGTTGTCTCATAATGTTAGGGTCCGTTTGGAATACATTTTAATTTAAATGTTTTTCAAGAATGCATTTTTTAAAAAACATTTTGTATAAAAATTGTTTAAAATATAAACACTCATATGTTTGGTTGCATTTACTCACAAATGTTTTTATACCCAAGTTATTGTTTACTTAAGAAGACTTTTTTTAAAGGTTGGTTTCAAGTGTTTCTCTCAAAATGGTTTATTTATCAATCTCATTTTCTAATAAGTCATTTTTAGTGATTCCAAACACTACAAATTTTTTCAAAATGAATTATTTTCAAAATTAAACACTTGAAAATGTAAACCAAACACACCTTTAGTTAAGCCACACAGACTAGCATAGATACTCACCAAACAAGAAATGATTTTGAATTTTTTTTTTTTTTCACAAAATGAAAAAACTAAACAAACTTTAAGTTTTACTAATAAGCAAGTTTTTGGTATTAACATACATTTAATAACGTTCTTTTTAAACCATCTAGTTTTTTTTTTTTTTTTTTTTTTTTTTTTTTTTTTTTTTTACATCGCACTAACTGAGTTAAAGATTAATCTAATACACATACTATATTGTGTATTTGAATTTTTTTTTTTTAATTGTGAATGAAAGCAAAAAAATTTAGAATAAAGAAAGAAAATAACTTTTTTTATGTCTCACCTACAAAAAGTAGAATCTAAAATTGAGTTCTATTAACTAAGAAGGTAGCTTTTTCTTTTCTTTATTCCTCTTTTATATTTTTCAATAGTTAAAAGGGGAAAAAAGGTGAAAGAGAAAGATAATCACTCATCAATTTTTTTTTATTTTTTTTATTTTTTGAAAATGGACAAAAAGTCATAATCTTTTCTGTTCTGTTTTAAATGTTATTATTATGTTTTTTGTTTTTTTTTTCCTGTACTGGGAAACAATAGCAATCACTACATCTAATGGCAGATTATTGAAACTTCAAATGGTGGGAAAATGATGAACTTTTTTCTTTTCTTTTCTTTTCTTTTTCAAGATTGTAAATTATTTATTTCTAAAAAGAAATTTATTGTAAAAAAGCAAAAACTATTTTGAAGACTGTTTTCCAACCACCTTTTAATAGGAGTGTAAGTTGAAAATGAGTTGTGTTGCTTGATTCAATTTTATAAATTCAAAATTTAAAATTTTAAAAGAAAAAATTAGTTGGTTAGTTGGTTTGTTTCTAATAAATTTTGTTGACTCGAGTCAATTTTATCAATTTCAATGACTTGATTATTAAAATTCTCGTTTTGATATTGATTTTGTTTTTATTTTGGTTAAATTGACTTAGGATAATTGTGTTTAATTAATATTTGATTACGTCTCTAAACTTTGAATTATGATTTTAGGGAGCTTTCATTATAAACAACATTGGAAGAAAATGTACACTAATACAAAATGGAATGAAACAATTTATAAAAAATTATATGTTAATTCAAGTTCAAAAAATGGTATTTGTACCCGTCACTTGTAGTTTTGTCTAGATGTTGTCACTTTTTTCTCTCATTTTTCTATTACAAATCAAAGACATATCATGTCATCGTCAAGTAGAAATTTAGTAAAATCAAAATAGAATAAGTCAATTGAACATTAATTCTAGTGGAAAAATAAAATAAAATGAGAATTGACTAAACTACCCCTCTAATCCTCAATTACTCAACTATAAGGCGTTAGTAACCCCTTCCATATTCCATCGAGACAAGAAAGATTTAACCCACATTCTTATAACAACTTGAGCATAGGTCAATGCATCAATAACCTTTCTAAATGTCGTCATACGTTTGCATCCTCAACCCACTCAATCTTAATTTAAAAAATATATATATTAAAAAAACAATTTAAAAAAAAAAAAAAAAAACCCTCAACCTCATTTTTTTTGTATTGAGTTCAAAAATATATACCTTGTCAAGTTCGTTAAACTAGAAAAATATGATGCTCAAGGATCGAACAATTTTTAATTCTTTTTAGTTTAACAACATGTGAGATTTTTTCAAAAAAAAAAAAAAAACATGTGAGATAGGAAAATTTGAATCTCTATCTTCGATCAAGATATATGTTTTAACTAGTAGGACTATGCTTAAATTGACGACCATCGAACATTGACAAAGACTCGGATCCGCTAATGATCAATAAAAAAAATTATGAAAGAAAATATTAGTTTATGAGTTGTTAGGCACGCTTTAAAGCAGTGATTTTGAAGCTTTGAAACTGCATGTGTTAATGTCAGTTAAAGAATGCCCATAATCATTCCATTAATTATTCTCTTAAAAAAATTAGTAATTTTTAAAATAAATAAATAAATAACTCCCAATTCCTTCCATTTCCCTTTCATTTCATATAAATCTCTCTCTCTTTCCTACTCTCTCTCTCTGAATCTCTCTCATGGCTGAAACCCCAAATCAGATTGAACAATTCAGAGCCTGATCTTCAACAATTTCAGCATTTCCAGTTGATTTCATCTTCAATTTCATCACAGCTACAAGTAGAAGCGACTGCATTCTGAATAATCCAACTCAATTTTGGGAATCTCCGTTGTTATTATGAAGGATTTTCCTTCTTGTTTCGGAGAAAATGGCGTCCAAATTGCAGATTCTTCTTCTTCTTCTTCGTCTTCGAGTATCAGTAAAGCTGCTCAGAACCTAGTCACCTGCGTCTACCAGTGCAAATTACGCGGCCGATTGAGCTTCATCGTTCTAACATGGACCAAGCATTTGATGGGACAGGGCCTCTCTCTTCAAATCGAGAATTCCACAAATCAATGCCTCGGTAAGGTCGACATTAAGCCATGGCTGTTCTCGAGGAAGAAAGGATCTAAGATCGTCGACGTCGAATCGAGCAAAATGGAGATACACTGGGACTTAACAAACGCCAAATTCGGCTGCGGACCGGAGCCGGAGGAAGGATTCTTCGTCGCGGTGGTGTTCGACCGAGAACTCATATTCCTCGTCGGCGATTCGCCGACGGAAGCTTCCAAGAAGATCGCGGGCGCGTCGGGCGCGGCGGCAACGGCGGCGACGGCGGCGGTGTTCGTGGCGAGGAGAGAACACGTGTTCGGGAAGAAATTGTACTACGCGAAGGCTCAATTCAGCGAGAAAGGGGAAACGCACAATCTGTCGATTGAGTGCGATACTAGTGGTGGATTGAAGGAACCGAGTTTGGTGATTCGAATCGACAGCAAGACGGCGATGCAGATCAAGAGGCTGAAATGGAAGTTCAGAGGGAATCATACGATCGTGGTGGACGGAATTCCGGTGCAGGTGATGTGGGATGTGCATAATTGGCTGTTTGGGAGTTCCGCCATGAGCAGTGCTGTGTTCATGTTTCAAACGCATAAGAACAGTGGAAGCCATAGCCAATCGTCTCTGTTAAATTCTTCTTCTTCTTCTTCTTCTTCTTCTTCATACTGTCAACAGATTAAAGATTCAAAGTTGCAGGGTTCGGATTTCTCCTTGATTTTATATGCTTGGAGGAATGAATGAACAGAGAAATAGTTTAGTGTGAGTTTTGTTTTTTAATCTTTTTTTTTTCTTTAATGGAGAATCAATCACTACTAAACAAAGTGGTTTTTTTTTATATTTTTTTTTATTTTTTGGTATAAATTACTTGTACACCTTAAATGGGGTGTTCGTTATATTCTTTGTTTTCTTTTTCCATACATGATATCAAAATTTACTTGAACTTTGTTCCATCTTAAGCCACATTCCACCTTTTTTTTTCTCTCCCCTTTTTGAAATGGGATATTTTTCTAATTTAAAATTTGGAAATTTTGATTTTGATGACCAAATAAATTATCGTTTGTGTAATTTGAAATAGAGAAGTATGAAGAAAAAACAATTGGCATGTTAGGTGAAAATTTTGATATGGTGTATTTGGGATAGAAAGAATAAAGAGTTCTAAGTTCTAATATGAGTGAATTTGAATTTGAGATTGGAAATGAAGTTAAAGTGATATAAATTGCATACTTAAATTTATAGTGAGTTCAAGTTAAGAGATTTGAATGAACAACTCAATAAAGGAAAATTTAAGCCTCACTCTTTCGAATGAATATCAATATTGAAATTTAAGTTTAAAGAACAAAACTAAAATTCATATGTAGTTTCGTTTTTTTTTTTTAAGGATAACATGAAACCAAAGTCCTACCTCGAACACAACAACAAAGGCCAAGATCCAAAAGACATCAACATGTTTAAAAGTTTGAACATGCGACTTTGAAGTAGGTGTTACTCAGAGAACACGTCTTATGTGATGTAAATGTAAATATTATACATAGCAAGGTGAGAGATCGAACCATCAACCTTTGGAGGAATGGTAACTGGTATTTTGTCCAAGGCAGCAAAGCTATTCTTTCACTGTACCCAACTTTTAAAAACACTATCACCCAATATATTCTTTTCCCTAAAAAGAACAACCAATATGAAAGAAGAGTATTACTATGTCTGATTTTGAGCTAAGAATGATTGAAAACTATCTTACTATCTCAAGTGAAATCTCATCCCATGGCTTTGTTGCTTTTCCTCACCAAATGTAATCAGATTTCCAATTCAACATTTAAGAATACATACAATTCTATGTAATAAAGATCAATTGTCACAGGAAAAGGACAGTGAAACTCTTTACCTGTGTACATATATACAAGCTTCCAGTGAAATCAAAATTCTCGATGCCCGGTTGCCCGGTACATGTCGAAAACATTATTCAGCATCATCAGATTCATAAAACATCAAAACGAAACTACATCAGAAACTGTTACAACTTGTACAACTTCTCTTCTTGTATTGTTTCTTTTAACTTGCCTTTAGTTATTGATGTAGAGTTGTGATGAAGGAAGATCTGGCCATCTGGGTGTCATGAATCCTGAACCCACACCCTCACTGATCTATCCCCATGAAGTCCTGCTGATGCAATCTTGTTCTCAGTTGGGTGGCAGGACACAGAGATGACAACATCAGTGTGACCTTCAAGCTTCTGAATCATAGTTTTCTGCTGTAGATCCCATATATACACACATTTATCCTCCGATCCGCTAACGATGTATTTTCCGTTGGTGACAGAAAATGTGGACACGATGCAGTGGACTCTATTCACATGTCCTGTATACATCTTTAAGAACTTCCCAGCTGAGTAGTTCCATAGCTTCTGCACTCCCAAATACACTAATATGTTATAACAAAAATGTTGATGTCTAACCAAAAAAATAAACTAATTGTATCAACTACTGTTATAGAGTTGCAATTAAGTCAATTAAATCTATGGATACAAAATTATAACGAGATCTTTGATGTAATCATAATCACTACCAGAGTCTAACTGTGTCATCCTCTCCCAACAACATTCCGTAGTTTTTGCACACACTAACTAAGTTGCAATGAAGGGCTAAAATTTGATCTAGGAAACAGAACATTCTAAATTGAAAATTCTAAGTAGGGTGAACCAAGTCAGTGGTAAGTCACTGAAACCAAATACTCGAGCTCGCTTTGCGCTCTTTCTTATAGTTAAGAAAAAGCATATCCCTCAGGTCTTGTCATTCTGGGTTTCAGCCTTTTTTGTACAGTTAGTTTAGATGTTGGGCAGCTCCATTTGTTCGGCTCTTTTTTCTTTTTCGCCCTCATGAATTCATTCACTTTATCTCAATGAGAGCTGGTCTTCTCATAAAAAACCAAATAGTCGGAGCTACATACCACACATAGTTCATAGACTTGTACCACAAATTAAGACCAGCATAATTGCAAATCTTCAAATTGACAATAGGCAGGATATGATTTAACTACATTTTATAGAGTCGACAGATCTGTATATTCCTAAAATGTATACCAAATCTATTGTGCATGAAAATGCCTGTAAATTTTAATAATCTTATATCTAGCAGATATAATAAGAAGTTTGGAAAGAAAATTTAGGATATTCAAACGTCCTATGGAACCTCACTGTCCTATGCTTCTAATCGACTGGATTGAAATCAAGGATACGAAGGGATTACTCTTTCCGACTCCGTCTGTGCTAAGTTGAAACCCCAGACCCTGAAATGTCACAGTATGACTCAACTGACTTAAGCAATCACATCATTATACATTTTTTATCACTCCTCATCTAATTTCACTAAGAAGTTAGAAACTTTAAGAGTAACAGTGCGCCAATGCTAGAAACTTAACCAACCCAAAAATGGTTCCTCCTTCGGTATTCAAAGAAGGGCTTCCTTCAAATGCCTTCAGTTTTCTTTACCCGAAGTGGATTATCAGATCGTGGCGAAGGGATGGGAAGGCGATAGGAAATGAAATATCCTGGATAATTTTGTAGATGAAGTTTGCATTTTTTGGGCTTAAGCTGGATTTTCAGGGTAGAACAGTTGTTCTGAAGGAGCCTTGTAAAAGGAAAAATAGGCGAAAGAGAAGACCATCCAGCATGAATCAATTACGCACGCTTATTCTAGATTGCAAAAACAGTAGGAGTAGGAATGTTTATGATCCGGAAAACCCCTCAAATTAGCTCGCCTGTTCCTCTTTCCTCATCAAATTCCATTCTGAAAACGGCATTTTGGCATTTCCAACAAGTTTCAATAACCAATCAGCCAACCAGCATCATATCATCAAGAAATGAATTTAAAAAACTCCAAAAACTAAAAGCACAAAAAGCACAAGATCTCAGTCCGAAAACTTACAAGGGTATCATTGAGAGTAGCAACAAGTATAAACTTGCCATTGGGCGAGAACTTAGCAAAAGAGACAGCAGGGACCTTATCATCAATAAGAGTCTTCAAACAAGTCCCAGAGGAAACATCCCAAATCTTACACGAACCATCATGACTACCAGAAACAATAAGCGAACCATCACGATTAAAATGAACAGAAGTAACAGGCATAGTGTGAGCCCTTATATCATGAAGGCACTTGCCCGTCTTCACCTCCCAAATCCGAATCGTCTCATCAAAGGAACCCGAAACAATGAGATTCGATTGAGGATTGAAATTGACGCAGAACACAAAATCGGAATGGCCTCGTAGGGTTTTGACGCACTCACCGGTGGAAGAACGGGCGTCCCAGATGCGGAGAGTGCGATCGTCGGAGGCGGAGCAAATGTAATGGGAATCGGAAGACCAGGCGAGATCGGAGATGCCTTCGGAGTGGCCGACGAGGCGGTGGCGGAGGGTGAGGGAGGAGGAGGACCAGATGATTAGGGTTTTGTCGAGAGAGGCGGAAGCTAAGAGAGTTCCATCGTTGGAGAATTTGACACAGGAGACGGCGCGTGTGTGTGCGGTCAAGGTTTTCAGGTGCCGGTAGGGTTTGTACTGTTGCTGTTGATTTCCGCCGCTGCTTGCCATGGAAGAGACTCGTCGAGCTAGCCGCTGCGAAATTTGAGCACCATTTGTATTTATAGTTTTTTTATTATTTAAAAAAAAAAAAAAAAAAAAAAAAAAAAAAAAACTCTTGGCAATCTCTCGATCAATTTAATCTTTTTTTTAATCTTTTGATTTTTTGTTTTTGAAAATTAAATTTTTTTTCTTCCAATTTTTTTTAAATAGTTTTCATCTTTGTCAAGACACATTTGAATTTCAAGCCAAATGCCGAAAACAAAAATAAGTTTTTGAAAACGTTCCATTTAGTTTTCAACACTTGAATTTATTTTTTTTAACCATGAAAAAAAAAAGTAAATACTTATATTTGGAAATGGTGGTTTTAAACTTAATTTTAACAAATCAAACGGAGCCTCAACAATAGACTCTTTCTTATAGTAACGTGGAAAAAATGTGTTATTTTCCATTTGTCGTGTTTTAATATAAATCATCTTTTAAACATATATAGGTTAAAATGTGTTGTTATTTAAACAATTTCATTAAAATTAGCTTTAAACGTGTAATAAGAAGAAAGTACACAGACTAAAATTGAACATTACAAGAACTAAATGGAACAAAATTCAAAGTACAAAAATTAGCTTCAAATGGTTTGAGGTATTTATGTGAAAGTGAAAATTTCGAACCACGTACAAATTCTTCTCTAATTAGAAGATCTTGCATTTTTTTAACATTCCTGCATCTGAAGTAATGAAAACTCCATATAACAACCATTTTGAATGTAAATGTTTAATTCTACATATACGATATACCATATATGCTAATGTCTCAAAATTATCTTTTTTTTAAAAAAAAAAAGTATGGTTTATAGATTCATAAGCATTTCAACCCGTGGCACTCCTAGAATAAACATTGATATATTTGAACACAAGTTAGATAAATACTTGGTCAAAACCCAATCAAAAAATTCACCCACCCAACCAATAAACCACACAGAATCAAAATGCTCAAAATCAACAAAAAGATTAATGTTTAAACTCCGCACCACTGCAACAAACTACTACGAATTCATTCAATATTATCAAAACAGAGTTTATCTTACATCGCCAACATGAACATAGTTCAATTGAGGTTGGAAGTTAAAATCACAAGAATACTCGATATATAGAGAGATTTAACCAACCAAGCGATATCACGTAAATTTAAAAGTTTAGGGCCAAAAATTGTTCATCAAATCAAGTTTAAGACAAACAACTTTCTCCTATTTTCAGTTATAATAATTGCGCTGGAAGAAGATACAATACAATCAGGAAGGGAAAGAAGAGACGAGCCAATACCAGCCAGCAACCACCTTACCAAGATTTGCTCTTTCCTTAAACCAAAGGAGAGCAATAACTGCATTCATCAGACAATGCTATAATTTGAATTGCTGATGCATACAAAATGCTTTTCAATTAGAAGAGTAACTTCCAACTCCTATCGAGTTGGATCATGATACAAATACACTACAAAAGCAATGGTATAACAAAATTTACATTCATGGCAGATTAACATCATCTGGAACTAGAGCTCTCTATGAAACAACAACGACGACGATGTGAACGGTCATCTATGATATAATAACGAGGGAAGGGGATAGGGGGTACACTAAATCTCCACTCTTCCCTCTTATTTCTGTATTTCCTCTTCTAGAAAAAGTGTTGGAAGGAAGGAGGCTAGCTGGATATAGCTTTTGGTTGTATCTCAGTAAATAAATGGGGATGTCAAGTCAACCAGGCTACTGGTTCAAAATTTTCCAATCTTCGGTAAATCGAAGCACCAAATCACTCATGCCGCCACCCAATGCCCACCACGGATTGTATTGCGTCAAAGCATCCTCCCTACATGGAAAACTATCATTAATGCTGAGTAACTTAAGAGCACATTCCAAGAAAGCAAAACAAAACAAAGGGTAGATTACAAATTTAAACTCCAAAGTTTGATGGCTTTAAGTCCCTAAATTTTAAAAGGTCTTGATTATGTTTTGTGACTTGATTCTATGTAGTCCCATCTGTTAATACCGTTAGCTAAATAATGACATTAGATATGACATGCCTACTTACAAACATTGACTAATTTGACACGGCGTGTAGACAAATGGCATAAGGAAGTTTATAGTTGGAGAAAATGAAGTGGTTTGAGCATCATACCATATTTTTTAAGCAATGTATAGACCATGCCACCTTCTTTTGTTTAGGCATCCACATTCAATGTTGTGTTAATGGCATAACCGTGTTAATGTTAGGGACTACATAGATCAAAGTTCAAACTTCTAGGACATAATTGAAATTTATTAAAATTAAGGGACTAAACAGATACCATAGTCAAAATTCAAGAAAAAGACTGTAATTTACGCAAGAAAGAAGAAGAAAGCCCAGAACTGAAGACAACTCAGTTTTGGTGCATTAGCAGGATATTCTCTCCCATTTCCAATCTGAACCCACTTAAAAGTATATCATTGTCAACAGTTAATATACAGAGACGACATTCAAACCCAAATGATGTCTTACTAATTCCTAAGATTTGGTTAACCTCAAGCAAAACTACCCGCAAGTACAAAACTAGGAAGAAGGAAATCCTAGAATGGTGACAAAAAATTTTGCCCATGCAAACACAGATGACATCCAATAAATATTGGTATTTATCCACACTAGGACAAAACAATTAAAGACAACAAGAAAATTACAACTAGTATCACCACCGTCACCAAATAATTAATGGCAAGCAAATATTGTTCCAGTTAAAGAAGGTCCACTATTGTATAAAATAAATGTGTGCATGGATGCACTCGTAAAATTAGGAAGGAGACCATCAATTGGACATCAAACGTACACTTTTGTCGTTTTCAAACAAACAAAATGAATTTTAAGTGTGGCGTTATATATAGAAAACATGTTTTTTGCTCCTCATAGTGACCGGCTATCATGTGTCAAAATGGTACAAGGTGTTGGATTATTCCGACTATTTAGATTTTTCCTACCTCTCCAATTTTTTTCCTTTACATATTTCAACCCCATAAGCATGACATACTGGTAAATTTCCTAACATAACTAACTCTCAGAATGGGTTTCTCTAACCTCTATTCTCACTCTTCTTCCTCCTCGAATTTGTGAAGCATATTGGAAGCCTATAAACTTCTATCAACACCCATCGACCATAGTTTCACCTTTTCCTCAAGGTGAAAGCCTGAGAGAATTGTCATGTTATGAGGTCAATATCTCCCAAATTGTGTCATGCTCATTCTGTCCTTCCAAATGGATTTAAACCTCCACTTTTCCCACAGTAGAATGAGTTAGCAGTGTGTCAAATTCCAATGATAGCCAGAACACGCAGGCTGCCATGAATCACTCAAGATTTATGCATTCTCAATACAAGTCAAACGACATCCTTTTACATGCCTTCAGTTTGTCTAAATGCCCCTAAACTAGACTGCTGTGGTACTCTTGAAGTACAGGAACATGGTTGGAGAGCTTTCAGGAGTCATGCATCTGCCCTTGAACTTGAATTACCCATATTCTAAGGTTGAGGACCTGCTATCCTTCCCAAATGAATTACTTAATGTGTGATAAAAAAGGAAATCGTGATCAATTTGTTGAGATATATGGCAATAAGGAGGTAGTCCTCTTGCATTATGTAAGGTAACCCCTTACAAGGTATTGATATTCAAGAGGAAAAGATAGCCCAAGGGCAATACAAAACTCCCAGCAAATTCTAGAGTGCTGGTGCTCTCCCCTCTCTTTTCAGCTCAAAGCTAAAAACACACATAAACCCTAAAAGTAAAACATAACAGCAATATATACTAACATTCACCTGCCCTTACTCTCTCTTGGGACCACAGCAGCCCTTGCTTGCTTCCGCACTACCCCCCACATAACTAACTTCCTGTGGCATTTCCCTTTTTACCCCTCCTTGCATAAACCTTGTTAATTGGAGGCCTAACATTACCCCCGGGTTGCCCAAAAACCTTGTCCTCAAGGTTGAAGTCTGGAAATTGTTGTTTGATGTCGCTCATCTTCTCCCATGTTGCTTCATAAGCCGGAAGTCCTTTCCAACTAATCAAAACTTCTGTATAATCATGGTTTGCTGCATACACCTCCTCCGGATCAGCCCTCCATTCGTAGTTTTCAGTCAAAATGGGTGGCCCTGCCTGGACTTCATGATGCTCCCCCACGGCCTTCTTGAGCTGTGATACATGGAAAACCGGATGGATCATGGACTCGGGAGGTAATTCCAGCTTATAGGCCACTGTCCCGACTCTAGATGCAATCTTATATGGGCCGAAGAACTTGGGGGATAGTTTCTCGTTTCTCTTTTTAGCCAACGAAGCTTGTCTGTATGGTCGGATCTTCAAGAATGCCCACTCCCCTTCATCAAAGTTCACTTCCCTTCTTTTCTTGTCAGCGAATTTCTTCATGCGTTCTTGCGCCCCTTGCAGATGCTCTTTAAGCACCTTAATCATGGCATCTCTCTCTGTGAGCTGCTGGTCTAAGTTGGCATTCGAGGTTTTCATGTCCCCATAAGATAACAGAGGAGGTGGCAATCGGCCATAGACGGCTTGGAATGGAGTCATGCCGATGGAGGCGTGGTACGTCGTGTTGTACCAGTATTCGGCCCAGCTCAACCAATCGCTCCACTTCTTTGGTTGTTCCCCACAGTAGCAGCGCAAGTATAACTCGACTCCCTTGTTTACTATCTCAGATTGTCCGTCTGATTGAGGGTGGTATGCGGTACTACGACACAACCTAGTACCTTGGAGACGAAATAGCTCGGACCAGAAGTTGCTAATAAAAATTTTATCCCTATCCGACACAATGGCTCGGGGAAATCCATGGAGTCTGACGATCTCTTTCACAAATATTGATGCTACCTCCTTGGCCGTGAAGGGATGTTTCAACCCGATGAAGTGGGCTGCTTTACTCAGCCTGTCTACCACCACGAGAATCGAGTCCATTCCTTTCGACTTGGGCAGCCCCTCGATAAAATCCATCGTGATTTCTTCCCAAACTCTCTCTGGTATTTCTAGAGGTTGCAGCAGACCCGCCGGTGAGGCAGCTAGTGTCTTATTCCTTTGGCAAACCAAACATTCAGCCACATACTTCTTCACATCATTTTTCATCCCTTCCCAGTAGAGTTCTCCCGTCAGCCTTTTATATGTTCTCAAAAAACCGGAATGGCCTCCTAACACAGAATCGTGGAAAGTATGCAACACAGAGGGAAGCAAGGAAGAAGTTTTTGATAAAACTAACCTCTTCTTGTAGAGTAATTTCCCTTGGAGCCACTCGAACTTAGGCACACTGTCTGCATCTTCCCGCAACTGTTGGATAATGCTTTTGAGTTTTGGATCACTATTCACTTCCCTGCTCACAATATCCACATCGAGGATCGCTGGAGCCACCAATTGGGTCATTTGCACGGCCGGCAACACTCGGGATAGCCCATCCGCTACTCGATTCTCAGGTCCGGGTCGATATTGAATCTCAAAATCGTATCCCAGAAGTTTTGACAGCCACTTCTGGTACTGTGGTTGGATCACTCTCTGCTCTAGCATATACTTCAATGCCTTCCGGTCTGTTTTCACCACAAACTTCTGCCCAAGTAGATACGGCCGCCATCGTTGAACAGCTAAGACTATTGTCATCAACTCCCTCTCATATACTGATTTCAACTGCGCCCGAGTGGAAAGTGTGTGGCTAAAATATGCTATAGGTTTTTTTTCTTGAGTCAAAACCGCCCCCAATCCAGTGCCCGATGCATCGGTTTCCACCATGAACGGCCTTGAGAAATCTGGCAAGGCTAACACAGGCAGCGTCACCATGGCTTTCTTCAATTGTTCGAACGCTTGGTCCGCAGCCTCCCCCCATTCAAACGCCCCTATTTTCAAGAGTTGGGTTAAGGGAGCTGCAATTTTGCCATAGTTGCACACAAATCTTCTGTAGTAGCCCGTTAGTCCCAGAAATCCCCTCAGTTCTCTCAACGTCTGGGGTCTCGGCCACTCCATCATTGCCCTGATCTTCTCGGGATCAGCTTCTACTCCCTTGGCCGAGATCATATGTCCCAGATATTCGATCTTAGTTTGCACGAAATGGCATTTATTCATATTGGCCTTCAGCTGGTTCGTTCTCAGTACCTCGAAAACAATAGTCAAGTGTTGCACATGATCTTCGTAAGTCATGCTGTATATAAGAATATCATCAAAAAAAACCAATATGAACTTACGGAGGTACGGCTTGAATATATTGTTCATCAAGGCTTGGAATGTTGAGGGGGCATTTGTGAGTCCGAATGACATCACTAGGAACTCGTAATGTCCCTCATGAGTTCGAAAAGCAGTCTTCTTCGTGTCCTCTTGATGTACTCTTATCTGGCGATATCCCGATCGTAGATCGATCTTGGAATAGATCTTCGAGCCATGTAGTTCATCCAGTAGTTCTTCTACCACGGGGATTGGGAATTTGTCGGGGACCGTTACATTGTTCAAGGCGCGGTAGTCCACACAGAACCTCCAGCTGCCGTCTTTTTTCTTTACTAGGAGTACCGGACTCGAGAATGGACTCACGCTCGGCCTGATAACCCCTACCATAAGCATTTCTGCCACTAGCCTCTCAATTTCGTTCTTCTGCACTTGTGGGTACCGGTAAGGTCTCACATTCACTGGCTGGGCCCCTTCCTTTAAATGGATTCGGTGATCAATCTCCCTTACCGGCGGTAAACCCTCTGGCATAAGAAAAACATCAGCATATTGTTCGATCAACTGTTTTGTGGAGTCCGGTGTGGCCTCTGCCGGCGTGATAGACGCAAATTCCGCGTAGTCGGTCAATGCTTCCAAGGCTTTGAACTCTACCAAATAGCCTTGGTCAGATTCGTCCCACGTCTTAACCATCCTTCGCAAAGAAACCTTCGTCTTGGTCAAACTCGGGTCCCCTTTCTATACAATGTTTCCCTCCTCCTTCTCAATGGTGATGGTCAAGGTGGTCCAATTTACCCTTGTCTCTCCCAAAGTGTGGAGCCAGATCATTCCCAACACCACATCCACACCTACTAAGTCCAGCGGTATAAAATTTTCTACTATCGTGAGGTCTCCCAAGGACAGAACGACTCCTTTGCACACGCCCTTCCCCTTAATGGGAGGTCCGGATCCCAACAATATCCCATAGTTTGCTGTGTCTGTCAATGGTAACTTCAAGTCATCCACTAACCTTTGAGTGATGAAGTTATGGGTGGCTCCACTATCGATCATAACCACCACCTCTTCCATGTCGATCTTCCCTTTTAAATTAATAGTCCCCGGCCCTGTGAATCCGACCACCGAGTTCAAAGAGAGTTCTACGGCGTCGTGCATCTCAGTGGTTTCCACGGCTTCTTCCACGTTCGGCTGGTAATCTTCTTCGAAGACCTCCAATTCTTCACCGTTGGCCTGCACCACCAACGCACGGAGTTCTTTAGCTTTACAACGATGGCCGATGTGGTACTTCTCCTCACATCTGAAACACAGACCCTTATCTCTCCTCGTCTAGAACTCGGCATCGGTCATCTTTTTAGCCGCCCCTTCTCTTCGTGGGTTCGCGTTTGCTGTGTTAGTCAAAGTAATGGTCCGTGTCTGGTGGGCCGCATACGGCCTGGTTGTTTCTTTTCGTGGGCCCTGCGCCAATGTGGTCTCCGATTGGGCCTTGGGTTTAATCGTCCTGGGCCCTTCTTCTTCCTCCCGGGTGGTTTCTCTATCTTCCACCAACTGTGCCTTCTCCATCATCTCTTCCAGACCCACCGGACGGAAACAGAGAACCTCGGCTTGCATCAGAGGCTTCAGGCCATTCATGAACGTATTTTCCAGTACCTCATTAGATAAGTGTGGCAGCGGTGCGACTAATCTCTCAAACTCTTCGCAATACTTCTGCACTGTCGTGGTTTGCTTCACTGCCAAGAAACGGCCGCAGACCGACCCTGTTTTCTTCTTCCGGAACCGTTTCAATAGCCGCAGCTTCAAATCCTTCCAATCCTTAAAGGGCTCTCTCTCTTCTTTCGCTCTATACCAGTTGAGGGCTACCCCTTCGAAACTAATCACAGCCACAGTCATTTTTTCAATTTCAGATAACTTGTGGATTTGAAAATACCTGTCCGCGCGAAACATCCAGTTGTCCGGATCATCGCCGCCGAACACCGGCATCTCCACCTTCTTGAACTTGTGGCGGTCGCTCTGGTTGTCCTTGTCCTCCCCTGCTTCGGTTTGGACCTTCCCATCTTCCTCACTGTTCGTTCCGGAGTTTTCGCCCGCGTCGATAGTTTCCTTCGACTTGTGCGCTGACCCCTCAGTGATCACCGAAGGTTCCGAGCGCCGGAGGGATGCTATTTCAGCCGCTAAGGTTGCGATAGCTTTCCTCACGTCCTTCATTCCCTCGTCGATGCTAGTCTTCATTTCCGACATCTCTCGCTCATTGGCCTCTAGCCGTTCCTCTATCTTCTTCTGAGTCATCTTTTTCCACCTCCCCAGGATTGAGGATTGCTCTGATACCAATTTGTAAGGTAACCCCTTACAAGGTATTGATATTCAAGAGGAAAAGATAGCCCAAGGGCAATACAAAACTCCCAGCAAATTCTAGAGTGCTGGTGCTCTCCCCTCTCTTTTCAGCTCAAAGCTAAAAACACACATAAACCCTAAAAGGAAAACATAACAGCAATATATACTAACATTCACCTGCCCTTACTCTCTCTTGGGACCACAGCAGCCCTTGCTTGCTTCCGCACTACCCCCCACATAACTAACTTCCTGTGGCATTTCCCTTTTTACCCCTCCTTGCATAAACCTTGTTAATTGGAGGCCTAACACATTACTAAATTCGAGGTCAGTGTTACATTGGGTGAATATCATGAGAGAGTATTGACAGTTTTATTTTCCAACCACAAACGGTACTGGATTTTGAAAGTATATCCTAAAAATTGGGTAAACTAACATTGTAGCTCAATGCTTAACTTAAAAGCTGCCTCCAACGAGTTTTTTAGACTTTTTTAGTCCGTGCAGATGATGAACTTCCTTTCCAATAAAATGGTCTCCACTTTTGCATTGCAACGCAAGTAGAATTGTCATTAACTACTTCTCAGAAATAGACTATAAATGAACTTTGGTTTGATAGAACTTGACCGAAATAAGAAATAGTTAATAGACCACTGTTGCTTAAGCACTGCCTCCACTCCGTACCCAGATGCACTGGTCTCCACTACAGGATTCTTCATTAGAATTAGGAAGAACCAACACCGTCACAGAGATCATGGCCTCTTTTAATCGCTCAAATTCACTTCCACCTAGTGTTCCAGCCAAATTGATCTTTCTTTAATTGTTTCGCAAGGGGCAACAAGATACTCCCGCTACAAAATTTCTGTGGCAGACCTAGTCCTAAAATACTCTAATTCTCTTAATGTTTTAGGATCCTTCATCATAACCTGAATTTTATTTGGGTCCAACATCCACTTAACTCTCCCTCCCCAAACACCACATGCCCCATACCACACGCAGCAACATTCTTTTCATTCAAATACAACTAATGCTCCTCTAAAACATCCCAGACCCTGCTCAAGAGGATAAGATATCTTTCAAGTATGGTTTTGAAACCTCATTCATTAATGCCAAAAATGTAGAAGGCGCATTTGTGAGGCCAAAAGGTCTTATGTCCTTCAAGATTTCTAAATGCTATATTTGGCATGCTTCCAGGATACCCTAACTTGGTCCTGCTTCATGAAAATGGTGGCTTGATAAAAACCAGAGATTGCACTATAAAATAGTATAAAAATAATAAAGGAAAATTTCAGTATCCTAAGCAGATTTGAGTGGCCTAGACTCTTCCATAAACCATAACCCAAAACATGCTTGCCTCTGAACCCCCAGTCCATTGTATTTGTAACTATTTCTCTAACAAACTCCTTAACTGATGGCTAATGTGCCCCTAGTATCTTAATAATGTGTCCTTAATATCTAATAATATCTCTAATATTTCCCTGATCATATTTCTAACAATATGTGTGTGTGTGTGTGTGTGTGTGTGTGTGTGTGGGGGGGGGGGGGGGGGGGGGGGGGGGGGGGGGGGGG
The DNA here is from genome assembly GCA_036850905.1 of Luffa acutangula. Lineage (NCBI taxonomy): Eukaryota > Viridiplantae > Streptophyta > Magnoliopsida > Cucurbitales > Cucurbitaceae > Luffa > Luffa acutangula. The sequence goes on from CM072090.1 coordinate 49,026,879, forward strand.
GCATCAATTTCACAATGGACTGGGGGTTGGAAATGGGGGTTCCTATCCCTTCTCTGTCATTCTTTTCTTTTCTACTCTGTGTGTGTGGGGGGGGCATCAATTTCACAACTAAAAGTGTAAGTTAATAGATTTAGAACTAATTGCATATTCCAATTACAATTGAGAACAATTGTTAGTCACCCATCTGTGGCTTGCTTTTGCAAATTTCAACAGGACAACTTGCGGTAATGAAAAACTGAGGAGTAGTTTCCTTTATATTTCTGGTGAAGGGAAGTAGACAAAGTTCAAAGTTTGTTAGCAGTTCAGTATCACCTTGACTAATATTTACTGAAACACAATTCCAAACTAGAATTTCCTGCTTTGCTTATATTCAAGTGTGTCAGTGTGTATTGGAGAGACTGGAGGAGAGAGTGTGTCTTTACCGTATTCATTTGGTTACAGCAACTACCAGCTCTTGCTTAAAAATTTTCCTCCTACAGGGCAAGAAAATCCACCTCATCTGAGCTCTCCTCAAATATTACATAGCTGGCATCTCGACCATCCTCATTGCCACTGCCTTGATCGCTGTTATAGCTGCTTTCTGAAGAACTTATAAACATTGAATCAGACGTGTGACTGCTCAGCTGTGATGGCAGACTCACATCACTGTTTATTTCACTTTCCAGCATCTGTTCAATTTCAAAATAACTGCAAAGAGATCCCAATGAAAAACAGAAAAGGTAAACACACAGTTAGAAGCGCTTCCAGGATGTCAACCATAAACTTCTAAAGGAAAGATGATAGAAGCCGGAATATGAATAGAAAATTGTGAGAAAATGTTGATTCATATTAATATGGGAAGAGGAAAATCACAAGGAATTCTTAAGCATTTATTTGGTTTCGTTCTCTTCTAATACTATTCCCATAATCTGCCCAATCCCAATCCCACTTCCTCACTCTTTACTATAACAAACTAACCAATTATTATGACTATTAGACCCTCAAATAACATTACGCCACCCTGAAAACCATTGATTCCCTGGCCAATATGTGCCCTCATTATGGTAGTCTTAGCAATTCTTAACTGCTCCTGAAATAATTCCCATACTTACATCAACAATAAGAGGGCCCAGATCGAATCAGATCATCCCTAACCATAGTTAGATCAACAATAAAGGGTTCTGCCCCTTATCCTTTTGTGTTCATCCCTCCCCCCAACAAAAGTGTATCAGTAAAACCTAGCTGCTCGATTCATTAATTTCAGCTCTCTGAAAACCAGAAGCCTGTACAAAACTATTCTGATATATATATATATATATATATATATATGAGAGAGAGAGAGAAATGTATATTCCAAAAAGGAAACCAAAATAGTATGTACACCACCAAAAGGATTCAAAAGAAGAGCTCTTATCTCCGAACACCCAACTATTAGTCTATTTCTTTCTTTATAAAGACCCCAAAGGAGAGAGCGAGTAGTGCATCTCCATATGACTTTCCCTCTTCCACGAAGAAATCTCCCATTGAGCATCTCCAAAGCCTATCATCTATCATCTTTAGAAAGTAAAAGTCCACCCCAAACTCTTTGAAAATAGCTTGCCACCCTCTGGCCGCAAAAGGACAATAAAGAAACAAGTGGTCTAAACACTCCTCTTGAAAGCACGTGCAGCAAACAGAAGAAGAAATCATCCAATTTTGGAACTCTCTATAAAGCTTTTTGTGGGTGTTAATGCTTCTATAAGCTAGCGACCATAAGTCTATAATTGGCCTTCTTTTTTTAATAATTATGCTTTTAACGATATTTGTCTTGAATCTTGATTGGGTTGTATTCATTTCTCTGGTTTCTTTCTCTCCCAATTGGAGATTGTATCCCGAACAATTTTTTACTCTTTTCATCGAAAATGAAAAGTTCGTTTTTTTTAAAAAAAAATTATTCTAAAAGGTTCATAAATAATAGAAACTCAGCTCTCTACCAAAACATTAACAAAATCTGCCTTAACCCAATTCCCCTGGTTCTAACAGACTCACTAATAAATATGACCATTATACCCTCAATAACAATCGTAACCAGTGAGGCAATGATTACCTTCCTTCAGACGGAAAATCAGCCAGCAAGCATACATCAGGCCTTTCCTTCATTACTTGCTCAATTGGAATGATCCTGTTCATTAAAATAGTCAATAAGAACTAGTTGACGGAAATCTCAGAGTACTGTAGAAACCTAGACCAATATTTTCTTAATTAAGAGGAGGGATGAAAGTTTAACTTTCTGGGGAATATCCAAACAAACATTGAGCCTTATGGTAAGGTTATTTTTCAATGAAATATCACCTTGAATTGTAGCATCTCTCATACCAATCACCCTCAGATGCCAACCCTTCCCTATTGGATATATCCTGTTTGATGAATATGGTAATTATTCAATTAAATATCATTTTGAACCTTTAACCAGATATTCAGAAGAAAATCATTGTCAATTTCCATCTACTCACTAGATGTCGAAGAAACTTGAAATCTCCAGCAAGTAATGATGTCATGAAACGAGCAACTTCCACCTGCTTGTGAAAAAATTAAAGGCTTACAGCAATATTTGGAAAATGAGGTATCAAAATAATAAATGATCCTGACCTCTTTGAGATGCATACAGTCTCTTAAAATCAAGACCTCCAATAAATTACCACCTATACTGTTGCCAAGGTTTCTGAGGAAAACATAGACGGTCTTTTAGTTATCCAAAGCATTGAAAATTATCATGGATAGGCACAACAAAGAAAACATCCAAAGAGAACAGTTACCTAAGAAAGCTTCCAGTAATTGAGTAAGATGTTGAAAAGTCAACATATTTCAGCTTCCGAAGTCCCTGGACAAGTATTCAAAGAGATAAGTTTACTGAGACTAAAAATTCCATGGCATTACACAATACAAGATTATTTGAGACAACCACCACCAACAGTGGCCAAAGAGATCATGAAAGAACCAATCTATACGAGCAAATCAGCTACACATGTGATGTCTCTGGATGGATGATGACACAAGGAACCACGTGAATAAGAGTTCCAACTGTCTATTGCACTCTTGAGAGTAGTGTTGTTTTCTCAGATTAGTTTCCATTGTCCAAGATTTATGAGGAATGTCTCATGGACCAGGTTTAATTAAGGAAATTTGGAAAGCTAAAGTTCCTAAGAAGATTTTTCCTTAGAGTCTTTGCTCAAGATTAGCTAAGCACCTAAAATAGAGTTCAAAGAAGGTTTCCCCATTGTGCCTCTCAGTCTCCCCTGACTGGTGCGTTCTTAGTCAAAACAATTCAGATGATCAAAACCACCTTTTTCTTTTCAAAGCTCCTTTGCAGCTAATTGATGAAGAAACAGTTTTAATCTTTTTAGCAGGTGCTAACTACTGATGCTTCTCTAAGAATAATAGTTTGGTTCTCAATCAACTCTTATACAGGCAGCCTTTCAAAGAGAAGGATAATATCATTTACCATTTGGTCCAATGCCATTATGGCAATCCTATGGTCTTTGATTTGAAAGGAACCAAAGAATTTTTAAAGTAGCTTCCAGTGGCCTTTTTCAATAGGAGCTTTGCAATAACAGGTTCTAGCAGATTTTTGCCAACTGGGATTGTACCTAGACTTTTTTGGGAGGCTCCTCATCTCCCTACTTTTTGTAACTCCTCTTTTTCCATAATATAAATTCCATTCCCTATAAAAATATTTTTAAAAAATCTTTCACCTAATATTTGAATGATCTTCTTACCATTGCCTTTATTTAATTTTAAAAAACCTTCTACAGTAAGACTCAGAACCATTTATATAATTTAATCATCAAACAATGCAAAATAAAGTTTTAAAAAGCAATACCCTAATCATAAGACAAACATGAAAGAAAAGGAGTTCAATACTAGCCACATTCCAAACCACCATGGCCCCATATTAGTGATCTAAAAGCATTGACACAAATACACAACACCGATTGGACACAACTTAAGACGCGTAAAACCTTATTCTTTGTTTCTTCCATTTGTTAGAAAGAAATCATTTTCATTGATATAGTGAAAAGGATTACAAAAAAAGGGAGAAATAAAAGATCTAAACAAGATATTTCTAACATTTTTAAACATCTAGACTTGAAAGTTTTGATTTCTTATATGAATATTCACTTTTGTGCCAAATTGAAACTAAAGGACAGTGTCTTTCTCTCACCATGCAAGGTGCTTTTCTCTTTCACAACCCCCATAATAAAACATTAGTCCAAGTATGATAAGAGAAGGAGAAGACAGGATGTCTAGTTGAAGAATCCACCAACAATAGAACATAAGTCTAACTATGATAAGAGCCAAATGAGTGGGTGCAAGCAAACAAAAATACCACTGGTCACTATCAGGACTCAGAACTACAAGTAAATTTATGAGATGCACCAAATAATCCCAGGGAAAAAAAAAAAAAAAAAAAAAAAAAAAAAAAAAAAAAAAAAACCTAGTAGGTAAATGAAAAGCAAATCAGCTTATTTGGATTACCTATTACATTCAAGTATTAAAAAAAAAAAACAAAAACAAAAACAAAAAAAAACAAAAACAAAAACAAAAACAAAAACAAAACAAAACAAATTAATCTATAACATAGCATACACTTCAAAGACAGCTTATTCAGAATAATTAGGCAGAGCAAAAGAATCTAAAATCAGCAAGGGAAATGGTTTTGCATGCGTGCATCACAAAGTTCCTTGTAATTGCAGAGAATACCTTAATAAGTATCCGAATTTTATAATCATGGAGTTTAAATCCTCTAAGGGCTAAAGATACTAAACGAGGACAGTTTTGAACTAGATCAACACATGTCGGCGATTTCAAGCTGTCATCTCTGCCTGTCATTTTCAAAATAGCGATGAATAAGCAAATGACTAAAAAGACTGAAAAGAGGATATCAAAATGAGGTAGGTATTAAACCTGTTTTTGAGGATTCAAAGAACAAACGCTCTATCAATTGACAGTTTTCAATCACAGACATCAATGTCTGTCTCAACTCCACATGACTGTTCAATGAAGGACGTGGATTATTAACTACGAAACATAAATAAAAGGAGTAACCCAAGGCCGCGGACAAAAAAAGAAGCAGAGAATGAATTTAATTTTCAGAGAGAGCATTTCCTTCAAAAATCTGTTACCATTTATCATGTCCTTAACTGAACATTAAATCTCTCTTTTTTTTATAAGGAAAAAAAAAAAAAACTGAACATTAAATCTAAAGAAGAAGAAAAACACTATTATCCAGTTAAAAGCACTATACACCAAGAGAGCTCAATAACCTATTGGAGAAAAAATATATAACTATATTTGTTTATTGAAAAAGCAGAAAGAGTTTATTGAAGAGAGAGAGAGAGTGAAAAAAAATTAATGAAGGAACCTTTTTTTGATAGGATAATAAAGGAACCTTTTATTATTGGAAAATGACAAGAACAAGTATGGTGAATCAGTGATATCAAGAGAAAAGGAGAGACACGTCAGGACAGGAATTGAAGAAATCTTAGTCCCCGATTTTCACAAAAGATTGAATCTGGACCACAGCTCACTAGTATCATCATTTTTTTTAAAATATCATCTTCCAGTTTAAACTATTAAAAAGCCAAAAAATTAGTCAACTAAAGAAACTTACAGGCCCACGATTTCCAGATCAAGGAGAGATGGGCAAGCAGATAATGCAACACGAAGAGATTGACTATCCATTCTTTCAATATTGTAAAGATGCAACGTTCTTAAGAGCATCCTGTAAAATGTAACAGTTCAGAAACAGAACTCTTATTTCACAATAGGCACATTCTCAACTTCAAAAGAAAGCCCATACCCAGGGGAACTACTGCCCCCACCCAAAGGGCTTAAGCAGGATCTTGTGAGAACTGATGACTCCTTCCCTTGTCTGGATCTTTTGTCATTCCATGAGAAGCTAGTAACATCTACAGAGTTTCTGAAAACCAACGGTTGGCAGGATCCTTGGGATGCAGTTGGGCCAGGAACTATACCAAGCTTAAGAGATCTGAAATTATTGAGGGGAACGGAATAGCCAAGTTAATCAAAGCTTAGAGAAATATAAATAATGCAATTCGAAGTGTTTCCTATCAGAGGGTAAAATGAATTACGGATGGAGTTGATGTTCAATAAACTTAATTCATATGCCTTTGCAGGCATCTAGAACACACATGGTTGGTAAATAACGCAAATAAACATTATAAAATAAACTTAAAACTACATGGGTGGGAAGATTCAGACTTCTTTTTCATCTAAGAAGTGAAAAGTACAGAATTTGGATAATGTCAGACCACAGAGGGGAATAATTTACGATCTTCCCCAGTCACAACATTACGAAGGAGATGGTGTGTGACACAAGATTAAGAAGGACACAATTCCTTACCTCAGCTTAGACAGTCAGAAGAATGAGAATTGTGGTTCAGCTGGATTTCACAGCAATATTTGGGTAATGAATAGTCAAAATGTCTTATGCAAAATGTATGACTTATGTTGGCCAAAAGACACAATTCAAAGACTATATCACTAATGAGCTTAATCAAGTATGCATCCTTCAGTTTCAGATCCTCAATGTAAATATTAATTGATAATGATCTTTTAACAGAAAATATCTTACTGAAGGGAGTTTCCAGCTCGGTGAATCATTGTAGAAACCACTGCATTATTAACTCTTGGAGAAACTGTCGTTAAGTCAATGTTGGCATAGCAGGAAGGATCCATTGCACACTTGTGAAACATTGAACAAGTAGCTGTTGCATAGCAAAGGCTCTGTGTGTCAAGCATGGAAAAAACCTGAAAAGCCACAGTTCGTCATCATGCACTCCAGCAAAACCCATCATTTTTTCATTAACCGTTATTGATGTTAGAACGCAACATGGAACCAACCATAAATAACAGGATGATGAGTTGAAGAGGTGGAACCTGGTAGTAACGATCTCCAATCTCTAAATGAATAAAATATAAGCATGACCATACTCTAACGTTTAACTCAAAAATACCTTTGATATCTTAACCTAACCGCTTGATTACACCCATACAAAAATATGAACCACCATACGCATATTCTCTCTATCCTATTGCCAATGAACGCAAACCACTAGGGCTCATACATCACCAAACTAACATTCCCCCCTCAAAACAAATTACTGCCTGCATACTTGCTCAGAGTTTGCTCCAATTTCAGCACATTTTACATTCGAAGCAACAAAAATCATAAATTAAGAAACTCCAAATCCAACATTCGAGAACAGGAGCACTCATTTCCAAAATCGAGAAATTAAATGCAATCACACCAAACAACTCCAATACGCGTCACAATTCAAACGATTCGAAATGTCTCGAATTACTAAACAATAACGAACGAACATACTTTGATGGTGAGGTCAGGTGGAAGAGCCCAAACGACGGAGTTATGCTTGGTAGCTCGTTTCCGAGCGGAACGTTTGCCAGCCTCGAGCAAGAAGGTGCCCATTTTGAGGGCGCGATCGATGAGACGAGTCTGATCCAAGTCAGAGGGCAAGGCGTCGAGGAGCCTCTCGAATGAAAGGTCGATACAGATGGAAGAGGAGTCGGAAAGGCCCAAGAAGGCTTCGAGAAGAAGGTCCATCTGAGTGAAGGTCGGTATTCTAGGGTTTTGCGATGGACACGGCCGCTTCGCCATGGATGATGGAGCCGAGGTTTGGATTTGAAAGAGAGCATCCATAGCATCAGCGGGTGGACACGAGAGAGAGAGAACGAGAGAGAAGAGAAGAAGGAGAAGGAGGAATACGGACGAGCCTGTGAGTGCCACGTGTCCGGGCGAGTGGGGAATTAGGGCAGAGAAAGTAGGTGGCATGTAAGGAACGTGATACTCTGGGTGAGAGTATCGAAAACATCGGCTTCTGTGTTTCTTTTTTTTTTTCTTTTTAATATTGAGTTTTTTGGGGGGAACAAGAAAAAATAATGAATATTTAAAAAAGAAAATTCTTAAATATTTGGAACATGACGTCACTGCCTATATTTTGTTGTTTCGAAAGTACAAAATAGTTATCTTTCTGAGGTAATTAGATTTGGCGCCCACATTATGCCACGTGGGCTCTAGTTGTTGCGCTGTTTTTATTTTTCATTATTTTCGTCGAGTTAAATATATTTCTAATTCATGATTTTATTTTTTTTTAATTTAGTCACTATTGTTAAAATTATTCATAATTTTTGTGTCAAAAAAAAATATCAATTTAGTCTGTTGATGCCAAAATCAGGCCAAGCGTCTGCCCTTCACGTGACACTAACAATGAATTTGTTGAGATATGGAGAAGACGTGACCTGCAAAGAAAGAAAGTGAGCACTGCACACCGGTGTGGTGCTTGCCACACGCGCTCCGATGCTTAAGTCAGTGATCGGTAAAACTTCGATCGGTCTCCCAGTCGAAAAGCCTAGTTTGATGGAGTTCAGGGTTCAGATATCAATTACCTCTTTCCTGAATCATCTCTAAGACTTTATACCCCTCCTCTTGCTAGGGTTTTCCCTTCTCGCACTATCCATCTCACGTGACTCCCTGCTACCGGGCCCTGAGGGACGGATCCGGGTGGCCCTGGCCGCAGACGGGCGGGCTAGCCCGCCGAGGCCGACCAGATCCTCGTCCTCGGCTTCGGGCCGAGGACGAGGTGTAAATCCACCTCTGGTGGGCTTCTTCTCCCTTGGGCCGATCTCGACTGGACCTGAAATCCTTCTTCTCCGGTGCACCTGCTAAGTCAAAATTACCCCATAACATAGTCCTTTTTTTCTTTTTCCAATTTATCAATAGTGAGATTGGCATGCTTTCTATAAAAACATATTTTTTCTTAAAACATGTTTACTAAAAAAAGGTTTTAATTACAATATTTTTTGTTTTATTACATTTTCTTACCAATGATTCTATTTATGTGCTTATTTAGTTGCACTAAGACGGTTATACAAGTTTTTAATTATCAAGTGTTTTTTTTTTTTTTTTTTTATCAACAAGTGATTTCCAACCAATCACTTGAAATGTTTTTTTGATTTAGGTTTAAAGTGTTTCTTCAAAAATTGGTTTTAAACTAGTTTGATTATTTTAGACCATGATTTTTTGTTTTTTTTTTCTACCAAATATTTTATATTTAAAATAATATAAAATACTCTTGACTCTCTAAAATCATTTAAAAAGTTTAATCCAAATTAAACTTATAACCTTATTATCACTTAACATTCTATACCAACAAATAGTAATACATATAGAACTAAATTAACACTTTTAAAACCATGAAAATAAAATTAAAAAAGACGATAAAAGACCAACCCATGAATTTAACCTTTTCATTTTTCTTCTTTAATAGTAATTTAGATCTAATCATACAAATAGATCCTAAATAAATATAAAAGAGAAATTTAATTATTGATATGTCACTCCATTACTTTTTATCTATGAAAACAAATATATAATATAGAATTACACTTTATGACTATCTTATTTGAAGTTGTTCAATCCGGTTACGTGGTGATTCTATCCATCACATACACATAGGGGCCCTCCAATTTGATTGGTATATCATTAAAAAGAAAAAATAAAATAAAAGAAAAAGTCATTAGCACCATCATATTTCTAAAAATTGAAATTTAATTGTTAACATTTTACTTGGGTTTCGCGAGTATTTTCAAAATATTGAAATATAATATATTAAAAAAAGACAAACAAACACACAACTATAAAAATAGTCCATGTAAGCTTCATTTTTAAAAACATACAAACACCAAATCTAATGGACTATCAAATTGGAAGGACTAATTTTTGTGAAATGTTTTTAAATATAATCAAATAATATTTCCCAATATTTAAAGCTCAAAGTAACAATAAATTGTTAGCAAACACATTTTTATTGTTAGAAAAAAAAAAGACACAATAAATAGGAGTAAGTTTATATATATATATAATCTGTACATTTTTAAATATAATATATTTAAACTTCAGTTGGTATCGATAGCCATACACTTTCCAATATATAATCATCTAATTATTAGTTTTGTTTTATTGAGTACGTAAACTTTAATCATTGGACTTGTTGATATGTTTAGATTGATCTCTAGCTAAGAAGATCCATCATCAACTTGTTAATATTCTCATATTGATCATAGGCTTCTTGATTTACTTAGATGATTGGTCATTTTGATTTTTATTGTGCCGGCCCTTGGATTGTTGATCTTCTTAGACTGATCATTGTCTTGTTGTTCTTCTTAGATGGGCTCTTAACTTGTTGATCTTCTCTCAGATCGGCCTTTGGTTTGTTGATCTACTTGAACCAGATCTTGGATTCTTAATATTGTTGGATGATCGGTCCTTGGTTTGTTGATTTTTTTTGGATCAACCAGTGGCTTCTTGATTTACTTGGACAAGCCTTGTGATCTTCAAAGTCTTCAAGTGCTTTAGAGAGTCTTCTATCTTATATCGAAGTTGTTTGAGTTTTTTTTTTTTTTTTTGTTCTACCAAATGTCTTTGACTCGAGACATATTTAAAATTTTTCCTTCAATCTTGACTGAATCATTTCTTAATGAAATGGATGGTGTGACTCTTCTAGCCTATTTATAGAACTTTCTATAGACATTTTGTGGCTTTGGCCTAAGTTGGTTTTGGGGTCATAATGAAGATGCATGGTTTGATTTTTCGTTTGTAAATTTTAATTTAGAAACACTTGTGCAGTTTATAATTGGTTTTAAAATCAATAATACGAAAAACTTTATCGAAATTTCTCATTTTAGCAATTTCTAAAATTAAAAAAAAAAAGTTTATAAAATTGTTTGATCTCGTATATTCAACGAACAATAGAGAAGAATGATACAAATTTATCTCTTGCTTTTATGTCAAATAGATAAAATAATGCAAGTATTTGTGGAACAGTTTATTTTTATTTTTAGAAAAAATAGCTACGTAGGGATCTCCCTACACAACACACACCACCGTTAAAATGTTGACAATTAGGAGATAAAAAAAATATTCTCATTTTCTCTTTCGTAGTTGTCAAGATTTGAATGGATATTTACATACCGATATGCAGCCAATAACTATTCAATTTATAATGTGTTCGAAATGTAATTGACTAAACAAGAAATAAAAAGAAAAGAAAACCCTTTCTTCACTCTTTACCACTCCTCTCTTCTATTTGTCAAAATCTCAACATAGGTAGCATAAAGATTCACCAATCAATGGGAGAAATACCATTTATTAAGGCTATAGAGTCAATGAGTCACATAAACAACGAACATAGATCATCTAATCACTAGTGATCATACATTTACCGCTGCACTAAACTCTTTTTTTTTTTTGGACAATATGTGGAGAGGGGAATTCGAACCACAAACCTTGTGATTATTAGTACAAATTTATGACAGTTGAACCAAGCTCTTGTTGGCTACCGCTGTACTAAACTCGCTTTGGCAATAAAAATAATAATAATTATTATTATTATGAAAAACAGAAAAGAAGGGAGGGGACATCACAATCAGCATCATATGCCTATGCTTTTCAACATTAAAACAAATCCCGCTCTGCTTGGCGCTTACGTGTATATTCCCTTCATAATTATTCCACATGTCCTCATCAATCATCAATCTTCTCCACTTTCATTTTTCAGTTTCCAATATTATAAATAAAACGCCATAGTTTGTAATGTTACAGTACTTTTTTTTTTTCAATTTGGTTATTAAAGCTTTAATTTTTTTTTGAAAGGATTAAAGCTTTAATTATATATTTATATAATATAAATATAAATATATAAGCTTTAATTATATATTTATATAATTAATGTGTTGATTTTTTTTTCCATTTTAATGGTTGTCATCACTAAATACCCAAATTTAAAGGGTATCCTTCCGGTCAAGCGCATTTGTCCCACTTCCCTCCCTATTTATCAAGTGGTCGTACTAGAGACAGAAACAATCATAGATGATTATGAGATGATATCATTCCAAATGGAATAAGATAATCCATCTTGTTATTTAGTATCATAAAATTTGAAAAAAAGTCTAGATCATCTTGTTTTGATATCTCGAATCGAAAGATCCATGAATCAAGATGCTAATACATATAGATATAAATGGCCCACTAAGAGCAAGAATTTCTAGTAACATTTCATTTCTAAGCAGAAGAGCTATTCTTATTTTCAAGTAGTATTTGATCGATTACGTATTAATCGATATTCAACTAATTGATCTTAGGTTATTGATAAAAAAAATTGTCTAAGTTACTTCATTTCTTGTTGTCCAGATTATATATATGCTCAACTAAAAAAAAATATAATTTAAAGCACGTTTTAAGATATAAAAACATTTTTATTGAAAAAATATATATTTTTTTAAAGATGTTTAAACCAAGTACTCGAAAGAGACTATAAAACAAAAAATGTCATTATAAAGCTCATTTATCATGTCCACAGGCAATTTGTCACACCGATATTTTATTACTCGATAGTAAAAACATTTAATATGGTAGTCAAACACATCCTAGATTGATATGAATCTTGACATTTCCAAGTTCAGAAGTTTTTGCTTTACTAATTATTATGTTTTTAAATAAAAAAAAAAAAAAACTATAGATCTTCAAAATGAAACAAGCATCTTTCAATTGGGAATCCACTACTGTGATATTGGCTTTCTTTATTCCTACTACACTTGTCATCCTACTCTATAAGCTTGAAATTGCAATCAATTACCTACCTTGACAAAAAGTAACCATATATTAGGTTCTGAAGGACTGTTTCATATTGAAAAATGTTAATCGAAACTTCAATCTCAATCAGTACTCAGACATTGACTTACTGCCTACCAAACTATGTGCTGAAACTTAAAATTTAATATCATAGACATAATGAATGGTGGCCAGGAGAGAATCTTCTTACCAGGTAGCTAGCTTCCGGGGCAGGCGCGATTCGGAGCATTTCATAGGAACACCCTACTTGCCTTGTCCAGATTTGCTTCCGCTAGCAGGGGCTGCACGGTCGCTACCGTTTGCAAAGCTGTTAAATTCTACTAGGACAACGTTGTTGGCTAGCGCTCAAGAAAAGTTGTCAATCTTTTGATCCACAGCAAGTATTTGACGTTGACAGACTTCAATCTCAAACAGTACTCAGAAATTGACTGACTGACTATCGAACTATGGTGAAGAGCTTTAGATTACATATCATAAAGATTGTAGAGAGTAGCATCCAGGAGGGATATTCTTACTAGCTAGCTATCTTCTGGGGCGGGCATGATTCGCAGCCTTTCATCGGAACCCGGCTTACCTCCTCCAGAAACTCTCTCTTCTGCTAGCAGGGACTGCAGGTCGCTGCCATTTGCCAAGCTGTTAAATTCTACTGCCTTGGATGGCATTGTTGGATAGCGCCGTTGACAAAATGTCATCAATCTCTTGATCGATTGCAAGTACTTCCTTGTTGTTTCATCATTCATGATATGGGCCACACTGTTGGTGTAAATCTTCTCACGAGCTGAACGTTCGTGAATACCAACCATAGTGACACCAATAGGCCAGGGGGCATTTCCAATAGCCATCTTAATGTACTGATCCATGGCAGCTAGATAGTCGCGCTTCATGCAGCATTCGACGACCACCACCAATGCTTGCCGAATATCGTCGGGAAGAATCTAAAAGAAAATGTTAATAATATGTTAATGAAAATTATCTGCTAAAAAGGAAATCTTACAAGATACTCGATTGATTTCATTTCAGCAAACCCATATCACGATTCTCTTGTTTCTCAGCTCTCACAAATGTCATGTTAAATGAAATATAAGGACGTAATTTTCGTGCAAGCCAGAAAGAGTACCAAGCAAAAAAGTTTATTGAATATTAAAAACATGGCAATGCAGTAAATTCATTCCATACGAACAAGCATATTTCATGCCAGAAAAAATTCATCACGAAGGAGTAGCATCAGATAAATAATTAGAAATTAAAAAATTGATATTTGAAGTATATGTCTGTCAAAAACGTAACATTTTGTCAACTGATGTCAGGGTGTGTTTGCCATGAACAAGTAAACAACAAAACCAAGGAGAATGAATAAGTCATAGTAGAATTAAAAGGGAAGTTAGAGAATGACACTTACATGTGGTAATACGAAAACAATACTTTAATTGAATTAATTTGATGAAAACAAAAAATATAATACTCATTCCTCAGCCATCCATAGGGGGCCGGTTTAAAAACGGCCAGCCTGACTAACACCTAATGCTTATTATTCTCCAATGGGTTATATAGTTGTTCTATATGATTCATCAGCTGGCAGTTAGAAGGGGGCAGATACCTTCACACAGGACGCAAAGGGTCTAACTGAGAAGGCTATTAGGCCAAAAGTTAAGCATTCAGCTCTGCTAATAACAAAGCAGCCAGCAACCAACTATCTAAACAGCAAACCACAGTCCTACACTGTAATTGTTAAAAAACTGATTTGATAAATGAAGTAATGGCATGGCTTATTGTCAATATCTCCTTCTCTGCACACTCCTAAAGGCCATTGGTGACCTATTATCAATTAAAACGAATTCATCTCCAATAGGATCAAAGTCTCGATTGGAATGACAAGAATAAAAGCTATGGGAATGACTTTTGGATGGGTAATGATCCACTTTCAAGCGCTTCCGAGAGGAGATGCTCTCTCTCATATTGGAAAACTGCTTCAATCCAATACATTTTGAACCCCTTAGGACCCTGGTTTGAGATTGTTTTTTTAGAAACGAATCAATGAATGGATCTCTCACGTCTCTCTTGTACTTGCTGTCCTACTTCTACTTAGTGTTCTTCCAATAAATGAATTTGGCTGTCTGACAATACAGGGTTCTTTTTTTTTCCTCTTGAAACTCCTCATTCTAGGATATTGTGAACAAACAATCTTTACAAAGTGATGTGTCAATCAAATATATCCAAAGAAAGTTGAACTTTTGTTCTGGGAGCTCTCTCATGAGAGTATCAAGACAAATTACACAAATTAAAAAAAAAAGACTTCCAAATTGGTCCCTCTCCCCAAGTTGGCTTTATATGCATGGGTCTTGGTCATGGAAGATGTTCAATCCCAAATCCATCTCTTCCTCAAGTGCCAATTGGCTGAGGAACTGCCGAAGATATTCACATGAACTTCTAGTGGCAAGTGATTCCCTCCTTATTGATAACAACCTACGACTCTCTGTGGTGCTTGATGGTCATCGTTTCAAAAGAGATAGAGTTCTTTGGATGCAGTTTGCTAGAACTTTCATTCAATTATTATGGCAAAAGATGAATACTAAAGCCTTCAGCAACAAAAAGAAGTCCTTTAGCAATCTTTTGGATTCTTTAATTTTTATGGCTTTTACTTGGTGTAAAATCTACGCTACTTTTAACTCTTCCATTTGAGTACCCTCCTAGCCACTTGGAAGAGCTATTTGTCTCTGACTCGGGCCTTACTTTCCTTCCCTATTTTGTATTTGTAATTTCATATTTTTCAATGTTAGTAACTAAAATTACTAATTTGTTTGAGATGACTGATCTAGGTCTGATGCATTACTTCCTAGGTATGGAGATTCAGCAAAAGCAGAATGAAATGTTCCTTTGTCAGAAGAAGTATGTAAGAGAGATATTGAAGAGATTCAATATGGAGGAGTGTAAAAGTGTGAACACTCCAATGTTTCAGAAGGAGAAGTTGCAAAAGGATGATGGAGAGGAACCTGCCGACGAGAATGTGAACAGAAGTCTAGTTGGATGCCTCATGTATCTCACATCCACTAGGCCTGACATTATGTACACTGTAAGTGTCCTATCTAGATTTCTATTGTTGGGAGTGCGTCCAAAGTCCCACATCGGCTAGATAAGGGGATGATCATGGGTATATAAGGGAGGACAAGTATCTCCATTGGTATGAGGCCTTTTGGAGAGATCCAAAAACAAAGCCATGAGAGCTTATGCTCAAAGCGGACAATATCATACCATTGTGGAGATATGAGTGTGTCCGGTAGTCCATAACAAGTGGTATCAGAGCCATGCTCCGGGAGTAGCCATGTTGGGTGGAATCCTCAGGTTCCGAACAAAGAAGTTGTGAGCCTTAATAGTCATAGTGGAGGTCCGTGGTTGAGCTCTGGGTGGGCGGGCATACTCCGGAGAAGAGGAGTCGTCCTAGATAAGAGCAAGAACTCTCGCTAAAGCGGTGAAACCCAGAGAGTTGGACGGATAGATGACTATTTGAGGGGAGGCTCGGTGGTACTTTGTTCGAGGGGAGGATTGTTGGGAGTGCGTCCAAAGTCCCACATCGGCTAGATAAGGGGATGATCATGGGTATATAAGGGAGGACAAATATCTCCATTGGTATGAGGCCTTTTGGAGAGATCCAAAAACAAAGCCATGAGAGCTTATGCTCAAAGCGGACAATATCATACCATTGTGGAGATATGAGTGTGTCCGGTAGTTCCTTACATTCAACGAACTTAGTTTCTTACCCAGAAAAATAACAACATAATTGAAAGATTGAGTTAGAATAAAAACGATAAGCAAAAATGGCTGAAAACTGGAGGTGAACGTCATAAAGGAAATTACACCTTAAATTTGTAACCGTTGCACAACAAAAGCTTGACTGTATTAAAATAAAACTCTAGCAAAAAAAGAAAATATGAAAATGATTGAATAATGAAGAGACTAAAACGAATAATCTATCAATGAGTTCAAGATGAATCATCATGTACATGCTTATTTTCAGTCATTTCTAACAAAACACGATTTTTTCATCCCCAGTATCTGTTTAAGCCACAAACATCACTTTATAAATCTACATGCTCATAGGGGGTACTTTTCATCAGAGCGAACAAAATAAGAAAGAAAAAGCTCTGGCTATTCTCGAACCTACCATTAAGTCTAAAGATAACATGATGCAGAATCATCAAGAAAATGGAACATTCGACAAATTGACTATGTCACTGCAGGAACAAAATTGTACCTTCTTCCTACAAAATTTGAACAGAGGATGCAAATAACGAGCACACTGCTTGAATGTTGCTACCATAGACTTCCCTTTGGCTGTCCGCTTTTCTGCTTCAGGCATTTCATCCAATTCCTGGTTCCACTCATTCAATAACCTCTTAAAAAACACCAATATCTTATCTTCCTCACATAACTCGTCAAAATTCGCTTTCATTCTCTTCAAATCTTTGTCAGTTTCGACCCCACTCGATCCCCCATCAGCACTTTCTTCATCAGCCCCACCCCCTTCTCCCTCTTCCCCAGCACCATCCTCCTTCTTCTGCCTCTTCCTCTCGCTCAAAATCCCCGTCTTTTGCCGCTTCCTCAACTCCGCAATATCCCGAAGAAAATCGTTCGTTTGCCCCTCGGTCAAATCACTATCCACCTCGAAAAGCCCCGCTTTCAGCACAAACTTCAAACGGTCAAGCCGAGAATCATCATCTTCCCCGAAAAGCGTGATGGGCTGTTTCAGAAACCGAAGCCTTCGGATCACTTCCTGTCTGGGAAGGACGAGATTGTCGATGTTCTGCTCGTCCGTTAGGGATTTCGAAGTGGTGGCGGTGGAGTTGATTGCAGCGGAGGAGGAAGTGGTGGAGGCCGAGGCTAATGGGTTGGATTTGGAGGATGTGGAGGTGGCCTCGGCGGTGGCGGCGGAGGTGGTGGATTGGCGGAGAGCTTTGGCCTCCAATTCGCGCTTCTCTTTCTCGCGTAGCTGCTGGATGTGCTTCTGTTCGATCTCGGATCGCTTGAAGACGCGCTTGCCGCCGGTTTCGGCGGCTAGGGCTTGACGTTTCTTGAGAAGTTCTTGCTTGAGGAGATCCATCGGTTCTGTTCTGGTTCTCTCTTCGCCGGAATCTTGTTAGGGCTTGCTTTCAGAGAAGGGGAAAGCAACAGACAACACTGCCGTTAATTGAGATGTTCGTCGGATCGTTAGCTTCAGCTTAAAATATAAGTTTGAAATTACATTATAGTCCTTTTCCGTCGGATATAAACACGTCCAAATAAGTGTTTTAATTTCGGATTTATCTCACTTCGAAAATAATAATAATAATAAAAGAATTTCCAATTTATGTCTATTTAGTTTTGTTTAGTACATCAATATTTGGAGGTGAGGGGATTCGAACCTCTGACCTCATGGTCGAGAGTATATGTCAATACCGCTGAGCCTATGCTCCCTTTGGCATTTATGTCTATTTAGTTTCCGACTAGAAAGAAGTGTCTAAACTTTCAATTCTTGGTACAATACATCCCTAAATTATTTGTCAAAGCGAGCATAGCTTAATGCGGGTTCAAATCCTCCCACTCCCAAATGTTGATGTACTAAAAGAAAAAAAAAATCCCGAAATTATCAATTACATAATTCGTTTCTTCAATATTTTTAAAATTCATGGATTCCTACATAAAATTAGAAGTTTATGGTACTATCAAACATAAAATTCAATCTTACATCTAATAAATTAGTTAATTTATATATATATTTTTTAATATATCAATGACTTATGACACGTTTAAAGTTAAAATATCTACTAAACACTAAATTCAAAGCTCAATAATTTATTAGACATTTTTTAAAATTGATTAAATGATTAGATTATAAAAAATACTCCTAAACTATGAAGTTAGTTTTTAATTATACCCATGAACTTTCAAAAATTTTGTTTTAGCCCATTGAAGTTTGAAGTTTGTTTTAAAACGGTCATTGAATAAATTTTTCATTAAATTAATGGACGAAAAATAATGTGTTTGCATGTGTTTTTATTGTTTTTTCCACTCATATGTTCATATAAATGACAATGCGTATGCAAACCCGTCACCTTTCATCTCTAAATTTAATGAAAAAATATATTCAATAGTTGTTTTAGAACAAACTTCAAACTTCGATAACTAAAATCTAATTTTAAAAGTTTAGGATATAATTAAGACCAATCCCACGATTTAAGAGTATTTTTGATAATTTAATGAAGATAAAATATAAACTTAGAAAATTATGGACTGTTTTTTGAGGATTAGAATGGAATTTCACTTCCAGAAGTGGACCCCATTTTCCATTGGGCTTTTGGCCCATTTCAACAAATTACCCACAGTGGCAGCTCTGTGCAAAACCATCATCTCTTGCGAACAAGAAGAAGAAAAGCAACAGAGCAGACGAAAACACAGAGCAAGAGAGAAGTGATGACGACGTTGCGCAGATTTTGCTGCAATGATCTTCTTCGTTTCACTTCCGTCAATCTTGATCACCTCACTGAAACCGTAAATTTCTCTTTTTCCAATTTCAATTCTTCTGATTTGGAAATCGTTTTCCGGTTTTTAAACGCACTCTGAATGTTGATGTTGATTCGGTGTTGATGCAATCTTCTTCATTTTTCTTTTGCAGTTCAACATGTCCTTTTACATGACCTACTTGGCTAGATGGCCTGATTACTTCCATGTCGCGGAGGCTCCTGGGAGCCACATAATGGGTTACAGTTGAGTCTCGCAATTTGTTTGTTTTGGCGTTATTTATTTTCTCGTATTATCTCTTGGGTTGGCTGAATTTTTTGTGCTCTCTTCCTTTTTTGCTTGGATTAGTTTCATTGCTGGTTACTCTGTTTAAGGCTGAAGTATTGAACAAATGGAGCACCGGTTTAAAAGCATTATTGGTTAGGACAGAAGAATTGTTGGTTGTCAGAAAGCGTTTGGAACTTTATCTTTGAGATGGAACGTAGGTGTGGGTGTGGAATTAGTTTATTGAATGATTAGAGACACGCATAGACACAGCCACTTCAAATTTGTGTGGGATTGTTGATTCTGTTGAATTTGAGAGCCAGAAGTTTATGAAATATTTTGAATTTCAAAAAGCCAGTTAATTTTAGTCAAGTTCTCATGTTCATTCTCATTACTGAACTGCCAATTCACCCTCTAAATGGAACAAAGAGCTAGGTCAAATTATTAGATAACTGAAGTGAGTCCATTCAAAATATTGCTATCTTGTTGACCTTTATTTTGTGCTGTCTAAAATTAGTTGGTTTTGCTATGACTTGCCATTGCAGTCATGGGAAAAGTTGAGGGGCAAGGCGAATCATGGCACGGTCATGTAACTGCTGTAACTGTTGCTCCAGAATATCGCAGGCAACAATTAGCTAAGAAGCTTATGAACCTGCTTGAGGATACTAGTGACAAGATGTAAGATGGACTTGATTATAGTTGTATATCTGAGGAATGTTATTTTATGAAAAATAAGATGTAAGATGATAGTATAATAAAACCTAAAAGAAAACATTTATTTCTGGCTTAAAACTTAATGTTTATTAGTTTTTCTCTTCGCCTTGAGCTTTATATTTAATGTGAGGCGTTTTGCTTTATGGCAGTGATAAAGCTTATTTTGTTGATCTTTTTGTGAGGGCATCAAACACCCCTGCAATCAAGATGTATGAAAAGGTAGATTTTCTCTTCTTGGACAGCCAAACACGTCGGTCTTTTAAAATTTTAAATTTGCAGTGTAGTTCCATCTTTGATGCTTTTTTTGAAATGTGCCAGTGGAGTTGCAAGATACTGATACCGTGATACTTTTGTTTCTCAAGTCTTTATGAATACTTTAGTTGTGTCGAATTTGTATCTCGTCGAAGTAATGGAATGTTTAGTGGTACAAAATCTCCAGATGGTATCAGTCAAAGAAAGAACATAGTTACAAAAAAGACTGTTCATACTACTCCATCAGAGGTTAGAAAAAAGCAGTCTAGCAGTGTTCACCCATACAGCCTTAGCCTTCCTTCCCAGGAGATGAACACAAAGCATCAAAGAAAGAAAGTTGTTAGGGAAACCTAGGAAATACCATATTTAGGTTGAAAATAGTTAAAAGCTTGATCGGGGGCACCAAAAGCTCAAAGTATCAATAGTCTCGCGTGCCTTCATACACAGGCTACACCAATCTGGGACAAGGAAGTTATAATTCCTTGCTTGAACGTGTTCTAAGAACTGATGCCTGCTAGTGCTGGCCTTCTTGATGTAATTCTGACTCCATGTGAAGACCTTAGCCTTCTTGATGTAATTCTGCTTCAATATGATATAATCTGACATAACTCTGAAGGAATACCAACCTTGACTTTCATCGAACACTAGAACAAATATCTTGTTGGTGAAACTAAGGATGAGAAATCACTTACCTTTGATGTCTTGCTGGTTAGCAATCCAACAATTTTCCAAGTTTTACCTTCTTTCCAATGGGAACCTCTGCAGCCATTTAAGAAGGAGGTTCACATTTCTTTTCTTAAACTTTTAATACCTAGCTCCATAATCTTTTGGTAAGCTAGCAACATTTCACTAGACCAAGTGGGAATCTCTATTCAAGTTAGGACCTTAAAAGTATTTGAAAACATTTTTACAAGATTACGATACTGTAGTGACTGCTGATATTAGATAGATAAGGTAATGATATTCTTTGGGCCAAATAGCAAAACTTTCCACCTGTCCAAGTGAGAATATGTATCTGAGTTCGGTACTTCCTTTTCAAAGATTCACAAAAGTCTTATAAGAACTACATCACTATGGTTGCTGACAACAAAAAAATGATAAAAAGACTAGGAAGAAAAAAAAAAGCTTGTAAAAGACTATGCCTACTACTTCAAAACAAAGGGGATATCTACTTGGATTATTTGTTCAAGACTCTATCTGACAGTGGATCCCAGAAACTTCTCTAGTCTTAGTTGCTACCATGAAGGAGAAGCCTAATATAAACTAGCTGCCAATCTTAAATGCTGTAGCCAAACAAACCTGCCACCAATAGACTTTCTTCCTTAAAACAGTTTCATGGAAGATTCAGAGATATACTTTTAATCCACAAGCTTGTTCAAAAGTCCTAATTTTATAAAACAAATCATTTACTGTTGGTAGTCAAAGAAGGAAAATGTTAGGATTAATAGTAAGATGTATGAAAGGAGGGGTAAGGAAGGGAAGGAAAAATTATCTGGTAGTAAGAAGAGAGAGATCATATTCTTCACTTTACAGGTGAATGTTGGAGAGAGGAAAAGTTACTCTTCCGGCAATTATTAGCTAGGGTGAGCAAGATCATCTCGTGATTGGCCTAGGTGACTTGTTGGGACAACATTTTTTACCTATAAACAATAACTACTGGTTGGTTTGATACTAATGAAAAACAGATAGGGTATTGTCAGTCAAGTAAAAGTAAGTGATATGGAAACCATCTGTACCCTATTTTAAATCTACCACCAGCTGTATTTTCATTTTTTTTTTAGAGATTAACCAGTTGAGGTAGTTAGCTCAAACACAAATTAGAAAGGGAAAAGTGGGTCCTCTCTTGCCTAAGCCCTTAAGAAGCAATAATCTTACTGGTCTCCCATAGTTGGTGCTTGAAACACAACCGAGAAACCCTTTCTTTCATTTATTTCCAAAACTTTGTATCTAAAAAGATCTGGTTGAGCTTGTCATCAGCTTTCCCATGATCAAGTTTGTAGACTGTTTTCCTCTTTCTTCTCTTACAATCATTAATAACCTCATTAACAACAAGGATGGATCCTATGATTTACCTTTTACTAACAAAAGTTGATTGGAAGAATGTAAGAAATGCTGGACTTATGCACGCTTTTGAGTTGCTTGGCAAGGGCTTTCAGTGTCAAAATAAGCACTAGTAAAATTGGAAATGTGATATTTTTTCATATTAATTGTACTCATTCTATCTTCTAGTACGTATTGGCTAAAACTGCTATTCAGTTTCAACTTTCTGCAAGTGGTATCACGTTTATTCCAGCTTTACAATGACCTCAGAGTTCTTCCGAATGTTATGTAGTCTAGTCTCTAAAATCCTCATTTCTAATAAATTGATGAGTAAGTTAAATAGAGATATTTTTAAGAGGATTTCTCAGCTTTTTTGAGATCTTGCTTCCCACCCTTAAGTCTTTGGCTTTTCTGCAGATTGATTATATGGTCAGATGCTTCGGTAGCTTTTCACATTGAAATTCATTGTTATCTCACCTAGTTATTTGTTCTGTGGAGATGGTTGAGAATGGATGAAAAGATATTGAAGATTGCTGTAATTTTTCATGGAGAGGAGGTGGTGATAAATGGTGCTTGTGTCTGCCTGACAGTTAGGTTGCAGTGTTATAGTCTTTTCTCGTCATATACCTAGATTATCTTAGGATACATAGTTATGATGGGTCTCCATTTAATTATTGGAATCTTAACCGAGGATTATTTATTAGGTTCATATATATCCGTATTATATGCGGAATGGAAATCTACTATCTAAAATTAAAACTCAGGAAAGGCTGGTTTGAAGAAAGGTATTCGATAGAAAAATATGAGGAACTTCCGTGAGTGGTTTAGTGTAGATCTATGGGAGTCTTGCAGAGATTCCAGTTAGAATATGTGTTTTTTGCCTTTTGGTCGTCTTTCTTCTTATCAATCTATATGAGAAAAAGCCTTTTATTTTGATGTTCAGTTGTGTTTTTATGAGTTCCCTTGTTGAAATGATTTTTCTTTCTTCATATTGAGCAAGTGATTCTTACCTTGGATGTTTCTTTCCCCTTCCATCCAGCTTGACTATGTTATCTATCGGCGCGTGCTACGTTATTATTCAGGGGAGGAGGATGGATTAGGTGAGTCAACCCTACCCAAGCGGATGAAAGAAAATGGTTTGGTAATCTCTTAATTAACTTTATTCTGGTTTATATTCAGATATGAGGAAAGCATTATCGCGGGATGTCGATAAGAAGTCCATCATCCCACTTAAAAGGCCAGTGACTCCAGACGAACTGGAATATGATTAACTTAAGAGAAATGAAGTTTGATCATTTGATGAAGAAGAAATATCAAGTGCTCATGAGTTGGGGATAGTGAGGTTAGCTATCGTCATCTTGAAAACGAGTTGTATGTGTATCCTAAATATGTTTCTTAACTTGTATTATCCTGATGAAAAATGAAGCCAAACCTTTTACTTCAACTTGTTAGCAGTTTCTTACTGTTGCAATGTTACGAAACTGTTATTTCATTTAATTATTTTTCAATGATCACCTAATGTTGTTGGAATACACTTTCTCTGGACCTTCTGTTTTTAAGGTGAAGAATTCTTCACAAGATAGAAGAACTTCAGTATCCTCAGCTGTTGCTGCCCTCATCTTTAGGATTTGAAATTGTAGTAATAGTTGAAAGTTCTTTGTTTTTTTAGTTAAACAATATTTAGTGGCGGAAGATTCAAATCTCTAATCTCTTGGTCGATGGTACATGTCAATTACCGTTAAACTATACTCACTTTGACAGTTGTCAAGTAGTTGATAGTCAATTGTTTGATATTATTATTATTCAGGTATACATTATGTTCATTATAGATCAAGAATCAAGCTTTTAGCTTGGATGCTTCACCAACAATTAAATGTTATGTTGATGTTCTTTTATTTCGTCAAGAAGTTTGATTTCATTATTTCGTCAAGAAGTCGGATTTCATCCTCAAAATAGTCCCTCACTTCATGCAATTTCCAGAGAATCAAAGAGTCGATCTCCATTCGACTCCACTAGTCGAAGATCAGCCTTGGGGGCTTTGTTGGTATCTTCCAACAATGTAGCTACTCTTTCAAGCTCTAATTAGTCTAGAAAGAATTTGGAATTTTTGTGACGGTGTTTCATTGTTGAATCTCTCATATGTATCATGAATCTCAGTGTATTATTTCTAGTTATTAGACTATTAATGCACGTTAATTTATCAACTTAGAATCTTATGAGATATTTTAAAGTTACAAAATCTAATTAACAGAAGATTGAACGTTTCAAAACCTATCAAACATTTTTATCCAAAAAATATTTATTAGACATTTTAAATTTTAGGTACTAAATTTGTAATTTAAGCTTTAAACTAAGAAGACATTTTCTTTAACAAAAACACATTTGCTTTTAGACAATAGTTTTTTGTTGAAAAATTCAATAATGCCACTGATTCTGATTCTCTAAAATGGGCCTGGGCAATTGTCTTTTGACTTCTGCAAGAAGCCCATTTTTTCTCTGTAGAACTTAACACACGTGCCATATCACGTGACACGTGGAGTCATTCTGGTTTCCTTTGCAATTTTTTGGGTTAAATTATTTTTAAGTTTGTGTTGAATAAATTTCTGAATCTAAAAAAGTTTCTGATTGACTTTTCAAAAAAAAAAAAAAGTTTCTGATTGGTTTTTAAAATTTTAATTTTATGTCCAATAAATTCACTTAGACTTTGAACTTTTGTTTTCTTTCTAACAAATCTGTAATATATTTAAAATTAACATTTTTTTCTAAACATAATATTGATTTTTGCATCTAATAAGTTTCTTAATCATATAAAATAAATTTTGTAGTGTCTAATAAATTGGTAAATTTTTAAAAATGTTAAATAAGTCACAAATCTATTTAAGTACAAAATTGAAAATTTAAGAATTTCTCCGTTCTTTAAAATTTACACAACGATGGACTGATATGTAATTTAACCCAAAATTTTTAATTTGTGGACTAATTATGTAATTTTGTTATGAAAAAAAATAATAATATATTTTTTTTAAAATTTAATTTAATTTAATTTAGTTTTTGCTTTCTTCTTCTTTGGTAAAAAAGGACACTGTTATGAATCAAACCGCCAAAAAGAAAATGGTATCTCTCCGCTTCCCATTCTCGTTTCCTCAGCCACCAAAGCCCCCCCGCCATAGCTTTCTCCGCCCCTCCTACGCCGCCGTCGCCGCAGCCGCGGCCGGCGGCGCTGCGGCTGCCGCCGGATTCGTTGCTGCAACTAGAAATTCGACGAACCCACACTCCCCATTTCTCGAAAGTGCATTGAATTTGATCTTCTCAAATCATTCATCGCCGCTGTGGGCTTCTCTCTCACTGGCGGACAATTCCGCCGCCTCTTCAGTCGTCGACTCGAAAACTGGACTGTCGTTTCCATCGGTAATTGGAGATTCTCAGCAGCTTCTCGGAATTGGGTTGCGGAGAAAGGTCATTTTGGGACTCAAGAACATCAATGTTTATGCATTTGGTATGTTATCCCACATTTCTACTTTTAGGGCAGCTCTCTATAATTTGATTGAATGTTGAATTTGTGCTGATAGATGGCCACTTGTGATTTGTGGTTTGGATTTTCAGTATCAGGAAGATTGTAAATAGTAATGATGACTAATCATCTAGGGCTTTGGGAGACTGTTTTTGGAATTTTTTTTCCTCTCAAAACTGTTCTTAGTAATGGCATTTGATGGCCCCAGTATAATTTGATGTTATTTCTCATTTGAAATCATGATTTGAGTTTGAAAGGTGTGTAACATCTTCAATAGTTCTCAAAACAGATCAAACAAAGTGAAGAGAACAAAAGGAATCTTTGAAAGAAAAAGAAAGCAAAAGAAGATAACTTGTACAGGACAGTGATTCAAATATGCTTACACTGGTTTTTTGTTTTGGACAAAGGGAAGTTTGTTTTGAAAACCATCTCTAAAACAAACCACAAGATTTCCCATTGATAGATAATAGATTAGGAGTTTTATGTTATTCTCCTCTCTTATTCAAGTTTGAAAAGGTAAATTGAAGCTACTGTAGTGTTTATCTGTGAACATTTCTTTACAAAAAAGAGTGAGTGTAACTTGATAAATTTCAGCTGAAGTTCATGGCTTATGGGGTATTTCTAGTTCAATCAGTTCATCCTTTTGATGACTAAGATTATAAGCTGTAGCTTGATTGCCTCTAACTCTGTGGGGAGTCATTACTCATTTGGGCAGCTTAGACTTCAAATCTGTGCCAACCTTCACTAAATGAATGATGGCATGATGGCATTCTCAACATCTTATAGTCCTAGCTCTGCACCACATGGCCTCTAGAGATTTGTTTTACGACGTATGGAAAAACAATGGAATGAACTTCAATTGAGTAGAAGATGAAGGCAATAGTGGGTGGTCGAGATTCGCCATGGTCCATGAGTTACAATCTTTGTTAAGAGATAAAATTTCTTGATCTACCAACATGTATGATATTTTGAAATCCATTATGGAGTGGTCAATATGCTTTTCTGTTTTTGTGATATTGAAAATCTGTGCATGTTAAGTTATTCAAATGAATGACTGCCTGTAGGTGTTTATGCTGATAATAATGACATAAAAGAGTCACTGAGTGATAAATATGGAAAACTCACCGTATCTGAACTACAAGAAAAGGACTTTGACAAAGATGTCATGGAAGGTGATATATGCATGACTGTTAGACTTCAAATAGTCTACGGAAAACTAAGCATCCGATCTGTTCGAAGTGCTTTTGAAGAATCGGTTGGAACTCGACTCCAAAAGTTTGGGGGTCCAGACAACAAAGAATTGCTTCACAAGTGAGTCATTCTTTGAAACGATTGTGGTTTTTTGTTTCCATGTTATGGAAAAGCCACACACTCTATACCCTACTCTTGTATCCTTATAGCTTGTTTCTTTGCAGATTCACTTCCCAATTCAAGGATGAGTATAAAATTCCTCGAGGATCCGTGATCGATCTCTCCAAAGAACGAGGCCACGTCCTCCGCACAATCAGTGAGATCTCAATCCTTATTATTGCAATGATCAATGATCCTATACAAATTTTTTTGGGAAAGAAAAGGCAGTAGAGAAGATAATAGAGAGGAAGAGAAAAGGATTCTAAATGGTAGATTGTATCCTATGAAGAATTACTCATCTGCATTTGCTTGGTGTGATTTATTTGTAGTTGAAATGTCACTTTGAAAACATCTCACTTCTGAATGTATCAGCCAACCAACTAATAAACATTTGCATTAACCTGTATTTTTTTTTTCTTATCTTTTTTACCTGAGCATAACTTAACTTGTTAAAGCTATTTGCTTGACGGGGTGGTTAGAGGTTCAAATCACCTCACCCGATATGTTGTTGAACTTTTTTAAAAAAATAATTTTGATTTTTTTCATTTATATATAAATTTTTTGCAGTTGATGGGAAGGAAGTGGGAAGCATCCAGAGCCAACTACTCTGCAGAGCCATTTTAGATCTCTATATTGGTGAAGATCCATTTGATAGACAAGCCAAAGAAGACATCAGACAAGCTTTAACTTCTATTCTTCAGAAGTAAAAAAAATTAGGCAATTTGAAGACCAAATAAAAGGGATAGAGAAAGGAGATTGCTGCTTCCTTTTTGTTTGACATTGCTGATGTTTAAATTGGACTGTAACTTTTTTTTTTAAAAAAAAAGATTATTGTTGAAATAAATATATATATTTTGTCAAATTGCAGTTTGGACTCTTTTAACCTTAATGTTAATTTAGTTCAGACTTTTAAAGTTTTTATTACCATCCCATCATTTGAAAAAAAAAATTAGAGTTATCTGTTACACTACTTTCAAATAGAGCATTAATTCAATTCAATTCATTTAATATGCAAGTATACATGTTGAAACTTTTGTCATTCTTTACAAACAACAGAAACTTTTGGTAAACTTTAATTAAAAGGATAAAGACAATAAAATTTTAAAATTTTTAAAAAGCATAATTAAAGCCTATAAGTACTAGAAATATATTTAATGTTATTACTTTTCTTGTCTAAATCTAAAAGCTATTAAAGTGAAATTTCAAATTTAAAATAGGTACTTTTATTTAAATCAACTTGTACATTTATTGATATTTATTAGTTGAGTTATTCTGCCATCAAATAATTAGATCACTCATCTGATTACCTAAAAAAAAGTAGACAAGAATTTGTCACTTTTCCTGCAAGAAATGAAATTTCAACTCTGAAATCTCCTTTCTTACATGTGCCTTTGGCCAATAATTTCCTTCTTTTCTTAGTGCATCTAACTGTATTATTTTCACAACTGAAACTGACAGAAATTTAGAATCCTAGTGCAAAAGTTTTACACGATGATTTTCCTTCTTTTTTTTCTCCCTCTTCAGATATTTTTCTTTTCTTTCCTGTCGCAAACAAGAATTTAAATGAAGAAATAGAATTACCTAGTAAAAAAATGAATACTGTTTTTTTTTTTCAAGTATAATATCATATTCACAAGTCTGTCTAGCACTAAACAATATATAACCAAAAAATTGGCCCTACTAATATGCAATGACTTACAATATACATAACCTAACCAACCAAATTATAGTCACTGGAGTTAAACCTGAAGTTCTATGATTTTTCAACAAAAATCCATGCCCATCTGTCATTATGCTCCTCGACATGCTTGTGGTGAACCATGCATCAAAACGTCCTGGTGGTTGCAAACTTTTCGAGCCTCCGATCCCCAGAATGCCTCACTTCGTCAAATCGATTCTTTATCGTCTTTTGGCAAGTTTGGAAAGCATCATGGTTTGAGCTCCTTAGAAATCCATGAGTGAAGGGAAACCAAATCTCTTTGGATGCTCCCATATGTGGTTCAACTTCCACTGGTCTTGAGCAGCCACCACTTGTGGTGTTGGGATCATCCATCAAAACATCTAATGGGGAGGAGCTGGAATTAATTGAACTTGGTGTTAGTGTTTCTAAACTGCTGGAACAAAAAGGGTCTAGTATTTAAGTTCTGAGAGATGACTGGGGCATGTGTTCAAGATTGAAGGCACATTTCTACCACAGACAGGAGACGATTTCTGGCCAGCTCCGGTCGTCGACGAACCTTCATCTTGCTTTGGTTGCGCGGGAGCAACGGATGGACTGGTTTTACTGCTTGTGTTTCTTAATTTCCCACTGCTAGATGGAGAGTGGCTGCTAGTTGGAATGTGCTGCATCTGTGTAAAAGCTGGCTTGAAATCTCCCCCAAACGATATCTGGGTCTGGCCTTGAGGAGTACTTCCTTTTTGCTGGGTGGAGTTCTTATGGACTGCAGTAGAGGAAGCAAGATGGAGAGACGTCATAGGGACGCCGGAGGCCACCATTCTTCCCGAGTTCTTCTGCGCTGGAGACTGGATAGAATTGTCACATTGTATCAATGGTTGTGAGAAACCAGGAGGGGCATTATAAGGAAACTTGGTGGTAGCTGATGAAGGCAAGGTATTATTAGTTGGTACTTTAGTACGAGGAGCCACCCGAGGCGCCATGGTTGCTTGTTGCTGTTGCATTATGTGCTGCTGGGGAAGCTGAAGCAGCGGTTGCTGCTGTTGGTGACCTGAAGAACTACCAGCAGGTCGGTTTGTTGTTGAAGCAGCAGATTTGGTGGAGGGGGATGGCCAGTTTACAGGGACAGAAGATGTCATGAAGTTAAGAGTCCTTGCAGAATTACCGAAAACTAGGGTCTGCCCTGAAGTTGCAGAAGGCTTTGCAGAAGAATTTCCAGTGTTCCTGTCATTGCAACCGGACATAACGACTCCATTTCGTCCTTCGGACGTTTGGTGATTCTTCTGCTTTGTAGCTTGGGGTGCAGGTGCTACCTGAAATCCTGCCCGCTGCATATCAGGAAGATTCTGAAAGACTGCTGTATTTTGCGCTATCGGTGTGAAGTTGAGATTCGATGGGGTACCATTTCCATTATATGAAGCAAAGGACATTGTGAGACCCTGAGAAGGAACTAAGGCAACTGTGCTCTTCAAATTTTGTGTATGAGACTGTTTCTTGTCACCATTATTTCCAGCATTGCCATTATTCATTGTTGCAGATGGCATCAAGGTGAAACCCAGTGCCTGAACAGGCAAAATGAAGTTTTGTCCATAAGCATTCTTTTGAACAGGAGCTGCCCGCTTGTCGGGAAGGGACGTGGCGTCTTCTCCACTGGTCTCACTCTCATGCTTGCGAGATTGATGATTAGACATTGGCAAATTCTGTTCTGTTGACTGCTTTACTTGCATGCCACTTGATGGCACTAGATTGTTCGCAGGTACATGCACACCCCACTGCTGCTGCTGAGATTGTGGTTGTTTATGGGAGCCACTTGGTTGGTGTTGTGATTGGGTTTGTGCTGGCTGAATCTGGGATGGATGGAACAGCTGAGATGGATAGAAAGATCCATTGAAAAGAGGCAAGGGTTGAGCATTGTTTGCTCTATACGTTGCACTCGTTCCTGCAGGAGTAGAGAAGGTGAATGGATAGCCCTTGTTCTGAAGCTTTGCCAAGTATGGAGCTTCAATTGAAACCACATTCGGATGACTGTAGCTCATGTTACTAGAAACTGCAGGTAATGCTGGAAAGCTCACAAGTGTTCCAGCTTCTGGATTATTGAACAGTGATGTCGATTGGTTAGAAGATTTGGTGGACCCAGATTGATTTCCAGTGGCTGCTGTCGGTGCTTGATGCTGACCGATGGGGAATATGAATCCAGAACCAGGCTGCAGTAGAAAGAGAAGGAAGAGAGAATAAATTTTTTGCTGTTATCAACCGACCACCTACTGAAAAATGGATAGATTTCAGAAATTCTATGTAGAAAATAGTTAAGAAGATCATACCACCATTGAGTTACCAAATGATGCTCCCTGTCTCTGCTGAAATACAAGCTGCTTGCTTTTAGCCATATCAGCGAAGTTGGCAGCCTCAGGGCTCTTATCATTTACTACATTACCAGAAAAGTCACCTTCAGTTTGATCTCTCTGTTGCACAGAATTTAGGCTCACTTCCAAATGATTTCCGCCCAATGAATTACTCAAAATCATGCCTTCTTTTGAGGACATGTTTTTGAGTTTGACCTCTGCAAGAGATGCAGAAGCATCACCCGTTGGGTGCAAATAACTTGTCTTTGTAAATTGCTGGTGCAAGTAAATGTTTCGAGCAACGTCGTAATGGGTCAAGCATCGCTTTGGCCGAGGGTGCGACAGAATGAAATTTGGATGCTGCAAGATTTTGAACATGCAACAGCAAATTCAGTGATAAATCCACAGATGGAGTAAAGATTTAGACAAATCCTGAAAAGTACCTGTAGTTTGGTTGATGGTTTGTCAACACTATCCACGGGTAGCACTGTCCGGAAGGGGGGCATGTACCTGTATAGTGTATTATAAGGGGGAAAAACGAACACGTCTTACTTCAGTGTGAACAGGAAAATTCTTTCAGCAAAATACATATAACCCAGCCATTGGCTTAAGTACATAGTTCTAAAGAAGTGATTTCTAACCCGACAGGAGGAATTTCGGTAGTTGGCCAGCCACCCAGAATAATGGGCAAGCGCACTGAAGTGGATGATTCTGGGGAAAAAACAATCATCACAACAGTTGAGAAGACAGTTTGGCATATAATTGTATTTTAATCAACATATTGAATACAGTTTCAAGATGAAATGATGTGTACCATTTTTTTCAACTGTGCCGGCGGCTCCTTTAAGTTGCTGCTTTTGACTCTGTTCTTGCATTATGATGCAATTGCCATCTAATTGTGGTTTCTCCAAATCCAGTTTAAAGAATTCAATATTTTTCCCACTTGTCACCATCTTATCTTCATCGACCACTTTTTCCTTTTCCTTAAATCCTACAACTTCATTTTCAACCTTGTTTGAAGTCTCTTTCCCCTGCACCAGATTTTTAGGAAAAAAATGAAAAACCCATTAATCAAAAGTTTGAAAAGTAAAATCTAGTATATGGCTAAAATTGCAAAAATCGTATTCACCATTTCTATTCCCAGACTCAAAGGTTTAGCATCCAATACCATATCAGCCAACCCATCCCTTTCTGGAGATGTTGGAGGAGCCTGTTCAACAAAGGCACTTTTTAGAAATTTCACACTAAAAAATCAGAGGAAATCAAAATTGAAATTTAAAACTGTAGATCCTGACCATCAAGTCAAATTTGAATTTCTCTTCTTTCTGGGTCTCAACCACCGGAATCCTAAGGAAGCACACAGAATTATATTGAAATTAATCGTTTCAGGAACGATTGAAGGAAATGAAGATGTTTTATCGCTTACGATTTAGTTGGTGGTGAATCTTCAAGATCGACATCCCCTTTGGCGCATGAAGCTACATCTTCTTGTGTCAGCACGGTCTTCTGGCTCCCCTTATTTTCATCTCCACCAGTGTAAACTACCGTAGTTGGTTTGCTTTCCTCAGTTTTACGTTCATGAGAGAACAGATTCATACTAAGATCAGATGCTCTTTCCAACTTTTGGGGGTAAATTTCCATCATATCTGCAGGTTGCTCGGATTCGCCTTTAGCTGCCCCATCCAACGAGTCGTTCTGAACCAGAGAAGACGAACTCTCCACTTTGTTCTTCTCCACAGCTACAATTCAAAATACAATGGAAATGGACATTATCAGTACATGATAATCGGAATAGAGAAGGGTATAAAAGTTCCAATCGGAAATATTTGCTTTAGCACAAGGATTTAGAATACCCACCAACATTAAGTAACAAATCAGAGATAGCGCCATTCTTCTGAAGCGAAACAGATTTTTGGAAGGCAGTTTGTGAAGAGTTTGCCGTTGCAGATGCAACTGATGACTTGGTAACGTCGCGAAGAACGCTGGAATTCTCTGTTTCTTGGTTCGATGATGGTTTCACATTAACTTCTTGTTTTTTTGAGCACTGTGGTTGTTTCTTTAGTCCAAACAGAACCTCAGCGATCTCAATCTCAATATCCCCCTCCTTGGCAGATGGAGAAGAACTCTTAGAGGTTTTCATTGATCGCGTCTTTGGTCCAGTCGGTTTCTGAAAATTCACGAGAAAAGAAAAGGACAAAAAAAACTCAAAATCATATGTATTGAATGATGATTATAAGAGGAAGAAAATAAAAAAAAAAAAAAAAAAAAACGACGAACTAACCATCTTCTTAGCCGAAATAATGGAAGTGGATGGCGAAACAACCTCAGCAGACGACCTCGCCGGAGAATCGGACAGATTCCGATGGCTGTGGTTGTCTGCAATGTCTTCCCCGGCTCCACCAACACCACTATTTCCTGAAACCGTGCAATCATGTGATCTTTTGACAGAAGCTGTACAAAAGAATTAAAAACAACTTCACCATCATGGAAACGGAACACGATTCGATAAAATACAAACATAGGCAACCAATCGTTTATTCTCTGTTTCTTTCTTCGCTTGGTACTCTACCTGAGCGAGCCTTTCTCGGAACAGGAGCACCAATCATCGCGTCGTCAACAGCCTTCCATTGTTGCTTCGCAACTCTCGGCGGAAGAGAGTTCCTCCTCTGGTTCTGATTCGAAGCCGAAGAAGCCGTGGTAGAGGAAAGAATCCGAGAAACTCCTCCAACGTCTTCAACCTCATCGCTATATCCATCAGCAACAATATCTTCAGCACTAGTATCTCCTCCTTCGTCTTCCTCCACCTCTTCTTCTCTATTTCCCCCTCCCCTCCTCCGCTTGCTTCGACTCGCAAACTCTCGATCCCGATCCCTCTTCCCTCCTCTATCCCTTAATCGCACCGTCTCCTGCAACTCCACCTGACCTTCCTCTGCAACAAACAACAACCGTCAATAAAAGAATCACACACAACCAAAAAAACCAGAGAAACGAAAGAAAGGAATCGAAGTACGAACCAGGTAAGTCTCTGAAGGCCGTAGCTCTACTACGTCGCCGTGAGGATCCATTTGCAGCCACTGTACTCGACGAACTCCTCGCTTCTCTGCTTTTCTCCATGATCATGCGTCTCAATCATGAAATCAAACTCTCTCCCCGCAATGAATCGAAGATTCCTCTTCACCTGTTGAAGTCGAATCAAATCCACCCTCGCCGGAAAACCACCATAAACTCCGGCGGACTTCCGATGATACTCACAGCAAAATCCTCTCTATCTCTCTCTCTCTTCTCTCTGTTCTCTTCTCTCTGTTCTTTGGTGTTTATTTTGTGTGCTTTTATGTGCTTTTAATCTAATCACTTTCTTCTACTTTTTTATTTTATTTTATATTTTTTAAAATTTTGTTTGGGGGAATTTGACACTTTCACGCAAAACCTGCTTGGAAATGGACGGCTGAGATTGAAGGGAGGGGGCTGCCTAACTGAGTGAAATCATTGGAATGGAAAATGAATCGGACGGCTGTGATTGGCCGGTGCCAGCAAGGCAAAGGCGAAGAGGGTCGTTTTTCGATGGAATATTGCCACTTCGCACACATAAGCCACGTGTAACTTTATTTTATTTTATTGAATTTTTTAGTTATCCGAATCGAAAAATGTTTTTCTTCGTTTTTTTTTTTCTCTGTCACTCCACTCGCCACGCGCTTAAACGCGCGTGGAGGCTAATCTCTCTTCTCATTTCCCAATCCTCCCTTTGTAGGCGTGTGGCCCTTTCGAATTCGGTCAGAGGACGGTTCCTCGGTTGCTGACGTGGACCTGAGACCATCAATTTCTTTTTTTTTTTTTGAGAAAATTTATTTTATTTTTTCCTTTCTTTCTATAAATTATTTGTTACATTTAAATCATATACTACAAATTATCTCCTTATATTTTATGATTGGATTTATACAATCATCCAAGTTATAAAAAGTTTCGTTTATATCTTGTCAAAAAAAAAAAAATCGTTTATATTTTCAAAAAAAAAGTTTGGATTATGTTTCTAGATTTTTAAATTTTATTCGAATAAGTTGTCATCAATCATATTGTTTTTTTTTTTAATCAATCAATCACATTGTTACTTAAGTGATAAATGATGTCTTGATTACATACATACATACATATATATATATATATATATATATATATAATAACATGTGGGATAAGAAACTTCTAACGTAGAATACAAATTTGAACGAAACTTGTCTGCATACCGGTATGTAGGGATCTCTCTCATTAAAATCTTGACAAGTAAGAAAGAGGAAGAGAGAAAATGAGAATTTTTTGTTATCTCTCTTAGTTGTCAACGTTTTAATGGCGGTATGCAGGAAGATCCCTACATACCAGTATGCAAGCAAGTTTTTTCTTACAAAATTTATGTACGCAACAATGGAGGACATAAAAAGGTAGGTTTTTTTTTTTTTCATTGAACAAAAAACAGAGTAATGTTGTTTTAAAAAAAGAAAAAATATGATGTAGCAAGCATGTATAATGTTATAGGCAATTTTGGACCACCCCGATATACAAGTAGCTGACGAGGACAACCGGGGAGAAATCGGGCTGAAAGATGGACCAAGGAGGCAAGACCGACAAGTGGGATGCTCGGCCCGCTCGCGCGGGCCGAGTCCGTTCGATGTCGTTTGGTTCCCACCGCCTTTGGCCGCCTCGGTTTCGCCTGGTTTGACCTAAAACACCTCCGAATCCCTAAAAACCCTAGGAGGATGAGCATGTATTTATATCCCTCTTCGCCACTAAAAAGGGGACTCTGAATTCTATCCCAAAACACTATTCTATATTTTCTACTATCTCCTCTTGCTCTTACTTTTCCACTCCCTACCGTTCTGTTTGCTGACTTAAGCATCGGAGCCGGTGTGGCGAGCACCACACCGGTGTGCAGGTTTACTGTCTTGCAGGCCACGTCTTCCCCCTCATCTACAAATTTACCGTTGGTGGCACGTGAAGGTCAGGTGAGTTCCCTCTTACCAAAATCGACCATTAACATATAATATGTGTTTAGTTGTTCTACTCTCTATATCACGTTGTGTTAAATTATCGTTCGTCAATAAACAAAAAAAGTTTATAGGTTAAATTAAAAGTTTAGTCTCTAAATTTTCAGTTTTGTGTCTACTTCATCCTTAAATTTTCAATTTCAAGTCTAGTAGGTCTCTTAACTTAATATATATATATATACACACATACTAGGTTCAACTTTCAATTTTGTATTCAATCAATCTTTGAAATTTCAATCTTGTATTAATAGGTTATTGACTTATTCAACAAGTTTTTTTTAAAATTCATGGATCTACTAAAACACAAAATTGAAAAATTTATGGTTTTAGTAGACATAAAATTCAATTTTATATCAATATATCAAAAATTTTTTAAAAAAATGAATATATTAAACATTTTTAAAATTAAGAGACCAATTAAACATAAAAATTGAAAGTTTAAAATCTACTCAACACTTTAGAAAGTTTAAGAATCAAATAGGCACAAACTTAAAAATTTAAAGACTAAACGTAATTTAACAAAATTTATAATACTATCAAGATTTAAGAATGGTGTGTGGCCCATGAAATAAAAATAATGTATTGCCTAATAGTGTGTCATTTGTAAATAAAAATTGTCAAAATTAACCCAAATGAGTTTTGGGTTTTCAAAATTGACCTAGTTTCTAAAAACTTGTTTTTTTAACCCATTTTATATAAAATTAGCTACTTTTTAGTGGGACCCACGATGTGAAAAGTCATTTTTATCCTTCTTCAATTTTCATCCTTCTCCAATTTTCATCCATGGTAGGAATTAAAATTTTCAACCAACCATTTGACCAACAAAGTATTTTTAAAAAATAAAATCAAACACATGAAATCAAACACACGAACCCACTTCAAAATTTTCATATTATCAACGTTTTTTGAAGTACAAGAGGATGATTTTACATGTTTTAGATAACAATAAATTTGTATAAGATCATATTTTTACAAAAATCTGAAAAAAAAAAAAAAAAAAAAAAAAAAAAGAAAAAGTGAATCCCGAGATATCATGAATCCCGACCGGGAAATCATGAATCCCGACCAGGATTTCTTGGTCGGGAAACCGACCAAGAAATTTTTCAGAAGTTTTTTTTTTTTTTTTCGAAAGGTTTCTTCCCCACCACTAAATTATCAAATTCCCAAACTCCTCTTCCCTACTTAAAATCTTCTTCATAAATTTGTTTAAGAAAATCTTCTTTGTAAATTAACCATAAATTTGTTTAAGAAAATCTTTCATAAATTTGTTTAAGAAAATCTTCTTTGTAAATAATTTATTTAATTAAATTTGTTTAAGAAAATCTTTCATAAATTTGTTTAAGAAAAAAAAGAAAAAGAAAAATAATTTATTTAAAAAAAAAAAAAAAAAAAAAACCTAAATGGCAGCAAGCTGCCTTTTGTCCCGGTCAACTTCCCGGCCAGGAGCGTGACCGGGACAAAAAACAGTAATTAAGATTTCCTTTTATTTTCTTTTTTTTTTCTTCTCCTTCTACTTTTTTTTTCTTTCGTTTTCTGGGTTTATTGGTTGGACTTTTTTTTTTTTTTTTAAGAAATCAAACTTTTATATATATTTTAGAGTTGTTTTTTTATTTTTTTGATGGATGGAGAAGCTTCAATCGATTAGAAATACCCATTTTTTTCAAAATCTTTTGGGAAGAAAAACCCATTTTTTTTCTAAATTGTTTTGAAATAAAAAAAATTTCCAACCAAAATGTATCTTGTTTGAATTCTCTAACAAGGAAGAAAGAGGATGTTTGTTGGTTTTTTTTCCGGTTCGATTGGCTACGAAAACCCCTCTCCCTCTATGAAAAACTAAATAGAAAAACCCACAAAAATGAAGAGGTGTGGAGTCGGAGCTGCTGGACACGCCGGAGTCGTTGGAGTCGAACGAGAGAGAAAGAACTGTCGGAGCCATTGGAGTCGTCGGAGCTGAGGGAGGAGAAGACGAAGTGAAGACGAAGGGGGTTTGTGTTTTTTGTTTCAATTTTGACCTTTTACCTTCAGGGTTATTGCTGTAAATTCACATTATTGGGTTTTATCAACTAGGTTAAAAAAACATGTTTTTAAGAATGAGGTTATTTTTGAAATCCAAAAACTTAAAAGGGTTAAAACTGACAATTTCCCCATAAAAGGAGTAGCATTATCAAAGTACTAGAAGTTTTATGTTGGGTCAACATTTAAGTAATAATATTAATAGCATGAATTTAATAGAATTAAATTTTTAAGTTCAAACATGCAATTAATTTTCTTTTTAAGTTTAAAGACAACTGTCAATGGCAATTGACACGTTCACTCATTTTTTCGGGGTCGGAGGTTTCAAATCTTCATACTCCACATTGGTTGTACTAAAAACATGATTAAAATTAAACATAATTTAATCCATCAAGGTAGCTATAACATTAATTATAACATTCTTCTTCTTTTTTTTTTTTTTTCAGAAGATAACATTATAACATTCTAATTAGTCTAAAGGTTTGAATTCATATTCTGTAAGAATAAAAAGTTGGAAAGTTTCAAAACTGAAATAAATAATTAATATTCCATTCTTAGTACTTAAAATATTATTTAATTAGGACGATTCATCTAAGTTTCTCTCGTTTATTCGTTATTTTAAACTCATTAATAATTTTCAACGGTATCTTCAGAGTTTTTTTTTTTTTTTTTTTTTTTAAGTTAATATATCCTTATGTGACGTTTATTTATTTATTTATTTTAATAATTACTGATTAAAAAATCTCACCAAATATAATATATATATATATATATATATATATATATATTTTTTTTTTTGACAACTAAAGTTAAATAATTCTTAGTGGCTAATCGCATTGGAATATATAGGAATTGGGAAATTTTTTTGGTACCACATGAAACACTCGTTGTGCCTATCTATATTTAAAATATTAAAAGAAATAAAGAAAATATATGCATGTTAAGATTTGATTTCATTTTTTTATTCCAATAGTTTAAACATTATGATTTTAAATACTATTTTCAAAGTTAATTTTTATTTAATTAATGGTCGTGAAGCCAAAGGTGAGAGTGACACGCACGAGAGATTTATTTGTTTTGTTTTGTTTTTTTTGTTTTTTTTTTTAAATCTAAACTAGTTTAATAATAAAAAAACACTAAATCAATAAAATCCATTATATAATTTATAATTATCCAGAATTACACAAATGTAGGGTCCATATTTTACTTCTCCAAATAACTCATATATCCTATTAAATGCTATTTTGGTTCATATTTTTTTTTAATTTTTTCATTTATCAGGATATGTAAATATGTTTTTTAAATTTATAAATGAAAAAGCTAAGATTCTGTTGGATAATCATTTGGTTTTTAAAAATTAAGCTTATACATGTACGTACTTCCACCTATAAAGTTTTTTGGTTTTAGTATCAACATTGTTTTAAAAAACCAAGTCCAATTTTGGAAAAAAAAAAAAAAAAAGTAGTTTTCAAAAACTTGTTTTTGTTTTTAAAATTTGGATAGGAATTCAAATGCAACTTTAACTAGACGAAAGTCGTGGTAGAGAATTTAGGAGAAAACAAGCATAATTTAATTTCAAAAACCAAAAAACAAAAAACCAAATGGTTATCAAACATGGACTAATAGATTCTAAATTGATTTTGGAAAAGTTAACCATAAATTAACGGCATACACTAATTTTAAGATTTATTGAAATTGTAAAATCTAATTTTGAACCTTTGGAGATACTCAAACTGAAATAGAATAATTCTAAAGTATAAGACCCAAAATGGTGTTTTTAATCTAACCTATATATTTTTAAAACTAAAAGGATTTGCCAATCTGGACATAGTTAATTGGATAAGACACCAATTATCATCTCAAAGGTCGATTATTTAGTCCTCCAACATCAATGCTTATTTAACTACAAAATAAAAAAATAGAGGACCGTACAATTTACTAGGGTAACTCATGCCTTGTTTATAGCCCTTTGTGAACCGATTGGGTTGGTCTCTTTGCCAATCTCTCGATTTTACCCAACAATATATATTTTTTTTCTATTGTTGATGTGATTTAAAAAAACGGATTTCGTTTTAGTAACATGCAGCCTCATTCATACATACAAATTGAAGTTCGTGACAAATAAGGAAGTAAAATATAACTCACACCTAATTGTTAAATTTTAGAGAGCTTGAATGGAATAAAAAACTTTTTCTATTAAAGAGAAAGTGTGGAGAGGAAAAATCTAAAAATAGGAGAAAAAATAGTGCATATTCCTCTTTGGTAATCGACATATTCTTCATAGTTGAGCCTACAGAGTTCTAAAAATACAAGAGATTGCCTATGGTGAGACAAGTCGATATAAAAAAATATAATTTACATTTTCTTCTTTAATAGGATTATTGCATTTACAAGAAAAAAATAATAATAATTCCACACTCTTAAACAAATAGGATAACAAGCAATAAATAAAATGTTGAATTCAAATGTCATGAAATAACAGACATATCGAATGTTCAAATATCCAAAGTACACGACGATTTAGATAAGATCATCTAAGTAATGATAATAGTGTATTTTAAAAGAGGTCAATTCGAATACGTATTAAAACCATGTTCTTCACATGTCACGTAATGGTCCAACATCATTTTAGACAAGTTGGTCTTATTGTGAACAACCGTGATTGACAACCAAAGAATAACTCATACATTGATTTACAGTTAAAAAAAAAAAATTACCGCTTTAAGCATCTGTTACTCACATGTTAAACTACATGTTTAATAACCTGCTATAAAATTCATCTTGTATGCTATAGTAATTTTTGTGCTAATTCACAATTAAAAGTTGGCCAACATGGACGTAGCTGATGGTAATTGACATATATCCCTGAGCCAAGATGTTGGAGGTTCGAATTCACCTGTCCCAATTGTTGTTGAACTCAAAAAAGGGAAAAAAATCATAAAAGTTGAATTTATTATATTTAAAATAGTTAAATTAACCACGTTGACACCCATTGGCAGTTCATAGAATTTATACATAAAGCAACCCAATCACAAGAATATTCCAACGTTCTCTTACAAATATTTATTACAATATTATTCTTGTTTTTTGTTAAAAAAAAAAAAAGTAAAGAACTTTTCAAAAAAAAAAAAGTAAAGAAAAAAGAAAATAGGAATGCCGTGAAAATGATATCCAAAAAATTTTTCACATTCGTGGCGTGAAAATCAACAGTCCAACAAATATCTCCACATCGGAAACAGGCGTAGCCGGTAGCCCGTCGCCCGTACGATAAACTTCGAACTTTTTCGCAAGCCACTGAGAAACAATCAAGTGGGCCCAGCTGACCGATCCAGCCGGTCAATTCCATCCTCAAAATCCCCACACGGACCCACTCGACAAGTATTAATTACATGCACGCGGGACCACCGGTTAACAACTAAATCAACGGACAAGATCACTTGTCATGACAAAACCCACTTCCGGACTGTACGATCAGAATCCGACGTGGCAATATCTAAACTACTAAAAAAATTTAAAAATTAAATAAAGGTCTCTGAACTGGCAGCCACAACCACCTGCCTCCTCAGTGAATCAAAATTAAAAATTGTGGGCCCCGGTTGGTCGCCTACCGAGCCGTCTACCCTCCGTCCTCACGCGCCCTCGAGTGCTGTCGTGGGCGCGTGGAGAGAGTAATCGTACTCCGCGGGCGAGAGCATTTTAGGGAAGTGGACTTTCGTTGACATTGCACAAGTCAATCTCGATCGGACGGCTGAGAAGGGGAGTGACGTGTCGGTGAACTGGCAAATTCTGCCACGTGGAAGAAGCGACGGGAACAGAGCCGTCAATCACGACGTGTCGCTTTGACAGCATGGAAGCTAGTTGAGTGATGGAGTGTGTGCGTAGAAAGAAATTTTTTATTATTATTATTTTCTATCGGCACCCCACTTTTGTATTATTTATTATTTTTCTCAAACTACTTTTTATTGATACTTCACATTCATTTAATTCAACCGCCTTCCCTTTTCTTTTGTCTTATTTCAATTCTTCAAACTGGCCAATCACGACTCGCCACGTCATCATTCCAAAGCATCCTTTCTTTTTGTGTATTCCTTAAATTTTAATTTGTGAATTTTATATTTTCCATTCAAAGAACTTGAGTCACATCCCTGTATTTCTCATCAATTAGTTTTTCTTTTTCTTTTCTAGGGGAAGAATCGATTAGATTTTCAAATTTATTATTTAAACATTTTATTTGTTTTTTGTTTTTTAAGAAAAAAAACATTTTCTTTGTTTTTTTCTTTAAGGGAACAAAATTTTAATGACCCTAGTTATTAAAAAGAGATGTTAAATATAATAAAAAAAAATTGACATGATGTTAACTTGGTCAACAATTTTACAACACTCGAAACTATTAGAATAATAAATAAAGTTGGTTAGAATGGAGGTTAAATTAAAAATGTACTCCCTAAATTTTGATATTCTTATATGTTAAGTTCATCAACTTTAAAAAGTGTATTAAAAAATTATATCATGTTGACATCATTTGGATACAAAATTGAAAATTTAGTAATTTAGGTCCCGTTAGATAACCATTTGGTTTTTGTTTTTTGAAAATTAAATTTATACACACCTATTCCTACCTATAAGTTTTTTTTTTTTTTGTTTTAGTATCTACCTCTTTTTATTGTTTTCAAAAACCAAGACAAATTTTGAAAACAAAAAGAAGTCGTTTCCAAAAGCTTGTTTTTGTTTTTTATATTTGGGAAGGAATTCAAATGGCTACTTAACAAATATGAAAACCATTGTAGGGAATTTGGGAGAAAACAAGTATAATTTTCAAAAACAAAAAACCAAATAGTTATCAAATGGAGCCTTATTGAACACTTTTTAAAATTTAGTGTTAAAGTGAACATAGTCCAACGAGAAAATGTCGTAGTTCGAATCTTCAATCCCAAATATTGTAGAACTAAAAAAAAACAAACAACACTACAAATTTAGGAATCTACTAACCACTTCTTAAGATTAAATAACTTTACCAGTACTTTTAACTTAAAATTACATAAATTAACTCATCATCTGTTAACAATGTTTTCTACTTTGTGATAAATAAATTTGCTTATCCCTCCTATACATAAATCAAAAAGTATATTTAATTACATGACTACAAAAAAAGACATAATATATATGCCATTTTATTGCAAAATAATTTGATATTTATGATAAACTTGTATTAATCTAAGGTATATAAAAAATAAGTATTCAATTGTTGAACCGAATATATAAATAGAACAATATTTATTTACACAAGATATACTCTAACAATACAATATTAAATACTCGAAACTCCTAATTTACGGTATCGTATCATCTTCTACTTCTCTTATTTAAATATAAATCAATAAACAATTTAAAAGTGAGTGAATAGAATAAAATTTAACTATGTTAAT
This sequence comes from Luffa acutangula, assembly GCA_036850905.1. Lineage (NCBI taxonomy): Eukaryota > Viridiplantae > Streptophyta > Magnoliopsida > Cucurbitales > Cucurbitaceae > Luffa > Luffa acutangula. The sequence goes on from CM072090.1 coordinate 49,070,679, forward strand.
TTTTTTTTCTTATTATTTAAATTTTAAAAAAGTAATGGCAAAAAACAATAAATAATTGGTTAGAGATTTTCGAATCAGTCAAAATGATTACCTAAAAATTAAAAATTAAAATATAAGATAATAAAAAAGGAAGTTGTTAGCCTCAAAATATGCCTCGGAGAAAACAAAGTCATAGTTACAAAAAAAAAAAAAAAAAAAAAAAAAAAAAAAAAAAAAGTATAAGAACTAATTTTTAGGATATTAAAATCTCGATAACAAAATAAGATTAGCTTTGACAATTTGTTTACCCTTAAAATAATATTATCTTTTTCCTTTGTCTTTTGGGCAATAAAAAATGGTGACCAAAGAGACATTATTTTAATAATAGTATTAAAAAATTCATTATTTTATTCATTAATTAATATTAAAAGTACAAACATTATCTTTTCTCTTACCATGTTTCCTCTTACTGAAAAAAATAATATTTTTTCAATTAAGAAAGGAAAAGAAAACAACATCCCATTAGGCTTTTAGATAATTTTTTAATATCAAATAACAAGACACTAGGCAAAAGAATCCATCCCCTCTCCCACTTGCCCAATTTTTAAAAATACTTTATTATAACTATCTTTTATTATTTTAACCAAAAGATTTTAAATCATATTTTAATATTTTTTTTTCCTTTTAGTTTAACAATTACCAAAAAAAATAAAACCTCCATTTTGAGCATGATAATAAGTGTCTTATCCATTGAATTATATTCAAAATTAGTTCTTATATCAACGATTGATGACAAAATATGAACAGACAGAACTCAAATTTGTTTGAGAGGAGGGAGACGTGACCTGCAAAACAAAAAACCTACACATTGGTGTGGTGCTTGCCACACGGCCTCTGATGCTTAAGTCAGAAAACGGAAGGAGGAGAGCAAGAGGAGAGAGTAGAGAATAGAGTTCGGAATCCTTTATTCAGTGATGGAGAAGAGTTTAAATACCTACTCATGCTTTAGGGTTTTCAAGTGTTCGGAGGCGATCCAGGGTGAATCACGCGGAATCGGGGTTCCTAGGACTAAACGGAGACGAAAGACCTCGGCCTGTGCAAGCGGGCCGAGCAGGGGTGGGGCCAAGGCTCGATCCCTCTAACCTTGGCCCAACCTTTTGGCCCGATTCGCCTCCGGAGTCCATTTTTTTTTATCCTGTTTTTTAGCTGGTTGTCCTCGTTAATTCCTTATATCAGAGTGGTCCAAAATTGTCTATAACATCAACATATTTTCTTTTTATTCATTTACCACATCAATAGACGTATACGTAACACAAACTACGTATAATATATTATATGTTGGAGTTCTCATCTAGATTTAACTCATCATTAAATTATTAATCAACATATAATGAGAGAGTATAAAGTAATTTTAGACAAATTTTGAGAATAAAACAAGAAATTTAAAAATTAAGGAATTAAATTAAAATACTTGAAAGTTCTAGATTCAAAAAAAAAATATAGAAAATATAAATCTCAAAATAGGATATAAACAAATATTTTAACATAATTATCCTTAAATTATTTTTTTCTATTAAATTATCCTTAATTATTTTTAATAAAGGAGCTTACGCGCATCTTCATCAGATTTAATATTTAAATAGTAGATTTCAACTCATCTAAACGTGATTATTTACAAATGCCTTTGGCTTTATTTATTATTTTAATAATGTAATCATTTCAATTATTTTATTTTGACCTAAGTTTGGTTTGGCACATTATTTTAATAGATATATAGGACTGGAAGGGAGCTTAAATATTTATATATATCAGTGGATGGAGACAAATTCACCATTATCATATAATATTCATTTAAAATATTAAAATATATTTTGTGAACAAAAAATATTAAAATAATTGAAACTATAGAATAGCTTATTAAATTGTTAAAATATTATTAATTGGACCATAGCTTTGTTTTTTGGCTAGTTGTCTTGTTTGTTACCACACATCCATGGAGTACTCTACGGGGCTTTTTGAGAGCAAATTAAACTTTATTATAATTAGTTTAGTTTTTTATTTGGATGAAATTTACATGCCCATTCAATTCAACTTTGAGCTAAATTACTCCTTTTTTTTTTTTTTGTTAAAATTAGTTTGCTTTTAATACTATTAAGCTATTTGATGTGCCACGGTAACTTAACCTAAATTGGTATAACAAATATGTTAAGTTAGTGTTATATTAATGTTATTAACAATTAGAACTAAACAAAAATATAATTTACCGTTTAGGGGATATAATTGAAACATCATAAAGATAAAATACTAAATTACAAGGGTGAGAGGTTTAGTTATTAAATTTATAAATTTATATTTAATCTTGTTTTAGAAAGAAAAAGTTATGTCAAAGTGAGTATAATTTAACGGTAATGGACATGTATCACAGTTAAATCACTATAAAAATTAAATGAAATATTTTTGGAAAAATATATTTTTTTAATTATAAGAGCTAGATTTAGAGGTTCAACCACAAGTTTTTGTTGGAGAGACAAAAATAGAGAAAAGAGAAAATGAGTGAATTAACAAGAAATGATCTTTTAGTTTCTAAATGTAAACATGTATATATGTATATGTGTGTAAATAAATATTATTTGTTCACTAAACCCAAACAATGGTAGATTAAAATAGAATTAAAAAAAATGACAAAAACATTAATACTTTAATAGTCATATGATAATTAATTAAACCATAAATCTTAACATGTCAATCTTTTTCAATAATTTATAAATTCCAAGAACAATTTTATTTAAATAAACTTTTGCCAAAGTTTTCTAAAAGAATAAACTATTGAGTATTGGTCATTTTATTATTAGTATTTTGGTATGCAATGACTTGGGATATGGGCTAATAAATTACATATTCAAATGGGGTAACATATTTTATTGGTATTATTTTATATTATATTCTAAATATATTAATATTCAAATAAAATTGATTATCTAAAGGCACAAAAAAAAGGGGTGGTGGGGCAAGTAGGCATAAAATATTCCATTTAAAAGTTAAATAAAAAATTATATGATTCAAATGGTGATCTTTGGCCTCCCCTTATTATATTATTATTATATTTAAATACCATATTGTTCTTAATAGTACTCCCTTAGAATATTGATTATTCAATAATTAACAAAAGAATTCAGTTACCATTAGATGTATAATTTCTTTTATTGATTATAATTTGTGACCTTAATTTTTTTATTACAATAATGACCCATGATTGTTTTATATATACCATAATTAAGTTGATGAAAAATGTTCTTGACTAGACACATAAATATTTTCTATTTCTATTTCTGTCTAATGTAATTTTGGCCTTTGAATTATTGTGAAGTATTTTAACTAATTAAAAAATATATTTTTATTTCCTTATTTTAAAATATAATGATAACAGTTTCATCTTGGATCTATTGTTATTCAGTTTTTAAGTTTAGTCATTATCATTAAATATTTAAATTCTCAAATTTAACATTGAGTTCAACAACTAAGAGTGGAAGATTGAACTATCGACTTTTGTGATAGTGATCGATGTCTTATCCAATGAACTATGTTCTAATTGACTAATTAAACCTTATTTAATTATTATTATCACATAGATAAGACATATATAGATTTTCAATAAATTGAATATAATATTTTTTATTATAAGAACTAATGTGGAATATAAAAAAAATTAGATGGGCAAAGTTTGAAATTTTCAAAAATTAATAGATTGAAATGTAGAGTGAGAAATATTTTAACCACCACAAATCAAACTTAAAAAAACTTCATAAAATCCAAAGAGATTTGCACATTCATATGTATTTTTTTTTTCTTTCAAAATGATTTTGACTATACAACAAAAAAATATTATGTAAATTTCAAAACCACTTGCTTGTTTTTATAGAACATGCTTATTGAAAAAAATATTTTAATAAAAGTACAATTCCAAAAAATTATCTCAAAATATTATAAACTAATAACTAAAACTTTACCTATTGAACCATGGATGATGCAATGCAATAATTTTGATTCAAAAAATTATGATGCTTATCTTCTCTCACAAACTTTATTAAATTAAATATTTGCTAATTTAATCTTAAATAAATTTTCTTAGAGAGAGATCCAATTAATTTTATAAAGGGCTTTTAACTTTTAAGGAGTTCATTGATTAAATAGCTTTAATTAGAATTGAAGCAACTCAACACTTTTTGGTCATGAATAAATAAATATACCATCATTTGATTTATGGAAGCTTCCTAGAAGCTCCTCCAATTTCAAAATCCTTCTTCCAATTGTATTTTCATTATTATTATTATTATTATTATTATTATTATTATTATTATTATTATTATTATCATCATCATCTTCTAATAATTTATTTTTATTATTGATAGCAAAATTATTGTTCTTTGCTGATTTATTGTAATTTATTGTTGCATCTTCCACTTGAATATTCTTTGATATTTCTTTTGGTGATCTTACAAATTTGTATATGGAAAAACCAAAACTTATTTCCAAATAATTATAATTATAATATAAAAAAAAGGTAAAATGATTGAGTTTTTAATGATGCCAACATATGATACTCTATACTTTTGGTAGAGGTGATATTCTTAGAAAAATAATGTCATAAAATATCAATCATATCTCATTGTAATTTCATTGTAATATATGACTTAAGATTGTGTGTGAATGTATATAATCTTGAAACAAAAAGTTGTCCCTTCCTAAAGTTAATTTTAGCCTTGATTATTCAAATTTATCAAATTAAATCCTAAATTTGAATAAGTGCTGAAATTAATATTTCCTCAAAATCAAATTAGAAAATTGTTCTCATGAGTAACAACATAAAAAAAAATGACTAAATCTGGCTAGAAAAAAAAACTTGAATTAGCCACAAGATTAGGTTGAAAAAAAAAAAAAACACACATCAAACTCGAATTTGAAATACTCTAGCCCGACTAGAAATTATTAAAATAATTTGAATAACAAATATACTCACATAACGCGTATTGTCTTGCAAACACAAAGAATGTACACAACTTGCCACAAACTTTTCTAAAGTTAAAAATTTTAAATTAAAGTCGACCAACCAAGTAAAAAAGTTAAAAGGAAAAAAAAAAAGCTTTTATATATTATGATGGACGATTTAGATTCTAACCTAAAATGAAAAATTGTCATAATTAAAATACTCTTTATAGACTATGAATATAAAAGTGGAGATTTATGGACTTTCGACCAATAATTTCTTTTATTATTATTATTATTATTATTATTAAATGAGAATATAACCTTTTTAACTTTTCTTTCCATTCAATGTGATGTGTTATAAATTATTTGATTTGATGTGAGTTAAAAGAAAATTGCAATAAATTTAAGAAAAACTAAAAGTCATCGAACAACAATGAGATAAAAGACAAAAATATCTCACATTTTTCTTCAATATTCCTCAAGAAAATATTTGATTTGCAATAACACATAAAAATAATAATTAAAAAAAAAAAAAGAAAGAAGAAAGAAAAAAAACCGATGGCAAATCTAACTCAAGCAAAAATCTTTAGAAGAAAAGTAAAAGAAACATCTAGTGTCCAATATCTCTCCAAATGAATTTCAATAGTTCAATAATATAACACATTTAATATAAAAATAATAGAACATGTTCGTAAAAATATTATTTAAAAATTGTCACTCGAATATAGTTCAAATAGTTAAGAATCCTGGTTCTCTTTTATGAGTTTTACGTTTAGATTCTCCTCTCCATATATATAGATCTATAATTTTATTTGTTTTATAAAATATGTGTGATGTTATTATATTCTTTTAAAAAATATATATATATATATATATATAATTTAGAAACAAATATTTGTGTCATTTTTCAAAATTTCATTCTTCAATATTATTCCTCATGTATTAATTAATTATTTTTTTAGTGAAATCATTATTATCACTAAATGTTTTTTTAGTCTACAACATTTGTATTTTGTGGGTACATGATTCAAACCTTTGACTTTTTGATTGAAAATATATACTTATTACCACTTAATTATGTTCATTTTGACTACTGTTACTAAGTATTAAAAGAAGAAAGGTTGTATGAATTTTAAAAATGGCTCATTTTCACGAGACTAACAATGGAGTATAATAACATTTTTCAATTGGGTATCGTTATTATTTTTATATAATAATAGGGAATTTCAGATGGAATAAGTTACTACATGTCAAATCATATGAAGTAAATAGGTTTAGTTTTGTAAGTGTGCAAAGTAGTGAGTGTATTTTCAACTTAATTAATAAAATGCATGTTGTCATCGCATCATCAATTTATCAACCAATTTTAATGTTTCAATAATAATAAAAAAAAAGTAAATATATAAAGATCGAAGGTTAAATTATAAGTTTACTCTCCGAACTTTTAAGTTTGTATCTCTTTGGTCCTTAAACTTTAGGAAGAGGATCAAGTCTACTTGATACCTGAACTTTAAAAAATGTTTAATAGATCCTTAAATTTTTAATTTTGTGTCCATTAAGTTCCTGAATTCTTTATTTTTATCTAATAAGTTCTTGACTTATTTGATGTTATTTTTTAAATCCACGGACATACTAGACATACAATCGAAAATTTAGGGTCATATTAGACGTAGGATTCAATTTTATATCTAATACATCGGTTACTTTTTAAAAATTTTGAATATGTTAGAGATTTATTGGACATAAAATTGAAAATTTACGACCTATTAGATACTTTTTATAGTTTAACCAGATAGACACAAATATGAAAGTTTAGGATTTATACTTATAATCTAACCAATATTGAAATTGAAACTTGTATGTGATAAAATGAGATGAAATTTTAAAAATGAACCAAGCATGGACTTTATTATATGTTTAGAAAAAAGAAAATTAATTCCAACAAACAACCTAAATGGTGGAAATTGGGAAAGTCTATTGCTTTACAACCCTCCAATGAAATTAAAAAAGGCCAAAATAAAAACATAAAAATTCAAAGGATTAGATGAATTTAGAATCTCTCTCTCTAGCATAATGGCTTTTCTCAGCATCAATTCCATTTTCCATGTTGGGAAAATCTCAAAGAGACAACTTTTGTTTTATTATTATTATTTTTTATTTTGATTTTAAAATATAATTCTTTTGGATCTATATATTATCTATTTTTTTTTAACCTTGTTTGGTAATGGAATCATAACTTAACCTTGTATGGAATAATGAATGCCATTAAAGAAGTGGAGGATATTTAGCCAATGGAGTCCAAACATTTTTAAAGAAAGTAAGTTTTCCCATTATGCATTTTTTATATATTCCCCTCTAAAGTAGAAAAATCCATGCTATATCTTCTTAATCATTCTATTTTAAACTTTACCTTTTTTTAATAGATATTTTTAATTAGGAATTATTGTTAAAAAGTTGACAATTTGATATATATATTTTTTAAAATATTTTTAAATTTATTTTTCAATTTAAAAACGAAGCAAGTGTATTGATTAGGTATCTGAATTTTATTGCCTTAAAAGAACAACTCAATTGGCAAAATCTTATTCGTTACCATTTTATCATTATGACTATTGAAAAAGCCCTATCACAATTTTTTTTTTTAATTACATGATCAATTTAGTCTTAATGCTTTGAATTTAGCAGTTTTAAGATTTTCATTTTGGTTCCTATGGTTTAGTTAAATCTTCCAAATCATATGTTGTTATAAATTATTGTCATATTGAATGTGTGATATATTTTTTATTTACGTGATAATGAGGTTTTTTTTTTTTTTTGACAACATGTGGGGATGAGAGATTCGAATCACATATCACAGACCTCTAGATCATTAGTACAAGCTTTATGTCATTTGAGCTATGCTCATATCGACTACATGATAATGAGTTGATGTTTTCTTTGGTTGATTGATTAAAATTTAGGGCTAAATAAAAAAAAAAAAAAAAAAGAAGAAGAGTTTTTGAGTAGGTAAATAATTGTTTTAAGGATGATTTATGAGGTTGCAATAGACACTAAATTGAAAATTTTAAAAATGTATCAATCAAATTGAAACCAAGTCCAACGAGCCTAAATTTGAAATTTAATGTCATATGAATCAAATTCAAATAAGCACAAATAATTGGTTGTTTGATTGATTGATTTTTTTAGATAAAATGAAAATTCCTCTCCTAATTCATAAACCATTAGGGGTTTTCATTTTCATTTAATATATTCTTAAAGATTAAGGAATTCTGAACTATTATCTTTATTGTTTTTTTTTTTTTTTTTGACAACACTATTATCTTTATTGTTAAATCAGATAAATAAACAAAAAAAAAATAATAATAATTCTTTCACTATTAAAGTAGGTACAATTTTGTGTTGACATTCTCAGAGAATGAGAGATAATTGTGATCTTTATTTTTTGAGTTTAACAAATATGAACCCTAACAAAATAATAATTAACTTATCTACTAAGGTACTTGAGCTGACCAGAGTTAACTGTGATTATCTAGCTTAGTCCTTGTAGTTTGATTTTATTTATTTTAGTTCTTTGTACTTTCAAATGTTCCATTTTAGTTTTTGTACTTTGACTAAAATTTAAAACTAGTTTCTACCGTTAGTTCGAAGTTAATTTTTTTTCATTGGTTAAATAACCATCACAATTTTCATGTAAGAAAAGACAATGAACATGTTTTTAAAATTCATAAAGTAGAAAGGTACTAGAAACTAACATTTTTAAGAATATGAAGTTAAATCAAGGGAAATCCTTAGAAATGACCAAAAATTACAGGGTACTTTTGAAAAATGGCCAAACTGGATTTTTTAACGAAAAATGGCCAAAGCGAATTTTCTAACCTATTTTCGTGCAATACCAAATACCATTTTTACCCTTTAGTCATCCCCACGTCCCCTGCAATCGTATCTAATTATTATTTTTTTTAAAATAAATCTATAACCTTTAATTCCATGAATCAAGGAACTAATAGTTACAGGATCAATTTTCTCCCTCTTCCATCTGTAATCTGTTTTCTAGAAGATTTTCACGGTGCAATTTCTCCCTCTTCCTCTTTTCTTCAAAAAAAAATATACTTTTTTTGGTTTTCCAGAAGATTTTTACAGCATCAATTATCTCTCTTCATCATCTATCCGAACCAGGTTGATTGAACATTGTTGGGCGACCATAGAAAAATGGTCAGATTTACACTGTCTTTTTGAAAAATGGTTAGATTTACACTGTATTTTTGAAAAATGACCAGATTTACACTGTATTTTTGAAAAATTGTCAAACAGATTTTTTTAATGAAAAATGGCTAAATCGTTTTTTAACCTATTTTCGTGCTTGAGTCAAGTTTCATGTTCACACCCAGCCACTATTTGATTTAATTATAAAAAAATTATCCTTAAATCAAGGAATTACAATATCTATCTTCTCTCTCCTACCTCTCAAAAATCAAAATCAGATTTTATTTTTATTAAAAGTGAAAGATTACATAGAAATTAGGTTTTCATTTTTAATTTTGGATTAGATTCTTAGATTTTAATTATCTAATCAGCATCTTCATCGTTTTTTCCAACTTTTTGTCATCCATCGATTGTTTGCTCTGTCGTTCATATCACCATTGTAAGGGTTATTGATCTACATCATAGGTATGTTAAATATTGTATTTTGTATTTATCTATCATTATTTTCCTCTTTGTATCTTATTTTTCAACACAAAGTATTTTTTTTAATTCTTTTTCAATGTCTTCAATGGTTTCCAAATGAAAGCTTTTGGAGGAGGAATAGAATGGAGAAAAGTGTCCAAAAGAAAAGTATTTTTTTTAATTCTTTGTAATGGTTGAAAGAAGATGAGAATGGGAAAGACCGCACAAACTGAAGAAAATTGGGAAGAATCTCAAGGGTTTTAGATTTTTTTTTAAAAAAATAAGGTGAATACTAAATCCCAATTTTCAAATTAAGTTGAAGGGAAATAGTGAGTAATGATTTCTTCTCGTTTTTTTAAATGATTTGATTTTTACCATAGTAAATTATTTGCATATTGTCTAATATGTTAGTTTACTATATACACTGTATTTGCATAATTTTTCTTTTTATAAACTTGAATGTTTTTTATTGTTCTAGTAACCATTTGTGAGTAATGGTTTCTCCCCGTTGTTCAAGATTGAAATCATTTGCAAGTTTAGTGATTACACTTTGAAGTTAGGTTATTGAGGATTTGGAAAAGAAAATACGGTTTTTGTGTGTAAGTGAATTTAGTAAGTAATTCAATCATTTTCGTGTCCCCTATTTTGGTACGAGTTAACAATTTTTTTTAAAAAAAAATAATGTGCGACTCTCCCCTTGATTTGTGCTAATTGGTTGATGTTTGTTATCTTATTTGTTAGGAAATCCTCAGATATGGCCAGAAATTACAGGGTAGTTTCGAAAATTATCCTCCTATTTTTTCTCTCTATTTTTGAATTCAAATCTTTTGTTTTAAATTTAGGTTGCCAGATTTATATTCCATTTAGTTTGAATTTCTGTTATTGTTTTGCTAGATGTATTAATAAGCTAGATTCTCTCCCTTATTTATAGTGTATTTGGTTTATTTTATTTTCTGAATTGAGATTTGGATAGGGGTATTTTTGTCCACTTTGTTGCCAAAAGAGTTTACTAAAAATAGCTTTTGGCCATTTATCAAATTGGAATTTCGAATGGCCCTTTTTCAAAAAAACTATTTTTATTTGGTCATTTATCTGGTTGCCCCTTAAATCAATCGACCTTTTGGGACCTTTTCTACTGAGGCTTTTTTTTTCTTTTTGGTGCTTTGGCTTTTATTGTGGTATGTTTTGGTCCTACTTTGTGCTTTGATCTGGGACTTTGAGGTCCTCATTGTTGTTTTGTAATAACCTTTGCAAGAAAAAAAAAGTGTTAACAATAAATTATGAGTAGGTTTTGTCCAAACTACGTACAAGAACTAAAATTAAACATTTGAAAGTATAGAGACTAAAATGAAATGAAACCCAAAGTACTCTAAGTATTTTAACCATTCGAATTAGTAGGCAAGATTAACATTTAATTACCTAACTATCTAAATAATGAGTAGTCTAATAAATTAGTCGATCAATGGATTTAATTCATTAAATAACATTAAGACTCAAATTAATTCTTAATCTACTAATCTGTTTACTCACTTATGACAAAGATTGGAAAAGAATATACATTTGTGCGAGGGAGAGAGGTTTACTATAGCCATCATGAGCATAGCTCAACTGATATAAGGTGTGTGCTAATGACCGAAAGGTCCGTGATTCGAATCCCGCCATCCTCACGTGTTAAAAAAAAAAAAAAAAGAAGGTTTACTATAAAAAAATAAAAGAAATTGGTTGAAAAATAATAATACAAAAAATGCAGAAAAAGAAAAAAAGAAGAAGAAGAATGTGATTTGAGGGTTCATCAATGGAGAATTGTTTGGGTGGATTTTGTTTTTGTTTTTTTTTAAAAATTGACATAACCAATCAAAACAACTAGTTGACTAAAAAATATTAATAAGAACTGTACTAACCAAAATATTAATGATTTTTAAACAAAATCAAAGTAATAATCAAACTTGTGAAAACTTAAATTTTATCAAATTTTTGTTGTTTTAAAGTAAGTCTCCAATCTTCAATTCCTCGACGTTACAATTTTATTTTTGAATGTTACAATTAAAGAAATAAAAAACTATTAAACAAATAATTAATGTTCTAACTTGAGTTATATTTCGATCAGTAACAACAAAAATAAAAATTAGAATTAATATTCTTAAAATAATAATAATAATAATAATAACAAAGAATTAGACATGAAAGATTTCAAGCAGCCCAAGGCTTACTCTAATCTCAGCCCAAGTTCAGTTTTATTCTTCATTTTCTATTTTAAAAAATTGTACTTATATATTATATACACATATTTTTTTTCTTGTAATTATTTTATTTTTAACATCGATTAACATTAAGGTCTAGTTTGGAAAGGATTGATTTTTTTTTTTTTTAAAAGAAATCATTAAAAAATCAGAAATTTTTTTTATTAGCAATTTATTTATCTTCAAATTTACTTATTCTAATAAATTTTCAGAACCTAATTCAAAATTTAAACTAGAAAATTAGGGTTCATTCCATAACATTCTTGTTTTTTGTTTTCAATTTTTGAGAAAAAATATTTTTTTTGGTTGTTTCAAAAATTTTTTTTTTTGGTAATTCTTCTCAGTTATTGTTTTTTTTTTTTTTTTTTTTTTTTTTTTTTTTTTTTTTTTTTTTTTTTTTGAAAAACATTTCTAAAATTGTGTACAAAGTTTAGAAAAAACAAAGTCAAGTTTTTTGTTTCTTGTTTATGTTTTTCAGTTTTTTCTAAAACAGAAATAAAAACATTATTTTATCATTATCAACTTATGAAATGCATAATAAATATTTAAAAATAAGTATGACATAAAAAGTTTGAATATTTATTTTAAAAACTAGTTTTCCATGTAAAAGTTTTACTTCTTTATAAAAATTTTACCATATAAGAAATAAGAAATGATTATCTATTTTGAAAAAAAAAAATATTATCTTACATGTTTTTTCTTCGTGTTTTTTTTAATAGAAAGTAAAGAAACAATTACTAAAAGTAACTATATTAATAAAGAAAAAAGAAGAAATGAGAAATAAGAAACATAAACGTTATTAGACCCTAGTTTCTTTCCCTCCTCTCAAACAATTGTTTTTAATTAAAAAAATTAGCAAACAATTATTTTCTTTAAATTTATATGTATTTGTCTAGCAAAATTTTCATCAAGTGTATAAATGTTTTATCACTATTAATAAATGCCTATTTCATTTTTAAATTACTTTATTATTATTTTTTTTTTAAAATTGCTCAAATGCCACCAAATTCATATCTCCACTTTTTAGTTTTAAAAATCAGGCCCACTTCTGCATAGGCCCAACAACCTATCCAGCTCAGCCCATCATGGCCTATCCAATCACCATCAAGTCTACCTACGATTTTTTTTTTTTTGAAAAAAATCTACCTACGAATTAGGGCAACTAAAATAATGACATTGAAAAATAATTGTTTTAAAATATTTATTTTTTTATTACTTTTTTATTATTTTTTTTAAAAATTTAATTTCTAATTTTAGACTTCCTACTGTTTTTATACTTTTATTTTTAGCTAAATATATCATTTTCATGTTTAATTTTTTTAATCATTTTTAAATGTGCTTATCAATGTTTCGAAAGTTTTAATTTTTCTCTCTTTTTTTTTTTTGAATAAAATCTTTAATGATGATGTGACATTACATACATTTTATTAACTAAGTTACAATATCTTATATTTGTCAATTCAGATATAGTTGAGTGTATAAGACACATTTTAAATGTCAATGATTCAATCTTCTAGTACCACAATTATTGAATTAAAAAATGTACCTTATGTTTTAATTTATATTGATTAAGTTCATCCATAAAGATAAAAAATCTATCATTTTACATTATTCAACAAGTAATAATTTAATAGGTCCATATAATATATTGACAATGTAACACCCGAGTTAGGAGAGGTACATGAATGAACCGAGGCCACATCCGAATGAAAGGGATCCTGAGGACATGAAAGTATGGTCAAGATAAGCTTAAAAGAATTGATAAATACTACCTATACCAACAATGTGCACCTTCCTTTTCGGTGGCTCAATCATAGGAACTTTGAAGTTAAGCGGCTTGGAGAAGTTCTATGTTGGGTGACCTCCTAGGAATTTTCCTAGGAAACATGTGCTATATGGTGGCGTGGCCAGGTCGCAGGGGAATGTCGGGGCTGTTAAGTGTCGAATCCGGATTCCGAATCCTGGACCTGGGGCGTTACAGACAATCCATTATGAGTTTATATCTTTTTAATCATAGACATTCTTTTGACATTTAGTAAAGACTTGACTGAAAAAAAAAATTAATGCTCAAAAGATAAATTTAAAACTAAAGGAAAATTCGAGAACGCTACTAAAATATGATATGTATATCTATGTGTATATATTCTTTTTGAATTCAACAATATTACGAGTGGAGAATTCGAACGTTGAACTATGTTCATTTTGACAACTGGTATATTAGAGATAAAATAATATATATTTTTTTGTCTTTTTAAAATTAATTTTGCTATGAAGTAGCATTCATTGTTTATTAGGTGAAAAAACCCCTTTGTACTACTATGTCTCATCAAGGAATCAAATGTATAGTTAAATTAAAACGACTCAATTTTAAGAGACTTGAATGATTAAGGCACGGACTTTGTGACCGTCCTTAGCAATTTTTTCTTTTTTTCTTCTTCTTTTTTTACGAAAATTGAACAAGTTGAAGAATATGTTATTCGATGAGGTGAATGTAAGTAATCTAATTCTACTCCAATTTAGCTACATCACTATATATTTCAATGATATATTTTAGATTGAATTATAAATTTAGTCTATAAATATTTTATGATTTTGATGATTATGTTGATTTCATCTTTAACTTTTTTAAAAATTTTGTTTTTGAACCTTCCATAACTATTAACTTCCTGACTTTAAATGTTGATATAGCATATTGATTAAACTTACATGTGATGATCCGACATATAACATAAGAGAGTAGGTAAACTAGATAAAATAAATGTGGGAGGACCAACATTCGATAAAACAAATAGATGAAATATATTTTAAATCGAGTTTTTGATCCTCCCACCTTAAATTAAAAGTAATAACCTAAATAACTTGATGTCTCTAAATTATTGAAAGGGTGGTTGAGAAATTAAGTTTGGGGGGGAAGAAGAAAGAGAATAAAAAAAATATTGACTTTGACCTAATAACATAACATATTAAAAAGGAAGTGTTCAATTGAGAAGGTTAGATACAAGCCTATGGTTTGGTTGTTTAATGAACAATAATTAGCTTAGTGGGCCTCTTTATGGGCTTTATTTGGTTTGAGAATATTTATGAGCCCAAACAAATGATACAAGAGAATTTCAAAATAATTCAGTCCTTTATACCTACCCCAAGAATAATCTCTCTTTGGACATACAATTATTATTATTTTTGTTTCATTATTCACCTACATAGTTTATCTTCCCATTAATACTCAAATTCTCTCTCTCTTCATTTTTTTTTTGATGTGGTTTATCCAATTATTATCACTTTGTTACCTAAAATTTTCATATAATTTAAAACTTTACTATTGTAATGGGTTTTTATTTATCATAATTAGATAAATTGAACTGTTGGACTACATTTTTGTTTTCAATTTTATTTTTAAATTTTAAAAACTAACCTAGTCTATTAATCATTAGTTTTTTTAAAGCTATTTTTTTTAAAATCTTAACCAAATTGAAAAATAAAAGCTAAATTTCAAAGAGAGAAAGATGGATATATTATAGCTAGATTATGAAAAACAATATTATTCATTAACCATCGAGATTTAAAAAGAAAAGAAACATGAAAAAAAAAAAAATAGAATCATTATCAAACATACCCTAACTTATTGAATTTATTGAGTTATATTTTTCTAACTAGTGAGTCGTAAGAACTAATAATACGTACCAATTCTGTCTAATAAATCAATTTTTTGACCTCTTATAAATCACTTATCTAAACACAACTTAACTAATTAGTCGAGATATTATGAGCCTCCACCCTCCTTATGAGCCTCTAATATTAAAAAACAATTAAAGCTCTCTTATAAAATGTTTAGAAATCAGATCTATCATAGAACAAATTTCAAATATTTTTCATATTAAAAAAAAAAAAAGAAAAAAAAACCTTGGAAGTAGTTACAATTTGACTTTGGGATGAAAAAGTAAAAAAAGGGCATACCCAAAAAGGCTAAAGGGAACATATAAGATAAAATATTTAGAGACTAAGTTAGAATAGGTTTTTGTGTTTTACCCTATGATCCTAGCTAGATGCCCTTGGTCTATATTGGGCAAATAAAACAGGCAATACTGTTCAATGCTCAATGCTCAATGTACATTATAATAAAAAAAGACACCCACATTCAATTGGCTGCATTATATACCCTCTTAAAAGCTATGGCAGCTCAAGGAAAGTGTTATTTAAGAGCAAGTAAACTCTAAAAGGGTTTTCCTTTGCTCAAAGGAAAACTCCCCATGGAAATTCATTCCTTAATTGGGTTTGATGGGAAGTTCTAGAGTGTGAGATGAGTTTCCCCCTCCACATTTCTGATGTCGATGTTTGTAGGTAGTGTTTGTTTGCGTATAGAGACGACTTGAATCTAATAATAGGACGTGAGTGTTCTCGGAATCATCATTTTTTTTTTTTGTGTGCTAACCTTAACATAGCTTCAATGGTTAACACACAGTGGTTTAGTGACTTGTAGGAGTGAAGATTCGAACCTTCAGCTAATAGGGAAGGTTTGTAATGTGAATGTTTTTTTTTTTTTTTTTTTTTTTTTTTTTTTTTTTTTTCGATTTAATAGGTAATATGCAAGTGTGACGTCCGAAGTTAGGAGGGGTACATGAATGAACCGAGATCACATCCGAATGAGAGGGATCTTGAGGACATGAAAACATGGTCAAGATAAGCTTAAAAGAATTGATAGATACTACCTATACCAACAAGGTGCACCTTCCTTTTCGGTGGCTCAATCATAGAAACTTTGAAGTTAAGCGTGCTTGGCTTGGAGAAGTTCTATGTTGGGTGACCTCCTGGGAATTTTCCTAGGAAGCATACTAAAAGAACTCCGAGTTGGTTTGTGGGGACAGTCTTCACTCTTGGAAGCAGTTTAAGACGAGTATGGTAACGTGGCCAAGTCGTAGGGGAATGTCGGGGCCTTAAGTGCCGAAGCCGAATTTCGAATCTTGGACCTAGGACATTACAGCAAGTCCAAGTTGTAAAATAGAAAATGGGGTATATTGAAAAATGACCTCATATTTGGGAAACTTAACCATTAGAAGGGATGCATTTTTGAAAATTTAAAACATTAGAGATGAAATTGGAAAAATGACAAACATTAAGAACGAAGATAGATAGGATATATTTAGCCAATTAGAAATTACTATTCAATAAGTAACCAATAACCAATGAAGGAAAACAACTTTCACAATAAAATTACTCAGATATCAAAATAGATATGAGAGTAAAGACTACCATTTTTGTTAGATGGAAAAAGAAAGAGAAACTAAATCTAAGATTTGAATGTTGTAACAAAAAAAACTCATATGGGTTCTCTTTTAAAGCAAGAAAGTAGGGAAGCTAACAACTTTTTATGGAAACTTAAAAGTCTTTTGGGATTTTGGTGGTTAAACTCATTTATCATGGAGACCTTGTGATAGAAACCAGCAAAAATGTTTTCAAACACACACCACCAAAAAAAAAAAAAAAAAAAAAAAATTATTGAAAGTTGTGTAGTCTAAGAACAAAAAAAATTAAGAGTAAAAGGTCAATGGTGGTTTTATTTTGATCTATCAACCTTAAAAAGTGTCTAATAAGTCTCTAAACTTTCGAAGTAATTTGTGCTTATTTCGTCTCTAAATTAAAAAAAAATGATATGTCTATAAACTTTCATTTTATATTAAATTGGTCTTGAGTTTTAATATTGTGTCTAATAGATTCTTGATTCATTCAACCTTTTGTCAATTTTATGAACCTACTAGACACAATTTAAAATGTGTAGAGATTTATTGAACACTTTTTAAAGTTGAGAAATCTTTTACACACAAGTTTAAAAGTTAAAAGAATAAACTTATAATTTATTATTTTTTTTATGGTCAAACTTCGCTCCGTGTATTCCCTACGCTCCACGTGACGATCAACAGTGAATTTGTATAAGATCGAGGAAGACGTGACCTGGAAGACAAGCAAACGCTGCACACCAATGTGGTGTAGACCACACACACTCCGATGCTTAAGTTAGCGCTGGATGGAAAAAAATAGCAGAATGCTCTAGGAGTTTGCTAGATACCTGTGTGTGTTCTAATCTCAGTTTTCTGATCCCCTGCTTTCGAGTTCGTCTGATTGCTTTTATCCTCCTTCTTTCTTCTAGGGTTTCGACTTCGATGGGCCTCGATACTGTGTTTGGGCTTATTGCCCTGGCCGAGACCGACCATTTGCTTCGGCCTCTTCCTTGGGCTGAGGCCGAGGAAGCTAATTGTGGGTCGGGGTGGATCTCAACCCTTCTCCTGTGGGTCTTGGGTCGCTCTCAGCGTGTTTGGGCCCGATGGATCCGGACCTTTTCGAACTAAATAACCATTGGCTGGTTTTTCCCATAACAATTTTAATAAAATATTGAATATGTAAATGACCTATAAGGTTTAAAGTTAAATTTAAAATTCAAGAACCTATTAGATTCAAAATTGAAAGTTTAATTAGAGATTTATTAGACATTTTTAAAATTTTAATAACTTATTAGACACAAACTTAAAAGTTTAATAACTAAATGTTTAATCTAATCTTAATAGGGTCCTTCCATCTTTTATATTTAATGGGCATATGCCCTCAAATTTAAGTGACTAAACCTGTCTCTTCTCAAATTTAATGTTCATAAATATTATGCCTTTAATTCTCATATGCTGACTCTATAAATGTGAAATAAGACGTCAATTTTTTTTTTCATTTTTAATTTTTTAGGACAACATCAATAAATATTTTTGAATTTTGATTATATATATTGGATATTTGTATTGATGAAATGATTTTACATTTTCATATGTATATATTGAAAATGATTTATTTTTTACCATTTAAAAATGAAAAGGAGATTCCTCTTTCTATGCAATAATATTACTCAACTCCTTGAAGTGAGCCATTAATTGATTATAATGTTCATCCATCTTTATTGTGATGGTATTTTGGTCCTTTTTACTGTCGAAATCTTAAATTTAAGGCCGATTTTACAACCATCATTTGTCTTTTTAATTAAATACAATGGGTCATTGACATAAATGCCCATTTCATTTCATTTATTTTATTTTATTTTTAATAATTTGATACCAGAAATTAATAAATATCTGACCCAGCATGTTTATCATATTGGTTTCCAACTTCTCATAATTCCATTTTTTTATAAAAAAAATTCAACCATAGGCTTCTTTATTTTATTTGTTTAATTTTATAAATATTTAGAATGGAGTTCTCTTTTCAATTTTTATTTTTTATTCAATTAAGTATCGCGTTTATTGACTTAAATTAAATTTCAAAATAACTATTTTTAAATTTAATTTAGAGATGTATCGTCACATCATAAATATGAGGTAAAAAATCGAGCTTATAGTCTCCTAAAGAAAGTAGAAATATCTTTTCAAAAAAAAAAAAAAAAAGAAAGAAAGTAGAAATATGTTAATCATAGAGCCACGTTCATATAATTGACATAAAATGCCGTATTTGTTCCTAAATAATATACAAAATTGATAAAGCGATGAAATAAAGTGTTATGCATATAACATATCCTCGTTTTGAAGCAAAACGTATTGAATTCCTTTATAGATTGTGTCCATTTATCTTATACAAATTGTCTATAACTTTCTTTTGTCGTTTATTCATTTACTTTGTGCTAAATTATTGAATATTTATTTAATGACATGTCATGCCATCATTGGAGTCAACAATATGTAATGCTAAACATCGAACCGTCACAATATGATCTCAACTTGCAACTTGCATGTATAAGAGAGAAAAGGCTACGTCGTTAGAGGATACTAGTGCGGTGTCCACTTAAAGAGTTGTAATGGCTAGCATAGGAAAATTTCTCTTGAGGAGAATGAAACTTAGAGAGACAATAAGTAAATAAGAGAATAGTAGCTAGGCATACCATACTTGGATCATTTAATTTGTTGGAGTGTATGCTACTGCTTCAATAACACTTAAGGAACGTTGTTCATAGGAGACCGACCCATTGTATTACTCCACCACAATTAACCATCAGTGACAAACAAAACAACAGTGTCATGCTGTCGTAAGTTATTTGAGAGAAGTCAACACATTGAAGAAGCAGACCACATGCGAAATATCGAAAACACATATAGCCTAATCTGAACCAGATTCAGTCCTAACAAGAACACAAATCAACACCGTAGAAAGTTTTCACCGTGTCCGAAGAATCCACGAAATCACAATTCAAAATTTGAAAACCGCATTTAAAATCTAAAACACAGATACAAATTACAAAATCACTCACTCACTCACTCCTCGAATTGGCTGTTTGGTTGTTTCCTTGTTGTTTCGATCCCATTCTTCAGTTAAAATAAATAAATAAATGAAAATGATATATATTAATTTTTTTAATTTAAAAAAAAGGTAAGAAGCGCGAGCCGAGCCGGCTAAAAAGCCGAGATTCGCGCTCTGTTAGCTCAAACAAAACACACGCCGAACACCACGTTTTAAGCCACTGCCCCCTATTTATTATTTTTAAAAAATTAAAAAAAAAAAAAAAAACCCCACCATATTTTTTTTTAAAAATAAATTAAAAATAAATATATGTATATCTCTACTATATATAAAAGGGGCTTAGAGGGGAGAATTTTTACATTCCCTTATTGCCCCTAACATTTTTAACAATGACTACTTTGCCCTTTTACCCTAATTAATGATATTTCAAATTATATTTTTTTAAAATAAAATGGCTATGAGTGGAGGATGTTTATATACTTATTTAATTGATTTTTGAACGGACACAAAAAAATCAATTAAGGTAAAAAAAAAAAAAAAAAAAAAAACCAAATGTTTGAAATGAAAATCTTAAAATTTACTGTTCCTAAATAAATGAAAATATAGTTATTAATAACTAATTTCAATTTACAATTAATTTTTAAAAACTTTATACATAAATTAATTGTAATCTTGAGATTTTACTCAAAAATTTAAATAAAAAACTTCACAATAATGTAAGAAAAGTTTTAAATTACTGAACTAAAAGACAAAAGATTACTTTCCTATTAGACATTTTAAATTCAAGGATCAAATTGACACAATCCTGAAAGTTCAATGACCAAACTTGTAATTCAACCTACATTTTATGAAGATTAAGAGTATGTTTGGTTTAACTTTTCAAGTATTTAATTTTGAAAAAAATTATAGTGTTTGACAACAACTAAAAATAACATTAAAAAATGAGATTGAAAAATAAACCATTTTGAAACAAACGCTTGAAAGCAAATTTTTTAAAAAGAGTTTTTGGTATATAATAATAACATGAGTATAAAAACACTTATGAAAAAAATGTCACCAAACATATGAGTGTTTAAATTCTAAACACTTTCTATACAAAATGTTTAAAATAAAATGCATTTTTGAAAAAGATTAAACTAAAATGTATTCCAAACGGACCCTAAAACAAAGTTCAAATAATGTTTATTTATGACAAAAATGAACTTAAATAAAAACTAAACACTTTTTATAATTACATTAAATTAAAACTACAAGAGCTCACATATATGTTCTTTTTCTTTGAACATATTTTCCAAACACTCCTTAAAAATGGGGCTATGGAAGAGTATATTTGAATTCCTATTTTCCAAACACTCCTTTGTCCATTTTCGATTTTTAATTTCTTTCGTTTGTATAGTTGCAACTGTTCATTTGTATAGTTGTAACTGTTCGAGTTGATGTTTCCATTGGGAGAATTTAATAAGTGGTTACACGATGTAGTAGTGCATCCTTTCATATATGAGAGTGACCTAGACGGTAGACACGTGAAAAAAAAAATAAAATAGAAATTGTTGCATTATCTATATTACAATACAAAAATATTAACATATGTATTTGATAACTTAATTACTAGCCTAACTTTTTGCTATAGAAGATTTTTTTAGGAAGAATAATACGATAATATGAATACATTAAAATAAAAAAATTTACATTATCTATTTTTTAAAAATTTATGGTAATTAAAACAAAACTATATAAAATTTATTCATTACATGGTAAAAGATTACTACATTTTTTTTTTCAAAATTTTAATGAAAACCACAAGATTTCACGTGCATTACACGTGTTTCTTGACTAGTATATATAAATAGGCAATAAAAGGAAGAATATCCCGTCCCTCTCGTCGGCCTCTCTTAAACTTTCAACTACTTTTAACTCTCTCTCTCTCTTTCTCTCTCACTTACCATTAGGGCTTTTTCTTCCTCTCTGCAACTCAAAAATCTCACAAAACCTTCTTCCTTCCGCCATTAATGGCTTCCACCTACAATTCCTGAACCTCAATCCACCATTTCTCTCAATTCCTCCATTTCCTCTCACGAATTCCCTTTCATTCCTCACTCACACGCTCATTTCCCCCTTTTTCCCCTGCCCTAATTCCCGATTATGGAGTTGAGCAAGGTCACCTTGGAGATCTTCACCAAGCTCGAGCAGCAATGGCTCTCCCACCACTGCGACGCCGCCAAGAAGATTCGCATTCTCAGCATCGACGGCGGCGGAACCACCGCTGCCGTTGCCGGTGCCTCGCTGATTCATCTCGAAGACCAGATCCGCTTCAGGACCGGCGATCCTCACGCTCGTATTGCCGATTTCTTCGACCTCATTGCTGGAACCGGCGTCGGAGCGATTCTCGCTTCGATGATTGTGGCGGACGATGGCTCTGGCCGTCCTCTGTTCTCCGCTAGGGATGCTGTGCGTGCGATTTCGGTTAGGAGTTCCGAGATGTTTAGAGTGAAATTCGGCGGTGGATTTTGCCGACGCCGGAGATTTTCTGGTAGGTCTATGGATGGAGTGTTGAAGGAGCTTTTTAGAGGTGAGAATGGTAAGGATTTGACTCTGAAGGATACTTGTAGGCCGCTTCTGGTTCCTTGTTTTGATCTCAAGAGTTCGGCTCCATTCGTCTTCTCTCGCGCCGATGCTTCTGAATCGGCGAGTTTCAACTTTGAGCTCTGGAAAGTCTGCCGTGCTACGGCGGCGACGCCGAGTTTCTTCAAGCCGTTTCATCTCACTTCCGTCGATGGAAAGACCTCTTGCTCCGCCATCGACGGCGGCTTGGTCATGAACAATCCGACCGCCGCCGCCGTCACGCACGTGCTTCACAACAAGCGCGATTTTCCGTCCGTCAATGGCGTCGAGGATTTGGTTGTACTGTCGTTAGGTAACGGACCAGCGAGCGGCGGCGGCAATGGCAAGGTCCGCCGCAACGGCGAGTGCTCGACCTCCGTCGTGGTCGGCATTGTTCTCGACGGCGTCTCCGACACCGTGGATCAGATGCTTGGAAATGCTTTTTGCTGGAATCGAACGGACTATGTGAGAATTCAGGTATAATTGAAATCCTCTGGTTTTCTACTTTCTCCGACACGCAAAGATTTTGTTTGTTTGGTTGCTGAGAAAATCCAAGAAAATAGACCCCAAAGTAATGAACGGTGTTAGCTCTTTTGACCTCCTAACTTTTTCTTTTTCAATAGCCAATTTCTTCTTTATACTTATAGCTTTTTTTTTTTTTTTTTTTTGAAACTGAAGAAATTCTTTATACTTATAGCCTATAGTTTTAAAATCATCAAAATTTCATGGATCAAACCTTACCAATCCATTTTTTAAACAAAATTCAATAATGTCTTATCTTATTTTTGGTTCAGACTATAATGTCTTAACTAGTTGAGTCCTACACTAATCAACAACGTTGTCTCATTTACCTGCTAGAAAACATTAACATGTTAGCCACATTTTTCACTAGTAGAAAATATCCATTTATTGACAAGTTTTAAATATGAACAAAACTTCCCTGCAAAGCGGTAGGTAGGGCTTCCTACATACTCCATTAAAATCTTGACAACTAAAAAAGAGGAAGGGAGAAAATAATTTTTTTTTATCTCTCCTAGTTGTCAACATTTGAATGGGGGTATGCAGGGAGATCCTTACATACCGGTATGTAGGGAAGTTTTTTCCTTTATATAGAATAACGGGTGAGATTGAAATTGAACTCAAATGACGTGGACTAAACTGAAATCATGTTCGTGAATATAACTCAATGGTTAAGGTATCGACTTTTGTACGACATGTACTCTCGATCAAGAGATTATAAAGGTTCGAATTCCGATCAACTATAAAAAAACTTTTGTTACTTAATCCGAATTCTTGAACACAACACCAAAATTGGTAATTTAACTTTTTTCTTTTTTAATCCTCTTCTTTTAGTAACGGTGTTAAAAATAACGTGCAGGCAAACGGCTTGGTGGTAGAAGAAGGGGAGGTGTTAAAGGAGAGATGTGTTGAAACGTTACCGTTTGGCGGGAAACGGTTACTAACGGAGAGTAACGGCCAGAGAATTGAGAGCTTCGTGCAACGGCTGGTGGCTTCAGGGCGGAGCAGCCTGCCGCCGAGTCCATGCAAAAATCCGGCCGCCGTCAGCCCACTTTCCGGCCGTTAGGTTAAAATAGTATAAATATATATATTTTTTTCTTGTTTTGGGAAGGAAAAAAAATTATTGTTATTATTTTTTATTTGATCTTTTTAATTTTAACATGTAACCCATCTCAGGTTCACATTTTAACCTGTCTTCAATTTGAGTTAGTTATCGAGTAGCGGCTAATTGGAGTAACTGTGTTAATTTGTTAATTAAATGTTGTCAAAACAAATTTATTAATTAAATTTCTTAATTATTTAAATCAAAACTCAACCTTTACTCCTAAACTTCGCCATAATTAATTAATTTTTATCGGGGACTTTAAATTTCTTCTTATGAAATTTCAATGCAATTCACTAAATTCACTGAAAAAATTAAGTTAGAGTAAATCAAACAAAATGGAAGAAAGTTTTCAAAATTCACTTATTTCAACCAAAATTCTATTATAGGGTAAAAACTTGAGATTTTCTATTTATATAATTAAATTGAATTATATATTTGAGAAAATGTCATTTTAATTTTAGAAATTGAAAAAGAAAAAAAAAAGATTAGGGCAATAGAAGAGAAGAATAAAGGAGAAAATGTCGGTGGAATTGGAATGCAGACAGTTTGATTTATAATTATTATTATTTATTTTATTTTCTGAAAAGTGTGGACAGTTTGATTTGCGGGAGAAGTGCGATATGAGGAATTCCCACTTTCCTTTTCTCTCTCTACTACCATTTTCTCTCTCTTCTTTTTTTAGTACAAATTTCTCGCTTTCATGTGTTTTGGGTTAAATTACAAAATGTCCTAATTTAGAATTTAGCTCTTATGGTTTTTAAGGTTATAATTTTATTCTTTTATATATATATATATATATATTTCCAACCATATGTGATTTAAATAAATGTTAATGTTTGATACTTTAATGTATATACTCAAAGTCATATTATCAATCCGACTATAGCTGTTGAGGATCCCACATTGAAAAGATTAATGGAGACCTCACAATATAAAAGCTACAAGGGTCACTCCACTCATTGCCAATTGGTTTTGAGATGGAAGCCCATATAATATAATATGGTATCAGAGCCCATTAAACCAAAACGGGTATTCGGTCCAATAAAAAGAAATTGGGATCCGATCCAAGAATGGTGAACCCAAAGAGGCACCATCTTAAAGATCGACAATTCAATCCCCTACTCCCACCATTGTTGAACTAAAATCAGGGCCATATTATCAATTTGTTAAAATTACCTTTTTCCTAAAGGATATAAATGAAATAAACATTTTTAAAATTCCAACAAAAAAAAAAAATCACAAGTTTGAAATTCAATCTCCACCTGTTATTCGACTCCCCTATATAAAAGAACACATTTTTAATTTCAATGTCGGAAAATCAAAATAGAACCAACCTAAATGTTCAAAAACTAAATTAAACATTTTTTAAGTTCACAAATAAAAAATAAAACAAATCTAAAAATTCAAAAACCAAAATTGATATTTTAAATATTAGACTACAATAAAATAAATCTTCAATTTTAGAGATCAAAAGGGGAGATTTAAACGAATAATAAGACTATCATTGATACAATAATAGAGATTAACCATAATTAATGAGAATTTTTTTTTAAAAAAAAAGAAATAATTAATGAGATTTATAACTTATTGAACATGTGTAAAATACTTGTTTTATTAATTGAAATACTTTTTTTTAAGGATATTCGTAGATACATATGTTTTGTTGACGTTTTTCATAAAATCTCGACAATTTCATCGCCAAAATATATCAATTTCATTTTAAAAGTTTTTATAATTTTTAATTTTCATTAAACGTTAAAACTAATTCTTTTTTTTTTTTTTTTTGGGAAGAAAACTAATTATTTTCTAAAATAATGATATGAAGTTAAAATTATTTATTTAATCAATTAATTTGAAAAAAAAACCATATTTTTCAATTTGACGATTAGCCAAATATGTCCGCCCACCAAATAAATAAGTCCCTCAATTTTACCAGATTTGGCTCGAATAAAATATTAAACGTGAATTAAATTATTGTTAGAGGGAAAAAAAAGTCCATTAAAAATACTTGATTGAAAGATACTACTTTTTTTTTTTTTTTTTTTTCCGTTTATTATTGATATCTTTAGTAAAAAGAGTTAAGCATAATAGTAACTTTTCGTATTTTAAATTTGAATTTTCATTCTCTAGTTTAAAAAAAAAAAAAAAGATTAAGAATTACAACGTAAAATATAAATTTAAAGCTTTTTTTTTTTTAGAAGGATAAATTTAAAGCTTTTAACAAACTAAAAAATATAAAAACATATATTAAAATAAAATGTTCAATCAATATGAAATACGTGTTAATTTTTTTTTTTTTTTTTTTTTTTTTACAATACCTAATTTCAGATTCTAGCAATGCAATTATGATGAATAAACATAATTTCGTCAATGAATTAAAAACAACATATATAGAAAATTAAGGTAAGAGAATCCATATCCCCATAATCAAGGTGTCTCACAACATATCAATAATATCTTAAAAAAAAAAAAAAAATCACGAGTTCCATTTTTTTTTTATTTGTGAAAATTATGGAAAAAAAAAAAGAAGAGAGAGGAAGCAAGATTTGATTTTCAATCATGGCTATATATATATGTATATATCTCTTGTCAATTTAATAATATTACTTTATATATATATATATATATATATATATATATATATATATATATATTAAACAATAAAATTGATATTAATTTTAGATCTATTCCAACATTGCACAACTTTCATTATATAATTTAATAATTTGTATATCACCTCGTATGATTTTGGAGAGCAATTCAATTATTAGATTGCTATGTTGATTAAAAAGAAAAAATCCTAAAAAGAGGTAGTTTTTATTATTTTAAAAAGTCATATTAAACACATTCTTGATGGTTTGATTTTTTTTTTTCGAAAAGTAAATTATGCTCAATGTTATTCAACTTTCAATTACTTAACTATGAGGTCAGAGGTTCGAATCCTCCACCTCCAAATGTTGATGTACTAAAAAAAATTCTATAACTAATTTAACAAAATCATTTACTCATATTAAATTACACATTTCATGTTTTTGTTTTTACATATCTATTAATTTTATCATATACTTTAATTTAATAGTTTTATTGTTCATGTCCTCCCTACCAAATAAATTGTATTAAATTTAACATAAAATTTAATAAGTATCTAATATAGATTGATGTGGCCCTAAATTTAGTCAACAATGTTTTTAGCACCCAATGCAAGGTAGAAACCATATTGAAATCAACAAATTAAATTATAGAATCAAGATTGACACAAACATGAAAATAATTCAACCATTTGCATATAATATGTGACCTTAAATAATATTGA
This sequence comes from Luffa acutangula, assembly GCA_036850905.1. Lineage (NCBI taxonomy): Eukaryota > Viridiplantae > Streptophyta > Magnoliopsida > Cucurbitales > Cucurbitaceae > Luffa > Luffa acutangula. The sequence continues at coordinate 49,098,349 of CM072090.1, forward strand.
ATTATTCATACTATTTTTGCCACTTGCTTCTTTTTTTTTTTCCCTCCCATTTTTAAATTTTTAAAGAGATTTGGAAGCATTGGAACAAGTTGGGTAAAATTTAAAATATATAGTTGAGAGATGCATCCATTTGAATTTATCTTAAATTTATTGAAAAGAATGATTTATTTTTTGGGTAAAGACAAAATTTTTAAACATTAACAAATTAAATGTATCTTTCATGTGAGTCCCCATCAATGACCTTAATTTAATTATACAACCTGGTTGATGTGGACAACCTCTTGCAAAATCCCTAATAACAAGAATCCTATGAGCATATATGTTTCTATTTATTATATGTATAAATTTTATTTATTAAAACTATAAATTTACTCTCCATGTATTGAATATATATTGTGTTTATTTAAATGAGTTCTTAAATTTAAAGTTTTTTACTTTCTCATTGAACTTTAAATTATACTTCTATTTAGTTATTGTTGTTAACATTATTAATGAAATGATGAGTAATATGTTCCTCACTAATCCATCCAAATGAAAATGACAAGTTTTCATTTTCAAAGATTTTTTTTTTGGTAAAATGTATTTTTGAAGATGATAATGCTAAGATGGAGAAATATATGATAACGACTATCGGATTTCTACAACGACATTTATTTTATGATTTATTTCAAATTTTTTTGTTTTTTTTTTTTTTGGATTAATATGTTTTCTAGTTCACATGCATACATTTTACTTAAAAGAGAGAACATGGCATTGAAAAGGAATAATGTATTTTTAAATATGTGAGCATTTTTATATATTTACAAAATATAGCATATTGTTTCATTTTTCAGACATGACAATTGAAATGTTTTGGCTTATTTTCCAATTTGCATTTTGTCATGTTTATAAATTAAAAAATTGGTTACTACTTTTATAATTATACTATATCTATTTGTGCTATTTTTATATATTAAATGGCTAAATATATATACAACTTTTTTCTTCCAATTTGTTTCATTTTCATATTTTATTTTTAATCTAAAAGAATCTTAAATTTTATCCATCCTTTCTTTCTTTCTAATCGAGTCCTTATCATTACTAAACATACAAATTAATTAATGATACGAATTTTAACTAAATTAGAAATACTTCATATTTAATTTAATGAATAGGACATTTTCATAGATAAAATAAAAAACTAGTATTTCACTTGACTCATCCTAGTAATAACTCTTACTCGCACGGAAATGGTACAAGTTGCTATTTTAGCAAATGTACTCATTAAAAATGTCATTGTTCTAACCTTTACATTAAAGGTAAAAAAAATACCGTTCCTAAAATTCCCACGTAACTCAATTGTTAGTCTAATTTTATAAGCTGAACGTTCAAATTCATGCCTACCATCATAATTATAATGTTATATTCTTAAAAAATATATTTACTGTCCCATAAAGGCATAAAAGAATTAAATAAAAACTTTTAGAAGATCGATATACATCACTACAAATATAATATATTTATTTAGTTTTTTCTTATTTACTTAAACTACTAAAAGTGGCCCAAACATGATTATTATTAAACAACTTCTAAAATTTTCTAAAGTGGGCAAAAGCATTTCCCATTCAATTAAAAAAGCTAGATTCTATAGTAGAGAAGCTCCAAGCCAAGGCTTTATTAAATTAATAAAGCTTATTGTAGGTTTTTTTTTTTTTTTTTTTTTTTTTTTTTTTTTTTTTTTATGCCTAATTAAAATAATAGTTCATTAATGGGTGCAATGGTCAATAAAGCATATCTCAAACTTAATAATATAAATTAGACCAAAGAAAGAAAGAAAAAAATGAGAATAAATGAATTGTTTTAACATATATGGCCCTACACATGGTAGTTGACATTTAATAGTGGATATTAAATTGGGTACTTTCCTTTTTAAAAAAGCTGTTATTGAAATTAATAAAATTTATTATATTTCCAAAATATTCATCCATCATAGTAAACATTATCTCTGTCTGATGAGTGATAACAAATAACTTTGTTATTTAATTCTATTGCTTTACAAATACTTTGATTTTTCAAGAATTTATTTTTAATTATAGATCCGATAAATTAGAAAAAAAACAAATATAATAATAAAAAAATTGTAAGAAAAAAGTGGTGCGCGTAAAGAAAAATGAATTAGAGGAACTTTATCTCTTAATCACACAAAATAAAGAGGTGATCATTTAAACTGCGATTCATTGCTTTATTCGGTATAAAGACGATTTTTATTATTTTTGATTTTTATGGTAGGTGTTAAAATTTAACTTAGAATAGCCGGAAAAAAGATATGAATTTATATAAATCAAACCTCATGATTCCATGAAAACATTAGAAGCAAGAATAATTAGAAAAAAAAAAAGAAAAGAAAAAAAAAACAATGTGTTATTTATAACCCAAAAAGTGTGGTTCTTTTTCTCCAAAACAAGCATTAATAGGGATCATTTCATTTCAATCCATTGATCCCTTACTTGAAGGGAAAAAAATCAATGATTAAATGGACCTAACAAATTAAAGATAAATTTAGAGAATCATAGTTTTTTTTTTTTTTTTTTTTTTTTTTGAAACATAGAGTATGATAGAATTTTGACGTGTTTATTATGTTGAAATTCAATTCACCTTTGAGTATGCTCAAATATAAGTACCTTCCCTTAATTAAAGGGGTGGATAGTTTTAAATTTTGAATTGACTATTTTATTTTTAATATTTGAGTTTTATTTCGATTTATACTTTTAAATATTATATGTTTTAGTATCTCAACTTTCAAATATTTTGTTTTAATCTCTAAACTTTATAGTATTTGTGGTTAATTTTTCATTAATAATACAAATATGAATATGTTTTCAAATTTGAATATTGCAGGTATGATGTCAAATATACTTATTTATATAGAGATCGACTTTATCATGTAAATGAACAAAACAATTTAAAAATATAATAACAATAGCTTTTCTTTTGCATCAAAAAAAAAAAAAAAAAAAAGCTTTTCTTTATATATATATATTAAAATTTTGGTAAGATTCAAACCTTTCTTTTCCTAAATATAAGTTTACATTTGATATAATTGGATAATCATTAATATTTTAATAACATGCTTTATGCTATCCTTGTAATCATTTAAAATAATTTAGCTTTATATAAAAAAAAATTGAAAATGTATATTTTTTCTAATGATTTGATTAAGATATTAAGATCATTTAATTTTTAAAAAATAAATATAAAAATATCTTTATTAAAAAATATTTTCCAAAAAGATGGACAATAATATTATAAAAAATAGTCATCAAACAACCTGAATTATTTTAATTTAAAGGATATTTTGAATAAAAAGAGGAATTAGATTGGTTTTTCCAAGATGCTGGAAAAGTTTCTTTGATAATTTATAATATTTTATGAAGTTTAGCTAAGGTCTCTGTGTTAGCATGATTTGTACTACATAATATTGTAACTGTGCCCACTAGAATGTCTAAATAATAATAATAAAAATAAAATATATGTTTAAAAAACATATAATATACAAAGATCAATAATATAATTCGTGTGGGTTTAGAATTATCTTGTGGTTTGTCAACATTAAAAAATGTCTAACAGATCTCTAGACCTTTTTAGATTCGTTTCTATTTGGTCACTAAACTTTAAAAAATGTTAATAGCCTCTTAAACTTTTAATTTTGTGTTAGTAAGTCTATTAAAATCTTTGTTGTGTGTCTAATAGGTCATTGACCTATTTGATATTAATAGGTCTTTAAACTTTAATTTTAGATTTGTTGGTTACTGAACTTTAAAAAATGTTAATATAGGTTCTAAAAACTTTCATTTTGTGTCTAGTAAAACCCCGAATTTCATTGTGTTTAATATAGGCCGTTGACCTTTCAATATTTTTTAAAATTTACATCCTACAAAACAAAAAATTGAAATTTCAAAGTTCTATTAGACATAAAATTCAATTTATATATAATATTCATCAGTTAACTTTTAAAAGTTTCAAATATGCTAGAAATCTGTTCGACACTTTCAAAGTTTATGGACCAAATAGACACAAACACGAAAGTTCGGATTCAAAATTTGGCTTGGTTTTTGAAAACATGGGAAGAAAGTAGATAACATAACAAAGTAACTATGTGGAAGTTGTGTTTATAAGCTTAATTTTCAAAAGCTAAAAACAAAAAATCAAATGATTATCAAACGAGACCTAAAAATCTCGATTTAGAGTTATAAATTTTGATGTCTTTGTATCAGGGATTCCGACCAACATGGTCATGATTTTATAGTGACTAGTATAGTACTGAAATTATATTGAATTAAAATGAAAATTTATCTTAAATTTAGATTATTCTTTTGAAATGAAAATATACCTTTTTCTAAGTCAGGGACGAGGGAGTGCACACATCTCGCCCGTGCCCTATCTCAATGTCATGGTCTTTAATAAAGAATCTGAATAAAACAAATTAAAAAAACATACATTAATCAAAATGTTGAAACTAGCAAAGTAAAAAGTAATTAAAAGAATTGCTAACAAGAACAGAGCTCAACTGACATAAAGATGTACTGATAACCACGAGGTCTGTGGTTCAAATCTCCCATCCCATGTTGTTAAAAAAAATAATAATAATAATTAAAATAGTCTTTTAAAAAAACAATAAAATAGTAAATTGACCAACTTTAAGAAAATTAAGTTGAATGGCCATACACACGTGTGTGTCTCTCTCTCACATAGTCACACACACGTGCTGTCTCATGTAAGTGAAAGTAGCATAAATAAAATATATAAAAAGATTTTATGTTAAGATCCTGTCTGGTTTTGTATTTTCCTATGTGTCTTTTCTTTTTCTTCTTTTATCCCAATCCCACTAACTATACACACTCACATGTCTGGTGAGTGAGCAAGAGCATTATGTAGTGTGTATGGCTACTCAATTATAAAATCTATTTAATTCTTTCATATGCTTTGCACTTACACATTAGTGTATGTATCCTTCACATGACCTTTTAGTTCCAATTTATTTCTCTTATTTTCTAAGATTCTCAAAATTGTGAACAAAAAATAACTCTCATATTACATTTTATTGATATTATATTTGTTGTGAGATGTTGAGATTTGAATCAAACGTGAGTTTGTAAATTGTAAGAAAAGGGAGGATCAAACCAATAATCTAGGTAAAATAAGAGAAACAGTACATCGATGTAGTGTTAAGCCACATACACACTCCGTCGCTTAAGTTAATATTTGGTTTGAGAACAGGTTAGATAGAAAAGAATAGTAGCATTTTGGACGTATCTCTCTATATAACTGTATTTCTTTATTTATAGGAAAGTTTAGGAGAAAAATGAAAATCGTTGGTTTAATTGAGCCAAAAATCTCAATGGGATTTTTGAGATGCTTTAATCAAGGGAGACGATTACGAGATCACAAAAAAACTAGAGAATTAAGTCAAGAGTACAACTCCAACTGTAGCCGTTGCCACGGAGGGTAAGCCCTTTAGGTCTTGGCTAGACTCTTCATGGGGTCAACCTCCTCCCAACCCTTCAAGGATCAGCCTTGACCCCATGTGACTTTGGCTGACCCCTCAAAGGCTCAAAGCATGTAGCCTAAGGAGTGAATTAGAGTCTTAGTTGAACCTTTGAGGGATCGGCTTTTTTGTGCCTTTGGCTAACCTACACATATGGAGTCGATTCTTTGAGTCTTATATGACTTTTTAGGTTTGGACCATTCTTAGGCTCAAACTGATCTCGAGCCTCTGACCTCACCTTTGGACCTTAAGCCTTTTGTGGATTTTGGACTTGGTGTGATAGATAATTTAACCACAACAATATCCAATAATATAATCTTTCCTTCTCATATGAATTCAAATATATAGTAATACAAAGACATAACATATACATTATTACACAAATGTTAGAGACTTTTGAATAATTGAAGACTTTTCATTCTATACATCTATCTAATAACGCAAATATTTTTAGATTATATAATACAAGTTTGGTTCTTGAACTTTGAAGGTTATGTCTAACGGCTCTCAAGAACAATTAGAAAAGCTTTAAATAAGTGTCTAAGCTTTTAATATTATATCAAATATATATGTTCTATAAATTTAAGTACTTAATTGAGGTACGTTCCATTAAAAATCTTTTGACACAACCTCAAAAGCTAATCTATCAGACAGTTTTCAAAGTCTAGAAACCAAACTTATAACTTAACGAGATCGTCTTACGTGCGCGGTAGGGGCAGGCACGTGAGGGGGTCACGTGCAATGCAGAGAGTTGGAAAGCTCTCTCTGTCTATCCTACCTCGGAAAAGGAGTGAGAGTGGTGGGTTGGTTTTAGGGTAATTGGATGGTAGATATGGATATAGAGAAGGAGAGATAATATTAGAAGGAAGAGTGTCAGTGAATGATACAGACACAGACACAGAGTTATTTTGCCATCACGGGATTCCACAGTAACACTATTATAACACTAACCCCAACCCCCACGTCTCTTTGTTTTTCATCTCTTTCACCAGCAAAATGCCCCTTTAATTTGTACCCTTCACTCTTACCTTAAACATGTAAACAAAAAGAACAAATAGTGGAAACAAGATAGAAATTGCAAGAAAGGAAGTGAATCAAATTGAGTTGTGATGCATTGAAATGAAAAACTTACACGAATTTATAGGAAAGTAAAATGGACACCCACTAACCCACTAACCTTGAAAATCTCTTCAATTAAGCCACTATCCTAAATAAATGCCACTAGCCATTACTTTCTACACAAGTAAATTAGCTAAATCAAACTACTTGCCTACCAAGTTTGCACTAATTTTTAACACTCCCCCTTAGTGCAAACATACGATCAACAACACCGAGTGCACTCCTGAGTTCTTCAAACTTGGATTTACCAAGAGCCTTGGTAAATATATCAGCAACTTGCTCCTTGGAATGTATTTTCTGTAATTTGATGTCTTGCGTCAAAACTTTCTCTCGAACAAAATGAAAATGAGTTTCAATGTGCTTTGTACGAGCATGAAACACTGGATTCCCTGCAAGCTTGATTGCACTTTCGTTGTCACAAAAAATACAAACTGGATAGTCCAAATTGGAAAAAATTTCTGCCATGAGTCTTTTTAGCCAAATGCATTCTTGAGTAGCCATAGTAGCTGCTACATATTCTGCTTCACAACTTGAAAGAGCAACGGATGCTTGCTTCTTACTGCACCATGAAATAGCCCCTGAGCCTGTATTAAAGCTGTATCCAGTTGTGGAACGTCTGTCATTTACATCACCAGCCCAGTCAGCATCAACAAAACCGCTTAACACGAAAGATTTAGCTTGTTTGTACAACAAGCCAAAACATAAGGTACTCTTAACATATCGAAGAATTCTCTTTGCAGCAACTAAATGAGCTTCACATGGCTTATCCATAAATTGAGCAACAACACCTACAGAGTAAGATATGTCAGGTCTTGTGATAGTTAAATAAATTAGACTACCAACAAGTTGTCGAAAAAGTGTTGCATTTGCCAATCGTTTTCCTTCTTCCTTAGTCAACTTCAAAGATGGCTCCATAGGAGTAGTCATTGGTTTTGACTCATTCATGTCAAAACGATCCAATAAACTTGCTGCATATCCTTTCTGTGAGACAAAGTATCCATCTGACCTTTCAACCTCCAAGCCAAGAAAACATCTTGCTTCACCCAAACTCTTCATTTCAAAACGAATTGACAAAGCATCTCGAAGACTATTAATTTCAACTTCATCATCACCTGTTATGATCATGTCATCAACATATAGTAAAAGCATTGTACATACTGAAGTTGTCTTTTTAACAAACAGACTCGAATCTGCACTTGAGGACCTGAACCCACAGAACTCAAGATATTGAGCAATTTTACCATACCAAGCACGGGGAGCTTGCTTAAGACCATATAAAGCCTTCTTGAGTCGACACACATAATTTGGAGACTCCTTGGAAACAAAACCTTGAGGTTGTTCCATAAAAATGTCTCGATCTAACTCTCCATAAAGGAAAGCATTCTTCACATCTAACTGCCATAATTTCCAATCTTTGTAAGCAGCTAATGAAATAATTGTTCGAATAGTTACCATTTTAGCAACAGGACTGAATGTCTCTTCATAATCTAGACCATATTGTTGTGAAAAACCACGAGCAACAAGACGAGCTTTATACCTGTCAATAGTACCATCCAGCTTTTTCTTTAACTTGTAAACCCATTTACAAGTAACTAACTCAACATTCTTCGGCTTTGGAACAAGTTCCCAAGTGTCATTCTTATTTAGAGCCAAGATTTCCTCCTTCATTGCTTCTTCCCATTCAAGAACATCTCTAGCTTCATTATAAGACTTGGGTTCACCTTCACAAATATCACCCATCAAAAAACAAGATACAATTGAACAGTTATTTAACTGTACCTCATAATCAGATAAATAACTGGGTCGTGTTCTTTGCCTAGAAGATCTTCGAACAACAGTCTCTGCATCTTCATCTGTTTGATCATATCCTCCAATACTGGTATTGGTCTCCTTTTCATCTGAGGCATCATCAGTAAAGAAAGGCGATAAATCAACAACACCTTTCTTTGAACTTGTATCCATTTGATGTGACGAAACTTCATCAAATACCACATCTCGAGAAACAAAAACTTCTCTTGTACTTTGATCCATACATTTCCATCCTTTCCTGTGAGTATCATATCCAACAAAAATACAACGTCTTGCCTTTGGGTCAAGTTTAGTACGCTTATTTTTTGAAACATGAACATAACAAACTGACCCAAAAACTCGAAGATAACTCACATTAGGTTTACGACGATATAATACCTCAAAAGGAGACATATTCGATCCCGTCCATGGAGGTAGACGGTTTATGACGTGACAAGCTGACTGAATAGCTGCAGCCCAAAGCTCCCTTGGAAGGTTCTTTGCATGCAACCAACACAAGCACATAGATGTAAGATGTGCTAATTTACGTTCAGCGACTCCATTCTGTTGTGGAGTGTCAGGACATGTCATTTGACGTTGAATTCCATGCTCTTTGCAATAATTCTGAAATTGATCAGACATGTATTCTCCCCCATTATCTGTGCGAAGACACTTTATTGACAACATAAATTCATTTTCCACTTGCTCCTTGAACTGGACAAACTTGGAGAAAGTCTCACTTTTAGCTTTCAAGAAATACACCCACGTGAATCGAGAAAAATCGTCTACAAAAACCATAACATAACGACAACCAGAATAACTGAGTGTTCTAGTTGGCCCCATCAAATCTGAATGAACCAAATGCAATGCAACAGCAGCCTTGTTATCTGAATTTGGGAAAGGAAGACGATGTGATTTCCCAAATTGACAACCGGGACAAACTACATCATGATGAATTTCCTTAAAAAAAGGAATACCATCAAGAAGCTTTTTCATAGAAATTCTCTGTAGTAACTGATAACCAACATGGCCTAATCGAGCATGCCAAAGTGTTGCACTATCATTCTGACCTGTCTTTTCAACATAAGCATCACTTGCAGACAAAATGTAGAGAGAATCTTTTCTCTTTCCAGTTAATAAAACATCAGCTTCAAATTGTTTAATATTAGAAACAATTTTCACATCATTTGGACCAAAGATAACATACCTCCCAGAATCAGCAATCTGAGAGACTGAAACCAAATTCTTCTTTAGGCCTGGAACATGATAAACATCTTCAAGAGAAACACCAACAACATTTGGTGCATCATCCTTAACATTAACACGCCCTTCTTCAACAACAGGATGTAAGGAATTATCGGCCGTTGCAATAACTCTTTTTCCCTGATGGGTATGGACATCAGAGAGAAGAGAAACATTTCCAGTAGCATGATGAGAACAACCAGAATCAATAATCCAATCCTCATCATAATCTATAGAAGCATTAGCATGCAGATTAATGGGTTGATAAAAAGTTTCAATTGACAAGCATTGTTCCCAAGTAAGTTGTTCAGGTTTGTTACTTTCCTGTACAACATTTGCTTCTGCTTCTTTGAGATTCACCCGGCAATTTGGTCTAATATGACCCGACTTCCCACAACGATGACACACCACCTTTGCCCGACAATCACGTTTGATGTGTCCTGGCTTGCCGCACCTAAAACATCCTTTGAAATTGCCCTTGGACTGCCCTTCAATCTTGGAATTCTTGCTATCATTTGAAGAACGCTTGGCAGAAGAATTAACTTTTCCTTTATCTTTTGCATAAACAGCAGCTTCCACCTCATAGTGAATTTGCTTGTCGTTGCCAAGCATTTGTTTCATCAACGCTTCCTGATTTGAGAGCAAGTTTTCCAGATCAATGATAGAAGGTTGATTTACCCAACCTTGTATCGAAGAAATAAACGGCATAAACTCCTTTCGCAGTCCACGAATAAGATACCGACGCAACCGAGCATTACTAATAGGCTCCGTCTTGTCCAATTCTGTAATTTCAGAACACAAAGTCTTAACTTTCAGAAAATATTCTGAAACTGACAAGTTACCTTGAATAGTTCCGGCAAGTTCATTCTCCAAATACTGCAACCTTGTCGTGTTCTTTTGAGCAAACAATCTTTCAAGTGTTTCCCACACTTGCTTTGGAGAATTCACATCACGAACATGCTCAATATACTCCTTGCCAATAGAAGTTCGCAAAGCAAATAAAGCTTTGCCACATTTGACCTTCCACTTCCTCCGTGCCTCAACATTTTCCAAAGTATCTCTTGGAATTTCAGTATCATCACCGGAAACAAGATCCCACAAATCTTGTCCTTGTAGAAAAGCTTCCATACATAGCTTCCAATAGCTATAATTATCACTGGTAAGCTTGTCCACACAAATATTGTTTCCACCATTCATTTTCACTGAGTATAAGACTCAAACACGAAATAAAGAACCTGGAAGCTCTGATACCATGTAAACAAAAAGAACAAATAGTGGAAACAAGATAGAAATTGCAAGAAAGGAAGTGAATCAAATTGAGTTGTGATGCATTGAAATGAAAAACTTACACGAATTTATAGGAAAGTAAAATGGACACCCACTAACCCACTAACCTTGAAAATCTCTTCAATTAAGCCACTATCCTAAATAAATGCCACTAGCCATTACTTTCTACACAAGTAAATTAGCTAAATCAAACTACTTGCCTACCAAGTTTGCACTAATTTTTAACAAAACATTTCCCCATTCTTCTTCTTCTCATTATCAACTCGCACACACACACACACTTTTTTTAAAGTTGGGTTATGTGAGCTCTTTTGCCTATGTTGTCAAAAATATTTGGTCTAAGAGAAATTAGGAATATTTATGGAATGAGATGAAAAGACCAACATGAGTATAGTTTAGCTGACACAACCCACGATCGACAGGTTAGAGATTTGAATCTCCTACCCAACATATTGTAGAAAAAAAAAAGAAGAGAAAAGGATGCAAGTATATCTTTTGTAGGACTATGTTTACGAATGATTTTTAGAATAGTATTTTAGTTAGCTAGAGTGACTTAATTATAATTATTTTTGTAAAAGTGTATTTTTTTTTTGTCTAGATTTAGATTTTTTTTTGAAGAAGTAGATTTAGATTTTTAAATTAGAAGTGATTTGAGTTTAATTAAAGTGTTTTTTTTGGAGGATTAATGTTTGTTTTTTTAAAACGATTTTAGAATCATTAATTTGTGGGAAGGGCATTACATTAGCGAAAAAAAAAAATTGATAGAGTGAGAAAAAAATTAGAACAAAACTTGGGTGAAGGGATCTCCCTACATACCCTAAGAAAGAGGAAAGGAGAAAATGAGAAAAAAAAATTTATCTGTTGTCAACATTTTAATGGTGGTATGCAGGAAGATCTCTACATACCGATATGCAACAAAGTTTTTTTTCCAAAAAATTATATGTAGAGAGAGAAAGTAAGTGTGGAGAATTTAAGAGAGGAGTTAAAAGAGAAGAGAAATGAAGTTAGAGATTGGAAAGGGTAAAAATGTTAGATAGAAACTGTTATAGGTAATTTTGGACCACTCTGATATACAAGGAGCTGACGAGGACAACCAGACAGAAAGAAGGTTGGGAGATGGACCCTAGAGGCAAAACCGGCAAGTGGGACGGGCCAAGATCGAAGGGGTCGGGCTTTTGGCTCGACCCCATGCTCGGCCGCGCGGGTCGAGCTCGTCCGGCTCCGTTTGGTCCCTACAGCCTTTGGCTGCCCCAATTTCGCCTGGTTTGTCCCGAAACGCCTCCGAATTCCTAAAAACCCTAGGAGCATGAGCATGTATTTATACCCCTCCTCACCACTGAAAAAGGGGACCCGAACTCTCTACTCTCTCCTCTTACTCTCTTGCTCTCCTCGTCCTGCTTTCTGACTTAAGCATCAAAGGTGGTGTGGCTAGCACCACACCGGTGTGCAGGTTTACCGTTTTGTAGGTCACGTCTTCTCCCTCATCTACAAATTTACCGTTGGTGGCACGTGAATGTCAGGTGAATTCCTCTGACCAAATTTGACCAACAACAGAAACAAAAGATTTAGAGAGGCAAAATTTGAGAGACAGGTTAAAAGTTGGAAAGTATGAAAATAAAGTTGGAGAGATGAAAAATTGTAAGGAGAAAAGTTAGAGGGAGGGACAAAAAATAGAGAAAGAGTTTCAAAATTCTAGAGAGAAGAGGTTATAGATATATATAAATTTTAGAGAAAGAAAAAAGTGAGAAGGAAGGGATAAAAAGAATTTATTGAGAAAAACATTTAGGAGAGATTGATTTTTTTGTTTTTTTTGAGAGAAACAAAAATACTAGAGAAAAAATGTTAGAAACTGGGAAAAACTAGAGAAAAAATGAAGCTATAGATGAAAAATAAATAAATAAATAAAGATTTTTTTTTTCAAATTCCTCTCCAATTACTTGATAAAAATTACTTAGAAATTTCTTATTCTTAAGGATCACTTAAAAGTGATTAAAGTGATTTTAGATTTTTTTTTTCAAAATTACTTATCCATCGTTGTCAAACATTACTATTTTAAAGTGGAAGTGATTTTGACAATGACAAAGGTGATTTTAATTTGGTTGTCAAGTCACTTAAAAGTGATAAAAATCACCTTTGACAATGACAAAGGTGATTTTTTTTTTTCAAAGAGTGTTTTGATTGAGAAGTATTTCAAATTACTTCCAAAAATATTGGAGGGTGATCAAACATCAAAAGTATTATTTGTTATCAAACATTTTTTTAAACTAAAATGAGTATAATCAAAGATTCAAAATGTTTTTGTAAAGTTGAATTATAAAGTTGGCCCTAATAGTTTGGTTATATAGTTTCAATATGTCATTATAGTTTGGGTTTTAATTTAATTTGGGTTCTTTTGAAAAAAAAAAAAAAAAAAGTAAAAAAGTGCCTTAAAATACTATGTAAAAAAATTTGACAAAAAACGTGATCGTAAAGTATTTCAAAAGCATTTTTTAAAATGTCGAACAAACTATCAAAATTTTATTATTATGTACTTTTTATTAAAGTATTATTACTTCTGCTAATGCTACTTCCCATTATTCCCTCTATAATTTAAAATCTAATTAATTTAGATTACGTAGTTATTTAAAATGGTCATACAAGAATTTTATTGCTTTAATGCTAAGTTAAATCGTGTTATACGTTCACACATAGATTTGAGAGACTAAACTATTCTTACAAGCTACAATTAATAAAGTCAAAATGTTTAATTAAACTTTAGATTTATAAAGACATTATTATATAATTATTTTTCATATTACACATAAATCAAGAGGTTACGTGTAAAATTTAACCTAACCCTTGGTATCTTCACTGTAACTTTAACATTTTTCCCGTTCTTCTCCTTCTAATTCTTCCTCATTATCATTTTTTTTTACATAGGAAAACAAACTTTTTAACTTGGGTTGTGTGAGCGCTTTTGCCTATGGTGTCAAAATATTAGCTCGAGGAAGAGCAACCAAAAAGTGCTTTGGAAAAGAGTCGAAAGTATAGTTCGAAAAACATTGGGAATTGAACATCAAAAATATTTATTAAACTTTTTTTATTTTTTATTTTTTATTGAGGTGCTTATAATAAAAATCTTTTTGAGGTTAAAATACAAATAATTTCTATTATTTGTGTATAGTTTCAATTTGGTTATTTTCGTAGAATTCGTCTCTAAATTTTGTATTTTGCCAAATAGGAAAAAAAAAACTATATATTTTGTTATAGTTTGATACTTGGTATTAAACTCTAGGAAAAAAATACTTTTTGGTCCCTCAGTTTTGAGTTTTTAAAATAGACCTTTTTAGTCCATGAGTTTTGAGAAATAAATTTAAAAGGTCCCTAAATTTTCAAAATAAATTTCTTTAGTCCTTGAGTTTTGAGAAATTAGCTTGAAAGGTCCCTTATATTATATTTTCAAAATTTTTAATACTTTTAATTTTTTTTAATCTAAAAAACCATTCAATATTAAAAAATAAATTAATTTAAACAAATTTTTTAAATAACATGAGGGACATTTTAAATCTAAATTTCAAAACTCAATGACTAAAATGATCAATTTTGAAAACTTAGAGATCTTTTAAACCTATTTCTCAAAACTTATGGACTAAAAATGTCTATTTTGAAAATTCAGGAACCAAATATACTTATTACTCAAAACTCAAGGACCAAAAATGTATTTTTTTCCTAAACTCTAATATAGTTTATTGATATAATTAGCTAAATAGATATATTAGTTCATTGTCACATAAAACAAAAAATGTCAATATGGTAATAACATGGGCAATTTAGTAAGTTTGACTACATCTTATAGATCAAACTGAAACTATATTCAAATCACATAGACCAGATCTATAATTTAACAATTATTGTAATGACCAAATCAAAAGTACTTAACATATAAAAGTGAAAGCTGAGAAATCACTTCTAAAGAGTTTTTGGTGAAAAAGCTTGATCCTAAAGTGTATAAAAAACATTTAAAAATGCAAAATTGAATGTCAAAATGATTTGTTACCATGCACGTGTTTATTTTTTAAGTTCTTTTGCTAAAACTTAGTACTACATGCACAATTTTTTATTTATAGCAAATTGTTCATTCTTTCTCTCTCTCTAATTATTTAAAATATTCACTCAAGATTTTATTACTTTAATATAAATTAAATTTTAGTGTACGTTCACACATAGATTTGAGAGACTAATAGAAAACTTTTCTTAAAACCATCAAAATCAAAATATTGAGACCATAAATTTATATGAAGATCGTAGAATCACTTCTCAAACTACACATAAATCAAGAGGTTATGTAAAAACTATCTTCCAAACCTAGAGAACAATAATTTAATTAACATATGTTTAGATAACCCTTTACTTTTCTCAAATGGTCTACGTGGTAGTAAAATAAAAGTTATTTTTTTTTAAAAAAAAATTGTGATTTTAACTGTAATTTCTAATCGAATAAATCTATTCACGAGTCAATTTAAAGATAATTATATTCAATTAGAAAATAGTTAGAAGGGTGTAGCCTATGTTCAAGATAAAGCTTGTCTTGTAGTACATGTTTAAAGACGTTCCATCGTCGAGAAAAATATGGAATGAATCTCCCCTAGTCCATACAATAGGTTTAAATCTTCATACTTTATTTAAATTTTCAATAGTTAAAAAAAAAAAGTAATGGCAATAATAATTAAATCTAGGAAGGTGCTAAGATCATTCTCAACTTCCAATTCAATCTTCTGTTATTTGTTTATTTATTTTTGTAGTGACATTTATTAATTTATTTTTGCTTACGGATTGTACAATTGAGCCGACAACATTAAATTTGACAAGTAAAACATTAAAAATCTCCACGTACACTCTAATTAATTAAACTAAAACGCACTCAAAAAGAAAAAAAAATTAAACTCAAACAATAGGGTTTTATTTTATTTATTTATTTATTTTTGTTTAACACTCCTTTTTTACTTTCCTAAAACCAAGAAAAGAAAAACGCGTGGCAAATGAAATCAAATGAAATAGTACGAACTATTTGTTTAAGACGGCGTCGTTTCCAAGGTTATAGTATAAACACGTGGCGTCCATGCGAAGGATGTGATCCACGTGTGCATGTTTTTATTAACGGGATCCGACGGCTGAGATTCGCGATTGACTTTTTTCTACAACAAATAAGACAACTGGCATTGGGTCAAACGCGCTTCCAAGTTATCTAGAGAATTGCAAAAATTCAAAAAGCACTTAGTTTTAAATTAATTTATTTGATTTCCCTATAAATCTAATTAATTAGCATTCATCAGTACTGATTCCCAACAAAATCATGCTGCTACATTTTTAATTAAT
The DNA here is from genome assembly GCA_036850905.1 of Luffa acutangula. NCBI lineage: Eukaryota > Viridiplantae > Streptophyta > Magnoliopsida > Cucurbitales > Cucurbitaceae > Luffa > Luffa acutangula. Next base: position 49,114,664 of record CM072090.1, read on the forward strand.
GTTGCTTAAAATCAACTGATTTTTTTTTTTTTTTTTAAAAAAGATACTTTTATGTTGAAAGTTGAAACATTGGCATTTATTTGCTCTTTTAGTGGTGCAAGTCAACATTGAAACAAATTAAAAATCAATGAATCAATGAAATTGATTGATCTATAGGGAAATTAGTGATGATGGAAGAATAAGTGTGTATATTTTTCAAATAATGAAAAAAAATGAAAGACCAATAGAGGAAATAATACATTGATTTTATAGGACTAGCATCAACCATTATGATGAACAATAAGAAAAAAATGAGGTGATCGTGGTTATGTTGGAACCTTCTCGACCACTCAAATTATGAATTTAAATTTATTCGAATTCAACTTTTTTTGGTCTAAGAATATTATCTTAAATAAGAGAATTGTCGATCATATGATTCGAGTCGATGACTAATGCAATACTAACTAGACATGATCTCAAAAAAAAAAAAAAAAATCTTCAATATTTAACAATTTGTATACATTCAAAATTAAACAATAGCCAATATGATTAAATTACTCCCATACTTTTAATTTCCAAAGACCAACTCAAAACTACAAGGACAGTTACTTCTCCAAATTTATAAAAAATAATATGGTTAAATCTACCACTATCACTTTTAGTAGTAATTGACATGTACCTTTAAACCAAGAGGTCAAAGATGAATCTTCCACCCTAAATATTGTTGAACTAAAAAAAGCTACCACTCTAAAAGTCAGTGCACCAATACAAAAGCCTATATATAAGCTAAATGCAACAATATCAAATCGGGAGAACAATTACTCAAATTCAATGTGAAAACAATACATTTATAGCAACAAACACTATAGTTTACCTATGACCTATATAAAAAATTACGACTCGAACATGAATTAAGTAAGGGTTAAATTACAAGTTTAGTCTCTAAACTTTCAAACTTTGTGTCAATTTGGCCCCTAAAATTTAAAAAGTGTCTAACAAGTTCCTAAACTTTCGATTTTACATATAATAGATCCTTGATATATTCAAGATTTTTAAAAACTAACCAATTTATTAAATATAAAATTGAATTTTTGTCTATCGAAACCCTTAACTTCCAATTTTATGTCTAGTAGACCTATGAGTTTTTTAAAAAAATGTTGAATAAATCACAAACTTAAAACACGAAATTGCAAGTTGGAAGACCTATTGAACACATAAGTGAAAATTTAAAGACCTACCTGATACTTTTTAAAGTTCCGTGATCTATTGTATACACTTGAAAAATCGGAGACCTCTTAGACACTTTTTAAAGCTCAAAAATCAAATCGACGCATCTCCAAAAGTTTCCGAACTAAAACTTTAAACTAAAAAAAATAAATAAAAGTTGAATTAATTAGAAAAAAAGAGTACGAAAAAAATATTAACACACGGGTAAGCAAGGGAACAAAGAGTGGTACTGTACTGGAAATTGGTCGGAAAGAGCAGTACTCTGGTGGTGGCAGGTACACAGTAAGGACGCAGTTCGTCACGTGGCCACTTCATGAGTTTTTTTCCCTAAAGCCAAAACCCTGTGAGCCGTGAGGTGTAAAATACTAATTTAATATCAAAGATTTGATCATTTAATTTTATTTATTAATTTATTATTACAATATAATATAATATAACATATGATCTCGTGAACCTTTTGTTTCTTTCTAATTAATTAAATTTTAATCAATCCAACTCAAATTAAAATAAAAATTGGATTTAGTTGACTCAGTTCCAACACCAAAACGTGGAAGGAAACCCAACACGTAGCTTCTTTGTTATTAGATTTGGCTTCCATGATTCAATTTTTGTGTTTTTTTGTTTTTCTTTTGTCTTTCTTAAGGACTGTTTATTAATTAATTAATTTGTTTTTTCCCCTTTTAATTAGGTATGGGTCGAATCTACACTATCACATGAGTTCGTGGTTTGTAATAGAGTCAAAATGTTGTGAAGTTTTATAATAAATTGGTATTGAATTAGGTAGCTGTCATTTAGATTGTCGTTTAGATGGTAAGATCAATCTTGGAAAAAGGTGCTTAGCTTTTTGAGTATCTCTATATCATGCTCGGTTTGATTAAAGTACAACTAGATTTGGGTGTGAGAATGCATCTTAATGATCTCAAGAGATATAGTCGTTAAACTAGGATGATCTTCGTGCGAGAATCGAGATATATAACGTGTGTTCAGTAGCTTAGTAAGCAAAAGTGTGAATATATATATTGATACTTCTATGGTCGTGAAGATATGCTTCTAAATTTTATGATGTCATGTTCAAGGTGTGAGCATTGTGAAAATTATTCCATCTTTCACAAAATATATGAAACTTCTCGATCAAATAATTCAATGACTCGTCAAGTTTGGTTTTCATAATCATTTATATTTCATATCAATATGGACTTTCGACCCACTTTACAACATCTATTGTCATTGGAAAGAAGCTTGTTATCGTGGTTAGCAACTCGTTCGACTCTATAGAATACCATATGGCTAATTCCAAAGCTCCGTATTGGCCAACACTCTCAAATATATTAAGTATACTTAACAATCTCTCGTCTATTATTTGAGTTGTCTAAACTTGACTTTGTTTATGATTAAAGGTGTGTTTGGTTTAACTTTTCAAGTGTTTAATTTTAAAAATAAATCATTTTGAAAAAATTTCTAGTGTTTGGCCACCACTAAAAATGACTTATTAAAAAATGAGATTGATAAATAAACTATTTTGAGAGAAACACTTGAAACCAACTTTTTAAAAAAGACTCCTAAGTAAACAATAACTTATGTATAAAAACATTTGTGAGGAAATGCAACCAAACATATGAGTGTTTAAATTCTAAACAATTTTTATACAAAATGTTTTTTAAAAAATGCATTCTTGTAAAACATTTAAATTAAAATATATTTCAAACGGACCCTAACATTATAAGTTAAAATCTCTTACTCTTCTTTCTCCTTTTCCTTTTATATTATATATGTCCATCAACCATACCCAAATAAATAATAATAATAATAATAATAACTCAGTTCTAGCTAATTTTCATTATTTAAGATCATTTAGTACTTGAAAATAAAAATATATGGTTATCAAATAAGTCTATTTTGATAAATAAGAAAATTGTTAAATTATTATATAGGAAAAGGAAAGAACAATGAAAAGTGAACCTTGGATTCTAAATTTGGGTACTCTTTTAAATAATAAAATAGGACAATTTTCTTTTGGTATTTTATGAGGAATGGGGTTGGGAGTGTTAGCCATTAGAACACAAGCAAACAACCAATAAAACAAAGTACAAAAACAAAAGGATAGCCAATATAAGACAACAATATCCATCAACCCAATTATTGAACATAAAAAGTTAAATTATTTAGATGCTATATTCCCAAGGAAAATATTGACAAATATATATATCACCAAAAATGATTGATGGGTTAAATCCCTATTTTCTACTTAAAATATTATTTTTCTTTTATTTTGATTTCCTTGTTTGGTTCCTTTTTAACTTCTAAATATTTTCTTATAGTCTTTCTAATATTTACCTTTTAGTCTCTATTGTTAACCTTTTATTAATTATTTATATAAATATAAATATATTTTTCAAATTTATTATCACAAATACTACTAATAAACTATTCATCAAATACAAGAACAAAATATGCAAACATATATATATGCACAAAGACTAAAATAACTTTATGTATTAAAATTTAGGAATTAAAATAGAATATTTTCAAAGAAAGTTATAATAGATAACAAATATGATTAATTGTGGTTGACCTTTTAAGTCATCAGTCTAAGCTTTATACCAGCTTAACTTTATGTTTTATATTTTTTCTTATATTTCTTTAGGACAATTTAAATATTCTAAAATATGAATCATATGTCTATGAGGAAACCAAAGGATAAGAGAATAATTTATGAAATGTGGCTAGAAATATGAATCATATGCCACATTTTCACTGAATTTCTGTTCCAATCCTACAAGCAAAAGTTCTTTGTTAAAAGAAAAAAAAAAAAAAAAAAACGTTGTTAGTAGGAAAAAGAAAAACTCAAAAATTATATTAATGAGAATAAAAATATTTTATAAATAAATGAAAAAAATATATAGGTTTGGATGTTTTTGTTGAAAATATCAATAATATAAATTATCATCACAAGGACACCAAAGAGATGGTGTAGGGCTAAACCCTAAAACTTTAAGGGGCAACCAGCTAAATGACCATTTTAAAATAGTTGATTTGAAAAAGTCATTCGTGTTTTCATTTTGAGATATGACCAAAAGCTAAATTTAGTAAATTTTTTTTTGGCAACAAAGTAGACGTAAATACTCCACCCAAATCTTAATTCAGAAATAAATTAAATTAAAATACACTATAAAGAATGGAGAAAATCTAGGATTGTTACAGATTAATTCAACAACCAAATCAATAACAACCCTACAAATTAAACAAATAAACCTGGAAAATTAAAATTGAAACAACAGATAATAAAACATGAAAGCAATAACAAACATGTGGAGAAAAAATGTGAGAATCTAGGATTTACCGTTAGTAACAAAATGTATAAGAATGACCCTAACCGAAATCTAAATCCATATTATTTAAATTAAATATACTATAAAAAAAAGGAGAGAATCTAGGATTTACAGGTTAATTTAATGTAAAATTCAATAAAATAATTTCAAAATAAAAAGGATAATTCTAATATTAATTTATCTTAACAGTATAATTGGAAAACAAAAATTTTAATTAAGAAATTTGTTACTAAATTCAAATCACGGAGAAAAAATAGGAGAACATAACAAAATACAATATATCGATAAAAAAAATCATACATGTTATAGCTAGAATTCATCATGCAAATTAAATATACTATATAAAAAAAGGGAGAATCTAGGATTTACAGGTTAATTTAATGTTAAATTGAATAAAATAATTTCAAAATAAAAAAGATAAGTCTAATATTAATTTATCTTAACAGTATAATTTGAAAAACAATTTTAATTAAGAAATTTGTTACTAAATTCAAATCACGATTTATGGAGAAAAAATAGGAGAACATAACAAAATACAATATATTGATAAAAAAAAAAATCATACATGTTCCAGCTAGAATTCATTATGCAAATTGAAGAAATAAATTATTTACTTTTGTAGGAGACGGAAGATTCAAAGGTGATTGAGACTGATGCAGAAGAAAGTTTAAATGAGCTTTCAACAAATGAAAAGAATAACTCAGGTGAACGAAAACATGAAAGCAATAATCAATCTGAACGCTTACTTTTGGAGTAACAGAAAACATGAAAGCGTTGAAATATACCTATGATCAATAGCTTTATAGAAGGAACGACGAAGACCAATAATCAATCAGAATGGTTGGAAAAGATGAAGCAATCTGGTTTGTTGATTACAAAATAAAAGTCTACTGGAAAAGACGATGAAACAATCTGGATTTGAATTTCAAACGATAAGAGATAATATATATGCTGTAACTAACCATTGCTTGATTCATGGGATAATTGGTTTTTTTTTAAAAAAAAAATTAAATGGCTTCCTCAAATATAGGATGGGATGTGAAAATTAACTTAGGGGTATAATTGGAAGGATAAAACAAGTGAAATTAGGTTAAAAATACGGTTTGACCATTTTTCATTAAAAAATACGGTTTGGCCATTTTTTGAAATTACCCTGTAATTTCTGACCATTTCGGAGGATTTCCCAAACTTTAATAGACCCAAACTTTTCAACTAAAAGCCCAGTGAGCTTCAAAGTTTTGGGCCAACAACAGTCAAATTTTTAAGATTTTAAAAGAAAATCTTGAGAATTTTGGCTTAATGGAAAAATGGGAAGGGTAGTTTTGAAAGATGTCTAACAATAAAAAAAAAAAAAAAAAAAAAATGCACACGTGATTTTTGCATGACCAAACTTTTCTAGTATCCTTTTTATCCTGGCTTCTTTTTAAATTTTAGATTATAAAAATATTTTATATTTATGTGATAAGATTCAAATTTCTCCAACTTCCTCTTCCCCGTTTCTATCGTTTTCTTCTTTCGATAACTTGCCTTCTCCTCCCGACACAAATTGAGTTCCCACTATTCATCAGCGATGCTTAAGGCTATATTCTGGCTTCCAACTCCGACGTAGAGTTGCAAATTCTCACCGTCACAGAACTTCCAATTCCAAAAGGTCTCAATACAGGTAAGAATCTTATCAAGTGGTACGGAAGATGCTAAGGGATCACTCAATAATTTTTATTTTTCTTTTACTACGTTTGTGTTGCAAGGTTGATTTGTTGTTCTCGAACTACAAAGATACTGTATTTGACATTCACCTATTTTGTTGTTCTCGAATGACAAAGACACTGTATTTGATGCACACCCATTTTATTGTTCTCAAGCTGCAAAGATGCTAATTCCAACATTCTCGACGACCTTAATTGAGAAAAATCAAATTCTAATATCTTATATATTACACACAACTCAATCACTTATTTTATATGATCTGTTTTAATACTTGAATTACGAATTAATTTTACATTTTTTTTTTTTGTTAAAAAAATGTTGTTGTATTCTTTGGGTACAAATTTTGCTTGACAAATGGTTGATTTTTGCTTTACATTCATGACTTCTTAAGTATTTTAGTTAATTTTAGAATAATAAGTTTGAGATTTTTTTGGATTTAGTTGTACTAGCCAAAATTTTAATTTATTTGAATTTCAGTTAATTTGAGAATAATGCAATTTTGAGAAAAATACACTTTTGGTCCATGAGGTATGGGTTAAGTTACACTTTGATTCCTGAGTTTTCAAACTCAACAAAAATACTCCTAAGATTTGAGATAAAAAACACTTTGGTCCATGCCGTCCAGTATGTCGTTAAATACTAACGGACTGCTGACGTGGTACTATTATTTTAATTTAAAAAAATAATTTTTCAATTTTTTAAATAAAAATAAAATATTATTATTTTTATTAAATCATTCTCTCTCTTTCTTCTCATTCTTTCTCTTCCCCATCTCCTTCTTAAAATCCGGTGGCCGACTGCCACCAGATTTTTTTTCTTCTTTCTTCTTCCCTCTTCTCTTCTTCTCCTTTCTTCTATTTTTTTCACAGAAGGAGAATTGAGGAGGAGGAGCTCCTCCTCCCCGATCCAATCCGACGTCAATGTGAATAAATCAATTATAAACAAACCAATTGTGCTAAAAATACTAATTTTAAAATAATTTCCAAATCTATTCTCCTAAGACAATCTCCTAAATCTACTTAAATAAACTTCTTACAGAAAAGTTTGAAAACATTGGTAAAAATAGATAACAAAGAGAGAGAAAAAAAAAACAAAAACAAAAACCAAAACCAAACTCTGACCCCGTTTGATAACCATTTAGTTTTTTAAATTTATACTTTACTCCAAAATTTCCTACCATAGTTTTCATCTTTGTTAAGGATCCATTTGAATTCTTAGCTAAATTCCAAAAATAAAAACAAGTTTTTGAAAACTATTTTTTTTTTTCAAAATTTGACTTGATTTTTAAAAACATGGTAGATACTAAAAACAAAGAAACTTATAGGTGAAAGTAGGTGTGTATAAGCTTAATTTTCAAAAACCAAAAACTAAAAATCAAATAGTTATCAAACGAACCTAAAGCTCTATTTAGTTTTTGAAAATTGAACTTATTCTACTCATAAGTTTTGTTGTCTACATTCTTCCCATGTTTTTTTTTTTAAAAAAAAACCATGTCAAATTTTGATAAAAAAGTAGTTTTCAAAAACTTCACCTGAGAATCCTAGTAACACGTTACACCAAAATTTGGTAGCATGATCATTACTTATAACCAAACTATAGAGGAATTCAAGAAAATTATACAAATAAAAAATCAATAAAATTCAATGTTTTATTTGCTCTAATCAAATGAAAGTGAGAAACAAAGTGGGGAGGAAATCAATATTTCAGTATCAGAGGAGATAGACTATAACATAAGGAAATTAAAAAATATCGAAACATGAATGAATAGCTATCAATTCTAGACTATTAACATAAAAGGAAGTATCAAGCAACCCATACTCATCCAATCCAAATCCTAAAAAGTTTGATTTCAATCGTGTCTAACAAATTCATGATATATAAGTTTAACAACTCCAAAATTTCAATGACTAAAATAGTAGTTTAACTATTCTAAAATTATCAGCACATTAGAGTTTTCGCAAAGAGATTAATGCTAAGAGCCCAAACATCTAGGTACGAGGAAGGAGAAATCAAGGAAGAACATCATATCAGATACAAAAAAACAAAAGTTTACTTTGCTCTCATGAAATGAAAGTGAGAGCGGTCGTATAAGGTATAAAAAAAGCCTATTTGATTAGTATGAGCAGTAAATATGGAATATCTAACAAACCATAATATTAAACTTTTATAACTTGGACAAATTTATATAATTCTAAGAGGTTACTGTGAGACCTCCCCAATAATCAACACATGTGTTAGGACGGGCAGAAACGGAAATTCACCTCCATCTTAAGATTAATATATATTTATGCTTTATGTATTTTGTGGGTTTTTTATGCTTCTTTTGGGATTAAGAGTGTCTTTCGTGAGATAGAGTGGGAGAACTCCACCCACCCTCTTGAATGGTGGTCAGTTTGTATGCTTTATGATTTTGAGTATTTTGTATATTGTGACTATCATTTTGGAAACCTACCTACTGATATTTGAATCAAGAAGGAACTTGGTATCAGAGCATTCATCCTGGGAAAGACACGAGCAATGTCTTGACGTCAATTGGAGGAATGGATGTCGGAATCCGAGAGGAACATGGAAGGCGTGAAGGAAAAGATACCAGAGATTGAAAAGACGATATCTGAGATTAACAAGAACATCGAGCGATTATTCAACAACTAAGAGGATCAACACCAAGCAATAGTGGAGACCAAAAGGCCCTCACTAACTTGGTCACAAGCCGGTCTCGCAGCGAACAGAGGGCGAGCAAAGAAATCAAGCAGAAACGCAAGACCCCAGAGCTGGATAGGGGATCAACGAGTGGGCAAGAGTCTCAGAGAGGAGAAAGTTTGAAAAGCACAAGTTAAAGAACATTGAGATGCCTATATTCGAAGGAGGGCCTCCAGATGACTGGTTATTTCGAGCAGAACGTTACTTCACCATCCAACGACTAACTGATGAGGAGAAGGTGCAAGCGATGGTCGTCTGCTTTATCGGAGTGGTGTCACGGTGGTTGTAGTGGGTAGAGGGTAGGGAACCGTTCCAGGGATGGGGAGATCTCAAAGTTAGGATCCTAGAGAGGTTCAAACCTACGCTAGAAGGGACGCTTTGAGCTCGATTTTTGGTTGTGAGACAAGACAACACTGTAGCTGAATTCAAAGAAAGGTTCGAGAAATTATCCACCCCCTACCACATCTGTTAGACGAGATTACGGAAAGTACGTTCGTTAATGGGTTGGACCCTGAGGTTAAAGCAGAGGTACTGTGTCTCAAGCCCTTGGGCCTAGCGGCCATTATGGAGGCAGCCCAGCGTGTAGAAGATAAAAACTTGTCTCGAACCGATAAATTCAATCCAAACGGTGGGAAACTAACTAAAGTGACTAGCCCTAACTATCAGTTAACCAAAGCGGCTCCCAAGGCGATAGAAGCTACGCCTATCAGATCAATCACTCTGCCAGGAAATCCATCACCACAACATAGGGAAATCCCCTACAAGAAGCTAATCAACACCAAATTGCAATCAAGGAAGGAGAAAGGCCTTTGATATCGATGCGACGAGAAGTATTATGTGGGTCATAAATGCAAGAGTAAAGAGCTACGTTTGCTGAAGAAGACAAACTGGAAAATATGGAAGAAGCATCGAGGGAAGTAGAGAGTACAGGGGAGTTGGAAGCCATGGATGTGGCTGAGCTATCCCTGAATACGGTCGTTGGGTTTTCGTCACTAGGTACGTTGAAAGTGAATGGATTGATTGAAACCGAAGAGGTCATCGTTCTGGTAGATTGCGGGGTTACCCATAACTTTATCACAACACGTGTATAGTGGATTGGTTAAAGCTACCGATATCTGAGACGCTTAACTATGGGACAGTCATGGGGACCGGCGAGGTCGTCCGAGGGAAGGGGATCTACAAAAGGGTCATGGTAACCATAGCAACTCTGACGATTGCAGTGGGTTTTTTGCCATTGGAATTGGGCAACATTGATCTCATTTTAGGCATGCAATGGTTAACGACTCTGAGAGTCACCACCGTGGATTGGAAAACGCTCACTCTCACGATTAGGACCGACGATTCTAAGATTGTGATAAAGGGGGACCTCTCCCTCACCCGGTCAAAGGTGACACTGAACCTACGAAAGATGTGAGAGGAACAGGACCAAGGATACCCGGTAGAGTTACGAGCTCTCACCATTCAGATGGAAGATGATCGTGAGTTAACCGTTGTTCCAACATCCCCCTTACCACCAGCCATTGATCTTCTGTTGGATGATTACCCTGATGTGTTTGTAAAACCCACCCAACTGCCACCAAGCCAAGAGATTGATCACCAGATTGTGCTAAAGGAGGGACAACTTCCCATTAAAGTCAGACCGTACTACTACCCCTACGTCCAAAAGGGGGAAATTGAGAAATCGATCGAAGAAATGTTGAGAACGGTATCATTCGACCCAGCCCTTACTCGAGCTCGGTCATGTTAGTTAAGAAAAAAGACGATACTCGGTAGTTGGAGGTTTTGCGAAGACTACCAAGCCCTCAACGAAGCAACGGTTCTGAATAAATTTCCCATCCCAGTCATTGAGGAATTACTTAATGATTTACACAGGGCACAAGTATTTTCAAAGCTTGACCTCCGATCGATCTATCACCAGATTCGAGTACATGAACCCGATGTTTCCACAACCACATTCCGGGCACATGAGGGCCACTACGAGTTCCTAGTCATGCCTTTCGACCTGACTAACGCTCCTTCAACCTACCAGGCCCTAATTAATCAGGTATTCTGTCCCTTCTTATGTCGTTGTGTGCTTGTTTTCTTTGATGATATTTTAATTTACAACCCTGATTTAGACACACATATTACTCATCTGGGAATGGTCTTGAATGTTATGTGAGATAATTCGTTGAGAATCAACATGAAAAAATGTTAGTTTGCTAAGGACTGTGTGGAATATCTAGGTCATTGGGTATCGACCAATGGAGTTGAGGCTGACCCCAGAAAGGTGAGGGCAATGCTTGAATGGCCCACACCCACTAATTTTAACAAGTTTGAGAGGTTTCTTGGGCCTAATGGGCTACTATAGACGATTCGTACAGAATTATGGGTCCAAAGCCTACCATTTCCCTGATTGTAATCAACCATTTGTGGTTGAGACCGATGCCTCAGGAACCGAACTTGGTGCAATTCTGTCCCAACAACAGAAGCCAATAGCTTTCTACAACCACCCCTATCCCCGCACGCCCAAGCTAAACCGATTTATTGGCGGGAACTCATGGCCATAGTCAAGGCGGTGCAAAGATGGAGGCCATACCTCTTAGGGAAAGGTTTATCATTCGCACGGATCAACAAGCTCTTTGCTTCTTGATGGATCAAACTGTGGTGCAACCGAATTATAAAAAATGGGTGGCCAAGCTTCTCGGGCTTCATTTCAAAATTCAGTTTAGACCCGCGAAAGTGGCAGATGCACTGTCTCGTAGACCACCTGCCCCTCATATGGCCATTCTCACGACCCCCACCGTGTTTGATGTGGAGATTGCTAAAGAAGAAGTGGCGAAGGACCCTAAATTACAACAACTTATCACAGAATTAGAAGTCGACCCATCTAGCCATCCGGAATTTTTGTTACATCAGGGGACTCTTTTGTACAAAGGACGATTGGTGCTGACCACTGACTCTCAACTGATACCGGTGTAATTACACGTCTATCATGACTCGGTCCTAGGAGGCATTTGGGGTTCCTTTGAACGTACAAACGCCTCACAGCGGAGTAATATTTGCAGGGTATGAACAACACAGTTAAATGCTACGTGGAAGAGTGTGGTGTGTGCCAACAAAATAAAACCTTGACCTTATCTCCGACTAGTCTGTTACAACCCCTTCTAATCCCTGAACGCATTTGGGAAGACATTTCCATGAATTTCATGGAGGGATTGCCACGCTCATAGGGAATGGACACCATTTTGGTGATTGTCAACCAATTAAGTAAATATGTGCATTTCATCGCCCTCCATCACCCGTATACCATGAAATCAATGGCAACCATCTTCATCAAGGACATAGTGCAGTTGCACAAGTTCCCTCGATCGATTGTTTCAGATAGGGATAAGGTGTTCATCAGTCATTTCTGGGCTGAGAGTTTCTGGATGCAAGGGACTCAGCTTCGTTGGAGCACGACATACCACTCACAAATTGACAGACAGACCAAGATTGTGAATAAATGCCTTGAAACATATTTGAGGTGAGAAACCAAAACAATGGTCGAATTGGTTGTCGTGGGCAGAATATTGTACAATACCATGTACCACGCATTGATCAACACCACCCCCTTTTAAGCGGTTTATGGCAGACCACCTCCTCCTCTATTATTTTATGGAACTCAAAAGACGACTAACACAACCCTAGATCAATAGCTTATGGAGAGAGATAACACCTTGGAAAGGATCCAATCTCATTTGGTGTTGGCCCAAGAACAGATGAAGAAATGGGCTGATCGAAAACGAAGGGACAAAGAATTTCAGCCGGGTGAATGGGTCTTCCTAAAATTGAGGTCGTATAGCCAGGCATCCGTGGCCAAGAGGAGAAACGAGAAACTAAGCCCCAAATATTTTGGGCCCTACCAGGTCATTGAACGAATCAGCCAAGTGGCCTACCACTTGGATTTTACCCACTGAATCCACGATCCATCCGATTTTCCATATCTCTCAGCTGAAACAGGACGTGGGGGACCAACAACATGTTGAATCCGAGCCTCCGAAGTTGGGCATTGTTTCCCCTGAAACTTGGTTAAAACACACCTGAAAAGGTGACGAATATGCATGTTTATAAACTATATCACACCTTTAAAACCAAGTTAGAGACCCAGGCGCCTCAACCTCAACATTTAACCCGACACTTCGTTATCAAAACATTTACAACCAATCAGTCCATGCAACATGTTCTTATTACATAACCTTTACCCAACAAGATATACATACAAAAGTACTCTAAACACAGACTCGAGTGGCAAGGTTAACTCCAGTAGGCTCGTCGAAACTCAGTCGCTACCTAGTAGAAAAATTTAAAGGAAAAGAATGAGCTAACGCCCAGTGATGGTATTTATTTATTACTACGAAAATAGTTCTTGGAACTAATTAACTCAACTAAACAGAAGATCGTTGTAAAACTTTTATGACTCAATAACTCAAAAGTATTTAACTTGCAAAAGGAAATGCAGTAGTAACTCTTTTAAAGCACAACTAAAGAATCAACAAAGACATCACTAACCTTGTACCCTTATCTCTAGTCATACCGGCACAGAGCCTTCTCAATATGCACAACAGAGCAAAACTCTGTCATACTAAGCATAAAATACACTCCACACTTAGCCGAGCAAATCTCTAGTCATGCGTGCACGCAAAACAGACTCTCTTAAGCTAAACACCCCCAATACATGGCTCGAGGCCTACATGCACTGGAAGGGATCCCGAGGATCTCTCTCTTTGTACTATGGAAACACATTCACACAACACATGGGTAATCACCAAGGGTACATAGATCTAGTGATTTAAAAACTACTTTCTAGCATGAATCTTTTTATTCAAAGCTCGTCTAAAGCTACTTTCTCTTTGAAAAATAACATTTCATAAACTCAAGCAATGTTTACAAGTATCGAAACAATCTAAAGTTATCATGTAATCGCACAATATCTCAAAATGCTTCAGAAACACATTCCAACTAAGAAAATCATAAAATCAATGAATTTTTATTTATTTATTTTTTTTTGATAAAAATACCAACTTTTATTGAGAAAAAAAATGAAAGAATACAAGGGCATACAAAAAAACCAGCCCACAAAAAGACCCTCTTTTAAAGGAAATGTCGCCAATCCAAGATAATACAACCTAAAGAGTAATTACAAAAAACCTTAGACACAGAGACCCAGAGAGAAACATAGAATCTAGTGAGATCCCAAACATCAGAAGGACCCCTTGACCCCCTTTTCTCTTAAAATCATACTTAACCATAGTTCAGGTCGATTTCACAAGTTTAATACTTTTATTATGGGAAAATAATTAGCAAAACAAACCACTCACAACTACTATTGATGAGATGCGTTCGGTCATAAGCCATCCCAATCTCCATTTGACTTGAAACATTTATTAAATCAACATATGAGTTCCTATTCAACTTAAACGACCAATTTAGTTTAATCAAATACTTAAATCATTCCATGAACTCCAACTTTTCCCTTTCATATATTAAAGTACTATTTGTCTTTACTCCCATCAAACATCCATTCTTTATGGAAAAGTTTATGGAGAAGAGTTGGGAAGAAAGGACCAAGAATTCCAAAGAAGACGTTTGCAAAAGGAAATGTTTTTGGGGAAGCATTGGGCAGAAAGGAGCACAAATTTCAAAGAGAACGTTTGGAGAAAGAAAAGTTTTTGGAGATGCGTTGGGAAGAATGGACCAAGAATTTCAAAAAGAATGTTCGAAAATTGAAAAGTGTTTGGAGAAACGTGCAAAAGAAAGGACCAAGAATGTCAAAGAGAACGTTTCAAAAAGGAGAATTTTGGAAAAAAGTTATGTGACGTCCCACATCCCAGGTAACTTAAACTTGTGTTTAATTGATATTTTGGAAATTTAATTTGAGATATTTCTTTTTACCATGCATAAGTGGCTGAGTGGTTGGGAATTTGTTTAATTTGGGAGGTTGCGTGGGAGTGAGTGTTAGGAACCCGAACACTAAGAACAACTTAGATTTATATATTGCAATATCAAAAGAAAATTACAATATACCAATAGCCTTTCGAGAGGGCTCTCTCTCCCAAGAGTCCCACAATGGACACTACCAAAATTCTTCACCTCATTCTAAGACCCTAGCTCCCCTATTTATAATCAAAGCACTCTATTCCGATTCCAACACCCTATGGCATAGGATTATTGTTAGTAATCACGGGCCCCACCCTTCCGAATGGGTAACAGGGGGGATCAAAGGCACTTCCAGAAACCCTTGGAGAGAAATTTCGCGTCAGCTCCCTTCTTTGGCTTCTTTTATTCATTGCTCGGTGGGGAATGGGGAGGACACTTATTTTTGGGAGGACAGATGGGTGGGGGATAGACCCCTTTGCGTTACCTTTCCTCGACTCTATCATCTCTCTTCTATGAAAAATCATCTCGTGGCCGAGGTTCTGATTCTCTCAGGGAGCTCTCTTTCTTATTGCTTTGGCTTTGCGCGTCCGTTGTCTGATCGTGAAACAACGGACCTCGTGACTCTCCTTTCTTTGATTGGGGAAATCACTTTTAGTACCACTAGGAAAGACATTCGAGTCTGGAGTCCCGACCCTTCCCTCGGGTTTTCTTGCCGATCCTTCTTCCGTTGCCTTTTGGACCCTGTTTCCTCTGAACCGTCCATTTTCTCTTTATTGTGGAAGGTGAAAGTTCCAAAGAAGGTGCAGTTTTTCATTTGGCAGGTGATCCATGGAAGAGTTAATACTCTTGATCGGCTGTCCATAAAGATTCCTAGTTTGTTTGAACCTTTTTGTTGCATTCTTTGTCGGATGGCGGAGGAAGACCTTGATCATATGTTATGGAACTGCGCTTTTGCTAGGACAGTGTGGGCTGAGTTCTTTGGCTCGTTCGGGTTGCAGTTTGCCAGACACAGGGGCCTTAGAGAGACGATCGAGGAGTTCCTTCCCCATCCTCCCTTTAGGGAGCAAGGAAAGTTTTTGTGGCAAGCTGGGATTTGTGCTATTATTTGGGGGCTGTGAGGTGAGAGAAACAATAGAATTTTTAGAGGGTTAGAGAGGGACCCTATTGAGGTTTGGTCCCTAGTTAAATATAATGTTTCTCTTCGGGCGTCGGTGACGCGTTTATTTTGTAATTATTCCTTAGGTCTCATCATTTTGGATTGGAGTCCCTTCTTTTAAAGGATTCCTCTTTCTCGGGCTTGTTTTTTTTTATGCCCCTGTATTCTTTCATTTTTTCTCAATGAAAGCATGGTCTTTTATCAAAAAAAAAAAAAATCAAAGCACTTCAATCTAATTACCACTATACCCTTACTCCTCTTCTATTACTATTCCCCCTATATACCATACTAGTACCCTTACATTACTCCACCCTTCAAAGACACCTTGTCCTCAAGGTGTGCTCACAGAACACAATCTCAAAAATGGACTTTTTTTTTTTTTTTTTTTTTTAAATGACAACACCCAAAAAACCCCTAGGTGGCCCACACTCCAATGACTCGTTTTGGTGGTGGTGACGAGCTGGATTGGTCGACAGTGGCTCGACCGACGACGATTGGTGGCGGCGGCGGCGGCGACGGCCGTTGATTATGCTGCAGGCGACGACGGTTTGTAGTGATGACCGGCAGCAGCAGGTGGCAACAGATGGTGGTGGTTGGTGACGTGAGTGTGTAGCAAAGGATTGCGACCAGGGTGATTTCTTTTTTTACGTGAGGATCAAATTACAGATTGCATCCCAAGTAAAAAATGTGAGGCAACCCAGCCCAAATTCCATAATGTAAACCCTCTAGATTTTCTTCACTTAACAAGTAATGGGCCTCGCCCAATTCAATTAAATTCAGCCCACCATATTCAATTAAACTCAGCTCACCTATGAATGTCTGGCCCATGTAATTAGGGTTACCTTCTGTTGTTCCTATCTCTCTTTCATGTCTGCCTCCCTCCATCTCCGTACCTTCAGCATCCTTGGATTGTTGCTTCAACAGCGACTTCATCTCTGACCACAATCGTCTTTGTCGCCAATGATGGGTCTCCCTTTCGTGACTATCTCCCTCCATTTTCATCTGTTCGTCATCCTCCATTTTCATCTGTTCTAATACCAATTTGTTAGGAACCCAAACACCAAGAACAAACTTAGATATATATATTGCAATATCTAAAGAAAATTACAATATATCAATAGTCTTTCGAGAGGGCTATCTCTCCCAAGTCCCACAATGAGACACTACAAAATTCTTCACACCATTATAAGACTCTAGCTCCCCTATTTATAATCAAAGCACTCCTATCTAATTACCACTATACCCTTACTCCTCTTCCATTACTATTCCCCTGTATACCATACCAGTACCCTTACATTACTCCGCCCTTCAAAGACACCTTGTCCTCAAGGTGTGCATACAAAACCCAAACTTTTTTTTTAACGCAAACACAGAACCTACAGAAACTGTAATTGAGAGATTCTGGTGGTGGTTGTTTCAACAACGACGAGCGGCGGATGGTGGTGAGATAGCGACTTCGGCGGTGAGAACAACTAGTGATTTGTGGTGAAGGCCGACAGTGGTGGGCAGAGACGAATGGGGTTGATGGTGCAGGCGGCAGTCGACTCAGTGGCTGTTGGAGGGAAGTAACGGCGGTACATGTGATTGGCGGCGGTGGAGAAAAACAGATGGTCGCGAAGGTCGGAAGTGCAAGATTTCTCGATGGAGGTGACGACAACGCAGCAGAAGAAGAAATGGCTAGGGTTATTTGTCACGTGAAGAAGATAACTTTTTGGGTTGGATCCCAGATTTAAAATGTCAGGCAACCCGACCCAAAAAATATTTACCCAAAACCCATCTTGAAAAGGCCCCAGACTTCTTTCCTTCAACCAATAGTGAGCCTCACTCCAACTTTTCAAAATCAACCCATTACAATCAAGCTCATTAAAACACCACTGATAAGGCCCATGCTCATACAACCCACCATTAAGTCTGTTTTCTTAAGATTAGGGTTAGGGTTTATCCATATGGCCACGTGACGCCTCAATCTCTTCCTTGCCGGCGCACGCCATTTTCGCCGACCCTTTTCCGACGGCTTCGTCTCCGACCTTTCTCGTCTTTGCCACCGGTAATGGCCTCCTCCCCGGATCTCTTCATGGTCATCCTTCCCAATTCCTGCCACTGCAACTCCACAATATTTTAGATGGCGCCTCCAAGATTGCTTCTTTGCCCAAACCCGCAAATGTCGCCGGCGATGGTCTATGTCAATCTCTACTTCCTTTTGTTCTTCATTCTTCAATCGTTGCTTCCACCACGCCTTCATCTTCAACCCTTCCAATCTTTGCTGCCGACGATGATCATCATTGGCTTGAGCCTTTTCGATTTTTCTTCCCCTACTCGTTAATTTCTTATGTCGTCGATGCTTCCTCCAGTGTTTCACTTCCAACGACATTTTTTGGTGCCTTCTCCCTTGCAATTCTGACTCCATGGCCTTGAACACTTTTCCATCCCCCTTGGTTTTCAAATAACGGCTGATTATCCGTTGATCACTCCATTTCTTCATCGATCCTGTCCGACGACTATGCTTCCCAACTTGTTCTCTCTTGCGGTTTTTCCTTCGATTCTTCATCAATTTCACATTCTTTTTGTTCTTGTCCCTCCTTTTTTTATGTCTATTTTTCCTGATGCCTTCTTCATCTACATTTCCCCCTTTCATTTGATTCTTACCTTTTCTAATCGACTTCTTTATGACTTTGCTCCTTCGAAAACTCCTATGCTCCATACTTTTGCGTTTATGTTCTCTCTGTTTCTCTTCTTTATTCTTTTCTTCCCTTTTCGTCTTTTGGCGATCATATTCCTTGAACCGTTTCTGCATTCTTTCCAATTCCATTGCCATCGACGTTTCTTCTAGGACAAACGTGCTCTGATACCAATTTGTTAGGAACCCGAACACTAAGAACAACTTAGATATATATATTGCAATATCAAAAGAAAATTACAATATACCAATAGCCTTTCGAGAGAACATACTAAGACCCTAGCTCCCCATTTATAATCAAAGCACTCCTATCTAATTACCACTATACTCTTACTCCTCTTCCATTACTATTCCCCCTATATACCATACTAGTACCCTTACAGAGAGACATGTGTTTTCCTGTTTTAGTTGCTGGGGAGTTATTTGGAAATAAGGAGTTAAAAAAAAAAGAAGAGAAATAAGAAAATAACCCAAAACCTAAGCTCTCTCTCTTCTCCCTATCTCTTGCATGCGCAACTGCCCCTCCCCCCTATTTCCTTTCACCAGCATCATCTCCTTATTCCGCTCTCACTTGAATCTGCCGGCATCTTTCCCCTTGTTTTTGTTTGCCAGCCGTCGATCTTCTTCCTCCTCCATCTCGCGTGTTCATCAGCCAGCCACCACACACGAATGATAAGGGCAACCTCGATTCTTCCTCTCCTTCACTGCTTTCTCCACTCCGACGAGCAAGGCCGCAAGTTCTCTCTCTCCCTTGATTTTTCGACCAAGACCCAATTCTTAGGACAATTTATATTGAGGCAACCTCGATTCTTCCTCTCTCTTGTTGCTTCCTCCTTGTCGAGACATTCTATATTAAGGCAACCCATGCTTTTTTTTTTTAGGCATTCAATATTGAGGAACAACCAACGTTGAGGTAACCATCCAGAAGACAAACCAAATGGTTGCGACTCTTCAACAAAATTAGTGAGGAAACTAATTTGATGGAAAACCCTCGTTCCATTGGTGAAATTACTTCGTTCATTTTTTTCTTTTTTCTGTTAATTCACCTATCATTCAAGCATCCACCTCCTTAAATCAATTCCCTCTCAGGCCTAATCCCAACCAACAACTCCAAAAGGTAGCAAAATTAGTTGATCAACCTCATTCAAATTCCTCATAAAAAACCTTCGTACTCCCTCCTTCCAAACCTTGCTAACTGTAGCAAGTGTCATAGCTCAAGCCTTAAAGAGAAAGGGATTTTCAAAGAACCAAATTATTGATCATATCTCTTCCCGTTCTAGTATCATTATAACTTTTTCCTTGAATTGCAAAGCAACAAAGTCATCCATTATCATGTTTACCACTCAAGCATTTAATTTCCTCAATTACATTTTTTACATTTCTACTTTTGATGGAAAAGACCTTTCTTACCAAAACATAAAGAAAAATATTGTTTAAAAGTTGTGTGTCTCATTCATTATGGTTCATTATCCTATCTCAAGAACTTGACGAGAGGTTTTTCCTCCAAAGCTATGGACATAGTCTTCTATTGAGTACAACAATTAAAAATTCCTAAAGACTAAGAAAAAAGTTAGAATGAAATACCAAATGATATAAACATCGCATACCTAATGTATCTACAACATATATGTTCGTTCCTGATGTAATGTTCTCACCTTGAGACCTCAAAGCTACATTCTGGCCTTCTTTCTGCATCGCCTGTGCTAATAAAAATGGAATACCAAAATCATATGTGGAGCTAATCGTCATAATAGAGCCACATATGTCAAAGATCATACTAAAGAAAATTAAAAGTAAAGACCCAGTCCTACAGTGGATTGACATAGAATAGTCATTTATAGATATTCCTAAAACCAAACCTTTTACTTGAAATATATTTGTTGGTCAAATAGTTAATTGAAGGAATTTTCCCCCCACATCGAGTATATTTCTCACGACTCACGCAACATAATTAACTTTAGAAAATTGTTCAAGGGCATAGCCATCTCAAAGATAATATAAAATGGTCAAAGTAACAAGTGAGACTAACAAGACCTAGTAACGGGACCTATCAAGACATAAATGTATTTTTCATACAAGATTGTCTAATTATCATTATCAATACAAAGTACAAAGATAAAAAATGACGTATAAGAAACCTACTAGAGCAATCTCTTTTCCATGTTGTGGATTGAGGTACAATAACAGTGACTGGATTTGGGTGTGCTTCTAAGAGCGTTTTGTGAACTTCAAGTATGACTAGCATGAAAAACTTAACCAATATTAATTCCATTGCGCGGCATAAAACTTCATTTCTATGTTCTATTACGCCAATGCATTATTTTGCCCCAAACATGGGAGTCAGCTATTTGCATCTGCAAAACAAAAACCTAATGCTCCAAGGATACAGCTATCGAACTATTCAACTATGCACTCATTATCGGAGATGGAGCTCAACAAAAAGGTCATATTTGGATCATTATCCAATTTTGGAATTTTTTGTAACCACACTTTGAGGACAAGGAGTGTTTTAGGGGCAGGTAATGATAGGAATGACATTAGGGTGAAATTGGGATTATTAGTAAGCAACTATTATTTTTTTCTTTTTCTGAAAACATGTGGGGATGGGAGGATTCGAACTATAGACCTCTTGGTCATTGGTATAAGTTTTATGCCAGTTGAGCTATACTCATGTTGGCTATAAATAGAGGGGGTGAGAAAGGAGAAAGCTAAGCTTCGATTCAATTGGTTTAGGGCTTGAGTGATCTCATGAGGGAGAAAGACCTAAGAGGAAATAAATCATAACTGCACAGTTTAGCAGATTTGAACAAGAAAATCGTAAAAATGCCACAACATCAAAACTGATCATCAACATTACCAATATTAATGCATGCACAATTTGGTTTCTGGAAGAAAATAAAATTTAGGAGAAAAATAACCCTCTTCTTTGCCTTAATGTACGGACGAAGCCATCCAAACTTGTATTTTTGCCAATTGTGCTCTTAGATCCTCAACCTTTTTTTATCTCTTCCTCCGACATTCCAACATCTTCAACCGCTGAATGAAAATAAAGAATTCAAAAATCCAACCTTGGTTATAGTTCAAATAGCAAAAGCACACTGATCGAATTCAGATTGCCATCCAAACTTGTCTTTTTGCCAATTGTGCTCTTAGATCCTCAACCTTTTTTTATCTCTTCCTCCGACATTCCAACATCTTCAACCGCTGAATGGAAATAAAGAATTCAAAAATCCAAGCTTGGTTATAGTTCAAATAGCAAAAGCACACTGATCGAATTCAGATTGCCATCCAAACTTGTCTTTTTGCCAATTGTGCTCTTAGATCCTCAACCTTTTTTTATCTCTTCCTCCGACACTCCAACATCTTCAACCGCTGAATGAAAATAAAGAATTCAAAAATCCAAGCTTGGTTATAGTTCAAATAGCAAAAGCACACTGATCGAATTCAGATTCAGAAAAAGTAATAATGAGAACCACCACCATGTGATTCATTGTTTTTATAATCAAAGTGATTACACCAATCCCATTCTTGTCAAATAACAGTTGACAAACCAACTGTGCATTCATTTCATAAAACACAATTTTCATTCCATCATATCAGAAGAAAAAGGTTCATGGTGCATACCAAATTTCAGATCACCAGCAAAACTGATGACCAGTGGCGAAGTTTGCAGTAGCTGGAACTGGATTGCCTGTAGGTTGCTCTATAACACAAAACAAGATAAATGACACAGGAAAAGAGGAAAAAAAAACCCGTTATGATATGGAAATTTCGAAGGTCCATACCAATGGTAGAATCAATGAAAACTTTGACAGCATAAAAGAAATCAGGGGAAGAAACACAGGAATTGACCAACACTTAAAAGACCTAGCTGACATATGAGCATTTAACAATGCCATAGTAATCTGAAGAGAATAAGGACGAAAGTAAAAATCTCAATCATCAATAACATAATTGACTTCATGAAGAGAACCAATTCTAATAGGATATATATTGTTAAAATAGCAAGATGGCATTATCAAGATAGTCATAACTCAATGAGAAGACACAACTTATACCACGCTGTGAAGCACCCAAGATAAGATTAGGCCAAAGTTCACTCTCCATAATCATAATAACTTTAGGCTTCCAATATGCAATGAAAGTGTCTATGGCAGCAGCTGTATCAAGTGGGGAAAACTGATTTGTACAAAAATATCTGAATACCATACCAAGTAAATCTAGATGGTCTAAGACATGTCAAAACCAAAAAATATAAAAACGATCAGTCTTAAGAAAGGGCAAGTATATGACTTATTGAGAGAGAGAGAAGAGAAGAATACAATATATTGATTGAGAAGTCTTTCAAGTAATTCTTGTACTAAGCTATAAACAAGTAGGATAACAATTGAAAACAAGAAGTTTTGACATGTAGCAAGAAATAGAATAGATAAAGAAATATTCTCACTGATGTGGATCACATTTAGATATTAAGAATATTTTAATTGTAAACTTAATCATGCTTTAATAAATCTAACTTCTTAAAAACAGTCAATAGGGAAATGTAGGATAAATCCGGGGTTTTACAGGGTTTTGTGCTTAAGCTCTTTCACTAAAAGTCGAGAAGCATTGATCATAAATCTTAAATAAAAATTCAACAATACAGGTAACAAAGTAATACAAGAGATGTTTATATATAAATAAGAAAAAAAAATTAATGCAAGAAAAAACAGCAAAATAGAAACTCCTATAGAATGTCTAAATCAAAAAACAAAATTAGTAAGAAAAATAGATTATTGAAAAAGAAGGAATGAAATATAATAAATACCCATTAAATCAGGGACGTCTTAGTTGATATCCAGTCCGACATTAGCACTACACAAGTCCGTTGAAACAATCCAGAAGACCACGCCACTCGTCCTTGTACCTGGTGGAAACACAAGTCCTAGCTAGTTAACAACAAAACTCTTAGCATGTAAAACAAACATAAACGGAAGACCATACGCAGAATTATTATCGAATAAGGTCTCCTCACAAAACTGTATTTTACAAAAGATATAAATCACAATTAGGCCGACCATTGGGGTTAATGGATTGCTTATATAGTCTCTGATCCTCGAAATTGGAGAAGACTACGTGTTCCAAGATATCATGAAAGCACCACCGCCGTACT
Source organism: Luffa acutangula (assembly GCA_036850905.1). NCBI lineage: Eukaryota > Viridiplantae > Streptophyta > Magnoliopsida > Cucurbitales > Cucurbitaceae > Luffa > Luffa acutangula. The sequence goes on from CM072090.1 coordinate 49,138,489, forward strand.
CCTGTACGGTCGTCCGAACTGAAAACTCCTTTGGAGTAAGATCAAGAGGCTCATCCTCCGGCTTCTTTGGTTCCTTGACAAGAACTTCCCGCCTAAACCAATCCAACTGAAGATTAATTTTCAGTTCAAAGTAATTATCGAGTAATTAGAACAAAAGAAAGCTAATTATATTACCGATTAGAAACACAAAAGAAAACATAGCAAGTTCTTATTGGAAACAAACGATCCATACCCAGAAATGCATAGTAGAAGTTCTTCCGGATCCATCTCACGAGCCAGGCATAACTGTTTGAGTCTGAAACCAGGTTGTGACATTTCTGAAGTCGAAGCAACACGACTCTTCTAAGTAGAGTGTTCTTGTCCTTTTGCATTACCTTCCCCTTCCATCCCCCTTCCTCGCAACACCACAAACCACTTCTGATTTGGAGGGAAAGAATTTATAGAGAAACAGTCGCTTACAAAATACGGCACTCCAATTCGCGGACATTTTACGCTTCATAAGCCATGGGCCTTAATTTTGGGTCATGGGCCCATTTACAACTTTCTTCTTTTAAGCCCAATATTACTCCTAATCGGCCCACCAACAAACCGAAGCAAGTTTGTTTTAATTTTAAATTTTATATTTTTATAGTTCAATAAAATTTTCTAATATATTCTTTCCACGTAAATAAATATATATGTCTCATTCATTTCATAAAAATTTAATGTTCAAAATTTCAATTCTAATAGTTATTTAGTGTCTAAATTTTAAATAGATAACCATTTTGGTTCTTATCTTTATTTTTTATTATTACTTTCTTGTAAGAAACCTTATTTTTTATTTTCTCAATACGTGGATAATGGATTTTACCACTGATAAAAAATAAAAATCAACAATAAAACCCAAAAGATTATTTTTTTTTTTTATTCAAAGACTTAAACCAACGGCTTAAAAACGAAGAAGCTAAACAAAATTACTTTTTTTTAAAAAAAAAAAAATCAGTGATACAAATAAAAATCACGAAAAATAAATAATCATTTCTTCCAACTACAACCATGTGATGCATATTGCAATCGATGAAAATTACCGATTAACTACATTGACAGATTGCAGCTTATAGATATTACCATTGACCACATGACCAATTGCTATCAGTTGGAGAAGCAACGGCATGATTAAAGCATTTGGTCACATTAGGCACAAAAAAACTCACACAACGCTAGGGAGGTCCCAAGCCACTTACACTAGGTCTTGAAAAGGTTGTTTCTACAGCAACAATTAATTTTTATTTTGACATTTTATATTCTCAGTCTGCAATTTTATTCATTAACTATCTCCTTGATTTTGCCCTGTTAAGATATCCTTCAATTTTACACGCCGTCTAAATGTTTTTCACTAACGTAAGACCTCATTGGTCAAACTTTTAAGATAACAAATCATTTATATTGTAGCTAAACATACGCTCAATAAACTTCAAAAGAAGGCAAGACATGTGAAAGTTGCATTACTATTAATGGGTGGCTTCGCGATTTCTTATGGGCACAGGAGGTTGGGGGTGCTTTTATATAATCTATAATCCGGATCTCGTCGACTCATAGCTCCAAGACTCCCTCCCCCTTAAATGGCAAACGGTAAAGGTAACGTGCAGACTTGATAATATATACGAATAGAATCTACCCAGGAAAAACCTTCCTCTTCTTTAAGTTCTAGTCGCATCTACCAGCAATAGTCGACGATGGCAATCAGTAATTAATATGCACTGCTTTAGACCTATGAAAGTGTGTCGGCAAAACTAATTAAAAAAAACAAAACACAACTAAATGTATATACAAAATGACACACAATAGATCCACTTGATTAGGCTCCTCTATTTGATTAAACCTAAAGGAAAAATAATAAAAACAATGAGCTGATAGGTTTCTTTGGGGGCCAAGAACACCTATTAACAACTAGACCAATGTGTTCAAAGGTCTTGAATAGTCCAATATATTTGGACTAAGCTATCCATCACTACAACACGCAGGACACCTTTCATTATTGTCGCTTGAGAAGGCGTAGATCACCAACATTGAACTCAACCTTTGCACCTATTACCTTCACAAACTCTCTACCCTTCATTGGCAACTTACATTTTTTTGTCCTAATCCTTCAGAAAGCTTCGTTAGCCAACTTTATCAACTTTGATTTTAGTAGGAACAAGAACTTACTAATGTTGTCACTATAACTTTGGTATAACCAAGTTGAATCACTGGCACGAGTAAAATTCCCTTGACTTAGCTCGCTCACACATTTAACCAAATTTGGAACCTTTTGTTGGCCATCTGCAATCCACCATTTCAAACTAGGCACCACTAAAGTTGAGTCCACAATACTAAAAAGCCTACCGCTGCCAACTCAATTTTATTTTATTTATTGAACAATCCAACTCTCTTAGCAACATACAATGAGATGACACCAAAAATGTCACACTTGTTGTCCTCTTGCTAAGTTCATACCACATTTTTCTTGTCATGGTGAAAATGGATTTCACAACCACAATTCTCTACTTCCAAGAACTTCGGTTACCCTAAGTTGGACGTACTTCAAACTCTTGTGACCTATGAGTTTGGATACTTTCTCCATAAGGAAAGTGCCTTCAGCTATCTAAAGTCAAATACTGCAACTGCGAGTTCCAAGTCACGAGCATGATAGTTAAGCTCATGTCTCTTTAACAGACGCAAGGTGTAAACAATAACCTTTCCATATTGCACATGTTTACAACCTTGTCCTTTTTCTTGAAGCATCATTGACGAGTGTCAACCTCACGTACCAACATGAATAGTCAACATTGAGACCGTATCTAGTCATTCCTTTAACTTATAGGACTCTTCTTGCAAACTTCGCTTTGAGCGATAGAGGTATTCTTAAACCTTGCAAGTTAACTGAATCCACGGTACTACCAACTGACAAGATTCTAAGTAAACTCCAAAACTCTCTAAGGTAACTTTTCAACCTAAGGAGATTGTGAATCTTAGCCACTGTATTGGGTTTAAACCAATTACAAAACTGCTTTTACTTTCGTGAAGTCCATCGGGAAATTGTCTTTAAAATCCAAATGTTCGAGAAAGCAACCTCATCCAAACAAAACTCATCCTTTGAATAAAGTACAACTTACTACCTCTAAAGGTTGCCAAAACTTACTCAAGGCATTCCTTAAGAGATTCCTTGGTCTTAGAATAACCCAATATGTCAACAAGGAACACTACCATGAACAAGTCAAAAGGCTCTAAAGACTAGCATCAAAAGATCCCTAAAAAAAATTCTTGGTTTTTTCTTCCAAAGTTTTCTCCAATAGTTTTCCTAGAGTAGTAACCTACCTAAAAAAAAACTCGACAACTTTCAAGCTTTTCTCTTCTAGAGTAACCTACCCAAGGAAGAATCGTTGACGAGAGAGACAAAATCATAGGATAAAAATGTAAAAAGCAATAGTAATAAGAATACCTTAGCAATTGATGCTGGATGAAAGGCTGAAGCTCCCTGCACATAAAAACAATGGTTCCCAATAGTCTGGGAAGTAAAAGATGCCCCTGTAATAAAATAATGGCATACCACTCACAGGCAAAAGATACTTTTATGAGAACTGAAGAACTGATTGTGATAGTACGATATTATCAATTATCAATATCATCTGAAAAGGGAATATCAAGCAGAGATGGTGAGCTTTGAGCATCACCCAGGACTCCAAGATATCACCTCCCATGCTGTCGGAATGAAATGGAAAAACAAGTCCTTGGTGAAAAAAACTTATTATTATATTTCTAATGGATTGGTCATGTACTTATTACTAAAAAGAATATATACTAGAAGGAACATATACAAAGAGAAATCCAGGAATAAGACATCCCCTATTAAGAATTACAAAACACTCTACCAGCTACACAACACAACTAAAACCATCCTCAGCCCATAAGGAACGAGATCAATAAACTCATCCTCAAAATATTTTCAACTGCGCTCTATCCATATTATAAAAGGCAAAGTTGTAGTATAACTTCAGTGTTATGAATCCACTAAATTAACAAACGAAAGATAGAATGATAGGTACATGGACAATAGCAGAAGTGCAAAATACCAAAAGTATCCCATGGCCCCTAAAAGAAGGAAGGAAAAAAAATGCACCTGCTCTGCAATGCTAGCAGCTTCAGCATATGCATCTTGAATATTTTCAGCAAGCTTGAGAAAAAATATATTTGATATTTTTCCAGCAGCAACCATGAAGGAACCAGTGGCTAAAGTTATGAGAGCAATCTGCCAGCAGTTAATAAATCCAATGACAAGGCCACCGAAGAATGTAGACATATCGTGTATATAGTTTCCAACCTAAAAAGAGTGCAAAAGTAACAAGGATGGTCATGAAAAATCTCATTGAATACATAGAAGACGAAGAAAATAACACATTGAATTTTATTCTCAAGCCCCAACGGGAGTCCAGGACATACTTTTTCACTAAGAGCAGACCGAATGAGCAGCACATCACTCAGTACTTGGCTCACAATATCCCCATTGTTGCCATATGTATCAAAGAAACTCATATCCTGATTAAGTAGCACTTGAACATATCTGGATCAAATGCACAACAGACACCTTTCACCAGTCAAAATCCAGCATGAAACCTCTATCACATAGACTTGTTAGTTGACTACCAATAAGACTAACTTAAATATGAACAGGGAATTTCAGATAAAGCTAACATTCAATAATATTAGAACTTGCCAATCCAACCAGCAACGAAAACATCAATAGCAATATAAACAACTCTTAAAACAAGCTGCAAGGTAATGAAGTCCAAACAAAAATTTTAGCATTTGTCGCTGATTCTGATACAAGCATTTTCTAAGCCTATAGAATTAAATTTAAACGAATTAATGTGTTTAAGTTTGTATGAAAAAATTCAAAACAAAAGAATGTACAAATCATGTATAGAATTACACTCAACTCCATAATTGAGTTCTCCATTCTCAGACCAATCACCAAGGAGAATTAGATTAATAAAAGTAGAATATGAATACAACCAAAAGCCATGTTTCTGACACAAGCTACATACGCCATTTCTTTAATATATATATAGTCAAGCACCTAAGTTATCAGTTAATTGACCTTGGATGCACAATAAGGAGTTCCTATAAGAATAAATGATTGCAACAATTCAGCATTTATACTTCAAAACTATAAGGTAGATAGATTATACTCCAATCAACTGATTGTGATAATGGGACAGAATGTGAAGATTACAAATACACATTAGACATCTAACATGGCTTGAATTATTAACAGTCCTATAAATTGTGCAACTATTGGGTTAGGAAGTGAGAAAATGCACAAATTTTAATTTTAAAAAAAAATAGGACAACAAATGTAAGAACTTGTAAACCATAATCTTCACATGACTTTTGGTTTACCTTTGTGTCATATCCTTTCTCAAGAGAGCTAATAAACGTGTGTGCATGAGCTATTTTAACAGCTTCTTCAATTTATTTCGCCCATATGCAATATTATCTCGTATATTCAAACTTAGCAAGACAGGTTCTTGTGTCACTAATCCAATTTTTGCTTTTTATATTTTCTCCATCCAAAAGAACGTCTCCTGCAGTAAAAAATAGGCATATAGTTTGAGGTGCTAAGGAATATCTTGTGTTTCACTTTCATTAAAGACCCCAAGGAAAGGATATTAAGGAACCAAAAGAAGCAAGAACACAAAATGTGTACCTAATGTGGGATCATAAAACTGCTCCATGAGTGGGATTATACTGCTTTTTCCAGATCCATTTTTCGCAGGCAAAGTAAAAGGTAAAATCCACTCACGATAGGAATTTTAGGGCGAGACAGATAGCTGAAATATACGTTACGAAAATCAATATTTCCTTGAATGGAAGATGGAGGGAGACAAGAATTTTAACTTTGAAGAAAAAATTGAAAATCACACTTACAGGCACTTAAAATTACAGCAAATAATGCAGTTATAATCTCTCCTCCTCATGTGTGAGGACCAAGAACCTTCCAACCCAAAGTTTCAAAGCACAGGACTTATCGCAAGCCCATATGTGCATCCAAGCCCAAAACCTCGCACAAGGCCTTTTATATAAGTATGATATTATCGTGGGAGATGAAAATGTTAATACAAACCACTTTCCATAAAACTTAACTTAGTAAATAAAAAAATTAAAAAGTTTCAACCCTTCAAAATCCAAAATTTTCCATGGTAAATAATCTGGTTATATACTCAAAATTGCAACATGATAGATGAGAAGAAATAAGTGACTATACCAACTCAACATATTTGGTATTGTGATGTGATCCAGATTCGACAGCAGGTAGATTTACATCTACATATATTGTTATTTTCACGATGAGATTTATGCAAAAGAAATACACACACTTAAAAGAGAAAAGTGTATACCACTCAAGATATTTGACCAAAACATTTAAAAATCATTATTGGTAAACAACATAAGGCAGGGGTAACTAAAAGTTATGAAGAAAGCTTACTTAATTTACTTTAATAACTAACCATAAACCCCAAAAGAAAGCTAACCAAAGGCTATGCCAAAATACACATCTAAGAAACATGGCTACAGTGACACATCATTTCCTAAAAAATAGTTGCTTTTGAATTCTTATAAATTTAAAAAGTACAAGGACTAAATGACACATCATTTCCTAAAAAATAGTTGCCTTTGAATTCTTATAAATTTAAAAGTACAAGGACTAAATTGTTGCTTATAAAAGTTCAAGGACTAAATTGTTACAAAATTGAAAGTACGGAGACTAAATCGTTACAAATCAACAAAGGTCCTAATGATTTCTAACCACACATTTCCTAGAGTTTATGGTAATTGTATAGTTAAGAAGATATTAAAAGGTTTAATACACCCTAACTTATCAACTTCAGCCGTGGCGATTTAATGCATGATATTCCAGCTCCAAACAATAATTGCTTTGAAATTATTGATTTATTATTTAAGAGAAATGAGTATTCTTTGAGAGTGAATAAGCTACAGAAATTTCTTTTAAAAAATGTTTTTTTCTATGCTCTTGTATATTCTTTCATTTCTCTCCATGAAAGCTTGGTTTCTTATTTTAAAAAAAAAAATTAAAAAAATCAAAATCAAAAGTTATGTAAACACTAGTATTTAAATAAGGCTGCGTCAACCTAGAATCAGAACGTTGTAATTTTACTTACCAGTAGAAGCCTCCAAATGTTTATTTTCAAGTTTGTTACTCAGAAAGCAGTCTAATGCATAGTGAGCATGCTCTGTGCTGAATAAATTATATGAGCACTTTAAGGAGAGTGATTTTAGAAACTCAAAGAGAGGATGTTTACTTCCTATTATCCTCAGCAATTTGTCCTGAAAAAAAAAACAAACAATAACTCTATCAATCACAATGCAAGATAATATACATTAATCATTTGTGAAAAAAGAACCCACCGAAGAGAGTAAACAATAGTCAAGGCCTCATCCATCAAATATATATATCCATATGTGTGTGTGTCTGTCCATATATATGTATCCATTTTATAAAAGGAAGGAGTTTGTTTATTTATAGGAAATTATTAGCACGCTGGAGATCAGCGATAGATCTAATGACAAGCACCTGGAAGTCAAATTATCAGATGGCTATTAACTAAGATTCATAAGAGAGGAATAACCGTCATTTTAACTCTTCTCAAGTTGGTTAAAAAATGTTTGAACATTCGTAGCTTGCTGATGAGAATTTGGAAATGCGGTTGTTGAAGGCCTCAAGTAAAAAACTTAGCCACCTGCTTATTGGTTATTATATAGAGAGTGTACATTAGTGAAAATTTTAATCTAGACTCTAATCACCAAAATCTATGATGCCTTTATCCAACCAAAAATTTAAAAAAACTACGCTAGATGGACATCATTCATATGATGCTCTAACTTTTTTATTAAACATAACTTTTGTGTCACCAATAAGGTGATTGGTGCTTTAAGTAGAATCTCATAGAATCTCATTAATTATCTGTTGCGAGTGGGCAAGTTATCTGATTTTTCTTTGATTTGGAATAACTGTAAAAATAGACATGCTTAGAAAGGAAGACCTCGGTATCACTTAAGGATTTCTTTCTAAATAAAATAGGTTTCTCTCTGCATATCACATATCTCTTAGGCAGAAAAGTAATATGGACATACCTGTTAGAGAATTGGTGGACATTTTAGGCATGATAAAAGTTTAGCCAGGATTACCATTACATTTTATTGGCATCAGCTTCACAGGGATGTAGCAAAATTTGTGCAGTGTCATCATTTGAGCTTTGCAAAATCGTGAAGAGATTTAGGAATAACAACCTACGTGTTGCACTTGTCAACTCAACACTTTTTAATTTTTATGTCCTAATTAACTTTATGTTCGATTAGAAAGTCTTCTAATAACCTTAGATTAAGGGTTGTTTACCTCATGTAGTTATTTCCTTTAGCCTTAAACCTAGCTGATAAATACTCAGGTTCCACATGTTGTAAAAGTTAGCTTTTTATTAATCAAATAGCCCTAAATTTCCCTATCTCGCCAAATCAACTAATTATACTATGCACCATCGTTCAACAAGATTATTAAAACTATCGTACTGAAACTAAACTATGTAAGTACAAGATAATAACAATGACAGTAAAGAATATTTTTAATCACTCCAAACCAGGTAGGGTAAAAAACATCAATCTATTATACTTACCTTTTCCTCCTTTACAAGATTATGCAAAACCACATCTACTTGCGGTAGAGAGGCATCCTCACTTAGAATATGGGTCAAAATGTTGCTAACCAAACTAGGCTAGTGGTAGTCTCTATAGAAAAAAGAGTTATTGTAAATATGAAACAATTCAAAAGGTTTGTACGGTGAATGTAAACCAACAAATAAAATATAGAACAGCAAGGCTGGTGGTAGTCTCTATAGAAAAAGGAGTTATTGTAAATATGAAACAATTCAAAAGGTTTGTACAGTGTATGTAAACCAACAAATAAAATATAGAAAATACAGATGACAAGTTGATTTTCGAGTCTATGAGAATCAATAGAAATTATTACACTAAACACACTAACAACCTATATCATCCAAAATTACATATTTTCTACAAGTGACACTTTTTTTTCTCTATTTCAAGCTTACGTGTATTAAAGAAAAATGAGCGAGCAAAAGGGCATATCATAGACATTTTAGTTACGGGCTAGAAAGGAACTATATTGAATACTTTATACTCCCCAACACGAATCCACTGCCTCAAAGGGAACTTGTTTAATATTATAACAAAGCATAAAACAAACTTTTTTTTGGTGATAAAAATCCTATTAAGGCACAGGATAAATTAAATTCTTCCTCTAACAAACTACAAATATCCCAATATATAATACAACTCGTACTCCTGAACACAACAAAACTGACCTATTAAAGTTGAAAGTATTGAGGACAATATTTGGGAAATTTAAGGCCTCGGTTGTAAAACACTTGGAGGAATTAACCAAAAAAAATTTAGTAACTTAAAAATTGGCATAACAGAAAATCAGTAATATTAAACACACTGAACAAAAAGAGCGCGAGTACCAATACTAGAGCAGTGCAAGATAAAGGGTATTGACCTCAAAGTAGAGAAAAATGCATTAGACATCTCCAACACTAAGTCGTTGCATTCAACGTCAAGCATTATCACACAACATTTACATCGTGCCGCTGTCTCTAGTATTTTAACCCTCCAAGAGAAAAGTGGACTTGTCATATCCGCTAGCTCCAAAAAACAACCCAAAAGAAGGATAAAAACATCCTATAATTTAAAAAAAAAAAAAAAAAAAGGGATCACTTGTAGGGACATGAAGATATTTGAAGAGTCAATATATGATGCAAAGAGAGAGTATGCATTTCATCGAAATTAATGATTTGTTACCCTTAGATATTTGTCTTCGAGAGGTGGTTCTGGTGCTATGACACGAAAAATTTCACTCACGCATATAGCTAATAGAAGTCTCACATCTTTATCTCTATTCCGTAGAAGACCATTAATTATAGGTTTCCTTAGTTGTGGGTGCAGAGAGACAGAGAGGGAGAGAACGAGCTATTAGTGCCGGAAGGTCCGAGTTCAAACGAATGGAACGAAGTAGGCACGTTCTTCACTAGCAGGACTGTGTCGGTATGAACAGAAGCGTCTCCTCCGCACATTCTTAATTGAAGATAATTAGGAAACAAAATACTACCCTGACAATTTTGAACAAAACCCTAGAAAAATCATTCAATCTTCGTGATCAACTTACGATTAGCCACGAAAACAGAACCATTATTAACTTGCTCAGTCGACAGCAAGAAAACCCCCGACGACAATGCGATCAGACTGACTGGAGAGATTTAGAAAGGGAATTACGAAAGGAAATTCAGAGTAGAAACATTACCCGCAGGGATTTGACAATGTAATCCTTAGTTGGGCGACACTGTTACCTTCAATTGATCAAGAGGCTCATCCTCCGGCTTCTTTGGTTCCTTGACAAGAACTTCCCGCCTAAACCAATCCAACTGAAGATTAATTTTCAGTTCAAAGTAATTATCGAGTAATTAGAACAAAAGAAAGCTAATTATATTACCGATTAGAAACACAAAAGAAAACATAGCAAGTTCTTATTGGAAACAAACGATCCATACCCAGAAATGCATAGTAAAAGTTCTTCCGGATCCATCTCACGAGCCAGGCATAACTGTTTGAGTCTGAAACCAGGTTGTGACAGTTCTGAAGTCGAAGCAACACGACTCTTCTAAGTAGAGTGTTCTTGTCCTTTTGCATTACCTTCCCCTTCCATCCCCCTTCCTCGCAACACCACAAACCACTTCTGATTTGGAGGGAAAGAATTTATAGAGAAACAGTCGCTTACAAAATACGGCACTCCAATTCGCGGACATTTTACGCTTCATAAGCCATGGGCCTTAATTTTGGGTCATGGGCCCATTTACAATTTTCTTCTTTTAAGCCCAATATTACTCCTAATCGGCCCACCAACAAACCGAAGCAAGTTTGTTTTAATTTTAAATTTTATATTTTTTATAGTTCAATAAAATTTTCTAATATATTCTTTCCACGTAAATAAATATATATGTCTCATTCATTTCATAAAAATTTAATGTTCAAAATTTCAATTTTAATAGTTATTTAGTGTCTAAATTTTAAATAGATAACCATTTTGGTTCTTATTTTTATTTTTTATTATTACTTTCTTGTAAGAAACCTTATTTTTTATTTTCTCAACACGTGGATAATGGATTTTACCACTGATAAAAAAATAAAAATTAACAATAAAACCCAAAAGATTATTATTATTTTTTTATTCAAAGACTTAAACCAACGGCTTAAAAACGAAGAAGCTAAACAAAATTACTTTTTTTAAAAAATAAAAATCAGTGATACAAATAAAAATCACGAAAAATAAATAATCATTTCTTCCAACTACAACCATGTGATGCATATTGCAATCAATGAAAATTACCGATCAATTACGTTGACAGATTGCAGCTTATAGATATTATCATGACCACATGACCAATTGCTATCGGTTGGAGAAGCAACGACATGATCAAAGCATTTGGTCACATTGGGCACAAAAAAACTCTTACACTAGGTCTTGAAAAGGTTGCCAACAAGAGCATAGCTCAATTGGCATAAAGATGTATTGATAACCACGAAGTATGTGGTTCAAATCCCCCACCTCACATTGTCAAAAAAAAAAAAAAAAAGGTCTTGAAAAGGTTGTTTAAACAATTAATTTTTATTTTTATTTATAAAAAAGTGCACAATAATTCTTCATTTAGTAGCATAATGTTGTCATTAAAGGAACTGGGTGGTTATAATAATCACACACTTAGATACTAATCAAAGTTGTCAATTTTGATTGGACGGGTCTGATCAACCACCTCAAAGCATCCGACCAATCTTACAAAGAACACCTATTGTTCAAATAGACATTTTATATTCTCAGTCTGTGCAAGATCCCAAATTTAGCATGCAATTTTATTCATGAACTATCTCCTTGATTTTGCCTTGTTAAGATATCCTTCAATTTTACACGTCTGTCTAAATGTTTTTCACTAATGTAAGACCTCATTGGTCAAACTTTTAAGATAACAAATCATTTATATTGTAGCTAAACATACGCTCAATAAACTTCAAAAGAAGGCAAGACATGTGAAAGTGTGTCGGCAAAACTAATTAAAAAAAACAAAACACAACTAAATGTATATACAAAATGACACACAATAGATCCACTTGATTAGGCTCCTCTATTTGATTAAACCTAAAGGAAAAATAATAAAAACAATGAGCTGATAGGTTTCTTTGCTCATAATATTCTATTGCCAACGTGGCTTGTAGTAGGAGACAATTCAGAGTCCGAGTAAAAGATGACAATACTAAATACTAAATCACCTATCCTAAAACCAACTAAATCCTCAACAAATTTCGGCAACATAACAACATACGTATAGCTAACAACAAAATTTTCAAACACTTGTTAACACAAGTATAACACTTCTATAACATTCTAGTCCACTCCCCCTCACTTCATAATAAAAACCAACTCCACAACCTAGTATCACCATACGAGTTAGGTCTCGTATCATCAATTATACAATAACACCATAATTTATATTAAGACTCAAGGTAAATAAAACCTCTCATATCTTTATCGAAGAGAAAGGTTGTATAAATAGCCATCAATATTACAAGTGGTGTAACTAATTACAACAGATAAGTAACAAAATGGTAAACTGCTATATTGCCTAATAATTTAAAACAAAACTCAACTTAACTAAGTTTCAACCAGTTAATAACTAGAACCTATGAACAACAATCAAAAACAAAAGGGAAAAAATGGCTAAATACATCACTAAATGCCAACAAATGGCTACCCTAATAGAATGGAAAGCCAAAGGATGAACACCAAGGACTAGAAGCTATGGTCCTTCCTCACAAGCCTCATCCTTTGCATCACCGTGATCATGACAGTCTTCATAACCTGCAAAATCTATTGGTTGGGAGGAAAGAGAAAGGAGGTGAGTACAACCATGGTACTGATAAGTAGCCCCTACCTGAGAAGCTATCAAACAATAACCAAATAACCAACATACTTGTCATGCACAAACAACATGCTTCTTAAAGCTGTAAACACAGCATCATACTCAAAAAACAAGTAAAACAAACGACTCACCTAAGCCATAACTCATGCATCCCACCATACAACTCACTAATCACTCAAGCTCCATGAGATTCTCAACATGTTTAGCCCTAACAAAGCTCTCCAAGATTGACCCTTCGAGTTGCACTAACCCCTGACCATTTATACTCAGGGCTTTAATGCTCTCTACGGAGCTCGACATTCGATCCTTGACCATTTGTACTCAAGGCCTCGAGCTGTGCATCGTCCCATGACCATTTGTATCCAAGGTGCGCCGATGACTTAGCAACATGTTGCCCTTCCCCAAGTGCCCAACACTTTTTCTAGACTCATCACACCGACCCTGAACTGTACCCAAGGTCTCGATGCTCCTCTTATTCCAATGGTGACATGGCACCTCTTGACCATTTGTACCCAAGGTGCATTGACAGCCACCTATATTTCCTTTCTTTCACATTTCAGGTCCTCTGGTCTCTTTTCTCACAACTATCTAAAATGCACATGCCTTACATCATGCTTCTAGACTCATGTGCTATCCCCACCAAGCATATACATGCAACACTATGCTCTCATCTCATGCTTAATTCATAACTCACATAAGACATACATAAAGCGAGTAAACACACAACGTGCTATCATGCAATCAAATAGAATCTCAATTCAAAACTACTTACAGAAAGCTCTAAAGTGCTCCTAAACTAAGCGAAGAGGCTCCTGAAACACACAAATAACACTACAAGGTTAGAACTCAATGAAGAAGCTTTATCCAGAGCCAAACATTACTTATGAAGGATGTTCTTACCCAAAGCCACCATTAAAACTTTCGAATACTCCAACACTAATTCAAACCACTTGAAATTCACAAAGAATACCTTGGAACCTTGCTGGAAAATATCCAAGGTTATTTGATAGTACACAGAGAACGCAAAAATTATAAATTGTCCTCAAACCAACTTAAATGAGTTTGAAATAAACATTTTTATTCTTTCGGGAAAATATCCAAGGTTATTTGATAGTACACAGAGAACACGCAAAAGTTATAAATTTTCCTCAAACCAACTTAAATGAGTTTGAAATAAACATTTTTATTCTTTCCTTTTTTATTTCTTTTCTTCCCAGAGTAATTAACCCAAAACAAACTCCCAAAAGATTAGGAAGAAGGGGATTGCAGAGGAAGGGGGTCCGACAACGTGAAGAGAAGAAAAAAAAGAGAAAGAGATGAGATTGATTTCTTTCGGGGTTTTTCTTCTTTCCTTTTTAATTATTTTCTTCCAAGAGTAATTAACCCAAAACAAACCCACAAAAGATTTAGGAGAATCATAATTGAAAAGAGATTTGAATTGGAGATAAGAGGCCTACATTAAACTCCAAACTTTAGGATTTAAAGATTTACTTATGATCTTTTTTTCCAAAATTATAGAATTTACTTTACCGACTTTCCCAATGTACTTGTTACCAATGTATTTCTGCTCATAAAGCAACCATGCACTAAAGTGCCAAGGTTCTAGTCTCAACATTGATGAACTTCCCAGACACGACTAATGAAGCACGATGTGTTGCAGACAACATTTGGGGCCAAGAACACCTATTAACAACTAGACCAATGTGCTCAAAGGTCTCGAATAGTCCAATATATTTGGACTAAGCTATCCATCACCACAACACGCAGGACACCTTTCATTATTGTCGCTTGAGAAGGCATAGATCACCAACATTGAACTCAACCTTTGCACCTATTACCTTCACAAACTCTCAAACCTTCATTGGCAACTAACATTTTTTTGTTCTAATCCTTTAGATAGCTTCGTTAGCCAACTTTATCCAGTAGGAACAAGAACTTACTAAGAGACTGAACAATTCACTATTCCAAAAATGTTTCTTAAGATCCTCATACATCTTGGTGATATGAGTATGAACCGAAAAAGATGTTTTGTGCGCCTCTTATAACAAATCTCGCTTATGAGGATAATCCTGTCACTATAACCTTGGTATAGCCAAGTTGAATCACTGACACGAGTAAAATTCCCTTGACTTAGCTCGCTCACACATTTAACCAAATTTGGATCCTTTTGTTGGCCATCTGCAATCCACTATTTCAAACTAGGCACCACTAAAGTTGAGTCCACAATACTAAAAAGCTTTCCGCTGCCAACTCAATTTTATTTTATTTATTGAACAATCCAACTCTCTTAGCAACATACAATGAGATGACACCAAGAATGTCACACTTGTTGTCCTATTGCTAAGTTCATACCACAATTATCTTGTCATGGTGAAAATTGATTTCACAACCACAATTCTTTACTTCCAAGAACTTCATTTACCCTAAGTTGAATGTTTTTGCCCAAAGAAATACTTCAAACTCTTGTGACCTATGAGTTTGGATACTTTCTCCATAAGGAAAGTGCCTTTAGCTATCTAGAGTCAAATACTGCAACTGCGAGTTCCAAGTCACGAGCATGATAGTTAAGCTCATGTCTCCTTAGGAGACGCAAGGTGTAAACAATAACCTTTCCATATTGCACAAGTTTACAACCTTGTCCTTTTTCTTGAAGCATCATTGACGAGTGTCAACCTCACGTACCAACATGAATAGTCAACATTGAGACCGTATTTAGTAATTCCTTTAACTTCTAGGACTCTTCTTACAAACTTCGCTTCGAGTGATAGAGGTATTCTTAAACCTTGCAAGTTAACTGAATCCATGGTACTACCAACTGGCAAGATTCTAAGTAAACTCCAAAACTCTCTAAGGTAACTTTTCAACTTGAGGAGATTGTGAATCTTAGCCACTATATTGGGTTTAAACCAATTACAAAACTGTTTTTACTTTCGTGAAGTCCATCGGGAAACTGTCTTTAGAATCCAAATGTTCGAGAAAGCAACCTCATCCAAACAAAACTCATCCTTTGAATAAAGTACAACTTACTACCTCTAAAGGTTGCCAAAACTTACTCAAGACATTCCTTAAGAGATTCCTTGGTCTTAGAATAACCCAATACGTCAACAAGGAACACTACCATGAACAAGTCAAAAGGCTCTAAAGACTGGCTTCAAAAGATCCCTAAAAAAAATTCTTGGTTTTTTCTTCCAAAGTTTTCTCCAATAGTTTTCCTAGAGTAACCTACCTAAAAAAAACTCGACAACTTTCAAGCTTTTCTCTTCTAGAGTAACCTACCCAAGGAAGAATCGTTGACGAGAAAGACAAAATCATAGGATAAAAATGTAAAAAAACAACAGTAATAAGAATACCTTAGCAATTGATGGTGGATGAAAGGCTGAAGCTCCCTGCACATAAAAACAATGGTTCCCAATAGTCTGGGAAGTAAAAGATGCCCCTGTAATAAAATAATGGCATACCACTCACAGGCAAAAGACACTTTTATGAGAACTGAAGAACTGATTGTGTAGATTATTTCAATTTTTTAAATTTATATTTTCCTTATTTAGATTAGATTTTATTCTATCTTTATAGTTTCCTTTTATGTATTTTTATGGTGTATATATCTTCTTGTATTTTGGTGATTAAGTAAAATGAAATAATTTTTCTCCCAAAACCACATGGTATCAGAGCAGCCCTAAAAATAAAACCCTAACCCTAAAATAAAACCCTAGCCGTCAGACACTATCTTTACCGGCGAACCCTCCTTCCGACAACCCTCCGACGAGCTCTTCTTTCTTCTTCGGCGAACTCTCATCGGCGAACGGAGTTCGTAACAGTCGCAACAGAACTCGTGTTAACGTCTGCTCGTCTGCTCACGTTCACGTTTGCTCGTCTGTTCGAAGTTCGTCAGCTGCCGCCGCTGCTTGCCACTCGTCCGTCGCTCGCTGCTCGTCAGTTGCCGCCGCGCGCAACTCGCCGCTTGTTTGCCTCCGCCACTCGCCGCTCGGCTGCTCATCAGATTTTTTTTCCGCTGGTTTGCTCGTTTTTTGTTGCTCAGTTTTTTGGTCGGCTTGTTTTTCCAGATTTGGTTGTTTGGTTGTTCAAGGCTTTCAACGATTTCAAATGGCGAAACACGGGTTAGCAAGTGTTAGTTATGAAAACTCCTCTCAACCTCACAATTCCTCTCCTCAAATTGTGACTAATCATAAACTTCAAGGTCACAATTTTCTTCAATCGAATCAATCAGTCTTCATATATATCTGTGGCCGTGGTAAAGATGGTCATCTAACTGGTGATACCCCTGCACCGGATGCTAAAGACCCGAAGTTTCGATCATGGAAAACTGATGATCATTTGGTCATGTCTTGGCTACTAAACTCTATGACTCCAGAGGTTGGAGAGAACTTTCTATTGTTCAAAACAGCAAAAGAGATATGGGATGCAACCCGTGACACCTATTCCAGCTCAGAGAACTCATCTGCTCTATTGGCTATTGAAACCCAGTTGTATGATTTACGTCAAGGAGACCTTAATGCTACTCAGTACTTTAATCTTCTTGTTCGAAACTGACAACATTTGGAAACATACGAAACATACGAATGGAAGTGTGGAGAAGACATGACTCATTACAAAAAGATAGTTGAGAAAAATAGAATATTGAGGTTCTTTCTAGGGCTTAACAAAGAGCTAGATGACGTAAGGGGAAGAATTATGGGAGCAAAAGATCTTCCCTCTCTTAGGGAAGCTTTTGCTGAAGTACGGCGTGAGGAAAGTAGAAAACACTTGATGATGCCTGAGATTGGATCCTCTACTGGACCAGAGGTTTTGACCATGTTGACACACAGTTCATCTCAAGATTACAAATCCAAGAAAGGCAATCGTCCTTGGTGTGATCATTGTAAGAGAGTGGGACATGTACGAGATACTTGTTGGAAAATTCATGGCAAACCAGCGGATTGGAAACCAACGAGGAAAGGGACAATCGAAAATCATGCTCATGTTGTTACTTCTCCTTCTCCACATCCAACTTCTACTATGTTTTCGAAGGAACAATTAGCTGTGTTACAACAAATGATTGGCCATATTTCATTATCGACATCTACTCCCACAGCCTCAGTTGAGAAACCTTCTAGCAATCTGGCTTATCAAGGTACTGGTCTTTCTTGTTTTTCTGTGCAGCATAACAAGTCTAAACTTTGGATTGTGGATTCTGGAGCATCAGACCATATGACCGGTGACATTTCCTTATTCCACCAGTTCAAATTCCAATCTGGCTATTCGTCAGTTCTAACAGCTGATGGATCTCTCTCTGAAGTTACAGGGACAGGGTTAATAAAGTTGACAAATGATCTCGTTCTCTCTAATGTGCTTTATGTTCCTAAGTTGAACTTCAATTTGATTTCAGTTAGCAAACTTACTGGTGATTCGAACTGCATTTCTAATTTTTACTCAAACTTGTGTGAATTTCAGGAGGTGGATTCGGGGAAGGTGATTGGCAGTGCTAAGTGTCACGGTCATGCTCGTCCAAGGCGTGTTGCCCATGGCCGCATGCCCATGACAACCCCTTCCCCTCATGCTTTCATTATATGCATTCCCTTTGTATCGCTTGTCTATTTTTCCTTGCTTTTCTCAAGTGTATGACTCCTCGTGATTTTCATGTTCAAGCCTGCCAAGGCTAAAAATCTCAATAATATACTATAGGGGGGTAAGACTAGTCGTCAATCCTTCCTACCCGGAGTTGTTTGCTATCAAGCTGTTGTTGTCCCTTTGTTTACTTGATAGTCTGCAACACATATACATGCTTTCCAAAATGCTTTCAAACGTTTTCCAAAACCTTTTCTCTAACCCCGTTTTCTAAAACCGTTTTCCAAGAACGGGGGTAGAGGTTGCGATATTCGCCCGTTGTGCCACCGACGATCCGTTTTCGAGTTGGCTGACTTACTTGTGAGCGAAAGTAAGTGCCGCACAGTTGCGTTACGAGACCCTAAAGACCGCGATTGTGACAGTTGGTATCAGAGCCCAGTTGGCTCCTGAATCAGAAAGCGAAATCATGTCGTCAAACAAGCAGTTGACGAAGACCCATGTGGAACGTTTAGTTGAGATTGAAGAGCAGTTGCTCTACTTGAGGGAAGTCCTCGATGCTGTTCGGTTTGTGGAATCTCGACTGGAGGAGATTTCGATCAAGGCCGACAAAGTTGATGCGGTAGCTGGCCGCGTGGATGGAATGCCCATCCAAGAACTGATGATGAGGGTTGAGAACCTTGAAAATAAAGCTACTCGACCTAGTAGCTACGAGCGTGGTGACAGCTCGTCGGGCTCTGCTGCCCTGATGGAGGAGCGCGTCGATGGCTTAGACAGCTCCCAGAAAGCTATAGTCCAGATGGTTACGGACTTGTCAGAAGATGTGAAAGCTGCCCTTGATGTGGTCAGGGCCGAAGTGGCGGATCTGAGCGCCAGATTGAACCTCACGATGAGAGCAGTGGGGAACCAAGCCCCGGCAGGGGGCGCGGTCCAATTCAACAAAGTTAAAGTTCCCGAGCCAAAGCCCTTCTGTGGGGTTCGTGATGCAAAAGCTCTTGAGAACTTCATTTTTGATCTCGAGCAATATTTTCGAGCGACGAATACTGTGACCGAAGAGTCCAAGATAACATTAGCTACGATGCATCTTGCTGATGATGCAAAGTTGTGGTGGAGGTCCCTGTTATAGTATATATATGTAAATATAGTAGCTTATTAGTCTTCGTCCTTTATTGTAATTTTACCATTATTGGTTTAGGGCTTCTATGTATGCCTATATATAATTGGCTCTAGTGTATAGAAAATATATGGAATTCTCTCATGTTTGATATCTTAATAACATGGTATCAGAGCCACCTTAGGGTTTTAGAATTTTCCTTTGGTTGTTAGGGTTTCTTCTCATCCAAGTGGGGTTAGGGTTTGAAATTTGGGTCACCACATTAGAGGGGCCGTTTGTCGACACCACCCACCTAAAGAGAAGCGCCGCCGTCAGGGGAGTCGAACCGTCGTCGTCGTTCGCCGGAAGTAGCCGCGCGTGAGCCACACGCGCCGCCGGAGATTTCTGCAGCCGCCGCCACGCGACGGCGCGTGGGACCTCCGTTTTCCCTTCCGTCAGTTGGGTTAGCATCGGGTTGAGAATTCCGACAAGTCTGCATACTTGGTTTTGCCAAAACAGGTCACGTTTGCTTCAGTTTGGGTGCTCGGCTCAATTTCGGTTCGTTTTTTGTTCAGTTCAGTTCTGTTTTTTTTCCTCGTGAGGGTACATTTGTGGCTGGATTTTTCCCCGGCTGTTGTGATTTGCTGTTCTCGTGGATCAAGATTATTTTTGACGTATTCTTGTGGCTAGTTTGGACATAATTGGCTTGAGTTAAAAGTTGTTTGGAAGGAGAATTAGGGTTCTTCATTAGAAACTCCATTCAGATCATATTTTCAGAAGGTGTATGGTTATTTGGCTCTAATTTCAAGGTTTTAGATCAGAATTTGTGGTTTTACATTCAATATTGACCTGTGGTTGAACAAGGACTCGTAGAAATGTCTAATGTGGTTCAATCGCGGATTCAGTCCATCCATGATTCATCTAAGCAACCATTTGTTACTTCTACTACTGAGTTTGCTAAATTTCAACAGTACCAGAAGTCATTGAAAGCATATTCTTTATCATCCGTGCTTACCCCTATTACAACCATTGTTGAGTCAGGTAGCATGAATCATTGTCTTCTTTCCTCCTCTACCAAATGGGTCATAGACTCTGGTGCAACCAATCATATGACAGGTAATCGTGGTTTGTTTTCCAGTTTTTCCTCATCTACTTCCCTTATCGACGTTACTTTGGCAGATGGATCAACATCATCTGTTCTTGGATCTGGCACAGTAAACCTAACCCCATCTCTTTCTTTGTCATCAGTTCTACATTTACCTCAACTTTCCTTTAATTTAATATCTGTTAGTAAACTCACTCATGACCTTAATTGTTGTGTTTCTTTTCATCCGGGCTATTGCTTGTTTCAGGATCTTGTGACGAAGAAGATTATTGGTAGAGGACATGAATCTGGAGGACTTTATATTTTCGATCATCAAGTGCCAAAAGTTGCTTGTTCTGGAGTTGTTTCTCCTTTTGATGCCCATTGCCGTCTAGGTCATCCTTCTCTTTCAGTGCTGAAAAAACTTTGTCCTCAATTTCATAACTTGTCTTCATTAAATTGTGACTCATGCCAGTTTGCCAAATTTCATCGTCTTAGCTCTAGTCCTAGAATAGATAATCGAGCAAGTAAGCCCTTCGAATTAATTCATTCTGATATTTGGGGTCCTTGTCCCATTGTTTCCAAAACTGGATTTCGATACTTCGTTACCTTTGTTGACGATTACTCTCGTATGACTTGGTTATACTTTATGAAGAGTCGTTTTGAGTTGCTTTCTCACTTTTGTAATTTTCATGCTGAAATTCGAACTCAGTTTGATGTTTCCCTTAAAATTTTGAGAAGCGATAATGCTGGCGAGTACTTTTCTGAAGCACTTAGGTCGTACCTATGTAAGCATGGAATTATTCATCATTCATCTTGTGCTGATACTCCTTCCCAAAATGGAGTTGCTGAACGAAAAAATAGGCATCTCCTTGAAACTGCAAGAGCATTATCCTTTCAAATGTGTGTTCCAAAGCAATTTTGGGTTGATGCAATTTCTACAGCTTGCTTCTTGATTAATCGCATGCCTTCATCTGTTCTTAAAGGTCAAATTCCTTATCATGTTCTATTCCCCACAAAACCGTTGTTTCCTATTGAGCCGAAAATATTTGGTTGTACTTGTTTTGTTAGAGATGTTCGTCCTAATCTAACAAAATTAGACCCCAAATCTTTAAAGTGCATTTTCTTAGGCTATTCTCGTGTTCAAAAAGGTTATAGATGTTATTGTCCTAGTTCGAATAGGTATCTTGTATCTCGTGATGTTACTTTCTTTGAGGACACGCCTTTCAAGTCATCTTTGCCTAGTACGAGTCAGGAGGAGGAGGATGATCTTTTTATTTATACGCTTGTACCTCCTACACCCTCTACCGATCCATCTCCACTCGTGTATCCTACACCCTCTCTCGATCCTTCTAGTTCGACACTTGTTCCTACTTGTCCGCCTATTACTCAAGTATACTCTAGACGGCAACAACCTCCAGGTGAATGTCTTGTACCACAAGATTCTTCGTCATCGGATCCAGGACCGAGTGATGAGCTTCCTATTGCTCTTCGTAAAGGTAAACGTTCTTGCACTTTTCCTATTTCTTCATTTGTCTCTTATGACCACTTGTCATCTTCTACATGTTCTTTTGTTGCATCTCTTGACTCTATCTCGATTCCTAAAACGGTTCATGAAGCCTTGTCTCATCCTGGTTGGCGCAATGCGATGATAGAAGAGATGACTGTTTTAGATGATAATGGTACTTGGGATTTAGTATCTCGTCCAGAAGGAAAGAAAGCTATCGGGTGTAAATGGGTGTTTGCAATTAAGGTAAATCCTGATGGTTCAGTTGCCCGATTGAAAGCACGCCTAGTTGCCAAAGGCTATGCTCAGACATATGGGATTGATTATTTTGATACGTTTTCTCCTGTTGCTAAATTAACTTCTGTAAGGTTATTCATTTCCATGGCTGCTTCTCAATGTTGGCCTTTGCATCAGCTTGACATTAAAAATGCTTTTCTCCATGGTGATCTTCAAGAGGAAGTCTATATGGAGCAATCACCTGGGTTTGTTGCTCAGGGGGAGAATGATAAAGTGTGTCGTCTTCGTAAATCTTTATATGGGTTGAAACAAAGTCCACGAGCATGGTTTGGAAGATTTAGTCAGGCACTTGAGCAGTTTGGAATGAAGAAAAGCAAGTCGGATCACTTTGTTTTCTACCAACGAACTAAGAGTGGTATTATTCTACTTGTCCTATATGTTGATGATATTGTTATTACTGGAAATGATACATCAGGCATTTCATCTCTCAAAACTTTCCTCCAAAGTCAGTTTCATACTAAAGACTTGGGAACATTAAAATACTTCTTGGGTAACGAAGTAATGAGAAGCAAGAAAGGTATTTTTATGTCACAAAGAAAATATGTACTTGATTTGCTATCTGAGACAGGAAAATTGGGAGCCAAGCCATGTAGTACTCCGATGATGCCTAATCTACAACTTACAAAAGATGGAGAACCATTTGATGATCCTGAGAGATATAGAAGATTGGTTGGAAAGTTGAATTATCTTACAGTGACACGACCAGACATAGCTTATTCAGTAAGCATTGTGAGTCAATTTATGTCTTCACCCACAGTGGAACATTGGGCAGCAGTACAACAAATTTTATGTTATTTGAAGGTTGCACCTGGACGTGGGATCCTATATAAAGACCATGGTCATATGAAGATTGAGTGTTTTTCAGATGCTGATTGGGCAGGATCAAGAGAAGATAGAAGATCAATTTCTGGCTATTGTGTTTTTGTTGGAGGTAATTTGGTTTCATGGAAAAGTAAGAAACAAAATGTGGTTTCACGATCAAGTGCTGAATCAGAATACAGAGCTATGGCACAATCAGTATGTGAGATAATGTGGGTTCATCAACTCTTGATCGAATTAGGTTTCAATGTTACAGTTCCGACCAAGTTGTGGTGTGACAACCAAGCTGCCCTTCATATTGCATCCAACCCAGTATTTCATGAGCGTACTAAACATATTGAAATCGATTGTCATTTTGTTCGGGAGAAAATACAGCAAGGTTTGGTAGCTACTGGATATGTGAAGACCGGAGAGCAATTAGGAGATATTTTCACGAAAGCTTTAAATGGAGTCATAATAGATTATCTTTGTAACAAGTTGGGCATGATTAATATATATGCTCCAACTTGAGGGGGAGTGTTATAGTATATATATGTAAATATAGTAGCTTATTAGTCTTCGTCCTTTATTGTAATTTTACCATTATTGGTTTAGGGCTTCTATGTATGCCTATATATAATTGGCTCTAGTGTATAGAAAATATATGGAATTCTCTCATGTTTGATATCTTAATAACAGTCCCGATTCATGGACATCCAAGAGGGCCGTTGCACCATAGATAGTTGGGAAAGATTGAAACAGGAACTTCGTTCTCAGTTTTTCCCCGAGAATGTGGAAATTTTGGCGAGGCGGAAGTTGAGAGAGCTCAAGCATACAGGCAACATCCGAGATTACGTGAAACAGTTCTCCGGGTTAATGTTGGACATCCGCGATATGTCAGAGAAAGACAAAGTTTTCTGTTTTGTCGAAGGTTTGAAGCTGTGGGCGAAATCCAAACTTTATGAACAGCGGGTGCAAGACCTTTCTACTGCCTATGCAGCGGCAGAGCGGCTGTTCGACCTCAGTAATGACCAGTCCCAAGACGTGAGACGGAATCCGGGCCCTTCTAATGGAGGAAACAGAAATAACCGACCAGGCTCCCCCAAAAGTGGGGGAGGAGACAGACAAGGAGGGGGAGATCGTAGACCCTTCCAGAAGAGAGGCGGAAATTCGTGGCGAGGGCCACACCAACAGAACAACTACTATCAGAGGCCCCCTTTTTGTTTCATATGTAAGGGGCCCATCAGGTGTCTGATTGCCCGGTGCGAGCAGCCCTCCAAGCTTTTCAAGCCACTTTTGACACTGATCCCGAAGTCGAAGCGGTAGCCGTAGAGACTGAGGGACCACAAGCTGAAGTTGAGAACAACCCCCGAATGGGGGCACTGAAATTCCTCTCTGCTCTCCAGAAGAAAGTGGGGGAGACCAAAGAACCATTAGAAAGAGGACTCATGTACGTTGATGCATGGGTGAATCACAAGTCGGCCAAGAGCACGATGGTCGACTCGGGAGCCACCCATAACTTTATGACTGAGACAGAAGCACGTCGGCTTAACTTGCACTGGGACAGAGACACAGACAAAATGAAAGCTGTCAATTCGGCAGCCTTACCCATTATGAGGCATTGAAGCTCAGTCAAGATGAGGCTAGATAGCCCCTAGCCCTAGCACCATTGGATTATTGAGACTAGGAGCTTAGTCTTGCTAAGGCGACAGACGGACGACAGAGCTCCGTCGTGCTAAGCTTAGTTATGCTTAGCCTAAGGACGTCAATCTTGTTGAGGCTAGTGAGCTCATTCGTACTGAGGTTAGAGTGAGCTCAACCATTCTAAATCTAATGGGCTCGGTCGTGCTGAGCATAGTCAAGTGACTCAATTTTGCTCAGTCGTGCTGAGACTATCTAACTCACTCTTCCCCATAGACTTTTCCCTTCCAATCGTTCTCGTACAAATTCTTGGTCCTTTCTTCCCAACTTTTTGTCAAAAACATATCTTATTCTGAAAGTTCTCTTTGAAATTCATATTCCTTTCTTTCCAACTCTTTTCTCCAAAAACTTTTCCTTTTCCAAACGTTTTCTTTGAAAATGTTGGTCCTACGGTTTCCACTTATCTCCAAAAAATTTTCCTATTTCAAACATTCCTTTTTAAATTCTTGGTTCTATCTTCCCAACTTTTCTCCAAAATCTTTTCCTTTTTCAAAGGTTCTTTTTGATATTCTTGGTCATTTCTTCCAAACTTTTCTCCAAATTTTTCATTTCCAAATGTTCTCTTTGAAGTTCTTGGTCTCTTCTTCCAAACTTTTCTCCAAATATTTTTCCCTTTCCAAACGTTCCTTTCGAAATTCTTGGTCATTTCTTCCCAACTTTCTCCAAATACTTTTCCTTTTACAAACGTTTGCTTTGAAATTGTTGGTCCTTTCTTCTCAAATCTTCTCCAAGTACTTTTCCTTTTCCAAACGTTCGCTTTGAAATTCTAGGTCCTTTCTTATTGACTCTTCTCCAAATACTTTTCCGTTTCCAAACATTGTCGTTGAAATTCTTGATTCTTTCTTCTCAACTCCTTTCCAAAAACTTTTCCTTTCCCAAATGTTTATTTGAAATTCTTGGTTCTTGCTTCTTAACTCTTCTCCAAATACTTTTCCGTTTCCAAATGTTGTCCTTGAAATTCTTCATTCTTTCTTCACTTTTCTCAAAAAACTTTTCCTTTTCCAAACATTCTATTCGAAATTCTTGGTCCTTTTTTTTCCAACTTTTCCCAAAAACTTTTCCTTTTCCAAACGTTATCTTTGCAATTCTTGGTCCCTTCTTCCTAAACACTTCTACAAAAAAAAAAAAAAAAAAAGTTTCTTTTCCAACCATCCTCTTTAAATACTTGGTCCGTCTTCCAAACCATTCTTCAAAATTTTTCCTTTTCCATATGTTCTCTTTGAAGATCTTCGTCTTTTCTTCTCAGTTCTGCTCCAAAAACTTTTCATTTTCCAAACATTCTCTATGAAGTTCTTGGTCCTTTCTTCCCAACTCCTCTAAAAATACTTTTCCTTTTCCAAATGTTCGCTTTGAAATTCTTGGTCCTTTCTTCCAAACTTTTCTTCAAAACTTTACCTTTTCCATACATTCTCTTTGAAGTTCTTGGTCCTTCCTTACCAATTCTTCTCCAAAAACTTTTCCTATTCCAAACAATCTCTATGAAGTTCTTGGTCCTTTCTTCCTAACTCTTCTCAAAATACTTTTCCTTTACCAAACATTTTTATTCGAAATTCTTGGTCCTTTACTCCCCACTTTTCTCCTAAGATTATTCCTTTTACAAACGTTATTTTTTAAATTCTCGGTTCTTTTTCCCCAACTTTTCTTCAAAACATTTCCTCTACCAAATGTTCTCTTTGATATGCATGGTATTTTCTTCCAGACTTTTTCCAAAAACTTTTCCTTTTCCAAATGTTCTTTTTGAAGTTCTTGGTCATTTCTTCCCAACTCTCTCAAAATACTTCTGCTTTTCCAATCGTTTGGTTCAAGATTTTTGGTCCTTTATACCCAACTTCACCAAAAACATTT